>CM040124.1:204146122-205401087 GCA_022559845.1 Amorphophallus konjac
GGTTACCCCTCCTAGCGTCCACCCGTATAATGCCGATGAAGAAATGAAGCAAAAGTACACTCAGGTAGAGGTGCCGCAAGGTTTATTTAAACCCATCGTCAGCCTTGAGTACCAAACGGTGCTACCACTGAAGACTATGGAAATCCCTCGCTTCTGCGAGCCTCCTATTATATTCTACACCGGGGAGCCAGTCGAAGAAGATGATCAAGACTATATGGCCCCTGAAGAAGCTGCAAACCGGATGGTACCGATTACAGGCTTGGATTATACTACCCAACGGGTTTCACAAATGTTCTCCAAAATGCAAATGCCATCAATGCAGCCTGCTGCTCAGAAGAAGGCATTCAAGGAACTGTGGGATCCGCCTTGAGATAGTAAAGAACTGAGGAAGATCACTCAACACCCAGGATTGGGTTATACCCTCCAAGAATACCATGAGGCTGAGGTAGACGTCATATCTCTCTCCTACCGGCATGACGATCCTCCCGAGGTAGGATATGACAAATACCCCTCGGAAGATGAAGAAATCATTTATCAATCCATAATGAGCAATGAAGCCCCAGACAACCTGCCAGAAACAGAGACATCTGATGAGACAAAGAAAGCTTGATGCTGGGAGGACTTATCTTCCAAAGAGGATCTATTCCAGGCTGAAGCAAAATTTGATACGGGAACCCCGGATGAAGATCAAATGGCCAGAGAGCTGGAGGAGTGTCTGGAGTTCGGGCGCATCCTAGAAGAATTCCGGGCTCTACAGAATGATGACCTTTCAAGGGAGCCCACATTAGAAGAGCCTCTAAGGACGGAGGGGTCCACTTCTGAACCTCCTGCTGAACCAGTCTCGCCCTCGGAGCAGACTGAACAGGATCCGGTAGTATTGGCCCTATATGATGCGCCAGCATCCACTGATGACCAGTATGATGAAGCAGAGGAGCATGGAACTGAAGAAGATTATATCCCGGGAGGCTTTATTGATTTGCAAGAAGCCCCGCCCGAAGTCGAAGACGGAGGCCAAGCCACCGTCGATGAGCTGATAGAAATAAATTTGGGGTCCGCAGATGAACAAAGGCCGACATTCCTCAGCGCACTGCTGGAGCCAGATGTCAGGGAACAATATATACAGTTCTTGACAGAATTCCGAGATTGTTTTGCATGGACATATGATGAAATGCCAGGACTGAGCTCTGATGTGGCACAACACCGATTGGCAAAAAACCCAGAGGCTAACCCTGTAAAGCAGCCTTCCAGGAGAATGCGTCCTGAACTGATAAATCAGATTAACAAAGAGGTTGATAAGCTGATTGACGTAGGCTTTGTCGAAGAAAACCAGTATACTACATGGCTGGCCAATATAGTGCCCGTAAAGAAGAAGAACGGGCAGATCAGAATATGTGTCGATTTCCGGGACCTTAATAAGGCCTGCCCGAAAGATGATTTCCCGGTGCCAATCACTGAGGTGATGATCGATGCAACTACTGGCCATGAGGCCCTATCATTTATGGATGGGTCATCTGGATACAATCAGGTCTGGATTGCTAAAGAAGACAGAGTGCACACTGCATTCCGCACTCCGAGGGGGATATTTCACTACAAAAGGATGTCGTTCGGCCTCAAGAATGCCGGCGCTACTTACCAAAGAGCTATGACAAAGATCTTTGATGACCTACTCTTCAAAAAGGTAGAGTGCTACATTGATGATTTGGTGGTAAAAACCAGCAAAAGAGAAGATCATTTGCAAGACCTAAGGATATTATTCCAGAGGTTGCACAGATATGAACTCAAGATGAATCCTATGAAATGCGCCTTTGGCGTGTCCAGTGGAAAATTCCTCGGATTTATTGTCCGACATAGGGGTATTGAAATTGATCCATCCAAGATTAAAGCTATCCAGGAGCTCCCTCCACCAAGGAATCTGCACGAGTTGAGATCCCTGCAAGGGCGTCTGGCCTACATCCGACGATTTATATCAAATCTATCGGGAAGATGCCACCCCTTTCACAAACTCATGATGAAAGATGTGCCGTTCCTCTGGGACGATGGCTGCCAGGAAGCCTTTGAGAAGCTGAAGGAATACCTCAAGACCCCTCCGGTGGTGGGGGCACCCGTTAAGGGCAGGCCCTTGATACTGTATATCGCAGCCACATACTGTTCCCTGGGGGCAATGATGGCACAGATAAATGTGGAAGGCAAAGAACAAGCCCTGTACTACCTAAGTAGGAGGCTGATAAGAACTGAAGAAAGCTACAGCTACATAGAGAAGACCTGCTTGGCACTAGTCTTTGCTGTCAAAAAGCTCCGACACTACATGTTGTCACATGAAATCAGATTGATATCTGCAGCAGATCCACTCAGATACATATTGACTCAGCCAGTACTAAAAGGCCGGTTAGGCAAATGGGCAGTAATTCTGATGGAATTCGATATCACATATATACCCCAGAGGGCAATAAAAGGACATGCCATGGCTGATTTCTTCGCGGAGCACCCTGTGCCGGAGAATGATATGTTGGGGACTGAATTACCCGATGATGAAACACTCGAGGCCTGTCAAGCTCAGCCAGTTATGTGGCAACTGTTCTTTGATGGAGCATCCAGAACGGAGACAGATTCCGATGGAAAGACTAGAATACGGGCTGGAGCTGGTATTGTGCTGAAATCGCCAGAGGGGGAGGTTGTGCATACTTCCTGTTCTATAAACAAGCCATGCACCAATAATGAAGCCGAATATGAAGCTCTGATAATCGGACTCAATATCAGCCTCAGCATGGGTATCCAAATGCTTCAGGTATTCGAGGATTCGATGTTGATAATAAAGCAAGTCCAAGGGGAGTTTGAAGTGCGGAAGCCAGAACTAAATCCCTATCACCAGAAAGTTGTACGCCTCATGGCAAAGTTCTATCATATTGAACTCAAACATGTGGGCCGTGGACATAATGCCCAGGCTGATGCACTGGCAAAGCTGGCCAGCTCGCTAGCAGTCCCGCCAGATGAAACACTGAACATTGTTGTTATGAACCGGCGACAAGTCCCCAGTATGTTAGAAGGGTGCCCCGAAGAGGAAGAAGTTGCCACTATCAGCGCAGTATAGGCGTCTGATTGGAGACATCATTTGCTACAGTGGTTTATGCACCGACAGCTGCCACAGAAAAGGGAGGAAAAGATGAAACTCCTGAGAATCAAAGATTCATATGAATTCAGAAATGGAACTTTATTCCGAATAATGGCGGATGCACGTAAAAAGATTCTACTCCGCTGCCTGTCCACTGAGGAAGCTTGGCAAGCGATGAAAGAAATACACGCTGGGACAGCAGGTGCCCACCAGGCTGGCCCCAAAATGAAGATAGAAATCAAAAGGCTGGGCTACTATTGGCCTACCATGTTTGAAGACTACTGTAAATTTGCAAAGTCATGCCAGAAGTGTCAGGAGCATGCTACCGTGCCTAGAAGGCCACCTACAACTCTACACCCTACAGTTCCTAGCTGGCCATTTGCACAATGGGGAACTGATGTAGTCGGGCCACTACCGACTTCCTCGGCCGGTCATAAGTACATATTGGCCATGACAGATTACTTCTCCCGATGGGCGGAAGCTGTAGCATTAAGAGAAGTGACTGGTGAACTGGTCGCCAGATTTATCAAGCAGAATATTATCTTCCGGTTCGGGATCCCCAACCGAATAATATCTGATAATGGAAGTCATTTCAGAAATCAGAAAATCTATCGACTTGCCAAGAAGTATAAGATTGAATGGAGAACCTCCACTCCCTACAATCCCCAGGCAAACGGATTGGCAAAAGCTTTTAACAAGACTTTGTGCACCTTGCTAGCCAAGGTTGTCAGTTCTAATAAAAAGGACTGGGAAGAAAAGATGTATGAAGCTCTGTGGGCATACCGCACCGTCTTTAAGACACCTACAGGGTGCTCACCATACTCATTGGTATATGGCTCGGAGGCAGTGGTTCCACTAGAGCTGGAGGTCCCGTCGCTAAGAGTGTCAATCCAATATGACCTGGCCCATGGCGAACAAACAAATGCTGAAAGAAGGTTAGAAGAACTGACTGAATTGGAAGGGAAGCGCCTCCAAGCTCAGAAGAATATCCAAATGTATCAGGCCCGCATGGCCATTGCATTCAATAAACTCGTAAGAGGATGAGAATTCAAGAAAGGTGACCTTGTCATGGTCATGAAAAAAGAAGTCATGGCGTCCAACCCAAAAGGAAAGCTGAATGCTAATTGGGAAGGTCCTTATGTGATACAAAGGGTCTACGAAGGAGGGGCCTACATAGTTGTTAACCATTAAGGGGAAATTCAGTTCTCGCCACTCAACGGTAAACACCTCAAGCTGTATCATGCTGCACAACCAATATTCCCTGAGTAATCGGGTCGAAACACCCTTTCCTTGGATTAGTGGCACTCCGCCCTAACCAAGCTACCTTTCTTCGGCTTAGCGGCATCCAACCCTAGCCGAGATACACCCTTTCCTTGGTTTAGCGGCATCCCACCCTAGCTGAGATACACTCTTTCCTTGGATTAGTGGCACTCCGCCCTAACCAAGCTACCTTTCTTCGGCTTAGTGGCATCCAGCCCTAGCTGAGATATACCCTTTCCTTGGTCTAGCAGCATCCCGCCATAGCCGAGCTACACCCTTCCTTGGTATAGCGGCACTCCGCCCTAGCCAAGCCATCCCTCGTCATGATCTAATGGCATTCCGACTTGTCACCCTCCCAAAAAAGAGGGGAAGAGAGAATAAAAGAATGAAAATAAATAAATAAATAAAAAAGATGGGGTTAAAAATAGAGATACCCCGCCGGTCTTGTTCAGGTTTTCTGAGCAAGGGCAAAAATGGCTAAAACCCAGCTGTGGTGAAAACCTGAAAGGGCACTTCAGGCAAAATCGGGTACCCTGCCACCTGAAAACCCGAAAGGGCGATTGAGTCAGTAATGTGGTGATCCTAAAGAAGCCTCACATCCCGCCATAAACCTCTCGTCAATCGACCAGCACCTTGCCCGATCAACGATCAAACCCACCCAGTATAGACCATACGTCTGTCCTGATAAAACCCCCATACCTTGTCCAAAGTCCCACCATGGTGAAGTTCACCGTTGATCGATCGGCATCCTGCCCGATCAGCGATGAAACCTATCCAGTTTAGACCTTACGTCTATCCTGATGAAACATAAGAAATCTTTGCATTGGTATAAACCCAATACCGATGATGAAACCTACCTTTGGTTGACGGGCTCGCTGTCCGATCGGCAAAGAAACCGCTACGGTTTAGACCTTACGTCTGTTCTGACTAGATCTGCATATCTCTTTATGTCCCGCTGTGATAAAACCTGCTGTTGATCGGTCGACATCCCGCCCGATCAGCGATGAAACCTGTCCGGGCTAGACCCTACGTCTATCCTGATGAAACATATGAAATCTTTGCATTGGTATAAACCCAATACCGATGATGAAATCTGCTGTTGATCGATTGGCGCACTGCCCGATCAATGATAAAACCTGTCCGGTTTAGACCTTACGTCTATCCTGATGAAACCTATGAAATCCTTGCATTGGTATAAACCCAATACCGATGATGAAACTCGCTGCCGATCGACTGGCACACTGCCCGATCAGCAATGAAACCTGTCCGGGCTAGACCCTACGTCTATCCTGATGAAACACATGAAATCTTTGCATTGGTATAAACCTAATACCGATGATGAAACCTGCTGTTGATCGAGTGGCGCACTGCCCGATCAATGATAAAATCTGTCCAGTTTAGACCTTACGTCTATCCTGATGAAACATATGAAATCTTTGCATTGGTATAAACCCAATACCGATGATGAAACCTGCTGTTGATTGGTCAGCATCCTGCCCGATCAATGATGAAACCTATCCAGTTTGGACCTTACGTCTATCCTGATGAAGCCTATGAAATCCTTGCATCGGTATATACCCAATACCGATGATAGGAGCAGCTTCTGATGAAGCAGCACATCGCCTGATCCATGCTAAAATCCCAATTCAAAATATATATATATATATGTATATATATATATATATGTATATATATATATATGTATATATATATATAATAATAAATAAAAAAGGATGGGGTTAAAATAGAGATACCCCGCCAGACTTGTTCGGATATTCTGAACAAGGGCAAAAATGGCTAAAACCCAGCTGTGGTGAAAACCCGAAAGGGCACTGCAGGCAAAATCGGGTACCCCACCACGTGAAAACCCGAAAGGGCGCATGGGCAAAAGCAAGAGGGGGCTGGCTCCGGTGAAAACCCGAAAGGGCGCTTGGGTCAGTAATGTGGTAATTCGAAGATCCAGGCCAACCGGCACGCTGCCTTTACCTCCCCTTCACTGATGAAACCTTCCGTCGGTCAGTTGGCTCCATTCCCCAATGATAAACCCTTCCGGGGTAGACCTTACGTTTACCCTAATGAAATTTACATACCCTCTTTCAAACATCCCACCGACAATGAAACCCATCACCATTCTGATGAAGCCTGTCCAGCTCAGACCTCACATCTGTCCTGATGAAGCCTACACATTTCTTGGCAAGCTCCACCTACGATAAAACCTGTTGGAATAGACCTTACGTCTTTCCTGACGAGACCTACACCGTCACGTACGTCCCACCGTTGATCGACCGGCACCTCGCCCGATCAATGATGAAATACCCTATCCAGTTTAGACCTTACGTCTATTCTGATGAAACTCATGAAATCCCTTTGCATCGATATAAACCCAATATCGATGATGAAACCAACTGTTGGTCGATTGGCACCTTGCCCAATCAATGATAATACCCTATCCAATTTAGACCTTACGTCTATTCTGATGAAACTTATGAAGTCCCTTTGCATCGATATAAACCCAATATCGATGATGAAACCAACTGTTGATCAATTGGCACCTTGCCCGATCAATGATAATACCCTATCCAGTTTAGACCTTACGTCTATTCTGATGAAACTCATGAAATCCCTTTGCGTCGATATAAATCCAATATCGATGATGAAACCCGCTATTGATCGACCGGCACCTTGCCCGATCAATGATAAAACCCTACCCAGTTTAGACCTTACGTCTATTCTAAAATTCCCCTTGCATCGATATAAGCTCAATATCGATGATGAAGTCAACCGTTGGCTGATCAGTACATCGCCCGGCCAATGATACAATCTGGCCAGTTTGTACTTTATGTCCGTTCTGATGAGAACCACATATCCTTTTCAATGTCCCACCTGCAATAGTCTCTACCCAGCCTAGACCATACGTCTACTCTGATGAGACCCCCTCATTTGCATTCCGGCAAATCGTCTCCCTTACGGCACACATGGCCAATAGGACGTTTGCTGCCACCAACAAAATTCGGTTCAAGCACCTCCTCGGATGCCGTCACGCGGTGGAGCGAGTTCCCCATCCTTTCTCTGAAGGGGTGGACGCTCTCCTGCCAAGGTACGAGCCATTCGCATGAGGGATTGTCAAAACCTCTACCCCACCTTCCAAAGTGATAAAACCACATGCAGAATAAGATGAAGACGCATGAAGCCAAGAGATTCCTTTCCATTAAAAAGGGAGTACATAAAGGGCCCCGAGGGGACACCATATCACAAAAGAGAACAAAAAGAAAAAGAAGGGATAGACAATTTATGGCCGCCGGAATATATCCTCGAAGGCCAGAAGACCCACATAAGGAGCGGCCCCCAGCTCATGAAGGCGCACCTCCTCCTCCTGAAGTCCAATGGACATGTCTTGGAGAGACATCACTCGTCCCTCCAGCGAGGCTACCTCCTCTTCGGACCACGGCCGGATAAAGGATAATTGCTGCAGTTCGGCTCGAAGTCCAGAGAGCTCCGTGTCCAAGATGGTCATCCGGTCCCGCACAGCTTCTTCCCGCTAAATAGCACCTTGTAGCTCGGCTCGGCGTTCATCAAGCATAAGCGTCAGCTTCCCCAGCTCAGATTTATATTCTGACCTCTGCAGCTTCAACGCCGTTAGCTTATCAACCATGGTCCATGCTAGGAAGTCTCTCCGATGCACGAATTTTAGTAGAAGCAGCACCCGCTGAACCCATATGTCCAAAGGGCAGCCCATGGCCTGCAAGCCAGCGGTGAAGCGATTGGCAATTTCCTTCAGTTGCAGATACGTCAAGCCAGCCTGGGATTCTACCAGCTGACGTAGCATGTCCAGATGCTGCCAGACAAAGTTGTCAGAGGAAGCGAAGCCGAAGGAGGCAGAGGGGACGACTTCAAAGGTCACCTCGCCATCGATATCTTCCCACAATGCAACGTCTGGCTGAGAGGACGAAGACGGCAGATCTACTGTAAGGACTGGCCAGTCCTTTTCTGTGCTCTCCTGCTGAGCTGAAGATTCCTCCCCTATCGCTGTATCGGAAGCTATAGCTTGAACATCCATAAGGGGACAATCGATGAAGGATGGAGCTGCCTCTTCATGAGTCTCTTGAATAGGGGCCTCATCTTCAGCTACTCTTTCTGGCGACAGGGAAGGAGCTGCTATAGGCGGAAAAGGCAGAAGTCCAGTCTCTATAGCCACTATGGCAGTTTGTAGAGGAAATGTCCATGATAGCTGCGGTTGTGTCTGAGCTAGCAGTGGCGATGCCCTAAGACCTAAGCAAAGCAACTTTCAGCACTAGATGAAAGAAACAGATGAAGCAACAAACATGGAAAGGAACCCACTTTTGAAGCAGGGTCCACACCCTCGAAGTGGGGTGAAAGAGAAGGAAGCTCCGTAGTCGGAGTGATAAATGGTGGAGTTATGTCGTTCTCGGTGTCGAGCCCGACGAACTCCTCTTGCAACTCCTCCTCAGAAGATAGCACCAGCAGCTTAGCAGGCTGAAAAGGCAGAGCACCTTTTGCAAATACAAGCGGGGCCTCTGATTCAGGAGCATCCCCCTCACTGCCGCTGAAAGTCGCTTCCTCCTCATCAGAGACGGTCTTAGAACTGCCTGAGGATATTTCCACACTAGCTACACGCTGTGGGGCCACCTCTAAAACATGTCGGGATGTAGACCGGGTAACTATGCGCCTGGCCGGAACAGTACTCTGCTTCGACTGAGTCTTGTGACCCTCCTGTGGTTGAAGCAATTCTTTTGTCATCATGGCTTCAGTCTGCTCTTCGCCTGCCACTGCTGCAAAAGAGACCTATGAGGAATATAGCAAAGAAGACAATGCAAGTATGAAACAGATAAGAAAAAACACACTTACCCTCCGCCTCACTATCCGGCGTGGGAGAAGGCAACCTGGTCTCCACCACAGAAGGTGCTACAACTGGCTCTTGGGCTGTGCAAAAGGAAGGGGTCAGATTCAAGGACTTCTTTGAAATGTAGCGAAAGAGAATGAGGAATGCAATTGCAGGCTATTCATGTTACCCCGAACCGATGTCTGAGCAACCTCCCTTTCAGATTCAAACTCATCAAATGAGGGAATATCAGGGAGAGGGGTCCCGGTGTCCATAACTACCGAAGCCGATTGCTGAGCATAAACCTTCTTGGCCTTCCTGGCCTTCACGACTGCAGCCTTAACTACGGAAGCCTTTCTCTTCTTGCCAGGAGGCAGGGGAGTAGTAGTCGGTGCTGCTGCAGGGATTTCAAAATAAGTAGGCTTCTCAGCCTGCGTAATGATTTTTCTATAAAGCCCATGTCGCTTTATATCAGGCCTGTCTGTTGAAGATGTCAGAGAGGTAATGTGATCAGTGGATGCAAAGTGTGAATACTGAGCAGAAATCACTATAGTTAGGAAAGAAGAGATCATACTTGATGGGCCGTCATAAAAGATAGAGAGCGGCCAGTACAGATAAGCTACCTCCTTGGAGCGTGAAGTAGCCTCCTTGATAAGCCAGCATACATCGCCAAGTACCTGGCACTTCTCCACTAAAGCTGCCAGATCACTATAACCATGAAGGTCAAGACACCGAAACAAGTCGAGGTGGTCCATACCCTAGCTGTCGACATAATGAAAAGAGATAAACAACGGCTTGTTCAATATGCCGGCTATCGGGTTTTCTGCAGATAACCCATGTAAATTCAGCAAAATAAACAACCAAGATGTCTACTTGTAGTACGTCTGGCTTCTATCTTCCCGGCGCACAAACGTCCTATATGGGTGAAATCTATCTGTCGGACCCCTCCAAGAAACTACTGCCGGGAGCGGCTCTTCGACTGGAAATGGATATTGTTGCGCCTCCAAACGAGCGTCCCCTACACGGCTCAAATGTTTCAAGTTCTGCATGAGAGTGTCCTCATTGATAGCAGCAAAGACAGGAGCAGGCGGGTCGGAATCCTTTTCCTTCAAAGCCCGACGCTGGGCCAAATAGTTCTCAGCCTCCCTCTGGTGCTGTGAATAAAGCCTTCTCAGGTGGGCCTCAGGGATGTCAAACACTGGCCCGGGCTATTGTTTCAGAAAGGAACGCTCGGCCACGTCCCAGAATGCACCTCTACTATCCCTGTAGAAGCTGGTTCGAATGTTCCACCATTTGATATATTGTGATGTTACCCGGGGAACACGGTTGGAAACTGTGGGAACTCTGAAAACTGCACCGTCCTGGCGATGGTAGAAATCCCACCACAACCGGCCATCGCCGACAATGGTGGACCCATGCTTAGCCCGGCTATCCAGGGGAAATTGAGCAACCGTTGTGGGGATATGCTGGTCATAACCAAAGTTCCGCCCAAAGCAGAATGGATAGTATGGTTCCAGAAGGAGCAGGCCACCCTTTCTGAAAACTAAGACACTAGGACGGATGGCCATGGCCCATCTGACCAGCTCCGGCTCCAGGATTGACCGGGCAGTGTTAACCCCTGAGACAGGATGGATATATGTCTCTACCTCTTCCAGCTTGCACTCTCTCTGAGGATCAATCAAAGGAGCTGAACCTGCTGCCAAGCTCCATAAATGAATACTGCCAGGGGCATCTACCGGAACCTTTATCAGTCGACCCCTTATCTTGAACAGCTGATCATAGAAAGGACCAAGTTCAGCACTGGCAAACTCAATCATTCGGGGCAATACCGTATCTGCCTGCAAAGTTCTGGGAGCCAACTCAGGAAATAAACTGCAGACCCAAGTGTTGAAAAAATGAAAAGGACCCACGGTCCTCAAAGAACGGGGAGTCCGATGCTTGTACAGATCCCCCAAAGACTTGTATATCAAACACAGGGCCACTGGGCAGAGCGACAGCCTCATCCCCCAGGCCATCTGACAGGCCGGTTATATAGCTTCTGGCCGGATGATTGTCTCGTCCCCTTGAGGGAGAGCGAAAGTGCACAGCCAGAATGTGAAGTAAGCCGCACAATGTGTGATGGGGTCTACGCCTGCTGGGTTGGGACCACCGCTGCCTGCACGGCGCAATGAAGATGGTAGCGCCGACTTATAACGAGGAGCCCTTACCTGCTTGCTAGCAGTCGGACCCACGGAAGGGAAGTCGGCATATTTCAAGGGCCCGTCAAAGAAGTACTGAATCCACTGCCCTACCCGGATCCGCAGCTTACTGCCCTTCTCTCGGGGATGATAACCTTTGGAGGACCCTCTACTGTACGCCAGACAAATGGAGAGATATGCCTTCATCGGGTACCGGTATGAGAAGCCAATGGAATATCTGCCTTCACCATCGGAGCTATCCTTCTCAGAATCTGCCAAGCAGACTTCTTCATACGGCTCGTCGTCAATAGGTAGTCCGGAAAGCTGTGACAGACTCCAGAGGTCAAGAGATGTCTCACCCTCTGCTGTATAGAATATGTTGAATAAGGGGCAAAAGACCTCGAACATCCCACAGCATAACCCTCGAGATATAGGATACCGAAATCGGGAAGCAAAAATACTATGATATACCCCGGCTCTGATCAGCAGAGGGGCATATTCCTTCAGGACAAACTCAGTAAATTCCACGGCTCCTGCTCGAAATAGATGGGCGTTAGTGATCTTGGTATCCCCAAACCAACCAGCGGCCAAATGATACTTGAACTGAATGACCGAACAATTCAGCACAAAAGGCTCTTCGCGGTACCCCCACTTCACTGGCGCCAGGAAGAGACCATAGCCGGGCTTCTCCCTATTGACTCGGCCACTGGCATTATCCCATCGGGCAGGTGTGAACTCCGGGGCCCGAGTCAGCATTTTCTTTTCCGGCTCCAGCTCCGATATGCCAAGGACTGCATCCCAGTCACGCTTCTCCCCGGGAAGATATATAGCCTTTCCGCGATATACTGAGTCTTTTAGGCTGTCCCTCTCAACCAGAATTGCGGCTTCAATTGTACGAGCTATTCGGTAGTTCCGCATTCCACCCACGGTGAAGGTCCGGATAAACGGCAGCAAGTGTTTGTCCTTCGAGAAATCCGGGCGATAATCAGTGCCCCGTCTGAAACATGTTTCCATGGCAGTGGAGTATACCCGGGATGTTGACACCGTATCGGTATCAGAATCATATGATTCATCAACGGAAGCGATCTTGTCGTATCCGAAGTCTAAGCTGTGCACGTTCAGCCAGTTTACTGTGGCCCGTGATATATCTGGTTGGGCTGACGAACTTGTTCCGACGGCTCCAGAAGATGTAGCAGCAGAGCCGGAAGCCATTGCAGTGTCTGCAGTCGAAGAAGAAATCTGAATTAAAAGTCCTAAAATAAAAGTCAGTCTTATAAAGATTGTAACATGAGACCCTATGAAAATTTCGGCAACATCTCCCCTTATTCGGGGTCTGCCCAAAAAGAATAGGGAGTCACCAACCAAGAGGGGGTGATCCCGGAAGCAAAAGGGATTAAATCCCCAAAAAACGTCATACCCGGGACGGGAAGAACTCGCGGCCACCGCCAAAAGGATGAAACGGCTCACGCCGAAGAAAAGAAATGGAGGGAAGAAGCTGAAGAAAGAGAAAGGAAGGGTGAGAATGAGAAGAGAAAGGGCCTCGGCGCCCTAAATAGGGGCCCGAGCGACCAGGGTCTCGGCGCGGTGAAATGCGCGCCGAGAACCCCCAGGCCGAGAGCCCCCTTGGGCCAAAAGGGCGCGTCGAGATCCCCAGACCGAGAGCCCCCTTCGGCCAGGCGCGCCGGGAAGCTATGCGCGCCGAGATCCCCAGGCCGAGAGCCCCCTTCGGCAAGGCGCGCCGGGAAGCTATGCGCGCCGAGAAGCTCCGCGTCGGGAGGTCTTCGTGCGCCGAGAAGCCCCTGCCCCGTGCCGAGAAGCTCCAAAATGCTGAAAATAAAGAAGATATGAGGATGGAAAAAAGTGAAAATGAAGAATGCGTGTGCAGAATATTGTTGCAACGAGATGATCAGGTCTGAGAACCGGATTGAAGAGAAATTAAGGAAGATGCCCTCGAATAATGAACGTCACCTGTAGGCCCCGTGCCGCCCATTCTGCGCTTACGCCGCCCGCAGGTGGGGGGCATTTGTTGACACCTTGAAAAAGAACAAGGGTGAAAGCATAATTGAAAAGAGATCAGACCAACAGTGAAAGACCAATGATGAAGCCCGTCAACCATTTACCTGGTTGAAGCCTTTGTCGGCCAAGCTGATGCCCGGTGCCGATATCATTCAGACGGCAACACTGATAATGCAGCAATCACTCGACTGATGGGACCTCCTAGCACACTTTAATGAGAGCTGTACTACTGCCTCATCCAAGAATCCACAGATGACATGTCAGGGTAAGTCAGATGTCGGCTTATTGACAGATGTGATATGAGATAAAGATGAAGCCGGTACCGGCTGATGAAGATTGTAAAGGCTTTTGCCAAGTCAGATCAATGAAGAAGAATTGTCTCCACAGATTATATGCCCGGCTGAGGTCTTCCCAGACTAAGGCTGATGTCCGATCTCGTCACCATTCAGGTAACGATATCGATAAAATGATACCCGGTTTTGTCATCATTCAGATGGCAATACTGATGAAACCCCTATCTACGGACTGATGAAAACATATCAATGATATCAATGGAAGCTATGTCACCAATATAGGGCCTTCTCTGGTTCTGATGAATATCAATTTAAAGGATTAAGAGAGGCCAAGGCACGTGCGAAGCTTAAAAGTCCTAAATGGGCCGGCCAAATGGGCTTCCGAGTGTGGCGCCGAGAACCTCAACAGGAGGCCACTCGGCGCGCCGGGAGCTATTGCGAACGAATGAGGCGCGCCGATTACCATCTGCCGATATGCAAGAAGAACATGGGTCTATATAAACCCACTTCTTCGAAGAAAGAAAAGAAGGAGAGGAGAGAAGCACCAGAAGAAATAGAAGGGCTTCGAAGAAAAAAAGAGAGATCGAGAGAGATCGAGAGGATAGCCAGAAACCAAAGGAAAAACAGAGCCCCAAGAAAAGTGACTCGAAGAAGCGAAGAGATATCTGAGAAGAAAGGAGGAAGAAGAAGATCCAGGTGGGCTGCTCCGGGGAGGGAGAGGAGTCAATGCTCCGCCCTCCCCCCATGCTTTCCTCTTTTTATTTTCTTTTTCAGATGTAATCTGGCGAGGTTTTCTCGATGTATCAATGTACCCGGAAGATTCCGGTCTCGATTTCCATCTCTCTGTCTTTCGTTTACCTTCTACGATCTGTACAGGTTTGGGATGATGCAATAATATAAAAGATGAGCATGGCTCATTTGGGCATTTGATCGATTGAAATATCTACTGTATTTCTCCCCTCCTTGCATCGGTTGTTCTTTTGAATGTCGCTTTGCCAGATGTTATAGCTTTCCGATCCATGTTTCCACCTCCCCTCCCTAGCCTGTCCTCTGGTGGAAGACGAAGACAGAGTCTCAACCCTCATCCGGTGGGTTATTAGGCTCTGTCCCTCCTCTTCCTCCCCCTCGAATCACGGTTTCCCCGAATATCACAGATGTCTGTCGAGCTCCCATCTCGTTCAGGGTCAGAGACATCAATCTCTTGACCGTCTGAGCAGCAGGTGAGTATAGAAAACGCCATACATCCCATGAGGATTCGATAATAGATGATCTGCCCTTCGACTGATGATGCTAACCCCCGCGTAAACCCCTTCTGCAGTCCAAATCTTGACTCAATCCGGGCCAAAAATCCCAGAAATCTCCTGAGCAGAGTATCACAGCCAAGAAAAAAACCCCTTTTAGCCCGTTCCCGGCGTGGCCATTTCCCCGCCGAGAACTACTCTGCTGAGAGATCCCCTTGCTTTAGCCCCTTCGGCAAAGGCAAACAAAGCCTATCCCAATATAGCCTTCCCGGGCCTCCCGGCGCCGGGTTCCCGGCGTGGTCATTACCGCGCCGAGAACCCTTGCGCCGAGAGCATTCCCCCTTGGCCAATAAAACCCACGCCGGGAACCATGCTTCCGGCCACCCCTGCTTTACGTTGTGAATCCCCCATTCCTTGAACCCCGGAGGAAAGCCTTCCTGCTACAGGCTAAGGAACCACATGGATGCCCGCTGAAGTCCGATCAACCAAGCCTTGCATCTTGTCGAAGGATACTCTAGATCATCATATGTGCCTAAGGGATAAACATCATTGGGGATAACTCCCCTACATAACCTTACGAGCCAGAGAAACTCTGCCACTGCATAAGTTTCAATGGCCTCAAAGGGATATTAAGTTGGTGTTGTGATCACATACACGGGCTAGGGGTCCCATACCCCTTATTCTGGCTTTCACCCCGGCACTCTGTGGGTGATCGTCTATTACCCCCCTGGCATACGCTAGGTACGGGGGAGGTGCTGCTGAAATCCTCCCAACCGATGAAAAATAATACTGAAGCTGTCCTCTGGGCTCCGTGTGGTGATGGTGAAAAGGACCTCTGTGTGGGGCTCTTCTGTCACGCCCCGAACAAGGCGGAAGTATCGGGACGTATAGTTAGGGACACGCTAGCAAGAGAGGGAACTAAGTCTAAAATGATACACAAGTGCTACAAGATGGAATACTAAATGATCATTAACAAACCACAACTGATACAATAACCTCAAGTTTAACTTAATACAACTGGAAATAATCAACCACTAAAACTCAATAACAAGACTGAGACTTAATACTCTCCAAAACACAACTAGAAGAAAGATAACACACTACTAACACACTAGAACTGATACACTCAAGACATCACTCCTGCCCTTCCCCATCGGTAAGCGCGTCACCTGAAAAGCCTGGAAAGGGGGAAAACACAACTATGAGCTGACGCTCAGTAGGAAATAACAGATGGGTATAAGTGATTAACAGTTTAATTACATTTTAAAATGTCATGCTACAAATGATAAAACAATAAAAAGATAACGATAATATCACGAAACGGAATTTAAAGATCTTGCAAGGTCAAGAAATATAATGAATAGAATGGTAAGACAAGAATTTACTACATGAGATAACGATAAGAAGTTGGCCATATCAAGTCAATTCAAGTCATGTCAAGCACGCATGTAATTTCATTTCCACGTCCAAGTAATCAACAAGTAGAGTAACCACAAGTAGAGTATAGAACAGTGAAGAGTGGAAAGTGAAACGTAGTAGCAAGTAATATAGAGAGTAGTGAGTAGTGGACAGTCCTAGATTTCATACATGTAATAGTACTGGTGCCAAATGCCACACCTAGTCATTCACCTCCCCGGGGGTACACGTAGTGTTCGGGTGCTCTTCCTAGGACCAGACCGAGCCCTTATTTATTTGTCAGACATTGATTTCTTTTGGATCAAAGATCCCACGAATCTAGACTTCCACAGTTTATGGCCAGAATTCCAAGGTTTAAGCTAAGTAGCAATAACAACATCAAGTAGGAAAGAGATTCATTTCCAGAATTTCAAGGTAAGTATAATCATCAAGGAGATTGAAATCAAGTCACAACAAGAGTTAATCATGCTGCGCTACTGTAAAACAGCAGCAATCAAACAAGCTAATCAACATATTAATCCTAATCACCAAGTTAAGATATCATGCTTAACCATTATCATTTGTATTAGCCAAAGTGCCAACAAGCTAGAACAAGTTATCAAGGTAAAGAACAAGCTCTCACAGGAGTGAAAAAGAATACATTAACAGAGATTTAGTTACACCATTAATCATTAATTAAGTGAGTTTCTATTTAATCTTGTATGCATTGAAATGAAGATGGTAAACGGTGTGTTTTTACACTAAGTTTACATGTAGGAACCAATGCAAATTTGAAATCAAGAGGGGTACATGAATAGGTCAAAAGTTCTTCAAAAATATAATTTCAATGGGTCTAAGTTAAATGGGTTGATTCCCCATTGATTCGGATCCATCTTCGGTTCAAAAAATGAAGAAAACGGGTTTTCTGGTGTACAGGTCGACCCCTGAGGTCGACCCCTAAAAAACTGGCGTCTGGGAGCTGTATGGGTCGACCCCTGGGGTCGACCCTCGCGCTGGGCCGCATGGGTCGACCCCTGGGGTCGACCCTCGGGCCTGCCTGGATTGCCAGGTGATGGGTCGACCCCTGGGGTCGACCCCTGCAAGAACAGCAACAGCTGTTGCTTCCGGAAAATGGGAAATCTCACCCAAATGAAGTCCAAATGAGTTGAAATTAAAACCATATGATCTAGGAATGTTAATGGACATTCTAGGGTCATAAAACTACAATTTGGAAACTCTAATTTCATCAGAAATCACAAGAATCTCAACCTATTCTATGAAGAACACAAGTAGACCTAGTTCAGGACATACCTCCACTAAATCGTCGAATACTCTCGATATACAAAACCAAATTTGGGGATTTTGGTGTCAAAAGAAAGCTAACTAGATTACGAATCCAACCATGTATGATATGCTTCATGAAGATCAAGTTACGTGACTCAAAATGAGCCCGTAATCAAGCTCTGGCTTAAGGAACACTATATGAAACATGTTCTAGATATATTTTTACAAAACTTCGAAATTCATGATGCATGCTCAATGGAATTTGGGGCTTTCCAAGTTAAATGAAAGATAATAACATGCTGATTACTTCATGTGATTTAATTAAAGTTTGGTTGTTAGATCCTACCTTAAATCGGAGAGAGAAAACTCGAAACCCTAGGATGAAGAACACTTGGACAGCACCTCACAAAAAGCTCGATTTCTCCACGGATACCTAATGAAAATTGGGGCTTTTGCCACCAATGTATAGAGCTCGATGAGAGGAACAATTTGCTATACTCATGATCAAGATTTTGTTGAGAATTCCTACCTCAATCGATGGATCAAAGAAGGATGAAGGGAAGCCAACGGCTTGCTGACCCACCTCCACAAATCGAACTAGATCTCTCCAGATCCGAAATTTCAGCGAACCCCACAGCAGCCAAATGAAAGAAGACCCGTAGGGCTTCATTTTGATAGCTCATAGAGCTTCTGGAGCCTTCGAAATTGGGAGTATTCGCTGCTGCAAGCCGCGTGTTTAGAAACGGCGCCGAAATCCTAGACTTGACCAAACTATGTCGGCAACACGTTTTGGGGCTAAGTTTACCTCAAATTGATTGAGGGTAAATGTTCCTTACATTGTGGCCTTCCATTTGCCCCTGATTTCAGATCATTTGGTTGAGTAATTAGGTCGAATTTTGCGTTTTAATCTAAGGGTTAGGTATGAGTCAAAAGTGTGCACATTTGGGTTTGAATTCTAAATAGATCTTACCACGGATTTACCATGGCTTAAAGCCAGAAGGAAAAGTTGTTATCTACATCAATATTAATCTATTTACTATTTTTACAGATTTTTCTGAGGTAGTCGAATTATTACTTATACTATTCCGTAATTAATTAAATGTTAAGTTCGGAAGACTAAGTTCACTAATTCCGGCGTAATAAGTGATTTTATTAGGCTTAAATGTAGAAGACAAAGTTGCTAAACAAAATTAATTCTACAAGATGTGATTTTTGGGGATTTTTATAAAATAGTTGAAAAATGACTTATTCTATTAATTAATTAATTAATCTAATTAATTTGGATAATTCTCATTAATTCGAATAAATTCAAATAAATTCTAAATAATTGCAAATAACTTTCTAAATAAATTTCTAAGGAATTTGGGATCTTACACCCTCCCCTACTTAAAGGAATTTGGTCCTCCAAATTCACTGCACTAAAACTGAAAGTAGAAAAAGATCGCTCACCTAGAATAGATCGGGATACCGCTTTCGCATAGTCTCTTCAGACTCCCATGTAGCTTCTTCGGTCCCACGCCGACTCCACTGAATCTTGACCATCGGTATCGAACGATTCCGGAGTTGTTGTTGCTTCCGGTCCAGAATCTTGATAGGTCTTTCCTCATAGGTCAAATCTTCCTTCAGTTCAAAATCCACTTGCTGAATGATATGAGTGGAATCGTACACATATTTCCGTAACATAGACACATGGAAAACATTGTGTACGCCAGACAAATGCGGTGGTAAAGCCAGTCTGTATGCCACCTCTCCCACTCTATCTAGAATCTCGAATGGACCAATGTACCTCGGACTCAGCTTGCCATGAATGCCAAATCTTCGGATCCCTCTCGTCGGAGAGACCTTTAAGAACACATGCTCGCCAACCTGAAATTCCAATGCTCTCCTTCTGTTGTCGGCATAACTCTTCTGTCTCGACTGGGCTACTTGTAACCTGTCTCGGATAACACGGATGTTCTGTGATGATTCCGAAACAAGATCTGGTCCAAGCCACTGTTTCTCACCTACCTCGTCCCAACACAACGGGGAACCACAACTTCTACCATATAGTGCTTCAAAAGGAGCCATCTGAATACTAGACTAATAGCTGTTATTGTAGGCAAACTCAATTAATGCCAAATGCTCACTCCAATTACCACCGAAATCAATCATGCAAGCTCGCAACATATCTTCCACTATCTGATTGGTTCTTTCAGTCTGTCCATCTGTCTGTGGATGAAAAGCAGTACTGAAATTCAGACGAGTACCCAAAGACTCTTGCAGTCCCTTCCAGAAATGTGAAGTAAATCTGGGGTCTCGATCAGATACTATATTCATTGGAATACCATGCAATCTCACCACTTCCTTTATATACAAAGCAGCCAATACATCAATCGTCCACTTGGACTTAATTGGTAAGAAATGAGCCGACTTTGTCAAACGATCGACAATCACCCATATCGCATCAAATCCACCACGAGTCCTAGGTAGACCCATAATGAAATCCATGCCAATGCTTTCCCACTTCCATTGGGGTATGTCGAGTGGTTTCAATTTCCCTGCTGGTCTGAAATGTTCGGCCTTAACTTGTTGACATACCAAACATCTGCTCACAAAATCTGCAACTTCTCTTTTCATATTTGGCCACCAAAAGGACCTTTTCAAATCTCGGTACATCTTAGTGCCTCTAGGATGAATGGTATATCTGGATCTATGGGCTTTCTCCAAAATTTTGTTCTTTATTGTAGCCTCATCCGGAACACAAGTTCTGCCTTTAAATAATAATCTACCATCATCGGCCAACATGAAGTCAGGTCTGCTACTCAAGCTTCCCTTGATCTCTACCAACTCGGGATCATTATCTTGCAAGGACTTGATCTCTATCAATAATTCAGGTTTAAGTTGAATCTGAGCAATCAGGATCCGATCGTTGTCAATATTGAGATCCAGACTAGATAATTGTTCCAACAATCTCCATTCTTGTAACATGAGACTTGACAATCTAGCTACCGGCTCCCGGCTTAATGCATCTGCCACAACATTACCTTTGCCTGGATGATACTCAATCGAGAAGTCGAAGTCTTTCAAGTACTCCAACCATCTCCGCTACCTCATGTTGAGTTCCTTCTGAGAAAATAAATACTTCAAACTCTTATGATCTGAAAACACTGTAAATGTTTCTCCATACAAGTAATGCCTCATATCTTCAAAGCAAACACGACTGCAGCAAGTTCCAAATCATGAACAGGATAATTATCTTCGTGCTTCCTCAACTGCCTAGAGGAATAGGCAATCACCTTCTCATGCTGCATGAGTACACATCCTAAGCCAATACCTGAAGCATCAGTATAAACAACAAATCCTCCTTCACCAGAGGGTAAAGCCAAAACAGGTGCAGTAGTCAAACACTCCTTCAGAGTCTGAAAGCTTCACTGATAATCATCTGACCAATCAAACTTATTCTCCTTGCGGGTTAATCTTGTCATAGGTACTGCAATCTTAGAGAAATCTTGAATAAATCTTCGGTAATAGCCTGCCAGGCCTAGGAAACTTCTAACTTCAGTTGCACTAGTAGGCTGCTCCCAATTCTTCACTGCCTCAATCTTCGAAGGATCAACAGAAATACCTTCCTTGGTGATAATATGTCCGAGAAAGGACACTTCTTGTAGCCAGAACTCACACTTACTGAACTTAGCATATAGCTGATGATCTCTCAATAGTTGCAATGCCATTCTCAGATGCTCAGCATGCTCCTCCTCATTCTTAGAATAAATCAGGATGTCATCAATAAATACCACGACCCACTGATCAAGATAGGGCCGAAATGCATTGTTCATGAACTGCATGAAAGCTGCTGGAGCATTCGTTAGACCAAAAAGCATAACGACAAATTCAAAATGACCATACCTGCTGTGGAAAGCTGTTTTATAAATATCCTCTTCCTTAATCCGCAACTGGTGATATCCAGATCGAAGATCGATCTTAGAAAAATATTGAGCTCCTGCTATCTGGTCAAATAACTCGTCAATCCTCGGCAAGGGATATTTATTCTTGACAATCTGCTGGTTTATTTACTGATAATCGATGCACAACCTCATCGAACCATCTTTCTTCCTGACAAATAACACAGGGGCTCCCCACGGAGAACTACTAGGACGAATAAAACCCTTCTCAAGTAATTCCATCAGTTGCTGCTTCAGTTCCCTCAGTTCCGCAAGAGATATACGATAAGGAGCCTTAGAAATAGGAGATGTGCCAGGAATAAGATCAATGGAAAAGATAACTTCCCGTTCAGGCGGAAGTCCTGGTAATTCTTCTGGAAAGACATCAGGAAAATCTCGGACAACAGGAATGTCCTTGATCTCCATCTGTTGCTCAGGAGTTGCACAAACAAAGGCTAGAAAAGCCTCACACCCATGCCTCAAAAGCTTATCAGCTCGAAGAGCCGAGAAGAGCGGTACGGAGTTACGGTGCTTGACTCCCGTAAAAGATAAACCAGAATGTCCAGTAAAAGTCACTGAGCTAGAACTACAGTGAACATTGGCCTCATACTTGGCCAACCAATCTGCTCCTAGGATTACATCATAATCCTTCTTATCCATGCAGACCAAATCTGCTGGAAAGTTCTGTTCACCAATCATAACCTTACTAGAAGGATAGAAATACTGGATTGATGATTTAGTGCCAATAGGGGTTGAAATCTCTAACGGAGTATTCATCAAAACAGGTTCCACAGCTAATGACTTAGCAAATCTCCGTGAAATAAAAGAATGTGTTGCACCAGTATCAAAGAGAGCAAATGCGGGCTTATCGATTATAGTAAGGGTACCTTCGACGAGTCCGCCATCATCAGAAATCCCAGTTTCCTCTGCATGTAAAGCTTGAAGCTTGCCTTGTGATTTCTTGAAGACTAGTGGTTTTGCCGGTGTAGCTTGCTCCGATATGAGAGGACAATTGGGGATACGGTGCTCCTTGCTTCCACATCGCAAACATGCGCCTTGCTTGCGCCAGCACTCCTCTATCTTGTGACCCGGACGATCACAATAGTTGCACACGCCCTTGAATGGAACAATAGGGCCAGGCTTCTTATCTTCATGCCTCGGCATCTTGCCCTTCCACGATCCGGACCCGCTCCACGAACCAGGTCCACTAATAGGCCTCTTCTTAGTATACCCGGGTTTGACACTCCCGGAACCCGTAGGTAATTTTTTCTTGGTGCCTTTCCCACGGATTCTCTCCGTCATTTCAAGAGTATCCTCCAGAACTTGTGCTTTCCTTACCATCTCGGAATAAGTGGAAATCTCCATCGGTGCCAATTGGTTGATATAATGAAGCTTCAAACCATTGAGAAAGCGCTTCGCCTTCATCTTCTCGGTGGAAATGAGATGTGTAGCATATCGAGAAAGCCGTGCGAATTGAGCCTCATACTCTGCCACGGACAAACCTCGCTGTTTCAAGGCCGCAAACTCTGCCGCTTTCTTCTCTTGCACTCTATCAGAAAAATACTTGCTGTTGAAGAATTCCTCGAACTCTTCCCACATAACTTGCCGATCACCGAGAGTTGCCTTGATGGAATCCCACCAAGTACGTGCATCATGTTCCAGTTGAAATGTGGACAAAAGGACACGCTCCTGGTTGGTGCATTGCATAACTTCAAAGATTCTTCCCATCTCATCTAGCCAGTGCTCGGCTTGGTCGGGGTCAGTCGAACCAGCGAATCTAGGCGGATTCATTCCGCGGAAGTTCCGTATAGATCACCGGTGCCATGCTGTGCCGCTCCTGCCTGAGCTACTTGCTGAAGGGCCTGAGTAAGGCCTTGAACTGTACGCTGCAGGTTCCTCTATTCAGCACGATCAGCTGCCATCTACACGAGAAATAGATTACTTAGGTTTAATCAAGATAAATAATTACACGATTAAGAAACGAACTCAACCCAAGTTCTACCCAATCTCACAGGTCAGGTCTTAGACTTTTACAAGGTTAGGGATCTAGTGCACCTAGACACGACCAAAAACTCGGTACCTGGCGGAGGTAATCGGTCCGAAGACCACTCGCGCAAGTGTGCGACCTTTCCGATAGGCGTAGCCTAACGTTCGGACAACACCTTTTGATATACCGATTATTGGGATGCAATGCAAGAAAACCTACAACTTAGGAAACCTAGGAATGTGAAACCTAGGGCTCTGATACCAACTAAACTGTCACGCCCCGAACAAGGCGGAAGTATCGGGACGTACAGTTAGGGACACGCTAGCAAGAGAGGGAACTAAGTCTAAAATGATACACAAGTGCTACAAGATGGAATACTAAATGATCATTAACAAACCACAACTGATACAATAATCTCATGTTTAACTTAATACAACTGAAAATAATCAACCACTAAAACTCAATAACAAGACTGAGACTTAATACTCTCCAAAACACAACTAGAAGAAAGATAACACACTACTAACACACTAGAACTGATACACTCAAGACATCACTCCTGCCCTTCCCCATCGGTAAGCGCGTCACCTGAAAAGCCTGGAAAGGGGGAAAACACAACTATGAGCTGACGCTCAGTAGGAAATAACAGACGGGTATAAGTGATTAACAGTTTAATTACATTTTAAAATGTCATGCTACAAATGATAAAACAATAAAAAGATAACGATAATATCACGAAACGAAATTTAAAGATCTTGCAACGTCAAGAAATATAATGAATAGAATGGTAAGACAAGAATTTACTACAGGAGATAACGATAAGATGTTGGCCATATCAAGTCAATTCAAGTCATGTCAAGCACGCATGTAATTTCATTTCCACGTCCAAGTAATCAACAAGTAGAGTAACCACAAGTAGAGTATAGAACAGTGAAGAGTGGAAAGTGAAACGTAGTAGCAAGTAATATAGAGACTAGTGGAGGGAGTAGTGAGTAGTGGACAGTCCTAGATTTCACACATGTAATAGTACTGGTGCCAAATGCCACACCTAGTCATTCACCTCCCCGGGGGTACACGTAGTGTTCGGGCGCTCTTCCCAGGACCAGACCGAGCCCTTATTTGTTTGCCAGGCATTGATTTCTTTTGGATCAAAGATCCCACGAATCTAGACTTCCACAGTTTATGGCCAGAATTCCAAGGTTTAAGCTAAGTAGCAATAACAACATCAAATAGGAAAGATATTCATTTCCAGAATTTTAAGGTAAGTATAATCATCAAGGAGATTGAAATCAAGTCACAACAAGAGTTAATCATGCTGCGCTACTGTAAAACAGCAGCAATCAAACAAGCTAATCAACATATTAATCCTAATCACCAAGTTAAGATATCATGCTTAACCATTATCATTTGTATTAGCCAAAGTGCCAACAAGCTAGAACAAGTTATCAAGGTAAAGAACAAGCTCTCACAGGAGTGAAAAAGAATGCATTAACAGAGATTTAGTTACACCATTAATCATTAATTAAGTGAGTTTCTATTTAATCTTGTATGCATTGAAATGAAGATGGTAAACGGTGTGTTTTTACACTAAGTTTACATGTAGGAACCAATGCAAATTTGAAATCAAGAGGGGTACATGAATAGGTCAAAAGTTCTTCAAAAATATAATTTCAATGGGTCTAAGTTAAATGGGTTGATTCCCCATTGATTCGGATCCATCTTCGGTTCGAAAAACGAAGAAAACGGGTTTTCTGGTGTACGGGTCGACCCCTGGGGTCGACCCCTGAAAAATTGGGGTCTGGGAGCTGTATGGGTCGACCCCTGGGGTCGACCCTCGCGCTGGGCCGCATGGGTCGACCCCTGGGGTCGACCCTCGGGCCTGCCTGGATTGCCAGGTGATGGGTCGACCCCTGGGGTCGACCCCTGCAAGAACAGCAACGGCTGTTGCTTCCGAAAAATGGGAAATCTCACCCAAATGAAGTCCAAATGAGTTGAAATTAAAACCATATGATCTAGGAATGTTAATGGACATTCTAGGGTCATAAAACTACAACTTGGAAACTCTAATTTCATCAGAAATCACAAGAATCTCAACCTATTCTATGAAGAACACAAGTAGACCTAGTTCAGGACATACCTCCACTAAATCGTCGAATACTCTCGATATACAAAACCAAATTTGTGGATTTTGGTGTCAAAAGAAAGCTAACTCGATTACGAATCCAACCATGTATGATATGCTTCATGAAGATCAAGTTACATGACCCAAAATGAGCCCGTAATCAAGCTCTGGCTTAAGGAACACTATATGAAACATGTTCTAGATATATTTTTACAAAACTTCGAAATTCATGATGCATGCTCAATGGAATTTGGGGCTTTCCAAGTTAAATGAAAGATAATAACATGCTGATTACTTCATGTGATTTAATTAAAGTTTGGTTGTTAGATCCTACCTCAAATCGGAGAGAGAAAACTCGAAACCCTAGGATGAAGAACACTTGGACAGCACCTCACAAAAAGCTCGATTTCTCCACGGATACCTAATGAAAATTGGGGCTTTTGCCACCAATGGATAGAGATCGATGAGAGGAACAATTTGCTATACTCATGATCAAGATTTTGTTGAGAATTCCTACCTCAATCGATGGATCAAAGAAGGATGAAGGGAAGCCAACGGCTTGCTGACCCACCTCCACAAATCGAACTAGATCTCTCCAGATCCGAAATTTCAGCGAACCCCACAGCAGCCAAATGAAAGAAGACCCGTAGGGCTTCATTTTGATAGCTCATAGAGCTTCTGGAGCCTTCGGAATTGGGAGTATTCGCTGCTGCAAGCCGCGTGTTTAGAAACGGCGCCGAAATCCTAGACTTGACCAAACTATGTCGGCAGCACGTTTTGGGGCTAAGTTTACCTCAAATTGATTGAGGGTAAATGTTCCTTACATTGTGGCCTTCCATTTGTCCCTGATTTCAGATCATTTGGTTGAGTAATCAGGTCGAATTTCGCGTTTTAATCTAAGGGTTAGGTATGAGTCAAAAGTGTGCATATTTGGGTTTGAATTCTAAATAGATCTTACCACGGATTTACCATGGCTTAAAGCCAGAAGGAAAAGTTGTTATATACATCAATATTAATCTATTTACTATTTTTACAGATTTTTCGGAGGTAGTCGAATTATTACTTATACTATTCCGTAATTAATTAGATGTTAAGTTCGGAAGACTAAGTTCACTAATTCGGCGTAATAAGTGATTTTATTGGGCTTAAATGTAGAAGGCAAAGTTGCTAAACAAAATTAATTCTACAAGATGTGATTTTTGGGGATTTTTATAAAATAGTTGAAAAATGACTTATTCTATTAATTAATTAATTAATCTAATTAATTTGGATAATTCTCATTAATTCGAATAACTTCAAATAAATTCTAAATAATTGCAAACCGACAAAACCCCGCGGTTAAACCCTGTTCCTTCACAGCCTTCTCGGCCTGTGGCCTCCCGGCGCCGGGTTCCCGGCGCGGCAAGGAGCGCGCCGAGAAGCCTCACGCCGGGAGCTTCCCCCCTTGTTTATTGCCATTAAAGCCATGCCGAGAGCTCTCCCTTTGTCCAATAGAAACCCACGCCGAGACCCTCCTTCTTTGGCCAATGAAACCTAGTCCGAGGCCCTCCTCTGCACTGTCATCCTTCAATCGTTTAGTTTCCCTACACACCTGTCTAGGGGATGTTCGGAGACCATCATATGTGCCCTGAGAAGATACAGTAATGGGGAAGACCTCCCCTACAGCCCTCATTTCCGATCCAGATTTCACTGCTACCTTACGAACTCAAAGAACCATGTTATTATATGCGTTCTGATGGGTTCTAAGGGAATATTAACCAATGAGATAGACACAAGTAACATCCCCGGGCCCGGTGCCCTTTTTATCTGGTCGTCATCCCAGCATCCCGTGGATGATGACCTATTCTCTCTTGGCATATTCCAAGTTGAGGGGACATGCTGCCGAAATTCATACATACCCTACCGGTTAAATGTGATATTCTCTCCTAGCCCCGCCGGTCCACAGAGTTATGTCCTTGCACGCTCTCCGATGGTCCCTCAAAGGGGGATATAGATGCGGCACCGCACCCACATGGGACGTGCCATGTCGCGCCGGTCCCTATTCGAACTCCGGGTCTATTATACCCGATCTTTTACGGATCCTACCCTGCCGCTGCATGGGTGGTTTCCTATTCCCACTTGGCATAGTCCAAGATGGCGGGGATATGCCGTCGGATTTGTCCCGTACTTAATAACCCCCCTGCTCTGTCTAGTCCATTTAGCATTCTGCAAATAAATCAACCCCGTCTCTTCTGAGCCTTATCTTCACCGCTGCTTTCCTCCTATTTTGGCGTTTAATCAAGGGTTGTCCTTCCTTGGAAGGGCGTAATTAACGTTATAGCCTTTATGGTATGACGGACTTCTAGTCCCGACTCGGACTTCACAATCGACTGACCAAGTCAGATCGAGCGCACAATAAAATCGTCACACACGTGACTGGCACGCCCAATAAATCAATAAATCAAAAATCCAAATAGAAAATATAAATAAATAATACAACGAGATAAAGATAAAGATCCACGTTCCACACTCGCTAGTCCAAAGGAACGGAATGTCCAATGGAGAGCTTGTATGTCAATGAGAATTAGTGGGTAAACGGTAAATCATCATGAAACGTGGGACTATTTTCACGGACTGGAATATAGTGCCGATATATATAGACATATTTATATATATTTATCGATATACGTATGGAACCTTCGGTTAACAGTAACCGTGTAAAATAGTATCACAGGAAATAGCGACTTAATCTAAGTCATTACTTATCAAATTAACGCCTTTTACAGGGGCGTTTATTTACAATTTGACGACTTATACATTAGTCGTTCCTTCAATATTTTCTGCAGAAACTCAATATTCTGGAATTTTAACAAAAACGCGCTCTGCTCAGGGGCGTTACTTTTCAATTAGCGCCCTGGTCTGGGGCGTCAATTTAATAAGAGATGACCTTGTTCAGGTCGTTAATCCAGCAATTTTCCCAATTTCAGTTAATAAAATTTTAGGAACAATTTATATAGTCAGGACCAAAAAATTAGCACGATTCAATCAGGATGTACATGCATTAGATTAGGTTCATGGTTTCATAGATATCGAATTTTAAACATGGGTAATTATCAATTTATATGAAATTGGCGACTACTAGGTAGGGCGTCAAAACAAGAATTAGCGCCCTTGTCAGGGTCGCTTCTTTCAAAATTTTACAGAAAATATTTAAAACCATGATGAAACTATATGCATGGACAACATATGATTTTATTAAGGATCTTAAATTCATTTGGGCTACGTTTCTTGAGAAAACCTACCTTTTGATGGTTCTGGTGAAGATATATGAAGAAACTGAAGAGGTTACGATACTCTATTCAACACAGAAGAAGAGGATGTTGACGAAGGGCCTTCGTTCTTCAGTCAAAAAGGGGAGTACTTGTTCTCACTGCAGGCAGCCTGCAGAGGAAGAGGAAGAACATTATTCTTCGTAATACTTAATCAGTAGAGAAAGAAAGAAAATAGGAAGAACCAACCTGTGTTCTTCAGCTATGACGGTGATCATCCGTATACTGCAGAAGAAAGAAGAAAAGAAGATCTATAGTCTTTACGATACATGGTTGAAGACAGAAGAAGAAGCAGTTACTGGTTCTTCAGAGGCTCGTTCGTCCAAAATAGATTTTAGGGTTCGATTAAGGGGTTACTTATAGGGTTTTGGGAATCCTAATAGGGTTAGAGTTGAGTAATACTTCCATGATAGAGTCCTTACTATATTCTACTAACTCGTACTAATCCATAAACCTTCCCTGGATAATGTTCTGGTTCGAACAGAACACGAACAGAATTAGCGTCTTAAGTGATGGCGTCGAATTTAAATTGACGCCTTGGCGAGCGTCGTTACTTATGTAAAACGCGCCCAGGTAGAGGGCGTTTCATTTCCTTTCCTTAATTTTATTTTTCCCGTCATTTGAAATTTGACGCCCTATTGTCTAGGCGTCCCTTTTAAATTAACGCCTTATACAAAGGCGTTTCCTTTTGAATCAGCGCCTTGATAAAAGGCGTTATTTTCCTCTTGATCAATGATTTACTCATTTAGGCTCTTTGTCATCTATTTACCTATCTTTTATTTTTAATTTGATTTATTTAAAAATCTTATTTTTATCAGGGTTGCTACACTGCCCCATCCCTTAATCTTAATGATTTGATCCGTGCTTTATCTCAATTGAATGATTCACAACGACAGGCGGTCTAGGCCGCCCTAAAAGGGAAATCTGTCCCTTCATCTTCAAATCCCCCTCAGGCCGCGGGTGGCCATCCATCTCTTAATGACCAGGAAGTCCCACAGAAAAGTCCTTTACGTCCACCAACTCCTATCATGGCTATGTCGTCTCAATCGGCAAGCCACTCAGTGGTTAGGCCCCAATAGCCTCCACCTTCCCAAATCTTAAGGAGGCCTATGCCAAATATGCTCCCTTCTAATCCGACCCCAGTCGAGTCTGACACCACCACCATACTCCTCCAGAAGATAGCTAGTATGGAGGAGCAGCTCAAGAAAGTCACGGCACCGAAGAATGCTCCAGAGATTGCTCTCCCCACTTTGCCAGTCTTTCACTTGCCTCCTTCCGAGATGCCGAATTTTCGGCGCTACAATGGAACGGGTAACCCGTTCATCCATTTGAAAGATTTTATGTACGAGACTTCATTTTGGCAGGATAACAAGATCTCTCTGGCTTATTTATTTAGAAGGTCTCTACATGGCCCGGCACTCGAATGGTTCTATTCCTTGGAGCTGGCTGAAGCCAGTAATTTTGATATTGTTCAGCGTAAATTCCTACAGAAGTACAAGGACCGTGTGGGTCCGTCTTTATCAGTCACAAATCTGGTTGCTGAGAAGATGAAGCCTGAAGGAGGACTTCATTATGTTCGCCGATAGGTGGAGGGCCATGGCCGAGAAATTGAAAGATAGACTTTCAGAAATAGAATAGGTTAAGATGATTATATCAAATTCTACTCCACAGTTCTGTCATATTCTAGCGATGAATAGGCTAAGCACTATGGAAGAGCTCTATGAGAGGGCTAGATATATACAGACCCAGATGAAAGACTCGCCCATCATGGACATGTTTGAACAGAAACCCAGGCTGGTTAGGAAGACCACCAATGTTAACAATAGCGGTGGCACAACCGAGGGTACCGTGACTAATGAGCAGGTGGGCGTGGTTGGCAACCATGCACCTTTCCGCCACCCTAACCCAAGACCTTCACAACCTCCACAACAACTCCCCTTCTTTAACCCCGCTCCCCAAGCAAATATCCCCCCTCAACCCTTCCATCCTCCTCCACAAAATCTGGCCGTCCATTCAAACCCACCAGTCCCTCAACAATACCATCAGGTGCCGCCACCTACCAACTATGGTCCCCAGCAGCCAAGAAGACCACTAGACCCCAAAAGGGCCCAATACCCTCCGTTACCCTAGAGCCTTCCCGATATCTTTAATGCACTCATGGCCGCCAACCTGCTCACCTTGCCAAAGGAAAGAACGGCCTGGCCTGCTAATGTAGACACCTCTAGGTATTGTGTTTTTCATCGACAACCTGGTCATAATGTAGATCATTGTTTGCATTTTAAAGATTATATCTATGACTTGAATGATCAAGGTGGTATCAAATGGGATGAGATGAGGAAGTTCATTGCAACCTTGAAGACAAGAAGACCTCCTCGGCAGCAACAGGCTCAGCAGTCACCTCAGCAGCAAGTTCAACCTCCTCCACAACAGCAGCAAGCTCCCGCACCTCAACCGGACATGGGGATTGTCCATAATCCACTACCGGAGCACCCTTCGAATCAGCAAGTAAACCATGTTACCTCCTTCTATGAAGTGGAAAGAGGACAAGGGTGGCATGAGGAGAACACCTCTGTCGGGGCTTTAAATCAAACTCCAACCCAACCACCCCATCTATTAAGAAAAACTCTCCATCCAACGCCTTCTCCCCAACCTTCGCGTCCTCTTTTACGCACTCCTAATCAGGTTCCACCCGCTACCACTAATCACCTACCAACTAGGCCACTCCTCATTCGACCTTCACCATCTTCCATTCCACAAAAAACTCCCCCTCCCATCACCAATTCCTCTCTTTTGCCAACTAGGCCACTCCTTATTCGCCCCTCGCCATCACCTAATCCCTCCGCTACCACCAATCCTGCGCCACCCACAAATCCTTCATTTTTACCTAGACCCCTTTTCATTCGGCCTACACCTCCCTCAACTATTCAGGCACCTCCTATTACTCCTGTTACCACTGTCCCTCAGCCAACAAGGCCCCTCATAAGGGCTCCTCCTTTGGCCACCCCTCCAGCACCCACTAACCCCAATATCCCCTCCTCTTCTTCCATCAACCCTCCACCTACCCACAACCCGACAGAGGCGCGATCATCACAAATCACAGTGCTCCGCAGTGGACGGATGTTCCATCGTGTGTTTCCACAAAGGGAGCTATAGCCCACGTAGGGGCAAGAAGAGCAAGAGCCAGAACAGGAATCCATACCGGGCACACAATATGACTTGCTAAAGCACTTGGACAAAATTTCAGCAAGGCTTTCCATTTTAAAGCTGATAAAGAGATCCACCATTCACCAGCAAGCTTTGATAGAATATTAACAAAAGGTGATTGTTAATGAGGATATCCCAGCTCAACAAATTACAACAGTTTTAACACCGGCGTGTGATCAGCCAGCTGTTACTTTACATGAACATGAGTTAGCTCCCCAGCTGGCCAAAAAATATGCATTGTGCATTACCGTCAACATCAATAAAGTGGTAGTTAAAAAGTGTTTAGTGGATACGGGAGCGTCAAATAATGTGGTGCCGCCAAGCACTTTGAACATGTGTGGCATTCCGGATTCCAAATCTGGCCATCTACTATTACCTTCACAGCTTATGATAATACCAAGAAATCTCCCCTAGGGATGATTACTTTGAAAGTTGGTTTGTGTCCGGTCTCAATCATAGCAGATTTCCATATTCTGGACATGGATCTAACCTTCAATGGCATTCTGGGCCGCCCTTACATTCAAGAGCTTGATGCTGTGCCCTCCACTAATCATCAATGCATAAAGTTTCCTCATAAAGGGCGCATCATCAAACTTACAAGCATGCCTATTCTGCCATCAGAAGATATACACTCCGCAACATCAGTACATTCCATATGGCCTTCCAATAGGCCTTTGCTCTCAGTGTTAGATGTTGCCGATCCGCTGCAGGATTTGTTAAGGCCTCCAGTCACAACATCTGCATCAGCTTTAATGACACCCCTACCCTCCAAGGGGAAGAAAAAGAAGAATATGATGAATACCCCAGGGTGGAATATTTTAATAAAAATGGGGTACAAAACCAGCAAAGGCCTAGGTGCTAACCTCCAGGGCAGAGTGAAGCCCATTACAAATTACAAGCTCACTCACCGAGGTGGCTTAGGATACAAAGGGACGAGCAGAGATGAAAGAGAGCCATGGGCTGTTATGACCTCCACGCTCAAGATAGATAGACAGCCCCTCACATGGACCCTGCAAACACACTTTGTAAAAGGGGGTACTCAATACGATGAGCAGATCACATTAGTTACTTCTATGTTGGATCATCAAGATGTACATGCGCGCCAGTTTGCTCGCCATATAGCTCCGCTGGTCACATACAAAGCTCTGGAGTCTTTGAGGCCCGACAAAAGAAGAAAGATGGATGACCCGGAGTGTGACTGGTATAGATGATTTGATATGAATGACATCGCCATCGCTCTAAGCCGTCTATTCATGCCGACTGATCCGGAATGGCCGCCGCTTATTCATGAGTTAATAGAAAAGCTGGCAGTGATTACAGGCAAGAGGCAGCTCTTAAGCAACTATACAGACACTGGAGAGCCAAATGTGCCATATGAAGAAGGCTTCACCGTGGATAGGCTGTGGGCTGGCCTTTTCTCTCTTAATTTTGTGCATCTGTCACTTATCACTCTCTGGTGCTCCAAGATGTTGTTCCCCGATATTCCTAGACCACCTGCGGTCTTGATTACTCTTTCTCCGAATTTGTTTCAAGTTTCTACAATTCCTCCTTTGCTCCTTGAGCAGTTTTCCCAACTCTCCATTGCGCCCCCGCATGGGCAATCTCTTCTCCAATCTTTCTCTAACCTTTCAATTTCAACATCACCCCCTACTCCTTCCTCCCATTGCTTTATTCTTGAAAATGAAAAAAAAGCCAAAATTCAAACTTTTCAATCTTCCATCTCTATTGAAGAGACCTCCTATCTTGCTCAAGAGTGTGTCCCGATCCAAGGGCTGCTCTTTCAAGGTTCGTTAGCGAACCTTCTTTTCTTCTCTGATGAGGAGGCTCTTCCTGTATCTCCTCCTGTATCCATTGCATCTTCCTCTTCTCCTCCTCCTCTAGGTCAGGATAGTTCGTCTAGCTTGTCATCTTGTTCCTGTCCCTCTTCTTATAAAAGTCTTGGGGTAGATACTCATAAGAAAGCCAAGGGTAGATCTAGCTAGAAGATGCCGGGCATGTTTAGCTCTTTCTGAGTTTCTAGAGGATCTGGTACTCCTACCGGATTTAGAACGTGAGGATGTGTGCTCTATAGATGAAGGGTTTGGTGTTTATGAGATCATGAATGATGAAGACCCTATTGAAGAGGGGGATGAAGAATACGAAGAATATGAGGACGAGGCTGATGCTTTTGCTAGCGACATGAGGAGATTCGATGAACCGTCTACCTCAGTAGAAGAACCCACCAAAGAGATCAATCTGGGTACCGAGGAAAACCCTAAGATTATCCTCATCAGTAAAAATTTACCGTCCTCTGAAGAAGAGGCACTCATTCTAGTTCTTCAAGAATATAAGGACACATTTACATGGAGTTACGAGGATATGCCGGGTCTAGACCCTGCGCTTGTTGAACATCATCTCACACTTAAGCCAGGATCCGTCCCGATGAAGCAACGATTAAGACGTTTCCACCCGCACATGGCATTAAAGAGGAAAGAAGAGGTCAACAAGCTTCATAAAGCCAGATTTATTAGAGTCATCCTCTATCCTAATTGGGTGGCTAACATTGTCTCGATAATGAAGAAGGACGGAAGAGTCAGAATTTACATAGACTTCCGAAACCTTAACCGTGCGTGTCCTAAAGATGATTCCCCCCTCTCTCACATAGATGTGATGATTGATAATATGACAGGGTACGAGACCATCTTTTTTATGGATGGCTTCTCTAGTTATAATCAGATCCTCTTGGTTGAGGAGGATCAGGATAAGACCTCTTTCACTACACCTTAGGAAACTTATTGTTATGTGGTCATGCCGTTTGGGCTCAAGAATGCCGGAGTGACTTACCAAAGGGCCATGACGGTTATTTTTCATGACATGATCCATATTTTTATAGAGGTGTACGTTGATGACCTGGTAGTGAAATAAAGAACAAGGATTGAGTATCCTGGGATTCTGACCAAGGTTTTGTAAAGAGCACAGGAGTATCAGTTGAAAATGAACCCCAAGAAGTGCGTGTTTGGCGTTTCATCAGGAAAATTGCTTGGATTCATAGTCAGCAAGAGGGGTATTGAGATTGATCCCAATAAGGCAAGGGTAATAAGAGATATGCCTCCTCCCAGGAATTTGAAGGAAGTTTGAGGATTGATCGGGAGGTTGCAATTCATTAGCCGGTTTGTCTCCCAGCATTCACAAAGGTGTAGGCCATTTTACGAGCTTACTAAACCGGGAGTCAAATTTAATTGGGATGACAAGTGTCAGGGGGCCTTTGACGGACTAAAGGATTATTTGGCCAATCCTCCTGTCTTGAGGCCGCCAATTCCAGGTAAACCACTTGTTCTTTATGTTTCTGTCCTGGATGACTCTGTAGGTGTTGTCCTAGCGCAAGTTGATGAAGAAGGAAAAGAAAGGGCACCCTACTACTTGTCTAAGCTTCTCAACCCCTGTGAGCAGAAGTACTCAACCTTGGAGAAGACTTGTGCTGCTTTAGTCTGGGTAGTGCAGAAGTTGAAGCATTATTTCTTAGCTCACGAGGTTCATCTTATTGCTCGCATGAATCCTATCAAGTTTCTCCTTGAAAAATCTATCCCCACTGACCGATTGGCACGATGGAAAAGCTTCCTTTCTCAATTTGATATCATCTACATTCAGCAAAAAGTGATTAAAGGCTATGCCATAGCAAAACATCTTGCTCATCACCCTCTTCCTAGATTTGACCCTGTTCGCTCGGAGTTTCCAGATGAGGAACTAATGTCCGTCAATCAATCCGATTCGATGTGGATGTTACATTTTGATGGAGCTCAGAATTCACAAGGAAAGGGGATTGGCATTGTTCTCCTATCACCTGATGGTATCACTATTCCGCTTGCCTCTCAGCTTGCATTTCCAGTTACAAATAACGTAGCCGAGTATGAGGCTCTTCTGGCCGGTCTGCAGGCCACTCATCAATTCGATGTTACCCAATTACGGATTATAGGTGATAGTCAGCTTATTCTTCACCAAGAGCTTACCAAATGCCGCACGCTCAATCTCAAACTTAAGCCCTATCAGGAATTGGATTCTGCTTATGCCAAGCTTTTCACCAAATTAATTTTCGTCCATGTTCTTCGAGATCAGAACATTCTAGCTGATGCTCTTGCTTCCCTTGCTTCCTCTTTGGCTTTCCTTACCGAAAGGGACTTCCATTCGATCATCGTTCATAAGCATCTTACTCCTACTATTAAAGATCCAGCATTCCTTAGTATTAAGGAGGAGGTGCTCAAGAAGTTTAAGGAAGGTGGAATCATTGAGAACAAGGAGGTTATGTTATTAGATGTACAGGAAGTGTTGGATGATGAAGAAAAGCCGTGGTATTACGAAATTGCTAAGTATTGCCAAGATCAATCTTATTCTGAAGAGGCCACAGCTAAAGAGAAGAGAGCCATTAGAAGAGTTGCTCAGAGATACACCTTGGTTGGAGGTATGCTCTATAGAAGAGGTCTCACTGGAATTTTACTTAGATGCCTCGACGATGACGAGTCTTGGAAGGTCATGGAAGAGGCGCATTCAGGGGTGTGTGGGGGGCATGTCAATAGCCAGATGCTGGCTAAGAAAATCCTTAGATTAGGCTTCTATTGGCCCACTCTAGAAGAGGACTGTTCTATCTATGTTGGAAGGTGTGTCAAGTGCCAAATGCACGTCGATAAAATTCACTCTTCTGCTTCTTCACTCCATCCTATGTCTTCCCCATGGCCTTTCTTCATGTGCACTTTCTATATCATTAGACATCTTGGTGATTCAAACCTCCTCACAAAATCGAAACCATTTATACTCACGGCCACGGAGTACCTCACCAAGTGGGCGGAAGCAGAAGCGTACGCGGAGATCAAAGTGTCAACCATCTGCAAGTTCATAATGAAGAATATCATTGCAAGGTTCGGCATGCCAAGTACCATCGTCACCGACAATGGACCACAATTCATCTCTCAAGAGCTTCAGGATCTCTGCAACAGGTATAACATTGCATTGCATCATTCATCTCCTTATTATCCGCAGGGCAATGGCCAAGCAGAGGCAACAAACAAAACTCTAATCAAAATCATCAAGAAAATGTGTGAGGCGAATAAATTCGCGGATTGGCCAGAGAAACTGGTGGAAGCTCTTTGGGCTTACCACACTTCCATTCGTACTCCTACTGGGCAAACCCCTTTCGCCCTTACTTATGGAATGGAGGCGGTAGTCCCTTATGAGATTCCTATCCCTTCTCTTACAGTATAGTTGGACAAGGAGCTTTCTATTGATGAACGTCGTGAATCTCTCCTTGCTCAGTTGGAACTCTAAGATGAGAAATGTTTGGCCGCCGCCGAGCATGCATGCGTTTATCAAAATAGGCTTTCACGTTTTTATCAAAAGAAAGTGATTGAGAGAAAATTTGAAGTCGGTCAAATGGTAATCAAATTTTTTTTTGAAAAACCGGGTGGACCTCGTTCAAAACTTCAACCGAACAGGGAAGGGCCTTACATAATAAACGAAGTTTATCCTCGCAACACTTATAAATTGGTTAACGCCGAAGGGGAAGAACTGGCTCACCATTGGAATGGTCTATACCTGAAAAGGTATTACCCTTAAGTCTTGAAATGAAAAAAAGAGAAGAAAAAGCAAAAGAGAAGAAAAAAAAGAAAAAAAATTGAAAATTACAGGCTGGCATGGTGCATAGGTCGCGGAACCTGAAAAATCAAAGTCCTTAATTCATTCTTTAATCTTGATGGTTTAACTTAGGGCCAATACCAGCACACACTACACATTTTGCTCTTAAACTCGAGCGGCTCAAAATTTGAGGAAGGTCAGAGTCGAACTAAGAGTGTAAAAACTTCACCTATTCTCTTCTCTTCGGTTCACGAGAGGGAGTACGAGTCATGGAATGCTAACCAAGCATACTCGTCGCCCTAGTAGGTGAAAGTCAGGGCCCAAAAGGGAACAAAATGCTATAAAGCCCGAGTACAATTAGGTTTTTATTTGTTTTAAAGAAAAGGAAAAAAAAAGAAAAGAGGTATAATGTCACAAAAGAAAAGCATGTCAAGAGGGCAAAGTCCCTGCAGGGAAAACCCTAGTCGTAAGCATGCATGAATAAGGGCAAAAGAGCAACAAAATTTCCCTAAGCCAAAGTCTGAACCCCAACAGGCACTAGGGTAGGGAGGGAAGCTTCTCGGTCCTCTGAAACCTCTCGTGGGCTTCCTCATCTTATTCTTTATTTCTCCCTCTATGGTGCGTAATAAGCTCGAAGGGATGGTGAAGACTGACTAAGGATGGGCCGCAAGAGGATATAAAAAAAGCACAACTTATTAGCACATTGACCCTTTGTTAGATCATCTAAGAATGATTAATGAACTTAAGATGGTGATTGTGTAAGGTTTTAAGATCTTTTGTACCATGCTAGGCCTCATAAAAATAAAAAAAAATTTAATTAACGCCTTCTTTCGGGGCGTCATTTACATAATTAGCGTCAGTCAACATGCCGTCATTTTTAAAAAAAAATTTTTTTTTCAATTCACGCCCGCGTGCAAGGGCGTCATTTATTTAATTAGCGACGTTATAAATGTCATCATTTTCAAAATATAAAAAAATACAAAAAAATGATTTTTCAATCAACACCTGTGCGTGCGGGCGTCAATTACATGATTAACGTCTTAGGTAGGGTCGTCATTTTAAAGAAAAGAGAGAAAAACAAGAAGAAAAATTGATAGGAAGAAAAAAAAAAGAAAAAAGAAGGAAAAAAGAAAAAAGAAGAAAAGAAAGAAGAGTAATTTCTTGAATTGAGCACACTGCTTTCTCTTTTGCCATGTCATTTGCTTGGTTGCATTATTGTGTGGGCAATTTTTACTTCAAGTTTGCATTTGCTTGTTTGCATGTTGCATTTCTCCTATATCTTTGATATTTACCTTGATTAATTGAAGGCTTGGCCCCTTGACCCATCATCAAGGTCAAATTGTGACAACCCCTTGCTTATCTGAGCAATGGGCCAGGCCGAACAGATGAATTAATATGTTTGTTTAAGTGTGAACTACGGGCACAGGGCAAGGAAGAAAAGAGACAAGAAAAGTACACAAGTGCTCAACTCAAGACTCAGGTAACATCAAAGTCTCAAATATATATAAATATCTGAGTACAAAGCATGTAGGTGGAGGAATATAAAAGTCTCTCTAGCTCTCGCCTCCACCCTCCTCTCTCCTGCTCTCTACCTCGCTGTCGTCCTGGCGACGGGCCTGTGGAGGGGGCATGGACCCCCAGGAAGCCGCTGGAGCTCGAGCCTGCTCCTCTGCCTCGTTCCTCTGTCGGGTCAGAGAACTGGCTAGGTACGTCGTGCTGGCGAACGCGCTGGAGTGTCTCGCAGCTCGCGCTCGCTCTAGGCCTCTCTAGAGCCGCTCATGTACAACGGCTAGCTGTACTCTCAGATCCATGAGCTCACCCTCACGTGCTGTCTGCTCCTCCCTCCGCTCCACACTCTCGTGAATATGCTCCTCTTTCTCTCGAGCACGCTCCTCCCTCTACTCCTCTCTCTCGCGGATACGCTCCTCCCTCTCTCGGGTGCGCTCCCTCCGCTCCACCTCGAGGTGGATCCTCAGATCAGTCACGTCCCTAGGCAGCTCCTCTCGCCGCCTCAGCTCCTCCTGAAGCTCCGCGACTCGCTGCTCACGGATGGCAAGTTCGGTGCCAGCTAGAGCAGCCCGGGTAAGCGCGTCCTGTAGCTCTACGGTCAGCATCATTTCAATTAGGTATCAGCTTCATATTTAATTTCATAAGCATTTGAAATAATTTGACTAACTCGTGCAGCCATCTCGCGCTATCCTACCTCGATACAAGTAAGCGAGGCTTGGAGCTCCTCGGTCTGTAAAAAACACAAGTTTTTATGAACACACATAATGGTATATAATCAAATGCATTTATGAGTTTGAGTTTGAGCTTACCCGTGCTGCAAGGTCACGCTCCGCTGCCTCTGCCCACACAACTACTCCTGCGAGTTGCCCCTCTAGTGCAGTGCCCTCTGTACTCTGCCCCCTCGAGCTGGAAGCCCCTCCTGCACCTCCTGCCACCGCTCCCTGCTGGGCACACTGCATTCATTAAGACTGTCAGTGGCTAATCATTAATAATTCAGGAAATTATTTGCATATAGATAATTGCACTCACCAAAGTCTCAAGGTCAGCCCGTGTGGCTGCAAGCTGGGCCTCTAAGCTGTGGAGATGGACCTGCATGTCCATCGCCGCCACATCCCGTGCATTCTGCATTCATTACATATTAGTTGCATAATAGGCATATATCATTTACAAAAAGGAAAAAAATGCATTCATACGTACCCCTGTGACCCTCATCTGGGGTCGGCCGGCGTAGACTTCCCAGTAGCGTCGGAGGTACTCGAAACTGTCTGCCGCCTGTGAGGTAACCCGAGTCCCGCCTCACTGCCAGTCGACGTACTGGTCCACAAACTTGATCCTCCAATATGTCACCTTCGTGCGTCCGCGGATCTTCCTACCAATCCCGCGGGGCTCTCCAACCTCGACCCACTCCTGGTATAGGCCAAGGGTCCTCATCACTAGTCTAAGCCGTAGTGTCTCGATCTCGTTCAGGCAGTGAACCCAAAGCTCACACCCGAAGCAAGGTCGGCCCGCTACGACCCAAGGCTGGCCCTCCTCGGTGTCACCCCAAGAACCGATAGCAGCGGAACGTGTCGTTTGCTCGGAACATGACAGTTAAACAGTCGTGAACGATCAAAAGCAATGGCATGAGACCAAATAATTTGGAGTAATAAAATTTTATTTCAAATATAAGTCTCTTACAATTTCAATTTTCAGAACTTGAAGACTCAACCACATCATAATGGAAAGAAAAGACCAAAGACACGCTAGTGAACTTAGACTGGACAATTAATAAGAAATACTAGCTAGACTCAAGAAAGATAAAAGACACAGGTTCACTAGTTTTCGAAGCTCGCTTGCACACTTGTCCCTCCCGTGTGAGTCTCGGTCTCGCTAGCCACCTGATTACCTGAAAAATGTTGGAATAAACTGGGTGAGTGATCGCTCAGTAGGAATTATATCTCAAGAACAAGCTAGATTTAAGTAATTACATGTTACATGAATGTAAATCTAATATACATGAATGATCATAAGAACAGAATGCAAGTATATCGATTAAACTGAGATATGGAAGTTCTAGTAAAACGGGACAAGCGACAGTTAAAGATAGTATCAAGCATGAGATATTGGCTATTTTAGAGTTCTGGCAAGTACCACGCAAGTAATATCATGTAAAGTCAAGAGAGTGAGAGAGAGTAAGTGGAATGTCTCTAGAACGACGAGTACTTCGGTGCAATGCCACACCGCGATCATTACAACTCCCATGGGCACTAGTACTTTCGGGTGCTCCACCCAGGACCAGATCGGGCCCTTATATGCGCAGGCATTGTATAATGCACTTTCGACATCCATGATAGTTATAGCCAATGTAGAATGCCAAGGGAATGAAACTTGTAGGAATTTAAGGTAGATCTTGCAGAATATATCAAAAAAAACTAGGTCGAATTGACTCCCTAGTGGGTGCCATGAGTACTCGAATAAGCGTTCATAACCCAAATGAGCGCTCGTTCTTTGTACATGATAAGGTAAAAGGATTGGTGTCTACGTGGAGGCACGCAATCCAAGATGATTAGTAATGACATGGTTTCCCATTCTATTAGCTCAAGAATTAATCTCATGGCAGCTATTTAGCATACCATGAGGGCCGGTATATAATCTTCCTAGAGTGACATGGCAATAAAAGTGTTATGGGTTTTAATGGTACAACCAGCTCAATCGGCCTTGAGTGAATCCAAGGCTTCGAGGAGACTTACGGAGGTCTCTATGACTAACTCACCAGTCCGAAGGAACGGAACGTCCAACGAAGGGCTTGTAAGTCACCGAGAAATATAGGGTAATCGATAAATCACTGAGAAACGTGGGACTATACTCACGGATGGAATATAGTGCCATGTGTAACCCATTGGAAGGGTGTACATGAAATTGACGGAAAACTGTCATGACAGAAAAATGGCGCATGGGTCATGGCCACTATTTCTTAAATAGCGCATGGGGTACAGCCACTACTTCATAAACCACACATGTGACCAAGCCGTTACTTTTAAATTCATGTTCCAATTTTAGGGTAAATAAATCCTGGATTTTTATATCCTTTTAACACATTGTTTGGTTCAGTTTTAATTCGCGCCCATGCCGCAACCATTTTTTTGAGAATAGCATCCATGATTTGGGCGCTGGATTCTATATAGCGACATGATGAGGGTCGTCGTTTATTTCAGAGTATAAAATGCATGAACAGTGTTATTTTTCCAAATCAAATAATTTTCCAGGGACAAGTAGATGAATATGTAGAGAAAAATACAAGGAATCTTGTAGTATGACCGTGCATTGGGTTAGATGTAAAGAATTTAAGTTATTAGATTTTGAACATGTGTATTTAATAATTAACCATTAAAATAATGACTATTATATAGCCGTGAATTCAATATAGCGCCCATGTCCGGGTTGCTATTTCACTGATATTCTGAAATTTAACAAAAAGCCATGGAGTCTCTTCGGAGACATCCGATAAAATTGGAACGATACAGAGAAGATTAGCATGGCCCCTGCGCAAGGATGACACGCACAAAAAGCCATGGAAAACAGGGTTAAAAACATATATATGCATGCATGATTTATGTATTTATCGAGTTAGGATTAGTACATGAGAACACCTACCTTTAGATGTTGATTTTGGTTGGTAATCGATCAAAGAGTTGGAATATCAAAAGAATAGACAATGCTCTAAGAACAAATAAGTATCCCTTTTAATAACCACAGCAACAGAAGAAAGATTGACTTATCTTTTCCTGTAGCTTCTTAGAACATGAATAGAGGTCGCTTCAATATATTACAGCAGAAGATGTACGCAAGCAGTAGAAATTCCTTTTGACAACAAGAAGAAGAAGCAAATCTTCTTCTCGTTCGGCTTGCAGAGAAGAAGAGGGTGCAGTGACAGGGAAAGAAGAATTTAGCAGAGAGGAAGAATTAGCAACGCTAGCAGCGTAATATTAACGCGTTGGGGGGTTCTAATAGGGTATTTATAGGGGTTTTTGGAGTTAATGTTTGAGTGGGACTAAAACTCTTAATAGGGTCCTATTAGGATTAGAGTTTCCCATAGTTAATCCCTTCCGAAAATATTACTTTACCCAAACAAACATTACCTCCCTATTCGCACGGGGAGTTTCCTTAATTTGAGTCTTAGGAAATTTGCGTCTAGGTCACATCCACATTTTAAAAATTAGCGCCCATGTAGTAGCCACGTTTTAAGAAATAACTCCCATGTAAAAGTCATTTTTAAAGAAATAACGCCCTCCACTCGGGCGCTATTCACGATTTCACGTGGATTTGTAATAGTTATAATTTTTTGGGGATTTTTATCTTTTTTATTTGATGGGGTCTTGCTATAAAATTTTATGGGCAAGATACTTCCATTTTTCTCTATTTTTCCATATAATTAATTTTACAAATTTTCTTTAAAATAAAAAGTTATACTATTCATGCACTATTCACAGTGCGTGGAAAAAGCGACTTTTGTTAGGTCGTTGCATTTGTTTAACGTGGCATAACAAAGGACGTTATTCACCTTTTCACCCTTGCCATGCATCCTTCAAAGGACCAATTTAGTATATATGCCCATTCTTATTATCTTTTAACTATCTTTAATGCATTAAAGCTTATTAATATACCTTAATTCTTTTAAATAAAAATATAATGTGATAAATATGAAATATTAAAATTTCTAAATTATTAACAAAGTATAAATTGATGTTTTCTTCCAGTTTTGTTGATTATTAATCCAAATAAAAATACATAATGACTTTAAATGGCTACTTAAAATGATGTTATATTCATAATCCCTTAAAATTTAAGGGTAGGGTTTACGAGATCTTTTTGTAAGGCCCATTAGGGAATCACGGGGTTGCTATGTAGGTTGATCCTCTACGTGCATGGGTTGGGTGGTTTCGATGGGCTCATGTGCATATGTGGGTTTGTACATGGGGCATATGGGTTTAATGGCTTTATATATATGTGCAGAGGTTGGCTGTGGCATTTATATATTATGTATTTATAAGTGAGTTTACTTATATGCTGATGTAACACCACCTACGGACCTAAATTGTAAGCAAGCAACTTGAGCAACGGACTCACTCTAGCGAACACATTCGCGTAGCACACACTAGTGCCCGTAGGTGACTCGGCGATGATGGAGAGGGTCCGAGGTGGGACCTTGATGCACCAAGGATTGGCTAGCTTGGGGAGGACCCCAAACGGGCCAGGGATGCCCAATTCATGGGCGGCCAGCACACCAAGGGCGTGGGATGTAAGGGATCGCTCACAACTCGCCCGCGGTGATCACTCACGTCAATAGCAATTTTAGGCCGAGCTCTCACTCTCCATCCGATGAAGCAACAGAGATAATACTATGCTAAGCAATGAATTGAAACCAGCCAATAGGGGAACCGAGGCTCACCTAGTTGGCGTGAAGATGCCGACTCCGGTCGGAGATGGGGGCGAGCGGGGAAGTGTGGGCTTACCCGCACGCAGAGCCGATGAAGTTTCAAACCTGCGAATTATCAATTTACAATCACTACGCCCCTTGGAAGGGGGTTGGACTAGTGGTGGGGAAGTGTTTTACAACCAAAATATACCTCCACATAGGGAGGGGTGATCAGCTGGCCAGGCGGGGAGGGGAAAACTAGCTTAGAGGATTAAGACAAGAAACTCATCGAATCTATCCACTCTCAGGAACAGGGGGCAGACTGTCACTATCGGCACCGCTGCAGACTCTCTCGGACTCCGTTGTCGACAAAACTTGTTGGAGAATCTTCGTAGTTGACCCAAGAGTATGCCCAATTTTTGGGAGAATTTCTGGATGACGGCGTTGGATGGGGCAGGGTCGTGAACAGGGCCTTTGTTCTCTGATTATGACTGCTACGGTACCACTACAGCAGGAAGACAAGGTCACCACGGGCGCTCCTTAGCTCTGGTTCAGGCGGGGTCAGTTTCGCTAGTTTCGTTGTCGAGCCCTCTTCGAACAGAGACTTGTGGGGGCACCGGAGGAGGTCGGAGTAGACAAATGGATCCCGAACAGTGATAGGGTGTCTATTAAGTCCCTGAGGGAACGGAACAGCGCACTGGGGGAGAAAAAAAGAGAACTCTTGGCTCCGGATGACGAATGGGGTTCCGCTTCTTGATTCCGAAAGCATACTTGTCGTAGAAGAACTCATCCAAGCCCCGCCTCCAGATCTTCAAGGGGTTGTCCGTGGGAGGCTCTGCAAGCAGCTTTAGGTTGCCAGTCTGGAGGAAGACGTGCAGTCTGGGGAGATCGGCTCCCTCGGGCAGCCACGAGCTCAGGTTGGGACGAGACCACCTCCATTGCGAAGAAGATAGGAAGACGCTTCCAACGGTATATGGTACGCCCTCTAAAGCTTCTTGGTGATGTCATGGCAGCCTCAGAAAGTAGCTGGTAATCTGCTGCCTTCGAGTTGGGAATAGGATGTAGGTGTAGGGTTGTGTGTGTGAGGGTGGGATGGCCAAGGGAAACAAGGGGGGGATGGGGAGGGCGACCAGGGTAGGAAGGGGGTGTTGGGGAGGGGTGTGGGGCAGCCAGAAAGAGGGAGATTCAAATTTGGGCCTTGGGTGAAGCCCCTTCAGCCTTGGGGATGTGGAGAGGTGCTTGCGAAAGGGTAGTGGGTGGTTGGGGGTTGGAGGGTGGCTTGGAGATTGGTGGGTTCTACCTTAGGGGTTGGGGGGACTTGAATGAGTGTATGGGGAAGGGGGGGATATTAATGAAGAGTGAATGGGGAGGAGTGAGAAGAAATTTTGAAATTTGGGGGTGGGAAGAGAGAGAGAGAGGGGGGACCACTGAGAGAGAGAGAGTGTGTGTGAGAGAGAAGGGAATCCACCCCTTAGAGTGATGGGAATCAACATCGGGCACTAACTTTTATTTTTATATTTGTGTCCTTTATTTTACTTTTATATCCTTGAAAAAACACATGTGCAATTGTAAGGCTTTATAAGCCACTTTGTCATTCCTTATGATTCTTTAGGTTTTTGTGCAAAAGTCCAGTAGGACCATCAAGGGGCCCCCATACCCTTTCCCATTGGTCCACCTAAGCCCTAAGGGTCCATATGGGGCTAGTCAAAGGTCCAAGATGGGCTTCTAGATGGTTTGACATTCAAAGGGGACAAATGGACTAAAAAGTCCAAGATGCCTTCCTTCCTTTCAAAGGAGTGTCCCCTCCATATGTAATTTATTTAATTTGGGTTTTTGACCACATGGGGGAAGAAAATGGCCTCTCTCCCACGAAATTCCCATCCCCCACTCCTTTCCATTCTCTATATAAGCCTATGTATAGTGTAATTAGAAGAATTAATGAAGAATTGAGTATTTTTGCCAAGAGTAAGCTCAAGGGCACCCCTTGTGTCTCTCCTCTCCCCCTTGCAGCAGTGATTGCTACCCATTCTAAGATGTGAAGTCCTCATCTTGGTGTGACTCCAAGATCTCCAACCTCTGCTGGATGCGACTTCTGGCCGCCGCCTTCTGTTCGTGCCGCCATCGCGCCGCCACCGCCATGGCCGGAGTTCTGTGCAAATCAGGATAGAACCTCTTCTCCAAAATAGTATCTCTAGTTCTTGTTGTCTGATCGAGCCCCAATTTTGAGGGTTTGTTCTGTTTATCTCCCTTAACCTCCAGTTAAAATTTCGTGTCATTTGGAGACCATTTGATAATTTTCTCATATTTTTGTTTACCCTCTTAGTAATCTACCCTTTTGTAGATCTACGGGATAGAGTCTCCTTGTTGCAATTTCCCCACCCACATAGAAAATTTTATAAAATCCACAAAAATTCCCTAGTGTTTCTCACGTATACCCCCTTCCACCATAATTTTCATTGAGTCAAAAAAAATCATTTAGCCCTCGGTCAAAGGTCAGTTTCAGGCAGATTCCTTACTGCCCTGTGTGTCTATCAGTCCGAGTCAGAAACAAAAATAGTGTTACAGTCTTATTCATTTTCAATCCATTCGGTGGATGGAGCCGTCAAAAATATATATTGTAGACCTATGAGTGCTCTTTCCAACTGTACCAGCCACGCCTCGATCAGCCTACGGGTCTGAGCGTCGTAATTCGTGTCACCGAGGCCTACAAATCTGTTCCCTGTGCAGGTTCGAAATTACAGTCCAGAAGATATTTAGAAATAAATATCAAAAATCAATTTCAGGAGCCGCCACTTCAGGGAGTCGTTCAGGGACACCCTGCCATCGTCCCAGCCAAGCGGCGCCTCCGTAGGATCTCAGGAAGGCGACGTTCCTTTGGAAACCGTTGCTTGTTGTCCAGTGTGTCAGCAACCGAGTTGGCGTAGCACCGAGTTGGAATAGTGCCGAGTCGGACTAGTAGGCCGAGTTCGTGCCGTACGCACCTCCAGATTACTGCCCGTCAACCTAGGGTCGGTCCTCTTGGGCCCAACTTGTAGCCCTTTACCTCCCTGCGTGGAGTGGGCAATAACAATTCACTGTTGTAATTAACTTTTACCGTTGTTACCGGGAGTTACCGTACTTGGCCAGGAACGTCTTCCCCACGCCCGGAGTGTGGAGGTACAGTCGCCACCCTCCTCGTAGGCATTGCTTTACTCGTATATTTTTGTATATGCCGTTGCATGAGTGATAGATTATGTAGCTTGTTATCATTTTATCACCGCTGCGAGAGCAAGAGTGAGTGACCGTCCCGTGACTCGACCCGAGTTAACCCGAAAAGGTCGATACCCAAGACTCACTTCCGGTTTCTCAACCGCGCACGGTCCCACGTCTTCCCTCGCATAGGGACGATCGCGAGCTAGAGTCTCAGGTCGCGTGTCCATCCCGCATCAGTTTGGTATCAGAGCGAATGTTGAGTCTAGGGTAGTCTTTGTGTCTAAGTCTGCAAAAGAAAAAAAATTATCTAAGTCTAAGTGTCACATTTGCATACCATTAATCGGTATATCAAAAGGTGTTGTCCGAACGTTAGGCTGCGCCTATCGGGAAGGCCGCACACTTACGCGGGTGATCTTCAGATCGATTAACTCTGCCATGTACCGAGTCTTGGTTTACGTCTAGGGTCCTTGTGTGCATCAATTAGTGCATTCCAACATGCATTGTCATCGTGTCTAGTGTCTTGTCTCCATGTGTCGGCATGTCCGCCTTGTAATTCCCCATTCCCAATGGAATCTCGGTAGCCCAGGCGATCTGACCGTTGGCCCACCCATGGGTTGGGCAACCATCCTCTCCACTTATGTAGGCCCGAAGCCTCGAATTTTTATGGCCCCAACGACCCGGGCGATTACCTACGTTGGGAAGCCGCCATGGAAAAATACTTCGCTTGCTATCCCATGTCTGAGGCCGGACAATTCTATTTTGCCAAGGATAGGCTTCATGACCGGGCTGCCGAAAAATGGAGAACCATCGAAGGCTTAAGGCAGGTTAGGAGGCAATGGCCCCTCGAATCATGGTGGGACATGAAGAGAGAACTTAGGAAGGTCTACATTCCCCAACCGGTCCCCTCCAACCAATCCCACCCAGTCACCTCCAGCCAACCCCGCCAAATCATCTCCAAACAAGTGGGTCACACCTCCAGTCGACCCCACACCCTCACCTCCAACCAAGTGGGATATAGTCGGAGGCAAGAAGCCCCACCGGTAGCCGAGCCTAGGCCCACCCCCAGGCCGAGAGATGAGGAGCGAGTCCACCCCGAGGCCCCTACTCTAACTCGCACCTTAGCTGAAATCAAGAAAATGCTTTCAAATTGGTTGGATAGGATGGAAAGGACACGTGCTCCTTCACCACCCACGAGAGCTCCAATGCCTCCACCATCTACTTCCGATCTTTATTCGGAACCATCGCATTTGGAGCCACTTCATTCCAAGCCACTCGTGTTTCTAACGGGTACGCTTTTCATAGCCGAGCCGCTTCTTAGTTGGCTCAAGGATGGCTTGGTCCCGCCTCCTTATCCATCAATGGACCCCACCCTACCATTAGTGCCGGTCAACTCATTCTATACCACATTCCGATCTAGTCACCATGTTGACACCTTGGATGACCTTATTGTGGGATTAGACTCACAATGGAAGTTGACACACTCATTGGCCTGAGGCTTCGACCAACCCGCTAGTCTTAGTTTCACCCATCCAACCTTAGGGTCCATTACCTCCGTGTGCACTGTGGGTTGTGTCACCAGGGAGATTCTCTTATTCCTCCCCATGTCGGCCGAGCCCGACTTCATACCCTTTTACCCGAGGAAGGAATCTTATTTTCTATACATGACCGTCGTCCCACCGATCATAATGTATGACGGTGACTATGAATTTCAAACTTGGGACCATGTCATGTTGGAACCCATCTCTCGGGGTCATACCTTCTTTGACCCTTTTGACCCCTTCACTAGTGAATCTCCCAAGCCATCATCCTCACTCCACTTTTTCTGCGGAGTTCACTATCACACCTTTTCCACTCGGGCCAAACAACCTCCACATAGCAATAGGTCCGAACCATCATTTGGGGGTAATGAAGACTTTGGCTCCCCCGCTGTAACGACCCAGAGTTCAGGATACCGATATACCGATAACATCGATACACCGATACCAAGAACTGGGGAAGCCACCTAAGAGGCTGATGAGGCCCCTGAAGGGTTAGTAGAAAAGTGCAGAGGGGTCTGCATAACGAATTGGAATTTAGAACGCGTAAATTACAATTAAGCATTAAAAATAACACAAGTGCGGAAGCAAATCAAAATAACCAGAGTGATATATATATACTAGTCCAGATAAGCCAAAGTACTAGTCCAAAATGTACAACTACACGGGGCATACCCCGGCAAAAGTACAAGCAAGCCTCAAAAGGCGCCTTGACTAAAGCTGGCAGCTAGACACGGTCTCCAAAACGGCTCACGAAGCACCGGGAGATGACGGGCGCGGCTCACCTGAAAGGAGAAAGGGTGAGTCACAGCCAGACTCAGTAGGGGTCACGCGGATCCCTACCTCGCACTAAACAAGCATACATGCATAAATAACGGCAAATAGAGCATGCATTTAAATAAGCTAACTGGTAATGGCATGAAGAACTACTCACGTAAAGCTGTAAACTCTAACTAAGCCAGTATAACAGCTAACGCATGCCAAAGCTAAGTAAATGCAAGCGATTAAGACTAAATCTACCAAGATAGAATGAGCCTTAACTAATCCAAACAACAAGGAAGGACAACCACTGGAGCATAAACCAGAAGCGTCCACTGACGACTTACACTGCGTCTCAAGCACTCGCAGTCGGTAAAGCGACAAGCTAAGCGCGTAAACAGTACCAAACCAAGTGACCAGTTGGAGTGGCACCCGTCGGTGTCAGTCCACAGTCTCCGACCACGTGTACACACACTGACTCTAGCCTGAGCCAGGCCCTCTAGCTAGTTTTCTCCCTTGGTAGGACGCTACCATTGGCTGGGAGCCCACGGAACTAGCTTACAAACCGTGCATGGGAAACACACCCCTCCGCCATCCTCAAGCGGGTCGGTACTCAACAGACCTTAGGGCAACAACAGTGGCTCCATTGCATGGAAAGAAAAGCTACTCTATTGGTATAAGAAACAAGCCACTGAATACTAAAACAATATAAACATGGCACTTATATATTATGGAACGCATAACGAGAAGGCTGGGAACATATCAAAACCTACAGGCAAACGGCGGTCGTCTGCCCATGCGTTACTAGCAAGCGACGGTGGGGGACTGGCGCGTTACATCCGAAGCGACGCGTCAGTGTCCCGCCGTTACTTCCACCCGAGGCCGGACATCAACGAACAGTATTCAAAACCGATAGCAGGCGAAGCGACGCCCTAACCCAGGCGCGTCGGACCGAAACGACGGCCGGCCGACTGGCCGTCGGGCGCACCGCCTGACCGGGTCAACGTAAAACTACGCACGAGTAACGGATGGGGTTCCCACCGTTACTCTCCAAATAACGCGCCCACGTTGGGCCGTTGTTTGGAATTAACGCGTCCACTAAGGACCGTCAGGTGTGTGACGGTTCCTGGCAGGACCGTCACACCACCTGGAACACGGGCGAGTTCGATTTGAAAACCGAGGCCCTCCCGGACGATAGAAATCGTCGGGTAACACCGTGAAAACCTGTAACCTGCCAAACCATACATGCTAAACAACACAATAACACCTAAAAACACCACATGCAATGCCTAATAAGCATTAAAATCAAGAATTTAGCTAAAACCCCAAAACTTGGAAATATGAACATTAAGCATGCAATGGGGTTCTAATCAACAGAACGAGCTATAGGAAATGATCCTAGCGAGATCGGGATTCCATCCCCCTACCTCTTGCGGGCCGAAACTGACGAAAACACCGCATGCAAGGAGGTAGAGCCACGGGGCCTTCACACTCTACTTCGCTCCCACGATCACCGAACCACGCCGAAGTGGGCACCTACGCGCTCCTCTCGACGCGAGGAATCCAACGGCGCCAACCACGCTTCAATCCACCGGCGATTAGCCTGCAACCCAAGAGAGGGGGGGAGAGGCGATCGCGGAGGAGAGAAAGAGGGTGAAAGAGATCGACGGGGAGAGAGAGAGAGAGTGAGGGTGAGGGATTAAAAGAGAAGACAAAAATAAAATTAAAAAATATATAATATAATTATTATATATATTAAAATCTTATTAATCTCTAATAACCCTCAAAGCTCCAAATAAATCCGGAAAAATACCAGACAAATTCCTAAAATTCCAGGAAAATAGCCGAAAATTCCAGAACAAATAACAGAACAAAATCCATTAAGGATCCATTAAGGCATGGGTCTTACAGTCCCTCCCTCCTTATAAAAAATTTCACCCTCAAAATTTTACAGCAACAGAAAAGGAGGAAACTGAGAAAGGACATATACCTCACTGGAATAAGAAAGGAAAAAGCAGACGCATCTCATCTTCACGCTCCCAAGTAGACTCATTACCAGAGTGACGCTGCCAAGCAACTCTTACCAGAGGAATAACCTTATTTCTCAACCGCTGCTCACGACGGTCTTCAATTCTGATAGGAAATTCTGGCGTGGACAAATCAGCAGTCACTTCAGGCCATACTGAATCATCGAGAACATGAGAAGCATCTGGCACATATTTCCTCAACTGAGACACGTGGAATACATCATGAATAGCTTGCATAGCCGCTGGCAATTACAGACGATAAGCCACCTGACCAATAGCTTCAATAATCGGAAAAGGGCCAACATACCGCGGACTAAGCTTTCCACGCTTCCCAAATCTGGAAACACCTTTCATCGGAGATATTTTAACAAACACCCTATCTCCAGGCTCAAATTGTAGTGGACGTCTGCGCTGATCTGCATAGCTTTTCTGTCGACTCTGAGCCGTCAACAATCTCTGCCTGATCAGACGAACCAGATCTGAACATTGCTGCACCATGTCAGGCCCTATCAACAATCTGTCCCCAACATCAAACCAGTTCAGAGGAGTTCGACAAGGACGACCATAAAGTGCTTCATAAGGAGCCATTCTAATACTGGTGTGAAAACTGTTATAATAAGCAAATTCAACCAGTGGCAAATACTGACTCCACGAACCCTACCAATCAAGGCAACACAATCTCAGCATGTCTTCCAGAGTCTGAATAGTCCTCTCCGACTGTCCATCCGACTGAGGGTGATACGCTGAACTGAAAGCTAACTCAGTGCCCAAAGCTTTCTGGAAACTACGCCAGAAGCCGGAGGTAAAACATGGGTCACGATCTGACACAAGTGAAACAGGCACTCCATGCAGTGGCACGATCTTCTGCACATACAGCTCGGCCAACCTCTACACATTCCAAGTAACTTTAATTGGCAATAATCTGGCGGTTTTAGTCAATCTGTCGACAAGCAACCAGATGCCATCAAAACCTTGAGAAGTCCGAGGCAAACCCACCACAAAATCTGTAGTAACATGGTCCCATTTCCACATCGGAATCTCTAACGGCTGAAGCAAACCACCTGGCTTTTGATGTTCGGCTTTAACTAACTGACAAGTCAAGCACTTAGAAACAAACATAGCCACGCCTTTCTTCATACTTGGCCACCAGAACTGCTTCTTCAAATTCTGATACATCTTGGTGACACCCGGATGAATAGCAAAACGGGAACCATGGGCCTCACTCAGAATCTCATTCCTCAAATCATCATCAGCGAGAACATACCATCTGCCTTGGAAACTGACAACCAGCTCGTCATCAAATTCCACATCATATCTCGATATAACATGAGCCAAATCAGAATCAGCCTGCTGGGCTTCTTTAATCTGCTGATATAAAGCTAAACCCAAAACCAAGGTAGCACAAACTGCCATCTTCGGATCAGCAGGAAACTCTGCACTGAATGCCTCGCTCGGAAGCCGTTCCCACAATTTCCATTCATGAAGCAACAAATGACTGACCTGTACTTTCATGCTCAGAGCATCAGCCACGACATTCATTTTACCCGGCTGATAGGAGAGTGTAAAGTCAAAGTCTTTCATGAATTCCATCCATCGACGTTGCCTGAGATTCAAATCTTTCTGAGAGAATATATACTGTAAACTCTGGTGATCAGTAAAAATCTGAAACTTCTCACCATACAGATAATGTCTCCAGATTTTTAAGGCAAAAATAACTGCAGCTAGCTCCAGATCATGAGTGGAGTAATTCTCTTCATGTCGTTTCAATTGCCGAGATGCATATGCGATAACCTTACCATGTTGCATCAGCACTGCACCGAGACCTACTCGAGAAGCATCAGTACAAACCAGAAAACCACCCGAGTCGGAAGGCAAAGCCAGCACAGGAGAAGAAGTCAATAGCCTTTTCAATTCAACAAAGCTAGCGTCACACTGATCCGACCAGACAAAAGGTACATCTTTACGAGTCAGTCTAGTCATCGGGGCTGCAATCTTCGCAAAGTCCTGAATGAACCTGCGGTAATACCCAACCAAACCTAAGAAGCTTCTTATCTCAAACACAGACTTCGGCCTCTGCCAATTCAAAACAGCATCAATCATTGCAGGGTCCACTGCCACTCCATCCCCAGAAATCACGTGACCAAGAAAATAAATTTCCTGAAGCCAGAATTCACATTTACTGAACTTCGCAAAAAGCTCGTGATCCCTTAGAGTCTGCAGAATGATCCTCAAATGTTGCACATGATCTTCATCAGAGGCAGAATAGATCAGAATATCATCCACAAAGATCACCACAAACTGATCAAGAAATGGACGAAAGATACGCTGCATTAGGTGTAGACACGCCATTCCTGACGTCTCCTGAGTAAATCTCATATTACACTATGATACCCCAAGGCGGCCTTCACATTTTTAATTACTCTGGTGATTTCCTATTTTTATGAATTTTTTTACATTTTTTTGAATTATTCCGTGAAAAATCATGGAAGTGTCCAAGCGCCTGGACACCTCCATCAATGACCCAAAAATAATAAAAAAATCAAAATCATGGAAGCGTCCAGGCGCCTGGACGCCTCCATCAATGACCAAAAAAATAAAAAAAATCAAAAATCATGGAGGCGTCCAGCTGCCTGGACGCCTCCATCAATGCAAAAATAATAAAAATAATATTAATAATCATAAAAAACAAAACAAAAATCAAATAAAAATATATATATTTATGGAGGCGTCCAGGCCCCTGGACGCCTCCATAAAAACAAATAAAAAATATATAATGCCAGCTTTGGCATAAAAAGACAAAACATAAATAAAAAAATATATATATTAATGGAGGCGTCCAGGCCCCTGGACGCCTGCATAAAAACAAATAAAAAAAATCAACATGCCAAGCCTGGTATAAAAGACAAAAGAAAAATAATAAAATAATATATTTATGGAGGCGTCCAGGCCTGTGGACGCCTCCATCAACTCTCTCACGGGCGCCGCCCACCGAACGACGGTTTGTCGTGTGTGAAAAAAGCCAAATTATAGAGACGTCCGGTCAGCTGGACGCGCCCATTTCTGAATCACGAGGCGCCGCTCACAAAACCACGCGTTGTGCCAAACCGCGTGCGGCCGTCGTCGGTTTTCGGTGGACCTGCTTGAGGCGTCGGGACCCTGGACGCCTCCACAAAAGTATTCCAAAAAAATCAATAAAAATAGAATAAAATATTATTTCGGCCCTGATGGAGGTGTCCAGGGTCCTGGACGCCTCCACCTTCCGGAGCTCTATAAATAGAGGCCCACCCCCTCAGTTCTAGGGGAGCTATGCAGTGATCCGATAGGCTGCCGGAGCCCAGAGGCTACAGAGTCATTCTTCTAACCCGTGGGGTCTTTTGTAGGTGGAGGTTCTGCCGGCTTCTCGGGTGCCCACGCTCGCGAGAGGAAGGTCGTCTTCATCCACCGCGCTTCTACGTCGTCCCCACGCTGCCGGAGCTCCGCCGAATTTCACCACCGGCACATCCAATAAGCCAACTCTTTCCTTTTCTTCGTAGTTCTTTGCATTCATCATCTCGCATCCATCATCTCATTTTCCTCCTACTCGAGTCCGAGAGGGGTTTAAAAGATAACACCAACCAGGTGTGTGTCTTCCCGTTATTTCGTCATTTTTATTGCAAGGATATGAATACTACACATTCATCTTTCTAAGCCACTTGTCATTTGTTTGTCGTTGTTTTGCAAGGGTAGCCGAGGAAAGTCCTCTCCGTCGGCCGGCCGGAAGGAGAGGAAGAAGCAACCCGCCATCTCCCGCTCTTGAGGTAGGCGCGATCACTTTCTTATTTTGGGGTCTTTCGGCCCCTGGCGATCACATCTTTTCATCGAGGCCGCGGCGAGTCACTTCCCCAATGGCCGTTTAAATTTCTGTTCTCATATTCTCTTTATATCCTGTTATATTTCGTTCATATCATCGAGGCCGCGGCGAGTCACTTCCCCAATGGCCGTTTAAATTTCTGTTCTCATATTCTCTTTATATCCTATTATATTCTGCTCATATCATCGAGGCCGCGGCGAGTCACTTCCCCAATGGCCGTTTAAATTTCCGTTCTTACATTCTCTCTATATTCTATTATATTCTGTTCATATCATCGAGGCCGCGGCGAGTCACTTCCCCAATGGCCGTTTAAATTTCCGTTCTTATACTCTCTCTATATTCTGTTATATTCTGCTCATATTCTCGAGGCCGCGGCGAGTCACTTCCCCAATGGCCGTTTAAATCTCTGTTCTTATATTCTCTTTTATATTCTGCTATATTCTGCTCATATTCTCGAGGCCGCGGCGAGTCACTTCCCCAATGGCCGTTTCAATTTTTGTTATTTAATTTCTGCACCATTCCCGTCCCCCCGAGGTCGCGGCGAGTCACTTCCCGCTATGGCCGTTTGAACCCCATATCTTACTATATTATACTTGTCCCGCTCGCCCCGCCGGAGCAATCTCCCGTGGTGGCCCCTTCTCTCTCTTCTCTCATCTCTGTGTTGCAGCAAACAGCAAAACAAACAAAAAAGAAGAGCCCGCGCGCTCTCCGCATCCTCTTCCCCGCACCATCGAACTCCGAACCGCGTGACGTCGCTCACATTAGGTCCATAAAAGTTGCTGGGGCATTAGTCAAACCAAACGGCATAACCAGAAATTCAAAGTGACCATATCGAGTGCTGAAAGTTGTCTTCTCCACATCGAATTCCTGGATTCGCAATTGGAAGTAGCCAGACCAGAGATCAATCCGTGAAAAGACAGTAGCAGACTATAATTGGACAAATAAATCATCAATCTTGGGTAGCGGATACTTATTCTTGATAGTCACCTGATTCAACTGCATGTAATCAATACAAAGTCTCAGGCTTCCATCTTTCTTTTTCACAAACAGCACCGGGGCACTCCACGGAGAAAAACTGGGGCGAATATAACCTTTTTCCAGTAACTCTAGTAGCTGTGCACACAGTACTTTCAATTCAGCTGGAGCCATTCGGTACGGTGCCTTCGCTAACAGGCCTGTACCTGGAATCAGTTCAATCACCATCTCTATCTCTCGCTCTGGGGGCAAGCCTGGCAACTCGTCAGGAAATACATCAGGGAACTCACAGACAATAGGAATATCACAAACATCCCGTTGTGGTTTTTCAACAACCACAGAAGCAAGAAATCCCTGGCAACCTGCACTAAGCAACCTATAGGCTCGAATAGCAAAAATAATCATACGAGAAGATCGGGATCGAATACCTTGGAAATAAAAAGCTGATTTCCCCTGTGGCTGAAAATAGACCCTCTTCGATCTGCAGTCAACCACAGCTCCATAATGCTCCAACCAATCCATTCCCAGAATAACATCATAATCTGCCAGCTGCAACGCATACAATCTCACTGGCAACTGGTGATTATCAATCATCACAGGAGACTCTTCCAGGCACAAAGGTGTAACCATGAAATCTCCAGAAGGCAATTCAACAAATAACTCACAAGACATCTCAGAAGTCGGTTCCTCAATACATGCCATGAAATCCTCAGAAATAAAAGAGTGAGAAGCACCAGAATCAAATAAGGCACGAGCTGAATGACCATAAAGCATAATCGTACCTTCAACCAGATGGGATGCAACAGCATCAGCTCTAGTCAAATGAGAAACCTTGCCTTTCTGCTTCTTAGAACCAGCTGAAGATTGCTGAGAAGACGCCGACGCTTGAGAGTAAAATTGTTGTTGAGCTTGCGGTGCAGGAGGTCTGAACTGCGATTGCTGAGGTTGAGAAAACTGAGAAGCTTGCAATTGTTTCGGCCTCAACGGGCAATCTCGAACCACATGACCAGGCTAGTCACAACGAAAACACACCACAGGAAGAGAGCACGGCTGGCCCTTGTGATGACCACCGCATCTCCGACACGTCCATGGCTGACTGACAGCTGAGCTCTGCCGAGTCTGAGAAGAAGGTGCTGTCGGCTGCTGAAAAGAATCTGTACCGGACGGCTGCAGGAAAAACTTCTTCTTCTTCTTGAACCTTTTGAACTGTGGTTTGGAAGGAGAGGAAGAACCACTAACCTCTGACTGGACCGAGGGGACACCTGGCACTGGCGGTCGGTAAGTCTGCTGCGACTAAACTACCGCCTGCACTGACCCTGCCTGAGGATATCCACCTGGTCTCGTCATCTCCAGCTGTAGTGCCACAGCTGTCTGGCACGCACTGTCCAAATCCGCAACACGACTGGCAATGAGGGGCATCTTCAACTCGGGCCTCAAACCTCGCAAGAATTGCTGGGTTTTCAAAGCTTCACTGGCCAGCACATGGGGCGCATACTGACCCAATTCCATAAACTTATTCCGATACTGAAGCACCGTCATACTGCCCTACGTCAGCTCCATAAATTGATACATCTTCGCTATTTGTAAACAGGCAGGAGTATAGGCACGCTCGAAAGCAGCTGCGAACTCTGCCCATGTGATCTACCGAAGAGGTCTTGAATGAAAGGCAATCTGCCACTCGGCTTTCCACCACGAAATGGCCGTACCCTGGAGTTGAAAAGTAGCAAGCATAACTTTTTCATCTTCAGCACATTCCATCGAGACAAACACCCGCTCGATCGCATCCAACCATTGCCTTGCCACTTCTGGATCAGCTTGACCATCGAAAGCAGGCGGATTGAACATCAGGAATTCTTTCAAAGCCTTGCCTCGACTGCCAGGCACTTCAACAGGAGGAGCAACAATCGGCGCTGGAGGAGGAACAACTGGAACAGCTGGAACTACAGGAGGAGGTGCAGAACCACTATCTTCCCGGGTGCATCTCGAGGAACACGAGGAGGTCTTCCTCGACGAGGCGGCATAATTACTCTGCCGAGAACACAAAACAACAGTAAAAACCATCAATCACGCAGAAAACACCCTATGCCTGCAATAGATGACTACAGGACTAGCTCTGGACAAAGCATAAATTTCAATACCTTATACAATTCCTCAAACAACTCTCTGATACCAACTGTAACGACCCAGAGTTCAGGATACCGATATACTGATAACATCGATACACCGATACCAAGAACTGGGGAAGCCACCCAAGAGGCTGATGAGGCCCCTGAAGGGTTAGTAGAAAAGTGCTGAGGGGTCTGCATAACAAATTGGAATTTAGAACGCGCAAATTACAATTAAGCATTAAAAATAACACAAGTGCGGAAGCAAATCAAAATAACAAGAGTGATATATATATACTAGTCCAGATAAGCCAAAGTACTAGTCCAAAAGGTACAACTACACAGGGCATACCCCGGCAAAAGTACAAGCAAGCCTCAAAAGGTGCCTCGACTAAAGCTGGCAGCTAGACACGGTCTCCAAAATGGCTCACGAAGCACCGGGAGACGACGGGCACAGCTCACCTGAAAGGAGAAAGGGTGAGTCACAGCCAGACTCAGTAGGGGTCACGCGGATCCCTACCTCGCACTAAACAAGCATACATGCATAAATAACGGCAAATAGAGCATGCATTTAAATAAGCTAACTGGTAATGGCATGAATAACTACTCACGTAAAGCTGTAAACTCTAACTAAGCCAGTATAACAGCTAACGCATGCCAAAGCTAAGTAAATGCAAGCGATTAAGACTAAATCTACCAAAATAGAATGAGCCTTAACTAATCCAAACAACAAGGAAGGACAACCACTGGAGCATAAACCAAAAGCGTCCACTGACGACTTACATTGCGTCTCAAGCACTCGCAGTCGGCAAAGCGACAAGCTAAGCGCGTAAACAGTACCAAACCAAGTGACCAGTCAGAGTGGCACCCATCGGTGTCAGTCCACAGTCTCCGACCACGTGTGCACACACTGACTCTAGCCTGTGCCAGGCCCTCTAGCTAGTTTTCTCCCTTGGTAGGACGCTACCATTGGCTAGGAGCCCACGAAACTAGCTTACAAACCGTGCATGGGAAACACACCCCTCCGCCATCCTCAAGCGGGTCGGTACTCAACAGACCTTACGGCAACAACAGTGGCTCCATTGCATGGAAAGAAAAGCTACTCTATTGGTATAAGAAACACGCCACTGAATACTAAAACAATATAAACATGGCACTTATATATTATGGAACGCTTAACGAGAAGGCTGGGAACATATCAAAACCTACAGGCAAACGGCGGTCGTCTGCCCATGCGTTACTAGCAAGCGACGGTGGGGGACTGGCGCGTTACATCCGAAGCGACGCGTCAGTGTCCCGCCGTTACTTCCACCCGAGGCCGGACATCAACGAACAGTATTCAAAACCGATAGCAGGTGAAGCGACGCCCTAACCAAGGCACGTCGGACCGAAACGACGGCCGGCCGACTGGCCGTCGGGCGCACCGCCTGACCGGGTCAACGTAAAACTACGCACGAGTAACGGATGGGGTTCCCACCATTACTCTCCAAATAACGCGCCCACGTTGGGCCGTTGTTTGGAATTAACGCGTCCACTAAGGACCGTCAGGTGTGTGACGGTTCCTGGCAGGACCGTCACACCACCTGGAACACGGGCGAGTTCGATTTGAAAACCGAGGCCCTCCCGGACGATAGAAATCATCGGGTAACGCCGTGAAAACCTGTAACCTGCCAAACCATACATGCTAAACAACACAATAACACCTAAAAACACCACATGCAACGCCTAATAAGCATTAAAATCAAGAATTTAGCTAAAACCCCAAAACTAGGAAATATGAACATTAAGCATGCAATAGGGTTCTAATCAACAGAACGAGCTATAGGAAATGATCCTAGCGAGATCGGGATTCCATCCCCCTACCTCTTGCGGGCCGAAACTGACAAAAACACCGCATGCAAGGAGGTAGAGCCACGGGGCCTTCACACTCTACTTCGCTCCCACGATCACCGAACCACGCCGAAGTGGGCACCTACGCGCTCCTCTCGACGTGAGGAATCCAACGGCGCCAACCACGCTTCAATCCGCCGGCGATTAGCCTGCAACCCAAGAGAGGGGGGGAGAGGCGATCGCGGAGGAGAGAAAGAGGGTGAAAGAGATCGACGGGGAGAGAGAGAGAGAGTGAGGGTGAGGGATTAAAAGAGAAGAAAAAAATAAAAATAAAATATATAAAATATAATTATTATATATATTAAAATCTTATTAATCTCTAATAACCCTCAAAGCTCCAAATAAATCCAGAAAAATACCAGACAAATTCCTAAAAATCCAGGAAAATAGCCAGAAATTCCAGAACAAATAACAGAATAAAATCCATTAAGGATCCATTAAGGAATGGGTCTTACACCCGCCCCATCTAAACCATCCGAACCTCCCGGACTTCCCACATCCAAGCCCAATGTCCATGAGTGGTGCATCATAGGATGTCTAGGAGTTCCCCATGGCGTTAACCTCCGGTTATGCCAAATGCATGCATGGCACATATTCGGGTGTCCTGGTCCACCATCGCCTATACGTAGGTCAAACTAATATTAGGTTTGTTTAGGGTCATGTGTGAGTCTTTGTTTCGTCCGGTTTGTTTGTCGAGTGCATTGTGTGTCTGTGCATACATCGAGTCGAGTCGGTCCTTTGTACGCTCGCATTGTCAGTCCCTTTCGAGTGCGAGACTTGTCAGACATTGGGATCTATTCTACCTCACATATCGGATCTAGTCACTTAAGGGACCCAGCGGTGATTCCTAGTCAGTCTTCGAGCCGCCTTCCCCACTTTTGAGAGTGACCCCACCCCGGAGTGTCCACCTCTAGCCTCATACCCACAACAACGTGTGCATATCGAATCTATACGGGATGAGCAGGTGTCGATTACTTAGAGTGGAGCGTACTCCGCGCTTCCAGGTTCGATGACGGATCCGTCGGAGCTACTCGAGCAGCCGCACCCATACTCGACGGGGTCGAGTTCTTCCCACCCGGGGAGAATTGATGGGAATCAACACCGGGCACTAACTTTTATTTTTGTATTTGTGTCCTTTAGCTTACTTTTATATCCTGGGAAAAACACCTGTGCAATTGTAAGGCTTTATAAGCCACTTTGTCATTCCTTAGGATTCCTTGGGTTTTTGTGCAAAAGTCCAGTAGGACCATCAAGGGGCCCCCATACCCTTTCCCATTGGTCCACCTAAGCCCTAGGGGTCCATGTGGGGCTAGTCAAAGGTCCAAGGTGGGCTTCTAGATGGTTTGACATTCAAAGGGGACAAATGGACTAAAAAGTCCAAGATGCCTTCCTTCCTTTCAAAGGAGTGTCCCCTCCATATGTAATTTATTTATTTTGGGTTTTTGACCACATGGGGGAAGAAAATGGCCTATCTCCCACGAAATTCCCATCCCCCCCACTCCTTTTCATTCTCTATATAAGCCTATGTATAGTGTCATTAGAAGAATTAAGCATTTTTGCCAAGAGCAAGCCCAAGGGGCACCCATTGTGTCTCTCCTCTCCCCCTTGCAGCAGTGATTGCTGCCCATTCTAGGGTGTGAAGCCCTCATCTTGGTGTGACTCCAAGATCTCCAACCTCAGCCGGATGCGACTTCCGACCGTCGCCTTCCGTTCGTACCGCCATCGTGCCGCCACCGCCATCACCAGAGTTCTATCCAAATCAGGATAGAACCTCTTCTCCGAAATTGTATCTCTGGTTTTTGTTGTCTGATCGAGCCCTAATTTTGAATGTTTGTTCTGTCCATCTCCTTTAACCTCCCATTAAAATTTCGTGTCATTTGGAGTCCATTTGATAATTTTCTCATATTTTCGTTTACCCTGTCAGTAATCTGCCCTTTTGCAGATCTACGGGATAGAGTCTCCTTGTTGAAATTTACCTACCCACATAGAAAATTATAGAAAATCCACAAAACTTTCCTAGTGTTCCTCACGTATACCCCCTTCCACCATAATTTTCTTTGAGTCAAAAAAATCATTTAGCCCTCGGTCAAGGTCAGTTTTAGGCAGATTCCTTGCTGCCATGTGTGTCTGTCAGTCCGAGTCAGAAACAAAAATAGTGTTACCATCATATTCATTTTCAATTCGTTCGGTGGATGGAGCTGTCAAAAATATATGTTGTAGATCTATGAGTGCTCTTTCCAACGGTACCAGCCACGCCTTGATCGGCCTCCGGATCTGAGCGTCGTAATTCGTGTCGTCGAGGCCTACAGATCTGTTCCCTGTGCAGGTCTGAAATTACAGTGCAGAAGATATTCAGAAATAAATATCAAAAATCAATTTCAGGAGCCGCCACTTCAGGGAGTCGTTTAGAGACACCCTGCCATCATCCTAGCCAATCGGCGCCTCCGGAGGATCTCAGGAAGGCGACGTTCCTTTGGAAACCGTTGCTTGCTGTCCAGTGAGTCAGCAACCAAGTTGGAATAGTGTCAAGTCAGACTAGCAGGCCGAGTTCATGCCGTACGCACCTCCAGATTACTGCCCGTCAATCCAGGGTCGGTCCTCCCAGGCCACACTTGTATCTGTCTACCTCCCTGCGTGGAGTGGGCAATAACAATTCACTATTGTAATTAACATTTACCGTTGTTACCGGGAGTTACCGTACTTGGCCGGGAACGTCTTTCCCACGTCCGGAGCGTGGAGGTACACTCGCCACCCTCCTCATAGGCATTGCTTTACTCGTATATTTTTGTATATGCCGCTGCATGAGTGATTGATTATCTAGCTTGTTATCATTTTATCACCGCTGCGAGAGCAAGAGTGAGTGACCGTCCCGTGACTCGACCCGAGTTAACGCGGAAAGGCCGATACCCGAGACTCACTACCGATTTCTCAACCATGCACGGTCCCACGTCTTCCCTCGCATAGGGATGATCGCGAGCTAGAGTCCCAGGTCGCATGTCTATCCCGCATCATAGAGAGAGAGATGGAGAGAGATGGAGAATCCACTCCAATTGTACGAGAACACTCATTTTTTGATTGACCAAAAGATTACAAATGTGGGAGTGGGGTGGCCTATTTATAGGCACTCATATTTTCCTAGGACTAAAATGACCCTGACTAAACAACTAATGACCAAAGCAGTCCCAAATAGGGCGCCCCTGGGCCAAGCCCACTAGTTGGGCCCAATAGGCAACTTAATTAACCACATGACTCAAGACTTAGATAAATGACCATTATACCTTGGTACCAGACTCAAATAAAGGAAAAATTACATAGTTTATGACTCAAATAAATTATAAAAATTACATGGATAGACTCAGAAAAATGTGAAGAACAGAATGGCGCAAACCGTCGATCCATCAGAGCTTCGCAAAATGTGGAGGGGTAAGTGATGCACCCATCACATGCATTGTATATATTTGGGGTTTATACATGCACGTATGGGGTTCTCTCATTATTATTTTAGGTATGAGTTCATATATATGTGGGTATAAAGCTTGCACCATGGGTTTAAAACCTTATGTATACATATATATTGATGTGGCTTTTCTTTCTGTATAGGAAGACCCACATTAGTTTATGTATTAGTTTGGCTATCTGAAAGTGAACTAGCCTTCTATTTTTTTGTACATAAGATTTATTTAACTATTTAGGTTTATAATATTCATAGATATATATATATATATGTATAATATATGTGTATGTCTATATATATGTATAGCGATTAAAATTTGTCAAGGCTCCATCATACATATATATGATGAGTGAAGATCCAAGGGTGATGGTTAGCGGGTTGAGACTTAAGGGCCCTTATTTGTGTCAATATGTTGTTATCTATTTTTCCCAAAGCTTGTTATATCTCATATACGTATTCTAAGGGCCCTTATAATGTGTGTGGGTTTTATTTATCATTCATATATCTTGATATATATATATACAACTAAACCCATTTGTTATTTACTAACCTTCATATACGCGGCTTATATCTATTAATAATTTATATGTATATATGTATATGTATATATATATATAAGGCCCATTAGCCTTAAGCTAAGTTCATATGCAAGGCCCATACGGCTATCAGGTTTTCCATTTCTGTTTTATCTACTTTATTAATTTGGTGTGGTTGGTCCCAACATACATTAGCATCTTAGTAATACTTCCTATAGGGATTTTATTCTTCATAATTTTATTTACTTTTATTAGTTCTTGTTCTGTGTATCAGAGGCAAGTTCAATCCAAGTAAAAATATTTATTTTCCTTTTCTTTCTTTTTTTAAAATATATTAATTCCTATTTCAAAATTACCGAGCGTTACAGCCTCCCCCGCTTAAAAGAATTTGGTCCCAAAATTCACATCACCTTCTATTGCTAACGGGGAACTAGCTATAACTTATTATGATTCTATACAGGTAAAGAAGAAATCTTAAGTATGGAAAAGAACTAGTTTAGGATTACGGGTGAGGGGTACCTTCGACGACTTCTCTCTTGGCAAGTTCGGCCACAGCTTGAGTTTCTCTTAGAAGCTTTTTGGTCAAAATAGGGAATTCTGCTATCTTATGGTCTAAGCTTCCGCAACGTAGACATGCTCCCGAACTCCACCAACACTTTTTCGATTGGTGACCATATCTTTCACAAGCTTTACATTTACCTTGCGAGTGATCTGTCGAAGTTCCCTACTTATTACACTTCTTACATTTCTGACATTTCTTACACTTTTATGAAATATAACTCTCGTTTACCCTTTTCTTGGTAGTGGTGAACTTTTCAGAATTATCTGTTTGATCCTTCCTTTCAACTCTCTCTTTTTCTTCCACCACCTTTTCTAGCTCCTGAACTCTTCTAACAAGGTCTGCATAAGCTTGGACATCGACTAGTACCATCTTAGGGACAAAGCTTGGCTTAGATGCTTCCATTTTATCTAGGTTCCTGCAAGGATAAGTGGGGAGATAATTTATTGACTCAAGAATTAATGTTAATGAAATGTAAATATCTTATCTTCCTTTTATAACTTTAACCCCAAGTTCTACCCATCTCTCATGGAACTCCTATAGGATGACCGAGAAGGATACTTAACCTATCTCTTGGACTTGATGCCCTAAGGAGTTGAAAGCCGAAGTTCTGATACCACCTCTGTCACGCCCCGAACTGATAGCAGCGGAATGTGTTGTTTGCTCGGAACGTGGCAGTTAAACAATCGTGATCGATCAAGAGCAATGGCATGAGACCAAATAATTTGGAGCAATAAAAATTTTATTTCAAATATAAGTCTCTTACAATTTCAAATTTTAGAACTTGAAGACTCAACCACATCATAATGGAAAGAAAAGACCAAAGACACGCTAGTGAACTTAGACTAGACAATTAATAGGAAATACTAGCTAGACTCAAGAAAGATAAAAGACACGGGTTCACTAGTTTCTGAAGCTCGCTTGCGCACTTGTCCCTCCCGTGTGTGTCTTGGTCTCGCTAGCCACCTGATTACCTAAAAAATGTTGGAATAAACTAGGTGAGCGAACGCTCAGTAGGAATTATATCTCAAGAACAAGCTAGCTTTAAGTAATTACATGTTACATGAATGTAAGGCTAATATACATGAATGATCGCAAAAACACAATGCAAGTATATCGATTAAATTGAGATACAGAAGTTCTAGTAAAACGGGACAAGCGAGAGTTAAAGATAGTATAAAGCATGAGATATTGGCTATTTTAGAGTTCTAGCAAGTACCACGCAAGTAATATCATGTAAAGTCACGAGAGAGAGAGTAAGTGGAATGTCTCTAGAATGACGAGTACTTCGGTGCAATGTCACACCGCGATCATTACAACTCCCATGGACACTAGTACTTTCGGGTGCTCCTCCTAGGACCAGATCAGGCCCTTATGTGCACAGGCATTGTATAATGCACTTTCGACATCCATGATAGTTATAGCCAATGTATAATGCCAAGGGAATGAAACTTGTAGGAATTTAAGGTAGATCTTGTAAAATATATCAAAAAAAACTAGGTGGAATTGGCTCCCTAATGGGTGCCATGAGTACTCGAATAAGCGTTCATAACCCAAATGAGCGCTCGTTCTTTGTACATGATAAGGTAAAAGGATTGGTGTCTACGTGGAGGCACACAATCCAAGATGATTAGTAATGGCATGGTTTCCCATTCCATTAGCTCAATAATTAATCTCATGGTGGCTATTTAGCATACCATGAGGGCCGGTATACCATGTTCCAAGAGTGACATGGTAATAAAAGTGTTATGGGTTTTAATGGTACAACCAGCTCAATCGGCCTTGAGGGAATGCAAGGCTTCGAGGAGACTTACAGAGATAACTATGACTAACTCACCAGTCCGAAGGAACGGAACGTCCAACGAAGGGCTTGTAAGTCACCGAGAAATATAGGGTAATCGATAAATCACTGAGAAACGTGGGACTATACTCACGGATGGAATATAGTGCCATGTGTAACCCATTGGAAGGGTGTACATGAAATTGACAGAAAACTCTCATGGCAGAAAAATGGCGCCTGGGTCATGGCCACTATTTCTTAAATAGCACCTGGGGTACAGCCAGTACTTCATAAACCGCGCCTGTGACCAAGCCGTTACTTTTAAATTCATGTTCCAATTTTAGTGTAAATAAATCCTGGATTTTTATATCCTTTTAACACATCGTTTGGTTCTATTTTAATTCATGCCCATGTCGCATCCATTTTTTTGAGAATAGCGTCCAGGATTTGGGCGTTGGGTTCTATATAGCGGGAGGATGAGGGTCGCCGTTTATTTTAGAGTATAAAATGCATGAACAATGTCATTTTTCTAAATCAAATAATTTTCCAGGGACAAGTAGATGAATATGTAGAGAAAAATACCAGGAATCCAGTAGTATGACCGTGCATTGGGTTAGATTTAAAGATTTTAAGTTATTAAATTTTGAACATGTGTATTTAATAATTAACCATTAAAATAACGACTATTATACCGTCGTGAATTCAATATAGCGCCCATGTCTGGGTCGCTATTTCACTGATATTATGAAATTCAACAAAAAGCTATGGAAAATAGGGTTAAAAAGATCTATATGTATGCATGATTTATGTATTTATCGAGTTAGGCTTAGTACTTGAGAACACCTACCTTTAGATGTTGATGTTGGTTGGTAATCGATCAAAGGGTTGGAAGATCAAAAGAACAGACAATGCTCTAAGAACAAATAAGTATCCCTTTTAATAACCGCAGCAACAGAAGAAAGATTGACTTGTCTTTTCCTGTAGCTTCTTAGCACACGAACAGAGGCCGCTTCAATATATTGCAGCAGAAGATGTACGCAAGCAGTAGAAATTCCTTTTGACAACAAGAAGAAGAAGCAAATCTTCTTCTCGTTCGGCTTGCAGAGAAGAAGAGGGTGCAGTGACAGGGAAAGAAGAATTTAGCAGAGAGGGAGAATTAGCAACGCTAGCAACGTAATATTAACCCGTTGGGGGGTTCTTATAGGGTATTTATAGGAGTTTTTGGAGTTAAAGTTTCAGTGGGACTAAAACTCTTAATAGTGTCCTATTAGGATTAGGGTTTTCTATAGTTAATCCCTTCCCAAAATATTACTTTACCCAAAGAAACATTACCTCCTTGTTCACACAGGGAGTTTCCTTAATTTGAGTCTTTGGAAAGTCGCGTCTAGGTCACATCCACGTTTTAAAAATTAGCGCCCATGTAGCAGTCACATTTTAAGAAATAATGTCCATGTAAAAGTCATTTTTAATGAAATAACGTCCTTCACTAGGGCGCTATTCACGATTTCACGTTGATTTGTAATAGTTGTAAATTTTGGGAGATTTTTATCTTTTTTATTTGACGGGGTCTTGCTATGAAATTTTATGGACAAGATACTTCCATTTTTCTCTATTTTTTCATATAATTAGTTTTACAAAATTCCTTTAAAATAAAAAATAGCACTATTCATGCACTATTCACATTGTATGGAAAAAGCGACTTTTGTTAGGTCGTGGCATAACAAGGGGCGCTATTCACCTTTTCACCCTTGCCATGCATCCTTCAAAGGATCAAATTCGTATATATGCCCATTCTTATTATCTTTTAACTATCTTTAACGCATTAAAGCTTATCAATATACCCTAATTTTTTAAAATAAAAATATAATGTGATAAATATGAAATATTAAAATTTCTAAATTATTAACAAAGTATAAATTGATGTTTTCTTCTAGTTTTATTGATTATTAATCCAAATAAAAATACATAATAACTTTAAATGGCTACTTAAAATGATATTATATTCATAATCCCTTAAAATTTAAGGGTAGGGCTTACGAGATCTTTTTGTAAGGCCCATTAGAGAATCACGGGGTTGCTATGCAGGTCGATCCTCTACGTGCATGGGTTGGGTGATTTCGATGGGCTCATGTGCATATGTGAGTTTGTACGTGGGGCATATGGGTTTAATGGCTTTACATATATGTGCAGAGGTTGGCTGTTGCATTTATATATTATGTATTTATAAGTGAGTTTACTTATATGCATTGTAATATATTTGGGGTTTATACATGCACGTACGGGGTTCTCTCGTTATTGTTTTAGGTATGTGTTCATATATATGTGGGTATAAAGCTTGTACCATGGGTTTAAAACCTTATGTATACATATATATTGATGTGACTTTTCTTTCTGTATATGGAGGCCCACATTAGTTTATGTATTAGTTTGGCTATCTGAAGGTGAACTGGCCTTCCATTTTTTTGGACATAAGATTCATTTAACTATTTAGGTTTCTAATATTCATAGCTTATATATATATATATATATGTGTGTGTGTGTGTGTGTGTGTGTGTGTGTATAATATATGTGTATGTCTATATATATGTATAGGGGTTAAAATTTGTCAAGGCTCCATCATACATATATATGATGAGTGAGGATCCAAAAGTGATGGTTAGTGGGTTGAGACTTAAGGGCCCTTATTTGTGTCAATATGTTGTTATTCATTTCTCTCAAAGCTTGTTATATCTCATATACGTACTCTAAAGGCCCTTATAATGTGTGTGGGTTTTATTTATCATTCATATATCTTGATATATATATATACAACTAAACCCATTTGTTATTTACTAACCCTCATATATGCGGCTTATATCTATTACTATTTGGTATGTATATATGTATATGCATATATATATATATATAAGGCCCATTAGCCTTAAGCTAAGTTCATATGCAAGGCCCATACGGCTATCAAGTTTTCCATTTCTATTTTATTTACTTCATTAATTTAGTGTGGTTGGTCCCAACATACATTAGGATCTTAGTAATACTTCCTATAGGGATTTTATTCCTCATAATTTCATTTACTTTTATTAGTCCTTGTTCTGGATATCAGAGGCATGTTTGATCCTAGTAAAAATATTTATTTTTCTTTCATTTCTTTTTTTTAAAATATATTAATTCTTATTTCAAAATTACCGGGCGTCACACTCGGTCATCCCCTAGTAAGGTCTCCAAACCACCTGCATTCATATCATATCATCATATTTCATAGAGCAGGAAATAAAAGAAAATTGCATCATATTTAACACACGTACTAGTGAGGCGGGGTAGTCACGGAACTCCCGTCGAAGGACACGCAACTCGTAGGCGTGTGGCGCTCTAGTCACGAGCGGTAATGTCATGCCCCGTACTCTATACCATCGAGGTATTGTCCGCTTTGGCCTACCGGCCTCACGGTTTTATCCCTTTTTAAGGGTGATCGGCTCCAGAATGGGGGACTTCCCGGGCAGGTCACCCATCCCAGTACTACTCCCCATTAAGCACGCTTAACTTCGGAGTTCTTTCCAAGAACTGAGCCGATACTTGAAAAGGCGCCTGAATGATATAGAGTACAACTTAGCTATATTTAAGGGTGTTACAATCTACCCCTCTTATATAGGCGACGTCCTCGTCGCTGGGCACATATAGCACACAATCAAGCCCCCATGCAGGTAGGACTATAGAGGTGGCCCCTACAGGCTCAGGAGGTGGCTCCCACTATGTAGCACTTTGCTCCATTACGGACTCAAGAGGTGGCTCCCATAGCGTAGCACTTTGCCCTGAATGGCACTTAGTTCCCACACTTCCGGCTAGGGTATAGCTCTGATACCATTCTGTCATGCCCCGTACTCTATACCGTCGAGGTATTGTCCGCTTTGGCCTACCGGCCTCACGGTTTTATCCCTTTTTAACAGTGATCGGCTCCAGAATGGGGGACTTCGCGGGCAGGTCACCCATCCCAGTACTACTCCCCATTAAGCACGCTTAACTTCGGAGTTCTTTCCAAGAACTGAGCCGATACTTGAAAAGGCGCCTCGATGATATAGAGTACAACTTAGCTATATTTGAGGGTGTTACAGGTAACCAACGCCATGCTAGTGGGAATGCCCCCTCGTCTCCGGGTCAGGGATCGACACGGCCCATAGGCATGTATAAGTGGCTCCACACCTGCATCTATCAATTGCATTAGTAAACATTTATATGCATAATCATGTTCATAAGCATTTAAATAGATAAAAGGACATGCATACCTGAAGAAAAGGAGAGAAGCCACTAACGGTCGTCTCTCGACCTGTCCCCGTGGACTGGTCGGCCATCAAGTGTGCCAGTAGGGCTGCTCCCCATGCATACCTCCCTACGCTTTCTAAGTCCTCAAGGATTCCCAAGAATCTGCAGTTGATGATGTCTCCCTTTGTGCTCAGCAACAGCCTCCCGAGCATCAAGAATAGAAATCTCCTCAAGTCTCGATCCACTCGCTCCCTCTGAGCCGGGTCCTGGCAGTAGGCAACCCGCGCTCTCCCAATCAACCTCTATGAAAACTGCTCTAGGGACTCCCTCGGTCTCTGCTTAGAGTCCCCTAATCCCATAGCTATGGTCAGGTAGGTGCGGTAGATGGTCCTACACTCCCTAGGAGTCTCTGCTATCGTCTCTAGCCCTAACAGTCTCCGGGCTAACTCCCCGTAATCTGGAAGGGTCACTCCTTTGACTGCCACCCCATCTACACTCAACCCGATGATCCGGGTGACGTCCTCCAAGCTCAATATCATGTGTCCCCACGGCATGAGAAATGCCCGGCTAGTCCTATCCCATCTCTCTCTAAGGACCTGGATCAAGAGTAGGTCAGGGCGAACTGGCTCTATGCTAAGGAAAGGGCCAAACCCATTGCCTCTATCCTATCTCTCTGGAAATCTGGTAACCCGTAATAAGTTGCTTGGACTTGGACCCACGAGATTTGAGTCCGCATCAATCCTTGCCAAATAAGAGAACCAAAGACATTCATATGTGCTAATGGAAATTTATTTGCTGTTAATTTCTGTTCACTGTCTGAATTGACGACCACTCTGTGGTTGTCAGTTTGTGAATTGACGCCCCGATGGGGGGCGTTATTTCTGAGTGGTTCTGATTTTCCTAATTTTCTCAGTGATAAAAAATATAAATTGACGACCACCTTATGGCCGTCAGATTATGAACTGACGCCCCTGTGGGGGGCGCTATTTCGTGGGTTGTTTTTTGAACCGAAAATAAAACATGGATATATTAAAAAAAGGTAGGAAAACGACAGTAAATGATAGATATATGTCATGGTTTTCAATTAACGACATGCTTCAGGGTGTGATTTCTTGAATTATCTCTTTTTCAGAAAAGAAAATGAATTGACGACCTATCTTAGGTCATCATTTAAATTTACGACACCCCCAGGGGCGTCATTTGTCTGGTTTTCTGGTTTTTAGGTTCTCCCTTCACCGAGGGCTATGGAAATTAATAAAAAGGGAAAATAAAAAAAATAATGAAAGGCTAGGGTTTGGGGCACTAACCTTGCTCCGCTCTGGCGCCATTAGCCCTCCTCGCAGTGGTTGACGGGGATGGGGAGCTACTGCCGCTGCCGGTGCTTCCTCTTCATCATCTTCTTCATCTTCATCACCCTCTTCTTCATTTTCACCGTCTTCTTCATCTTCGTCTTCATCCTCCCCGTCGTCTTCTTCTTCTCCTTCTCCTCGTTCTTCTTCCACTGCTTCTTCTCCTTCTCCACCGTGCTCCACCGGTGGAGCTCCTCCCGCCGCCGCGGGAGGAACTTCCTCGCCGGCAGGTTGATCGTCGTCGAGGTCGGTGACATCGGGGGCCATGACCTGTAGCCGTTTGCTAGGGCCAGCCATATTATTAGGGTTTGAGAGAATGGGAATGGAAGAGGGAGATTGAAAATGGAAGCAACAGTTAGGGTTTGGTGAGTATCAGAAGAGATAGAAATGGAGGAAGAAAAAAGAAGGTGTAAACGAAGGAAGGAGAAGAAAAGAAAGGAAAGTAGGGCGGTTACATTCGAAAAAAATTGACGCCATGAGGAATGCCGTCATTTGTTTAAATAACGACTTTGGTCAAGACGCTATTCCTGGATCTGACGGCAGCGTGCGAAGTCGTCATTTAAAATTGCATGGGGAATTGAACTGTCGATAGAGCATTAATGAGAAACTTTGATTGATGTGATGAGAGTAATCATTATTTTTTTGAATTGATGACAACATACGGAGGCATGATTTGCTTAAGGCACGACTCTTGTTAAGGCGTCATTTCATGCAATTAACGGAATTTTTGAAGAGAATTTTAAGGGAATCAACGCCTATTGGTGGGGCGTCATTTAATCAATGGCTGTGTAAGAAGGCGTCAATCCTGGTTTATTATTCATTTTAAGGAAATTGATTAAAGTGATTGACGGCGTGGCTGAAGGCGTTGTTTGATGAATTGACGGCTTGATGCCTGTCGCGGCTCAGAACAGAAAGGCAGAAACTGATTAAATTAAGAAGATTTGATCATATAAAATGTTTTTTTGGCTCAATTAAGAAAAGATTCTTTATTTCATTAAAAGAAAAGCATCATTACATCAATGAGCCACTTTGGGTCTCTGTTGTAATGCCATGGATCTTGTTGGATCTTTATTGGATCTTTCGGGTCTGTTTCGGATTGGTTTCGTTGAGTTTCGGTTCGCTTTCGTGGCTTCCGAGTTGAGTTTGACGAGCCGTGTGGGTTTTTCTCACGTACTAGTTACGGAACCCTACGGTGAGTTTGTTTGTCAATTCTCGAACTCATGGATGCTACAGCGATGATGTACTCTTCGAGCTGGTCGTTTTGACTATTTTTGCGTATTTTTCTGAATTTGTGCATTTTTGGCGCATTTTCGGAATTTTCGAAAATTAGGAAAATTTCCTAATTCCTTTTCCTTTTCCTTTTCTCTTTCTCTCTCTCCTTCTCATTCGCGCGACCGTCCCTCTCTCTCCCGTTTTCTCTCGTTCTCTCCCCTTTCTGGCTCCGGCTGCAGACGGAGGCGTGCGTGGGCGAGGTGGCGAGGCCGTGGAGCTGGTTCGATGCGCGATGGAGCGAGGATCGGATCGATTCTGACGCGATCCCGAACGGTGGATTCAAAGCCGGTGAAATCGGTTCACGAGTGGTTTTCGGCATGGTTTAGTCCCTTCGGGGCACGGTTTCTTCGGTGGAGGTAGGGTGACGGATCCTTGCTTCCTTACCTTCGTTTTCCCTGCCATTGCACGGCGTTCGGCTAGGAAACGAGCGTGTTTGGGCTTGTTTTGCCTAAACCGTGATTTTCATGGTTTTTAGGGTCGGCCGGTAAACGGTGACCGTTTGCGGTCAGTTAGTTTCTAAATGACTGCAGGGATGTTAGAATCCCATCCACGTAGTTTTCGTGCGATTTGGTGTTCATTCGAGGCCGGTAGAAGCCCGAGAACCTCGGTGACCCACTTAGGGTTGATTTGGTCAAATCGCCCGAATCTTGTGTTTTTGTGCGTGCATGTGGGCGTTTTGGCCCTTGAATGTTGTATTTTGTCGATTAGGTGTGTTTCCCCTACGTTTCGGCGTGAATGGGGCGTGGAACGGGCCGATCCGGCCATTCCTCTGTTTTCCCGCCGTAACCGAAGTAGCGGTCTAGCCAGCGACCGTCACTTGCTTTTGACGGCCCTACGATGGACCGTTATTTGGTTTGAGGGTTTATTAGCCCTTTTGTTTCTGGGTAAGCGACGGCCCTAGCTTGGAGCGTCGTTCCCATGTAACGCACCGGTGCCTGGCCGTTACTTTGCTTTCATCGTTTTTCCTTGGGGTTAAGTCAGCTGATCTAACGCGCTTGACCCAGTGCGTTAGATGGAAGCGGCGCGCCTTGCCCAGGCCGTTGCTTGCCTGTTGACTGACGTTGACTCGTTGAGGCGGTGCCTTCAACGGTCGGAGCCTCATCCGTTGTTTGAGAGTAACGGTGGAGCCCCTGGCCGTTACTTTCTGCTTTGGCAGAGCTGGGTTTGCTGCACCGTTGGATGTGACGGTGGGGACCCTGTGCGTCGTTAGTGAGTAACGCGCATGTCTCTGTCCGTTGTTTGCTGTGGTGTTGGGTTGAGGGTGGCCATGCCGTTGTGAGTAATGGATGGGCCTCCGTGCGTCGTTTGGTTCTGACGGCCCTCCCCTGCCGCGCTGTTTCGTGAGTGACGCGCTTGGCTTAGCGCGTTGCTTCGTTTTGGGTTTGGGTGGCTATGCCGTTGGGAGTAACGGTGGAGCCCCTGTGTGCCGTTTGCTTGTAACGCCCCTGGTCCCGTGCGTTACTTGGCTTTTGTGTGCTTTGTAGGTTGTTAGGGTGGTGTGAGCGACGGCCTGTGTCCGTCCGTCGTTTGGGAAATAACGCCCCTGAGCTAGACCGTCACTTGCTAGTAGCGGTCTAGGGCTCGTGCGTTACTTTCCTTGTGCCTTGGTTTTCCGCCTGATGATTCTGTGTGTCTTGGCTTGGCCTTGTGGTCTGCCCGTTGTCCCGTGGATGTCTCTCGACGTCCTATAAGGGTTAAGACTACGTTGTGAGGTAGCCAGGAGTCTTCTTACTTGTGGTAGGATTCTTGATCCTACTCTTGTATGCTGTTGTTGTTTGGTTCAGGTCAACCCGGTTTGACCCAGTGGTTGACATGTGACCTTGTTTGTGCGTGTCTTGGCGGTTCTGTCCTATCCGAGACACTGCTTCTGGATGCTTCGAGGTGTTGTTCTACCTCGGTTTGCATGTCCAGGTGTGCTGAGGGTTCTTGATGTTTCCCTCAGGTCTCCGTGTGTTGTTTTCTGCGGAGCGTGGTTTCTCTGGCTTAGGATTAGACCGATTGGCGGCTTGTTCCGCTGTTTGTGACGATCTTGCCTTTGAGTCATTCGACTCAGGATCGTTACGTAGGAGGTCTAGTTGCTTACCCTGAGTTGTCGGCAGTGGCGATGCTGCCAGTTGGTGCCTCGAAGTACGTGTTGAGGGGTGTGGTGGCCCGTTTGTACTTCGGCACTTGTGTTTTGAGCTTCTGTGTCGTGTGAAGCCTCCACTTGTTGTTGCTCTAAGGTCTGTTGAGTGCCGTCCTGCTTGCGGAAAGCAGAGGAGTGTTTCCCATTGAGCGGTTGTAGCTGGTTCCGCGGGCTCCTAGTCAACGGTAGCGTCCTACCGAGGGAGAATACTAGCTAGAGGACCTGGCTTAGACTATAGCCAGTGTGTGCACACGTGGTCAGGGACGGAGGACTTACGTCGACGGGCGTGACCCTGACTAGTTACTTGTTTGTTGTTCCTGTTTGGTTCAGCTTGTGTCTCTGTCTCTGCTGTTGTTACAGCAGTGCTGTAGGCGAGACGCTTGAGGTGCGGCGTAAGACGTCAGTGGACGCAGCTGGCTTTTTAAGGGGGTGCTTCCGTCACGTGACGCGTAGCTCTCGCGTTTTCTTGCGCGTCGTGACCTTTGCGAGTTGCCCGTTCGTGGCCGTGCTCGAGGTCAGTGTTTTGTTGTCCGCACGGTGTTCTGTTCGTGCGTGGGGCTTTGTGCACGACGTTTCCGGTCGTGTACGTGCTTGTTTGGCGTCTGTCTAGGTCGTGTCTAGACCTGGATTGTTTGGGGTTGGTTGACAGGCTGGTGTACCCTTCTGTGTGAGTTTAGGGTCATCCATCTGTTGCCTTTTGTTTGGAGTAGTTTGGGGTGCTGAGGTTAATTCAGCAGTCGCTTGTTTGGTGCGGGTTCTCACCCTCTCCTGCGTGTTCCCTACTCCTACTTCCCGTCTGTTCCTTTACAGCTTTGTAGTGTAGCTTTTCCTGCTTTGCTACACCTGCTGTTCCTGCTGCTTTGTTGTTGCTTCCGTTGCCTTCGCTTTGTGCTCTGTCCAGTGGGGATCCGCGTGACCCCTACTGAGTTTCTGTTGAGACTCACCCCTGCTGCTTTTCAGGTGGGTTTCGCCGTCTGCCTCTGCTGTTCTTGGTGGAGCGCTCTCTTGCTGTTGTAGCTGCCAGCCATACCTGCGTCGGGCTCCTCCCGACTTCTGCGTACGTTTCTTTCTGTCCGACTGTACTGTGCTAGACTTGTTGTCTCTCCTTTGGGCTGGACTCTGTGTATAATTGTAATTGTTGAATTATTAATGAAAAGGTAATTTATTTCTGCTATTTTAGCAATCCAATCTAATGAAATTACTTACTGTTATATCTCTGTGGCTTCAATGTACTCTACACATGCCTTTTATCCCTTCGGTGCTTTCCCGCGCTTGGGAGGCCTCGCGGGTCCCTCATGGTATCACGTGTATTCGGTATTTATACCGGGTGCACCGGGTATCCGGAATCCGGGTCGCTACATCTGTCCCCTGAGAGCTATTACATAAGTTTTCCATTGCTCTTTGACTTCTTCAATCCTCTCCATGGGTTGATGAAGCTTGTTGATCCTCCATAAAGTTTGGATTGTCTTGATCTCCTCTTCATCTTCATTGGAGCCAAGATCCCTCTTCTTGATAGGTGGAAGATGATATGCCTCTTCAAAGTGGTGGCGTGGGAGGGCGATTTGTGGTAGACATCGGTGAGCGTTGTAGAGGATGAGCACGGTGGCGCCCACTAGCCGAAGTTCCACTCCGGATGAGAGCCTTGTGCGGATGTTTTGTGTCTTAAGGAACCTCGGTGCACATGTGAAGAGATTCTTAGGCATCACCTATAGGTGCTCTCTCCATTCCACTCCCTTCTTCACCTTTGGAACCCGGTTCACCACTCTCTCCCACAATCCTAGTGAGCCCGTAATATAGTGGAATGGACTTCTAGAGAAAATCCTAGAGGCTTGTTGGGCTTCCTCACATGGGTCAAACTTTAGATGGAGATCTACCCAACTAGAAAGTAAAAGCATACATCCATATAGGGGCCTTCCCATAGCCGCCGAGGTGAGCCCACTATAGAGATAGGCTAGCACTGCTGGTCCTAATCTCTCTCCCTCCCAAATGCTAGCAATAGCACTCAATTGAGCTTCTTCTAAAAAGTCTTCTAATGAAGGAAAAAGAAGTGCCCCCGCCAAACATATAACGAAAGCTTTTGTTACCTTCTATAGTTCATCCTCTTTTGCTTGATCCATTCTTTTGTATACCCATGCCGCAAGCTTCATGAGGTTGATTCCTTTTGTAGCTTTGATTTGGGTCACCATGTTGGAGCTTGGGATCAAGCTTGATAGCACTTCATGAGCACTTATGCTTCTTGTCATATTGGCTATCTTCCCTTCATCCCCTTGCTTCATCCTCTTCAAGCCTAGGAGCATCTCCGTCTCTTCCAATGGGATGGTGGCTTCAAAGGTGGGAAATAGGAAGGTATGAGTGGAAGGGTCCCAAATCTCTACGAGGGCTCCTATGGCAGCCCAATCTAAGTGTACATTGTCATAGTGCTTTGCATGGGTCACTAATCCTAGGAGGTGCCATCTAAAGAGATAAACTCTCATGTCCAAAGAAAGCTTGGAGAGAAGAAAGGGAAGCCATTTATTCTTGGTATATCTTCTTGCCCCCGGTATATTGGGATAATCTTGAAAATAAAAGAAGGAAAAGAAGAGATGAAGAAAGAGGAAGAGTGACCAGAATTTAAGGAAGAGAGAAAGGATAGAATAGAAGTCTAATTCAATCTTCATACTTACTTGGCCCATGGTAATCCTTCTATTGATGTGACCGGCAATATCAAAAATCCTGGGAAATGCAATCTTGGTTTTCTTCGAAGGCATTTGCATCATTCTATCCATCTTCTTCTTCCGGTTGAAAAGAAAAAATCCTTGCTCTATTCTACGGTTCTCTGTTGAATGTCTCGGTTGCTTAGCACTCAGTTTGATGGTTTTAGCAGACAACCGCACCTTTTATAAACCTTTTATAAGCGCAAGTCGAGTTTGCATGGGAAAGACATCTGGAGTTTTGTTTCCGAACAGGGAACGGGCCGCTGGAGCTTACAGTCAATTGACGACGTAACCTTTGGCGTGATGCGGGACGGACATGCGACCTGGGACTCTAGCTCGCGATCGTCCCTAAGCGAGGGAAGATGTGGGACCGGGCGCAGTTGACAAATCGGCCGTGAGTCTCGGGTATCAACTTTTCCGCGTTAACTCGGATCGAGTCACGGGACGGTATACTCACTCTCTCGCAGTGGTGATAAAAAATAGATATCAAGCTAATTACCTATCACATGCAAGGGCATTCAAAAGGTATACGAGATAAGCAAAATGCGGTAAAGAGTGGGAGCGAGTTTACCTCCACGCTCCGGGCGTGGGGAAGACGATCCCGACCAAGACAGTAACTTCTTGTTAAATAATTATTACAATAATTACAGAAATAGTTTCTACTGTCCACTCTACGCAGGGAGGTAACAGGTTACAAATGGGGCACGGAAGGACCGAACTTGGGTTGACGGGCAGTATTTTGATGTAGCTTCAGCGGCATGCGTATTCACGAACGTGGCGCCCACGTGCTCATCGGCGGGTCCGAGTGGGCCCGGAGTGGTACCGCTGTGACGTTGGCTCCTGGAGAGGCGCTCCATGGGACGGCGGCACGCCGGTTCACCTCGCGGAAGGCGAGTCGGCTCTGGTCTTCACTGGTTGACCTTGCTACCCACGGATCTGAAGCTGTTGTTTTACAGCGCACGACCCGACGAGATCTGCTGCTGCGATCACTCCCGACGTCGGATCGACGCACAAGAGGTACCGTTGGAAAGCTCTTTCAAAATACCTCGATCTATGGCTAGATAAATAATTTTTAATTTCTTGGATCTGGCCTTGATCGATTTTACAAGCTGTTGTTGGACAGAACCTGAATTCTCAGGACAGAACTAAGTTTTCTTGAGAGTTGGCGTTGACCGTGCCTCAAACCTCAGATCTGGAACTTGGACTCTTCACGAAAGTTGTAGAGGTGGAAACAAGGAAGACGGGGATAATTTTTATTTGACTTTTGGTGAAGGTGTCAATTTTTTGAGGATTTTATACGGACTAGAGGTCGGATTTGAACTGCACATGATATAACAGATTTGGGAAAAGACAACAATTTTTTAAAATACAAAAAGGATTCTAGAAATTCTAAGCAAATTCATGGATGATGGGGTTCTTGGACAGAACTCCCAATAAAATTTGTGACCCAAGAAAATAAGGAAAATGGGATCGAAACTTTAAAACACAAGGTTGCTGTGATAGGATCTGAACAGAAGACAGAACTGAAATACTGAGGGACACGAAAATGGAAAAATACTTAACGATGGGTAAATGCCTGGATTTTTTTGTGGAGGCTGGGGTGGACGTGGATGACTCACCCTCCGAGTTTGGACTCGATCTGAGCTCCTGATGGAGAGGTAAAATTCGAGCTTTGAGGATCTGTCCTGATGTAGATAAAACTCCGATGTTGATGACGGCGGCGCGATGGCGGCGGCGGCAGAAATATAATTTAGAGGATCAGAGGAGGAGGTAGAATGGGTCTCACACCCTGGATTGTTGGAGGAAGAGGAAGAACAAGAGGGAGAGAGGAGAGAGGGGCGCACCCTCCAAGGGGAATTCCAACCAATTTCACAAATTTCACTTCATTAATTCTATTAAATGAGAAATACAAGCTATTTATAATAAATGTAAAAAGATTCTAAGTGACCCTAGATCTAGAATTAGGAGGGGTAAAAGAGGGAGTTCAAATATTTTTCTCCCATGTGGTTTGGAACCACATTAATTAACAATATATGGGGAGGGCGCCCCCTTGACCAAGGGAGCTTCCAAATTAGACTTTTTGGTCCATTTGTCCCCTTGAATGGTCTAACCATCTAGAAGCCACCTAGGATGGTTGACCATCCCCACATAGACCCAAATGACTTAGGTGGACTAATGGGGAAGGAGTGAGGGCCCCCTTGCTGGACCTACTGATATTTTACACAAAAACCCAAACAATCCTAGGGAATGACACATTGGCTTATAAAGCCTTACAATTGCACATATGCTTTCCCAAGGATATAAAAAATAAACTAAAGGACACAAATGTAAATTAAAATATCAGTGCTCTTGCTTTGATGTCCCCATCAATTCTCCCCGGGTGGGAAGAACTTGACCCCGTCTAGTAAGGGGTGCGGGTGCTCGAGTAGCTCCGGCGGATGCATCACCGAACCTAGAAGTGCGGAGTACGCTCCACTCCAAGTAATCGACACCTGCTCATTCCGTATAGATTCGATATGCACACGCTGCTGGGGAGGAGGCTAGAGGTGGACACTCCGGGGTGGGATCACTCTCAAAGGAGGGAAGCGGCTCAAAGGCTCACTAGGAATCACCGCTTGTCCCTTATGTGACTAGATCCGATATGTGAAGTAGAACCGATCCCAAAGTCCGACCAGTATCGAACTCGAAAGGGACTAACAACGCGAGCGTACAAACCGACTCGACTCAATGTATGCATAGACACACGACAGACAAACGAAACAAAGGCTCACAAAGACTCTAAACAAACCTATGTTAATCCGACCCATACATGGGTGACGGCGGACAAGGACACCCGAATATGTGCCATGCATGCATGTTATGCAACCGATGGTTGGTGGCATGGGGAACACCTAGATGTCCAAGTATGACCCAGTCATGCATGGACGGCCCTTTGGATTTGGGAGACTTGAGAGGGCTAGGAGAACCGGGTATAGGTGTATCGAGAATGGGCTTGGTGGGTATAGATGACCCGGCCCGTGCGGTAGGGGTGTGGTAGTGGACTCCCTCGAAGAAGTGAAGTAAATATGGTGAATCAAGGGGCCTACTAGGGAATGGGTCAAAGGGATCAAAGAAGGTATGACCCCTTGTGGCGGGTTTCCACAAGTCACGGTCCACGTATGGAAGTCTTGAAGGTGTAGATGGTCACCTTCATGCAGTGTGGTTGGTGGGACGGTGATCATATGTAGGAAGTATGGTTCCTCCCTCGGGCGAAAGGGTATGAAGTCGGGTTTGGCCAACATGGGGAGGAATAAGAGGATCTCCGTGGTGACACAACCCATGATGCACACGGAGGTAATGGACCCTAAGGCTGGATGGGTGAAGCTAAGACTAGCGGGTTGGTCGAAGCCTCGGGCCAATGAGTGCGTCAACTTCCATTGCGAGTCTAATCTCACAATAAGGTCATCCAATGTATCAACATGGTGACTAGACAGAAAGGTAATGTGGTAGGAGTTGACGGGTACTAGTGGTAGGATGGGGTCCATGGATGGATATGAAGGCAGGACCAAGCCATGTTTGAGCCAGCTAAGAAGTGGCTCGACAATGAAAGGCGTACCCATTAAAAATACAGATGGCTCGGGATGAAGTGGCTCCAAATGAGATGGTTTCGAATAAAGATCGGCAGTAGATGAGAATGGAGCTCTAGGGAAGGGGTTCCCCGACTGAGGTGGGGAAGGCCGTGGTGTAGGCTGTCCGACCGGATCGGGACTCGACTGGGAGGTAGATGCTTGTTGAAGGAAAGCATATCGAGAAAACCGAGACTCAAATGGTTCGACCTCTAGAGCGACCTTATAAGACTGCGCCAGAGAGAACTCGTCACGGCTAAGACATTCAATTTGGAAGTGGAGCTGCAAACCTCTCCGAAACTAAAAGGCAATCATGGTGCTCTCCTCTCCAGCTCCATATTCCAACCGATACTTATCATAGTCCCGAATGTACTCGGACAAGGACCTATCACCTTGGACGGGTCGGCATGGGTTGGCCATAGGTGCCCAAAAGATGGGAATGGATCCCTAGGAATGGATATACAAGGCCATTTTTTTTTGTTTTATAATCAAAATGTTATGCCAACTAATGCAAGCACCTAGACACGACTTAGAATGCGATGCAAATGCAAAGTTGGAATGCACTAACTAATGCACACTAAGGACCCTAGACTTCAACTAAGACTCTGTACGTGGCGGAGTTAATCGATCCGAAGATCACTCGCGCAAGTGTGCGGCTTTCCCGATAGGCGTAGCCTAACATTCGGACAACACCTTTTGATATACCGATTAATTGTATGCAAATGTGACACTTAGACCAACTTAAACGACTCTTTTTTTTTATTTTTAGACACCCTAGACTGAACTCTCTCTGATACCAAATTGATGCGGGACGGACACGCGACCTGTGACTCTAGCTCGCGATCGTCCCTAAGCGAGGGAAGACATGGGACCGGGTGCGGTTGAGAAATCGGCCGTGAGTCTCGGGTATCGGCTTTTCCGCGTTAACTCAGATCGAGTCACGGGACGGTACACTCACTCTCTCGCAGCGGTGACAAAAAATAAATATCGAGCTAATTACCTATCACATGCAGCGGCATTCAAAAGGTATACGAGATAAGCAAAATGCGGTAAAGAGTGGGAGCGAGTTTACCTCCAAGCTCCGGGCGTGGGGAAGATGATCCCGGCCAAGACAGTAACTCCCAGTTAAACAATTATTACAATAATTACATAAATGGTTTCTACTACCCACTCCACGCAGGGAGGTAACAGGCTACAAATGGGTCCCGGGAGGACCGAACTTGGGTTGACGGGCAGCGTTTTGATGTAGCTTTAGCGGCACGCGTATTCACGAACGTGGGGCCCACGTGCTCATCGGCGGGTCTGAGTGGGTCCGGAGTGGTACTGCTGTGACGTTGGCTCCTGGAGAGGCGCTCCCTGGGATGGCGGTACGCCTGTTCACCTCGCGGAAGGCGAGTCGGCTCTGGTCTTCACTGGTTGACCTTGCTGCCCACGGATCTGAAGCTGCTATTTTACCGCGCATGACCCAGCGAGATCTACTGTTGCGATCACTCCCGACGTCGGATCGACGCATAAAAGGTAATGTTGGAAAGCTCTTTAAAAATACCTTGATCTATGGCCAGATAAATAATTTTGAATTGCTTGGATCTGGCCTTGATCGATTTTACAAGTTGATGTTGGACAAAACCTGAAATCTCAGGACAGAACTAAGTTTTCTTGAGAGTTGGCATTGACCGTGCCTCAAACCTCAGATATGGAACTTGGACTCTTCACAAAAGTTGTAGAGGTGGAAACAAGGAAGACGGCGATAATTTTTATTTGACTTTTGGTGGAGGTTTCAATGTTTTGAGGATTTTATACGGACTGGGGGTCAGTTCTAAACTGCACAGGACAGAACAGATTTAAGAAAAAATAGTAATTTTTAAAAATACAAAAAGAATTCTAGAAATTCTAAGAAAATTCATGGATGATGGGGTTGGTGGAAAGAACTCCCAATAAAATTGGTGACCCAAGACAATAAGGGAAAGGGGGTCGAAACTTTGAAACACAGGGTTGCTGTGACAGGATCTGAACAGAAGATAGAAGTGAAATACTAAGGGACACGAAAATGGAAAAATACTTAACGATGGGTAAATGACTGGATTTTTTTTGTGGAGGCTGGGGTGGACGTGGATGACTCACCCTCCGAGTTTGGACTCGATCTGAGCTCCTGATGGAGAGCTAAAATTCAAGCTTTGAGTATCATGATGTAGATAGAACTCCGATGTTGATGACGACGGCGCGATGGCGGCGGCGACGGCGGCAGAAATAGAATTCAGATGATTAGAGGAGGGGGTAGAATAGGTCTCACACCCTAGATTGCTGGAGGAAGAATAAGAACGAGAGGGAGAGAGGAGAGAGGGGCGCACCCTCCAAGGGGAATTCCAACCAATTTCACAAATTTCACTTCATTAATTCTATTAAATGTGAAATACAAGCTATTTATAATAAATGTAAAAAGACTCTAAATGACCCTAGATCTAGAATTAGGAGGGGTAAAAGAGGGAGTTCAAATCTTTTTCTCCATTGTGGTTTGGAACCACATTAATTAACAATATATGGGGAGGGCGCCCCCTTGACCAAGCGAGCTTCCAAATTGGACTTTTTGGTCCATTTGTCCCCTTAAATGGTCTAACCATCTAGAAGCCACCTAGGATGGTTGACCAGCCCCACATAGATCCAAATGGCTTAGGTGGACCCATGGGGAAGGAGTGAGGGCCCCCTTGTTGGACCTACTGACATTTTGCACAAAAACCCAAACAATCATAGGGAATGACACATTAGCTTATAAAGCCTTACAATTGCACATATGCTTTCCCAAGGATATAAAAAATAAACTAAAGGACACAAATGTAAATTAAAATATCAGTGCTCTTGTTTTGATGTCCCCATCATGGCGTCATTTTATTGAATCGCGACCCACTTAGTGTCGGCATTTGTTTAAACACCCTCACATGCAGGTGTCATTTTCAGTTCGATTCGAAGTTAAACAATGAAAGGAATTGGCGACATTGTGGCTATCGTTATTTATGTTAGTAGCGCCCCTTAGAGAGGTCGTCATTTCTTTAGTTTGATGATTCAAGTCATTTTATTGCTTCATGATTATTTGATGAACTTGCATTCTATGTTTTATCATAATAATCCTTGCTGCATTAATGAATTTTTGATTGAGCTAATGATCGTTGATGAACTTATGCACTTATCTCGTGATGGATTGATCATATTCATGAATTTTGTCGAGCTAATGATCTTTGAGCGCAGAAAAGAACAGGCTATGCAGATCTCGAGGCGCTCGGGTCTGGTAACATCATTCCATCCTTTGTACCATCTCCCTGTGTGCATTTTTACTATATGGTATCTACTCTAATATAGTATATCAAGGACCTTGTAGTTCTGATGAACCTGGAATTTGAGTTCCCCTTCATCAAAAATAGTGATAGTTCCAGGGGAGTCTTGATCACACGGATAGGCCGTTGAGTCATCTAAGGTTTGGGACGACAGTTCCACTTTCTGAGTTGATGCGTGGATAAATGGGCTTCGGCTTAGTGTCAGCTTAGGAATCTAGATTCCTGACCAAGTCTGGATGATTTAACAATATTATCCTTGATTATTGTCTATTTTTTTAGTTTATTTTAATTTTCTTTTAGCCCAACATACATCATGTAGGACTTTGAGCTTTAATGATGAAAATCTTCATATTAAGCCAGTAATGAGGGCCGCTTGCTCTTGATTTGTGTTGATATGAGATATTCCATTTCAAAGTCGAGTATTGTGTTCTCCTTGAAGTCGCTCTGGCTGTTTCCTTAAAAACATTAATTCGCCGGATTCCTACCTCGCTCCACTTTATTTTCTGTAAACCCACCTTGGTTGTAGCACGTCCACATTGGCTGGTAATCGCTCTCCAATAGTATCCTCTATTTCGTGCCCGCATGCACATTTCGTTTGTTAGTTTAGTTCTTTCATCCAGTCGATTGTTACTTTCTCGTAACCATCCAAGGTTGTTTCATTCAGAATTATGGAAAGATTTCCAACGCTTAGTGTCAGAGGTGTCTCACATCACACGTTGGCATCTACTTTTCAGTCCGTTCCCACTTCATTTCCGCTCATTGCACTTTCACCTAATTCCGTCTCACTCCCTTGCAAAGCAGACGCCAAGGTGGGGCAGCTGTAGACACGCCAAAATCGACGCTATGTTGAGTAAATCTCATGTCACCATGTGATGCCCCAAAGTGGACATCAATATTGGCTTAATATGAAGTTTTTCTAATTTATTTGATATTTTTCCATGATGATTGTAATTAGCGCATAGAGGAGGGCCGATATTTAATTAACGACTCTTTGGGTGTCATCATTTCAACAATTGGTGACTGCGCACGCATGCGTCATTTCCTGGTTTTTACGAATCCCAATCAAAATGAAATTCAAGAAATGATGCCTGTTTCTTAGGCGTTGGTTAATTAACGCCATTCCAGAAGGTGTCATTTTCCTATTTTTAAATATGGAAAGTCAATTATTTCTAAAATTAACCCAGGAATCAACGACTACGTGCGCGGTCGTCATTTCAATTGGCGCCCACCCTGAGGTCATCATTTCAGCTTCTGTCTCCTTTTCGTCTGCTACCTTCCCGAGAAGAGTCCTTCCTGGTTTTAACACCGTGATCGATTGGGGAAGGGAGATCCTTGCTGGATGATGTCTATCCTTGTTTTAATCCCATTGGAATGAGGATCTTTGGCCCTATAAATACCCATGGCTTCCTACGCGCGCGAGAGATGAACAACATGCATACAAAAATAGAGAGCTTTTCACTAAGAGTTACACATACGCACAGAGAGTTCACTGTAATAGAGAGAAGAGTTTGTTTCAATTTTTTTTCTACATGTCTTTCTTCCTCCAGGCGTTTGCTTCCACGAGGCGTTCTCTTCTTCCTCTTGCGATTCTCTGTTGGCTACAGCTGAAGCACTTCCTCTCCCTCCTTTATTGCCGCTATCCACAGCAGAACGGCACCCTTCTCCTTTAGTTTCTTTTCTTATTACTCATCTCATATGTGCATCTTATTTTAGCCATCTTTACTAGAAATCTTCTCTGCATACCATATTACTGTTTGCATCATAGCATACATATCTCCACCCTTTTCACTCCTCTTAGGGGTTTAAATAAAAACACACAAGGTGTGTTCATGCTTACTGTAGATTTGTTTTAATTAGATTCCTATCCCGCCCCCTTTAAATACATACATGCATAAACATGTGAATCAAAGACAAGGGGGATGAAAGGATGAGAAATACTAACCGTGATCGCCACCAAGGTTCCAACAATGCCAAAGGATGAATAAGTGTAAAGAACGGTGCTGTGTACCTTGGAAATAAAACTTGATCGCGCATGAAACGGGGTGCGGGGAACTTGTGGATTCAAACCTCCTCTCCTTCCAGCAGGCTAGAGGAAGTGGGCCTCACGTTGTATTCATGCTCTCCTGCAAAACAAAGCCAAAACAAGGACAAAAAACCCATTAGAACATGCATGTGTAGCATCAATCTCGCAATGATAAAATAGTGGTAGAAATTAAGGGAGAACACACCGAGGGGAGGTTTTTAACCCCTGTGGAAGGGTGGAAAAGATAGGTGGGTGTGTTGTGCATGCATAGGATTTGAAATCATGAGATTTGATTGAGATAATAGAGAGAAAACGTTGATGCAAAACGGGGGGAAACACATATGTAGCAGAAAAGTGTAGAAAATTGTGATTATTTGTAATCTTGAGAGGAAGAGAACTAAGAATATAGATCATGAAATCTAGCCCAGAAGGATGGAATTGAAAGCTAATACTTCCTCTTCAAGTCAAGGTCGAAGTTGTGAGTTGAAATTGCAGCATGGCTTCACCCCGAACCAAGAAAGAGCCCCCCTTTGCAACAGTGAACTGGGCAGTTTTTATATAATTTTACAAGAAAGCCACATCTTCTTATCACGATTCTCAGAGATATAGTCCAAGATAAATCGAGTTCTCTAGATCAAACTCAAGATAATACTAAGGACAAGAGATAGGAACAAACGAGGATCAATTCGGAGGACGATTCTAGAAGATATGGCCCTTGGAAGGTAGCCTCGTCGCACTAGAAAATAGAGTTTTAGTTGTACCAGGATGCTTAAATCCTGATCTTGCGACCCAGATCCTGAGAGATATAGCCAATGAAAATTTTATTTCTATAAACCAAATTCAAGATAATACAAAGGGCTAGAAGTAGGAAAAAATGGGGATCAATTTGGATAAGAATTGAAGAAGTTATGGGCTCTGCAAGATAGGCTCACCGCGCATTTTTCGGGGCAGAGTCTAGCACAAATTGGAATCTCGGCTGTGTGTAACGGTCTATCATAGGACCGTCAGAGTTATGTTGATGCAGGACGAGACCACGAACATGACAACAGTCCTCGGACTCTAGGTGAGCTCGTGATTGTCCCTTAACGAGGGAAGCGTCGGACGTGCACGGTTGAGAAACCGACAAGAGCTAGGGTGGTCAATTCTCTTTTGTGCCCGGATCGGGTCACGGGACGGCTTCGCTCTCTCTCGCAGCAGCGGTGATATAAATATAAAACGAGCTAATTATCCCTACACATGCTCTCTAGCAGCGGCATAAACAAATATATATGAAATAAGCAAAATGTCGAGAAGGGAGCGAAAACGATACCTCCACGCGCTCGGTGTGGGGATGACGGACCCGGCGGAAACCCGTACTCCCAGAATAATATTACACACTTGTTACAGCAATGAAGCACTACTCACTCTACGCAGGGAGGTAAAGGGTGACACAATGGGGTCCGGGAGGACCGAATTCGGGTTGACGGGCGGCTTCTCGCGTCTCTTCAGTAGCACCCGAACATGTGACTGTGGGGCCCACGTGCTGTCCGGAGGGGCCGTGTGGGGCCTGGGGGCACCACTGTGGTGGGGACACTTGGGGAAGCATTCCCTGGGCTGGAGGCATGCTGGAACGTCGACCAGAGGCCGGGCGGCTCCGTTCAGCACCGGTCGGAATAACCGGCCACGGATCTGCCGGTTCTATTTTCCGGCGCGCGCTCCAGCGAGAACGGACGCTGCGATCAGCCCCGATGTCGGATCGACACAAAACTGGTGCCGTTGGAAAGCTAACTTGAAGTCCTTCAACCTAAGCCTAGAGATCAGACCTGGATATGCATGGTTCGAGGCTTTATTGAATTTTTGAGTTCCTGGTGTACAGTAGCCGAACTCTCAGATCTGTAGGGAACTTATCTGATAACTGCCATTGACCGCAAGGTAGATGTCCTATTCAGCTCCTGAGCTCTTCACAAAAGTTATATTATTTTGAACAAGGAAGATGGAAATATTTTTTGTGGAATGATTGGAGGTGGCTACAAATTGATATGATTTATTCACTGGACAGAGGTCGGATCTGGAAATAGGTAGACAGCACTGTAGCTGGCTCTATAAATGAATTTTGAAAAATGGATGGAAGGCTGATCAAAAATCAGTAAAACTCATGGAGTGAGGGGACGGTGGATAGAACTCCCAGTAAAATTAGGAGGTTTGAAAAAATCAAAAAGGTGGTCGGAGATGGGAAACTCAGAACTGCTGTCACTGTAGACAGAGACAAGACAGATCTAGGAGTGAAAGATGAACGAAAATGAAAAAATTACTAAATGAAGGAATTCGGATGTGAAAATTTAGGTGAAGGTGGGGATTCAAGGTAAGAACGCACCCTCAAAATTTCAGCTTGAGATCTTCACGTGGTGGAGAGCAGGAATTCGTGGAAGACACCTCTATCCAGCAGGACAGAACCTTGACGATGGCTCCGCGGCGGCTCGAAGGCGGCACGAACGGCGACGGCGGCGGCACAGATGATCACCGGAGGTAGAGGGGAGGGGATTGAAGATAGAACCGCTCTAGAATTTGGGGTTGGAGGAGATTAACACCAGAGGGGAGAGGTAGGGGCTCAAGAAGCTCTTTGGCCTTTCAACAATTTTCTAACTTTTCATTAATGCCAACAAATGAAAAATACAACCTTTTATATGCTATGTATCTAATCAAATGTAGACCCTTGGATCTAGGGATGGGGAATGGAGGGATGGGATGAAGTGTGAATAACACACACAAAAATAATAAAATAATAAGGGGAGGGGCGCCCCCTTGACCAAGAGGGGACAAGTTGGAAGGGTAGGTAGCCTACCTTGGAAAATTTACCCCCTTTGTCTCCCATGTGGGAAATTAGCATTCAACCCTTCTAGATGGCCACCTAGGATGGTTGACCAGCCCCACATGAATGACATAGACCAATGGGAAAGGGCTGAGGGCCCCCTTGCTGGTCCTACTGGTAAATTATATAGAAGCCCATACAATCCGTGGGAATGACGCATTGGCTTACAAAGCCGTACAATTGTGCATATACTTTCCCGTGGATATACAAATAAACTAGAGGATATAAATGCAAAATAAAATGTACATGCTCGGCGTCAATTCCCATCAACTCTCCCCGGCTGGGAGGAACTCGACCCCGTCGAGTAGGGGTATGGATGCTTGAGTACTCCGGTGGATCCGTCACCGTGCCAAGTAACGCGGGTATGCTCCACTTCAAGTGACCGTCACCTGCTCATTCCCTATATACTCGATATGCATAAACTGCTCTGGGCTAGAGGTGGACACTCCGAATGGGGCACTCTCAAAATGGGAGGAGGCGGCTCAAAGACTCACTAGGAATCACTACTGGGTCCCTGTAGGTGACTAGATCCGGGTGTAGATATAGAACCGATCCCATACTCATCGAGCGAGTCCACTCGCCTCTTACTCATAAGAGACTGACAACGAGCTTGCACAAGACAGATGCAGACTCACCATGCAATACACACAAACAATCGACTCAAAACACACCACACAAACAAACCACGCTAAGAAAACATATATGACCCTAGACTTAAGATGGTAGCATCAATCCCACTAGGTGGCTGCATCCTAGGCGGCAGGAGAGCCGTCCAGTTCTTCTCCCAAGGCATAGTACTCATCGGCTAGTGCCTGATCGGCCTCATAAGTGACAAGTTCAAGCTCAGATGGCAAGGCCTCCTCAACCCCTAGGGCTAGTGTGGCCTGAGTGGGACATTGGTTGGCGATGTGGCCAAACCCATGACAATGGAAACATTACAGCCGGGACCGACTGCTCTCTCCGATAAGAGGGGCCTTACCCTTATCCTCCCGACGGGTAGGGGGCGTAGGTAACAAGGGTGGAGGTGTAGGCGCCGTGGGCAACAGGGGAGGAAGTGTCAGAGCCAGGGGACGGGCTAGGTGTGCCGGGGGACGGGCAACGGGTGCCGGTGGATGGGGTGGAGGTAGATCCTGTGGTAGGGGAGGTCGAGGTCTAGGAGCGAAGTGCTCCTGACGGGCAGACTCCTAAGGACGAGCCATGGGTCCCCTCGGGTATGAACCTAAAGAGCCACAGGAATCACTACAGGGAGGAGCATGGCTCCACCGTGGAATAGACTCGAACTCTCCCTCGAATTGCTCCATCTCGAGAGCAACTTGATATGCATCCTCCAACTTGTCCACCTTGCGGCGGAGAAGCTCATACCGTAGGTGCGGGCGTAGACCACTCTGAAATTGAGAGACGGTAAGGGAATCTTCCTCCGTGGCATCACATCGCAAGTAGTATTCATCAAATTCGGCGATGTAATCAGAGACGGACCGGTCTCCTTGGGTGAGGCTTTGCCACCTCTCTATAAGACGCTGGCGGTAGGAGGTAGGGAGGTACTTCTTCCTAAGCTTCTCCCTCATATCGGTCCACGTATCGATCGGGGGTTCTTGACGATGAAACAATAGGTTCTCCATGTTCCTCCAATAGGTTTGTGCTTGGCCTAAAAGTTTCATCCTGGCGTACTTGACTTTTCATTGGTCCGACATCTCGAACCACTCAAAATATCAGTCCATACCAGCCTCCCAATCAAGATAGACCTTTGGATCTAAGGACCCGTCAAAGGTGGGAGGGTCGGCCCGAACGGTCTGAAGGGCCCGTTCATCCATATCTTGGTCGTTGGTACGCCGTGTAGGGCGATGATCACGACCATGTCCCCGATGCTCATTATCGGACTCATAGTCATGCACCTCGGGGACTTCATGCCTCCTAAAAGCTACCCCTTGAACCCTTGGAGTCGCGGGTTGATGAATCGGCTCCAGTTGACCTTGTGTAGGTGGGACGGGTGCCTGGACTGGGGCTATCGGGGGTGCTTCGGATGGGCCGCTCTCTAGTGCGGCAACTCTCCCGACCAATCCCTGAATGGATTGGTTCGACCCAGCGGCCCTATCCTCTACGGCTTTCATCCTCTCTTCTAGGCGGGTGCCTAGACCATTCACTCGGGTACTCGCTCCTTCCATCCTATCCATCCGGGTACTTAAATCACCCATTTGTGTATCCAACCCATCAAGATGCGTATGCAATCCTTGCACTTGTCCCATAAGATTTTGGAACATTTCGACATCAACTGACGCATTGAGACTAGTGGCTCGGGGATCCGCCATAGGTGGTGGTGGGGGTGAGTACTGAGTACCCCTACGAGTGGGCATGCAAACACACCGACTAGAAAACGCCGACTAAAGCAAACACACTAATGCAAAATGATGCGCCTAGACTTAACCAAAACTCGATACGTGGCGGAGCTAACCGATCCGAAGATCACTCACACAAGTGTGCGGCCTTCCCGATAGGCATAGCCTAACATTCGGACAACACCTTTTGATATACCGACTAATGTATTGCAAATGCAACTCCTAAGACCGACTTAGGCACGTAGACTTAAATGACACACTTTTTTTTTTGGACACCCTAGACTCAAACTCGCTCTGATACAAAACTGATGCCGGACGAGATCACGGACACGACAACAGTCCTCGGACTCTAGGTGAGATCGTGATTGTCCCTTAACGAGGGAAGCGTCGGACGTGCACAGTTGAGAAACCGGCAAGAGCTAGGGTGGTCAATTCTCTTTTGTGCCCAGATCGGGTCACGGGATGGCTTCGCTCTCTCTCGCAGCAGCGGCGATATAAATATAAAGCAAGCTAATTATCCCTACACATGCTCTCTAGCAGCGGCATAAACAAATATATATGAAGTAAGCAAAATGCCGAGAATGGAGCGAAAATGATACCTCCACGCGCTCGGCGTGGGGACGACGGACCCGGTCGAAACCTGTACTCCTAGAATAATATTACACACTTGTTACAGCAATGAAGCACTACCCACTCCACGCAGGGAGGTAAAGGGCGACACAATGGGGTCCGGGAGGATCGAATTCGGGTTGACGGGAGGTTTCTCGCGTCTCTTCGGCAGCACCCGAACTTGTGACTATGGGGCCCACGTGCTGTCCGGAGGGGCGGTGTGGGGCCCAGTGGCACCACTGTGGTGGAGACACTTGGGGAAGCGTTCCCTGGGCTGACGGTACGCTGGAACGTCGACCGGAGGCCGGGCGGCTCCGTTCGGCACCGGTCGAAATAACCGGCCACGAATCTGTCGGTTCTATTTTCCGGCGCGCGCTCCGGCGAGAACGGACGCTGCGATCAGCCCCGATGTTGGATCGACACAAAACTGGCGTCGTTGGAAAGCTAACTTGAAGTCCTTAAACCTAGGCCTGGAGATCAGACCTAGATCTGCACGGATGTGGGCTTTATTGAATTTTTGACTTCCTAGTATATAGTCACCGAACTCTCAGATCTGCAGGGAACTTGTCTGAGAACTGCCATTGACCGCAAGGTAGATGTCCGATTCAGCTCCTGAGCTCATCACAAAAGTTATAGTATTTTAAAAAAGGAAGATGTCTATATTTTTTGTGGACTAATTGGAGGTGGCTACGAATTGATATGATTTTTGCACTAGACAGAGGTCGGATCTGAGAACAGGTAGACAGCACTATAGATGGCTCTGAAAACGAATTTTGAAAAATGGATGGAAGGCTGATCAAAAATCAGGAAAACTCATGGAGTGAGGAGACGGTGGACGGAACTCCCAGTAAAATTGGGAGGGTTTTTAAAAATCAAAAAGGTTGTCGGCGATGGGAAACTCAGAACTGATGTCACTGTAGACAGAGACAAGACAGATCTGGGAGTGAAAGATGAATGAAAATGGAAAATTACTAAATGAAAGCATTTGTACGTGAAAATTTAGGTGGTGGTGTGGATTCAAAGTAAGAACACACCCTCAAAATTTCAGCTTGAGATCTTCACGTGGTGGAGAGCAGGAATTCGTGGAAGACACCTCTATCTAGCACGACAGAACCTTGATGATGGCTCCGCGGCGGCTCGAAGGCGGCACGAACAGCGACGGCGGCAGCACTGATGATCACCGGAGGTAGAGGGGAGGGGATTGAAGATAGAACCACTCTAGAATTGGGGGTTGGAGGAGATGAACACCGGAGGGGAGAGGTAGGGGCGCAAGAAGCTCTTTGGCCTTTCAACAATTTTCTAACTTTTCATTAATGCCAACAAATGAAAAATACAACCTTTTATATGCTATGTATCTAATCAAATGTAGACCATTGGGTCTAGGGATGGGGAATGAAGGGCTGGGATGAAGTGTGAATAACACACATAAAAATAATAAAATAATAAGTGGAGGGGCGTCCCCTTGACCAAGAGGGGACATGTTGGAAGGGTAGGTAGCCTACCTTGGAAAATTTACCCCCTTTGTCTCCCATGTGGTCAATTGGCATTCAACCCTTCTAGATGGCCACCTAAGATGGTTGACCAGCCCCACATGAATGACATAGACCAATGGGAAAGGGCTGAGGGCCCCCTTGCTGGTCCTACTGGTAAATTATATTGAAACCCATACAATCCGTGGGAATGACGCATTGGCTTACAAAGCCGTACAATTGCGCATATACTTTCCCATGGATATACAAATAAACTAAAGGACATAAATGTAAAATAAAATGTACATGCTCGGCGTCGATTCCCATCATATGTAACGGCTTAGGGTAGGTCCGTCACGCTCTGGGGGTCGAACGGGACGATTTCGGGCAAGTTTGGGTGTGACGCACCTATACTAGACCATCACATGTGCTCTGACGGTCTTACGATAGACCGCTACATGTGCTGTGACGCACCTACACTAGATCTTCACACCGATGAAGGAAAATTCTAGACAGACCGCGTGTGACTTTAGAAATTGAAGCGTATCTCTCAAACGGGTCAGAATTAGCGAAGGTGGTAGAAGAAGAAATTGTAGATAACTAAGAGAGGAACAACTTTCATGAAGAAAGGAAGATGGTAAAATGATCAGAAGAGGGAGAAAATGGTGCTAGAAGAGAGAGAAAGAATTTTGAATAGCACAGCATGCCGAAAAAATGTGAATAGCTCACAAACGGGGCAGAACAGGCCAACGGCATAGAAAAAGATATTGTATATCTTTGAAAGATGAATAACTTTGGTGAAGACAACATTTTGAATAGAGGGACAGAAGGAGATGAAAAAGGACCACTTTTAGGACTGCGCAGCGAGAGAGAGCCGATTACTTGAGGGAAGCCGGCCTAAATGGGCCGAAAGTCGACTTAGAAGCCAGAAGTTGATAAAATAAGCTCCAGGGCTCTATGAAATCATGATCTCTAGGGCTCAAAGGGAATGGAACAATATAAATTGGCTCGAAATCCATCCAAGAAAGGCCCCAAAATAATGGCTAATTCATGACATCAAAAATGATGAATATGAGAAATGACGCAACTTGCGAGCTAAAAACGGGTGTCAATAGATGTCCCTCCTTGATGTCCGCTTTGCAAGGGAATGAGCGAAAACGACGCGGAGATAAAATGGAAAGGAGATGAAGAGAAAGTGATAGCGACGTGAAATGGGGATGAAGCAGAGATGAAGCGGAGAGAATTGAAAAGCGGGCATCAAGGTAAAAAGACACTTGTCACAACCAACAAGCGATAGGAATTCTCCCGAAAATGCCGAACTAACCACCTGAAATGGATGACAAGGATGAGACATGTCTGGAGAACTAACTAATAAAGGAAAGGAAACACGACCAACCTCATCGGGGACACAATCCACGGATAATGAGTGGGTCAGAAGGAACACAACATAAGAGCTGGAAAAGGAGAGATAAGACTGAGATAAAATCCAGATAGGAATCACGCTGGCCAAACAGACCGAGTAGCAAGATCAGAGAAAACGTTCAAATTCAGAGTGGAATGAAGAATCCCTTATCCAAGAGAGCTTAAGTACAATCAACAATTACTGAGGAGAAATCTTTGAACGGATCACGAGGCATGAATGCTCAAAATGACATGATGCATGCTGGGCTAAAATAAAGAAATCATTAAAACGAATGCAAAAAAAGATAAAATAGAAAGTACTCAAAGATAATATTAGTAGACTGAGCTAGGACGGGGTCAAGAGTCTTCTTGCAACCATGGCGTGCGAGACAGAGTCCATCATCCCCCACCCGACTCAACCGAGCAGCCTATCCAACTATTAACCGTATGCTCCTACATCATCATCGTTTTTGTTAAAGGGGAACATCAAATCCTAGAACACACGGCCAACCAGCCTGTCCTTGAGAGGCTATAATAACGTAGATACCATGTAGTAATACAACAATGAGCAGGGATAGAAAGCCATACCTGGCTTACCTGCCAAGCGAAACGGTATTTTTTTAGATTTTCCTGCATTTTTTGATTTTTATAAATTTTTAAATAAGACAACAACAATGTGAATGACCATGATAAACAAGCATGAACATAACGACGATAACATAACGCTCAACTGAACGACTGACAACACAACAAAACATAACGATGAAACGAATGGAAAATAACACAACAAGACGAACAAGCACATATGCAATGGCATGAACAAACCACACGTATGCAAGATGAACGTGAGGGACAAGACAACAATGCAGTGGGACAACGCACGGTTGGGACAAGAACATGAGAGATGACCACACGGTTGGGACAACACACGAGATATAGAAAGATGACTAACAACATATGCAAGACAACTAACGACATGCAGTGAGGGCCAAAATAACATGTGTGGGACAACACGGTGGGACATAGACACGGCGAGACAAGGACACGGCGGGACAAAAGACACAAACAAATACGCCCTTCAATTAAAACCCAAGATCAGAATGAAGCAGAACCGCCATGTTCATAATCGTGAGGTAAAGTCCTCTCATATAGATATAATCATTGCAAACAAAAGTTGAGAAGGACACAAGCTTCAGAATAGATCGAGAGATATGGTTGAAGAAGGGAATAAATCAGAAGATGAACAGGAGACAGATAGAATAAAATATGGAGCAAGGAAAGCTTGAGTACCTGCAACCTGCACACTTAGCAAACAGATTACGTTTCTGTTCTCAAAATACAATGTAAATGATAAATATATTTAGAATTTTCAAATTTCTTGATTTTTTAGATTTTGAAAATGATTGAAAATTTAACAATATTTCAATTTTTTTAGATTTCATTTTTTGGATTTTGACCAATATCTCATTTCTTTGGATTTTGAACAATATTTCATTTTTTTTGATTTTGACAAAGCAATCTGTAGCACCCAAAGACGGGCTCGAACTACTGGCCAGGGATCGCTGTCCCTCCCCTCTCATTAAAGACTTCCCTTAATCAAGGCGTGCACGTGAGGGTGGCTTACCAGAACCAACTGCCTCTAAAGAACGGTGCCCCTACTAAGACCATACCCGTGATACAACCCAGCCTAAGAGGGAGGAATAGAAGAAAATTGGGGACAAGCTTTATGCAGGATGGGAGATATCAGGACTCGAATTCCTTCTAGGGCACTACCCCCCAAAGAGATAGGTCTGTTGCGCCGGGGCTTTGCGTATTTGATTTCGAGACCGATATTTACTAGGCACGCATGCGACCGGGCTCATGACGTCCCGCGGGGAACTGTACTGCCACTCTTGCCATGCCTTTAATTTCTATAATTTTACATATTCATTCTTATTGATTTACTTTTCGACAGCCCTTACTGGCTAGATTTTACATGAACGCTCATATTCGAGGGTCAAGACTGCCCCTATTTGAGACCTCTCTCGTATTGGGGAGCATCTAGGTTGGTCATCTCATCCATCAATCTCTTGCCCCTATACTTGGTCGAGCAGAGAAAAGAAAAGACCTTTGTGTATACCCAAAGTATGGCCAAAGCAGCAACGGTGTGTCTCAGAGAGATCGGCTATGGCTCGCCATGTAGTGTGTGAAAAACCCATGCTAAAAGGTTACCATTAACAATCAGGGAAAGAACTAGACTCCCAGCATGGAGTTATCACCAGCCTAAGGATGCTGCAGAAGCGAACTCATTTTAAATGAACTAAGTAAATTTCTAAAAGCCACTTAACCATGTCGAGGAACCAACGTTATAAGCATGTGTAGGAATAATAAAAGTAATAGCAACGATAGCATATTCTTGCACAAAATAAAAATACCTTTGTAAATCCGTGGAGTGATCTTGACCATCAAGCTTTGAGGAGTGCGAGCTCTATTTTCCTTGCTTGACAGGACAAAAGGGAGAGGATAGCAAAGGGATTGAATGATTCCTTGACATGGAGGAGTGATAGACACCAAACTAGACGAAGGAGGACAAAAAGGAAGAGAGACGAGGGCTAGAACTCCCTCGTTAAGGCATAGAGACCCTGATACAGAAGAAACCAGATTAGCTCAGATCAAGGCGGACTAAAGCCTCGAAAGTAGCAAGAGAAAGGGCGAAGACCCCGAAACGGAGGAGAGGAGAGAATAGAAAGACAATGAGAGGATTGCTGTGAAGATGAGGAAGAAGGAGAATGATCATCCGACGTGGCCGGAGAAGGAGAGTAGTAGTCATCCGGAAGGGACAGAAAAGGATCAGAAGCAACACCTAGAAGTCCTGGGGAAGAATCAGAGGTAACACCTGGAAGTCCTAGGGAAGAAGAATCAGGTGATGTCCCGAGATTGGGATGGAAGGATGACATAGGCCGGGGCCTAGAATCATGAGAGGAGGGAAAATCTGGAGGATCTGGAGAAAAAGGAGAGGAATGGGGACGTACGGACCTATGAAAGGAGGAGAAAATGATGGAAATAGGATCAGATGGAGGAAGGTACACCACCCAAGGGTGGGAACTGAGTAGAAGGAAGGACGAATGAAAAGAAAGGGAGGAAGAGGTGGACCCTTGAATGCACAACTGACAGCTCTTGAACATGCATCACCGTCTCTTCTTAGCTGAAATTGGCTTGAAATGGACTTGCTTGGCATGGGGTTGGACCTTCAGGCCTCTTATTTTGCAGTGTCTCCTTAAATAACAGCCCCATCTGGCAGAGGACCTGACTCGGCTATGAATATGTAGCTTCATCGGGGCGGTTGCCCCTAGACACCCAGTGCTAGCAATATGCGGACATTCTTGGGCAAGTGACTCCTTAGAAGGATGAATATCAAAAAACATGGAGTTTTGTCTTTCGGCACAAGCAACATGATATTCGACAACTCCAGTTGGTAATCAGGCCTGAAGCACAACTCCCTTAATAAAAGAGCAGGACGAAACTGAGGGAGAGTAATGCGTGACATTGATGTGGCCGGCTTGCTAATAAACCAAGGGAGATTGCATAGAATGTGCAGAATGTCCTTGGAGAATATAGAAGATACGGCCAATTGCCCTTTGAACATAGAGTGCATAATCTGCTTAGTGGCCGTATGAGTTAGCACAACACGGGTAGAGAACCCTTCTTGGCCTGTCATCTGAATGGCAATAGAGCGAGGAGAAATAATAACGTCAACGGTGAACTCTCCGGCGAGCAAGGAGATTGCCACCGGCCTGGCTCGGGAAGAAACTGGCATCAACTCAAGGGAACTCTTCTTAGCAACATGTCATCTTTGAAAGTAGAGACGCATCATCCCCAAAATAACTAGGGACGAGGACGCGGATCGGCATCCGACAGATAAAATCCAGAATCTTGAAATGCACGGCAGCACTGAATTATCTTGACTTGGCTTATTGTCTCCTTGGGGATTAGACCCAAGGGGCACCAAAGGAAGCGCACACCCGCTCCGTGGGGTGGAAATGGTTGGAGAAGTAAAGAGAATATGTTTGGGTGGCACATGTGAAGGTTTGGAAGGCATGGAGGCTCCAACGGGAGTGGTGATGGAAAGTGAAGGCGTAGGCGATGTAGCGATGATAGCCTCGGGTGGTGACAAAGGTGAAGGTGAAGGCGTGGCTAAGGGTAAAGGTAAAGGCAAAGGTGTGGCTTGCTCAGGCTCGGGCAAAGGTGATGGCGGAGATGGAGGCGAGGTGGAGATGGAGGTGGTGATAGAAGTACTGGTGGTGGAGACGGAGATGATGGTGATGGCAATGGAGATGGTGGGGATAGTGATGAAGGTGATGTGGGTAGTGGACATGGAGGTGGAGAGGGTGAAGAGGGAGGTTGTGGTGTCCACCGTCGACGTGTCGACACAACGCGTCGAGCGGTGTTAAGGATAGAAGTAGTGGTAGTGGTGGCAGGAGAAGAAGGGGAGGCACTAGCATGAGCAGAGGCTTGGGTTTGTGACGGCGATGGAGCCGGGGTAGGAGATGGCGAAGGTAACGGAGTAGGTGACGGAGCGAGTGCAGCACTAGATGAGGAATCATAGGGGTGCCCCTAGCCTTGAAGTAACGGAGACGGCTACCTGGGAGGCACTTCTTGCTGCTGTTGTTGGCGGCGAAGATGTAAAATGACTTTGTGAATAGCGGCCCAATCAATCCTTTTCATAGCTTCCAGATCATAAACATATCCCAGAACTCAGGGCAATCCTCAACCAAATGCCCCTGCTAGTGGTGGAAATAACAGAACTGGAGCATATTCCCGACCGCGGGTCGGCAAGGCACAACCGGAGAGAGCGGCAACGCGTGAGTGTCCATCAAAGCCCTAAAAGTATCTGTAAAAGACTCCGGCAACGGAAGATGAGGAGCCTGCTTCGGGCTAGGGGGATGCCGAGGGATATGTAATGGTGGAGAAGGTTGTGGAGACGGAAGTGGAGGTTGAGTAGGCAAGAGTGCGTGGCTAGTGGTGGAGGGCTTTGGTGATGGCATATGTGGAACGAGATGAGGGGGTATGTAGACAGCATCTACTTGCTCAGGATGTGGTGTTCTCTTGACCGGAAGTGGAGATGGAGACGGGTATGTGGACGCGGGAGGTTGACTCATGGAAGGTTGATATGAGGAGGCGTATGGGTATGTAGAGGCGGGAGGTTGGCTCGTAGAGGGATATGCGGCGGAAGGCTCACTCATGGCGGGCTGACACATGGGAGCATAGGGTTGGCACGTGGAGGTTGAAGGTTGATATGTGGAGGTGGATGGTGGAGACTCGGGGTCAAGGGAATCTTGGATTTGTTGGCGAATGAAGCGGGCTCGGCTGTATAATTGTTCCTAGGAGGTAATGTCGTTGAGGGCTAAGATAAACCGATATTCGGGCGTTGCATTAGAAATTAGCATCTTGATTTTCTCTCTCTCCGGAATGTGTCCCGGGACTTGCACGGCAAGGCGACGCCAGCGGTCGGCAAAAGTGGAGAATTTCTCGTCGGGCTTCATCTTCTCATGGGCCAGATCCGCGATAGAATACTTGGGCCCAACCTGGTCTTGAAACTGCTGAAGAAATTTCTCTTGAACGGCTTGAAAATTCACCACTTGATCTTGTGGCAATGAAAAGAACCAATCCCGAGCCGGGCCTTCCAATGACAGACCGAACAAGTAAGCCATCCAGCATTGGTCATGCCGAAACTGGGCCGACTTATAAAGAAACTCCTTTAAGTGCACATACAGGTCACCAACTCCACCATAACGGTGATATGCAGGAATTTGTGAAAATGGCGGAAGCTGGAGACCTTGAAATGCGAATGGAATACTTAAGGAGGACTTAGGATCAATCTGATGTTGAAGCTCATCAAGTTGGCGTTGGGTTTGAGCAATCATCTCTTGGGTAGAGAGAGATCGAGAAGGATATGGGCCAACTTGAGCAAGAGGATGTGAATTAGGACCAGGACCATGGTATTGGGCCAGATAAGAGGATCCAAACTGAGAAGGAGAAGAAAAGTCCATTTCGGGAGTGGAAGAATGTGTGGGCCTGGAACAGACGTTGGAACATGGGTTGAATGGGCTAGTAGCTACATGGGCAGAAGAATGATGCCCATTAAGAGAATAAGGCCCATTAGCAATTGGGCCAGAACAATATGAAGGAGAAGGAGGAGGCCCATTAAAAAAATAAGGCCCATTAGGAGAATGGGGCCCATTAACATGATGAGGCTCATTAATGAGAGAAGAAGGCCCATTAAGAGAAGGAGGCCCATGAAGATGAGATGCAATAAGATGTTGGGCCTGGGCCGAGTCCATTTGGCAAACAAGGCTTGAAAGATGCGCCATGAGATTAGCCTGTTCCTCGGAGGGATCAGAGGGACCACGGGAAGATGGGACCGCGTGGGAAGAGGATTCCACGTGGGAATAGGAAGAAGATTGAGAAAAAGAATGATACAAGGGTTTGGAATGATACTCCATGAGGGTAAATGGAGACTTAATACAAGGAGATCAAGGACAATACAAATGGGGAAGCAAGGGCTTAATGGGCTTGAGAACAATGGGGGCTGACCCACTAATGCAAAGAAGAATGGACAACGGACGAAGGGACAATGGACAAGATAATAGACATACAAAATGGGGTAACCTAAGTGGGCCTAACAACGACGAAACATATGGATGCAACACAAAACACCACTAATGGGCTTGGACAAGCTCAAACAAAACAAACAATACAATGTGAGAGTTTTCACCTAAGTCAAACAAGTTGATATGATGGGAAATATTTTAGGGATTTTATTAGACCTTTTAATGATTTGAATTAATAATAATTCCCTCAAGATAGGAATCCTATGGGAATAAGGTCCAAACTTTGGGTTGACTAAGGTTCACTCCCTCATACTTATGCAAATGCAAGCCTAAGGGGTGGGAAGGTACAACCGGCCCGGTGTCCGTGTGGGAATCCACGGCTCACGGGGACTTATGGAGGTCCCGGATAAGATCACCTAGTCGACTCCAAGGAATATGGAGGCGAGAGGATCACTTACGAAGGTAGAAAATGCAACTATGATATGTAGTGTATGGCCCTATGTGCACCGGAGTGCATGCAAATTCTAGTTTAAAACTAGAAAATCAAGACTAGATTAAACTAGGCAAACTTGATCCAACTAAGACAAATAGTATATGGATGGAAAGATAATACAACGGTTTGCACAACGGGCCCAAGAACATATCAATCTGGCCCCGGGAGGTCAATCAAATCATTGACCACAGTTGCCCCCGTGAACCTGTGCGCAGACCACATGCAGATTTTATGGACAAAATGCTAAAATGATGATAATTTTTAAATAAGCAAATGAGACCCAAATGATGCAAATAAGCTATGGATGGAAAGAGAATACAAAGGACTATCCAATGGAACAAAAATCAGTGCAATTAGACATCGGGAAGGTAGTCAAATCACTGAGTAAAGATGTACTTGTGAACCTGTCCCTGAGTCTGCCTACAGAACTTATGCCCAAAACTTAAAAAGTTGGACAGTATTAGAATATGTAAATGTTAACCAAATGATACAGATGATATATGGATGGAAATACAATACAAAGGGCTATCCAACGGAAGAAAAATCAGCGCAATCGGACATCGAGATAAAAAGTTATGCCCCGACGAACACGGCCCAGTGAGCATGCGCACAGGACTGCCAGAATCTGTAACGGTCTACCAAAGGACCGTTACATTCATGTGGCGGTCTACTATAGGACTGTCACACTACCTGAGCCCTTAAAACGCCTCAAACAATGGAAGAATGGATAAAATATCACCTAAACATGCACATGCACATACCCAACTTACAAAAGAGCATTAAAACAAACGTGATGGGCATTGGTGTCCCACCGTGATCGCCAAAAAATTGTAGATTTGTTTTAATTAGATTCCTATCCTGCCCCCTTTAAATACATATATGCATAAACATGTGAATCAAAGACAAGGGGGATAAAAGGATGAGAAATACTAACCGTGATCGCCACCAAGTTTCCAACAACGCCAAAGGATGAAGAAGTGTAAAAAATGGTGCCGTGTACCTTGGAAAGAAAACTTGATCGTGCTTGAAACGGGGTGCGGGGAACTTGTGGATTCAAATCTCCTCTCCTTGCAGCCGGCTAGAGGAAGAGGGCCTCACATTGTATTCATGCTCTCCTGCAAAACAAAGCCAAAACAAGGATAAAAAACCTATTAGAACATGCATGTGTAGCATCAATCTCGCAATGATAAAATAGTGGTAGAAATTAAAGGGAGAATGCACCGGGGGAGGTTTTTAACGCCTGTGGAAGGGTTGAAATGATAGGTGGGTGTGTTGTGCATGCATAGGATTTGAAATCGTGAGATTTGATTGAGAGAATAGAGAGAAAACATTGATGCAAAACGGGGGAAACGCATATGTAGCAGAAAAGTGCAGAAAATTGTGATGATTTGTGATCTTGAGAGGAAGAGAACTAAGAATATAGATCATGAAATCAAGCCCAAGAGGATGGAATTGAAAGCTAATACTTCCCTCTTCAAGCCAAGGTCGAAGTTGTGAGTTGGAATTGTAGCATGGCTTCGCCCCGAACCAAGAAAGAGCCCCCCTTTGCAACTGCGAACTGGGCAGTTTTTATAGAGTTTTACAAGAAAACCCCATCTTCTTATCACGATTCTCGGAGATATTGTCCAAGATAAATCGAGTTCTCTAGATCAAACTCGAGATAATACTAAGGACAAGAGATAGGAACAAATGGGGATAAATTCGGAGGAGGATTCGAGAAGATATGGCCCTTGGAAGGTAGCCCCGTCGCACTAGAAAATAGAGTTTTAGTTGTACTAGGATGCTTAAATCCTGACCTTGCGACCCAGATCCCGAGAGATATAGCCAATGAAAATTTGATTTCTATAAACCTAATTCAAGATAACACAAAGGGCTAGAAGTAGGAAAAAATGAGGATCAATTTGGATAAGAATTGAAGAAGTTATGGGCTTTGCAAGATAGGCTCACCGCGCAGTTTTCGGGGCAGAGTCCAACACAAATTGGACTCTCGACTGTGTGTAACGGTCTATCGTAGGACCGTCAGAGTTATGTAACGGCCTAGGATAGGTCCGTCACGCTTTGGGGGTCGAATGGGACGATTTCGGGCAAGTTTAGGTGTGACACACCTATACTAGACCGTCACATGTGCTCTGACGATCTTACGATAGACCGCTACATGTGTTGTGACGCACCTACACTAGACCTTCACACCGATGAAGAAAAATTCTGGGTAGATCACGCGCGGCTTTGTAAATTGAAGCGTATCTCTCAAACGGGGCAGAACTAGCGAAGGTGGTAGAAAAATAAATTGTAGATAACTAAGAGAGGAACAACTTGCATGAAGAAAGAAAGATGAGAAAATGATCAGAAGTGGGAGAAAATGGTGCTAGAAGAGAGAGAAAGAATTCTGAACAGCACAGTACGCCGGAAAAATGCGAATAGCTCAGATACGGGGCAGAACTGGCCAATGGCATAAAGAAGAAATTGTAGAGCTTTGAAAGATGAACAACTTTGGTGAAGACAACATTTTGAATAGAGGGATAGAAGGAGATGAAAAAGGACTACTTTTAGGACTGCGGAGCGGGAGAGAGTCGATTACTTGAGGGAAGCCGGCCTAAATGGGCCGAAAGTCGACTTAGAAGCCAGAAGTTGATAAAATAAGCTCCAGGGCTCTAGGAAATCATGATATCTAGGGCTCAAAGGGAATGGAACAATGAAAATTGGCTCGAAATCTATCCAAGAAAACCCCCAAAATAATGGCTAATTCGGGACATCAAAAATGATGAATATGAGAAATGACGTAACTTGCGGGCTAAAAACGGGTGTCAACACTTACGTTGCATTGTTCTATTTTCTTAGAGCATTGATACTACTCTTTGGCTAATCCATATTGTGTGTTTGTTGTTTTTTCTTATTTTGCAAGGGTAATCAACATAAAAACCCCCTTCATCGGTCGGCCAGTAGAAGGAGGAAGGGAGAGCTCACAATCTTGCCCGCTTCTTACAAGGTACATGCGATCATCCTTTTGTTTTGAGGTAACCCCTCTGGCGATCACTCTCCTTAGAGCATCACATTCTCCTTTTATCTTCTTTTCTTCTTTATTTCCCACATATCTTTAAAACATAGATTTCTTTTCTTTTTTAAAAAAATGTCTATGTGACACGTTCACACACGATTGCATTTTGCATATAGTCGGTGCACGATTGCATTGAGCATATAGTGGGTGAATGATTGCATTTTGCATATAGTCGATGCACGATTGCATTTAGCATATAATCGGTACAGGTTTGCATTTTACATGTAGTCGGTGAAGTTTTTATTGTGAGCATATAGGGTCGGTGCAGGTTTTGTTATGAGCATATAGAGTCGGTGCAGGTTCTGGGCATGTAGAGTCAGTGCAGGTTTCGCTGTGACCACATAAGGTCTGTGCACATTTTTGTCTTACGCATATTGAAGGTCAGTGCACACTTGTATCCTGCCCAACCAAAGTCAATGCATTGTTAGCTTTACAAGTGTAGATGGTCAGTGCACTTTCTGCTCTATATCAGAACACGTAGTGCCTCACACACACTTAAGGTTGGTGCATGTGTATTTCAGGTCTGCGCTATTTACATGATATAGTCTGTGCTAGTTCTTCGTGCATCTGTGCCTATACATATGGACATATGAGCTGTCTAAGTCCTATAACACGTGACTGATACTTTGTTCGTTATAATGACAGGTAAGACTTTTGATCAAGCACCTGACGCGTGTCCCAACTACCTGCGAACACCATGTCACGAGCAACTAAACCACCAGGATAAAAGTGCACGTGACCCAAGAACGAAAGTAGCCTGGACCATCTGACATGTGGAAAGTAAACCCTCTCTATCTGACACGTGGTCCTCCAATTATTGGCGGGGACATTCCCTCAACAATACTAGGTGATTCTTTTTGGAGATCGCTGGGTTCATACCACGTGGAACCATCTTACGGAGGGAGCATCATCGTCTCCATCAAATTACCTCTGGCGCCCCTGTTATCTGTATAAAAGCACCTACAGAGAAGAACAAGACAACAATGAGGTGAATGGAGAAGAAGAAAAGAAGGGTGAGCAGCAGAGATCTAGCAGAAGAAAAAGAAAGAGAAAAAGAAGGAGGGAGATAGAATTGAAGGAAGTGAGAAAAAGAGATCAGAAAGAAAAAGTAGACTGAGAAGAATTAGAGAAAGTTTTGAAAGCAGAGATTGTAAGAGAGTGAAACAGAAAGATCAAAGGAGGAAGAAGATCTGTAGCTTCTGGACCAAATCCAAGCTACATTGCTCCAAGAGCGAGCTATATTTTCTGAGCTTTATTTCCAGCTTTCCGTTGCTAAAATTTATCATATTTGTTTTCCATTTTCAAACCTTTTCATAAGCTGTGAATTAGTGGTAGGATAAGCTGTAAGGCCCAGCGGTTTGAAGCTGTTAATCATCGGTGGCATAAGCTGTAAGGCCCAGTGGTTTGAAGCTGTGAATCAGCGGTGGCTAAGCTGTATTGCCCATCGGAGCAAGCTGTAAGTCAGCAGTTGTAGGCAAGCTGTAAGGCCCAGCAGTTTAAGTTATGTATCAGCAGAATCCACACTTTGGTTGGAGTGTGGGGTGGATATAGGTTTGGAGGACCAAACCACCTAAAAATCTTCTCTCTACTGTGGTTTGATTGCTTATCTGTCTTTCGTTAGATGAATGTCTAGGTGCGCTCTGATCGATAGTTTTACTTGAGTGCCTCCAGAACTCATAAGTGTGCTTAGTCTACTTCTGCGAACGGCTGAGAAGCTCCTATGTAGTTCATTGCATAGACCTGTGATCTGTTCGTTAGTGTGCCTCAACATATTTGATCTTGTGCCTCACTTCAGTTAAAGTCAATCAATTTTAATTTCGCATAGTTTACTGATTGTAGCTTAAACTTAAAAAATTAGGCAGAATTTTTTAAAGGGGATTCATTCACCCCCCCTCTGAATCCGTGTGTGCACCATTGCACCTACTCCTCACAGACTAACAAGTATGAGCGGGTTTTACCGTGTTTGGGTGAAATCATGCTTCGGGGGCTGTGAGACGAGTTTGCATTTCCCGGCGATGGTTTCTAACCTAATTAGTTTTATTCGAACCCCTGGCATGTTAGCATTTCATTCCCGCTAGTTTCGTTGTAATCGGTTGTCATTTGGGACCGGTATGAGCCCGGGAATCCACGTGACTCATTTTGGGTCGATTCGTTAGAATCGCTTGTTTCTTGTCATTTATGCGTCGATTGGATCCCTTTCAACTTGTGAAAGGTTTATATCACCATTAGGATTGTTTCCCCTTCGTTCTAGGGCAAACGGGGCGTGGAAAGGCCAGGTTTTGACCATTCCCACAGTTTTCTCGCCGTATCACCTTGACGGTCCTCTCAAAGACCATTTTTATATCTTAAGCAGTCCATTAGAGACCGCTAGGCTATGTGGTCTGTAGCACCCCAAAAATTTAAATAGGAAATAAAAAAAACTATAAATATTAGTCATGGAATAATGGTAGTTAATAAATTTATTTTGATAAGTATAGCTAAAATAAATAGTTGAGAATTAAAAATTTAATATATCCTTTTATCTATTTATGGCTCAAATTAAAGAAAATGTAATTCAAGTATTTAGAAAGAATCTCATTCCAAATAAATAATAATAATAATAATTATACACATGCATATATATAAAGACTCTCATAGGATCAAACCCAACTGTGTTACCTGAGACAACAAATGGAAATTTATGAAGAAAAAAAGGTCTACATACATACCAAGTAATTTAGATAAAATCAATTATAATCCCAAGGAATATAACTAATGGGCCTTGATATTAACAAATGGGCCAAATGAACCTGCTACAAATAAAACCTAAACTCTTGAACCTAGTGGGCCTCACGAATGTAGAAAGAACCTAAGGACCAATAGGCTTAATGATCAAAGGTGAATAAATGGGCCTTAAAAGAAAATGAATATATAATCCCAAACTAAATGGGCTAGGTATATAGAAGTGCTTGCAAATCAATACGTGGGCTTATGAATAAATGGGCCTTAATAAAAGATTAAGGCTTAAATCATGTATAATTGAAAGATAAAAACCTCCCAAGTGATACTAATGTACTTTATTAAGGGTTAGATAGTAAACCCATTTAACTCTAACACAAATAGATAGTGGGCCTAAGCTAATGGACTTAATTAAAAAAAAAGACACACCCACATACTTATATGTATATATAGTTCTACAATTAGTTTATAATTCTAATTAATTAATGGGCCTTAAGAGCCTTTATGTTACTAGTGGGCTTTTTTGAGAAACCTATATATATACTAATGGGCTACACACATACACACACACACACGTGTATATATATATAGGGCTTCATGGGCTTTTGAACGTAGGAAGCCTTACCACTAATATGCTGTGGACAAATAGATATAGGTATATTTATATATGGGCTTTAACCCATATCTATGAAGAAAACCCACTAACAAAATTTCCCCTTGACTAAATATAGAAGGTCTTAACCTATATGGGCTTTACGTTAGCTTTAGCCCACTTAAGACAAAACCCATACAATTAATTGGGCTTTCACTATTTTGTCTGTAAAGTAACCTCCAATTCTAAGACCCGAAGAGAATGGGCCGTTTTCAAAAGGATCACGCGAACCTAGGAACCTCTTACCCACATGATAAAGGGCTTCAGAGGACTACATTTAGAACATAAGTGGGCTTTAGTATATGAGATTTTAGGGTATAAATATAAATACTATATGTAGTAGGGTCTTGGAGTTATGCACATAAAAGCGTTCACGATCGAGCTCTATATGGAAGGAGTTCGAGGTTTGAATAAGATACGGAAGGGGCTAAAGTTTTGGAAATAAGGTTAACGTAGAAATATGACACCCAGTAGGATTGATGCATGAGAAGCTTAATTTCTACCGTCGAAGTAAGGTTCCCTCTCTATAAATATAACCCCTCACAATAGCAGAAGTATCCTACTACCGCTGTTGTTCGTGAGCCCTCATCGTCGTCATCCTCTTCCTCCTGTTCGTGCGGCCGTTGTGTTTCCGTTGCACCCGCTGTGGAGGAGCAAGACTTCCTCCCTCCTCCTTCCTTTGTGTGGCAAGCTGTGCTACTGCCGCTGCAACACTCTCCTTTTGCCGTTGAAGTGTTGTAGCTGTCGCATTATGCTGCTGCTATTATCGTTGCTATAGTGAAGAAAAGATGCGAGGCTTTTCTTCTTATTCCTCTGCTACTTGTTCTTCCCCTATCTCGGTTGAAAGCATCGACGAGGTAGGCAATCTCCCAAGCCAAACTATTAAGCGATCAAATCTAGCATGATCTCGATAGTTCTGCCTCAATATTAAGCATCACCTATATTAGTTTTGGTTAACACTGAAGCAATCAGTTATGAAGTTTTTGCCTTAATAACTTGTTAGTAGGCGCCGGAGCATCCTTTGGTCATGAAATTTTATGGGAGCGTTATTGGGGTAGAGACCGAGATAGTGAGAGTGGTTGCATCGTTTTTCATACCCCCTATCTCAAGATCTCCCATCTCTCAACGAAAAATTATTTTGAACGTCCGGTTAGGTAGAGTTTTTCGAGCCCGTCATTTCGATATATAGAACGCGTGATTACGACATGTGTACGTCGAGAACCGGAGGTTTAAAGTTTGACACTTTATTGAAATGACGACAAACTAGATGTCGTCAAAATCATATGACGCCATCGTGCAAAGGCGTCTAAATACTTAATATATATATATATATATATATATATATAATATCCTTGAAAATCCATATCTACTAAACTATGTCACATAAAATTATAAAAAATATATTTATGGAATACTTGAATTTCCCTCCTAATTATCATATATTCTATTTTTTTAAATTATTTTATATAAATTAATGTCTCATTGAATGTATGTTTTAAAATTATTCAATTAAATAGATATTGACGTGAATTCTTGTTAAATAAATTAAGTTAAAAATCATAGAATTAACGTCCCTCTAAGTGGATGCTAATTAATAAATGACACTACTCACAGACGTCAATTAATATAAATTTATTTAATTATAGTTAATTATAGAATTGGATGGACATGAATTCTATAATTAACGCATTCATGTTGTAACCGTTTTCTTCCGGTTTTGACCCATACCTCGGGTCTTTTGGCACTCTCGTCTCACGTCCGTAGATGGAGTCCCTGTTTCATGATTGGTTCACGTTATACACCTCAACTCTCGGTGACATACGAGCCCTCCGTTGGACATTCCATTCCTTCGGACTGACAAGTTAGTCATTGGGACCTCCATAAGTCTCCTCGTAGCCTTGGATTCCCTCAAGGCCTACTGAGCTGGTTGTACCTATTCACCTAGATTTCCAGAATATCATGGTTTTCATATGGTTTATTGATATATCATCTTTATTACAAGTTCTATCCTTGAACTCTATGTTCTATGAAATCTATCTTAATATTCTTACATGCTTGATCCTTGAAATTCTTGGCCATTAATATGGAATTAGTCTAGACTAAATATCAGGGGCTATGGGTCCCACAAAAATGACATTTTAAATGCTACGGGTCCTGATCTGACCTATTGGGTGAGACAAAGTCCAAACGTTACCGGTATACGATGATCGGGTGCTGGCATTCACCAACTCGATTATTGGCATTTAGGGGTAATCATACAGTCGTGAGAACTCCTAAGTATGCGACCAAATACTACCTAGTGCTATTTCCATGAGGGGCGGTCATATCGTCGTGATTTTCCCCTTAGTGCATTGGCCAATCCTATGTAGTGCTAGATGTGCAAACGCTCTCGTGATAGTGATGATCGAGAGTAATTGCCTTCATAGTACACAATCCTATATAGTGCTAGATGTGCAAACGCTCTCGTGATAATGATGATCGGGAGTAATTGCCATCATAGTACACCTTTCTACAACTTATTGTTCGTCATGAAAAGATATTGATTTGCCTTATTGGAGGGGTTATCATATCGTCGTGATATTCCCTTCGTGTCTTGGCAAATGCTATATAGTGATTGTAGAAGTAATTGTTCTACTTCTATATCGATCACCATAAATGTTCTTGAATTATCTCATTGATAGTACTCGTTATCTTGTCACAAAGATCCTTCATAATAATGGATACATTGAAGCTCTCGTGATAGTGTTCGTCATAGAGAGATGAATGTTATATTTCCTCATGAATGCTCTTGATCTCGCTTGAGAAAGTACTTGTTAAGATCTCGCTATACTCTCTTGATTATCATTATCCTTACTCTTCATGAGTTTATCTAGCATCTTGCTTACTCATTTTTTTTAGTTCTTGAATTTATCTCGTGTTATTACAATTCACGATTTCTATATCTTGCATGATCTGCATGAGCATGTTAAACTGTAATTGACTTAAAGCTAGCTTGGAAGCATGAGATATTAAGTCCTACTGAGCGTTCACTCACCCTACGTTTTCCAATATTTTTTTTTCAGGTAATGACCTTAGTGACGACGAGACCGAACATGATGGGCAAGGGCAAGAGTGAAGAGAACTCTGACATCTAGATGAACCGTCTAGTCTGGTTATCTTGCGTCTTATGTCTCCTTATAGTTTTTCTTTATTGAGTCTTTTCATTTATTATGGGCCCGAATATGTAAAGAACTTATATTTGAAATGAAATTTATTATTTGTCCAAATTGTGTTTTGTGGAAATGACTATGCTCTGATTGACATGACTGTTTAACTGCCACGTTCCGAGCAAACGACATGTTCCGCTGCTATCGGTTCGGGGCGTGACATGGTCTGTCAGTTTTGCTAAGCGGTTGTGCGATATACCGCAAGGCTGGCTGTGGTGGTTCGTGGACACCCCTAAGCTTCGTTTGAAGGCTAGCGGTCTAGCTCCGACCGCATGGTGTCCTTGGCGGCCCTTGGGGAGACCGCCAAGCTCGGTGAAACTGTTTTAGGTAGACCGTTTGGTGGTTTTGACCAATAAAGTCGATTTCACTGTGTGGAGTTTGAATTGGCTTAGCGGTCTAGGCGTGACCGCTAGGGTCCCTCTTGCGGCCATGAGGAGACTATTTTCTAGCAAGAGACGGTCTCAGGCAGACCGCAAGGCTCTTGCTTTTCTGGGTTTTAAATCTGGGGTTTCTCTTGAGGGTAGCGGCCCTTTAGCTGACCGCTTGGTTTGCCTAGCGGTCAGGTATGTGACCGTTTCCTTCCCAGAGTTCTATTTTTCCGATGGTTTGGCCTCCAATTGTCTTGGCTTAACCTTGTGGTTTGCCCGTCCTTCTGTGGATGTCTTGGATATCCTATGAGGGCTGTAATCATATTGTAGGGTGGCCGGGAGTGCCATTATATCGAGTAATGTTCTGTGATGCTTCTGAGTCATCATTGGTTTCTTGTCAACTTGGTGTGATCCAGTGGTTGACATGTGACCTCGTGAATGTCTCAGTGGTCCTGTATGGATCGAGACATGGTTTTGGATGCCTTGAGATACTGTCTTACCTCGGTTTGCATGTCATGTTTTTTGAGGGTCTTGGTGATCCCTCATGTTTTCGTGATTTGTGTCACGTGGATGTACGGATCCGGCTGTCTTGTGCCGTTTAATTTATAAGTGTTTTACCGTGATTTGGCTTAGGGACTTCGTTGATTGGCGACGTGTTACTACTTTTGTGCGGCGATCTTGACCTGAGTCTTGTGACTCAAGGATCGTTGTCAGTAGGTCTAGTTGACTGTCTTGAGTCTAGTGGCAGTCTTGTATGCTACCTTGTGCTTATGCTTCGTAGTACGCGTGATAGTGCATGCTTAGCCTGTCCGTACTTCAACACTGGTGTTTTAGAGTCCTTATGCTTAGTGAGCCTCCACTAGTCGTAGCCTGACGACACTTTCCTGTGTGTCGGCCCACCTGGGAGCGGTGGCGGGGTGAGTTCCCGATAGACGATTTTTAGGCTAGTTTCCGTGGGCCCCCTTGCATTGCGGTAGCATCCTACTGGAGGGGAAAACTAGCTAGAGGCCTGGCTGAAGGCATTAAGCATGTGTGTGCACACATGGTCAGGGGCGTTTGGACAAGCAATGACGGGTGTAACCCTGACTAGTCACTCGTTACTATTGTTCCTTGTACTTGGTTATGAGAGTATCTCAGTTACCGCCGTTCGAGGCGTGTGGGAGATACTTGTGGCATAGTGTAAGATGTCAGTGGACGCATCTAGCTATTCTTCTAGTGAGGAGGTACTTCTGTCACATGACGCATGACTCTCGTGCTTCGTGACTTTTTCGGGTAGTCTGTTCTTGGCTTCCCTAAAGTCAGTGTTGCGTGCACGATGATCTAGTTGTGTATGCGTTAGTGTTTCTTGACTGTGTACGTCTTTTCTAGGGTTTTTGCCTGTTCTTGTAGGCTTTCACTTTGGAGCTAGTGCTTTGTCGATAGATCGGTAACGCCCGGCTTTGTGAGATCGGGGTTCTATTTGGAGTAGCTTAGAGAGCCGAGGTTCGTTCGACAGCTGTGTTTCTGTTCAGTGCGGCTTTACTCTTTCATTTACTTGTCCTTACTCCTATTTTTACAGCTTTACTGTTGTAGTTTAGCAGTGTTGTTACTTATGCTCCTACTTTACTGTTTAGCGTTGTTGTCTTGCGTGTTACTGCATTGTTTACAGTGGGGATCTACGGGACCCCTACTGAGCCAGTGACACGAGGCTCACCCCTGCTTTTCAGGTGTGGTCGTGTTCTTCCTTGTGGTTCGTGGTGTGGTGTGTCAGTTCGTTGTTGCCAGTGTTGCCTGCGTCAGGTTTCCCCCTACTTGAGAGTATGTTTTCTCTTCTTTTAGACTATACTTGTCTTTATTTGGACTAGGCTCTTCAATTTAAATTATTAATTAAAAATGTAATTTTATTTCTATTACTTTAGCAACCCTGATCATTGAAATATTAATTACTTACTGCTTTATCTGGAACTTCAATGTACTCCACACACACCTTTTATCCCTTTGGAGCTTTACCGCTCTTGGGAGGCTTCACAGGTTCCAAGTGGTATCGGGTTTACCAGTATCCGGACCATAGGTCATCGCAAAGATGATCTCATATACCCTTAGTCCCTCTTTAACGTATAGAAACTTCTTAGAACTCGTTCTAATGCATCATTGACCCCTAAGATTTGAGAGTAGGTGCCTACCTTCAAGGTGTTAAACCAATGATCCAGGGATCAAATCCACACCTCAGATCCTCCTAAAGCTTTTCCCTTCATCCAAGGGCACTACAAGGTCATCCTCCATGTGCCGGATCATCCTCCCACGAAGGGTCAGGGTCCCTCACCCTCTCTCACTCAAGAAGGATAGTAGAGGGTAGAGAGTTGAAGAGAATGGTTGCTAAAGGCTTACTACCCATGAAACCCAACTCCTAATAAGTTTTCAAGCCTCCCTAGGATTTTCCCACTACCCACAAGGCTTAATCACACTCCCAAGGTTGCTGGTTTTAGAGAAGTTAATGCCATGAACCTTTTCGTGTTTGAACAGACGCGACCCTTCGTCCATCGGTCATAAACGTCGGTGGACATGCTCTTCTGCCAAGATATGGGTTGGGACGTCTTCAGATGAAGTCGAGATGACTTCCATATTTAACCTTGGGATGTAGTTTCATCGAATTTCATCAGCCCGATCATGAGTTATGATTTTCGAAAGATTAACGTTTATTCTCCCTTGTTTCAGTCGTGACCTTTTGGCAGCCCGAGGTAATTCGGGTATAACTCTAGTATCCAGGCAGAATTTTGCCTCGACCTCAACATAGAAGATGTAGCTAACATCCCATTAGAGATTATGGCCTTGGTTTTAGGTCATTTAAATAACTACAAATGAAGTTATGAATTTCTAATTATTTACGTTTGAATTTTCCCTAACAGTCACACCTCTTCATGACAATTGGTGACAATGGGCTCAGAACCTTGGGTTCTGGTGCGAATTGGGTTTCCTTCTCAACAGAAGAGTTCGGATAAGGGCCACAAAATTTGTAATGGTCTTGGTTTCAGCCCATTTGGTTGACTATGGGCCATGATGTCCTTATTTCAACAGATGACAATGTTTTCTGTAACTATTTCGACCTATTATCATAAACTCTCTCTTATCCCCTATTAGGCCTATTTTATAGAATTTATAATCTTCATCCAAGTTATTATTTACCCAATGGCCGTTGTATGGACTTTGGTTTCACCTAATTCTGACCTTCCTAGGTTGAGTTATGAATTCCCTAAAGATCCCTCCAATATTCTGTTTAGATTTCTAGTTCATTGTGTTAATGGGCCTAAATTGTACCCAATTGGGCCAGTGCCCAATTGGTGGTGCTAACACAAGTGGCAAAACCACTCAATATAAATCATTGAAATTGTTAAAGAGTCCAGTGAACTCTGGGTTATAGGACTGTTAAATGAGATGGGCATTAACGTTCATCAAATCTACAATTGCTCTCTATAGGTTTGTCATCCAAAGCAGGCTAAGCAGCTTAATATTTCTATGACTACTAATGTAAAAATTTAACACCCGAATGAACTCAAGTGACCAAAATATATAATTGTTGTCCAGTCTCTTACAAAAAGTAGCAGCAATATCTCATGGGAAACAGTATACTCGATTGCAAAAATACAGCTTTACGGGTTATAAAAGCTTCCAACAAAATAAAAGGAAATCCAACTTTACACTTATGAACTTACAGTATTCCCAATGAATGTGGAGCCTGCAACTAGCTGAATACAAAATCAATACATATTTTCTCCTTCAATCTACACATAAAATGGGGTGATCCATTTTTGGCCTCTAACTGATTGAATAGAAAAAAGCACTAAAAGAAAAATCATACTTGATATGCTACAAAAAACATCATGATTTGCAATCCTCTTCACTATCTACTTAAGAACTATGTTGCCAAAATTCAAAGTAAATACGACTAATGTTGAACTTCCTTGGAAGTCCACATTTAGATCATTGATCGTTCCATCTCCTCCAACCAATCCTAAAATAAAAAACAAAGTGAGTATCACAACCGAATGTATTTTATACAAATTAAAACAAAAAGGCACAATATTCACAGCACATACCTTCTGAAGCATTCCTAATCCAATCTTGTGAGCAAATTAAAGCCTCCACTTGTAGATATATTAATCACCCACCTCGAACAAAGCAATAAATGTGCACAAGCATGCAATAAGATGAAGGGGCAAAGCGGCGATGAAGATGAAGATCATACTGTGATCGCCACCAAGGGTTGACAGTAGGAAAAAATGCTATAAAGAATAGAAAACCTACTGCGTACCTTGGAAAAGAAGGAAGAAGACGCGGTCGAAGAGGGGCCGCTAAGACATGATCTCGCTCGAGAAACGGGGTGTGGGGGATGATGAGGATTACACCTCCTCACCTTCCAGCCGGATAGAAGACGAGGGCCTCACATTTGTTCTTGCTTTTCCTGCGAATCAAAGACAAACAAGGCGATAAAAACCCATTAGGTCATGAAGTGTAGCATCAATCCCGAATGCATAAAACAGTAGAAGGAATCGAGGGAGAATGCACCGGGGGAGGGTTTTTTACCCCTATAAATGGGAAAAATAGATAGGTGTGTGTATTGTGTATGCATGGAGATTTAAAAGATGAATTAACATGCAGCAATGCTGCGAGAAATTGTGATGCAAAACGTGCAATCGTGCAGACATAGTGTAGAACAGTGCAGAACTTGTGATGAAACCCAGAAAGGGAGGACAAAGAAATAAAGGAAAGAACGGGGGACATGAAGCCTTGAGCGATGGAAGATGAAGCTAATACTCCCCTAGATGGCTTGGGGTCAAAGAAACGAGTCGACGATGCAGCATGGCTTCACCCCGAACCAAAGAAACGCCCCCCTTTTGCGCACAGGAACAAGGTAGCTATTTATAGAACCTAGAAACCCAAGGCTCAGATTTAAGTGATAATCATCGAAGCAGGGGATATTGATGGATTAATCTCGAGATAATAGAGGGAATAATCCCCAGGAACAGATGGAAATCAATTTGGCACGATTATCTCAGAGCAACTAGAGCAAATAAGGACTCAAAGGCACTCTCGGGCGGAGAGAACAGAGTCTTGAATGATATGGACTCTTTTTCGAGTAGACGGTCAGTCGCAGGATCGCAATTTGAAGAAGACGGCCATGGGATGGCCACAACTTGATGAGATAAACACTGAGTCGACGCACACAGGAGCGAGGTCGATGCACCCGGAAGAAGCAGGAAGAAGGCGATCTTGGGAAGACCACCCCCTGAAGGTGGCGGTCATTCCAAGACTGCCTCTTGACTGGGCCATCAAGTTTCGGCCCATTTGGCATGGCAATCAAGGGCAAGTAACCTCTAGGGGTTTCAAGGCTCAATGGGCTAGAAGAATGATCAAGAATAGGCTTGAAATGCTCAAGGAATGTTCCAAAATAATGGATAAGTCAGGACATCACAAAGATATATAAGAGAAACAACTCGACTTGCAGGTTAAAAATGGGTGTCAACAGATGCCCCTCCTTGATGTCTGCTTTGCAAGGGAACGATCGAAAGCGACGCAGAGGTGAAATGGAATGAAGATGGAGCGAAAGCGAAAGCGACATGAAATAGAGATGAAGCAGAGATGCAGTAAAGAGAACTGAAAAGTGGGCATCAAGGCAAATGACACCCGTCATAACCAACAAGTGACAGGAATTCTCCCAAAAATACCAAACTAACCACGACGAACGGCTGACATGGATGAGACATGTCTGGAGAAACTAACTAAGGGAAAAGGAAACGCGATCAACCTCATCAGGGGACACAATCCAGAGCCAATGAGGGGATCAGAAAGACAATAGCTGAAAAGCTAGTAAGAGGATAAAAATCCAGACATGAATCATGCTGGCCAACCAGACCGAGCGGGTAGATCAAAGAAAACATTCAAATTCAGAGTGGAATGATGATCTCTTATCCAAGAGAATTGAAGTGCAATTAACCATTACTGAGGAGAAACCTTGGGAGAATTACGAGACGTGAATGCTCAAAAATGAAAAGATGCATGCTGGGCTAAAATAAAGAAATCATAAAAATGAATGCCAATAAAATATAAAATAGAAAGTACTCAAGGATAATATTGCTAGACCGAGCAAGACGGGGTCAAAAGTCTTATTGCAACCACGGCATGCGAGATAGAGTCCATCGTCCCCCACTCGACTCAAACTAACGGCCTATCGAACGATTAACCGTATGCTCCTAGATCATCATCATTTTTGTTAAAGGGGAACATCAGATGCCAGAACACACGGACAACCAGCCGGCCCTTGAGAGGCTATAATAGTGTAGAATACCATATAGTAATGCAATAATGAGCAGGGATAGAGAGCCATACCTGACTTACATGGCAAGCAAAATAGCATTTTTTAGAATTTGGATTTCAGATTTTTATGGATTTTCATATAAGACAACCACAACATAAAGGAGCGCGATCATAAACTAAACATAACATAATGAACGAAATATATAGCATGACAAAGATGAACGAAACATAACATCATAACAACATATCATGACATCATAAGCAAAACATCACAAGAACAAACAACGAGCGTGGGATAGAAAACACGATGGGACAAGACACCATACTGCGATTGGACAAGATTATGGTGGGACAGTATACACGTGGGACGATGACACGGCGGGACAACCACCATGTGGGATGATAGCCACGGGGGACAAAAGCTATGCGGGACAAAAGACAACATGGTGCGAGATGACCATGGGAGAGTTGTTGATAGTTTTTTTGTGTGTGATGTGCAGAAGGTGAATGTGAATAATGATGTGAATATGAGAAAGAAATATGTGAAAGTGTGTGAGCAAGTAATAACCAAATTCAAACAATCACAAAATCAAGAGCATGGGCATGTCATCAATGCTTCAAAGGAGAAAAAAAATAAAAACACACGTCGGGACGTGGAGCAAAGGAATAAAATAAAAACACACACCGTAGGTGTGAAGCAAGTAAAGTAAAGAAGAGCAAGCAAGGATGATGACAAAGATGAACAAATACCCAACCAAAGATGTGTGATCACCACCAAAGTAATTAAAGTAGAAAAAACCACAATAATACCTTGGAAGGAGCCGGTTGAACTCACCCGCCCGCTGGAGAGAGAAAACCAGGTGCAGCGAATGAAAAACAATCTTTCAGACGACCGTGATCCAGCAGAAAATGGTCTTACGAAAGACCGCCTTATACCTGGAAACGGCCTTCTAGATGACTGCTAGGGCACCTAGAACAGTAGTTTGGAACTTGATCTCTGTTGAACATGTGTGCAACATGATTAATTTTATGGTTTTGATGATGTCTGCCTCTATAGTCATTAATGAACTATACCTGCATTTGATAGTGTTAATATTCATACATTTCAGGTCATTATACTTCAAGCGCAAAAGATCAAGAATGACACACAAATCTAGGCAACTGGATACACAGATATCAAAGCATATGACAATATTGGAGGCACGAAAATCTAGCATGTTTCAAGCATAGAAATCAAGCTGAATAGCATCACACATAAGGTCATTGCATATTCCTCATATGGTCAGTGCATATATTGCCTTATGGATGGTTCAAGGTCGGTGCAACTTCTGGATAGCAAGCCACAAGATAATCTAAGGAATGGAGTGGAGTTGGCAAAAGTGAATGCTCAATGATTGCGCCCTCGGACGCGGATCGACCTGCGCGGTCAGGTCGCGGGGATCAAGGGGGCAGCGCCCCTTGAAATTTTGATTATAAGAGCAATATAATCAATAGAAGTCTTCAAGATAGTTAAGGTCGATGCATAGAGAAGCATAACCAAGAGAACCCAAAGTCAAAGACTCAGTTGACACCTTCTAGACTGTCAAGGGTGATGCTACAGAAATGAATGGGATGCTAAAGAACTTAAGCGACGGAGCTAAAGCAGTTAACAGACTGACCCGGGAAAACCCGGGTTCTGCCCAGCTCGCGGTCGACCGCCAGCCCAGGGGCGGTCGATTGCCCAGTTAGCAGCCCACCGTCTGCAGTTCTTTCAGTGGCGGTTGACTGCCAGCCCAGTAGCGGTCGACCGAAAATCCCAGGGAACATCCGTCTATAGCGTTTATCAGTAGCGGTCGACTGCCAGAAGCCACAGGTCGACCGCCAGCCCCGAGCCTTCAATGTTGACTTTGTTTTCCACTTCGAGAAAGGCCATTCCCCATGGATTTCTTTAATCCAAAAGTCACCTAATCACCCACAAAATGTGGATCTAGTCTGGGATGTGTTTATTGACCATCCAAAGAGATATAAAACCAACACAATAGGGTTAGAAACCCTAGTTGATCATTTGGAGAAAAGAGAGATGAAGAGAGGCTAGAGGAGCTCCAAGGAAGAAGAGGTACTGTAGCCGTGAACAGTACACCGTGCAGAAGTTATACATCCAATCCAAGGGATTCAAGCCTACATCTGAAGCCCTCAATCTCCAATGAAGAAGAGAAGCAAGCAGGCTCACAAAGGAGGTCAAAAGGAAGATCAAAGCTACATCCAAACCTCTTCATCAACTCAAGGGAAGATCAAAGCTACATCCAAACCTCTTCATCAACTCAAGGGAAGATCAAAGCTACATCCTATATCTTCTCCATCAACTCAAAGGGATCAAAGGAAGATCAAAGCAACAGATTCAAGATCCAACAATCTCAGACAAGATCTAGTTCATTCTAGCATATCTCCATATCTTGTTTAAGCATTTTCATCTTGTTCTATTTTCATTTCATTCAATCTACTGAAACTGAAGATCGTCCCTATCGGTGGTTAGTAGGAAGGCAATCGGAAGTTCTCCGATCTGCGGTGTAGCCGTCCCTGTCGGCTTTGTGTGTAGGAAGACAGAAAGATGACTTTCTCTGTTCTATGGTTTGGGGCGTGTCCCCGGTCAAGCTGTGAGTCAGCAGGAAAGCCTCACCGGGTTTTGGTGAGGGGTGGACGTTGGTTGCGGGGTTGCAACCGAACCACCTTAAAAATCCCTATGTTGTGGCTTGTTTATCATGTGCGATTGCTCTATATCTTCTACCCCCATTCACAGGTTCGTGTGCTTCCATACTTGGTTATCTTGTTTACACACTCAAGCACTCAGATTTGCACTTTCAGTTTTATCTGTGATTTATTTGGGCTTAGTACTTTGACTGCATCCCTTGGGCGGCCTGCTGCACCCTTACACACAGGCGCCAAGGTGAAAGTATTACTAAGTGTTTCCCATGCTTAGACTCGTATGCATCTTGGTAGATCACCACTACATTCACACACATATGCACTCTGAGTGATCAACATAGCACACACACATGCACGCTTGTTACAAGCTATTTCATGTTCTGGTGTTATGTTTTATGATCCCTGCTCTACAAGGCTTGTATCTTTCAAGATTACAAATGTGCTTAAAGAAGTGTTGATGCTTCATCGCTTGTAATCCGAGTCATTTCCATCTAAGTCACTCTACTTAATTCCGTTGTGCATTGTGCCTAGGTGATTCATTCACTTTATAGGAGTGGTTCATGCTTTCGATAGCTAAGAGTTTTTAAATAGGCCAAAGCTTTTGATAGGATCTATTCAACCCCCCCCTTCTAGATCCGTTTGCACCTCACGGGACCCAACAATCTCCACCCGTCCTGGCCGGCCAAAAAGGTTGGGCCTCGTGCAGTGAGTCCTGTAAACCTGCGAGAAAGTGTAGACAACAAGAAAAATAACCCAATTAGCCCTTGGGCAAGTGTAGTAACTATAACGCAATTAAGCTAATATGCATAAAAGAAGGGTGAATGTTTTTAAAAATGTGATTGAATCCAGAGAACGTGGAGAAAAGAAGAGGGAAGATGCTATGGATGCAAGGGAATGATAAATAAGACTAAAGACCAAAGACACAAACTAGACCAAAGAACTTTGTACTCCCTGAACTAGAAGCTTGGTGGACGTGGAAGTAGCTTCTCCTTGGCTAGAAATGGCTCCAGAATGTAGCAACACTTCGTGGCAATCTCCAAAAATCTCCTCCTCAAGCCATGAACTTAAGGGTCCTATTTATAGGCCCTCAAACCCTAGGTTCGAGTTGGAGGGATAATGACTCAAAAATATACCTGAAACTAGATAAATACTCCCAAGAGTCTATAGAAAAAAACAGAAGGTTCTGGGAGTCTCTGGTGAGAGGGAAATCAAAGGATGAAGGACTCTAGTTCGTCCACTGCCGAGGAGAAGAAGAACAGGTAGAGCAGGACTCTCTTTTCCACTAGCGGTCTTACGATAGACCGCTATACCCAAGAAACGGTCGTTCGATAGACCGCTAGGCACATGCGTCCAGAAGAAGATAAGATCAAAGAAACCCAGCAGGACTCTTTGCCCATTAGCGGTCTAGAGATGGACCGCCAACGGCCTCCTTTACGGTCGTACGATAGACCGCTCGGGGAGAGAACGTGACAAAAGAGATAAAGGCTAATAAATCCATAACTTAATCCATAAAATAATCCTCATTAGCCTTTATCTAGGCCCAATAAGGTGAAGTGACGAGAAATCAATGGAGCAAGGTTAAACCAAGGAGAATGACCCATAAAATTAGGCCCAAAAATGACCATAAATGGTCCAATAAGCAGTGAATAACTCGGGACATCATAAAAATAAATAAGGAGATGACCCAACTCATTGGTCATAAAACGGGTGTCAACAGATGCCTCTCCTTAACGTCCTCTTTGCAGGGGAGCGAGCGGAGGTGAAGCGAAAGCGACATAGAACATGGAGGTGAAGCGGAAATACATCGGAGTGGACTGGAAAGCGGGCGTTAAGGTAAACCGACACCCGTCCTCAACCAACGAGCGATAGGAATCTTCTGGAAAACTTCGAATCAATCACAAGGAGCGGTAAAACCGAATGACGCAAGCCTAGAGGAACTAACAACTAAAGAAAATAAAAACACGACCAACCTCTTGACTGGAACGCACAGCTGATAGGCGGTTGGAGCAAACGAAAAAGTAAAGAGACGAGTAACTAAACTCCAGATAGGAATCCTCAGCTAACCAAACCGAGCAAATAGACCGAAGGAAACCTTCCAAGTTAGAGTGGAATGACTCTCCTTACTCAATACCATGGACACAGTTATCCACCATTACTGAGACACTTTAAACAGATGAGGGCACGTGAATGCTCAAAGATGCGCATGATGCATGCTGGGCTAAAATAAAGAAATCATCAAAACGAATGCAAAGAAAAAATAGGAAGATACTCGAGAATAATATTGCTAGACCAGATAAATCTGGGTCAGGACACTATCTGCAACCACGGCGTGCAAGATAGAACCATCATCCCCCAATTCTTCCAACCTAACGGCCTATCCAACGACTAAACATGTGCACCTAGATCATCATCATTTTTGTTAAAGGGGAACATCAGATCCTGGAACATATGAATGACCAGCCGATTCTCGAGGTGATATATCATAGATAACATATTGTAATGCACTAAGGGACTAGGGATCGAGATACTTACCTGCTTGGCGAGATGGGATAGCGTGATGTGCGATGGCATTTGAGATTTTGACAATGAAAGGGTTAGCCATCAATAATCAGATATAAAATAAGCATTAAGCATAATCAAGATATGAACCATTTCAAAAAATGTTTCCAATCATTTCAAAATATCAGCAATAAAATGGTCTAGGGAAGGACCGCTAGTAGCAGATTAACGGTCATGGAATGGACCGCTAGCCAAGGCGGTTCACATTCTACAATGAAAATGGCTCAGATAAGAGATGGTCTAGGGAACGACCGTGAAGGATTTGGTAGCGGTCTAGCGATAGACCGCTAATTCCTCAAAAATTTCAAAAATAGCAGACACCCGTTCGCTCTCCCATCTCGTTCATTCACCCAAACCAACCATCGCATCATCCGACGAAACCCTTACCGGTGACCACTGTGGTTCCCACACCCCATCCCCACTATGGTGAAGAAGCGTGCCGTGAAACACCTCCAACGGTGGATAGAGGAGGAGGGAACGCCACCCACGGAGGCGGCGGACCCATCGGTGGAGGGAGAAGGGCCGTCGGCCCATCCTGCGGCGGAAGAGGTACCCACGATAGAGGAAGGTCCTAGGGAAGCTATGGAGGAGGAGGAAGATGAACCCGCGGCCGAGGAAGCCACGATGGCGGCAACCGGTCGCCGGCCATCGGAGGTTGGCTGCCAGACAAAAAAACCCAAATTTTTTATCTTTTATTTTTTTTTGAATGCATGCATGTGTATGGAATGTCAGGGGAATGGGTTTGGGGACCCATTAGAATGATTTGTAGGCCATTTAGGCCATTTCACGAACTGGGGAAACGAGGCAAACATTGCTCATTTTCTGAGTTCCTAGCGGTCTTTCTAGTGATCGCTAGGGAAAATGGCAGTCTAGGGACGACTGCTAAGGGATAAGAAACGGTCTAAGGACGACCGCTAGAGAAACAGAGAGATTTCTGATTTTTTTTTAAAATTGCAATGCAATGCTTGATGCATGAATTTTATGGATGACTCACTCAAACTTGTTTATATGAATGCAGGGGAAGAGGAAGACCCGTATTTCATGGTTGCAAGTCCGGGAAGTCTATTTAGCACTACCGGATTACCAGAGGGAGAGATTAGCAGCAATGGGGTTCGGGGAACTTCTTAGCATAGAAGTGATGAGGATGGATACAACGCTGCTATATGCACTCCATGACGGATGGGATCTGATTAGCAGGGCGTTCTTGTTTCCATGGGGACATATGATCCTGACTTTAGAGGATGTCGCCCGGATCACAGGTTTGAGAGTACACGGAGTGCTAGTGACCGGATGGACATATGCAGATTACCGGGTAGAGGCACATGAGCTTCTGGGATTAGAGCTGATGAGGCCGGGTCGACACTCTTCGATGCTGGCACGGGCGACTCTCCAGGAGAGTCTTATACTGAGAGGAGCAGGGATCAACGTTGGCGAGCTGCCAGAGGAGCATTTAGGGAGATTGATTGATCGGGCACGAGAGAGAATGTCCGCGAGACCGGGGCTAGAAGGGGACATCACCCTACGTCACTTCCTGATACTACTATTCAGGAAGCTCCTTTTTACGACGAGGGCAGATGGAGTGAGCGTCAGACTCCTCCCTCTTTTGAGAGATCTGGACGGAGTAAGCGGATATGCATGGGGATCTATAGCATTGGCATTCTTGTTTGACTCCCTCAGCACGATCGACTGGCATACCATGCTAGGCGGGTTCACACCTCTACTCCATGTAAATGCTAAATTGTAAATGCTTATGATTATGAATATGCTTATGCTCATGATTATGATATGCTGACATCTAACTCATGCAGGTTTGGAGCTACCTGTACCTCCCGGGCCTAGGGCAGAGCAAGGAGGCACATCCGGACTAGGTACCGATCGCGAGGCGGTGGATAACGGTGCGGGACGCAGGATCGCTGCGACGCCTAGTGCGGTGATTCAGGATGACATGGATACCTTCCCATATGCATTGGTGAGTTTCTAAACATAAACCCTTCTAAATGCAATTAAATGCTCTTTATATGATCCTTATGAATTCTTATATTGAATGCTGACGTTTCAGGTGCACTGGACACCATACTGGGATAAGGACCATGATGGGCAGCCTTGGGTGGAGGCGACCTCGGCGTATGGAGGCCGAGAGATCTGACTGCACTACTTCAACATCGTCGAGCCTCTGCACTTCCAATTTATCATGAGCACGCGCGGGGTTCACCAGCCCGAGGTAGAGCTCCTGACCAGAGATGACGAGCGGATCGGGCGATCCTCCAGGGGCAAGAGCAGCAACATCGATTGGGTGACAAGAGCAATAGACCAGATCAGAGATTGGACCCACCGAGGCAGAAAGGTCCGAGCCCAGGCGACGAGCGATGAGGTGTACCTGAGGGCCTACGCCCGAAGGTACAGTGATCAGGTGTTCTACGGTGCTCGACGACCGGTAAGATTTTCTAAACCATGCTTCTTTAATTAATTCTAAATGCATAGACTCATGGACTTTCTATATGCAGCTAGACCCGCAAGGTCGCATAGCCGAGCTCCAGGGTCTCCTCCACTCCACTGTCCAACAGAGGGACGAGTTCCAGCGCGCGCTGGAGCTACTGGTGAGTTCTAAACCTTAGACTTAATTATGCAATTGATTATGAATGTGACTGACTATGACTTCTAAAATGCAGAGAGCTGAGGGAGCGCAGCAGGCAGGACCAGATGCTCCTTCATCATCCTCCCGGCCAGCGATAGACCGGGCCGAGAGGGACGCTGACTTTACTCGGGCGGTTGCTCGGGCCGAGGAGGCCAAGGACACACTCGCAGAGAGGGTAAGTAAAAACCAGCCGACTCCTTTCTATTAAATGCTTATGATATGCAAATGACTAACTATGAATGAATTCTTATGTAGGACAAGGAGCTGACCACGGTGCTGGCCGAGGCGGAGTGGGCTGGAGCAGAGGTGGAGCGGCTCTGAGGAGAGATGGCTGAGGTGGCTTCCCTTGGAGCAGAGGTGGAGAGATTGCAGGTAGAAGCAGCTGAGGTGGCTCCTCTTCGTGCAGAAGTGGATAGACTCAATGTCGAGGCAGTAGCAGCGGCAGAGCTAAGAGCCGAGATCCGAGTGCTGGAGAGAGCACTTTGACTAGTGGGGGGCCGATCCTCCCATAGCGTGTCGCAGAGTTGTGCGCGTAGCGTGCACCGTGATTACCTCACAGGTTCCTCCAGCAACCAGAGGAATGAGGAGGAGGAGCAGAGACGATGACACCGCGAGGAGGGGAGCACCACCATGGCACCGCCGGCGAAGAGGCGTGAGGGGACCGGGGACAGTGGCAGTCCAGGAGAGGGACCAGCTGAGGCATGAGTTTTGTTTTCTTTTTTTTTATGAATAGATATACATGACTTTTTTTAGTGATATATATGATCTTTTTTGTTCTTTTTCAAATGCAATGTTAATGTGAATGCTGACGTACTAACAAGGACTCCAAGGATCGACATAGAAATCGAGAGAGAGAGTGAGAGAGAGAAAGTTTTGGTCAAAATAGGGAAAATAGGTAAAAAATAGTCATATGGACGATCACTAGGATGAATAAATAGTCAAGACACGACTGTGTGGGGATTGGGAAATAAGGCGGTGGAAGGAAGTGAAAAATGGTCTCCTGACGATCGCATACGGGTGGCTAGCGATCGTGCGATAGACCGCTAAGGAGAGAACTCAGTGAAGTCCGAACGGGACTCTCCGTGAGAGTCCGAACTCGGGGCAAAAGACACCTAATCTACTCTAAGACTTATCCTAACTAAATCTGAGGCTAACTAGCCTCAATCCTAATGTGTTAAGACTAAAAACAAAGCCCTATAACTAGGAATACACCCAGAATTCATAGCGCACAGATTTCTGCTCAAGAAACCCTTGAAAACTCTCTTAAAGTCATCCAAGTCATCATGAAGAGAAGCTTTGAGGCTAGTACTATGGGGGAGGTGGCCTACACTGGGCCAAAACCAGCTAGAAGGGAACATGGGGAGCTACAAAGGCTTACATCTATCCCCAAGCACTTGAGCACAAGTTCCTCAAGAGAGGTAAGTTCATATCAATTTCATGAATTTCTGAATTCTCTTTTAATTCTTCCTTTCATGGCCTCTCTTCTCTTCTTTTCCTTTCTTCTTTCTTCTAGCTCCTTCCTGGCCCAAGGTGTTACTCTAACCTGAAGTGGGTGGCTCCCTTGATAAAAGAGCTTCCTTTAGAAGTCACTTCCATTTTAAGGGCATGGCACCTACAACCCTTGTTAGTCTTGACCAAGAATTTCCAAAATTTTTCATATGATTGGCCTAACATTTCAGCCCTCGTGGAGTTGTGGCACCCCCAAACACATACATTCATATTCCCATCCTTTGAGGCCACCATCTTTATAGAAGAGGTAGATACCTATCTAGCCCTTCCTAAGACTAAGGTGGGGGGATGAAGACTTAGTGTGCCATACGGTTGAACCAATAGAACCTTATCTAATTCTAGGGGATTTCATTCACAACCCAAAGGATGTTAGGACAATGATTAGCCTACGCCACATTCATTTGATACCCATGGCTCAATGGATCACCGCTTATTGCAAAAATAAGAGTGGGAGGTTTGAAGCCATAGCCAAAGCCGTCTCGATTTGTTTGTGCGGGGTTTTCCTCTTTTCTATCACGGACCACCTTCTAGATATCCAAAACCTTAGCATCATCAGTGACTTGTGGCGGGGTTTGTCTATTTCTCAGGCCATTCTTTCATACCTTTATGAGGTACTTAGCTCAACTTGCTTAGGAGGGCCTCTCTTCGGGTCCATGATTGTCCTTGAGTGCTGGTTGGGAGTTAGATTGAAGTTCTTACCCAAGGAGAATGTCCCTTCAGCCAGCCGCATATTTGGGAGCCACCCACTCTTCTACATAAGAGGCACATTTGGGTTCTTTACAGGTTGAGTGTCAGACGGCGGACAAGAAAACAAGGGATGAATGGTGCCTCTTCCTCAACACATTGTCAATTGATAAGTTCATGATGCGGCCCCGACTTCTTCAAGGCACTATTCTGAGATTACCCCGGGGACTAGGCCTAGACATACAGCTAGTGGGGAACACCACCTTGGCGATCTACAACCCACACCGGTGCTACTTGCAAATCGGGCTACCTCGCACTAAGGTTCCAGAATTCTCACACTACCCTCCCCTTCAAGCTAGGAAGATCGGGACCGAGGAGGATCAATAGGCGATCCGGAGCGCTCTGACTATGTGGGAGATCAGCCGCGTCCGTACCTTACCAGCGGAGGTGACATAAAAGGAAGAGGAATATCGAACTTATGTGAAAGAGTTACTCAAGATCCGGCCTTGCGCGGACAAGAAATTGAATGTATTTTGATCATTTTTGATGTGAACTTTGCATTTTTATTTGAAATAATGATGTATGATGAACTTTGGATGAATAAATGATAAGTTTGTTTGAAAAGATATGCAATGGACTTGTGTTTTAGCATGATTAATTGAATGAAACAGAGTTCTCTATCTGGTAAACGGTCTTGCAAACGACCGCTAGGCTAAGAAAAATGGTCTAGCGATAGACCACTAAGGACAGGGCTCAGAAAAACTCAGAGTTTTCTGGTCCTCGGGAATGGCTAGCGGTCGCCATTAGACCGCCAGGATAGGATAAACAGTCTATCGAAGAACCGCTAAGGAGGAGAAACATGGAAACCTGAGAATTAGGTCCTCGGGTGAGAATAGCAGTCTTATCCACGACTGCGAGTATATGGCTAGCGGTCTATAAGAGGACCGCAAGGGACAGGAGTTGGAGAAACTTGAGAGCTTCGAATCCTGGGGAATTTAAACCTATATCTGCACACACTTAAAATAAAAAATAAGTTAGATCTATTCTTAGGCTCAACCCCTTACCTGCAGCAAGTTAGAGAATGACCAATTCTTTATATTTGGTGAAGGGGTGAAGCCTTATTAAATAGGCGGAAAATGGAATGAATATGAATGCAAATGCATGCTATGCAATGATGATGGTATTTTTGGAATTATGAAAAATATTTTATTTTTATGGGTTTTAAAATATTTGAATTTTTTTGGATTTTGAAAGCCAATTTCGTCCTTGTGACGCCTCGACGCGGAATATCGGAACCGGTAGTAGAAAACGCTAGTAAAGACAACATGCTAAGCTAAGAATTAACATAACGCCATTAACAGAAATAACTCCAAATCTATTACAATAGCCATCAAACTGACTTAAACATAATCAAGCATAACCTCTACTCGACTCCGTTACAAAAACTAACACAAGGTTTAAGGCATAGCTAGATGTAAAACAACTATAACAATCTCAACATCTACTAACTGATACACTCTAAGTCATCACTCTTGCCCATTCCCATCCATCTGTGAATCTTCACCTGAGCTGCCTAGAAAGGGGGAAAAACAACTATATGAGCGAACGCTCAGTAGGTAACAACAGGCAAGTATACGTGATTAACCAATTAATTACATGTATGAAATGGAAAGAAAAGAAATAACAATCGAATGAAACAACATAATAAAAGAAAGTGCTAAAGAATGGAATGGAATAACAATATGACAGGATGATATAATTATAAGAATTGTAAGTTTATGAATAATATATATAACAGGAATTGCAGGAAATTGGCCAATAAGCAAGAATGTATAACCAAGTCAAACACGATTCAAGTAAGAGATCATTGTCATAGACATCATACTAGTCATGCACTCGGTGCAATGCCTCACCATGTTATTACAAACTCCTATGGGCACAAGTACTTTTTGGGCGCTCTCCCTAGGACTAGAACGGGCCCCTATGATGCGTTGGCATTTATTTATTGGATCCAAGATCCCAAGTTCCGTCTAGACTTTAATCAAGTTAAATGACCAATTATAATCAAGTATAAACTTACCTCGGAACATCCCAAGGCTAAGTTGAAGAGATATTGTCCTGAATTTCTATCTAGGAGTTAAAATTATGAAGAACCATCATGTTCTTGAATTCAAAACCATAAAATACGGAGAAAACTCAGTTCTTGGAGATATGCGGTTACTACTGGACCGCTCGAGACTTGTGCGGTCGACTATGGGCCGCACTAACAGGAATTGGGCTTAGGTTAGCCCTCGGGAGGTCAAGGTTGAACGGCTGCTCAAGGGCCGCTCTTCAGCATGACCGATAAGCGTTGGGCCGCACAAGGCCAGAAGTTTATAAAATCGAAGACATGATATGCGGTCCTGACAGAGCCGCTCATTAATTGAACAGTCAATTAAGGGCAGCCTGAAAGATGTACGGGCCATTACTGGCCGCACAACACAGGGCCTAACAATAATCTAGAAATTCGCCCAAGTGGGCTCCCGAGCTGCCATAGGCAGGGTAGAACTGAACCAGAGTCCAGCCCACTGTCTGCTGGTCGGCCTAGGGTCTACTGGGCTGATCAAATCAGGAAATGGCCGAAGATAGCTCAAGGATAATCGGCCACGAATAATTGGCATTAGCCAGGGATGAACGGTCGCCATTGGGCCGTTCAGGGTGATATGCGGTCGACTATCAGCCATGCATGTCCCTGCTAGTCCAATTCAGACTATGACTCAAATCACAGCGGTTCGATTGAGTCAAAAATCAATTCTAAGGGATAATAATGGTTCAAGGTTAATGATTCAGGTCTAAGGTTAACAAGTGTAAACCTAATAGCCATTTCAATTATAAATGATTCACAATTTAGATTGACATTTATTAGAAAGCTAAATCAAGATCAAGCTCAAATTAAATAAATCAGCAAGAATTATTTACTGTCATGAATTACAGTTTATTAGGTGTGTTGCTAACATGCCATTAACCACTAATCTGCTAACATAACATGCTGAAATGACAATATAATCTGTTCTGTTATATATGTGAGTTAGTTTAGGACCTTACATCCCCATGGATGATCACAGACAGCACGCGCATCCCCCCTCAGGTCCGAAGGCCTGCTGGAGATGAACGGTCGGTAGTGTGCCGCTGGGAAGGATGTGCGGTCTAGAACTGGCCGCAGGATAGACATGCGGTTAGGGTTCGGCCGCACATTCCAGGGAAACGATCAGATATAGAAAGCTTTAAACGGTCAAACATAGGCCGCCTGTCTTAGACGTGTGGTCTATCATGTGGCCGCACAAGTCCAGACAGGTCGCTGCCCCTTTCACCTTGCCCGACTCCGGCAACGTTTCTAGGGTTAGACTAAAATATGGAATTCGCATGATATAAAGCATGGAATTTGAGAATTTTACTAACAAAAGAAAGAGAATGAAAAACTCTACAAGATGCATGAATCAATTTTATGTTTACAGCCTGAAATTACTACTTAATCGAAAGGGAATAGTTATAACCCTAGTTCTGACATGCTTCTACTAAAACTAAAAATTCTCACAGAACACTTGATAAAATTTAGGGATTTCCACATCAATGAAAAGCTGATACGATGACGCTTCCAACCATATATTATTTATAGGGTTTGACTTGCTATCACCTACCTGAATCGGATGATGAAGGAAGAAGAAAGAAAACCCAAGACACCAGTACACGCAGCCACTAATCGCTAGAAATCTCCCTCGATCCAGCTCCTCTACACCCGCCACTGGTTCTCAAAAATTCTAGGGTTAGAGAGATTCATTTTAATCGGTCACACGCCTTCTAGAGGGTTCTATGCGCGGAGTATTCATCCACGTAAGTCGGGTTAATGTGAACGCCGCTGTAAAAGTTGACTCGATCCAAACTCCGCCGATTGCATCTCCTAGGGTTAGAGTTTCGGGAGATTAAGAGAGGGGAAATGATCCTCTCATCTGGCCTTTCATTTTCCACCGGTTTGGGCTCATTTGATGGAGTATTGGGCTCGAATTTTGCGTTTCCAGGTATGGTTAACTAAGTGTTTAATTTGGGCTTACTCCACTAATTCGGCCTATTTACAGATTTTATTTGGGTTGGTCACAAAAGACAAGTTTGTTAAACGTGTTATCCTCTACAAGAATATACTTTTTCTAGATTTTTATAAAATAGTCAAAATTTAGCTTAGTCTATTTATTAAGGAATTTCTAATTAATAAATTTCCAGTTAATTTTTAATTAATTTCTTAAAAAATTGGGGTATTAATGTCCTGGTAACGCGAGCCCTACCTGTCACACTAGGATTCTCCTGAGGCCGACGTGCTTTTGAGTTGACAACCCTCGGCTAGGGCCAATCTTTATGACGATGCTTCTACCGAGGCCATACCCAGGGTACTATCTGGTCCTAAAAGAAAAATAGAATTCAGGGGGTAAGTTTAGGCCAAGTGTAGAGGTTTTTAGGGATGGAGTCTTCCTCACAACAACCCTTTCAGAGATTCGACATGTTGCGCCGGGACTTTGTGTCCATCATCGAACCTTTATCCACCCTAGGCATGCATACGACCGGGCTCAAGAATGTCCTGCGGGGAAACTGTACTGCCACTCTTGCCATACCTAGTTTCATATATTCATTTTTTTATAGCCTTGACTTTCGAACTTCGAGCTTTTTAGATGAAATTTTAATTTTGCTTTGACTTGCTCCTGTTTCTTTTTTTTGTGGAATCAGGTCATAACGGACTGTCCCTATTTGAGACCTCCTCTTATCTGGGTGTCTAGATCGGTCATCGCCCCCTTATTCGCCTCTTGCCCCTAGATTCAACCGAGGAGAGAAATGGACAGGGGCTTTGACTTCCCCTAAGCATGGCCAAGGAGAAACGGTGTTTACATAACTAGGGAACCCGACCAGGGACGTCGTGAAGTGTGTGATTTGCCAAACTCGGGATCCTCCTTCGTGATCGAGGAACGAGATAGTTCACTACCGAGCTTTCATTAGCCTGACTCTAAGGAAAGAAACGCTTAAGATACAACCCATTCCAAGCGTGAGACAGCTCCTCACCTTCTGCGTTGACTAAGCGATACACATTCTCTGGATAAGCCTCTCTAACGACAAACGGACCTTCCCAGTTAGGTTACAATTTGGACATGGGACCTCCAGACCTAATAAATTTGTGTTTTAAAACCATATCTCATACTTGAAATTTACGTTCGATTACCTTCTTTTGGAAATAACGTGAGACTCTCTTTTGATAAACGGACACGTGATCGGCCGCATTCATCCTCTTCTCATCCAAGAGTTCCAACGGGAAGAGCAACGCCTCTCGACGTTCATCGAGATTAAGTTCCTTATCGAGCTGTACCCTTAAGTAAGGGATTAAGATCTCGTATGGGAGCACCGCATCCATCCCGTAAGTAAGAGCATAGGGGGTCTGCCCTGTAGGAGTACAGGCGGAGGTGCAGTAAGCCCATAGAGCTTCTACTAATCATTCAGGCCAATCAAAAAAATTGTGAGATTCGCATGTTTTCTTTATGATCTTAAGAAGGGTTTTATTAGTGGCCTCGGCTTGGCCATTACCTTGAGGATAATATCAAGATGAATGATGCAATGTAATATTGAACTTCTTACATAGGTCTTGAAGCTCTTGAGAGATGAACTGGGGTCCATTGTCGGTGACGATGGTGCTTGGCACTCCGAACCGCGAGATGATATTCTTCATGATGAAGCGTCACACCGTAGTCGCTTTGATCTCCGCGTATACCTCCTCTTCGGCCCACTTGGTGAAGTACTCAGTGGCGGTAAGGATAAAGGATTTTTGCTTGGTCTGAGAATTGGGATCACCGAGCGGGCTAACAATGTCGGAGGCCCACATGAAGAATGGCCAAGGAGCAGAGAGAGGATGAAGAGATGAAGCTGGAGCATGGATTTTATCAGCATGGAGTTGGCATTTAAGACACTTCCGGACATAGAGGGAGCAATCTTCCTCTAGAGTGGGCCAATAATAACCCTGCCTAAGGATCTTCTTCGCTAGAGCCTGGCCATTGACATGACCTCCACACTCACTAGAATGGGTTGCTTTGGCCACCTTCCAAGCTTCATCATCATCTAGGCATCTCATGAGCATTCCATTGAGAGCTCGCCTGTACAATTCTCCAGCAATGATTGTTTACCTCGAGGCGGCTCTTCTAATAGCCTTACGATGTTCGGCATTTGCCCCTTCTGGGAATGATCCATCTTTGCAATACAACTCGATTTCATGATACCATGGCAATTCTTCTTCCTCCAAGATCTCTTCTAAATCTGTTAAAGAGACTTCCTTCAAGTCCTCCTTCTTAGCCCTAGCCTCTACAGTTTTCCTAAGGTTGGCAAACTAGGGATCCTGAAGAGAGGGAGCATCTAATCTCTGAATGACGATAGTCTCAATGCTTCGACTGAGAGGGAAAGATAGGGAGGAAGCGAGCGATGCCAGCGCATCGGTGAGGATATTATGAGATCGAGGAGTATGGATATAGATTAGCTTACGGAATTGCCTAGCCAATAGAGTGACCAAATCCTGATAAGGCTTGAGCTTCGGGTCACGAGTGCGGTAAGTGGACAAAACTTGCCGCAGGACAAGCTGAGAATCTCCTATGATGTTTAAATAGCGCGCGCCCAAGAGATAGGCGTGCTTCAATTCGGCCAGGAGAGTCTCATACTCGGTGATGTTGTTGGTAGCAGGAAAACGGAGCTGATAAGCAAAAGGAATCGTCACCCCTTCCGGAGTGAGCAGAACATCACCTATCCCTCGGCCTTGAGAGTTGAGTGCACCATCGAAATGTAGAGACTAGAAGGGATAATGGGTAAGAATAGAAAGATGCTCATCCGGGAAATCATCCTGAATAGAGTCTGTACAGGGGATAGGAAGATGGGCGAGATGCTCAGCGATGGCATATCCTTTGATTACCTTCTGGACAACGAATGTGATATCGAACTGAGAGAGGAAGCTCTGCCAGCAAGCTAACCTACTAGAAATGATGGGTTTTTCTAAGAGATAGCGGATCGGATCCATTCTAGAGATCAGCCTAACTGGGTGGGCTAGAAAGTAGTGTTTCAGTTTCTGAGCTACCCATACTAAGGTGGCACAAGTCTTTTCCATGGCAGTGTATTTGGTCTCCACTGGGTTAAATAACCTGGAGAGGTAATAAGCTGCCCACTCTTTGCCCTCATCGTCTACTTGTGCTAAGACCGCCCCTAAGGAGTCCTCAATGATAGAAATGTATAGGATTAAGGGTTTCCAAGGGATAGGAGGTTGCAACGCCGGGGGATTGGTCAAATATTCCTTTAAATCCTCATAGCCCTTTTGACAATCTCGATTCCATTCAAATTTGACCCCCGCCTTTAGTAATTCATAAAACGGGCGGCATCTCTGAGAATGTTGGGATATTAATCTTCTAATGGATTGCAATCTACCAATCAGTCCTCGAAGTTCCGTGATATTCTTAGGCAGAGACATCTCCATGACGGCCTTTGCTTTGTTAGGATCAATCCGAATCCCCCGTTTGCTAACTATGAGGCCTAGCAACTTCCCTGAAGAGACTCCAAAAACACATTCCTTTGGATTCATTTTTACTTGGTACTCCCTGGCTCTCTAGAGCACCTTAGCCAAGATGGCGGGGTGTCCTTCTTTAGTCCTCGACTTCACCAATATATCATCCACGTTGGCTTCCATATAGACATGCATCATGTCGTGGAATATAGCCATCATCGCCCTTTGATAAGTGGCACTCGCATTCTTCAAACCAAATGGCATGACCACATAACAATATGTACCCCAGGGCGTGGTGAAGGAGGTTTTCTCTTGATCTTCGGGAGCAAGATGGATTTGGTTGTATCCTGAATAACCATCCATGAATGACAATGCTTCGTACCCGACAGTGTTGTCCACCAAGACATCTATGTGAGGCAGCGGGAAATCATCCTTGGGACATACTTTTTTAAGATCCCTGAAATCAATGCAAATGCGTGCCTTTCCATCCTTCTTGATGACAAGGACTATATTTGCCACCCACTGAGGATATAAGACAACTCTGGTAAATTTGGCCGTATACAATTGTTCAACCTCTTCCTTAATCCTTAAGGCCATGTGGGGGTGAAATCTTCTTGATCTTTGTTTCACGGGTGTTGCCCCAAATTTAAGTATGAGTCGATGTTCCACTAAAGAAGGGTCAAGACCTGGCATGTCCTCGTAAGACAAAGTGAAAGAATCACTATACTCCCTTAGAACCTTGATTAAATCTTCTTCAACCTTTGGAGGGAGATTAGCGGCAATAATGATGGGACTGGGGTCTTCTTCGGTTCCTAGATTTATTTCCTTTGTAGGTTCATCCACTGCCGAAGATGGCTCGTCAAATCTTTTTAATCCTTATGCATACAGATCGGCGGTGTCATCTACATCACTGTCCTCATCGACAACTAGGTCTTTTTCATCCATGATTTCATAAACACCTAGTCCATCGTCGCTCCACACCCCTTCTTGCTCCTCATCTTCTTCTATCAAAATCGCCGTAGCGATGAACTCTGGGCACTTTAGAAGTGCATGCATCGCTGAGCTAGATCCTATAGGAACTTATCAGGAATAGATTTGGAACGACGTGCAAGTGGGCGCGGCTCAGGTGAGGAAGGGTTGGACGACCTAGAACAAGACCCTACTTCTCTAGACCTAACAGACTCTACTTCCCTAGACTTGACGGACCCTATGTCTAACCTAGGAGAAAGAAAATCTAATGGGAAGGATGATGGGGACATCACCTCCCATGCCCACGTTCACAGCTCGTCTCCTCGCCCCGGTTGCATCCGGCATGGTCTCGTTATTTAATTTTGAGTCCTATGTAATTTTTATTTGAGTCATTTGATGTATTTTCCCTTTTATTTGAGTCATGTCCCTATGTCTTATGTTTATTTTCATAAGTTTGAGTGTCATTAGGTTGTTTAGTTAGTTATTGGGCCCAATTCATTGGGCTTGGCCCAAGGGCGCCCCCCTACCCCCTCGATTATTTGTCATTGAGTCAATTGTCAGGGTCTTATTGTAAAATGTGGGTTGCCTATATATAGGGCCCCATTCCCTTCATTTTGAACTAATGAATGAATGAATAGAGAATTGCCTTTGAGAGTTCAAATACTTAGTCTTAGTGGAGTGAATCCAATTGGGTGAGAAACCCTAGGGGAGAGAATCCCCACCCACCTCCTCTCTCTCTCTATTTCTCTCTCTCTCTCCCTCATTAGTGGGGTTTGCCCCCCTCTCTCTCTCCTCCCCTCCCTTCCACCACCCTCCCACCTACCCCTATTAAAGGCCACTCCCCTTCCCCACACATCCCATTACTCTACCCCCTAGTCCCAAGAGAGCATCCCCAATCACTAAGCCACCCTCCAACCCCCAACTACCCTCCCCACTTTCCCAAGCACCCTTCCCACTCCCCCATGCAACCCTCCACCTCCCAAGACCATTTGAATTCAAATTTTACCTTCCCTCCATAGCTTTGGCCGCCCCTCTCCCCTCCCTTTTGGTTAGGGTCGCCCCCCTCTCATCCCCTCCATCATCCCTTGTTCACCTCCATCACCCCACCCTCTACCATCTAGAGTAAGAGAACCTGTAGAAGACCTTAAGTTTGCAGCAGCGACCCCAACCTCCTCCAGACGTTCCTAGAAGCCCAAGAGCCATCGTTGGAAGCGTCTCTCCATCCTCTTCGCAATGGCAGTGGTCCCGTCCTGTTCTGAGTTCGTGATTGCCCAGGGGAGCCATTCTTCCCCGACTGTGCAAAGCCTCCCTGGAAGGAGACCAAAGCCGGAGTGGAAGCTTGATTACGACGAACCTGTTGGGAATCTGATCAAGAGTTTTTCTACAAAAAGCTTATACTATGAGTCTTATTTCTTCTCCAAAAAGCAGAGCTCGATTTGATGTCCGGAACAAGGAGTTATCAATTTTCTCCCCCGGGTGTGCGGTTCTACTTCCCCATAGTCTGCACCGACCTTTCATCAGAGTTCAGAGCCCACTAGCCTTCTCCAACAACGTTTGGCTTCCCTGCCAGTTTTGCCTCAAAGAGGACTTGTCAACGGTTCCAACGGCCTTGACGGAACCTGATTCTGAGTTCGGGAGCGGTCGTGGCATCCTCTTCTTCCTGCTGTTGGAAACCTGAAGCAGTCAGATCCGAAGAACTGCCACCCTGTTCGAGCATCCACCCAGACCAGCAGTGGTACCAGAAGAAATCGAAAAAATTCAGACGACTTCCCGATCCAGTTGCGAAGAATTCCCCACTGGTCCCGCTATCAGCAAAATTCCAGAGCAGGTTCTGCATCCACAACTCCGTCAGTCAGTCCTGAAGCACAGATAGCGGATAGAATCGACATCGGCTTCCTAGTTCATCTTTAGTTTGATCCCACCCCTCCCCGCTTGGCCGGCTGAAGGCCCCTCCCTGCATGGAGGTAGTTTTGGATGTAATATCAGTTAATCCCCACCCCAAGATCCCCCTCCTACGAGAGGTGTAGTGTTGTAATAGATTGAACAGGTCAAGCTGCCCCGACGCGGCGTGTGGGGATCCACTCGCCTCCCCGCTCGCCCTCGTCTCCGAGCGGGACTGATTTCTTCAAACCGGTCGAGTAAGTGCCCAAACCTAGCTCCAATTTTATGCTTGTCTTTCAATATTAGTTCATAGTTCCGCTGGCCGTGAGAGTGAGAGCTCGATCCTCAAGCCCCGTTGCTTTGAGAGATCACCGTGGGGAAGAGTGAAGCCGGTGCCCTCGGCACTTTGTCGGCCCCATTGAATTGGGCCTCCACACCTTTGGGGAACAAACTTTGGCCTTGCTGGCCCCCTACCAGCAAGGGACCAACCCTCACATCCTCCACTTGGCATCGCCAAGTCACCCCGGGCTTGGGTGAGCGACGGGAGAGCGGTGGCCCATATCGGTCCATTTGAATGTGAATGTGCTTGCTTGCTTAAGTCTAAGGGTGTGTCACATCAAAGGAGGCAACATGGGCCTCATGCCCCTGGGAGGAGGATGGAAAGAAGATAGCGTAATCTTCCACTGAGATCTCCATTTCAAATTTGGCATTTTTTTGGAGAGGATCAGTGGAGATCATGTAGCAAGAGGGAGAGGAAGGTGGAGGAGGAAGCCTGAGAGGGTACTTAGAGGGACAGAAGATATCAAAAAAAGGATCAGAGGAGGAGAAGAATGGAGTAGACAGATCAATTGGAGGACAACAAGTGCATGTCCTGATGATGAGGAAATCAGTGGGGATTTGGAATAGCATCGGATCAATCGTAATGGCAGGTGAACGGGGAAAAAAGTCCAACCCCTGGAAGAGAGACATAAGACGGGAGGGAGACCAAGTAAAGATGATGGGTGGGCTCCCCCATTCCCGTGGACGGTAAGCTGGCTTCTTCGGCTGATAACATACAAGCCGCATCTCTTGATATTCCTGGCGACTTTCTTCTTCATAAAATAACATTTCAAATGCATGGCTACAATCAATCATATCATCAACAGGCCCTTTAGGAAGCAATGGTGGACCGGCAAATACATGAGCTGCATCTTCTTTAGGTTGACTCAGCTGTGCTTTTAACGTGCCAGGCTGGAGAGGGCCTTTAATAAAATGTTGGCGGTAGTCCCAGGTCAAGGGCCCAAAATCACCCAAAATTGAGAATGAAGACTCTCGATAGCCAAGGCCCCTCCTATTCATCTTTATTCCTTTGGGGACCGGCTTGGTCTGCCCTTGTAGTTGTGTGCCGAGGCCTCTCCCCGGTTGATAGCCCAATTTCAATATGATGTCCCAGCCCTTCGAATCTTGAATATGGGGCTTCACTTTAACATTCACTGCTGTAGAGACGTGCTTGCGTGGTGCATATGCCCATGGAAAGTTCAAATCTAGCACTAAAATAACAGGCCGATTGCTAGGCCATAGTGTTGGTAAGATCTTGTCAGAAATGGCGTTGACAGACTAGACCGTGGACATGCTCTTCACCTTAACCACCCTCCCTTGGAAAGGGAATTTGAGACATTGGTGGGCAGTAGATGGTACGGCATTAAGGTTGTTGATCCACGGACGACCCAGGATAGCCTTGAACATAGGGTCGATGTCCAGAACATAAAATTCAATCGGCATGGTGAGAGGCCCAAGCTCGGCCTGAATAGTGACCACCCCATAACATGTCCTTCGGGAGTTGTCATATGTTGCTATAGTTGTAGGGGTCGGTCTTAGCAGATCTTCTGATAAATTGCAGGCTCTTAAGGTGCTGAGAGGGCAGACATTAATAGACGCCCCGTTATCTACCAGTGCCGCATCTATGCTGACTTTGTTCAGAGTTATGGAAATGCATAGCAAAATTTGTCGGGCTTCCGGGGGCGCTAATTCAGTTTCAGAAAAAGTGATTGCCGGCCCCATTGAGATTGTAGCTAGAGCTATCGGCAGGCTATCTACTGCCATGTCTTCATTGACGATCACCTTCTGTAGAAAATTTTTGAGTGCATCTTGATGAAGGGTGGATCTCTTTATCAACTCCAGCACAGAGATCTTTGTAGGTACTCTGTCGAGATGATGTAATAAATCATATTGTGTCCCCGGTAGTGGATCTGCCTCCTCCTGATCAACAGCCTATTGAGAGGAATGGGGATTGGGTGCGGACGGACCAATAGAAGGATATTTTCTCTGGAACAAACGCCCGCGGTGCAGGGCAAAGTTGTGGGCTGGCACAGCATCAAATGGGCTCAAAATAAGTGGCTTAACCGGCCCATTGGAGTGGGGAATGAGCGGCGTGGGGAAAGGCATAGTGGAGATGATAGGTGAAGGGTTTGATGAAGGCGGGGTGATGATTGGTGCGGGTATCGGTGACGGGGTAGAGGTAGGTGGAAGGAGGATGATGGGAGAATGGCTGGCTAGAGGTGTGATGGTGGAAAATGTAGGTGTTGGTGGTGTAGTAGAGAGAGACGGGTTTGCAGGGGAGGCAGATGGTAGGATGAGGGGTTTAGTGGATGCGGAGGATGGTGGGGTTAGATGGTTAAGTGGGAGGATGACAGAGGGAGAAAGGCCACGGTGGTTATGGTGGAGGGCCATGAGCCGCTGGACTGATGCGTCATCGTCATAAGACCACCCGGCGTCGGGAGTCGGGGGTTGGATGAGATTATCTTAGCCCGGTGCCGGGGGTTGCGGCTGCGGAGTGGGAGGATGATTCGGCATGGGGTTTTGATGGATCCCCAATTCTTGAATAGGCTGTTGTTGCTGCTGTGGCGGCGGTGCTTGTTGCTACTACACTTGCTATCTCAGCGGCTGCCTTCTTTTCTCTTTTATTTCCATTATGGCCTTGTGCATCTCGGCCCAATCTATACATTGCCCTTCATGAAGGTCATATACCAAATCTCTGAATTGAAAACAGCCCTCAATAGTATGACCAGGCTGCCTATGGAACATGCAATATTTTTTCTGATCAACGGCCGGGTTCCAATTCGGCCATTCCGGAGGAACTTGAATGACATTAATTGACATGAGAGCCGAGAAAATGTCCGTGAGGGACTCGGGCAAAGGAGGGTATTGGGCCCTCTTCGGAGCAGGGTGCTTGTTGTTGTTGGTGTAGCCATTGGGTGGGGGGACATTGTGGTATTGCGGAGGTTGTTGTGGAGCGGGGAACGTGTTTTATGGAGTGGCGAAGGTAGGGTGAGAGTTTTATGGAGGAGAGAAAGTCGGTTTGGCATTCTGTGGGGTGGAGAACTGGGGATTGCGGGGGTTTTACGGAAAGCAGAATGGTGCGGATGGGAAAGGGAATGCAATGGCTTGCACTTGCTCATTTGTTTGTGTTGTGCCCCTTAGGCACACTATTGATTTGATGATAGCAATGCTGTTTTGTTTTGATGATTGTAACATAGTGAGTGCATTATGATATTATGTGTTCTTTATGATGATGGCATGTTGATTTGAATGCTTGAGTGTGTTATATCTAATTTAGTCTGTGGAGATTGCATGAGTGTGCCATGATTGATATCCTTGATGGGTCGACTCCCTCAGACTGTCCATCTTATTTAGTGTCTCATGCAGCATCAACGCTGTGAGTGTGTCTCAAGTCTACAGCATGCTCGCATAAGTCTATACATTTCATCTTAGCATGTTTGCACAGCACACCATCAAGTCTGGACATTGGTTGCACTCAGAGTCTATTCACTGCTTCATGCGTTGCATTCTAAGTCTAGACAACATTGCACGATGAGTCTTCATATTCAAAGTATGTACAGCGAGTGACTTCATATATGAAGTATGTACATTGCACAACACTGCATATATGATGTCTACACATTGGGCAGAGACGCATAAAGTCTATACAGTGCCTCAGGCTGAGCAAGTACATACATTGGTCGGTGGAAAGTCTGTACATTTAGAAGTCTGTACATCCACTGTCTTTCTCAGCGTCTCATGCCAAGTCTGTACATCACTGTAGCTGCATCATCTTGGTCATCGTCTCACTCGAGTAAGTCTGTACAATGGTCTTGCATCGACAAATTTGTACATTGGCTTCATATGCTCCTAAGTCTATACATCGGTCCTCAAGCGTTACAAGTCTGTACATTGGTTCAGACTCTTCAAAGTATGTACATTGGGCCTTCAAGCTTTTGAAGTCCATACACTGTCTCGCTCACATCTTCAAGGGTGATTGAGCATCGTAAAGTCTGATTGAGCATCGTGAAGTCTGCACATTGCTGAATGCTCTTCAAGTGTGTACATTGCTTGATCAAGTCTATACACTCATTCACTATTCATGCATTCACAGTGAAGTATGTACATCCGTTTGGCTATGCATCACTATCCACCAAGTCTATACATTGGTAGAGTCTGTACATCAGACGTGCATGCTCGCCAGTCCCCCCGGATGCTCTCCTGGAACCGAGTATGCCCTCCAGTGACTGCTAATGCTTCCCTAACTTTGAGGATGCTCCCCTGGAGCAGCGATTGCTCCCCAGAGACAGCATGTGCTCCACATGCTCCCCTGATGCTGGTGATGCTGTCCAGAGGCCATAGATGCTCCCCTGAGACTTCATATGCTCCCATGCGACAACACACTTTACATTACAAGTCTATACATCATGATCGTCTTTACAAGTCTATACAGAGCTCTTCACTTAACCTGATATTCTGATACTCTGTCTGACAGGTGCTCTGCTCGTGGAGGCTAATGAAGGGCACGTGATCCGAGGCTGGAAGGGCAGACATGATCGTGACACGTGTGCTGAAGCTGGCTGAGAGATTGACACGTGGTCCAAGGTTTTTGGGCGGGAGATGTGGAGATTACACGCCCTAGCTGCTGCTGCTGCAACTACTATATATATGAGTCTTCGTCTTCAGATGAAGAGTGATCGAAGTGGAGAAAGAAAAAGAAGAAGTGCAGAGACTTCGATCCAACAAAGAGCAGAAGAAGAGTAAAGAGAGCAGAAGAAGAGTGAAGAGAGCAGAAGAAGAGCAGCAGATAAAGAAGAGAAAGAGAGAGACAGAGAGCTCGAGTTGAGAAAGAGAGAGAGGTTGAGGTTGTCTGGCTTTTGGATCAAATCCAAGCTAGAACTGCTCCTTCGAGAGCTATAGTTGTGCTTCATTATTTCAGCTTTTCGTTGCTGTCTTGTTCTATCTTTCGTTTTCCATTTTATCATTTCTTCAAGCTGTTTGTCAGCGGAGCAAGCTGTGTTGCTCAGCATTTGCAGTGGAGGATTCCACTGGACGGCCAACTTGTATTACCCAGCGGTTTGCAGAGGTGCTACCTCTGGATGAGTAAGCTGTAATCCCCAGCGGTTTGTAGTGGTGGATTCCACTGGACAGCAAGCTGTGTTGCTCAGCGGGCGAGGAGGATTCCTCAGACGGCAAGCTGTGTTGCCCAGCAGATTGTAGGCAAGCTGTGATGCCCAGTGGTTCAAGCTGCGAGTCAGCAGTAAGCCACACTCGGGTTGAGTGTGGGGTGGATGTAGGTCTGGAGGACTGAACCACCTAAAAACCCTCTTGCATTGTGGTTTGTTTTGTTCTATTTGTGCTTCCGCTAGATGAATGCATAGGGGCGCTCTAAGTATTTGGTTTCTGGTTGAGCAGAAGAGTTAATCAGTTTTCTTAGAGTGTTTTAATCTGTTCTGAGTGAGCAAAATCTTATTTGAGTGAAATTTTAATTGGGCGAAAGGTCTTTAAAGGGCATATATTCATTCACCCCCCCTCTGAATACATAGCACCGGACCTAACACTTGGTATCAGAGTGGGTCTCTGATCTATCAGATCTAACAATCTGCAGAGGATCCTGCTAGTTTTGGTGCATTTCAGAGTGGATCTCTTGTGCTCGTTGTTTTGTTTCACTGTCTTAGTGCTTTACTTTGCCTATTTGATTTTGCTGCATTTCTTGTCATTTGTTCTAGTGAGCTGAATCTGTTTGCCATCTGTCCAAATGGGTCATCCTCCGATTTATGATGGTTCTATCTTTGAAAGTTGGCTAGGAGGCCTAGCTGTGTACGTAGATTCCATTGATCCCAAACTATGGAGTTTGCTATCCAAAGGCCCACATCGATTACCCAAAGATCAGACCAAGTGGTCTAGTGAGGACACCTTTAAGAACCGTGATAATGTCATAATTCTTTATATCTTAAGAGCTGCCGTTAATACTGATGTATATTCTTTTGCTCTCAGGTGCAATTCTGGAAAAGAGATATATGACAAAGTTATCTCTGCACATAACCAGCAGAATGATAGCTGTTTGATGGCCAACCATGATAATGAAGATTCCTCATCCCAAGTAAATTCTGAATCTGAATCCGAAGATATTTCAATTGATGAATTATGGGATATGTACGATGAACTTTTTGAGAGATGTAAATATTTGATATCTAAAAATAGTAAGTTGAAAAAGAAATGTGATCAGACTAATTCGAATGCTCATTGTGAAAAATGTCAAGAACTGAAAACATCTCATGATATGTGCTTAGCTGATCTGAATGTGAGTAAAGAAAAAATTTCTGGTTTGGAAAATAAAAATCAGAAACTCACAGATAAGATATCTGAACTGGAGGAAAAAATGAGCTCAATTAATGGTGATCAAATTTCACTAAATGAGCTAAGTCAGGATGAAAAACTAAAACAAGAAAATGAAGAATTGAGGCTGCTGAATTCTACTAATTCTAAGAGACTTTTAATACTTGAAAAAGGGAAGAGTTCAGTTGAAAATGAATGTGAGAGAGTGAGCATATTAATGGAAGAAATAGACAGCTACAAACTGTCAATACTATGCTTAATGAAAAAGTCACAAATTCTGAAATGCTCATTTCTTCTCTCAAAAATGAAATCACTGAACTGAACAAATCGTTGTCTGAATCTTTTAAGAATAAAGAAAATCTGAAGGCTACATCTAAGAAGAAAGTCTCTGATGAAGGTAGTAAACAGGGAGAGAGAAAAAGACTGTACACAACCTTTGTGCGTAACTCTAAGTTAGCTAGCACTTCAGCTTCTCCTTCATGTTTGCCTGCTAATCAGATAGAAAAGCAAAAGAAAACTGAGAGCGAGAAAACAAAACAGAATAAAAAGCTGTATGCTGAAACGTCTCAGGCCAAACAGTCTCATGTTAAAAGAAAGAATGTCAAATGTTTTTACTGTGGAAAGTTTGGCCATGAGATGGCTGATTGTTTTGTGATAAAGAAGGATGAATTGAAGTATGATAGAATTCATGCTAGGAAGCCTACTGTGAAGAAACCTTCTTCTGCTCAAACCAAAAGGCCTCAATATTTTTACTGTCATAAAATAGGTCATCTCATGCAGGATTGTAGACAAATGAAATTAGATGATTTATATGTTGTTAAAATGCATGATAAACTGTTCCATGTCAAAAATCATGCATCTCATGAAAAGAACACTCAATGTTTTCATTGTGGCAAATTGGGCCACATGGTTGAAAATTGCTGGCATGCTCAGAGAAATAGATTGAATTCTAAATTTGTAAAATTCCCTACTTTCTATGATTCTGTAAGAAATAATTCAATTGATAAAAAGAAAAACTCTGCGTTTCAACTGTGGAAAGCCAGGCCACAGAGCTCGTAACTGTTGGCTGGCTGGTTATGAAAAGAAAAATTTCCATGTGAATAACAGAACCAATTATGTTCACTTACACCAATCTCATGCCCATGCATATAACAGAAATTTTAATGTTCATGCACATGAACTTAATGCTTACAATAAGGTGCATAAAAGGAACTTAAATTCTGTTCGTTATCATGGTAAGTCTGGTCAATTTGGTTATTCTTTGTGCAACCATAGGTTGATGGGCTATGATGATAGTTCATGCATATAACAGAAATTTTAATGTGCATGCACATGAACTTAATGCTTACAATAAGGTGCATAAAAGGAACTTAAATTCTGTTCGTTATCATGGTAAGTCTGGTCAATTTGGTTATTCTTTGTCCAACCACAGAGCTGGTAACTGTTGGCTGGCTGGTTATGAAAAGAAAAATTTCCATGTGAATAACAGAACCAATTATGTTCACTTACACCAATCTCATGCCCATGCATATAACAAAAAATTTATTGTTCATGCACATGAACTTAATGCTTACAATAAGGTGCATAAAAGGAACTTAAATTCTGTTCGTTATCATGGTAAGTCTGGTCAATTTGGTTATTCTTTGTCCAACCATAAGTTGATGGGCTATGATGATAGTTCTGTTAAGAAACCATTCAGAACACCTGTGAGGGTTAATTCAGGACCCAAGACTTCTTGGGTTCCTGCAGGATCAACTTGATTTTATCTTGCAGGTGTGCCTTGGAAATGAAAGGGGTTAACCAAGGCACTCAAGAATGAAAACCCCAGGATTCAATCCTTCAGGTTAGTTCTGAACTTTGTTTAAATTCATTATCTGAAAATGTTGTTTTGCTTGATTGATATTTGATGATCTCTTCATGTCTAGCTGATCAGTCTGCATTCCAGACTCAGCTACTGAGTTTTATTCTGCTCAAATTTGATGCTTTTCTCTATTGCCATATTTTGCACTGAGGCTAAATGGGTTTTTACAGTCGATGCATTATATACACTTTGTGTCAATGCACTGCATGCTTGTTGATTAAATGCATAACTTGCACTATTTTTAAATGAGTCATTTAGTACACACAGTAAATGCATGTGTTTTGTGTCAGTGCAATGCATGCTTGTTGTTGAATGCATACTTGGACTGAGTGTGAATGGTTCATTTAGTGTACACAGTCAATGCATGTGTCTTATGTCTGCATACATCATTTGCATGACTGTCATTGATGTTGTTCAAAGCATGTAGGACTGCTCTATGTTGCATTGTCCTTGTTAACCCTGGTATATCAAATGGTATGTTACTAAAAGGCAGGGAAATCTGCCCGGAGGTTCCTACCATGTGTGAGATGGTCTTTGAGACCAGGTTCTCTGCCTAGTACCATGGGTCCTGTCTTCATGTAGAACAGTGCACTGCATCATATTTTTGAAAAATCTGAAAAAGATAAAAATGTTCATGACTTGGATGCATAAATTTGAATTGATTGCATACTTGCCACATATATCATTGTTGCATAGTCTGCATGTAGAACAGTCTAGTGCATAGCATATTTTTGCATCATGGTGTTAGGGGGAGCTGAGAGTTCTATTCAATTCATTGAATCCTTGTTACTTCTCATTGTTCCCATTCAACTCATTCATATTCACTGTCATCAGATGCTATTGAATCATAATACTTATTGCTATCTTTTCCCCATCTTTTTCACTGAACAATAGCAATTGTTTCTGGTTTAGTATATTGAGCTGTGACTAATGCAATTGCTCACTTATAAGAATCACTCTTACAAATTGAAAATAACTAAAGGTTTAACCTTTATAAATTGAAGAGTTAAGTGTCTGAACTTCAGAATTTGAGATAAAAGAAAACTTTTATAGCTCTTAATCTTTGTCTCATGGCTAAAATAGAGAATGTTTTTTGTAATGCCTAAATGTGTTGAACTGGATATGTCTAGAACAGGTGAATAAGAGTATGTAATGATTTTTTAAACAATCACTCTAAAAGAAATAAGGGCAGCAGTAAATAAGATCACAAATGTAAAGAACTGAACATTGTGACAGAGCAATGGTTGATTGCACTGAGAAACTGTGAACTCATCCAAAGAAGCAGGAAAATTCACATGTCATGAAGTGCTTTAGACTATCTCTGTTCATAGGGTCAAATCTATAGGGGGAGTCCTCACCAAGTAACTGGGGGTACTGGCCTCTGATCAAGGTGTGCCCTTAATGTCAAAAGTGAAGACTATTCCTTGCAGGTCTTGATCTGAAATATGTCTTGTAGTTTATGCCTAGTAACTGGGGGTACCTGCCTCTTATCAAGGTGTACACCTAATGTCAATAGCATAAATGCCACAGGTCTATTCACTTAGTTAAGGTTCAAAAATTGATAAATGAAAATCAAAATGCTGTAACCCTTTGAAATCAAAAGTCATTGAGTGAAAACTGTTTTTCTCAATACATATTAAGTTACCTTTCTTGAACTTCCATGTTTAAACACAAAAGGGTATTATTTCAGACTTATCTCTTAATACCATGTGCCCTAGATTCATTGCTATAAATGGAATCTATAAACTCTTTTTCAGGGGTCAGGTGTTTTACTCTAGATTTATCACTGTTAAACCTGAATTTTTTAAAATTGTATGTTGATGATTCTTATACTTTAACTATTGTTTATAATCAGGCTTATTCTCTGAACCAATGATTCAACTGTTGTCTATTGACCCTCCTACCTTCTCTACCTTTACCTATCTGCTCATATTCCTTCTCAAAGGAGGAGCAATTATTAAGGGGGAGAACCAGTTCAGGGGGAGTCATACCTTCAAAGGGACTTTATTGCATGCATACTGCCATGTTGCACTCTTGTTTATACTATTTTTTTTTCTCTTTTTGATTATGTCAAAAGGGGAGAAAATTTTATGTGTGACTCACTGTTATAGTGTGTTGCCATCATCAAAAAGGGGGAGAATGTTGTGCCCCTTAGGCACAAGCATGTGCTATGTTGATTTAAAGATAGCAATGCTGTTTTGTTTTGATGATTGCAACATAGTGAGTGCATTATGATATTATGTGTTCTATATGATGATGGCATGTTGATTTGAATGCTTGAGTGTGTTATATCTGATTTAGTCTGTGGAGATTGCATGAGTGTGCCATGATTCATATCCTTGATGGGTCGACTCCCTCAGACTGTCCATCTTATTTAGTGTCTCATGCAGCGTCAACGCTGTGAGTGTGTCTAAAGTCTACAGCATGCTCGCATAAGTCTATACATTGCATCTTAGCATGTTTGCACAGTACACCATCAAGTCTGGACATTGGTTGCACTCAGAGTCTATTCACTGCTTCATGCGTTGCATTCTAAGTCTAGACAACATTGCACGATGAGTCTTCATATTCAAAGTATGTACATCGAATGACTTCATATATGAAGTATGTACATTGCACAGCACTGCATATATGATGTCTATACATTGGGCAGAGACGCATAAAGTCTATACAGTGCCTCAGGCTACGCAAGTCCATACATTGGTTGGTGGAAAGTTTGTACATTTAGAAGTCTATACATCCACCGTCTTACTCAGCGTCTCATGCCAAGTCTGTACATCACTGTAGCTACATCGTCTTGGTCATCGTCTCACTCGAGTAAGTCTGTACATTGACTTCATATGCTCCTAAGTCTATACATCGGTCGTCAAGCATTACAAGTCTGTACATTGGTTCAGACTCTTCAAAGTCTGTACATTGGGCCTTCAAGCTTTTGAAGTCCATACACTGTCTCGCTCACATCTTCAAGGGTGATTGAGCATCGTGAAGCCTGCACATTGCTGAATGCTCTTCAAGTGTGTACATTGCCTGATCAAGTATATACACTCATTCACTGTTCATGCATTCACAGTGAAGTCTGTACATCCGTTTGGCTATGCATCACTATCCACCAAGTCTATACATTGGTAGAGTCTGTACATCATACGTGCATGCTCGCCTGTCCCCCCGGATGTTCTCCTGGGACCAAGTATGCCCTCCAATGACTGCTAATGCTTCTTTAACTTTGAGGATGCTCCCCTGGAGCAGCGATTGCTCCCCAGAGACAGCATGTGCTCCACATGCTCCCCTGACGCTGGTGATGCTGTCCAGAGGCCATAGATGCTCCCTTGAGACTTCATATGCTCCCGTGCGACAACGCACTTTACATTACAAGTCTATACATCATGATCGTCTTTACAAGTCTATACAGAGCTCTTCACTTAACCTGATATTCCGATACTCTGTCTGACAGGTGCTCTGCTCGTGGAGGCTAATGAAAGGCACGTGATCCGAGGCTGGAAGGGCAGACAGGATCGTGACACATGTGCTGAAGCTGGCTGAGAGAATGACACGTGGTCCAAGGTTTTTGGGCGGGAGATGTGGAGATCACACGTCCTAGCTGCTGCTGCTGTTGCTACTATATATATGAGTCTTCATCTTCAGATGAAGAGTGATCGAAGTGGAGAAAGAAAAAGAAGAAGTGCAGAGACTTCGATCCAGCAGAAGAGCAGAAGAAGAGTAAAGAGAGCAGAAGAAGAGTGAAGAGGGCAGAAGAAGAGAGAAGAAGAGCAGAAGATAAAGAAGAGAAAGAGAGAGACAGAGAGCTTGAGTTGAGAAAGAGAGAGAGGTTGAGATTGTCTGGCTTTTGGATCAAATCCAAGCCAGAACTGCTCCTTCGAGAGCTATAGTTGTGCTTCATTATTTCAGCTTTCCGTTGCTGTCTTGTTCTATCTTTCGTTTTCCATTTTATCATTTCTTCAAGCTGTTTGTCAGCGGAGCAAGCTGTGTTGCTCAACATTTGCAGTGGAGGATTCCACTGGACGGCCAAGCTGTATTGCCCAGCGGTTTGCAGAGGTGCTGCCTCTGGACGGGTAAGCTGTAATCCCCAGCGGTTTGCAGTGGTGGATTCCACTGGACAGCAAGCTGTGTTGCTCAGCGGGTGAGGAGGATTCCTCAGACGGCAAGCTGTGTTGCCCAGCGGATTGTAGGCAAGCTGTGATGCCCAGCAGTTCAAGCTGTGAGTCAGCAGTAAGCCACACTCGGGTTGAGTGTGGGGTGGATGTAGGTCTGGAGGACCGAACCACCTAAAAACTCTCTTGCATTGTGGTTTGTTTTGTTCTATTTGTGCTTCCGCTAGATGAATGCATAGGGGTGCTCTAAGTATTTGGTTTCTGGTTGAGCAGAAGAGTTAATCAGTTTTCTTAGAGTGTTTTAATCTGTTCTGAGTGAGCGAAATCTTGTTTGAGTGAAATTTTAATTGGGCGAAAGGTCTTTAAAGGGCATATATTCATTCACCCCCCCTCTGAATACATAGCACCGGACCCAACAGTTTGGACTCCCTCAGTGACAGGCCCCTGAGGCTTCTTGTGATATTTAGACTTTTGAGATTTAAAATGAGAGCGGATGGGGTAGTCCTTGAATTGTGTTTGTATGAATCTCGCTCGGCTGTATAGTTGGTGTATGTTTGATATGTCATTCATGGCTAGGATGTTGCGGAAGGTAGGGGTAGCATTTGATATGAGCAACTTGGCTTTCTCTTCCTCCGGAATGTGACCCGGCACGTGGGCGGCCATCTGTCTCCACCTGTTAGCATAGGTGGTAAAATCTTCATCTGCGTTCATTTTCTCGGCCACTAGGTCCATAAAAGAATACTCCGGGCCAACCCGATCTTGAAACCTCTAAATGAATTTTTCTTTTACCACTTTAAAGCTTTCAGCATCCTCGAGTGGTAAAGCATAGAACCACTCCAATGCCACTGCATCTAGTGACCGGTGGAATAAATACGCCATAAGGCGATCATCACATTGGAACTGTGCCGATTCATACATAAACTCCCTCACATGAATGAAGGGATTGGTATTCCTGTCGTATTTGCGGTATGTGGGGAGCTCGGACTGAGGAGGGAACTGGATGTTTTGGAAGCTAGGAACCGGAACGTCCGCCAAAGATTGAGGGCCAACCCACTTTTGAAGAAAATCAAGTTGTTTTTGCATAGCGGCCCATTTATCAAGAAGCTCTTGTTCCCGAGATGGTGCAGGCAAAGCAAGAGGAGTGGGCTCAAAGCGGGCAGCTGAAGGGTAAACCGAAGGAGTGGGAGGCCCATAAGAGGGATATTGGGCCGAAGGATGACCTAAATTGGCATGGACATGGGCCGCCCCTTGCTGAGGGCGAGCAAAGTCGGATGGGCCGATGAGACCCTAAGGCACTGAAGGGATGGGCCTATAAGATTCAGCCTGGGTAAATGAGGGAAGAACGATATTCCCTTTATCAAGAATTTGATTGGCCGAGCTAGAGGACTGGCCCGCTTCTAGATTGGACAATTGGAGGGTCCTAGGTTGGACCGGGGTAAGATCAATTGGAATGGGTGAGACCCCGGGTCCAGAGACAGAGATATTAGACAGACCTTGTGCAATCGTGGGAGGTGGGGCATTGGACCCCTGCAAGGTCTGATAGAGGGCCTGAAGTTGGGACGGATCTAATTGGGCCATCATCTGCAAGATCTGGCCTGTAGGATTATTGGAAGCAAGGGAGGGCTGGGCGCCCTCCATGGAGGTAGCAGATGGAGGAGGGACGATCCCTTCCCTTGATTGAAATTGGGTGACCCTAGGTGGGTCCTCCAAGAGACCTTGAGGAAGGGATTCCTCATGAGAATGGAGAAGATCATAAGAAGACATGGTGGATTCAAAGAGAGAATTGGAATAAGAGGTGAAGAAGGAATTGCTCCTAGAATATGAATCTAAGGACCGGAAGCAACTCCACATGCAATGGAATACCTTGACACAAAACAAACAACACAAATGAGACACTACGAAAATACTCCAAACTTATGAAGACAAAGAAAAGGATGAGAGGCACTCAAAGTCAACCAAGTTATGATGATGCACCAATTTTTTTTTGTTTCCACCTTTAGAACCTTAATGAATTGAATTTAGATATTCTCTCCAACAAGGTTCCTAATAGGAAGGCGTTTGGGACTTGGTTAACTCTAAGGGTGAACTCTCCCTCACGTATGCAACCTAGACACGGTGTGGTAAAGGTACAACCGGCCCGGTGTCTGTGTGGGAATCCACGGCTCGCGGGGACTTATAGAGGTCCGGGGTGTGGTCACCTAGTCGGTCTCAAGGAATATAGAGACAAGAGGATCACACACCAAGGTAGGAAATGCAACCATGATATGAAATATGAATGGGCCTATGTGCACCAGAGTGCATGCAATTTCTAGCCTAAAACTAACAATCAATATGCAAACAATGATGTATAAATGAATAACAACAAAGGAGGAGACTAGATAGCACCCAAGAATGAAAATCACAGTCAAAAACTACAAAAATATAAGCAACCTCGGTGTTCATACCTATAGTAGAGAAACGATCATCCAGGAGACCGCTATGAGATAAGACGATCTATCGCTAGACCGCTTTTAAGCCGAAAACGGCCAAACAGAAGACCGCCAAGGAACTAGGGAGCAGAAACAACAGGAAATAAAATGGAAAAACTGAGGAAAACACAAGGGCTACTGAGATAAACTAAAGACAGCAAGTGAAACAAGCACTCAACACGATTGGCACTAGATGTCCCACCGTGATCATCAAAAAATGGGGGTGTTGATAGTTTTTGTGTGTGTGATGTGCTGAAGGTGAATGTGAATAATGATGTGAATATGAGAAAGAAATATGTGAAAGTGTGTGAGCAAGTAATAACCTAACTCAAACAATCATAAAATCAAGAGCATGGGCATGTCATCAATGCTTATAAGGAGAAAAAAAATAAAAACACATGTCGGGGCATGGAGCAAAAGAATAAAATAAAAACACACACCGTAGGTGTGGAGCAAGTAAAGTAAAGAAGAGTAAGCAAGGATGATGACAAAGATGAACAAATACCCAACCAAAGATGTGTGATCGCCACCAAAGTAATTAAAACAGTAAAAACCACAATAATACCTTGGAAGGAGCCGGTTGAAGTCACCCGCCCGTGGGAGAGAGAAAACCAAGTGCAGCGAACGAAAAATGGTCTTTCAGACGACCGCAATCCAGCAGAAAATGGTCTTACGATAGACTGCCTTATACCTGAAAACGGCCTTCTAGATGACCGCTAGGGCATCCAGAACAGTAGTGTGGAACTTGATCTCCACCCATCCTGGCCGGCCAGAATGGTTGGGCCTCGTGTAGTAAGTCCTGTATACCTGCGAGAAAGTGTAGACAACAAGAAAAATAACCCAATTAGCCCTTAGGCAAGTGTAATAACTATAATCTAATTAAGCTAATATACATAAAAGAAGGGTGAATACCTAGGAGGTTTGGTTTTTTTTAACCCATGTGGGGCGTGGAAAAGATAGGAGGATATTTTTAAAAACGTGATTGAATGTAGAGAACGTGGAGAAAATAAGAGGGAAGATGCTATGGATGCAAGGGAATGATAAACAAGACTAAAGACCAAAGACACAAACTAGACCAAAGAACTTTGTACTCCCTGAACTAGAAGCTTGGTGAACGTGGAAGCAGCTTCTCCTTTGTTGGAAATAGCTCCAGAACGCAGCAGCACTTCATGGCAATCTCCAAAAATCTCCTCCTCAAACCATGAACTTAAGGATCCTATTTATAGGCCCTCAAACCCTAGGTTCGAGTTGGAGGAATAATGACTCGAAAATAGACCTGAAACTAGATAATCCTTGAAGATAATACTCCCAAGAGTCCATAGAAATAAATAGAAGGTTCTGGGAGTCTTCGGTGAGAGGGAAATCAAAGGATGAAGGACTCTAGTTCGTCCATGGTCGAGGAGAGGAAGAATAGGCAGAGCAGGACTCTCCGTTCCACTAGCGGTCTTACGATAGACAGCTATACCCAAGAAACAGTCGTTCAATAGACCGCTAGGCACATGCGGCCAGAAGAAGATAAGATCAAAGAAACCTAGTAGGACTCTCTGCCCATTAGCGGTCTAGAGATGGACCGCCAACGGCCTCCTTTACAGTCGTACGATAGACCGCTAGGGGAGAGAACGTGGCAAAAGACATAAAGGCTAATAAATGCACAACTTAATCCATAAAATAATCCTCATTAGCCCTTATCTAGGCCCAATAAGGTGAAGTGACGAGAAATCAATGGAGCAAGGTCCAACCAAGGAGAATGACCCATAAAATTAGGCCCAAAAATGACCAAAAATGGCCCAATAAGCGGTGAATAACTCTGGACATCATAAAAATAGATAAGGAGATGACCCAACTCATTGGTCATAAAACGGGTGTCAACAAGAGTGACAACACGTGTGGGACAAAAGACACATGAAATGACAGCACGTGGGACAACACAACTAGGTGAGATGACAACCATAGGGGACCAAAGACATAACAAGTACACTCTTCAATCAAGGCCCAAGATCAGATGAAGTAGAACCGCCAGGTTCACAATCGTAAGCAAAAGCCCTCTCATGGAGACACGATGAAGCGAGCAAATAAGAGTCGAGAAGGACATGAGCTCCAGAATAGAGCGAGGGACCAGATTGAAGGAAAGACAGATCAGAAATGTGAATAGGAAGCATGGCGAGAAATATAGAGCAAAGAAGCTTGAACACCTGCAACCTACACACTTAACAAACATATTATATTTATCCCCAAATAAAAGACAGGAAAAAGAGAGATGCATAAATAAAAGACATATTTTTGGACTTTTGACATTTTTTATTTTTTTTATTTTGGAAAATATTTGAATTTTTTGTATTTTTGAAATATCTAAAAAAACTTAGATTTCTTTAATTTTTTTGGATTTTTGACAAAGCAATCTGCAGCACCCGGAGACGGGCTTAAACTACTGGCTAGGAGTGGTCATTCCTCCCCTCTCACTAAGGACTTCCCTTGAGCAGTGCTTGCATTTTAAGGTTGCTCGCCATAACCAACCATCTCTAAAGAATGGCGCCCCTACTAAGGCCATACCCGGGATACACCCCAGCCTAAGAGGGAGAAGCAGAAGAGCAATGGAGATAAGCTTTGTGCGGCATGAGAGATATCAGGATTCGACTTCCTTCTAGGGCACTACCCCTCAAAGATATAGTCTATTATGTTGGGGCTTTGTGGCTTTAATTTTTAGGACCCATTATTCAGGCACGCATACGACCGAGTTCAAGACGTCCCGTACGGAACTGTACTACCACTCTTGCCATGCTTTGATTCATGATTTTGATATTGATTGATTTTTCTTTTGACAACCCTCATTGGCTAGATTTAGCATGAAAGCTCATTTTTCAAGGGTCATAAGACTGCCCCTATTTGTGACCTCTCTCGTATTAGGGAGCACCTAGGTTGGATATCTCATCCATTAATCTCTTGCCCCTACAATTGGCCGAGCAGAGGAAAGAAAAGACATTTGTGTATACCCATGGTGTGGCCAAAGCAGCAACGATGTGTCTCAGAGGAATCGACTACAGCTTGTCGTGTAGTGTGTGGAAAAACACATACAAAAAATCACCCTTAATAATCAGGGAAAGAAACTAGACTCCCAGCGCGGAGCTATCACCAGCCTAAGGATGCTGTAGAAGCGAACTAGTAATTTTGACTAAGAGCAAGACTTCTAACTAAGCCACTCAATCGTGTTTAAGGAATCAACATTATAACCATGCGCAAGAGAAATAAGAATAATGGAAATGAGAGCGTATTCTTGCACAATTAAAAGATACCTTGCAATCCATAAAGTGGAAGTAGCAACATCTGAAGCGATCTTGATCAGCGAGCTTCATATTCCTTGGTTGACATGATCGAGAATGAAAGGATAACAATGGTTTGAAGGTTCCTTGACATGAAGGAGCGGCTGACACCAAACTAGACGAAGAAGGATAAAAAGGAAGAGATATGAGGGCTAGAACTCCCTCGCTAGGGCTCAAAGACCCTGATAACAAGGAACATGATACAGAATAAACAGAGATTAGTTGAGATCAAGGTGGACTAAAGCCTCAAAAATAGCATGAAAAAGGGTAACGACCCTGAAATTGTGAGGAAGAAAGAATAGAAAGACGATGAGGAGATTGCTGTGAAGACAAGGAAAAAGAGGGATAATCATCCGACGCAGTCGGAGAAGAATCAAGAATAGAATCCAGAAATTCCAGAGGAGTAGAATCAGGTGAAAATTGAAGATCTGAGCAATGAAGGAGATGATTCGGAGGCTCTGGATGAGAATAGGAATGGGAAAGTGCCCCGAAATCGGGGTGATAGGACGGCCTAGGTAGTGGCATAGAACTACGGAAATAAGGAAAATCTGGAGGCTCCGGATGAGAAGGAGGAGAATGGGGGTTCATGGACCCGGAAAAAGATGAGAAAATCGTAGAAGCAGGATCAGGAGGAGTCAGGTACACCACCCAAGGGTGGGAGTTGAGTAGAAGAAATGATGAATGAAAGGAAGAGGAAGAGGAAGGAGAAGTGATCCCCTGAATGCATAATCAATGGCCCTTAAACTTGCACCGCCATCTCTTCTTCGTAGAAACTCCTCGAAAATGGACCCGCCTGGCACGGGCTCGGACCTTCAGGTGCCTTGTCTTGCAATATCTTCTCAAATAGCGGGCCCATCTGGCAGAGGACCTACCCCAACTATGAACATGTATCTTCATCGGGGCGGTTGCCCCTAGACACCCGGTGCTAACAATAGGTGGACATTCTTGAACAGGTGACTCCTCAGAATGATGAATATCACAAAACCATGGAGTCCTGTCACTTGGCACCAAAAGCATAAGGTTCGGCAATGCTACTCGACAATCAGGCTTGAAGCACAACTCCCTTGATAAAAGGGAATAATGAAACTAAGGGAGAGTAATACACGACGTTGACGTGGCCAGCCTGCTGACAAACTGAGAGAAATTGAATAGAATGTGCAAAATATCCTTAGAAAAGCTTGAGAATACGGCAAACTGCCCCTTGAACATAGAATGCATGATTTCCTTAGTAGCCGTATGAGTTAGCACAATATGGGTGGAGAACCCCTCTTGACCAGTTATGTGAACCGCAACAGAGCGAGGAGTAATAAAAACATCCATGGTAAACTTTCTAGGGAGTAATGAGATTGCCACCGGCGTCATTTTTGAAGAAACGGGCAACAAGGCGAGAGAACTCTTCTTAACAACCGTCCTTGGAGGTAGAGGCATATCATTTCTGAAATGGCCAGAGATCAGGACCCGAACTGGCATGCGGTAAATGAAGTCCTGAAGCTCAAAGTGTATCACCGGGATTGTATTGTCTTGACTCGGCTCATCATCTCCCTGGGGACAAGACACGAGGGGCACCAAAGGTAACACACACCCACTCCGTGGGGTGAAAGTAGATGGAGAAGTAGAAAGAATAGGCTCGAATGGCATGTTAGGCAGTGGAGGGATAGCGACAATGGCAGGCGCGAGTGTAGGAGAAGGCATAGGTGGAGGTAAAGCCAAAGGTGAAGGCGAAGCTTGCTCAGGCTCGGTCGATGAGGGAGATGGAGAAGACGATGACGGGGGAGATGAAAGCAGCAAAGGTGGTGGAGATGGATTAGGTGGCGAGGATGACAATGAGGCTAATGGAGATGGTGATGGAGATGGAGAGGGTGAAGAGGAAGGGCGTGGTGCCCACCGTCGACATATCGACACGACGTGTCGAGCGGCGTTAGAAGTGGAAGTGCGAGTAGAAGAAGCGGTGGGTGGGAGTAGAAGAAACGGTGGCAATGGGAGCAAAGGAAGTAGATATAGTGGGAGCAATGTGAGCACTAGCCTGAGCGGAGGCTTGGGTTTGCAGAGATGATGGAGACGGGGTAGGAGGTAGCAAAGATGATGGGGTTGATCGAGATGGGGATGACAGTGGGGTAGGCGATGGCCTAGGTAACGGGTGATGGAGTAGGTGATGGTGTAGGCAACGGAGCAGGTGCAACACTAATCAAAGAATCACAGGGGTACCCCTAGTCTTGTAATGATGGAGATGGCTGCATGGGCGGCTCTTGCTGATGTTGCTGCTTGTTGCGGAGGTATAGAACAACCTAATGAATAGCGGCCAATCGATTCTCTTCTTATCTTCGAAGTCATAAACGTACTCCTGAAACTTAGGAAAATCCTCGACCAAATGCCCCTACTGACGATGGTAATCAAATAACTAAAGCAAATTCATGCCCACTGGTTGACAAGACACAACCGGAGAAAGTTGAAACGCGTTAGTGGCTATCAAAGCCCGAAAGATGTTAGTAAAAGACTTCTGCAATAGAAAACGATGAGCCCGCTTCAGGCAAAGTAGATGCCGAGGGATATGAGAAGCTAATGAAGAGGGTTGTGGATAAGGAAGTGGAGGTTGCGTGGGCAAAGGTGCATGGCAACTAGTGGAGGGACTAGGTGGAGACACATGATGAATTGAATGAGGAGGGGGTATATAGTGGACGGCATCCACTTGCTCAGGGTCTAGTGTTCCCTAGACAGGAGGTGGAGACACATGTAGGTATATAAAGGTGGAAGGCTGATCATGGAGGGCGGAAGGATGACCCATGTAGGGTTGATATGTCGAGGCGTAGGGCTGACTCGTGGAGGGCGAGTAGGTGGTGGAAGGTTGACTCATGGAGGATTGATGAGAGGCGGAGGGCTGACTCATGGATGGTTGATATGCGGGAGCGTAGGGTTGGCTCGTGGAGGGTGAAGTGTGAGTGGACATAGGAGGTGAAGAAGACTCGAGGTTAAGGGAACCTTGGAGTTTTTGGCGAATGAAGCGGGCTCAGCTGCATAGATGTTGCCAGGTGGTGATGTCATTTAGGGCCAAGATGAAGCGATACTCAAGCATTGCATTGGAAATAACCATCTTAATTTGCTCTCCATCCGAAATATGCCCTAGGACATGCACGGCAAGGCGACGCCAGTGGTCAGCAAAGGTAGATAACTCCTCGTTGGGCTTCATATTCTCATGGACCAGATCCACAACGGAGAACCTAGGCCCAACCTGGTCTTGATATTGCTAAATAAACTTGCTCTCGCGGTAAGGAAAAGAACAAATCCTAAGCCGGGCCTTCTAATGACAAACCAAATAGATAGGCTATCAAGCGTTGGTCATGTCGAAATTGGGCCGACTCACAAACGAACTCCTTAATGTGCATAAAGGGGTCACCGGTTCCACCATAACGGCGATAGGCGAGAATTTGTGAAGGTGGTGGAAGATGGAGATTTTGAAAGGCAAATCAGACACTCAAGGAGGGTTTAGGATTGATCCGACGTTGGAGCTCATCAAGCTGGCATTGTGCTTGAGAGATCATCTCCTGGGTAGGCAGAGATCGAGAATGATGTAGGCCAGCTTGATCAAGATGTTGTGAATTTGGACCCGGACTATGATAATGGGCCAGATAAGAGGATCCAGGCTGATAAGAATATGGGCCCATTCCGGGAGTGGTAGGATATGCGGGCCTATAAGGAACATTAGCACATGGACCAATTGGGCCAGCAGCAGCATGGGTAGAAGGAGGAGGCCCATTAAGAGGATAAGGCCTATTAAGAGAGGAAGGCCTATTAAGGTGACTTGCAATCAATGTTTGGGCCTGACCGGGGTCCATTGGCGAACAAGGCAAGAAAGATGGGCCATAAGATTAGCTTGTTCCTCCGATGGGTCAGGGGGACCACGGGAAGATGGGCCCGCGTGGGAAGAGGATTCCACGCGGGAATAAGGAGATGGGGAAGAAGAAAGGTACATAGAATGGAAATGGCGCCCCATGAGAGTGGCAGAGACTTAATAATAGGAAAATCAAGGAAATACAGCCAGGGAAGAGGGAACGCTGAATGAGGAGAGCAAGGCTAGACCAGGGTAGATGGTGATCATGTGGTGACCGCAACTAGAAGGAGGTGGCCCTGGGAGGATCGCGTCCAGACTCAGAGACAGACAAACTGACTGACTGACTTATGGATGGGAAATCAATGGAGAAATGACCTAGGATGCTGGAACCATGCCTAAAACAAAATGAATCAACAACAAAATGTATATAATGGACAAGAAAATGCAATACAAACACCACGAATATGCTTGAATAACCCAAACAATACAAACAATATGAATGCGAAGGATTTCACCCAAGATCAAACAAGTTGATATGATGCGAAAGTTTTTAGAAGTTTTAATGGATCTTTTAATGATTTGAATTAAGAATAATTCTCTCAAGATAGGAATCCTATTGGAATAAGGTCAAAACTTTAGGTTGAACTAGGTTTAATCTCCCTCACACGTATACAAATGCAAATCCTAAGGGTGGAAAGGTACAATTGGCTCGGCGTCCGTGTGGGAATCCACGGCTCGCGGAGGCTTACGGAGGTCCCAGATAAGATCACCTAGTCGCCTCTAAGGAATATGGAGGCGAGAGGATCACTTACCAAGGTAGGAATACAACTACAAACCTGCAATGCATAGCCCTATGCGCACCGGAGTGCATGCAACTTCTAGCCTAAAACTAGCAAGTTAACACAAGATAAAAATATGCCAACACAAAAAAATGGAAGCAAATAACATGAAAAATATGAAGGCAATGTGATGAAAAATAATGCAAAAATAGGAGAGACACAATCAGAAGCCAGCAATGTAATCAAACCATCACCAAACAACATACCTGAGTGGGCTGCATACTGGGGCTTGAGAAGTAGGTGGGTAGACCGCCACTTGCTTTCCAGGATAGAAACAGTTGGGAAAAGAAACAGAAAATCCGATAATGCACAATCTAAACAAAGACAGATATGATGGAATGGATGTAGAATAATATATGAAAAACTAAGTGAATATGATGGGCAGGAACTTAGGGAGACACACTGTCACGTCCCGAACAAGGCGGAAATATCGGGACGTACAGTTAGGGACACGCTGGCAAGAGAGGGAACTAAATTTAAAATAATACACAAGTGCTACAAGATGGAAATGCTAAATGATCATTAATAAACCACGACTAATACAATAAACCTCAAGTTCAACTTAATAAAATTGGAATAATCAACCACTAAAACTCAATAACATGACTGAGACTAAAAGCTCTCCAAAACACAACTAAAGAAGGATAACACACTACTAACACACTAGAACTGATACACTCAAGACATCACTCCTGCCCTTCCCCATCGGTAAGCGCGTCACCTGAAAAGCCTGGAAAGGGGGAAACAACGGGGTGTGAGCTAACGCTCAGTAGGAAATAATAGACATGTATAAGTGATTAATAGTTTAATTACATTTTCAAAATGTCATGCTACAAATGATAAAAATAATAAAAGATAACGATGATATCACGAAACGAAATTCAAAGATCTTGCAAGGTCAAGAATATAATGAATAGAATAGTAAGACAAGAATTTACTACAGGAGATAACGATAAAAAGTTGGCCATATCAAGACAATTCAAGTCATGTCAAGCAAGTATGTAATTTCATTTTCACGTCCAAGTAATGAGCAAGTACAGTAACCACAAGTAGAGTATAGAACAGTGACGAGTGGAAAGTGAAAAGTAGTAGAAAGTAATGTAGAGAGTAGTGGAATGAGTAGTGGAGAGAGTAGTGGACAGTCCTAGATTTAACACATGTCAAGTACTGGTGCCAAATGCCACACCTAGTCATTCACCTCCCAGGGGTACACGTAGTGTTCGGGCGCTCTTCCCAGGACTAGACCGAGCCCTTAATTGTTTGCCAGGCATTGATTTCTTTGGATCAAAGATCCCACGAATCTAGACTTCCACAGTTTATGGCCAGAATTCCAAGGTTTAAACTAAGTAGCAATAACAACTTCAAGTAGGAAGGAGATTCATTTCCAGAATTTCAAGGTAAGTATAATCATCAAGGAGATTGAAATCAAGTCACAACAAGAGTTAATCGTGCTGCGCTACTGTAAAACAGCAGCAATCAAACAAGCTAAACAACATATTAATCCTAATCATCAAGTTAAGATATCATGATTTAACCATTATCATTTGTATTAGCCAAAGTGCCAACAAGATAGAACAAGTTGTCGAAGTAAAGGACAAGCTCACAGGAATGAAATAGCATGTATTAACAGAGATTTTAGTTACACCATTAACCACTAATTATGTGGGTTTCTATTTAATCTTGTATGCATTGAAATGAAGATGATAAACGGTGTGTTTTTACACTAAGTTTGCATGTATGGACCAATGTTAATTGAAACTAAAAAGGGTACATGAATAGGTCATTAGTTCCTCAAAAATTTAGTTTTCAATGTGATTAGGTTGAATGGATTGATTCCCTGGTGATCCGGATTGATCCCCGGGTCAAAACATCACTTAAAACGGGTTTACGGGGCATGGGTCGACCCTTTGGGTCGACCCCTGGAAAAATTCCAGGGATGGGTCGACCCCTGGGTCGACCCCTACATTCCTGGCTGCATGGGTCGACCCCTGGGTCGACCCCTGCATTCCTAGCTGCATGGGTCGACCCATGGGTCGACCCCTGCAGGTTGTGGGTCGACCCCTGCAAGGTAGCAAGCTGCTGCTTTGCAGGGCTGAAATGGGTCGACCCGTGGGTCGACCCCTGGGTTTCCAGACCCAAAAAGCGATGAAATCTCCACGAATTTGGGGTCTAAAAGTATTGGGATCATAACCATAGACTCTAGGGTTAATAATATGCATCTTAGGGTCATAAAACACAATTTTAAATCACGAATTTCGATAGGAATCCAATGAAATAAATCATATTCTATGAAGAACACAAGTAAAGTCTAGCTTGCTAGCATGCTTCTAATAACACACAAAATACTCTAGACATGATCTATAAAAATTGGGGATTTTGATGTCAAAAGAAAGTTAACATGCTATTGATTACATTCATGTATGTTAATTAGAAATTGGGCTGTTATCACCTACCTCAAATTGAAGAAGGAACTCGAAACCTAGAATAAAGAACAACTTGACAGCACCTCACTAAAACCTCGATATCTCCACGGATACCTAATGAAAATTGGGGCTTTTGCCACCAATGGAAAGAGCTCGATGAGAGGTACAATTTTCTATACTCATGATCAAGATTTGGTTGAGAATTCCTACCTCAATCGATTGATCAAAGAAGGATGAAGGGAAGCCAATGGCCTACTGACCGACCTCCACAAATCGAACTAGATCTCTCTAGATCCGAAATTTCAGCGAACCCCACAGCAGCCAAATGAAAGAAGACTCGTAGGGCTTCATTTTGATAGCTCATAGAGCTTCTGGAGCCTTCTGAATTGAGAGTATTTGCTGCTGCAAGCTACGTGTTTAGAAACGGCGCCGAAATCCTTGACTTGACCAAACTATGTCGGCAGCACGTTTTGGGGCTAAGTTTACCTCAAATTGATTGAGGGTAAATGTTCCTTACATTGTGGCCTTCCATTTGCCCCTGATTTCATATCATTTGGTTGAGTAATCAGGTCGAATTTGATGTTCAAAGTTTGGGTGAATAGTGAATACGAATTTGGGTTAGGTGGGCTGTAAGTCAGGCTTAATCCATTGATTAGGCCTAGATAATGATTTAATTAGGCTTACTCCAAGAAGACAAAAGTGTTAGTCGAAGCATCTATTATTTAATTAAGATTTTTATGAATTTTTATATGGTAAATAAAATTCCACTTCTACTATTCCGTAATTAATTAAATATTAAGTTTGGAAGACTTAGTTCGCTAATTCGGCTTAATAAACGATTGTATTAGGCTTAATTGTAGAAGACAAAGTTGATAAACAAAATTAATTCTACAAGATGTGATTTTGGGGGATTTTTAGAAAATAGTAGAAAAATGACTTATTCTATTAATTAATTAATTAATCTAATTAATTTGGATAATTCTCATTAATTTCGAATAACTTCAAATAAATTCCAAATAATTACAAATAACTTTCTAAATAAATTTCTAAAGAATTTGGGGTCTTACACCCTCCCCTACTTAAAGGAATTTGGTCCTCCAAATTCACTGCACTAAAACTGAGAGTAGAAAAAGATCGCTCACCTAGAATAGATCGGGATACCGCTTTCGCATAGTCTCTTCGGACTCCCATGTAGCTTCTTCGGTCCCACGTCGACTCCACTGAATCTTGACCATCGGTATCGAACGATTCCGGAGTTACTGATGCTTCCGGTCCAGAATCTTGACAGGTCTTTCCTCATAGGTCAAATCTTCCTTCAGTTCAAAATCCACTTGTTGAATGATATGAGTGGGATCCCGTACACATATTTCCGTAACATAGACACATGGAAAACATTATGTACGCCAGACAAATGCTGTGGTAAAGTCAGTCTGTATGCCACCTCTCCCACTCTATCTAGAATCTCGAATGGACCAATGTACCTCGGACTCAGCTTGCCATGAATGCCAAATCTTCGGATCCCTCTCGTGGGAGAGACCTTTAAGAACACATGCTCGCCAACCTGAAATTTCAATGCCCTTCTCCTGTTATCGGCATAACTCTTCTTTCTTGACTGGGCTACTTGTAACCGGTCTCGGATAACACGGATGTTCTGTGATGATTCCGAAACAAGATCTGGTCCAAGCCACTGTTTCTCACCTACCTCGTCCCAACACAACGGGGAACGACAACTTCTACCATATAGTGCTTCAAAAGGAGCCATCTGAATGCTAGACTGATAGCTGTTATTGTAAGCAAATTCAATTAATGCCAAATGCTCACTCCAATTACCACCGAAATCAATCATGCAAGCTCGCAGCATATCTTCCACTATCTGATTGGTTCTTTCAGTCTGTCCATCTGTCTGTGGATGAAAAGCAGTACTGAAATTCAGACGAGTACCCAAAGACTCTTGCAGTCCCTTCCAGAAATGTGAAGTAAATCTGGGGTCTCGATCAGATACTATATTCACTGGAATACCATGCAACCTCACCACTTCCTTTATATACAAAGCAGCCAATACATCAATCGTCCACTTGGACTTAATTGGTAAGAAATGAGCCGACTTTGTCAATCGATCGACAATCACCCATATCGCATCAAATCCACCACGAGTCCTAGGTAGACCCATAATGAAATCCATGCCAATACTTTCCCACTTCCATTGGGGTATGTCGAGTGGTTTCAATTTCCCTGCTGGTCTAAAATGTTCGGCCTTAACTTGCTGACATACCAAACATCTGCTCACAAAATCTGCAACTTCTCTTTTCATATTCGGCCACCAAAAGGACCTTTTCAAATCTCGGTACATCTTAGTGCCTCCAGGATGAATGGTATATCTGGATCTGGGGGGCTTCCTCAAGAATGTTATTCTTTATTGTAACCTCATCCGGAACACAAGTTCTGCCTTTAAATAATAATCTACCATCATCGGCAAACATGAAGTCAGGTCTGCTACTCAAGCTTCCCTTGATCTCTAGCAACTCGGGATCATTATCTTGCAAGGACTTGATCTCTATCAATAATTCAGGTTTAAGTTGAATCTGAGCAATCAGGATCCGATCATTGTCAATATTGAGATCCAGACTAGATAATTGTTCCAACAATCTCCATTCTTGTAACATGAGACTTGACAATCTAGCTACCGGCTTCTGGCTTAATGCATCTGCCACAACATTACCTTTGCCAGGATGATACTCAATCGAGAAGTCGAAGTCTTTCAAGTACTCCAACCATCTCCGCTGCCTCATGTTGAGTTCCTTTTGAGAAAATAAGTACTTCAAACTCTTATGATCTGAAAACACTATAAAGGTTTCTCCATACAAGTAATGCCTCCAAATCTTCAAAGCAAACACGACTGCAGCAAGTTCCAAATCATGAACAGGATAATTATCTTCGTGCTTCCTCAACTGCCTAGAGGAATAGGCAATCACCTTCCCATGCTGCATGAGTACACAGCCTAAGCCAATACCTGAAGCATCAGTATAAACAACAAATCCTCCTTCACCAGAAGGTAAAGCCAAAACAGGTGCAGTAGTCAAACACTCCTTCAGAGTCTGAAAGCTTCGCTGACAATCATCTGACCAATCAAACTTATTCTCCTTGCGGGTTAATCTTGTCATAGGTACTGCAATCTTGGAGAAATCTTGAATAAATCTTCGGTAATAGCCTGCCAGGCCTAGGAAACTTCTAACTTCAGTTGCACTAGTAGGCTGCTCCCAATTCTTCACTGCCTCAATCTTCGAAGGATCAACAGAAATATCGTTCTTCGTAATTATATGTCCTAGAAAGGACACCTCTTGCAGCCAAAACTCACACTTACTGAACTTAGCATATAGCTGATGATCTCTCAATAGTTGCAATGCCATTCTCAGATGCTCAGCATGCTCCTCCTCATTCTTAGAATAAATCAGGATGTCATCAATAAAGACTACGACCCATTGATCAAGATAGGGCCGAAATACATCGTTCATCAACTGCATGAAAGCTGCTGGAGCATTCGTTAGACCAAAAGGCATAACGACAAATTCAAAATGACCATACCTGCTGCGGAAAGCTGTTTTATAAATGTCCTCTTCCTTAATCCGCAACTGGTGATATCCAGATCGAAGATCGATCTTAGAGAAATATTGAGCTCCCGCTATCTGGTCAAATAACTTGTCAATCCTCGGCAAGAGATATTTGTTCTTGACAGTCTGCTGGTTTATTTGCCGATAATCAATGCACAACCTCATCGAACCATCTTTCTTCCTAACGAATAACACAGGGGCTCCCCACGGAGAAGTACTAGGACGAATAAAACCCTTCTCGAGTAATTCCATCAGTTGCTGCTTCAGTTCCCTCAGTTTCGCAGGAGACATACGGTAAGGAGCCTTAGAAATAGGAGCTGTGCCAGGAATAAGATCAATAGAAAAGATAACTTCCCGCTCAGGCGGAAGTCCTGGTAATTTCTCTGGAAAAATATCAGGAAAATCTCGGACAACAGGAATGTCCTTGATCTCAATCTGCTGCTCAGGGGTTGCACAAACAAAGGCTTGAAAAGCCTCACACCCACGCCTTAAAAGCTTATCAGCTCGAAGAGCCGAAATGAGTGGTACGGAGTTATGGTGCTTGACTCCCGTAAAAGATAAACCAGAATGTCCAGTAAAAGTCACTGAGCTAGAACTACAGTGAACATTGGCCTCATACTTGGCCAACCAATCTGCTCCTAGGATTACATCATAATCCTTCATATCCATGCAGACCAAATCTGCTGGAAAGTTCTGTTCACCAATCATAACCTTACTAGAAGGATAGAAATACTGGATTGTTGATCTAGTGCCAATAGGGGTTGAAATCTCTAACGGAGTATTCATCAAAACAGGTTCCATAGCTAATGACTTAGCAAATCTCCGTGAAATAAAAGAATGTGTTGCACCAGTATCAAAGAGAGCAAGTGCGGGCTTATCGATTATAGTAAGGGTACCTTCGACGAGTCCGCCATCATCAGAAATCCCATTTTCATCTTCATGTAAAGCTTGAAGCTTGCCTTGTGGTTTCTTGAAGACTAGTGGTTTTGCCGGTGTAGCTTGTTCCGATATGAGAGGGCAATTGGGGACACGGTGCTCCTTGCTTCCACATCGCAAACAGGCGCCTAGCTTGCGCCAGCACTCCTCTATCTTGTGACCCGGACGATCACAATAGTTGCACACGCCCTTAAATGGAACAATAGGGCCAGGCTTCTTATCTTCATGCCTCGTCATCTTGCCCTTCCACGATCCGGACCCGCTCCACGAACCAGGTCCACTAACAGGCCTCTTCTTGGCATACCCGGGTTCGACACTCCCGGAACCCGTAGGTAATTCTTTCTTGGTGCCTTTCCCACGGATTCTCTCCGTCATCTCAAGAGTATCCTCTAGAACTTGCGCTTTCCTCACCATCTCGGAATAAGTGGAAATCTCCATCGGTGCCAATTGGTTGATATAATGAAGCTTCAAACCATTGAGAAAGCGCTTCGCCTTCATCTTCTCGGTGGAAATGAGATGTGTAGCATATCGAGAAAGCCGTGCGAATTGAGCCTCATACTCCGCCACGGACAAACCTCGATGTTTCAAGGCCGTGAACTCTGCCGCTTCTCTTGCACTCTATCGGAAAAATACTTGTTGTTGAAGAATTCCTCGAACTCTTCCCACATAACTTGCCGATCTCCGAGAGTTGCCTTGATAGAATCCCACCAAGTACGTGCATCATGTTCCAGTTGAAATGTGGACAAAAGGACACGCTCCTGGTTGGTGCATTGCATAACTTCAAAGATTCTCCCCATCTCATCTAGCCAGTGCTCGGCTTGGTCAGGGTCAGTCGAACCAGTGAATCTAGGCGGATTCATTCCGCGGAAGTTCCGGTATAGATCACCGGTGCCATGTGGTGCCGCTCCTGCCTGAGCTACTTGCTGAAGGGCCTGAGTAAGGCCTTGAACCGTACGATGCAGGTTCCTCCATTCAGCACGATCAGCTGCCATCTACACGAGAAATAGATTACTTAGGTTCAAATAAGATAGATAATTACACGATTAAGAAACGAACTTAACCCAAGTTCTACCCATTCTTACCAGGTCAGGTCCTAGACTTTTACAAGGTTAAGGATCTAATGCACCTAGACACGACCAAAACTCGGTACCTGGCGGAGGTAATCGGTCCGAAGACCACTCGCGCAAGTGTGCGACCTTCCGATAGGCGTAGCCTAACGTTCGGACAACACCTTTTGATATATCGATTATTGGGATGCAATGCAAGAAAACTTAAAACTTAGGGAACCTAGGAATGTGAAACCTAGGGCTCTGATACCAACTAAACTGTCACGCCCCGAACAAGGAGGAAATATCGGGACGTACAGTTAGGGACACGCTGGCAAGAGAGGGAACTAAATCTAAAACAATACACAAGTGCTACAAGATGGAAATGCTAAATGATCATTAATAAACCACGACTAATACAATAAACCTCAAGTTCAACTTAATACAACTGGAATAATCAACCACTAAAACTCAATAACATGACTGAGACTAAAAGCTCTCCAAAACACAACTAAAGAAGGATAACACACTACTAACACACTAGAACTGATACACTCAAGACATCACTCCTGCCCTTCCCCATCGGTAAGCGCATCACCTGAAAAGCCTGGAAAGGGGGAAACAACGGAGTGTGAGCTAACGCTCAGTAGGAAATAACAGACATGTATAAGTGATTAACAGTTTAATTACATTTTCAAAATGTCATGCTACAAATGATAAAAACAATAAAAGATAACGATGATATCACGAAACGAAATTCAAAGATCTTGCAAGGTCAAGAATATAATGAATAGAATAGTAAGACAAGAATTTACTACAGGAGATAACGATAAAAAGTTGGCCATATCAAGACAATTCAAGTCATGTCAAGCACGTATGTAATTTCATTTTCACGTCCAAGTAATGAGCAAGTACAGTAACCACAAGTAGAGTATAGAATAGTGATGAGTGGAAAGTGAAAAGTAGTAGAAAGTAATGTAGAGAGTAGTGGAATGAGTAGTGGAGAGAGTAGTGGACAGTCCTAGATTTAACACATGTCAAGTACTGGTGCCAAATGCCACACCTAGTCATTCACCTCCTAGGGGTACACGTAGTGTTCGGGCGCTCTTCCCAGGACTAGACCGAGCCCTTAATTGTTTGCCAGGCATTGATTTCTTTGGATCAAAGATCCCACGAATCTAGACTTCCACAGTTTATGGCCAGAATTCCAAGGTTTAAACTAAGTAGCAATAACAACTTCAAGTAGGAAGGAGATTCATTTCCAGAATTTCAAGGTAAGTATAATCATCAAGGAGATTGAAATCAAGTTACAACAAGAGTTAATCGTGCTGCGCTACTGTAAAACAGCAGCAATCAAACAAGCTAAACAACATATTAATCCTAATCATCAAGTTAAGATATCATGATTTAACCATTATCATTTGTATTAGCCAAAGTGCCAACAAGATAGAACAAGTTGTCGAAGTAAAGGACAAGCTCACAGGAATGAAATAGCATGTATTAACAGAGATTTTAGTTACACCATTAACCACTAATTATGTGGGTTTCTATTTAATCTTGTATGCATTGAAATGAAGATGATAAACGGTGTGTTTTTACACTAAGTTTGCATGTATGGACCAATGTTAATTGAAACTAAAAAGGGTACATGAATAGGTCATTAGTTCCTCAAAAATTTAGTTTTCAATGTGATTAGGTTGAATGGATTGATTCCCCGGTGATCCGGATTGATCCCCGGGTCAAAACATCACTTAAAACGGGTTTACGAGGCATGGGTCGACCCTTTGGGTCGACCCCTGGAAAAATTCCAGGGATGGGTCGACCCCTGCATTCCTGGCTGCATGGGTCGACCCATGGGTCGACCCCTGCAGGTTGTGGGTCGACCCATTGGGTCGACCCCTGCAAGGCAGCAAGCTGCTGCTTTGCAGGGCTGAAATGGGTCGACCCGTGGGTCGACCCCTGGGTTTCCAGACCCAAAAAGCGATGAAATCTCCACGAATTTAGGGTCTAAAAGTATTGGGATCATAACCATAGACTCTAGGGTTAATAATATGCATCTTAGGGTCATAAAACACAATTTTAAATCATGAATTTCGATAGGAATCCAATGAAATAAATCCTATTCTATGAAGAACACAAGTAAAGTCTAGCTTGCTAGCATGCTTCTAATAACACACAAAGTACTCTAGACATGATCTATAAAAATTGGGAATTTTGATGTCAAAAGAAAGTTAACATGCTATTGATTACATTCATGTATGTTAATTAGAAATTGGGCTGTTATCACCTACCTCAAATTGAAGAAGGAACTCGAAACCTAGAATAAAGAACAACTTGACAGCACCTCACTAAAACCTCGATATCTCCACGGATACCTAATGAAAATTGGGGCTTTTGCCACCAATGGAAAGAGCTCGATGAGAGGTACAATTTGCTATACTTATGATCAAGATTTGGTTGAGAATTCCTACCTCAATCGATTGATCAAAGAAGGATGAAGGGAAGCCAACGGCCTACTGACCGACCTTCACAAATCGAACTAGATCTCTCCAGATCCGAAATTTCAGCTAACCCCACAGCAGCCAAATGAAAGAAGACTCGTAGGGCTTCATTTTGATAGCTCATAGAGCTTCTGGAGCCTTCTGAATTGGGAGTATTTGCTGCTGCAAGCTATGTGTTTAGAAACGGCGCCGAAATCCTTGACTTGACCAAACTATGTCGGCAGCACGTTTTGGGGCTAAGTTTACCTCAAATTGATTGAGGGTAAATGTTCCTTACATTGTGGCCTTCCATTTGCCCCTGATTTCAGATCATTTGGTTGAGTAATCAGGTCGAATTTGATGTTCAAAGTTTGGGTGAATAGTGAATACGAATTTGGGTTAGGTGGGCTGTAAGTCAGGCTTAATCCATTGATTAGGCCTAGATAATGATTTAATTAGGCTTACTCCAAGAAGACAAAAGTGTTAGTCGAAGCATCTATTATTTAATTACGATTTTTATGAATTTTTATATGGTAAATAAAATTCCACTTCTACTATTCCGTAATTAATTAAATATTAAGTTTGGAAGACTTAGTTCGCTAATTCGGCTTAATAAACGATTGTATTAGGCTTAATTGTAGAAGACAAAGTTGATAAACAAAATTAATTCTACAAGATGTGATTTTTGGGGATTTTTAGAAAATAGTAGAAAAATGACTTATTCTATTAATTAATTAATTAATCTAATTAATTTGGATAATTCTCATTAATTTCGAATAACTTCAAATAAATTCCAAATAATTACAAATAACTTTCTAAATAAATTTCTAAAGAATTTGGGGTCTTACACACACGACCATAATCAAGAGCCACAGAAGACGGGAGAGAGCGACGTACCTCGGGGCTGCCCTTGGGATACCAGAGATAGAAGGCGGCCCTCCCAGGGCCGCTATCTGAAGAAGGTGACCTCCAGGAGGCCGCTACCTTGTAGCCGAACCCAAAAGTGCAGCAAGAAAATAGTGTCAACGTGGGACCTAGACACTTCAACACAGACACAGCAGTGACAGAAAAAGCAAGAATAGTTTGATGGGCACTAGGTGTCCCACCGTGATCACCAAAAAATGAGATTGTAGATATGAATCACCCACCCCGAACAAAGCAATAATTGTGCACAAGCATGCAATAACATGAAAGGGCAAAGGGGCGATAAAGATGAAGAACGTACTGTGATCGTCACCAAGGGTTGACAGTAGAAAAAAAAAGCTATAAGGAATAGAAAACCTACTGCGTACGTTGGAAAAGAAGGAAGAAGACGCGACCAAAGAGGGACTGCTAAGACATGATCACGCTCGATAAACGAGGTGCGGGGGACGTTGTGGATCACACCTCCTCACCTTCCAGTCGGCTAGAAGATGAGGGCCTCATGTTTGCTCTTGCTTTTCCTACAAATCAAAGATAAACAAGGAGATAAAAAGCCATTAGATCATGAAGTGTAGCATCAATCCCGAATGCATAGTACAATAGGAGAAATTGAGGGAGAACGCACCCGGGGAGGGTTTTTAACCCATGTAAACGGGACAAACAGATAGGTGTGTGTATTGTGTATGCATGGAGATGTAAAAGATGAATTAACATGTAGCAATGCTGCGGGAAATAGTGATGCAAAATGTGCAATCGTGCAGAAATAGTGCAGAACAGTGCAAAACTTTTGATGAAACCCAGAAAGGGAGGACAAAGATGTTGGCCCCAGTAGGTGAGCAAATAAGAAGGGGGGTTGAATTATCCCCCACGCGATATGGTAAATTTAAAACTAACTTAGCAAGATTACAACAACTATCAGATTTAAATTAAGATAAACAGAGATTTGAATCCTAGAAGAATTAGTTCTCCCAGCCTTTCCGATCTCACACGATAGCCTAGACAAATTTATCCAATAATCACATAGAACGATGCATAGCGGATAAACAAATAGTGTGTGTGTGTGTAAACAAGATGTGATCTAAAAATACGTAATGTGTGTGATCAAGATAAATCTTAAACCAATCTCCTGTGAATGAGGTAGGTGATAAGGAAACAATCACATAAATCAAACAACAAGGCACACGGATTTTTAAGGAGGTTCGGGACCACGACGGGCTCCCTACGTCCACCCCTTACCAAATCGGCGAGGCTTAACTCACTGGAAAACCAGCACGGGGAAGACTCCCCAACACAGAGTGACACTCCAACACACACGGGGATGAATCTTCAACACGGAGCCAAGCTCCAACACACACACACGCAGGATGACTCATGCACACACACGGGGACCGTCCCAACACACGCATAAAGACGGAGTCTCCAACACGATCCGACGATCGGATCATGACACGCACACACGCCGCAACAATCGCAGCACAAAACATACACGACCATATGCAAACGGTCACAAACACACATAATATCCTTGAGTTCAAAAAATTTATACAAATATTCAGGACATGCTCAGACCGAAATATAACACATGACAAACATCACAACCAAGCAGGAATAAGATGTAGAAATATATTCCCCTTTGTTTCCAAGGCCGATAGATGATGCTTCTTGAGGCTCAGGTCGGAGGGAAGACGAATGAACTCGATATCAACATCCTCTTGATCCTCTCTTCATTCCGCTTCTCTTTTCCTTCTTCCTCGAACTTCAGAAATCACTTGAAGTACATGAAATCCTCTTTCCCAGTTCTCCTTTTCTCATCCTTGGCCTTCTTCTCCTACAAGATAGAAAATAAGCACATTAGGGTATCCCTCTCTACAAATTCGTAGCTCTCGCATATGTATATATAAGACAAAGCATAAGAGCAATATAGCCCTTCTAGAACCCTCCAAAAGACCCCCAATAGGTCTACCAATAACCAAGGGGTATATGGGTAATATTAGGAACCATTTGGATAGAGTTTGATGTGTTTCGGATTAGATTCGCGAAGCCCGTTCCGAAAGCCCGACGGAATTGGTTGACCAAATTTGGGGGGTCGGTCGACCGAACTCTGAGACATTTCAGAGTTGCCAACACTGGCAAGTTCGGTCGACCAAAGTTGCCAGTTCATTCGACCGAACTCTATAGCATTCCAGACATGCAGCAATTCAGTCCAATAGAATGGGAGATCAAACACGATAGGAAAGGGTTAATTGATAAACCATACAACCAAGTTTTCCTTGGTGACTAAGCAATGTAAAAACACAATTCAACCACTTTCTACCAACATTCACATGAATAGATTAGAACACTAGCTCAAGGATCCTATGAAGAACATGCATGAACATAGGAAATGAGTATATGCTTGCTTGTCAAGATTCATGTGAAAATCTCAACTAGTACTCACCATCATGGCTTTTAATACCTTAAGAGGAATATGCATGGAATGCATTCAAGACTATTGAAAAGACCCATGAAATCTCATTCCATAAAGGCCATTCTTAACAATCTCCACAACCCTATGAGATAGAAAAAGGTGAAATGATATTACCATGCATCCATGTGATATTTAGGTGTCTTCCAACCATCACTCTCCTGCAAAAATAAGATAGAACATAAACATCCCAGTGTCATAGTCTCAAGAGAGGAATTATGAGTTCAAAGCATAAAAGACTTGCATGATTTTAAATCTATCAAATAAGCATTTTGACCAGACCATGCACTTCAACTTGTATTGTCAAAACCAATTTACCATCTCAAATTATATGAACCTCAACCATATTATAAGCTCAAAAACTCATGAGGAACATTCATATCTTCACATCAGCTCAATGCGTAGCAAGCAAGATCATAATGGCTTTATAGTCCATCCAAGCAACATGAAAATATCATGCAACCATTTACATTGTAAGCCTTAATGATCATGACAGATATTTATGTAAAAGCAAGCAAGGCTTAGTTTTCTTCAACAAAAAACAAGAGCAATTAGCCAAGCATTTGACTCATGTAAGAATACCATTCAATTCACATTCATCAAGTTTCAAGAAAATAGATTGAGCAGATTTCAAGCCCAAAAACCTCATGTGAAAAATGCATGAAAATACCCAATCAATACTTTGAAAACCCATTGATGAAATCCATTAGTCAAGATGCAAACATGTTGCTCAATGAAACACACACACACGCATAATCATTTTATTATCATTAAAACCAAACACCAAAATCAACTAGGAGATGCAACAATCTCCCCCTTTTTTATGATGACAAAACGATGTGTGCAATATAATACTTTTGTAAACATCTATGAAAGATCAAGCATTAAGCATTAAGCACACAAACCCAAAGATCAAGCATTAAGCACACAAACCCATTCTCCCCATTTTTGTCATCTACAAAAAGATGACTAACAGTGGGGTTTTCAGATATGATATGAACATGTTAGGCCTGAAGATATGATACCAATTCTGATACCAATTGTTACTAATTGTTGGCCCAAAGATATGATATCAATTGATGTCCAAATTGTTGTAACATATGTGTAAAATGAAGTGTTCAAAATGATGCAGTTCAAAATATGCACTATATGCAGAAAATGCCAAATCTGTAGATATGCAAATATGCACACAAGCACAACTATCATGCACGTAAAAATGACTAATAGTAACTCCCCCTTAATGAGGCACGGGTTAATGAAGGAGCAAGTGATTCAAATTCAACAAGTAAGACATGAAGCATAACTAAAAGAGTTTTGTATACACAACTAGAAGTACTTCATAAACCATGAATGTAAATAAATTCATAGTATACATTCATCACAATTATACCCAAAAGTGAAAGGTGATGCAATGAATAATGAGCTTCAAAATATATGGATATTCATATTTTCTAAAGAACACTAGAAGGTAATTTCCTCTCTACACTTTCACTCTATATTCTCAACTATCGATAGCTTTGCACAACTCTAATTTCATTTCATTTGATGGACTTCACCGTTCGGCATGAGTTTTCTCATTTGTCTCAATGGGGATTCCCGGCTACTTAGATTTGTCACGCATTTTGATTTTTCTTGTGGATTTTAGTTTCACCGTTTGACACGAGTTTCCTCATTTATTTCAATGGAGATTTTCGGCTACTAGGTTGGACATTCCACTTATTGATTGTTGTGGGGTAGGCAGCTTTTTTCTCACGATTACTCTTCATTTTTATGCACAATTTTTGTTTCCCTTAAAGTGTTAAAAAGAATTTCTGAAATCCTTATCAATTAAAGTCATCAATTTCATTTAGTGCAAAATGTGGGGGTAGTGTTTTATTTTGTATGTATAAAATTAATTTATCAAGACACAGCTATGACTCCCCCTAAATGTAAGTACGGTCAGAAATAAATCCTCCCCCTTAGTGTATGACATGTATCACATATGAACAAAATCACTGTATTGTTATTTATGAAGGAGGTAAAGCCATAGAAGAGTCAAGAAATGATTTTATAACCTAAAGACATACAAGCATGCAAGGATTCAAGGAAATATTCATGCAAGCACTCATGAATCAAGGTATGCATGAGACTCATATTCACAATGTATGCAAAATATGTGAATGATATGCATAAATGTCAATGCAATCTTTTTATGCAGATTTTTAATTTTTTTGCTATCTTGAACATTTAAGAAAGTATGAAACTAGTAAATGCATGAGATGAATTTTCAATGAATGTAGAACTGAACAAAGGATTTTATTTCAGATTTCATCATGAAGAACCATTTTCTTTAGAACTCAAATGTTCTACCATGATCATTCAAAAATATTTTTTACATTTGTTTGCGACCGCAGGGGAGTCACTTGTCGTTTTGTCCTCGCGGTGGGGGTGTTCACTCGCCTTTTACGAAAGGCCGAGATAGGTTGACTAGGCACACGGGGATTCCGGGTATTGAGGAGAAGGTAGAGAGAACGATGGGAACGCATCGGATGGTATGGCGTATGGTTCATCATTCTGGGAGATTGGGACAGGGATGGCTAGGTGGAATGTGGGCGTGCCAGTCCATTTCTTGACGATCACCTATTGAACCAAGGATTGACCGGGGAAGCGACGCCAGGACGTAGCACGTGGCTCGAGAGATCGGGCGACACGTGGATAAAAGGGGTTCCACGGGTGTGAGTGCACAGGGGATTGTGGGAATCATGTACTGGACGTCTTTCCCCACCTGTCACAAGTAACCGGTGTTTATTTTACATCGGATTGAATCCGAAGACCTTTGTTTCTACTGCCAAAGAAAGAGTCAGGGACCCTATAGGAGCCGCGACATCGGGAGGGCTTAGTCCGTGTAACAGCGATAGGGCAATAGCAACATAACAGGGATTACTGAGGACAGCGAGACTGGTTACAGCGAGGAGGGGAATCCGCTCCTTGACTGGATTACATGACTTATATGCCATGAAAGGCATTTATATGAGGGCATGAGAGCCCGATTACAAGTGCTTGCAAGCCGGGGGACAATTCCGTCATTTGTGATGGTCCCCAAGTCATTGTGTTATTGTATGGGTAGTTCCGTATCTGTACGTAGTGTTCGTCAGAGGACCTGTGACTGAGCAGGATGGTGCCCAAGGGTCATCACAATGTATTCCCGACATGAGACAGTGTCAAGGTCGGGGCAGTAGCGGTGCCGTAGGCACCGTTGTGCTGAAGCGGTTGGGTGGTTGGGTGCCGCAGGCCCCGATGTGACTGGAGTAGCTAGCAGTCGGGTGTCGGGGGCACCGTTGTGACTGGAGTTGTTGGCAGTCAGGTGTCGGGGGCACCGCTGTGACTGGAGTTGTTGAGTTATCGGGTGCCGCAGGCCCTATTGTGACTAGAGTTGTTCGCAGTCCGGTGCCGGGGGCACCGTTGTGATTGGAGTTATTGGCAGTCGGGTATCGGGGGTACTACTGTGACTGAAGTAGCTGGCAGTCGGGTGCCGGGGGCACCGTTGTGATTGGAGTTGTTGGCAATCGGCTGCCGGGGGCACCGTTGTGATTGGAGTTGTTGGCAGTCGGGTGCCGGGGGCACCGTTGTGACTAGAGTTGTTGGCAGTCGGGTGCCGAGGGAACCATTGTGACTGAAGGAGGCGGGCGCCGTGAAGAGGCTGAGACCCGAGTACATGTACATGTGTTCAATTGGTTTCACGCTATATGAGAGCAGCGTGGGCTTTACAAATGGGCCGAGGAGGCCGAGGTACAATGGGCGCAAGACATGGGACAATTCTGACACGTGGGTCGGTCCCTGGGTCAATGCGGGACAAAGAGGTTATCTGCGTGTTTTACAGAGGCTCCCCGTGAGGAGATCGAGACAAGCCAGACTGCCTAGGTGGCAGGGGCGGTCATGGGCTGGCACCTGACAGAGGTTGGACGCGGCTCAAGGTGAGCGGTCGGGTCCGGGCCTCGGAAGGCGAATGTCGTCATGCTAGGGAGTCGAGGTCGGCCCCGGGAATATTATTCCCGGGCAAGGGTCCGGATAACGCGAGTCATCAGTCCGAGCGGTCGGCGGCTAGCTTAGAGCGGGCGGTGGGCATGCAGTTCCATGTCAGAAGTAGGTGCGGCATCAGGGCATGTGTATACCGATCGTGGGTTGTTACACGCGGGCGGACCCGGGATGCGGGTGTATTCGCCATCGCCATAGTGCCTTTCGTGCGATGGGCATGGACTTGTGTGGGATGGCTAGACGCCGCGTGAGGGAAGTACATATGACATACCCTCGGCGTGTATAAGCCGATCGAAAATCCAACCACGCGCGCACTTAGTTCCTCGCGTCCCCGACCCTTACCGAAGGCCTCGGGAGTCCGAGGGCGCGGTAGTTACGTCGGAGGGTGTTGCATTGCATCATTCATTCCATTTCCTATTGCATGTTCCATTGCATTGCCTTGCATTGAGCCCCTTGGGGGATTTTATAGGGGAAGATGAAGGGTAATGGGGGATTTAGGCGGACTAGGTTTGGGGGCAAAGCTGGCTCGGGTAAACCCTGGGAGAGTGTTACGGAGTGGGGGAGGGAGGGTTTAGGCGGACTAGCCCAAGGCGCTGGTCTGGTCTGCCTAAACCCCTCAGGGAGGGGGTTTTCTTTTGTTAAAAAACCTTTTTTTAGTTTTAATGGGGTTTAGGCAGACCAGCCTGAGGGGGCAGGCTGGTCCGCATAAACCCCCTCCTCCAGGGGGTTTAGGCAGACCAGCCTGGGGGTCCAGGCAGGTCTGCCTAAACCCTCCCCTAGGGGGGGTTTGGGCGGACTGGTTGGGCGCCTTTTTTTAATTAAAAAAGTTTTTTTTTAGTTTAATGGGGTTTTAGGCGGACCAGCGTTGGGGGTGAGGCTGGTCCCCCTAAACCCCTCCCCCTGGGGGGTTTAGGCAGACTAGCTTGAGGGGGCAGGCTGGTCCACCTAAACCCCTCCCCTGGGGGTTTAGGCGGACCAACCTGGGGGTCCAAGCTGGTCCGCCTAAACCCTCCCCCAGGGGGGGTTTAGGCGGGCTTGACTGGGGGGTTTGACTGGGTTGACCGAGAGTTTACCGCGGGTTTGACTGGGGTTTGACTGAGGGTCAGACGGGAATTTTACTAGGTTTATAAACATGAATTTTTCTTCTGGAGGCTCTGCCCCCGGAAACCCCCGCAAGGGGTGTTGCCCCCTTGACCCCCGCGACCTGACCGGGCAGGTCGAACCCCGCGGCCTGACCGCGAAGGTCGATCCGCGTCCGAGGGCGTACAATCGTGGTGCATGACGTGATGGGTTGCTAGGAGTCCTGAGTCGAGCTCCGACTTGCTGTAGTGTGGCTGGAACATACGCGCCCACCAGGTGCTCGAGAAATTCCCGACATGCGTGCGTGGGCCGTATACGGGTGCTGTGAGTTCCTGAAGCTTACGGTTGGCCTTGACGAGTCTTCCTTCGACTTCAGAGGGCTGGAGGGAGGCGACTCGAGGGTAGACCCCGACCTCATTTCTGGGCGCCACGTGGCGTGGCTTGTAGTCAAGGTGCCCCCAGGTCGGCTCTGGTAGCTATGTTGAACGCTGGTAAACCCATAAACTGAGTGATCGGGGGTGGGTCCGATCGATTGCTGATGTTGCCACGGGTCGCGGCTAGCTGGTTAGGACCCTTGCTTGGGCCCGGTGACTGGGGCATCGACATGATGATGCCGTTTGTCTAGTGGTCGGGGTGACCCTCGCTCCTTGGCGAAGAATCGTATGATGCAGTAGGTTGTTCTGAGTCCCGGGTTAACCCAGTTGTTGAGGCGCTGGTGGTGTGACACCGTATGCAGGGTGTCCGGGGGTAAACCCTGAATCTTCACAGAGTGCCGTAAGGTATGGCAGGTTGTCCCGAATCTCAAAACTGACCCGGTTGTCGAGAAACTGGCTGGCATAGTGCCATTTGCTCGGGGCCGATGCCCGGTTGTTATGCTGCGCCGCTTGCCCCGACGAAGTGTCTCAATTTCTGTGCTCAACATGACTGGTAGAGTAGCTTTGGCGATATGCCATTTTGATCTATATAAGAAGTATTTCCTTATGCTTAATCCTCCATTAATTCGAGAAAATAAGCCGGTGCCAACAAATGCCCCCCACGGGGTGTGCGTCGGAGGCGAAGATGACGGTGTGCGGCCCGTGTGCCTTTCAAGCTTGATTTCTCCCGACCCTGTTGGCGTGTGGGAGTTACTTGTTCTGAGGGTTGACCCTCCTGTTGAAATCTTTCATGTGATGGTGGTTCGTTTGCAGAAGACCGTTGAACCGGGGAGGTTATAGAGCTAGATTCTAGAGAGATTCGAGTGGCTGGTGGGCAATTTGCCGAAGCCACCGAGGGCATGAAGCTGATGGAGATGGCATGTATTGGATACATGCGCGGTGCTTGAAGTTGTTACTCGCTATTCGCGACTTGGGAATTTTATTCCCGTTTGTCTCGCTTGTTGGGCTTGTGGCAAAGGTGTGCAGGGCCCGCATCACGGGAGTAATCTGGTATGGACGCCGAACTCTCCATACAGGTGGTCACTTCGGCGGTTGATGATATGACTGGGCTGGATTCCAATGCAGATAGCGAAGAGAGGCCAGGGGAGCCTAGTGTAATAATGCTCCTGGCTTTGTTGCCTATGTCTGGGGCTTGCCTTGTGCAGCGAGATTTGTGGATCTTCGGAGGAGAGGCGGCTCAGTGGAAAGAACCCTCCGCCATTAGGAATCTGAGACATGGGTAGGTCAAGGCTGTCGAGTCCATCCCACCTCATAGGGTGTGAAGAGGTGAAATCTCACGCTGGTTCCTGAGATGGCTGGTAATCACCAAGATAATAAACTGCAAGACAGGGAAACAGGTCAGAGGGCCCAAGGGGATTCCCTGGGGCAAAACCCTCCGACCCTCAAGTCAGTAGAGCAATGGTGGGAGCAGCGATAGGGAGGAGAAGGTGAAGGCGCGAGATCCCTCTCCACCAATGGGGTGAAGTGATCCTTGCTCAGGAGTTGGGGGTGGAATAATGCCCTTTTGGACTTACCTTTCACAGAAGGGTATCCCAGGTTTTTATAGTGCGCCGCCTTCTGGAGTCCTGCAAGCTGAGAGGTCTCCGGTGGATGTTACGTCCTCGTCGTGGGCTTTGATGGCCTCATCGTGGGGGCGTTATCCTTGCGGGGAAGCCGGAGCTCCTGGACTTCTTAGCGTTTGGCCCGCTGTGGACTCTAACGGCTACAGTGATGAACATTTCATCGGTCGTTCCGAGCTTAAGGGGACCGGCCCTATCGGGCGATAGGCCTAGCTCGGTGAGGAGATGGGTCGGATAGACCGGCTAGCGCTTCCCCCCTTCGTGCGGAGGGATAGCTCGTGCGCGGGTCTTCCTATGACCTGAGCGAGGCTCGGGCTCTCCGAGCCTTGGGGCCGCCTAGGAGAGTTGTTTCCTTGAGCATTGTTTTATTGGGCTTTTCCGAGTGGGCCCTGCGGGCTATCGCTTGGGTGAGCTTGCCTCGTTGGGCCTTGTTCGGCCTAGTTGGGTCTGCTCTTTGAGTGGGCTGCAGGAATCCCTCTCTCCACTTGTCCCCCTCCTACTCCCGAGCCAAGGAGGCTCGGTTGAGTAGTATTTTGAGGCATTGGACCGGCATGGCTCGGGTGGGTGGAATCCTGTTGGCGTGATGATGCCACGTGTAGCGGTCGCCTGGGCCCATAGTAATAATGATCCTGACGGATTTTGAAATGAAGGGGCCCCCTTTTTCTCGGAGGTTGAAACGGCGCGCCGCCTCCCGCGAGGGTTTATAGGTGTAGGGCGCTGCTCGTTCCTCCCAGTCTTTTTAGGGTTTTCGGCCTTTCCTCCATTTCTCTGCTTCTGAGGTTCCTTGATGCACCGTGAAGATACAGCGGGGGAGCAAGCTCTTACAGCGGCATTTGAGGAGCTGGCGCGTGTAACTGCGGAGGTGATCCGGCGGCTCCCTTCTCCTCCGGAGTCTTCGGGCACTAGTGAAGGTTCTTCTTCCAGCTCGATGGCGGATCTGCGCTCGGAAGTATAGCAGGTGAGGCGGGAGCCCGTCCCCAATCGCAGTGAGTTGGGGGAGGCTGATGTGAAGAAATTGGAGCATCAGTTTCGCCTGCCTCTCCGATATAGCTTTGTAACTGCTGCCCCATACGAGACGAGATTGGACAGCCGTACGAGCCATATTTGTACTTTTCTCCTGGCGTGGAAGAGCGGATTCTGCCTCCCCTTCGAGCCTTTCATCTTGAAGCTTCTCAATCTTTTTGTGTTGGCGCCTGTTCAGCTGGTGGCCAACTCGTATCTTCTGCTTTCTGCCTTTCGGATCCTCTGCCGCCTGCAGGGGGTTCCCCCGTCACTGGATCATTTTCATTATTTCTTCGAGCTGAAGGCACATCCGTCGATGGGGAAAGGCTTCTATTTTATCCAGGCGCGCAGGAATCGGAGTTGTATTCCGCTGACGGTGAAGGATTCTTAGCACAAAGGGTGGAAGAGGCAATTTTTCTGGGTGAAGGCGGAAGCAGTGGACGAGTCCTGGAGGTGCCAGGTTATGCCCAACTTCCATCCGAATCTTCCCCCGCGCCAGGAGGAGTTCCCCACCGACATGGTAGAGTATGCCGCTCTCTTGTTGACAAATCGCCGGTCGATTGAGGAGCTGGTGACGCTGGAGAACGTGGAGCGGTATCGGCTTACACAGCTCAAGCCATCAGGTGCCATTCTTCGGATTCTGCTGCGGGGTAGGAGGGTTGACTTTTCATTTCCTAACCGAATCTTCTTCTTCATTGCAGAAATCCGGCGGGAGCCCTTGGAAGAGGTCACCGAGGTCGTCGATCTTGGGGATGATTCGGCGGCCGATGAGCCTATCGCTCCCGCGGGTCGTTCCCAAGCCCGGGATAAGGGCAAGGGGGCGGCCTCCGAGGGATCTTCGCGGTGAAGCGGGGCGAAGCGCAAGGATCCCCAGGAGGGGAGATTGCAGGAAGCCACGAAGGCCAAGAAACGGGCCAAGAAGGCCGGCCATCCTACCGCTGCCGGGGGTGATTCTGGCTCGGCGGCGCTCCCCTCTCGGGGGCAAGGTGGGGCCGACCCTTCCGGGCCAGCTCCCCCACCTACCAGGCGAGAGGGGGCCAAAGAGACCGGGGGCCCCTCAGAGGGCGGAGATGGGTCGATTCTCCGCTCCCCGGGGATGGAGGGGGCCGGCGCTGTAGCGGCCGACGTTGAGACCGGGAGACCGGTCGAGGTCGGTGCTGTCTCGGGCGGAGAGGCGCGGGTCGAGACAGATAGGGATGGGGGTTCGCCCGCGAGGGCGTCGCAGCCCCAAGTGCCCAAAGTTCTTGGTGCGGTCGATCCTGCGGCATCGGTCAAGGTTGGGGGTTCGCCCGGGGAGGCGTCGCAACCCCAACCGACCGCGGCGCGTGGGGCGGTAGGCCCCGTTGCTCGGGCCGATCCTTCTGGCGGGGCGTCCGGTGGGGAGCGTATCTCCATGCCGGAGGCTGTGGAAAGGCTCGGCGTTTCGGGCGACCTGTACCGGGTTTGCCGAGAGGTTGCCGCAAAGACGAGGGGGGGGAGACAAGCGCCACTCCCCCACCGGCATCCTAGACGTCCTCATGGAGGGCGGCCTGGTCTTGGCTCGGTCGGCGGCCTTCATGGCGGAGACGTACGCTCGGACGGAGGCGGAGCGATCGCGTCTCACCTGGGCCCTCGGGGGGGGGGGGGGGGGGGGCGAGAGGAAACTGGCCCGCCTCAGTGTGGAACATGAGGGGCTCCGACGGGAGTTCTCCGCGATCAGGGACTTGGCACGGGCGAGCCGGCTAGAAACCGAGGCGCTGACTGAGCAGTTGGCTAAGGCCCGGGAGTCGCTCGAGAGGAAAAGCAAACTCTTGGAAGAGGAGTGTCTGCGTCACCCCGAGCTGGACGGTCGCCGGGAGCTCGAACGGGCCGAGTTACTGGACCAGGCGGAGGTAGCGGAGCGCATTCGTTCCGTGGCCGAGGCGGACCGAGTCCGGGCGGAGAGGCGGTCGAGCGAGGCCGAACGAGGGATGGTCGCGGTAGAGGAACGCCTGGCGGGAGCAGAGGAGTGTGCGGCCGAGGCGGAGCGGGCTCGAGTCGAGCTCGTTGGAAGGATGGAGCAGATCGAGGCGGAGGCGGTCGAGCGATATAGAAGCTCGGACGCTTACTCAGCCAACCTGGAGAGAGCCGCCCTACCATATTACGAGGTAGCGCTTCGCCATGGTGCCCGAAAGTGGTTTAAGTAGGGTTATCGTCGGGCGGTGGACTACGCCTTCGATCGAGACTCCGGGATCGAGTTCCCTTTGGGCCAGGCTTATGACTCGGATGAGTCGGTTTCTAGCTCCTCTGCGTCGAGCGAGGAAGATCCAGAGGGGTCTCCTACGGCGGGGTCACCAACTCCGGATGCCTCGGGAGGGCTCGTGACCGAGACAGTTCTCGCACAGGCGAGGTCAGTGCCCGGGTCGGCTGTCACCGAAGGTGCTGGGGGTGACGCGCCTACTTCCGTCGCTTCCGAGCTTCAAAGTGGGCCCGAGGCCTGATGTATTTTTCCCCTTTCTCTTGTTTGTCTCTCTTTCCTCCTTTAGGGAGTTTCCTCTTTATGAGATAATAAATGACTTACTTGTTTGATCGCCATCCTTTCCGTGATTTGGCTGGCGTATCTGGAGTAGTTGAAAAAGTGCCGATATGTCATGCGTGGTTTTCGCACGCTGATTTGGTAGGCTTCTGACGGGGCGTCTTTCTGTTCCCTCGCGCTTTGAATGCCAGGCCGCTTCGTGAATCCCGCTGGGGCGGGAAACGAGGAGTTAGAGGTGACCGTTCAGGGGAGAAATCCTTTGGCGTGTTTTTGAGGGGGGGGGGCGTTTAAGGCATGTAGCCTCCTTTGGCCTATAAGAAGGACCGAAAGGCGCCTTTCCCTCTTTACCGCTTGGGATTTTCTCTAACAGTCTTCCCTCACTCCTTCTTCTTCACTCTGCATTGTGCCGTTGCATGGAGGATCCTTCGGAGGGTGACGCCGCTGACGACGGGGAGCAGAGAGCTCTTGCTGTTCTGGCTTGTTGGACGGGTCCCACGGTCGCCGCGCGGGTTTGAGACGGGTCCGACGGTCGCCGCGCAGATCTGGAGAGGGCTTCGACGTGCGAGGGCACGGCTCTTGCCCTTTCTCAGTTCCGGCGTGGCTTCCAGGCGGGCACCGAGGCGGAGGACGGATGGGGGTATCAGGGACGCCTGCCGCCACTCCCCCTCCACATGGGGGGGGGCATCAAGTTCCCTCCTCACCGAAGCCTTCCTCCGTCTGCAGCCTCATTTTTCCTCTTCTGCTCTTCATTTCTTTCACTCTTCGGAGGCTGCTTGCTCTCTGTTCCCTTCCAACGAGTTGGTAGGTTGGGAAATAAGGGGTCTTCATGGCGCTCCTTCTCCCTAGCCTCCATCAACTTGGAAGGTAGCCTTCTCTGACTTTAGAAGGTGGCTACCTTCTCTGCAGTCCCTCTGCCACCTTTGTCGGGGGTCATCTGAGCCAACTGGATCGGCCCCCTCTTGTCCGAGCCCGTTTCTACGCGAGGCAGAGTCAGTGGCTGGACGCAAGGAGATCGAGATCGAGTCAACCAAGCGATGTCCCCTTGCAGCTGTGCTAGACGGATTTTCTTGCTTTTGTCATGCAATGTACTGGCCTTTGCCTTTTTGATGTATCAATAGTTTTGAATGGAAAGGACTTTATTTCGTCCTTCTTTTTGTACAATTTCAAAAATAGAATTTGCGTAGTGCGGATGCGTTCCATGTCCGAGGAATGGGATCCCCTTCCATTGTTGCTAACCTGTACGCACCTTTCCCGAGCGTCTCGACCACTCAGTAGGGGCCTTCCCAGTTAGGGGACAGCTTGCCCGCCGCCTCTAGTGGTCGAGAGGCTTCGGCTTTTTTGAGGACGAAGTCTCTCGGTCGGAAGTGTCTGCTTTGGACTCTGGCGTTGTAGTATCGAGTGAGGCGTCGCTGTTATTCCATCGCTCGGATGCTGGCAATATCCCGGAGTTCATCGGCTAGGTCGAGGTTCTCGAGTAACTTTTGGTTGTTTTCCTCGGTCGAGTAGCGGATGACTCGGAGAGACGGGTTAGCGATCTTTAATGGAATGACGGCCTCAGTGCCGTACACCAACTGAAAATGACTTTCACCGGTTGCCGTCTTGGGAGTCGTTCATTGTGACCACAGTACGCTAGGCAATTCCTCGAGCCAACTACCCTTGGCTTTGCCGAGTCTGGTCTTTATGCCTTTCAAGATAGTCTTATTGGCATTTTCGACCATCCCGTTGGCCTGAGGGTGGGCGACCGAAGTGAAGTGGTTGCGGATGTTTAAGTCGGCGCATCTGTCTCAGAAATATCAAGAATCGAATTGCCGACAGTTATCGCTCACTATCACTCGAGGGATGCCGAAGCGACAAATGATCGATTTCCAGACGAAACTCCAGACGGCTGTCTCGGTGATCGTTGCAGTGGCTTCGGCCTCAATCCATTTAGTGAAGTAGTCGATGGCGACGATGATGAACTTTTTCTGGGACTGAGCCGTGGGGAATGGTCCGAGAATGTCGATCCCCCACCGAGCGAAGGGATAAGGCTCAGTGAGGGTGACGAGTTCTGTGGCCGGCCGATGGACCAAGTGGTCGAACCGCTGGCATCGGTCGGACTGTTGAGCATAGGCCGAGCAGTCAAGCTGCAGGGTGGGCCACCAGTACCCCTGTCGTAACAGGATTCTGGCCAGTGACCTTGCCCCTGAGTGCGCTCCGCATAGGCCTTCATGAACCTCTCGAATGGCTCAGCTGGCATCGTCGGGGCCGAGGCACTTCAGGAGAGGGCCGGCGAAAGACCTTCGATAGAGTGTGTCGTCCAGGACGACGAAGCGCCGGGCTTGGTACTTCATTCGGCGTGCTTCCCGAGGGTCGGAGGGCTCTTGGGAGTCTCGAAGCCAAGACAGGTAGGGGGTGCGCCAGTCGCTCGGGACGGCCGAGTCAACAGCGAGGAGCTCCGAGTCAATGCTCGGGCGCTCTAGCTCTTCGAGGAGGACCGATCAGGTACCTTCTGGGTCTAGGGAGGGGGCCAATCGAGAGAGGGCGTCCACTCGGGAGTTTTCTTCCCGGGCTATTTGGACTACCTCGAATCCCTCAAATTGTTGGGCCAAGCTCCTGACCTGCTTTAGGTATTTGATCATGGGTGCCTCTCGAGCTTCGTACTCGCCGTTGACCTGGCTCGCGACCAGCTGAGAGTCGGTGTAGATCCTGACTCGCTCAGCCCCCAACCGTCGGGCCATGCGTGCTCCCGATATAAGGGCCTCATACTCGGAAGCGTTGTTGGACACCTGAAAGTTGAATTTCAAGGCATACTGCAGCTCCACTCCTTTGGGGGATCTTAGGAGGATCCCAGCACCGCTACTGATCGAGTTGGAAGAACCGTCGACATACAGTTCCCAGGTTGGCCCGGGCATGGTTAGTGGCCTCCCTTCGGTAGGGATGGTGCTTTCGGCGATGAAGTCGGTGAGCGCTTGACCTTTTATAGCTGAGCGCGGGCGATACTAGATGTCGTAGGCCCCAAGCATTAGGGCCCATTTGACGAGTCGCCCCGAGGCCTCGGGGTGGGCCAAAATCTTCTTCAACGGCTCGCCGGTTAGCACGGTGATGGGGTGCCCCTGGAAGTAGGGTCGGAGGCGTTTCGCGGAGGTAACCAGCGCTAGCACGAGCTTCTCGGTTGCAGGGTACCTCCTCTCGGCCTCGCTAAGCACCTTGCTGGTATAGTAGACTGGTCTTTCGATTCTCGAGTCATTTCTGACTAGGACCGAGCTGACCGTTGATGACGTCGCCGAGAGATAGAGTAGCAAGGCTTCGCCCGGCACGGGCTTGGAGAGCACCGGGGGCGAAGCTAGGAACTCCTTAAGCTCAGCGAACGCTTTCTAGCATTCCTCATCCCATGCGAACGTAGCTGATGCCAGCTTGGGCCCCTTCAACAGTTTAAAAAAGGGCAAGCATCGTTCGGCCGCACGGGATAGAAAACGGCTGAGAGCGGCGATACGCCCTGTCAGACGCTGGACGTCCTTGATGCAAGCGGGCGGGCGCATGTCCAGGATGGCCTGGACCTTGTCGGGGTTAGCTTCGATCCCACGCTGAGTGACCAGGAAACCCAGGAACTTGCCGGATCTTACTCCAAAGGTGCACTTGGCAGGATTGAGCTTCATGTTGTACTTCAGGAGGACGCCGAAGACTTCGGCGAGGTCGGTGAAGTGGTCCTGGGCCTTGGGGGTCTTGACGAGCATGTCGTCAATGTAAGCCTCGACGTTCCGACCTAGCTGCTCCTCGAACATGGGGTTGACCAGTCTTTGGTATGTGGCTCCGGCGTTCTTCAACCCGAAAGGCATCCGGGTATAGTAGTACACGCCGTAGTCGGTGATGAAGGCGGTCTTCTCGACATCTTCAGAATTCATTCTGATCTGATGGTAACCCGAATAGGCATCCAGGAAGATGAGCATCTCGTTTCCCGATGTCGAGTCGACCAGTTGGTCGATGCTGGGCAAGGGATAGCAGTCTTTAGGGGTCGCCTTATTCAAGTCGGTGAAGTCCACGCACATCCGCCACTCGCCGGAAGCCTTTGGTACAAGGACGACATTGGCTAGCCACGTTGGGTACAGGACCGGTCTAAAAAGACCAGTCTCTTGCCCCTTGGTGACCTGCGCCTTGATGATCGTCTATTTCTCTGGTGCGTGCTTCCTTCGGCACTGCTGCACGGGCTTCATGGTGGGGTTGAGGTTGAGTCGGTGCAGCACGGTTTCCTCTGGTATCCCAGGGAGCTGATCGTCGGACCAAGCGAAGACTCGGATGTACTTAGAAAGAAAATTCTTATATTGTTGATGTTCCTCGGGTGGTAGGTCGGCTCCGATCCTTACTCCTGGGGTCGGGTCGTTGTTTAGGAAAATTGTCAGCAACTCGCCACCTGGCATAGTAGCTGCGGATTTTTCCTCGACTTCCCGGGGGCCCCTATTATTCCCGTCCGGCCGCGTGGCCTCCACCGAGATGTTGTAGCACCTTCGGGCCGTGGCCTGGTTACCTCGGATTTCCCCTACTCCGTTCTTGGTGGGGAACTTCATTTTTTGGTGATAGGTAGATGGTACTACCTTGATCCGGCTGAGGATTCCCTGACCGAAAATGGTGTTGTACGCTATCATCCCTTTGATCACCATGAAGTCTACCATGACCGTAACGGTTTTGGGTGGGGTGCCGAGGGTAACCAGCAGGCTTAGGGATTCTTCGGGGAGAGTGGCCAGGCCATTGAACCCACAGAGGGGCGTCCGGATCGGGTGGAGTTTGGATGGACCCTCTCCCATTTTGAGTAAATAGTCATAAGACAACACATCAGGGGCACTTCCATTGTCCACAAGAATCCGATCTACGTTACAATGGTTTATAGTGGCCGAGATTACGAGGGTGTCATCGTGCGGGGTGCTCAGCCCCTCCAGGTCTTGATCGGAGAAGACTATGACCTGGGGCGGGGCCTTGGGTGGCTCTGGGGCTCGGCTCGCCCGCTCGGCATGACGCTTCCTTCCACAGCTGCTGTCGCCTCCTGATACTATTCCTCCAGAGATGACGTTGATGTGGACCCCTCGGGGGGCGTTGTCAATCACCTCTGCGGCGCCTTGATCTTCTCTGTGCTCGGTAGTGAACCGAGCCAGGTGCCCCAAGCAAACGAGGCGCTCGATTTCATCTTGGAGCTGGTGGCAATCACCGGTGTGATGCCCATGATCGCCGTGAAATAGACAATATCTGTCTCGCTTGCGGTTCTTCGACCTCATCGGCTCGGACCGACGGAGAAGTCCCGAGTCTTTGACGTCTTCATAGATTTCATAGACCGGGGCGGTTAACGGGGTGTACTGCTCGTACTTCCGCTTGCACTCTCCATCTCGGTCTCGCTTCTTTCTCGAGCTAGGATTTGGCTCCGGGCCCCGCTTCTTGTCCCCCTCCCGACCCGAGCCGGTTGCGTCTCAGCAAGCGCTGAGCACTTCTTCGCACTCGGCGTGGCGTAGAGCCAGAGTCACTAGCTCGGCAAGGGTTGAGGGAGGGTGGAGGACGAGTTCGTGGTGGAGGTTCTCATCCCGGGTACCCCCGGTCAGTGCGGTTGTGGCCGAGGCCACATCCAGGCGGAGGATTCGGAGGGCTTCCGATTTAAACCGGTGGACGTAAGCCCGGAGCCTTTCCCCTTGTGCCTGTTTGAGGGCCAAGAGCCCCGCTACCGACCTTGGGGGGGCACTTCCGACGAAGCTCTCCTTGAAGACTCGCCCGAACTGCTTGAAGTCTCGGATGGATCCGGGGGCGAGAGCCCGGAACCACGCTTGAGCGCCCTGGACCAGAGTGGTCACGAAGGCTCGGCACTTGATGGGGTCCGACACTCCGTGTAGAGTCATCAGGGCGTCAAAGCTATCGTAATGGTCGGCCGGGTCGCCTTGGCCGTCGTAAAGCTTGAAGGTTGGTATGGGGGCTCTGGGAGATACCTCCGCCTTCAAGATATACTCAGAGAATGGGGATTTCTCCTTGTCTTCCGAAGAAGAGGCCTTCTGCAGGGCGTGAAGGGTGCGCTCCTGCTCAGCGAAGCACGTTTCGAAATCTCACAGCCGGAGGGATAACTCCGGTTGCTGTCGTGCCGCGAGGCTAGGGGGGTGCCTTGGCGGTCTCGGGGAACGTCGGCTTCCAGATCTGGCCGTTGCGTCCCCCGCCTTCCTTTCCTCGGTGGAGGAGGCCTCTTGCTCCGGAGGTGGAGCTTGCGAGGGTCCTCCGACCCTGTTACGGATGAGCTGCTGGCCGCGGAGGGTGAAGCGGCCCCCAGCCGTGTGCTGGGACGTACTCCTGCGGGGGGGGGCTCCCTGAAGGGGCGCGGGACCTTGCATCCCTGACCGCCTGGGTCTTCATGAGATCCACGAGGACATCCAGTTTGGCGTTGAGGGCCTGGAAGGCTTCGGCGCCGCTTTAGGGGGGTAGCCCCGCCGCCGAGGGGGGGGTGGTGGTCCGTCGGCGGGGATGCTGGCGTTGGAGGGAGGGTTCTGCGAGGCCCTGGAAGGACCATCTCCTGCTGCTGCCATGACCTTACCCTTTTCGCTGGCGGACCTCCTTCCTGAGCTCCTTCTCACCATGTTGGCTCTTCGTGCGTTTCCCACATACGGCACCAGATGAAGAGGTGAAATCTCGCACTGGTTCCTGAGTTGGCTGGTAATCACCAAGATAATGAACTGCAAGACAGGGAAATGGGTTAGAGGGCCCAGGGGGATTCCCTGGGGAAAAACCCTCCGACGCTCAAGTCAGTAGAGCAATGGTGGGAGCAGCGATAGGGAGGAGAAGGTGAAGGCTCGAGATCCCTCTCCACCAATGGGGTGAAGTGATCCTTGCTCAGGAGTTGGGGGTAGAGCAATGCCCTTTTGGACTTACCTTTCACAGGAGGGTATCCCAGGTTTTTATAGTGCGCCGCCTTCTGGAGTCTTGTAAGCTGAGAGGTCTCCGGCAGAGGTTACGTCCTCGTCGTGGGCTTTGATGGCCTCATCGTGGGGGCGTTATCCTCGCGGGGAAGCCGGAGCTCCTGGACTTCTTAGCGTTTGGCCCGCTGTGGACTCTAACGGCTACAATGATGAATATTTCATCGGTCGTTCCGAGCTTAAGGGGGCCGGCCCTATCGGGCGATAGGCCTAGCTCGGTGAGGAGATGGGTCGGATAGACCGGCTAGCGCTTCCCCCCTTCGTGCGGAGGGATAGCTCGTGCGCGGGTCTTCCTTTGACCTGACCGAGGCTCGGGCTCTCCGAGCCTTGGGGCCGCCTAGGAGAGTTGTTTCCTCGAGCATTGTTTTATTGGGCTTTTCTGAGTGGGCCCTGCGGGCTGTCACTTGGACGAGCTTGCCTCGTTGGGCCTTGTTGGGCCTAGTTGGGTCTGCTCTTTGAGTGGGCTACAGGAATCCCCCTCTCCAAGGTGGCTGGCGAGCAATGGGAGACCACTTGTGGCTCCCCTTTCATCATCTGAGGTTGCACTGGCGGGAGTCATGTCTTGCCCCCGGAGGTGGACTTGTAGACTGAGATTTGTGTTTTCTCAGGTTTTCCACCTTGTCTGAGTCAAGGAGTGCTTTGAGCATTTTTCAGTCCCTGGCCTGTTCCCCTTTGGTCGTGACCGTAGCCGACGATGTTGTGTAAGGGGGTTCGAGACTTCCCTGTCTTGGGGATTGGAGGGCCACCTATTTTTCAGCTCCTCGGATTACTGGTTGGCGACGAGATGACCGCCGCTCTGACTGAGGCTTTGGGGTGAAGCCCTGTGGTCGGTCGCTAGCAGCCTACCACTGCTGTGGTGGTTGACTTTTTTGTGGGGTGCTGGCATTGTTCCTTGACTACCCATGGGGGTGCATAGGCCAAGCTTGGTGCTGACCGTCGTATGGGACGGGCTGGTCACACCTCTGAAGCATTATAGTTGGAGTTATGTTGTAGCACTCACGCAAAAATCAAGTTATGGTGCTGGAGGCCCCTTTGTCATGGCTGGATGTGACTGGGATTATAGCTGGGGGGTCAGGGGTTATAGGGGGAACTGGGATCATAATAGGGCTTTGAAGTTGAGAGATTCCAGCTCATGCCAGGGCCGTCATTGCACGGCCAAAGTGGTAGGGGCCGGCTGGTTGGCTGGTGGTGTCAGGGAATCAAGAAAGGCCGGAGTAACTGGGGAATGGGTGACGTTAACCGAGCAGTGGGCAACTGCGGAGCAGCCACAGGGACGACACCCAAGGAGTAGGGTGATCCGACGACTAGGGTGAAATTGTCGAAGATAATCGGTGTCGTAGATGTGCTGGTCTGATGCTGCTGGAGGCAAGATTCGATGAGACATGTTGGCCTGGTGTTGCTGGGAATCAGCCTCGATAAGGGCCGTTGACCCGGTGTTGTTGAGGGCCTATCTCTAGGAAGCATGCCGGCCTAGGGTTGCTGGGGACCCACCTCGGTGAGGCATCTTGGTCTGCGGTTGCTGGAGACCTGCCTGGGCGAGGCGTCTTGGTCTAAAGTTACCGGAGACCTACCTCCATGAGGCGTCTTGGTCTGAAGTTGCTAGAGACCTGCCTCGACGAGGCATCTTGGTATGGAGTTGCTAGAGACTTGCCTCGACGACGCATCTTGGTATGAAGTTGCTAGAGACCTGCCTCGGCGAGGCGTCTTGGTCTGAAGTTGCTGGAGACTTGCCTCGGTGAGGCGTCTTGGTCTGAAGTTGTTGGAGACCTGTCTCGGTGAGGCGTCTTGGTCTGAAGTTGCTGGAGACCTACCTAGACGAGGCGTCTTGGTCTGAGGTTGTTGGCGACCTACCTCGGTGAGGCGTCTTGGTCTGAAGGTGCTGGAGACCTACCTTGGCGAGGCGTCTTGGTCTGAAGTTGTTGAAGACCTACCTCGGTGAGGCGTCTTGGTCTGAAGTTGTTGAAGACCTACCTTGGCGAGGCATCTTGGTCTGAGTTTGTTGAAGACCTACCTCGGCGAGGCATCTTGGTTTGAAGTTGCTGGAGACCTACCTCGGCGAGGCATCTTAGTCTGAAGATGTTGAAGACCTGCCTCAGCGAGGCATCTTGGTCTGAAGTTGCTGGAGACCTGCCTCGGCGAGGTGACTTGGTCTGGAGTTCTTGGAGACCTGCCTCGGTGAGATGACTTGGTCTGGAGTTGCTGGAGACCTGCCTCGGTGAGGCATCTTGGTCTGAAGTTGCTGGAGACCTGCCTCAGTGAGGCGACTTGGTCTGGCGTTCCTGGAGACCTGTCTCGGTGAGGCGTCTTGGTCTGGAGTTGCTGGAGACCTGCCTCGGTGAGGCGTCTTGGTCTGAAGTTGCTGGAGACCTGCCTCGGTGAGGTGACTTGGTCTAGAGTTCCTGGAGACCTGCCTCGACGAGGTGACTTGGTCTGGAGTTGCTGGATTTGCCCCTAGAGAGGGGTGTTGGCTTGGAATCGTATTCAGCCGATCCTTATGGGGTATGGCCGAATGTTGATGCTAGCGGCTAACCGTCATGGTAAAATATCTGAAGTCGAGGTTGTCCGACCCTTTAAATAGTACAATGACCACAAATGATGTTAGACACATAATCATCATAATATGGTGGATGGTACCTATTAATGTGATGGTTGACTACCGAGGTGTATTGACTAGAAAGTCCACTCGACTGATTGTTGAGGTATATTGACTGGGAGCCACGATTAGCTGATCACTGAGGTGCCGATGAAGGGATTATCGATGGCCGACCATTAAGGCGTAATGATCAGAGTGCGCGATAGATCGACCCTCGGGGGTGCGTTGGTCTAACGCTGCTGTAGATTGGCCTTCGAGGCATGCTAGTCTATAATGTGTCGGGATTTGTTCACGTAGTTGTTGTTTTTGATCAGCCTATGAGGTGTAGTGGCCTGTTGCCAAATGCTGGGAACTGGATACTGGAGGTCTGCCTGAGTAAGGCGTATTGGCCTGTTGTCGGTCGCTAGGAGTTAGAGGCTAAAAACCTGGATACATAGACTAGAGACACGCCTGGCTAAGGCATGCTGTTCTATTGATGAAAATTGGAGGTCATAGGCTGGAGACTGGAAGGCAAAGATTGAATGCTGGGACTGGAGATTGTGACTCAGGTCTTGGAAACTGAGTACTAGGGCTGGAACTGGGAACTGGTGGCTAGAAGCTGAGTGTTGGTACTGGAAACTGAGATTTGGAGGCTGGATACTGGGACTAGAGACTAGGTATTGAGACTGAGAGGTGGAAATTGGAGGCTGGGTACTGGATGTTGGAATGGGAGACTGGACACTGGGACTGGAAACTGGAAATTAAGAACTGGATACTGGGACTGGAGACCGGGACTGGAGACTGGAATCTGGCTACTGGGTGCTGGGATGGAAGGCTGGGACTGGGAACTGGATGTTGGATATGGCGACTGGGTGCTAGGATGGAAGGCTGGGACTCGGAACTGAATGTTGGATATGGCGACTGGGTGCTGGGATGGAAGGCTGGGACTGGGAACTGGATGTTGGATATGGCGACTGGTAATTGGATATTGGGTGCTGGGACTGGAGGCATGCCCCTATGAGGCGTGCTAGCCCATTGTGGGAAACTGGAATTGGAAATGGGAAATAGGAAATTAGATGCTGGGAGCTGGGCATTGGAATCGAAAATTGGAACTGGAAGCCGGAAGCGGGGTACTGGTGCTGGATACTGGGAATCGGGGTACTTGAACTGGATGTTGGAGGCTGGGTACTGGAACTAGACACAGGAAACTGGATACTGGAAGCTGGATTTTAGAGCTAGGTATTAGATATTGGATACTGGAGGCTGGATACTAGAAGCTGGGTACAGGAAATTGGGTATTGGAAGCTGGATATCGAATGCTGGGTGCTGGAGGCCTACCTGAATGAGGCATGTTGGCCTGGATGGCTAGAGACTGGAAGCTGGAGGACAATCCAAAAGGCGGTGTTGACCCAGGGGATTGGGGACTGGAAGCTGGAGGCTAACCAGTAAGGGTGTGTTGGCCTGTATTGCTGGTGACAAGAGGCTAGTGGCCGACCCATGAGGGTGTTTTGGCCCACGTTGCTGGGGATTAGAGGTCAACCCGTAAGGGTGCGTTGACCTATATTGCTAGAGGATGAGGGCTGGAGGCTGGCCCGTGAGGGTATGTCGGCCTATGTTATTGGGGACTAGAGGCTGGTGACCGGAGGCCTACTCGTGAGGGGGTTTTAGCCTACATTACTGGAGACTAGAAGTCGGAGGCTGACCCGTGAGGGTGTGCTGGCCTATGAGGCTGGAGACTGGAGGATGACCTGAGAGGGTTTGCTGGCCTATGTTGCTGGTATTGTTTAGTCTGGGGAGTTGGAGTTGAGGTTGGGGTTGGCTGGCATGCTGCCATGGTGACATAGCCAGAGACCGGGACTGGAGCTGGAGCTGGCCGACTGACCGTTTTGGTGTTGTAGACGGATACTGGAACTGGAACTGGGCGACTGCCCTACGAAGGCGTTGTAGCCGGAATATTGGAACTGGTGACTGGAACTGGACCTGGGCGACTGGCCTGTGAAGGCGTCGTACCCGGAATGTTGGGACCGAAAACTGGAACTGGAACTGGGAGTCTAGCCTATAAAGGCGTTGTAGCTGAAACTGGAACTGAAAACTAGGTGGCTAGCCTGTGAAGGCGTTGTAGCCGAAGCCAGGACTAGAACTGGGCGGCTGGCCTGTGAAGGCGTTGTAGCCGAAACTGGGACTGGTGATTGGGCGGCTGGCCTGCGAAGGAATTGTAGCCGGGGCTGGAGCTGGAAGCTGGCGACTGGCCTGTGGAGGCGTTGTAGCCGGGGCTGGAGCTGGAAGTTGGCGGCTGGCCTGTGGAGGCGTTGTAGCCAGGGTTGTAGCTGGTAGGCTAACCGTTGAGGTGTATAGCCAAAACCTGGAGCTGGAATTGGCGATGGCCGACCCTCGGGGGCGTAGTGACCACCAGTGTTGTGGAGTGATCCTGAGGTCGCCGTCGACGGGATGTCATAGTTGACGGCTTTCATCAGTGAGGAGTAGAGAGTGAGAGAGTTTTTTTGTTTTCTCTTTACCAACTCTACCGCCCTTGCGGGTTTTCGCCAGAGCTGGCCCCCTTTTACTTTTTCCGATGCGCCTTTGCGGGTTTTCACACCGAGGGGTTTCCCGATTTTACCTGAGGCGCCCTCTTGGGTTTTCACCTCAGCTAGGTTGGTGGCAATTTTTGCCCCCAGTCACCTCGTAGAGGGAGTTGACTGAGGCCGCCGGGGTATCTCTATTTTTAACCCCATTTTTTTGACCTGAGATCCTTGTAGCTGTCGTCCGTAGCGTGATACTATCAGGGGACGTGACCTGGAGTTTGTGCTATTGATGGCTTGTCATCGTCGTAGCCATGGTAGTGGCTTTGACTGGTTGTCTGGGAACTGGTGAGCCTTAGTGGCGTATTGCTGGAATAATGACTGGGATCTGGGAACTGGTATGCCTTTACGGCGTATTGCTGGAGTTATGACTGGGTTCATGGTGACTCGACCATGATAGGCTGGTGACTGAGAATTATGGGTTGATGGATTCTCATGATAGATGGATCCAAGGTTGTTGTGATGTAGAGGCCAACCAAGGTGGCGTGTAGGCCGAGGTTTGCTAGAATGAATGACTGGACTAATGCATGAATTGCTGGTGTATATGGGCCGACCATGGAGGTGTGAGGCCGGAGGAAGTGTGAGCCAACTAGGGTGGTGTATGGCTAAATGGGGAATGTAAGATCAATGAGCTAGAGAGATGTACTAGCCAGGGACTGGTATAGGCCACCAAGGGAAGGGAGTGGCCTGGGGAGTTGGTTTAGGTCGAACGTGATGGTATATGGCCAACAGGGAGGTGCAGAGTTTATAAACTGGAGCAGGGGATTAGTCAAGGACTGGTGTGGGCCAACTGGCCGAGGATATGATTACTGGAAGGTGGGTAGCTGGTTGCCCCCAGCTGAGGGAGAAGAGAAATTTTATTTTTGTTCTCTTTACCAGCTCTGCCGCCCTTTCGGGTTTTCGCCAGAGCTGGCCCCCTTTTACTTTTTCCGATGCGCCCTTGTGGGTTTTCGCATCGAGGGGTCACCCAATTTTGCCTGAGGTGCTCTTGCGAGTTTTCACCTCAATCGGGTTACTGGCCTTTTTACCCCCAGCCGCCTCCTTGAGAAAGAGGACGACTGATTCCGCCGGGGTATCTCTATTTTTAACCCCAATTTTTTTTTTTTACCTAAGAGCCTTTTAGCTGTTCGGTGACTGGCACTGGGTGTCCTTAGCTTGCTGCTATTGAAGGACGCTGTCGGTGGGATCATTGTTGTTGATGCTGGAGTCGCTTGCTCGGGCTTGGCTAATCGCCGAGGAATCTGGAGCTTCATGTAGACCTTCGGGCTAGCTGATCGCTGTAGTTTGCAGCTAGAGCTTGGACTGAAGCTTGAACAGATCGACTTTGATGATGCAAAGGCTGAGATTCTGGGTTGTGGTAGCGTATAGGCCAAGAATTGGCGTAGGCCGACCAAGGAGGTGTATTGGCCAAAGGTTATGGATTTAACTTGCCAGGAAGGTGTACTGGTTAGGGACTGGGTGATGTGTAGGCCAAGCATTGTGGTGTATTGGCCAGAGATCAGGTGTTGGATTGACTGTGGAGGTGTTTAGTCAAGGGTATGCGTAGGTCGACTGTGAAGGAGGACGACCAAAGTGGAGGCTTGACTAGCTATGACGGCATATAGGTCAAGGAGGGTAGCGGCAAATGGGGATAGTGTGAGACTAGGAGGAAACAAGTAGGTCGACCGTGATGGTGTATTGACCTGGATGTTGGGTGGTGACCAACCATGATGGTGTATTGGTAAAAAACTGGGTGTGGGCCAACCGTCATGGTGTGACGGTCAAAAGAAGTTATGCTGACCCACTATTACGGCGGACCGGTCAGGGATTTAGGGTGAGGTGGTTGACTGTTTCTAGAGAGGAAGAGAGATTTTTATTTTTCTCTTTACTAGCTCTACCGCCCTTTCAGGTTTTCACCAGAGCTGGCCCCCTTTTGCTTTTTCCGGTGCGCACTTACGGGTTTTCACACCGAGGGGTAACCCGATTTTGCCTGAGGTGCCCTTGAGGGTTTTCACCTCAGCTGTGTTTGTGGCCGTTTTGCCCCCAGCCACCTTATGGAGAGAGTGACTGAGTCCGCCAGGGCATCTCTAATTTTAGCCCTTTTTTTTGTTTTTTTGTTTTTGGTACCTACGACCCGTGCGGCTGTCGTCCTTAACTTGTTGCTGTCGGGGGACGTTGCCCGGGGGTTGTGTCATCGGTGACTTGTTGCTGTTGTAGAAGCAACTGTGGATCGACCCTCAATCGAGTAGCTCGGGACTTTAGGGTGGATCCAGAGAGTGGCTAGTCTTTGGTGTAGGTGGCTGGAACTTTGACTGGGGTCTGGGTGGCTCGGCCTTATTGAACATGATGGTTGAACTCACGGTTGGACAGAGTGTCTGCTACACCTTGGGACATGGTAAATACCGAAGGGATAGACTTCCCGCCAGGGTTTGCTGGTAGCCACCGGTGGGGACCCAATGGAGCTTTGCTGGTGTCATCGGTTGGCGTTGCCCGGGATTCCACCGAGTCACTGGACGATGCAGGTGGAGTTTCTCTCGAGCCGCTGGGTGGGTGACGGCAGGATTTATTGAGGTGCTAGACTCGGATTCAGAAGGGGGGTTAAATAAATCCTTTGGAAATTTTGACCAATTAAAAAGTAATTGTGTCAATCAGAGCTGCTGAACAGGAACTAACTAGAATCTACCGAGTCTGAAGGGCAGCGAGGAGCTTAATCAAGCAGAAAACGTGCAGCTAACATGCTCACAGGACATGGAGAGACAGATCGGCCTATACATTCATCTACCGGAGCAGGACAACCAAACCACAGTAGAGAAGGAAACTTTTAGGTGGTTCGGTCCTCCGACCTATGTCCACCCCACACTCAAACCAGAGTGTGGCTTACTGCTGCCAAACAGCTTGAAATCGCTAGGCCTCACAGCTTGCCTACAAACTGCTGATTCACAGCTTCAACTGCTGGGCCTTACAGCTTGCCGTCTGCTGGGCAATACAGCTTGGCTGTCCAGAGGAATCCTCCTCTGTTGCCGCTGACACACAGCTTCAACTGATGGGCCTTACATCTTGCCGTCCGCTGGCTAATATAGCTTGGTCGTCCAGAGGAATCCTCCTCTTTTACCGCTGACACACAGCTTGAATGGAAATGTATGATGAAAGCAAAAACAAAATACAGGAATGAAAATCTGACAATAAGATCAAACATAATTGCTTACACAGGAGCGCAGTGTCTTGGATCTGATCCGGAAGACGCTTAAAAATAACACATCTGAAGTAAATACTGACGCTGCTTCACTTTACACTCTTTCTGCCTTCTGCTCTCAGAACCTCTCTTTTTCTTCTCTCGTACTTCTTTTTTCTGGATCGTGGGGGCACTATCTCTCTCCACTTCAGCTTTCTATCTGCTCATTGATGGAATGGTTTGTCTCTAGTTTTCTCTCTTGATCCACACACTGCTCTCACTTCTCTTCTTTTTCACTATACCCCTTTTTTCTTTCTCTTTCTTCTTCTCAAACCCTTTTCCTCAGCATATATATATATGTGTCTGCTCCAGAACCTTAGCCGTGTGGATACCCCGTTTCCCGCCTGAAAAGTTGGGGCACGTGTAGGAATATTCTGGGCCTCTATCTTCCTTGGATCACGTGCCATTTACTTGGTGAATACACAGACAAACTGTCAGAAAATGAATAAACATTTTGTCACTTTCTTAGCACAAGTCTTACTGACGTAGCTAGTAAGTAAGCATAAACTATACGGAGTAGGAGTTACCAAGTTAGCCATTGCATTGACTTACTATAACGTGAGCAAGAGGTTACACCAAGTTGAAGTGAGCAAAGACGAGAGATGCACTTACTTGAGAAAACGCATGACGTCATAAGCACGGACAATAGAGTCCAATAGTGCAACAGATATGCACGGACAAGAAACCACAGAACACAAGGATACACTGACTTTATTTTTGCCAGAATGGAAAGTTTGCATCGAGTAGAAAAAGAAGAATGCACGGACAAAGGAAGATGCGTGATAGAACTTGCACCAAGCCAAGAAATCACGTCCAAGTAAGAACTTGTACCGAGATGGCAGAGAGAAAGACGCAGAACAAAGAGAGATGCAAGCCAAAGCTTGCACCGAGTTGGATTTGCACTGAGATAAGAGATGAGCAAACTCAACAAGTGCATTCTAGACAAGAATTGCACAGACCCAGATATTACATCGAGAGAGTAACGAGACGACAGTGTGTGTGCGTGAACAGAAACTGCACCGAGGCAAGCACTTATGCATGAAATGCAGAACAAAGCTAGACTTGCACCGAGCTAGATTTTTAGCGATACAACACATGAACTGACTATGATTTATTCTATGAAATAACATGCACCAAATGGACCATACAAACAGATAGAGTTGAGGGATTTAAACACCTTAATCTAAACATTATTCATAGAAGGTCATTATCAAAACTAGGGTTCCAACAATCTCCCCCTTTTTGATTATGACAACTATGAGTCATGTATGATTAAACCATTTAAAGAAAATTCAATACTCAGCATTTAAACCAGTGTGTTTACAGTGTGTTGGAGCATGTTTAAAACTTATTCACACGCAGACAAGATAGAAAATGCATAGACAAGATAGAAAATGCACTGATCACAACAGGTGTGCGAACGAACAAAATGCAAACATGTAACATGTAAGAAAAAAAAAGGACACTTCTGTGTGTATTAAGAAAGCAACATTAGTGTTTGAATGAACATCTCTTTTCACAAAAAAAGGTATTTGAAACATCAGATCTTTTCCCCCTTGTCATTTTACTCAGCATAAACATACCCAGCAGCATATATGAGGTCTTCTTGTTGCAGCATACATGAGGTCTTCTTCTCTTTTTCTCCCCCTTTGTCATTATCAAAAATGGGGAATTGGGAGAAATTAGTGACCTCCGTAACTCCCCCTGTCTCTTGGAGGATATGCTGAACTGGAGCCAGAGATGGGAAGTCTGTTCATCAACGAGGTGTGAAGATCTCTTATGGAATCTGCTAGTTTGTCAAGTTTTTGATGCACAGTATTCCCCAGTCTTTCGACTAGGAAGGTGGTTGACTCTTGTTTATTGATAGATTGTTGAACGGTCTCTGAGAGTGTCTTCAAATTAGATTGGACAACTTGAAACTTTTTGATGATTTCTAGCTGACTGGTCGCTATCTTGTTTAATGAGCCCTTTATCAGTTCAAGCTCAATTTTCAGATCAAAAGTATGGCTAAGAATTTTAGCCATATTGCTGAAGATGGAGATTTGGGTATCTTGAATTTTACTAACCATGTCACCCACTCGAGTGCTGATACCCATAAGAGATTCTAAATTCTCTCGTACTGCTTCATCAGTTTTTCGTTTAGTAGATAAAAACTCTATCCCTTGTCTCTTGACAACTTTTTCCAAATGCTGCAATCGGGAATCTACTTTGTCCAGTTGAAAGGTGTTGAACAGAAACTGATTATTCATCAGTTCATTCTGATTCAACACTATCTCAGTCAGATTTTCCAGCATCTGTACAATGTTAGGCTCATCACTAGGTCTTGGTGAACTAGAAGTGGATGCACTTGACTCTGGAAATTGAGTAAAGTACTCATGTTGTTGTTCAGGGGGTGGAGGAGGTTGTATGCCAAGACTAATCAATTCTCCAAGATGTGGACCAAATTCAGGAGCGTGAGAGAAAGACATTTTTGGATACATTCTGTGGTGAGGGGCAGGTCCCATAATATATTCTCGTGATTCTTCTTCAGCTGCCCCTGGAGCTGGAGCACTTGGTTGCTCATGTGGAGCTTCTTCAGCAGATCCTTGAGCTCCTTATTGTTCATCTTCCTGTACATTGACCACAGACTCGACAATTTCTTCATAAATTTTGTCGGCCTCTTCTGTCAAAATCTGTGTAACCATCTTAGACAGTAATCCTTCATCTGCTTCAATTTCTTCTTCACTTTCCTCTTCTACACCTTGTGTATCAGCCTCTTGTATTTCTGCTTCACTAGGTTGATTTTCCTCTTGTTCTTGCTGAACAAGTTGTTGTTCCTGCTCAGATTGTACTCCAAACTTATCAATTAGCTCACTGATATTTTGATCCAGCTGTTGTACAATTTGGGTATCAGTTAAATCCAATTCATGAATTTCTTGTTCTAGTTGAAGATCCTTGATATTCTTCTCAGCTATCATAGGAAGAATTTCTTCTTGACAAACCTGAGGAGGCTGTTCTGACATTGACCCAACATGGGTCTCTGTATCCCTTTCGAATGGAGTATCCTTTGTAGAAGGAGTACTAGTTCGTTTAGTTCCTTTCAAGCTCATGAAAGTATTAATGAAGCCCATGTTGTAGATGTTTATCTTGGGGATCGATGGCACAACTTCACCATCTACGGAGATGTTTTCCTCTTTAAAGACTGTAGTCAAAGGGGCAGCATAAGGAAAGTATCTTCTTGACTCTTTGCAAATTCTCATAACCTGAATAATTACTTGCGACAAATAGACTCTAATTTTCTTCAGCAAACAGTAAAGAATAAACCGTTGGGAATCTGTCAGTCTTCCCCTTCCTCCAACTTGTGGAGTGATCATAGAGGTGAGAATGTGATGGAGCCGTCTCTTGGGTGCAGAAAACATGTTGGAGTTGGAATGACTGAGCTTAGTCTGTTGCTTGTCATGGATGTTTCTAGGCAAGTTAGTAATGAGGGCAAAAGCATCATGTAGATTGAATGTAAACCCTCCTTCGACCTCTCCATCTACAGGAATTCTTAGAGTCCTGTGTAGGGACTGCCTAGATAGCTCTATCACTTTTCCTTTGACCAGAGAGAAAACTATAAAATTATCAGCATCGTACCTCAAATTACTGTAGAATTCTGCTACCAGATTAGGGCAATACACCCTATGCATGCCTAAGAATTCTTTCCATTGTTGGAACTCAAACAATTCTAGCACATCAAGGAACTCAGAAAGCATTTCTTGATCATTGAAGTCAACATACCAAGGAGGTATAATCTTCCTGGCTTCCAATACTAGCAAAGGTTTATTTGTAGCCTTAGTAGACGTATCTCCCTTTCTTGTGGTAGAAGCTGCTTTCTTCTGCCTTTTTGCCTTTTGAGGTTGCTCTGCGGCCACCGTGGATGTAGCATCCTCTGGCTGCGGCTGCTCCACTGCCTTCCTCTTCCCTTACTTGAGGCGGACGGAGAGGACATGGTGGAAGATTAACAAGTGGAAGATAAGAGAGAGAAATGCTGCAAGAATGGTGAGAGAAGTGACTTGGGTAGCCAAGGTCGTGTTTTGCATAGAAGTGAGGTACAAGAAATGCGAGAGCTGGAGAGGGTTTCGAGCGGGAAGGGATATGTTGGACAGTGGTGGTAAATAGGGTTTGAGAGTATTATCTAATATATTATCTAATTTACCAATCTCAACATATAATACACAAAACACCCTTTACCTTACGGAAAAAAAGGCCTTTCCTCTCTTTTCATGAATTTCAACGTATGGGACTATATCGAATAACATGAAGTCTTCACAAAATATCTTTTGAAGTGAAATCAATAGGAATAAAACAATTCCATCCATGATTACCGTCAACAAGATATGCCGTTAATTCTTACTAAACATTTTCATTTGCCAGCTCTAAAGAGAAAGCCATTTTTTATAGAGCTTAAATTAGTTTTAATTTATCTTGAAGCCACACCAGAGTCAACCATATGAATATTAAACTATTATAAAAGATTGAGCATTCTGGTAATACTACACCTTTTTACTCAAGGAAGCATGTTGATTAGACACTGGAATCCTTTGTTACTCAGTGTAGTTTTACCTTACTGCTTCAAAAATTTTGAACAGAGATAGCACTTATCATCATGACATAACCTTTGAATTTCTTTGAATCAGATGGTCAATTTCTCAAATAATGTGCCATTGCACTTTCTCCTTTTGACAAACAATTTTATTTGCTTATTTTCCTTTGATGGTGTATTCTCTTGTCTGTCAACAGAATAATCCTCGAACAAGTTTAAGAACCATATAAACATTAGATTCTTCGTCAGGTTGACCAACTACTCATGATTTTCAAAATTTTAAGCAATCTTTTGAGATGTTCCATTTCATACTGTTTTATGACCATTGAGTCTACATTCAGAGACACTTGTGGAAACTTTAAGATAGGATATAATATCCATAGGCAGAAAATCACGGTCCAGTTAAGATCAACAATTTCGTTCTTAGTTAGGGGTATTCTTAGTAGTTAAGTGTTGAGGATTAGAAAAGGTAATAGATATTAGATTTTAACTCCCCCTGATTACCACATTCTATGGACTTGTTGAAAGGGAGAAGAGAGCAAAGATGAGCATGAAGATATGATAGATGTTTGCCAAAGAGCGAAGTTCAGAGTTCAGAGCCAATCAATTACTCAGCCTAAGAGATTTGTTCCATAGCTAACACCCTCTTATGTACACAATCAGCTTCTAATTCCTCAGCTTGAATAGGAATCAGTACATTCAAAAAGGACACTTGTCAACAGCTTTCCAATGAACATAGACTGTCTCAGCAACATCACATAATAACTCATATCACCACTTCAGGTCACTATCTAAGTAGACATACATCTGAAAGCTCCAAACAATTGCAGCACTCAAAATTTGATCAGCTTTTCACAAACAGACAACCCATCATTCAAGCAGCTAGGCTCTCAAACACTTTGAGAATTCCACCCAACCAATATTAATTTTTCTTAGAGTGCACAGATTTAACATGACTGTATGCATAGAAAAATCTACATGCAACTTGACCCCTGGTACCTGGCGAAGGCAAGCCTCTATGCATAGCGTGGGTTTCCAGACAGAAAACAACTGCCCTTCTCCCAACATACTATTTTATATACCATAGGATCGTACAAGCCTACTTATCTAATCATGAACATGATATCATCCATCATTGATTTATTTCAATTATTCATGTAACATTCCACCTGGATCATTTGCTCATACAATTTCAGTGAAGAGATGCACATATAATATGATGATATCAACTATGACACTGTTGAATATCACATAGAATGCAAACATGTATCATGATAACTCAAGAAGATACTACTATAAGGCCAACGTTTAAGATAATTAGACAACTAACCTGAAAGATGGAGAAATGGGGTTTTTCATATTCTGGTGCCTCGGCTTATTTATCCCCTTTTGTTTCCTCCGACGCATACCTACAAGATCATGTTATTTTGCAGAATATGGAAACCAAAAACTTTTGGGTTCTGCTAAGTAAGTAGCACCTTTAGCAAGTGTACTCCGAGAATTCCAAACTTTCTTATTGTCATATTTCATAGAATGGTAGTCTTTCATGATATGTCCCATTCTCCCACAATAATAACAATGAATGAGAGATCTCATATTTTTCTTGACACGATCATCATGGAATCTTTGTGGATGGACATGAGTTAAGTAATTTCTGCCATAACGATCATTATTTCTTTTCACATACCAACATTCAAGTTCATGGTGGTCAATTCTTCCATAAGCAAAATTTTTACTACTAAAAACATTTTTATTTACAGGGAAGTTTCCAAATTTTGAATTGACTCTCTTTCTTTGGGCATGCCAGCAATGGGCTCCAATATGGCCCGACTTCCCATAGTGGTAACAATGAATTTTCTTTTTCTGAACTACATGGTGAGTGTCTTGAGTTTTCCCATCGTGAACTTTCTTAGAGACCCGCTCATCTTGCTCCATTGTCCTACACTCATGCATTTTTTGACCAATTTTTCCACAGTAATGACATGAAAAGGTTTCTGTGTTTGCATGTGACTGAATGGGGAAGCTTTTTCTATCATGCAGTTGCTCAGGACAATTTTTAGAGACATAAGAAACTTTAACAGCATCAGATGAAGGTTTGGTTTTATGTTTGTTTTCACTCTTTTTTTGTTTTCTTCCATTTTTTAATTTTTTACTTTGTTCTTCACTTCTCTTCGCCGTGAACTGAAATACAGATGAAGTGAAAGGTTTTTCTTGTTCTGAACTTTTAACAAAAATAGTTTTTAATTTTTTTCCATCGACCTTCTTCATTACTGGACTGTAACCCAGTCCCTCTTTTTGAAAATTCACATTAGCTCCAAGTAATTTATTCAAATTGTCTTTTCCCTTAACAAACTTTGACATGGAACTCTTTAGATCTTCAATTTCAGCTTGCAAAGAAACAATGTAGTCTTCACAGGAAATGACTTGAGTATGCAAACCATCATTTAGACTTTTCAAAGTCTCATTCTACTGTGTTAACTTCAATTCTATATTCACTTCTTTTTCTTTCAAGACTGATTTTCCTCTTTTAAATGCCATCAGTCTTTCAGACAAAACTGTATTCAGAACCATCTGGTTTTTATTTTGATCTTTTAGATAACCATTATCTTCAAGCAATTTCTCTTGGCATTCATCAATTTCCTTTTTCTGTTCAAGCAATGAATCATTTTCTTCCATCAAGGATCTGATTAGATTCTTCTGCATATTATCATCAGAATCAAGATCTTCAATCAATTCCTTTAAGAAGGCACATTCATTAAACGAATTTTCATTTTCAAATGCTTTATTATTAAGACTTTCATTTTCAGATTTCAATCTGTCTATTTCAGATCTCTCCTTTTTCATGTCAGATTTCAAATTTTCATTTTCAGCTTTCAAGCGAGTAACTTCAGAAATCATTTCTTTTCTATGTTTTTTCTTTTCAGACTTGACTCTATCATATTTATTCAATAAATGTTCATTCATAGAGAGTAAATCATCATAGCTAAAATTCTCAGTTTCAGAATTTACCTGGGAGGATGAGTTCTCAGACTGATCTCTGACCATCAAACATATTTCCTCATCTCCACAAGATCTTCCCAATATTTTGTTGAAGATTTCCATTGCGCTCCTGCATTCATTAACACATTGAAAGCAATTAGAGTCTATTGCCCTTTTTGTTAGATTTAGGGCCTTTTGATTTGTTCAGATTTCAATCTGTCTGAGGATCTCCATTGAGATTTGTCCTCTTGAACTTCATATGGACTGTGATCTATGAGTACTCATAAGTCAGAATTCAAATGTATCACATAGTCTCTGAAACAACTGTACCAGCCATAGAAATCCAAACCGGTGTATACATGAATTTCAGCCATAACAATAAGACAAAACATATCAGATTAAGACCAAAGCTCAGAATTAGATCAGATCAAAAACATTGCTAACAGACAGATCAAATCAGATCGCACCGAAACCAAATCAAGGAACGAATCTGCAGGTTGTTAGACCTTTTGTGCAGAAAGCCGCTCTGATACCAATTGTTGAGGTGCTAGACTCAGATTCAGAAGGGGGGTTGAATGAATCCTTTGGAAATTTTGACCAATTAAAAATTAATTGTGTCAATTAGAGATGCTGAACAGGAACAAACTAGATTCTACCGAGTCTGAAGGGTAGCTAGGAGCTTAATCATGCAGAAAACGTGCAACTAACATGCTCACAGGACTTGGAGAGACAGATCGGCCTATACATTCATCTAATGGAGCAGGATAACCAAACCACAATAGACAAGGAAACTTTTAGGTGGTTCGGTCCTCCGACCTACGTCCACCCCACACTCAAACCAGAGTGTGGCTTACTGCTGCCAAATAGCTTTAAATTGCTGGGCCTCACAGCTTGCCTACAAACCGTTGATTTATAGCTTCAACTGCTGGGCCTTACAGCTTGCCGTCCGCTGGGCAATACCGCTTGGCCGTCTAGAGGAATCCTCCTCCGCTACCGCTGACACACAGCTTTAACTGCTGGGCCTTACAGCTTGCCGTCTGCTGGGCAATACAGCTTGGCCGTCCAGAGGAATCCTCCTCTGCTACCGCTGACACACAGCTTGAATGGAAATGTATGATGAAAGCAAAAACAAAATACAGCATTGAAAAGCTGACAATAAGATCAAACAGAATTGCTCACACAGGAGCGCAGTGTCTTGGATCTGATCCGGAAGACACATAAAAACAACAGATCTGAAGTAAATACTGACGTTGCTTCACTTCACACTCTTTCTGCCTTCTGCTCTCAGCACCTCTCTCTTTCTTCTCTCGCACTTCTTTTTTCTAGATCGTGGGGGCACTATCTCTCTCCGCTTCAGCTTTCTATCTGCTCATTGATGGAATGGTTTGTCTCTGGTTTTCTCTCTTGATCCACACACTGCTCTCACTTCTCTTCTTTTTTACTATACCCCTTTTTTCTTTCTCTTTCTCTTTCTTAAACCCTTTTCCTCAGCATATATATATATGTGTCTGCTCCAGAACCTTAGGCGTGTGGATACCCCGTTTCCCGCCTGAAAAGTTGGGGCACGTGTAGGAATATTCTGGGCCTCTATCTTCCTTGGATCACGTGCCATTTACTTGGTGAATACACAGACAAACTGTCAGAAAATGAATAAACATATTGTCACTTTCTTAGCACAAGTCTTACTGACGTAGCGAGTAAGTAAGCATAAACTGTACGGGGTAGGAGTTACCAAGTTAGCCATTGCACTGACTTACTATAACGTGAGCAAGAGGTTGCACCAAGTTGTAGTGAGCAAAGACGAGAGATGCACTTACTTAAGAAAACGCATGACGTCATAAGCACGGACCATAGAGTCCAATAGTGCAACAGATATGCACCGACAAGAAACCACAGAACACAAGGATACACTGACTTTATTTTTGCCAGAATGGAAAGTTTGCACCGAGTTGAAAAAGAAGAATGCACGGACAAAGGAAGATGCAAGATAGAACTTGCACCGAGCCAAGAAATCACGTCCAAGTAAGAACTTGCACCGAGATGGCAGAGAGAAATACGCAGAACAAAGAGAGATGCAAGCCAAAGCTTGCACCGAGTTGGACTTGCATTGAGATAAGAAATGAGCAGGCCCAACAATTGCATTCTAGACAAGATTTGCACCGACCCAGATATTGCACCGAGAGAGTAACGGGACGACAGTGTGTGTGCATGAACAGAAACTACACCGAGGCAAGCACTTATGCATGAAATGCAGAACAAACCTAGACTTGCACCGAGCTAGATTTTTAGTGATACAACACATGCACTGACTATGATTTATTCTATGAAATAACATGCACCAAATGGACCATACAAATAGATAGAGTTGAGGGATTTAAACACCTTAATCTAAACATGATTCATAGAAAGTCATTATCAAAACTTGGGTTCCAACAGGATTCACCCTCTTTCACTCTACTGGCTTTTGAGCTTGGTACCATTCTGGCGAGTGGAGGGACCTCTTGACTCGGGACCCCCGAATGGGTTGGGCCCCCCCTTTTTTTAATGACCCGTATTCATTCGAGGGAGGATGGACGCTCCTCCTTGGAGTTGCCCCCATTGTTCGGGCTTGGAAGGCTGGATACTAGACCGGGGTGGTTGCCCGCGGTGTGATACTGGCGCATCGGCTTCTCTGAGCCTCGCCTTGTCTTCGGGAGGTAGGGGTGGCGACGGTGGGTCACCCATTTTTGTAGCCGCTATGGCACCCCTTTTTTGTTTGCAGGGACGTGGTTGGCTCAGCACCAATGTGGTTGACCGGACGAACCCGGTCTGGGGTTGTCTGGAGCATGGCATTTCTGGTGAGTTTCGGTGTAGTTGGAACTCGGGAGTGCAGTCCCTGAGCTGGGGGTGATAGAATGGCCACCTGGAACTTGGTGTTCACTTGGGCTATCGGAATTATTGCCAGAACTCGGGGTTTATGACCCATGTTGTGAACTAAGGATGTCAGAGGGGTGGTGACCTAGAGCTTGACCCCCGTACTGGGTGTTGGCGAAGCTAGTGCCTGAGGCTGAAAGCCTATATTGGGAGCTGATGAAGCTGGGATATGGGACTAGAAACCCAAACTAAGTGCTTGACGACACTGGGTTCCAGAGCTAGAAGCCCGTCTTGAATACTGATGGTGTGGGACCCAGACTGGATGTCGGTCTTGGGCGTTGTCAAAATTGGAACTCGGGGCGGGAGGCCCATCTCTGGTGCTGATGAAACTAGGACCTAAGGCCGGATGCCTGTCTCTGGTGTCGATAAAGCTGGGACCCAGGGCGGAATGCCCGTCTTGGGTGTGGCTGAAACTGGGACACGGGGCTGAACGCCCAGTCTTAGGTGTTGGTGGAACTGGATCCCAGGGCAGAACACCCGTCTTGGGTATTGATGGAACTGGATCCCAGGGTAGGCAACCCGTCATGGGTGTTGATGGAGCTGGAACCCGAGGCTGAACGCCTGCCTTGGGTGCTGTTGGGGCCGGATCCCAGAGCTGGATGACCCCCTTTATTTTTTGGTATTGCTGGAACTGGAACCTGGGGCTGAACGCCCGTCTTGGGTGCTGGGGATTGGGGAATACTGGGACCCAGGGTGGAGCACCCCTCTTGGGTATTGATGTAGCTGAGACCCGGGGCGGAAAGCCCGTCTTGGGTGTTGATGTAGTTGGGACTTGTGGTCGGAAGCCTGTCTCGGGTATTGATGTATCTGGGACCCAGGGCTGAAAGCCCGTCTCGGGTATTGATGTATCTGGGACCCGCGGCTGGAGGCCCATCTCGGGTGTTACTGGAGCTGGACCCCAGGGCTAGACGCCAGTCTTGGGTGTTGCTAGAACTGAGACCCAGGGCTAAAAGCCCGTCGTGGGTGTTGCCGGAGCTGAGACGTAGGGCTAAGCGCCTATGATGGGTGTTGCTGGAGCTGAGACCCAGGGCTAGATGCCCGTGTTAGGTATTACTAGAGCTGAGACCCAAGGCTTGACGCCAATCTTGGGTGTAGAGGTGGCCTTGTCCTGAAGAGGAAACCCTTTGCTGGGAGTTGGCATTGCTAGATCGGAGGGGTAAAGACCCCGTCATAGAGCTGGGAGGCCAGGGGCCCAGTGCGGAGAGTCCGCATCGGGGACCGACCTTGATGACACCCGAGGTCATCTACCCAAGCCAGATGTTAGGGAGCCTCGAACTCGGGGTTGAAAGCCCGTATTAAGTGCCGGCTCATCGGAGACTCGGGTCGGAAGGCCTGTATAGAATACTGGGAGGCCTTGACCCCGGGGTGGGAAACCCGTGCAGGGGGTAGGCTTGGCTGGGACTTGGAGTTGAGAGCCCGAGTGAGGTGCTGAGGAGTCGGGGACCCAGGGCAGAAAGCCCGTGTCGGGTGCTGGCGGAGCTGGGGACCCAGGGGTCAATGATCGCATGGGTCTCTATTGTTGGAGGAGCAGAGGGGCAAGCTGCCTATATGGGCAGTCACCGACTGGGCTGCTAGTCAGCCACGGCAATGGCGCACGAGGATCAGAGCGAGCCGATAGTCGAAGCAGCGTTGCTGAACACGAATGGCATTGCCAACCATAGGTGCCCGGCGTGGATGGCGTTAATGATTGGACCGTAGGTCACCATCACCACCGGTTTGTTGTTGCTGTCGCTGGTGCAGGTTGGTCGCTTGATTATGACTGGTCGCATGTTGCATTCTGGATGGGGGCCCTTCTCTTCCTCTCTGATAAGAAAAGGTGAGGGCATTGCGACGTACACTTGACAGGTGTGACTCTTCTTCGGAAGAATAAAGAGAGGTAGGAGACGTCCCACCGGGCGTGCCATCCTTGTTTGCGGCCGCAGGGGAGTCACTTGTCATTTTAACTCGCGGCGGGGGTGTTCACTCACCTTTTACGGAAGGCCGAGATAGGTTGACTGGGCACATGGGGATTTCGGGTATTGAGGAGAAGGCAGAGAGAATGATGGGAATGCATTGGAAAGTATGGTGTATGGTTCATCATTATGGGAGATTGGGACAAGGATGGCTGGGTGGAATGCGGGCGTGCCAGTCGATTTCTCGACAATCACCTATGGAACCAAGGATTGACTGGGGAAGCGTCGCTAGGATGCGGCACGTGGCTCAAGAGATTGGGTGACACATAGACAAAAGGGGTTCCACGGGTGCGAGTGCGCAGGGGATTGTGGGAATCGTGTACTGGACGTCCTTCCCCACTGGTCGCAAGCAACCGGTGTTTATTTTACATCGGATTGAATCTGAATACCTTTATTTCTACTGCCAAAGAAAGAGTCAGGGACCCTGGGAGCCACGACGTCAGGAGGGCTTAGTCCGTGCAATAGCGACAGGGAAACAACAACACAATAGGGATTACTGGGGACAGAGAGACTGGTTCCATCGAGGAGGGGAATCTACTCCTTGACTGGATTACATGACTTATATGCCATGAAGGGCATTTATATGGGGGCGTGAGAGCCCGATTACAAGTGCTTGCAAGCCGCGGGACAATTCGTCATTTGTGACTGTCCCGGGGTCATTGCGTTATTGTATGGGTAGTTCTGTATCCATACGTAGTGTGTGTCAAAAGACCTGTGACTGAGCAGGATGGCGCCCGAGGGGCATCACAATGTATTCCCGACATGAGACAGTGTCGAGGTCGGGGCAGTAGGTGTGCCGTAGGCACCGTTGTGCTAGAGCAGTTGGGCGGTCGGGTGCCGCGGGCCCCGATGTGACTTGAGTAGCTGGTAGTCGGGTGTCGGGGGCACCGTTGTGACTGGAGTTGTTGGCAGTCGGGTGCTGGGGGCACCGTTGTGACTAGAGTTGTTGGCAGTCGGGTGCCGGGGGCACCGCTGTGACTTGAGTTGTTGAGTGATCGGGTGCCGCAGGCCCCGTTGTGACTGGAGTTGTTGGCAGTCGGGTGCCGGGGGCACCGTTGTGACTGGAGTTGTTGGCAGTCGGGTGCCAGGGGCACCGTTGTGACTGAAGTAGTTGGCAGTCGGGTGCAGGGGGCACCGTTGTGACTGAAGGAGGCGGGCGCCGTGAAGAGGCTGAGACCCGAGTACTTGCACATGTGTTAATTGGTTTCATGCGATATGAGAGCCGTGTGGGATTCACAAATGGGTCGAGGAGGCCGAGGTACAATGGGCGCAAGGCACGGGACAATTCCGACACGTGGGTCAGTCCCCGGGTCAATGCAGGATAAAGCGGATATCCGTGTGTTTTACAGAGGCTCCCTGTCAGGAGATCGAGACAAGGCCGACTGCCTAGGTGGCAGGGGCTGTCGTGGGCTGGCGCCTGATGGAGGCTAGACACGGCTCAAGGTGAGCAGTCGGGTCCGGATCTCGGAAGGTGAATGTCGTCATGCTGGGGAGTTGAGGTCGGCCCTGGGAATATTATTCTCGGGCAAGGGTCGGGATAACTCGAGTCATTAGTCTGAGCGGTCGGTGGCTTGCTCAGAGCGGGCGGTGGGCACGTAGTTCTATGTCAGAAGTAGGTGCGGCATCATGGTGTGTGTATAGCCATCGTGAGTTGTTACACACGGGCGGACCCGGGATGCGGGTGTATTCGCCATCACCTTAGTGCCTTTTGTGCGACGGGCATGGACTTGTGTGAGATGGCTAGACACCACGTGAGGGAAGTACGTATGACATACCCTCGACGTGTATAAGCCGATCGACACGCCAACCATGCACACACTTAGTTCCTCGCGTCCCCGACCCTTGTCGAAGGCCTCGGGAGTCCGAGGGTGTGGCAGTTAGGTCGGAGGGTGTTGCATTGCATCCTTCATTCCATTTCCTATTGCATGTTCCATTGCATTGCCTTGCATTGAGCCCCTAGGGGGATTTTATAGGGGAAGATGAAGGGTCATGGGTGTTGATATGTTATTCCTCCTCGAGTTAAATAATATTGAAGAGATAAAAAACAGGAGGAAACATGAAGCTGTTGACCGTGATCACCACCCGGTGAAAGCGCCGGGACTCGGAAGCTACGGGAGAATGCGGGTCCGTTCCTCCACTCCTCCTGGCCGGCCAGAAGGTGCGGGCCTCGTGCTTTTGGTTGCTGACCTGAAAGCAAACGGTGAAACACACAGATAAACGGAAATTAGCTAAATGATAGTGTAGTAGGTGTACTAATTGAAATAAAGCAAAGGAAGAACATGGCCCGGCGATACCTGGAGGTTTTGAAACCCCGTTTAGGGCGCCGGAAACAGTAGGAAAGATAATAAATGCCAACGAAATGATGTATGTGATGTGTGATGCAGTGGAGAAAAGACGTGTGTGTGGTGAGCAAATAGAGAAGGACTAGAAACACAAAAAACATGAAGCGTGAAGTTCCCTGCACCGGGGGCCTGCGAGGGATGTAGAAGGCCCCCACTCCCTGACGAACGGGCGGATGCTGTGTGAGATTTGGCGATGGAATTCGACAGCACTTCGTGATGGTCCCCCCCTTTCCTCTGGAGTTCGACACACTTCGTGATGGTCCCCCCCTTTTCTGTCAGAACCCGTGAGCTATATATATAGAGCCCAGGGCTTCGAGCTTAATCAGGGGTTAAGGGGAATGACGGTCGGTCAAAGGCCGGTAAATGAGAGCATCGTGTCAATATTGCCAACGACATTCTCCTCTTAATCCGCCTGGAATCACGGGGGTCTAATCTGGGTGGCCTTAAAAATGACGGTCTTACGAAGGCCGCCAAACATGTATGACGGTCTTGGAGGGGCCGTTCAATATACATGACGGTCCTGGAAAAACCGTTATACGTAAAGAGGAGTCAACGCCCAGACAAACAACTTTTCGTGAAGCACGTGGCTATGACCGACTGTCGGGACTCTGAACCCTTTTCTTGTCGGCAAACAATGACGGCCCAGGGACGACCGCTATATTGACTATAACGGTTAGAATTGAGCCGCTATACAAAGCGTATCACGAGATACAAATAACCCGGGGCAGCGGAACACAACGGCCCAGTGGGGACCGTTCTATTGAGAAAAACGGTTTATAACAGACCGTTAAATCCAATGAGAGGGAGGGAGGCCTTCTTTGCTGGGAAGAGCCCAAAATACTGCCAGAGGAATAATCTTTCATGTGATTGACTGTTCGGGACATCAATAACTGAGACGCAGGAACTGATTCGATTCATCGGTAAAAAACGGGTGTCAACAGATGCCCCTCCTTAACGTTCGCCTTGCAAGGGAACGAGCGGAGGTGTAGGGGAGGCGTCATGGAACATGGAGTTGTAGCGGAAATGAAGCGGAGTGGACTGCAAAAGCGGGCGTTAAGGCAATACGACACCCGTTTCATACCAATAAGCCATAGAAATCTTCCGGCAACCTTCGAACCAATTTGCAAGGTACTGTGTGACTGAGTGTTAAACCTGAATCTGGAGGAACTAAGGTAAAAGAGCAAGGAGCGGCCTCGTCGGCGGACAAGCTGTGGTCCTAAATGAGGCGATATAGAAGCTGGTAATAGCGAAATTAAATGGATTTTAAAACCCCAGACGAGGGAAACACTTAATTCATCAGAACCGAACAATTAGGTCCAAAGAAATACCTTCTAATTTTGGAGTGGAATTATTCCTTCGGTGGGACATGGAACACAGAAAACAGTCAATCATACGCAAGATCATTTCTCAGGCAGACCGTAGGTCGTGAATGCTCAAAAGGTGCTTGTGATGCATGCTGGGCTAAAAGAAAGAAACATGTAAAATCGAATGCAAACAAAGGATAAAAATATAAAATACTCGAGAATATTATTGCAGAACTGAATGAGTCAGGGTCAGGACACTTCTTGCAACCACGGCGTGCAAGAGAGAACCGTCGTCCCCTGACTTCTTCCAACTTAGCGGCCTTTCCGAAGATTAGACACGCATACCTAGATCATCATGTGTTTTTGTTGACGGGGAACGTCAGATCCTGGAATGCGTGAAGAATCGACTGGTTCTCGAGATAGATGTTTATTACCATATAGTAATGCAATAAGAGTTTTGAGGGATTGAGGGCCATACCTGACTTACCTGTGCAGGCGTAACGGCGGGATATTGATGTTGTTTAGCTTTAACTGCAATCAAAACTCATTGGCACATGAATTTCACAATAATGATACATTCAACAGTTCAACGGCTCAGAGGTGACCGTTCTTAAATTGGACGGCTCATGGTAAACCGCCATATGGATATTTAACGGTCATATGAAGGCCGTTCAATGCTAAGTAACCGTTTACAGAATAACGGCCCTCAGGTAGCCGTTCTTATGGTATGGCGGTCTATCGCTAGACCGCCATTCTCAACGTCGGTTTAAAAATATAAACCCCTTCCCCTTCCCTCCTCCTACCGTAACGGCAGGAAGAGAGGAGGAGAAGAGGAACGGCGCCCCTTACTCTCATTCTCTCTCTCTTTCTCTCTCTCTCTCTCTCACGATGGTGACCGGCGGTGGTAACGGCGGCGAGCGGCTGTTAGACGTGACGGATTCCTCGCCAGAGACGACGGGAGCAGCGGCCGAGGAGACGACGGGAGCGGCGGCAGAGGCGACCTCGGCCGGAGAGGACTTCTCCGTCGACGACCTCGCCCTCATGCTCGTGGAGGAGGGCGCGACCGGCACCGACGGCGATCGTGCGAGCGGCGGCGATGCGGCGGCGGAAGCACCACGCCCAGCCAAGAGGTGTCGGGGCTCGGAGGTAGGTCCCTCTCGCCTTATTTTTGCATAGCATGGGGGAATGGGGGCTGTCCACGGCGTGCGGGGCGGAACTCGCCGTCGTCGGAAGAGATGACGGAATGACGGTCCTCATCGGGCCGCCAATCAGACCAAAACGGCCCAGGAGAGGCCGTTAAACACACCCGATCTTCGAGGTCACCTCAGAACAAAACGGCCCCCAACGGACCGTCAAATAGAACAGCGGTCCAGGAGTGGCCGTTGACCCTAACGTAGCAACCCTTAACATTCAGAACAATACGGTCCCCATTGGACCGTTCAAAATAGCACCGCGGCCCTAGGAGGGCCGTTGAATGATTCACAAACCTCAGAACAACGGTTCACGGACAACCGTTGTGAATGGAACAGCGGCCCAGGAATGGCCGTTTTATTCAAAACATCACAGGATAGGACGGTCCATGGACGGCCGTCATAGGAAACAAAACGGCCATGGGAAGACCGTTGCAACAACTAAAATGATGAACATCACAGGGTAACCCCCCCTTCTTTTGTTATTAAGAAATATGAAACTAATGAGATGAATGAATGAATGCAGGGAAAGCGTCGGACCCGTATCTCTTGGCTGCAGGTTCGGTCAGTGTATCTCGCACTGCCGGACTTTCGGCGGGAGAGGCTGGCTGCCATGGGGTTCGCCCCATTCCTCAGTGTTGAGGTGTGTCGCTTTGACACACCTCTTCTCTATGCCCTGCACGACCGCTGGGATCCGGCGAGTCGCACGTTCCTCTTCCCGTGGGGTCACATGGTCCCCACGCTTGAGGATGTGGCCAGGCTCACTGGTTTGCAGGTGCACGGTCTACCGGTGACTGGGATCTCCTTCCCCGATTACCGCGGCATGGCCGAGAGGCTGTTAGGGCTTGCACTCCAGACGACACGTCGGCAGACCACGCTTCTTCCGTGGGCAGCTCTCCAAGACAGCCTAGGGCTGCGACGGTCCGGACTTGCAGTGGGCGAGCGTCGAGAGGAGCACTTGGACCGGCTGGTGACGCGCGTGCGGCCTCGAGTAGCAGCAGGACCGGGTGCAGAGGCGGACATGGTTCTTCGGCGGTTCATGATGTTCTTGTTCGGGCGGCTCCTCTTCTCTACGCGTGCGGACGTCATCCACTGCCGACTTCTTCTGTTCCTCGAGGATCTAGAGCACGTGGGAGACTACGCGTGGGGTGCTGGTGTACTCGCCTTCCTTTTTGAGAGCCTCAGCTCGACGTCCCGACGGACGATGTTGGGGGGCTTCTCTCCCCTTCTCCAGGTACGACTCTGACTCAGAACTCATGCAATTTCCTAGGACCTAGGCTCTAGATGCTGACGACTTGTGCATGATGTAGGCATGGGCTTACGTGCGGCTGCCTTCTCTATACAGGGGACTAGAGTCCCGCCCTGGGCTCTTCCCCATTCTGCGACGGTGGGAGCCGATTCGGGGGTCAGGGACCCTGACACGGCAGGTGCGCGACCTGCAGGACGATGTCGACATGCTTCCTCGCGCCTCGGTACGACTTCTAAACCTTAGCCTTTATTTGGAAAATGCTTGTTTTATATGATGTTGATGTGATTGCTGATGTATGCAGGTGCAGTGGACTCCTTATGCACATGAGGACGTGACAGAGCAGCCGTGGGTGGTGAGAGCTCTCACCTTCTCCGGGCGTGATGTGTGGTTACACTGCATGAATGTAGTGGAGCCCCTTTACTCCCGGCTGGTGATGAGGACGACCGGCGTCTCTCAGCCCGTGGTAGACTTTCCGGCCCAGGAGAGCGCGAGGGAGAGGGTGACGCGGAGCACCCGAGGGCTGACTCAGCAGTGCGATTGGGCGGCGCGAAACGCCGAGCAGGTTGCCGACTGGCAGGCAGGTGGGCGTGTGGTGACCGCTCGTGCTGACAGTGATGCGGCGTACGTGACTGCGTACGTTAGGCATTACGGAGACCGCGTGTTCCGAGGATCACGCCGACCGGTACAATTCTAAACTCAGACTTATTCTACATGCTTTATGATTTCTATATGCTGTACTGACTTCCTTTCGACATGCAGATTGACCCTGAGGGATGCTTAGCGGAGCTGCAGGGGCTCCTTCATGCCACCATCCAGGAGAGGGATGAGGCTCGCCGAGCCCTCGAGTTACTGGTATGTTCCTAAACTCTGGACTCTTACATTTCTACATGATGTTTATGTGTGTGACTGTCCTGGGATATTTGGGTGCAGCGAGCTGAGGCTGCTCAGAGGCGTGGAGCGGAGGCTCCTTCTTCTTCTTCTGTTGAGACACCGGCCGACCGAGCAGCCCGGGATGCCGAGTTCCAGCGGATGGTGGAGCGGGCCGAGGCAGCGGAGAGCGAGCTTGCCGTGCGGGTACACTTCTGACGCTTTCCTTTGTTTATTTGTGCATGATATGAATGGAATGTGCTAATGTTTGATGCATGCAGGTGGACGACGTGAGGGTTGCTATGGAGGAGGCTACCCGTGCCAGAGAGGAGGTGGCCCACCTACGGGCTGAGTTGGTGCAGGTTGAGGCTCGGGCCCAGGAGGCGACTGTGAGCGCCCAGAGGTCGGCGTCTCGAGCCAGGGCGGAGTTAGCCGAGGCTCAGGAGGAGGTGAGGCGGCTCCAGTCGGCAGAGGCTGCCGAGTTCCGGGAGAAGGTGAGAGAACTTCATCCTATGCTGACTGCCGAGCTGGAGCAGTCACAGGCAGAGCTGAAGCGCGAGCGAGCAGCGTCTCAGGAGCGAGAGGTGCTGCGGCTCGTGGCTGAGAGGGAGGCGGCCCATTTGCGTGAGCAGCTTGCGCGAGCTCAGCCGGCCGACGCTCTTGAGACGGGACTTCTCCGGGCGGAGGTGGAGCGCTACCGAGCGGAGGTGGAGCGCTACCGAGAGGAGGTGGAGCGCCACCGAGTGACGATAGCGGAGCTGGAGCCTTTCAGGACCGAGGCCCTTGTGCTGCGGGGCCAGGTTCAGGGTATGACGATGAGCCGTTCGAGGAGCCGATCGGTCGTACCGAGTGGCAGCCAGGCTACTCACACCTCGGTGAGACGTTACCTGGCGAGTTCCTCTCAGCGGGAGAGGAACGAGAGTGATTCGCGACGACGACGTCGCGATGATGCTGAGACTTCTTCGATGGCCCCGCCAGCGAAGAGACAGGAGGGAGGTGGAGACAGTGACAGGCCAGAGGGTGAGGCCTGATTTTGTACTTCTTCCTTTTTTTCCTTTTTTTTTATGAGATTTTTTTTTTTTTTTTGGGATGATGATATGTATATATGATGCACCCCTTTTTTTAGTTTTTGTATGGATGTATGAATGTATGCAAATGGATGAGTGTATGTATGAATGACAATGGGTGAGGGAGGCGATGACAGACTCGGGTGAGCTGCGTGAGAGGTAGCGAGGTACGCCGACTCAGGGTGAGTGACGCGAGCGGAGGTGAGGCACGCCGACTCAGGGTGAGCGACGCGAGCGGAGGTGAGGCACGCCGACTCGGGGCGAGTGACGCGAGCGGAGGTGAGGCACGCCGACTCGAGGTGAGTGACGCGAGCGGAGGTGAGGCACGCCGACTCGAGGTGAGTGACGCGAGTGGAGGTGAGGCACGCCGACTCAGGGTGAGTGACGCGAGTGGAGGTGAGGCACGCCGACTCAGGGTGAGTGACGCGAGTGGAGGTGAGGCAGCTCATGAGTTTGGAAAACAACGGCCAGGCAAAAACCGTTTTGGCAAGAATGACGGCCAAGACAGGGCCGTGGGTTGCTTAAGAATGACGGCTACGCCATAGCCGTCATTGAATATAACGGTCAAGTGTAGACCGTTAATTGGCGCAGGCCGACTAAAAATGACGGTCCAGGGTAGACCGTGGACATGATAATGACGGTCTCCCTTGGGCCGTTCAAAAAATGAATGACGGTCTATCGTACGACCGCCAATCAGCACGATCTTAGAAGCCAAATTGAATTCCCTTAAGCCCATTCAATCCTGGTGTGCTCTCGTGCATCATGCGTTCCAGTGGAGCGAAACACGGGATGAGACCTCCTATAAGTAAGGGGTGCTCTGCCTTCAGCCTGAACCCAACCTCTTCTTCTTCTTCTTAAGTTTCTTCCCTCTAAATCACCACCAAATCATCATGAAGAGGAGTTTTGGTGAGCATTCTTTGGGTGAGGGAGACCATTCAGGCCCTAAGGCTGCGAGGAAGGAGCGAGAGGAGATTGCGCGTTTGGGTTCTATTCCTCGACATCTCAGTTCAAATCCTTCTAGAGAGGTATGTTTAAATCACTTCAAACTTGGTTCATTTGATTCTGTTTCATCTAATATCTCTTTCTTTCTGCATTACTTTCCTCGTTTTCTCCTTTTTAGCTCCTTCCTGGCTCTCGCCGATACTCTTCTCTTAAGTGGGTGGCTCCCACGGTTCGTGCCTTGCCCCTAGGGGTAACCCACATCCTTAGTTCTTGGCACTTACAATCCTTGCTGTTCTTAGGTCGTAACTTCCAAAAGATTTCCTTTGACTGGCACAGTATTTCAGCCCTTGTAGAAATGTGGCACCCACAGACCCACACTTTTATCTTTCCATCCTTTGAGGCCACCGTCCTTTTAGAGGAAGTAGAGGCTTATCTGTCTCTCCCTAAGTCTAGGGTTGGGGAGGAGGATCTAGTGTGTCACACAGTTGCCCCTATAGATCCAGTTGCCATCTTTAGCGAGTTCATAGAAGACCCGAGTGAGATCAAGACCTTTGTGGGAGCCCGTCATATTCACCTTCTTCCTCTCAGCCAGTGGGTGGTGGCACATTGTAAGAACAAATGCGGGTGGCATGAGGCTATTGCCAAGGCTGTATCCATTTGCTTGTGTGGTGCTATCCTCTTTCCGTCAGCCGACCACGTGCTAGATCTTCCCGTCCTTAGCACCATCAGTGGTTTATGGAGAGGGCTTTCTATTTCCCAGGCTATCTTAGCCTATTTTTATGAAGGGCTTAGCTCTGCTGCCCTGAGTGGTCCACTGTTTGGTTCTATGATTCTCTTAGAGTGTTGGGTGGGCGTGAGACTGAAGTTTATCCCTAGGGCAGGCATAGAGACTGAGAGTAGGATCTTCGGGAGCCATCCACTTTCTTTTATCGGTGGCGGGTTTGGTTTCTCTTCGCAGGTGGAGTGCCGTACGGGGGATATGCGGACCAGAGAAGAATGGCGCAGGTACCTGAGTCGGCTACCCGTGGAGAGGTTCGTGATGCGGCCTAACTTCTTGGTGACTACGGAGATCAGACTGCCCAGAGGACAGGGTCTGGATTTGAGGCTAGTGAGTGATACCGTACTGGCCGTGTATTATCCACACAGGTGCCATTTGCAGGTCGGGGTACCGCGGACCCTGCTTCCTCCGTTGTCGCACTTCCCTTCTCTTCAGGCTAGACAGATTGGCACTGAGCACGATGAGCAGAGTGTGAGGAGTGCACTAGCGATGTGGGGAATCAGCAAGGTGCGTGCCTTGCCAGCAGAGGTGGAAGAGGCGACCGAGACTCGCCAGGCGTATATCAGAGAACTGAGAGAGATGTGCCCCTGCGGGAATGCCCAGCGGAGGATTGAGTGATTGTACTTTTCCTTTCTTTTTATGATGCTTGATAAGTGAGAGTGCCTTGTTTGAGAGTGAGAATTGTTTGTATCAGGAATAAAAGTTGGAGTGACTGATTTTGCCCCTTGCAGTTGTTCTGTTGTTACTTCGTCTTCTTGCTCCATCGTCCTGCACATTATTAGCAATGAAACAGGTTAAATCTGTTTTAGGCTTAGCCCCTTGCCTTGTGACAAGTGCGGAGGTAACCAGTGCTTGATTTTTGGTCAAGGGGCAAGCCTTATTAAATAAGCGAAGGAAAAGAGAAATGATAACAATGCAATGCATGCATGCCATGAATGCAAGTCATGAATATTTTTGGATTTTTTTTTTTTGGATTTTGAAATATTCAATGTTTTTGGGTTTTAAGTTTTTTTTTTTAAATATTTGTTGTTTTTGGATTTTGAAATATTTGTTGTTTTTTTTGATTTTGAAATATTTGTTGTTTTTGGATTTTGAAATATTTGATTTTTTTTGGATTTTTGAAATATTCAATGTTTTTGGATTTTGAAATATTCATTGTTTTGGGTTTTGAAAACCGATGCTTCCGTAACAAGACATGCCTCCCTCGTAACCTGAGGATTCCTCCTGAGATTGGCGTGTGATTGAAGGGACCCTCCTGGCCCGAACTTTTATTTGCCTGACGGTGTTCTGCCAGGGCCACCCCCAGGGTACTCAGCTTTGTCCTGAAAAGAAAAAGATTATGGAGACAAGCTTACACCCGTCATGTGAGTTTTTAAGACTTGAATTCTTTCCTGGGTGCCCCTCAAAGCTTCGGGCTGTTGTGTCGGGGTTTTGGTGTTCGTCATCGAACCTTAAGCCACCACATTTGTCATTCTTGCTATGCCTAATTGTTCCAATTTCCCAAATATTTTCATTTATTCATTTTTTTTCTTTTTTTTCTTCTTCTCTCTTTTTCTTTCTTTTTCTTGTGGCTTCAGGTCATAACGAACTGCCCCTATTTGAGACTTATCTCGTATTAGGGTACCCAGGTCAGGCATCTCCTCCTTATTTACTCCTCATTCTTGGGTTCAGCCGAAGCAAGAAACGTACAGGGACTACAACTTTCCTCCAGAGTGTGGCCCTGGGAAACGGTGTTTGGCGGAACTGGGGACAGGACCAAAGGGTCGTGTTTGTGTGTTCAGCTTCTCTCAGTGATTCTTATGAACAGGGGAAGCTTGCATTGCTAGGGAAGCACGTGGTTAGACTCTTTTTTTTAGGGATAGAAGCGTTTGAGATATAACCCGTTCCACGGATTTGCCAGTTCTTCTCCTTCTGAGTTCGTCAACCGATAGGCATTACCTGGATAGACTTCCTTGATGACGAACGGCCCTTCCCAGTTTGGCTGCAACTTAGCCCTTGGACCACCTGTTCGGATGAATTTCCTTTTCAAAACCATATTACCTATTTCAAACTTTCTTTCGATTACCTTCTTTTGAAAATGACGTGAGACCCGCTTTTGATAAACAGAAGCGTGATTGGCCGCATTTAACCTCTTCTCATCTAACAGTTCCAGCTGTGCTAGTAACGCCTCTCGACGCTCGTCGAGATTAAGTTCCTTATCTAGCTGCACTCTTAGGGAAGGGATGAGAATCTCATATGGGAGTACCGCCTCCATCCCATAGGTGAGGGCAAAGGGAGTCTGCCCTGTGGGAGTTCGGACGGAGGTGCGATAAGCCCATAGAGCGTCTATCAATTTATCAGCCCAATCAGCGTGCCGGTGGGATTCACACGTTTTCTTGATGATTTTAAGAAGGGTTTTATTGGTGGCTTCGGCTTGACCGTTGCCTTGTGGATAATATGGTGATGAATGATGCAATGCAATACCAAATTTCTTACAGAGGTCCTGGAGTCCTGAGACACAAATTGTGGCCCATTGTCGGTGACAATGTCGCTTGGTACCCCGAACCGCGAGATGATGTTCTTTGTGATGAAGCGGCAAACTGTGGTAGCTTTGATCTCTGCATAGGCTTCAGCTTCCGCCCACTTCGTGAAATACTCTGTAGCGGTGAGGATGAAGGATTTCTGTTTTACTTGGGCGTTAGGGTCACCTAACGGACCGACAATATCAAAGGCCCACATGGAGAAAGGCCATGGGGCGGATAGTGGGCGAAGAGATGAAGCAGGAGCGTGGATTTTGTCAGCATGGAGCTGGCACTGAAGGCACCTACGGACGTAGGTAGAGCAATCTTCCTCTAGGGTTGGCCAGTAGTAGCCCTGCCTAAGGATCTTCTTAGCCAATGCCTGTCCATTCACGTGACCTCCACATTCACCGGAGTGAGCAGCTTCCACTACTTTCCAAGCTTCATTGTCATCTAAACACCGCATCAGAACTCCATTGAGAGCGCGCCTGTACAATTCTCCTGCAACGATTGTATACCTCGAGGCGACTCTTCTGATGGCTTTTCTTTGTGTCGCATTGGCTTCCTCCGGGAGAGAACAATCCCGACAATATTGCTCAATCTCATGGAACCATGGCAACTCATCTTCGTCCAAGATTTCTTCCAATTCTGCTAAGGATACTTCCTTAACCTCTTCTTTAGCCGCTTTCTCTTCCATAATCTTCCTAAGGTTAGCAAACCAAGGATCTTGCAGAGAGGGAGCGTCCATCCGTTGGACCACAATGGTCTCAGTGGAACGACTAAGGGAGAAGGATAAAGAGGAAGCGAGAGATGCTAATGAATCAGCAAGAATATTTTGAGATCGGGGAACATGAACGTAGATGAGTTTGCTAAATTGTCTAGCCAAGAGTGTGACCTTAATCTTGATATGGCTTTAGTTTGGGGTCACGGGTGCGATAAGTTGACAGAACTTGACGCAGCACCAATTGAGAATCTCCCATGATGTTGAGGTATCGTGCGCCTAAGAGATAGGCGTGCTTTAGTCCAGCTAGGAGAGCCTCATACTCGGCTATGTTGTTGGTGGCAGAGAAAGAGAGCTGGTAGGCAAAAGGGACGGTGATACCTTCGGGAGTAAGGAGGACAGCGCCGATGCCACGGCCCTGGGAATTGAGCGCGCCATCGAAATGTAGAGACCAAAAGGGAGGCGGATGAGAGATAACTGCAAGGTGTTCATCAGGGAATTCGTCCTGGATTGAATCAGTGTAGGGGATAGGAGAATGAGCAAGATGCTCAGCAATAGCATACCCCTTGATGGCCTTCTGGACGACGAAGGTGATATCAAACTGAGAGAGAAAGCTCTGCCAGCGAGCTAATCGACTAGAGAGGACGGGTTTCTCGAGGAGGTAGCGGATTGGGTCCATTCTAGAGATCAACCTTACCTCATGGGCTAGGAAATAGTGTTTTAACTTCTGAACTACCCATACCAATGCTGCACTAGTCTTCTCCATGGCAGTGTACCGGGATTCGGCAGAATTGAACAATCGGGAGAGATAATATGCTGCCCTCTCTCTTCCTTCATCATCCACTTGTGCCAGGACAGCACCTAGGGAATCCTCAGCGACAGAAATGTATAGGATCAAAGGCTTTCCGGGGACAGGAGGTTGCAAGACAGGAGGGTTGGACAGATAAACCTTAAGCTCCTCATAGGCCTTCTGACATTGTTCGTTCCATTTAAACTCGGCCCCCGCCTTTAATAAGTCGTAGAATGGGCGGCATCTTTGAGAGTGTTGAGATATGAATCTTCTAACGAACTGCAAACGCCCAATCAGACCACGAAGCTCCTTAAGATTCTTAGGCGGTGGCATTTCCATTACGGCCTTTGCCTTATTAGGATCAATCTGAATCCCTCGTTTGCTAACCATGAACCCAAGTAATTTCCCGGATGCGACTCCAAAGACACATTTCTTAGGATTCATCTTCAATTGGTATTCCCTAGCCCTTTGCAACACTTTGGCTAAAATGGCGGGGTGTTCTTCTTTTGTCCTCGACTTCACCAGAATATCATCCACATAGGCCTCCATGTAGACGTGCATCATGTCGTGGAAGATGGCCACCATTGCCCGTTGATAGGTAGCACCTGCGTTCTTCAATCCAAATGGCATGACGACATAGCAGTAGGTGCCCCAAGGCGTGGTGAAGGAGGTTTTCTCTTGATCTTCTAGAGCAAGACGGATTTGGTTGTATCCTGAATACCCGTCCATGAACGAGAGAGCCTCAAACCCAGCGGTATTATCTACCAAAACATCGATGTGAGGAAGCGGGAAATCATCTTTCGGACATGCTTTGTTTAAGTCCCTGAAATCAATACAAATTCTGACTTTGCCATCCTTTTTTATTACCGGGACTATATTGGCCACCCACTGTGGATAAAGCACAACCCTGATGAATCTGGCCTTATGTAATTTGTCCACCTCTTCTTTCATTCTCAAGGCCATATGTGGGTGGAATCTTCTGAGCTTTTGTTTAACAGGAATCGCCCCTGGCTTTAAGATTAACCTGTGTTCCACTAAAGCGGGGTCGAGACCCGGCATGTCCTCGTAGGACCAGGCAAAAGAATCGCTGTACTCTCTCAAAACCTTGATGAGCTCCTCTTCTACCTTAGGAGGGAGATCAGCTGCAATAGATATGGGCCTGGGATCCTCTTCGGTTCCTAAATTGATTTCTTTAGTGGGTTCATCCACTGCTGACGAGGGTTCGTCGAATCTTCTCAATCCTTGTGCGTATAGGTCAGCAATGTCCTCCACATCACTTTCCTCATCATCCGCTGGGTCTTTCTCGTCTACAATTTCATACACTCCTAGTCCGTCATTGCTCCACACCCGGCCTTCTGAATCCTCATCCTCTTTTAAAGAGACGGTGGTGGCTATGAATTCTGGGCATCTGAGGAGGGCCTGGCATCTCAAGGCCAGATCCTGTAGGAACCTATCAGGAATGGAACGGGAGTGACATGCCAGTGGTGGCGTTGCAGAGGTGGATGGGCTATCTAAGGGAGAACATGCTTCTACCCTGACTGACTCGACTAACCTAGGAGACTCAACTACCTGTACATCTACCCTAGGAGACAGAAAATCTAGTGGAAAAGGAGCAGGGGTTTGGTGCCCCTGGGGAGTGGATGAGCAGAAGACAGCATAGTCTTCGACTGAAATGTAAGTTTGAAAGTTGACGTTTTTTTTTTTGGGTATCTTCTACTACCAGAAGAGAGCAAGAAGAATCAGAATCAGAAGGTGGAGGCAGAGGAAGGAGTTGTTTTGTGAAGAATTGAGGAAAGAGAGAGAGGAAGGTATCGGGGGAGAACCACATCCCGTGAACTCGGGGATTAGGAGAAGGAGGTGAAGATAGATCGAGTAGATCAATGGGCGGACAGTGCCCGCAATTGGAGGGAATGAATAGAATTTTTGATGGTCTCCCCGTGAAACATGGTTTGACCAGTATTGGAGGGGATCGAATCACAAAGTTTGGGTAAACTGTTGAGGCCAAATGAGCAGGAGGAATAAAGAAGGAAATGTCGGAGCTTCCTGCCTCTTGTATCTTCTGTGGCCTTATCAGAGCATGCCTAACCATGGGCATCTCTGTCTCCTTCATTTGAGTGGCTGGATCAGTAAACAGACTTGTCATTTCAGCAAAATAATCTTCAAGATCTCCCACCAACCCCTGCAGAGGCGGCGGTGGGTCAGCAACAATATTAACAATGGGAGCATCTTTCTTTTCTTCCTTGGGTTGTGGCTTATTTGCGGTGCCGGGCTGTAGTGGACCCTTTACAAAGTGTTGCCGGTAGTCCCAGGTTAGTGGCCCAGAATCTGCCTGAATGGTAGTGTTATGATAGCCTAAGCCCTGACGACCCATCTTCTTGCTTTCAGAGATGGGTTTGGCCTTTCCCTGTAACCGCGCGCCGAGACCAAGGCCTGGCTGATAGCCTAGCTTCATGATCATGTCCCAGCCTTTAGAATTTTTGGGTTTAGGCTTAGCTCCGGCATTCTTGCGTGTTGTAATGGGTTTGCCTGCCGCATAAGCCCATGGGTAATTTATGTCCATGACTGACAATACTGGCCTATTGCTCGGCCATAGAGTGGGGAGAACCTGGTCAGTGATGGCGTCCACTGCCTGGACGGTGGAAACACTCTTGACTTTGACCACCCGCCCCTGGAAGGAGAATTTCAGGCACTGATGGGCGGTGGAAGGTACCGCTTGCAGAGCATTTATCCATGGACGACCCAGAATAGCCTTGAACATCGGATCTATGTCTAGGACGTAGAATTCCACCTCTATTTGTAACGGCCCTAGCTCAGCCTGTAATGTGATGACCCCGTGACATGCCCTTCTGGAATTGTCATAGGCGGCAATGGTTGTCGGTGTCGGCTTCAGCATACTTTCAGAAATGTTGCAGGCACGCAGAGTACTTAATGGACAAACATTTATTGAAGCCCCAGTGTCCACTAGCACTGAGTCTACCACTACCTGGTTCAAGGTGATGGTGACGCATAGCGGCATTTGGCGTGCTTCAGGGGGCGCGAGTTCGGCCTCAGAGAATGTGATAGCGGGCCCCTTGGTAACAGTAGCCAACACTGACGGCAAGCTGTCTACCGCCACATCTTCGTTCACTATGACCTTTTGCAGAAACGTCCTTAATGCTTCTTGGTGTAGAGGTGAACGTCTGATCAACTCCAAGACAGAGATCTTTGCCGGCATCCGGTCAAGATGTTGCAACAGGTCGTATGTGGAACCGGGCGCGGGGTCAACTTCATTGTCTTGTGCTGCTGATGCTGAGATGGAGGGTATTTGGGGAGGTGCACTGGTAGAGGGGTAAGTCCTTTGAAATAACCGCCCGCTCCTGAGGGCAAGGTTTTGTGCTGGCATGGCTGTAGGTGGGCTCCCGCTTGACCCAGTGGGGTGAATGAGAATGGAAGGGATGGCAGTCTTGGTGATGGGGGATATGATAGGCATAGTAAGCGAAGGTTGTGGTGAAGGTAAAATGGGCGATGGGTGAGGTAAAGGGGCGGTTAGTGGACTGCAGTGATTGGTGGACAAGATAGTGGAAGGTATAGTAGGTGGGGAAGTATAATGTTGTGGGGGGATAGGCGAGAGAATATGGCTTCTCGGAGTGGTAAGTATGGTGGAAGGATGGATGACGGGGGAAGTTGTGGAAGGCATGGAAGGCCGAAGGATGGAAAAGACGGCGGGTGAGGTAGAGTGCGTAGGGATGTGGCGTAAGGTTAACAGGTGTGCGGGATCGTCAATGGTCCACCCTGCGTCAGGAGCCGGGTGGCGTAACATGTTGACTTGGGCCGGTGCCGGCGGCTGCTGTTGTTGTTGAGGAGCGGGTGCATGTACTGGCATGGGATTTTGGTGGATCCCTAAGTTTGGCTGCTGCTGCTGTTGCTGTGGCTGCTGTGGCTGGAATTGCTGAGGTTGTTGCTGAAACTGCTGTTGCTGTGGTGCTGCCTGTTGCGGCCTTGCTGGCCCTCTTCTCAGATCTTCAATCAACTTCCTCATCTGAGCCCAATCGATCCTGTGACCTTCGTGCAGGTCGTATACCAGGTCCCTAAAATGATAACACCTCTCAATGGTGTGCCCCGGCTGCCGGTGATATACACAATATCGGGACAGATCGGCGGCCGGATTCATGTTCGGGCGCTCAGGTGGCAATTGTAAATCGCCAGTATGCATCAGCGCTGCAAAGACATTAGTGAGCGTCTCTGGGAGAGGAGGATAGTTGGCTCTTTTAGCAACCGGACGAGCAGGTGCGTAGGTAGCAGGCGGGGGAGTGTTATGGTATTGCAGTGGTTGCTGGGGCTGTTGTGGTGGTGGCGGAGATTGTTGTTGAGGGTGTTGCTGCGTGGGAAAGGAAGGGCGAGGTGATGCGGAGAAATGGGGGTTGCTTTGCTGGGGGAAGTGGGAGGTGGCAGTCTGGCTAACTACCTGCACCTGCTCGTTTGTTTGGACTCCCTCGGTAACAGGGCCCTGTGGTTTTCTGGAACTCTTGGGCTTCTGGGCTTCGAAGAGAGAATGAATGGGGGAGTCCTTAAACTGGGTCTGGATAAACCGGGCCCGACTGTACAGTTGATGCATACTGGTGATGTCATTCAACATTAGGACATTCCGGAAGAGAGGGGTTGCATTAGAAATGAGCAGTTTGATCTTTTCTTCTTCCGGAATCTGCCCGGGCACACGGGAGGCTATCTGCCTCCACCTATCGGCATAGGTAGCGAAGTCTTCATCAGCTTTCATCTTCTCGGCCACTAAGTCCGTGAATGAGTATTCGGGTCCGACCCGATCTTGGAATCTTTGCACGAATTTCTCCTTGATCGTCTTGAAGCTCCCAACCTCCTCCAGTGGCAGAGCGTAAAACCATTCGAGTGCCACCCCGTCCAGGGATCGCCGGAATAGATATGCAAGGAGGTGATCGTCATGCTGGTATGGTCCCGACTCGTACAGGAATTCCTTGATGTGGATGAACGGGTTGCCGTTCCCGTTGTACTTTCGGTATGTCGGGAGCTCTGACTGAGAAGGGAATCGGATGTCCCGGAAATTAGGAGTGAGAGCATCTGCGAAGGATGGTGGGCCAACCCTCTTATTGAGGAGATCGATCTGCTGTTGGAGAACTGCCAAGCGATCGTCACTTCCTTGTTGAGGTAGAGGGACTTGAGGTGGAACTGAAGGGTAGTGAGAGGCAGCTGGATGGACAGTAGAAGCCGAGGGATAATGGGAGACAGCCGGATGGATAGTGGGGGCCATGAGCCCGTAAGATGGATGTTGAGTCCAAAAAGGACCCACATCAGCGTAAGCGAGTTGAGCTATTCCGGGCTGCAGCCGAGTAGAATCCACTTGGGCCAGAGGGGCCGGTGGTGCTGATGAGACGGCCGCGTGGGCACTAGCACGAGGAGATAAGGGAATTTGACTCTTCCCTTTGTCTGCAGGAGGGTGGGCTGAGGTAGAAGCCTGGCCAGATTGATATATTGGAAACTGGAGGACCTGTGGGCGAAGAGGGGTATGGTCCACTGGGGCAACAGACGGTGCTCCGGACCTCTCAGCAGGATGGGTGGAAGAGACAGGAAGGGTTACAGCGGGCGGGACCTCTGCCCCGAGGGCTTGCTTGAATATCTGGAGTTGATCCTGGTCAAGTTGGGACATGAGTTGGAGTAGTTGGCTCGCCGAAGGGGAGCCAAACTGAGGGAGCGTGGGTGGCGCAACCTCAGCGATGGAGGAAGGGGGAACAAAGACGAACCCCTCCCCATTCAGGGAGGAGGCGACCCCGGAGACGTCCTCGAGGAGCCCCTGAGGAAGAGAATCCTCGCGGGCGGGGATGGACCCGAAAGAAGACATGCTGGATGATGATGAGTTGAATAAAGGGTTGCAATAGAGGGAGAGTAGAGAACCGTCCCTAGGAGATGATCCCGAGGGAGGGGAACAATGCTGCATGCAATGGGATGCACAAGCTAGAGAGACTTAAGACCAAAGTACACAAGTAGAAGCAAAACAATCACACAATGAAAGGTGAAGACGAGAAGGGAGTCAACCAAGTATGCACACACTTTGAATGATACCGCAAGTTTTCAGAATTCTTTTCTCTTAGGCTTAGTGTTTTGATTAAAATGTAGAGTTCGCTCGGACACTTGGGAGCCTAATAACGGTATGATGGGGGAACTGGCTGACTCTAAGGGGGATCACTCTCCACGTATGCGGAACCTAGACACGGTGTGGCGATGGTACAACCGGCCCGGCGTCCGTGTGGGAATCCACGGCTCACGGGGGCTTACGGAGGTCCTCGGCAAGATTCCCTAGTCGGCTCCAAGGAATATGGAGACGAGAGGAAATCCTACTTCGGTAGGAAATGCAACTACAGTATGAAGTGAATGATCCTAGGTGCACCGGAGTGCATGCAAAGCCTAACCTAGAAATCTAGCAATCACATATGAAATCAAATAATAAAATCATGAAGCAATCAATAATATGATAGAAAATAACAAGTGGACAGCAGGGGGACCAATGCTGGGAACAACAATTAGGGATAACAAGTGCCAGCCGCAGACTCTGCGCCAAAATAACGGTCTACTGGAGACCGCGGAAATGACTATAACGGCTATGGAAGAGCCGCTAAAGTACAGAGCTGCAGAACAGGAATGGCGGCCTGATGATGACCGCTACACAAGTATGACGGCACTATGAAGGCCGTTAAATGAGCAGAGCACGGCAGTGATAATTGCGGGGAATACCAGATAACGACGGTTGGAAGAGAACCGTTGTACACAGAATGACGGCTGATACAGAACCGCTGAACTTCACAGAGACAGAGATTGGTTAGCAAACCAGAAGCACGACGGGCATCAGATGTCCCACCGTGATCGCCAAAAAAGGAGAGGTGTTGATATGTTATTCCTCCTCGAGTTAAATAATATTGAAGAGATAAAAAACAGGAGGAAAGATGAAGCTGTTGACCGTGATCGCCACCCGGTGAAAGCGCCGGGACTCGGAAGCTACGGGAGAATGCGGGTCCGTTCCTCCACTCCTCCTGGCCGGCCAGAAGGTGCGGGCCTCGTGCTTTTGGTTGCTGACCTGAAAGCAAACGGTGAAACACACAGATAAACGGAAATTAGCTAAATGATAGTGTAGTAGGTGTACTAATTGAAATAAAGCAAAGGAAGAACATGGCCCGGCGATACCTGGAGGTTTTGAAACCCCGTTTAGGGCGCCGGAAACAGTAGGAAAGATAATAAATGCCAACGAAATGATGTATGTGATGTGTGATGCAGTGGAGAAAAGACGTGTGTGTGGTGAGCAAACAGAGAAGGACTAGAAACACAAAAACATGAAGCGTGAAGTTCCCTGCACCGGGGGCCTGCGAGGGATGTAGAAGGCCCCCACTCCCTGACGAACGGGCGGATGCTGTGTGAGATTTGGCGATGGAATTCGACAGCACTTCGTGATGGTCCCCCCCTTTCCTCTGGAGTTCGACAGCACTTCGTGATGGTCCCCCCCTTTTCTGTCAGAACCCGTGAGCTATATATATAGAGCCCAGGGCTTCGAGCTTAATCAGGGGTTAAGGGGAATGACGGTCGGTCAAAGGCCGGTAAATGAGAGCATCGTGTCAATATTGCCAACGACATTCTCCTCTTAATCCGCCTGGAATCACGGGGGTCTAATCTGGGTGGCCTTAAAAATGACGGTCTTACGAAGGCCGCCAAACATGTATGACGGTCTTGGAGGGGCCGTTCAATATACATGACGGTCCTGGAAAAACCGTTATACGTAAAGAGGAGTCAACGCCCAGACAAACAACTTTTCGTGAAGCACGTGGCTATGACCGACTGTCGGGCCTCTGAACCCTTTTCTTGTCGGCAAACAATGACGGCCCAGGGACGACCGCTATATTGACTATAACGGTTAGAATTGAGCCGCTATACAAAGCGTATCACGAGATACAAATAACCCGGGGCAGCGGAACACAACGGCCCAGTGGGGACCGTTCTATTGAGAAAAACGGTTTATAACAGACCGTTAAATCCAATGAGAGGGAGGGAGGCCTTCTTTGCTGGGAAGAGCCCAAAATACTGCCAGAGGAATAATCTTTCATGTGATTGACTGTTCGGGACATCAATAACTGAGACGCAGGAACTGATTCGATTCATCGGTAAAAAATGGGTGTCAACAATGGGGGGTTTAAGCGGACTAGGTTTGGGGGCAAAGCTGGTCTGGGTAAACCCTGGGAGAGTGTTACGGAGTGGGGGAGGGAGGGTTTAGGCGGACCAGCCCAAGGGGCTGGTCTGGTCCGCCTAAACCCCTCCCCCAAGCGGGGTTTAGGCGGACCAGCCCAAGGGGCTAGTCTGGTCCGCCTAAACCCCTCACGAAGGGGGTTTTCTTTTGTTAAAAAAACTTTTTTTAGTTTTAATGGGGTTTAGGCGAACCAACCCGAGGAGGCAGGCTGGTTCATCTAAACCCCCTCCCCCAGGGGGTTTAGGCAGACCAACCTAGGGGTCCAGGCTGGTCCGCCTAAACCCTCCCCTAGTGGGGGTTTGGCGGACTGGTTGGGTGCCTTTTTTTTAATTTAAAAAGTGTTTTTTTTTGTTTAATGGGGGTTTAGGCGGACCAGCCTTAGGGGTGAGGCTGGTCCGCCAAAACCCCTCCCCCTGGGGGGTTTATGTGGACCAGCCTGGGGGTCCAAGCTGGTCCGCCTAAACCCTCCCCCAGGGGTGGTTTAGGCGGGCTTGACTGGGGGGTTTGACTGGGTTGACCGAGAGTTTACCACGGGTTTGATTGGGGTTTGACTGAGGGTTAGACTAGAATTTGACTGGGTTTATAAACATGAATTTTTCTTCTGGGGGCTCCTCCCCCGGAAACCCCCGCAAGGGGCGCTGCCCCATTGACTCCCGCGACCTGACTAGGCAGGTCGAACCCTGCGGCTTGACCGGGCAGGTCGATCCACGTGCGAGGGCGTACGATGGTGGTGCATGACACGATGGGTTGCTGGGAGTCCTGAGTCGAGCTCCGACTTGCTGTAGAGTGGCTGGAACCTACGTGCCCACCAGGTGCTCGGGAAATTCCCGACACCAGTGCGTGGGCCGTATACGGGTGCTGTAAGCTCCTGAAGCTTGCGGTTAGCCTTGACGGGTCTTCCTTTGACTTCAGAGGGCTGGAGGGAGGTGACTCGAGGGTAGACCCTGGCCTCATTGCTAGGCGCCACGTGGCGTGGCTTGTAGTCAGGGTGCCCCCGGGTCGGCTTGGTTAGCTATGTTGAACGCGGGTAAACCCGCAAACTGAGTGATCGGGGGTGGGCCCGATCGATTGCTGATGTTGCCACGGGTCGCGGCTAGCTGGTTAGGGCCCTTGGTTGGGCTCGGTGACTGGGGCGTCGACATGACGATGTCGTTTGTCTGGTGGTCGGGGTGACCCTCGCTCCTTGGCGAAGAATCGTATGATGCTGCAGGCTGTTCTGAGTCTCGGGTTAACCTGGTTGTTGAGGCGCCAGTGGTGTGACACCGTATGCAGGGTGTCCGGGGGTAAACCCCGAATCTTCACAGAGTGCCGTAAGGTACGACAGGTTGTCCCGAATCTCGAAACTGACCCGGTTGTCGAGAAACTGGCTGGCATAGTGCCATTTGCTCGGGGCCGATGCCTGGTTGTTATGTTGCACCGCTTGACCCGATGAAGTGTCTCGATTTCTGAGCTCAACTTGACTGGCAGAGCAACTTTGGCGATATGCCATTTTGCTCTATATAAGGAGTATTTTCCTATGCTTAATCCTCCATTAATTCGAGAAAATAAGCCGGTGCCAACAACATTCAAAAGTGAATAATTCAAAAATTCAAATTTTTTTGCCTTCTTGAAACAAGATTGCGTTTGAAAGCTATGCAAATCAAAGGCAAACTGAATTCATTTAGAATACATGATTCCTCAGAAGTCAAAAAATTAAGTTTCTGAATTTTGGTACTTGGCGGAGGTCTTGATCCAAGGATCTAACTCACGCATAGTGTTAACTTCCTAACAAACTTAATCTATCATTTCACATAACACCATTTGATATACCAAACGTTCATACTATGAGATCTTGTAAGGCTTGTGAAGAAGTCAGAATTTTATATGGGAAGCATAACAGAATCACACAAGTAAAAACATCAAAACCACCAAGTTTGACAATGAAGATAGGCAAGGTCGGGATTTTACCAAATGAGTGTGCCTTATTCCCCTTTTTTATTTTTATTTTCTCAAGGTACACCTGCATAAAAGCAAACTCAATTGACAGATTTAAGCACCCAAGTCTTCTTGGGTCCTTGGAGGTTAGTAGCATTGCTACCAAAAGCTTTCTTTGATATTTTCATTGCCACTATATCATCATTCTTCTTGATCCTGCAATCCTCAATTACATGTCCATGATTTTCACAACAAAAGCATTGAGGAGGAGCAGTTTTACCAAAAGACTTTCTTTTATTAGCAAAGGAGTTTTCAAAAGCATTCCATCTTCTATTTTCAAAAGATCTAGATTTAACAAAGTTAAACCTAGCATTCAACCTAAAAGCATGAAAATCATCATTTTTCTTTGACGAATAATATTTGATCATGTGACCACATTTTCCACAATAGAAGCAATGAGAATGGGTGGTCTTTTCAAACAAGTTTCTTCTATTAGATGCCTCTCTTTTTCTATGCATGGCATGCTCAACATTAAATTTGTTTTGATAAAAGGATTTCACATTCATAGCATGCAAGTCATCATGTTTATTTGAAAAGTAATTTTCCAAGGCATGGCCTAACTTACCATAATAAAAGTAAGAAGCATTTCTTTATCTTTTGAAAACATATTTAACTTTGCATGCACATTGGTCATCCTTTTTCATGACATTACAATCATCGATGACATGGCCATACATCCCACAATAAAAACATTCAGCATTAGACTCCAATTTTAGTCCACCTTGAGCTTTTTGAGAAAAAAATTGCATGGTGGACTTTGTGTTGACATTTTTCATTTTCTCAAAACTATTTTCAGAAGTTTTCTTTTGAGCAATAGGAGGAGGTGCTTTGGAAGTGCTAGGAATATCGGAAGCATTAACAAAAGAAGTTTTCAATTTAAATTCAAAGACTTTTTGTTGACAGGGGTGTATCCAAGACCTTCTTTTTAAAAATTCACCTTGACACCCAACACCTTATCCAAATTTTCTTTTCCCTTTACAAATCTTGACAAGTCATTTTTCAGTTTTTGCACTTCTTCTTCAAAAGCAAAAATATGCAATTCATCACTTGTGATTTCTTCTTCTTATACACAAACCTTGTCATTCAACATACAATTCACAAAATGGAAGTTTTTATTTTCTTTCATGACTTCCTTATTTTCAACATTTATAGAGTTCAATTTTTTTGTTAATTTTTCAACAACTTTCTCAGTTTTAGCAAACTTTTAGATCTTAACAAGTAACTATTCATTTTCACATTTCAACAAAGAGTTTTCTGATTCAAGTTTATCAAGACATTTTAATATACTCTCAAGTAAAGAATTTTGGATTAGCATTGCACAATTTTTATTTTTAAGATCTTCATTTTCAATCATGATGCTTTTGCCATCAATTTCATTGTCAAGAAACTTTTCAAACATTTTATCATCATCAGATAAAGAAGCTAGCTTGCTCTTAAGACATTCTTCATTTTTCTCAAGCATTAAAATTTTAGACAGCAAGAGTTTATTTTGTTCATGCAATTCATGGCAATCATTTTCAATTTCAAGAGATATATTAGTTTTTCTAGCCATTTCAAGGTCGTCATTCATACAAGACATCCCATCTGAAAGTAATTCAACATTGGATTCAAGATATTCAATTTTTTCTTCTAGATTTTTAATTTTTGACTCCAATATTTTGCAGTTTTCACAAGAGGAAGTAGCATGCATATTTTCATTATTTTTCTTTTTCAATCTCTTGATTTTAGATTTGAACTTCTTACATCTTTCGTACAGTTTTGCATATGTGGATTGCCATTCTTCAATTGAAACTTCTTTAGAATCAGAATTTACCTCAACATCGCTTTCTCCATGAGCCATCATGCACGAAGCCCTTGCATGTCCTTCATACTTGCATGTCAACTCATTTCAAACTTCCCTTGCTGACCTGCACGTTGAAATTTATGAAATTACATCAGAGTCTATGATATTCCTCAAAATGTTTAATGCACTAACATTTATCACATTTTTCTTGATGTATTTTTCATTACATTTGATTTCATTTGGAGGGAGTTTATATAGACCATTACATATCACATTCCACATTTCAGGTTCATAAACTCCAAGATAAGCACACATGTTATTTCTCCAAGAAATGTAGCTGTGACCATCAAAATGAGGAGGAAGAGAAGACAAACAACTATCAGACGTGTTGCTCAAGAAACTTGCCGACATGGATCTCTCTATAGATCGCTAGGCCTCAAGAAAATAGAGCCATAGCTCTGATACCAATTGTTGGCCCCAGTAGGTGGGCTAACAAGAAGGGGGGTTGAATTGCCCCCCACGCGATATGGTAAATTTAAAACTAACTTAGCAAGATTAGAGCAACAATTAAATTTAAACTAAGATGAACTAAGATTTGAATCCTAAAAGAATTAGTTCTCTCAGCCTTTCCGATCTCACACGATCGCCTAGACAAATTTATCAAGCAAGCACATAGAACGATGCACAGCGGACAAACAAGTAGTGTGTGTGTGTAAATAAGATGTGATATGAAAATAAGTAATGTATGTGATCAAGATAAATCTTAAACCAATCTCCTGTGAAAGAGGTAGATGATAAGGAAACAATCGCACAAATCAAACCACAAGGCACAGAATTTTTAAGGTGGTTCGTGACCACGACGGGCTCCCTACGTCCACCCCTCACCAAACCAGTGAGACTTAACTTGCTGGAAAACCAGCACGTGGAAGACTTCCCAACACGGAGTGACACTCCAACACATACGGGGATAAATCCCCAACACGGAGCCAAGCTCCAACACATACACACGTAGGATGACACCTGCACACACATGGAGATTGGGTCTCCAACATGATCCGATGACTGGATCACGACACACACACACGCTGCAACAGTCGCAGCACAAAACACACATGACCATATGCAAATGGTCACACACACAGAGAATATCCTTGAGTTCAAAAAAATTATACAAATATTCAGGACATGCTCAAATCGAAATATAACACATGACAAACATCAGAACCAAGTAGGAATAAGATGTAGAAATATATTCCCCTTTGTTTCCAAGGCCGATAAATGATGCTTCTTGAGGCTCAGGTCGGAGGGAAGATGAATGAACCCGATATCAACATCCTCTTGATCTTCTCTTCATTCCACTTCTCTTTTCCTTCTTCCTCGAACTTTAGAAATCACTTGAAGTACATGAAATTCTCCTTCTAACTTCTCCTTTTCTCCTCCTTGGCCTTCTTCTCCTACAAGATAGAAAATAAACACATTAGGGTATCCTTCTCTACAAATTTGTAGCCCTCACATATGTGTATATAAGAGAAAGCATAAGACTAATATAGCCCTTCTAGAACCCTCCAAAAGACCCCCAATAGGTCTACGAAGAACCCAGGAGCATATGGGTAAGATTAGGATTCATTTGGATAGAGTTTGATGGGTTTCAGATAAGATTCGCAAATGCCGTTTTGGAAGCCCAATGGAATCGGTCAACTGAATTTGGGGGGTTGGTTGATCGAACTCTGAGACATTTCAGAGTTGCCAACACTGGCAAGTTTGGTCGACCGAAGTTTCCAGTTAGGTCGACCGAACTCTACAGCATTCTAGACATGCAGCAGTTCAGTCCAATAGAATGGGAGATCAAACACGATAGGAAATGGTTAATTGATAAACCATACCACCAAGTTTTCCTCGGTGATTAAGCAATGTGAAAAAAAAATTGAACCACTTTCTACCAACATTCACATGAATAGATTGGTGTTGTGCCCCTGGCCCCTGTGGCTTGTGGTTTTGATGATTGGCTTTAGGGGTTTGTGATGATTGGTTTTAATGTGAGTTAATCACTGCGAGTCACCATGTTTTTATTCAGTCATTCTTATATTCAGTCTGTCTTTCAAATGTTCATTCAGTCTTTCATATGTTCAGTCAATTCATCTGCTTACATTGTGAGTCATTGCATTTGAAATTCAGATTGTTCAATCTGCTGCATAAAGCATTCATATGCATTTATAGAGTCTGCACATTTGCATTAGGCAGCAAGTGTGTACAGCGCCCTGTGTAGGCACGACAAGTCTATACACTGGTTTCACATTGCACAGCTGCAGGCACTTGTAAGTCTACACATCGTGTAGCGTGCTGGCATAGTCTGTACACTCATCTGTCTGCATGTGTCACCAAGTCCACACATTGCATCATGTGTTTCTTCATGAAGTCTATACATTGGCATGCTGCATCTCTTGAAGTATGTACATCCTCTTCAAGCATTTCAAAGTCTATACATTGTTGAGCGTCTCACTGACTGTCTCATGCAAGTCTATACATCCTGCACCGTCTCATGCAGCATCTCAAGCCAAGTCCATACATAGTTCATCAGCACTTAGAAGTCTGTACATCGGCTCGTCTTGTTCAGCGTCTTAGTGCATTTAAAGTCTGTACAGCGTCCGTCTCAGCCAGCGTCTCATGCTGCATCTTAGGCAAGTCTATACATTGCCTTCAGACTTTCAAGTCTATACATTCCATGACTTCCAAGTATGTACATCCACAGTGTGACTTCAAAGTCTGAACATTATCTCACTCCGTCAAAGTCCATACATTTGTCTTCTCTTCAAAGTCAGTACATTGGCGTTGGGCATCAAAGTATATACATCGCCTTCTGCAAGCTTTATTGCAAGTCTGTACATCGGTTTGATATCAACAAATCTGTACATTGGGTTCAACTCTCCAAGTCTGTACAGCCACATTCAATAGGTAAAGTCTATACATTCTTCAGCTGGAACTGTGCAAGTCTGTACATCGTTACTTGCCAAAGTTTGTACATTGGCATCTGTTCCTACGTTGCACTTCCAAGTCTGCACATTGGGTTCTTTACCTACGTTCATCTTTGAAGTCTGAACATTGGAAGTTTTACCTACGGTGCACTTCAAAGTCTATACACTCGTTGTCTTCCATTGTTTCAAGTCTGTACAGCCTTTCCATTGGAAAGTCTATACATTGGTCGCTGAATGATCTTCAAGTCTATACAGACCTTGACTCGCTCAAGTCTGTACATCGGCCTGCTATCTTTGACAAAGTCTTCGCATCGCGAAGTCTATACACTCAACTCCTTCACACTTCAACAAAGTCTGTACAGCGACTGTCTTCACAGAGGAAGTATGTACAGCCATTCACCTTGTGAAGTCTAGACATTTGATGTGCATGGTCTTGAAGCATTTAGGAAGTCTGTACTTTGGTCTGCTTTGCATTGCATGAAGTATGTACATTGCACAGCATGCATCAAATCCAAGTAGGTACATCGTCTGTTCATGAAGTATATACATTGCTACAGTAACGCAAGTTTATACATAGTCCGTCTCATGCATTGTCTTACGCCAAGTCTATACAGTGATTGTCTCATTCAGCGTCTCATATGCACATTTGAGTCAAAGTCTGTACAGCCCAAGTCTGTACACTGAGGACGCTTGTTAGCCTTCAAGGTCTATACATTGTCTACAGTGCATCCAGCAAGTCTATTCATTGGAGTGTCTTGTTCAGCGTCTCATGGCAAAGTCTGCAAATTCTATTGTTCAACGTCTGCATGCATTACATGAAGTTTGTACACTGCATCGTCTCAACTTGCGTCTCACTGAGCATCCATTCACAGTAAAGTCTATACATACTTCATCATCTTAGGGTACGTCTCATGCTTTTGGCAAAGTCTATACAGTCTGTTGCAGTGTTACACTATATGCTACACTCTAAGTCTACACACTCATGAGTGTCTCATCAAGTCCATACACTGGCCTTGAGCTGAGCAAGTCCATACATTGGCTGTTGTCCCTTAGAGTCTGTACATCGCTGTGAGTTGAAGGTTGCCTAAGTCTGTACAGCCACTGGCTTCTTATGTGAAGTCCATACATTGAGTAAAGTCTGTACAGAGTTTGCATTGCATCTCATGAAGTCTACACATTGGTAAAGCTAGTGCATGCATTGTTCATCACCTGCCTTGTTCACTACGTCGACGCTGACACTGGATGCGTTGACGAATTGGCCAGTTGCCAAGAGCGTGAGCATCTCGTTTGAGGAGCTGAGGCGACGCTGCACGTTGGAAGCATTGACGCCTTGGGCTGATGTCCAAAAGTCTTTTGATCAACATCAAGTCTATACATCATGTAGTATGTACTTTGGTCTTTGTCTTGAACAGAGGGTCTAAGTCTACACACTCTCCTGTTCTGTTAATGCATTCGTCCTCACAAGTATATACATTGCTTTTGCTATAACTGCTAAAGTCTTCAAGTCTATACACTCTCTCATTGTACACACTTACTCACTTGTTGTTCTTCAAAGTATGCACATCGCATAGCTTCACATATTTGAAGTCCATACATTGGAGAGTTTGTACATTGCTGTCTGCCTGCAACGTAGAGTCTGTACATTGCATGCTCGCTGCATCATCAAGTCTATACACTTGCTAGATTGATTTCAAAGTCTATATAATGCTTTGCATTCACAGAGTCTGTACAGGGTGTTTGGACTTAAACTGATGACTTATCCGATGCTATCTCTGACAGGGATTCTTACCAAGATTGATGACCTGGCTCGTGATCCCAAGAGGATGAGGTATGCAGATGCTGACACATGGATGAAGCTGCCTCGGTTCTGGCGAATTCCTTGGGCGGGAAAATGTGGAAGCCACGCGCCCAGGTGCTGCTACTGCTGCTGCTATATATATGAGCCTTCTTCCACTAAAGAAGGTTGATCAAAGATCAAAATAAAAGGAGCAAAGTGTATACATCCAGTCTGTGTGCAGCAGAGAGGATTCGATCCAGAGAAGAGAAGAGATAGAGAGAGAGCCTGCGAAAGAAGAAGAAAAGAAAGAGAAGAAGAGCAGAAGGAGAAGAAGAGTAAGAGAGAGTTAGAGAGCTCGTGAGGGTTAAGAGAATAAGAAAGTGAGAGAGAAGAGAAGAGGAAGAAGAAGCTTCATCGGAAGACTAGTTCCTACTGGACCGTGGATCAGATCCAGGCCAGTCAGCTCCGTTGAGAGCCACATCTGTGTTTTCATCTTTATAGCCTTCTGATTGCTGTGTTATTTTCGTTTATTGTTTTCCTTTGTTTTCTGATTACCTTTGTACTTCCGATCCTCTGGACTGAGGTCGGGTCCCTCCTGGTCTGGAGGAAGAGAGGTCTGCGACCTCTAGTTTCCAAGTTGCTGGGAGTCACTTGGGTGTCCCTCCGGTTGGGAGGAAGAGGGGAGACTGTTCCCCTGGTCAAGCTGTGTGGCAGCAACTGTTTGCAGACTGAGTCTGCTTGGTTCTAGCGTTTGCTAGTGAAGCCTCACTCCGGTTGGGAGTGAGGGGTGGATGTAGGTATGGAGGACCGAACCACCTAAAAATCTCTTGTGCAGTGATCTGATTGTTTGCTTTGCTTCAGCTAGATGCTTGAATAGGCGCGCTCCAAGTGTTTGTATTTGAGTTGAATCGAATTGGTTCTATTCTGTGTCTATCTCTAGCATCCAAGTTGTTATTTGGCCATTATTCATAGAGGGATACATTCACCCCCCCTCTGTATCCAGGCCTAGCACCCTAATAGTTGGTATCAGAGCAGGTGTCTGCATACAAGGTCCAGCGACCTGCAGATCGATCTTGCAGTCTTAGGTGCTAATTTGTTCTTAGGCCATCAATATTCTTGTTGCATTGAATCTATCTGCTATCTTTTTCAATGGCTTGTCCACCCATCTTTAGTGGTTCTGATTTCAACCAGTGGCACAGTGCTTTACGTAGTTATGTTAATTCTATTGATCCAGACCTGTGGAAAGTGATTTCACATGGTCCTCATGAATTACCAAAGAAAAGGTCCAAATGGACTGATAGTCACGAATCAATGTATGAGGAGAATCAGACAGCTATAAATCTGATGAAAGTAGCCACTGACAAAGCCTTTCACTCATGTTTCCTTGATTGCAGATCTGCAAGGGATATGTTAGAGATGATGAAGAGAGCCGGGAAAGGAAATCAAACAAGCTGCATGATGGCCAATAGAAGAAATCAAAGTGGCAGCGATCAAGGCAGCAATCAAACTGAAGAAGATGATGATGATGAGGTAAATCTCTTCGAGAATTTTTCTCTAGAAGATTGGGAGAATGCATATGCTGAATTATTTGAATCTCATGAACTGTTAAGAAAACAGTATAAAAAATTGAAGAAGGATACTGGTTTAGATAGTTCAAGCTCTCCTTGTAGAAATTGTGCTGAATTGAAAAATATTCATGATGCCTGTATGTCTGATTTTCAAATATTGAAGAAACAAGTCTCATTATTGAAAATTGAAAATCAAGATCATATAAATATGATATCTGAACTCAAAGAAAAATTCGACTCAGATAATCATAATCAGACTCTTGTTGACTATCATGACCAGTATGGAAAATTGCTGAAAAACTTTGAAAGTGTGAACTCAGATTTAAACAAGCTGAAATCTGAAAATGATTCTCTGAGAATATCTGCTGATAAAAATGATAAAAAATTTGAGAAACTTGAGCAGGAGAAAAACTTGCTTGCTGAAAAACTTGAAGCCATCAAATCTGTGAATGTGGAATTACAGAAAAACATTGAAAAGAAGGAAAAAGATTTGAAGGAATTCAAGGCTGGAAGAAAACTTGAAACTAATTCAGAAGATCAGCTTCTAATAAATGAATTAGTTCAGAATGACAAACTTAAGCAAGAAAATGAAAATTTGAAAATGCTGAACTCCACTATGTCTGAGAGACTTCTAGCTTTAGAAAGAGGTAAAAGTGTTTGCTTTCAAGATTCTGATAAACTGAGCAATCTGGAAAATAAAATTGAGACATATAAAACTGCTAACAAAGTTTTGAATGAAGTTATGAATTACAGTGAGCAAGAGATTGCCAGTTATGAGTTACAAATCACCTCTTTAGAAAATGAAATTCAAGACTTAAAGAACTCTCTGTCAAAGTTTGTAAGTGGACAAGAAAATCTGGACAGGTTGTTAGGAGTTAAGGTCAATACTCAAAGGGGAGGGTTAGGCTACAACAATGTCAATAAAAAGGATTTTGAAAATAAGCTGACGACATCTTTTATCAAAGCATCAGATGTAGCCACCACCTAAGAAAATAAACAACTAAATATTCAGAAAAATCAGAAACAAACTGAAAAGTTGAAAAAGGTTGATGGATCCAAGCTGAAAACTGTTTTCATTAAAACCTCTGAACAGGAAAAGCTTTCTACTTCATCCCCAATTCAGTACAAGGCTAAGAAAACAGGAAAAGAGGATAAAAATCAGAAAAGGACTATAAATCCGAAAATAAATGAAAAGGGTTCATCAGTGTTTGCTGATCACAGTCCTCACACACACTCACATGCATCTAAAAAGAAGATTATCTGTCATTAATGTCATAAAGCTGGACATCTGATGCATGAGTGTAAGTTGATGGAGAAGGATGATAAGAATGCTAGGAGATATCATGATAAAAATCCTTCATCTCAGAAAAAGAGAATTGAGTGCTTTCATTGTGGTAAACTAGGACACAAAATTTCACAATGCTGGTTTGTTAGTGATAAGAATAAATTTCATGCAAACGATCATGCTTTTAACAAGAACAAGTCTGTTCCAATAAACCAGCATATGCCATACTTTAATTGTGGAAAATTGGGTCATAAGAGATTTGAATGCTGACTGAATGCTGGTAAGAAAAGTTCTAATTCATGCTTTCACTGTGGCAAGATGGGCCACATTTCAGCCCACTGTTGGCATGCTCAGGGTAGACAATTCAATTCTAAAACTGTTAAACCCCCTGCAAATGGAAATGTTTTTGGAAGTAATATTTTTAGAGGCAAGCACAATGAGTGCTTCAAATGTGAGAAGTATGGCCATACAGTCAAGGACTGTTGGCATATTCAGGGTAGAAATATGAATCTCAAACATAATAAATTTCCTGTAAGACAATTTGTAAAACTTTCATATTATAACTGTGGGAAGCCAGGTCACAGGGCTGCAACCTGTTGGCTGGCAGGATATCAAAACCAAACTGGTTTTGGCAAACAGAATTTTTATTCTGTTAACAAAAAATCTCATGCTTATGCACATAGAATTCATGCTAACAAGAATGTGCATAAATCTGATCTGAAAATTGCTCCTAGAAATGTGCTGAGAAAACCTGCTAGGAGTAATACTGTTTTGTCAGGACCCAAGACTTCTTGGACACCTGTTTGTGTAAAATAACATTGCTATGCAGGTGTGCCTTGGGACTGGAATAAAAAGGGGTAATGATCTAAGGCACTCAAGAAGAAAACCCCATACTGAACTTTTCAGGTAAACTTCCTGCTCCTCTTGCTTTTAGTTTTAATGCATAGCAAGTTAAATCTGTTTTTGCATTTTCATTCATCATCTGCCATGTGCATTATTTTCTGATCATGCATTTGCTGAGAGTTCTATGCAAATATCAGATTAAAAAGGGTTGTCTGTATCTGATACATACATAGGCTAATTGCAATTGCTTGATAATTGTGTTATGCATAAACTCTGAAAATAAATTTGCATTTCAAATTTTTTGAAAAATCTGAACTGCTTATGAGTGTGACTTGAAACTTGTGTGTTGCAATAGCTCACTGAAATTCTGAATTGCATATAGGATTGCATGTTGAATAATTATGCATGACCTCAATGGTATATAAATGGTAAGGTACCAAAAGATAGGGAGGTCTGTCTGGAGGTTCTTACTATGTGTGAGGTGGTCTATTAGACCAAGAGCTCCGCCTAGTACCATGGGTCATTTTGCTAGATAGGACATTCTGAATGTGCATGAATCATTTGGTATCATATGTTCAGTTTTCAATGCAAACATTACATGTTTTCAGGGGGAGTTAGTTGCATATCCTTGCATAGCATTCAATGTGAGTCTTTGCATGTCCCTGCATACATATAGTGCATTGCATTTCCTTATATTGAAAATGCCAAAAAGAGAGTTTGAAGCATATTGTGAGGGGGAGTCAATGCATTGCATATAGGTTGTCAAATGCATACATGTGTCAGAACTCATTGCATATCCTCTCTTACTGATTTTGTTGACAAACCTTAATCATATTCTGAAAACTTTGAGCTTCACAATCTCTATTAACAATTGGTATTCCTCCTATCAATTGGTATCATTTGGGTTCAGAATTCCATCAATCCTTCATGAAGATTTCAATGGGCTATCTCGATCATAATTCTGAAAATTTTGAACTAGAAATCTTCTATTATACAGTTTTATGAATGTCCGAAATAACTCATGTGGTTTAAGTTTAATGTTCATGGAGTTTGACTTTAAAATCTCTTAAAAAATATCTGAACCATGTTTAAAAAATCTTAACCATTTGTTTCATGCTGTGTCTTGTGAAAAATTTCTGAAATCTGCACTTTTGAATACATGACTTTAATTGGTTAAGTACATGAAACTATTATTGATTTGAAGTAAATGAATGTCTCTGAAATGTCTAAAGGGTTATATCTGTCAGAGCAATGACATTGGTCACTGAGAAACACAAGTCCAAATGACTGTGTCATGAGGTGCCTTAGTTAACTCTGCATAAAATTCATTGAAAATCAGGCAGAGCAATGTCATGCACACTGAGAAATACAACTCACTCATTAAAAAAAATGATTTGTAGTGTGTCATGATGTGTAAATACTAACTCTGTTCACATAAAGCATGACAGTTAGTCACACTAAGGGCTTAGGGATATTGGCCTCTAATCAAGGTATATCCTCTAGTTACAATGTGTGCACTGAACTAGAGTGCTCGTAAAATTTGTAGCAAGAAAATTGTTGAACAAATCGAAATATCTGAATATTGATGTAAAAATCAAATTGCTACAACCCTAGACAAAATAATATGACTTCATAATTGCTTGATTTCAATACTGATGCATGTAATTCCGAAAGAAGTCCATAAATTTGATTGTGTAAGAGAAAGGGAGTTTTATCAAGATGAATATGAGGGATTGGTTCATCTTTATTAAACCATGGTTTTAGATATCAATACAGAATTTTATTGATAAACTCTGCATACATCAAGTTTAAACCATGCTGTTCAATAAAGCTCATTCATAAGCCCTTATAATAGAAGACTTTGAAAACTTATGTTTTGGATTTATGAAATTGCTCTCTCTCTGAAAATCTGACTGAAGTTATTGAGATTGAAGCTTCTTTGAAAATCTGCTACTTGAAACTCTTCTGATCAATATCATTGATTCATTGACCTGAATCTCTCCTTGTTATCCATCTCATAAGATTCCACTTATTGAGGGGGAGCTTTCATGTTCTATGCATCATGCTGCATAAAAACTCTTAATGGGGGAGCATTGTGTTCTTGCATTCATATTTTTAGGGGGAGCTCTTGCATCTTGGTATCAAAGGGGGAGATTTTTGCCAAAGGGGGAGAATTTTATTCAATCATTGCATGCTATTTTGCTTTCACTTCTCAAACTATTTTCTTTTTGATGAAGTCAAAGGGGGAGAATAGTTTGAGTCATCAGAATGACTTTCATAAGAATGTATTACATCATCAGAATGACTCACTGTGTATTGTTGCCATCATCAAAAAGGGGGAGATTGTTGTGCCCTTGGCCCCTGTGGCTTGTGGTTTTGATGATTGGCTTTAGGGGTTTGTGATGATTGGTTTTAATGTGAGTTAATCACTGTGAGTCACCATGTTTTTATTTAGTCATTCTTATATTCAGTCTGTCTTTCAAATGTTCATTCAGTCTTTCATATGTTCAGTCAGTTCATCTGCTTACATTGTGAGTCATTGCATTTGAAATTCAGATTGTTCAATCTGCTGCATAAAGCATTCATATGCATTTATAGAGTCTGCACATTTGCATTAGGCAGCAAGTGTGTACAACGCCTGTGTAGGCACGACAAGTCTATACACTGGTTGCACATTACACAGCTGCAGGCACTTCTAAGTCTACACATCGTGTAGCGTGCTGGCATAGTCTGTACACTCATCTGTCTGCATGTGTCACCAAGTCCACACATTGCATCATGTGTTTCTTCATGAAGTCTATACATTGGCATGCTGCATTTCTTGAAGTATGTACATCCTCTTCAAGCATTTCAAAGTCTATACATTGTTGAGCGTCTCACTGACTGTCTCAGGCGAGTCTATACATCCTGCACCGTCTCATGCAGCATCTCAAGCCAAGTTCATACATAGTTCATCAGCACTTAGAAGTCTGTACATCGGTCCGTCTTGTTCAGCGTCTTAGTGCATTTAAAGTCTGTACAGCGTCCGTCTCAGCCAGCGTCTCATGCTGCATCTTAGGTAAGTCTATACATTGCCTTCAGACTTTCAAGTCTATACATTCCTTGATCTTCCAAGTATGTACATCCACAGTGTGACTTCAAAGTCTGAACATTGTCTCACTCCGTCAAAGTCCATACATTTGTCTTCTCTTCAAAGTCAGTACATTGGCGTTGGGCATCAAAGTATATACATCGCATTCTGCAAGCTTTATTGCAAGTCTGTACATCGGTTTGATATCAACAAATCTGTACATTGGGTTCAACTCTCCAAGTCTGTACAGCCACATTCAATAGGTAAAGTCTATACATTCTTCAGCTGGAACTGTGCAAGTCTGTACATCGTTACTTGCCAAAGTTTGTACATTGGCATCTGTTCCTACGTTGCACTTCCAAGTCTGCACATTGGGTTCTTTACCTACGTTCATCTTTGAAGTCTGAACATTGGAAGTTTTACCTACGGTGCACTTCAAAGTCTATACACTCGTTGTCTTCCATTGTTTCAAGTCTGTACAGCCTTTCCATTGGAAAGTCTATACATTGGTCGCTGAATGATCTTCAAGTCTATACAGACCTTGACTCGCTCAAGTCTGTACATCGGCCTGCTATCTTTGACAAAGTCTTCACATCACGAAGTCTATACACTCAACTCCTTCACACTTCAACAAAGTCTGTACAGCGGCTGTCTTCACATATGAAGTATGTACAGCCGTTCACCTTGTGAAGTCTAGACATTTGATGTGCATGGTCTTGAAGCATTTAGGAAGTCTGTACTTTGGTCTGCTTTGCATTGCATGAAGTATGTACATTGCACAACATGCATCAAATCCAAGTAGATACACCGTCTATTCATGAAGTATATACATTGCTACAGTAACGCAAGTTTATACATAGTCCGTCTCATGCATTGTCTTAGGCCAAGTCTATACAGTGATTGTCTCATTCAGCGTCTCATATGCACATTTGAGTCAAAGTCTGTACAGCCCAAGTCTGTACACTGAGGACGCTTGTTAGCCTTCAAGGTCTATACATTGTCTACAGTGCATCCAGCAAGTCTATTCATTGGAGTGTCTTGTTCAGCGTCTCATGGCAAAGTCTGCACATTCTATTGTTCAACGTCTGCATGCATTACATGAAGTTTGTACACTGCATCATCTCAACTTGCGTCTCACTGAGCATCCATTCATAGTAAAGTCTATACAGACTTCATTGTCTTAGGGTACGTCTCATGCTTTTGGCAAAGTCTATACAGTCTGTTGCAGTGTTACACTATATGCTTCACTCTAAGTCTACACACTCATGAGTGTCTCATCAAGTCCATACACTGGCCTTGAGCTGAGCAAGTCCATACATTGGCTGTTGTCCCTCAGAGTCTGTACATCGCAGTGAGTTGAAGGTTGCCTAAGTCTGTACAGCCGTTGGCTTCTTATGTGAAGTCCATACATTGAGTAAAGTCTGTACAGAGTTTGCATTGCATCTCATGAAGTCTACACATTGGTAAAGCTAGTGCATGCATTGTTCATCACCTGCCTTGTTCACTGCGTCGACGCTAACACTGGATGCGTTGACGCATTGGCCAGTTGCCAAGGGCGTGAGCATCTCATTTGAGGAGCTGAGGCGACGCTGCACGTTGGAAGCGTTGACGCCTTGGGCTGATGTCCAAAAGTCTTTTGATCAACATCAAGTCTGTACATCATGTAGTCTGTACTTTGGTCTTTGTCTTGAACAGAAGGTCTAAGTCTACACACTCTCCTGTTCTGTTAATGCATTCGTCCTCACAAGTATATACATTGCTTTTGCTATATCTGCTAAAGTCTTCAAGTCTATACACTCTCTCATTGTACACACTTACTCACTTGCTGTTCTTCAAAGTATGCACATCGCATAGCTTCACATATTTGAAGTCCATACATTGGAGAGTTTGTACATTACTGTCTGCCTGCAACGTAGAGTCTGTACATTGCATGCTCGCTGCATCATCAAGTCTATACACTTGCTAGATTGATTTCAAAGTCTATACAATGCTTTGCATTCACAGAGTCTGTACAGGGTGTTTGGACTTAAACTGATGACTTATCCGATGCTATCTCTGACAGGGATTCTTACCGAGATTGATGAACTGGCTCATGATCCCAGGAGGATGAGGTATGCAGATACTGACACGTGGATGAAGCTGCCTCGGTTCTGGCGAATTCCTTGGGCGGGAAAACGTGGAAGCCACGCGCCCAGGAGCTGCTACTGCTGCTGCTATATATATGAGCCTTCTTCCACTAAAGAAGGTTGATCGAAGATCAAAAGAAAAGGAGCAAAGTCTATACATCCAGTCTGTGTGCAGCAGAGAGGATTCGATCCAGAGAAGAGAAGAGATAGAGAGAGAGCCTGCGAAAGAAGAAGAAAAGAAAGAGAAGAAGAGCAGAAGGAGAAGAAGAGTAAGAGAGAGTTAGAGAGCTCGTGAGGGTTAAGAGAATAAGAAAGTGAGAGAGAAGAGAAGAGGAAGAAGAAGCTTCATCGAAGACTAGTTCCTACTGGACCGTGGATCAGATCCAGGCTAGTCAGCTCCGTTGAGAGCCACATCTGTGTTTTCATCTTTACAGCCTTCTGATTGCTGTGTTATTTTCGTTTATTATCTTCCTTTGTTTTCTGATTACCTTTGTACTTCTGATCCTCTGGACTGAGGTCGGGTCCCTCCTGGTCTGGAGGAAGAGAGGTCTGCGACCTCTAGTTTCCAAGTGGCTGGGACTCACTTGGGTGTCCCTTCAGTTGGGAGGAAGAGGGGAGGCTGTTCTCCTGGTCAAGCTGTGTGGCAGCAACTGTTTGCAGACTAAGTCTGCTTGGTTCTAGCGTTTGTTAGTGAAGCCTCACTCCGGTTGGGAGTGAGGGGTGGATGTAGGTCTGGAGGACCGAACCACCTAAAAATCTCTTGTGCAGTGATCTGATTGTTTGCTTTGCTTCCGCTAGATGCTTGAATAGGCGCGCTCCAAGTGTTTGTATTTGAGTTGAATCGAATTGGTTCTATTCTGTGTCTATCTCTAGCATCCAAGTTGTTATTTGGCCATTATTCATAGAGGGATACATTCACCCCCCCCCCTCTGTATCCGGGCCTAGCACCCTAACAATTGGAACACTAGCTCAAGGCCTATGATGAACATGCATGAACATAAAAAATGAGTATATGCTTGCTTCTCGAGATTCATGTGAAAATCTCAACTAGTACTCACCATCATGGCTTTTAATATCTCAAGAGGAATATGCATGGAATGCATTCAAGACTATACAAAGGACCCATGAAATCTCATTCCATAAAGGCCATTCTTCACAATCTCCACAACCCCATGAGATAGAAAAAGGTGAAATGATATTACCATGCATCCATGTGATATTTAGGTGCCTTCCAACCATCACTCTCCTGCAAAAATAAGATAGAACATAAACATCCCAATGTCATAGTCTCAAGAGAAGAATTATGAGTTCAAAGCATAAAGGACTGGCATGATTTCAAATCTATCAAATAAGCATTTTGACCACACCATGCACTTCAACTTGTATTATCAAAACCAATTTACCATCTCAAATTATATGAACCTCAACCATATTAGAAGCTCAAAAACTCATGAAGAACATTCATATCTTCACATTAGCTCAATGCATAGCAAGCAAGATCACAATGGCTTTATAGTCCATCCAAGCAACATGAAAATATCATGCAACCATTTACATTGTAAGCCTTAACGATCATAAAAGATATTCATGTAAAAGCAAGTAAGGCTCAATTTTCCTCAACCAAAAATAAGACCAATTAGCCAAGCATTTGACTCATGTAAGAATACCATTCAATTCACATTCATCAAGTTTCAAGAAAATAGATTGAGCATATTTCAAGCCCAAAAACCTCATGTTGAAAATGCATTAAAATACCCAATCAATACTTTGAAAACCCATTGATGAGATCCATTAGTCAAGATGCAAACATGTTGCTCAATGAAACACACACATAAGCACAATCATTTTCTTATCATTAAAACCAAACACCAAAATCAACTAGGGGATGCAACAGAAGAAATAAAGGAAAGAATGGGGGAAAGGAAGCCCTGAGCGATGGAAGACAAATCTAGTACTCTCCTAGATGGCTTGGGGTCGAAGAAATGAGTCGGTGATGTAGCATGGCTTTGCCCCGAATCAAAGAAATGCCCCCCTTTTACACACACATACAAGGAAGCTATTTATAGAACCCAGAAACCCATGGCTCGGATTTAGGAGATAATCACCAAAGTAGGGGATATTGATGGATTAATCTCGGGATAATAGTGGGAATAATCCCCCTGAAGTGATGGAAATCGATTTGGCACGATTATATTGGAGCAACTGGAGCAAATAAGTACTCTAAGGCACTCCCGAGCAGAGAGAATAGAGTCTAGAATGATTTGGACTATTTTTCGAGAAGTCGGTCAGTCACAGGACCGTAATTTGAAGAAGACAGCCATGGGATGGCCGCAACTTGATGAGATAACACAGAGTCGACGCACACGGGAGCGAGTTCGAAGCACCCAAAAGAATCAAAGAGGAGGCGGTCTAGAGAAGACCGCCCCTTGAAGGTGGCGGTCATCCCAAGATCGCCTCTTGACTGGGCCATTAGGTTTCGACCCGTTTGGCATGACAATCATGGGCATGTAACCTCCAGGGGTTTCAAGGCTCAATCGGCTAGAGTAATGATCAAGAATAGGCTCTGAATGCTCAAGGAATGTTCCAAAACAATGGATAATTCGGGACATCACAAAGATAGATAAGAGAAACAACTCGACTTGCAGGCTAAAAATAGGTGTCAACACCAATGTGCCTGGAGCTAAAGAATTACAGAAATTAGTAAGAACTCGCCCTCCAGTGCTGAAAGCTGACTCAGATGCAACTGTGGAAGCAAGGATTGCTAAGATATCACATGTCACACAAGCAAGAGTTGGATATAACGATTTATTGCTTGACCACCAATCCAAGATATCAAAGTTGGCACTGCGACATATATCTCCTTCCAAGTATTGGTCAATTTCTGACGTTGATTTTTGCTTATTTTGTTGAGAAATGAACTAATCCCAGCCCCTTAATAGATCAACATCATGATTTGCACCATTAAATTTTCTCATGACATTATCACATGTTAAGGGTCCTGAGTCCAACTGTGTTTTAGCAAGATAATCCTCAAAAGAACGATGAAATGCAGTTTCAATAATAGCAACATGGAAGTCTGCTGCATCACCAAACTTTTTTAGAAAACAATATCTAAAATACATCAACATGTAATGTGGATCCAAAATAACAGGAATTGCTAAAACTAAATTGCAATCTTTCTAATATTTATTGAACTTCGCTTGCATTCAGAGAGCCATTGCACTAATGAAATCATGCACACTATTAGCCTCTTCATCTAGTAAGATTTTGATCTTCCACATTTCATGAAAATACAAATTCGAGGTGGGATATTTCGTGCCTGAGAGAATGTTAGTTGTACTATAGAAATGTTTCAAAAATGTTGTTCCCCGGGGTAGGCAACCGGACAAGAAGGGGGGTTAAATTGTCCCCCACACTAGATGGCAAATTAAAATACTACGCAGTGGAATTGATAACTTTTAACGAGATTGAAGAATATTAATTAAACAAGGTAACTAAATTCTCTCAATCTCTCTGATCTCACACGATCACACACACGAATATAACATGCAAACCACACAAGCGCACGTACCAAACCACAGTGCACAGTGATTTTTAAGGTGGTTCGGGACCACAACGGGCTCCCTACATCCACCCCTTACCAAACTGGTAAGGCTTCACTCGGGGATAAATCCCCAACACGGAGGCGATGCTGTAAACACACATAGGGACACGCCCCAACACACACACACACATACACACACACACACACACACACACACACACACACACACACACACACACACACACACACACACACACACACACACACACACACACACACACACACACACACACACACACACACACGCTGCAACAACCGCAGCACAATGAATCCATAATCGTACGTAGACGGTCACACACACAGTGTATTTTTTGGGTCGGAAAATAAACACAAATATCTAAATCATGCTCAACCCAAAATACAAGCCATGAAAGACATCACAAAGAACATATAGAAGATATTGAAATCATCCCCCTTTATTTTTTGTAGTCGGATGACGATGTTCTATGACGCTCGGGTCAGAGGGAAGCCAGATGCCGTCGATTTGAATGTTAACGCATTCCTCTCTACAATCCGCTTCACTTTCTCTTCATACAAGATCTTCAAAACCTCTTAGATGTAGATGATATCTCCTCTTCTTTCCCCCTTTTTCTTCTTCACCATTTTATTGACCTACAAGATAAGAAAATGTTAGCCCTTGGAGATAAATCTCCCAAATTCGTAGGTCTACTATATATAGGAACATAAGACATCAAAAGACCCATATACCCTTCATAAAACCCTTAGAAAACCCCTCTAACATATGTATAATAACCCTTGGGGTAAATGGGTAAGTTTAGAGCACAAATGGATTGAGTTTAGTGGGTTTTCAGATTCACGTTTTTGGGTTTACGCCGCAATCAGTCGACCGGAAGTTGGGGTTGGTCGACCTAAATTTTACAGTCACAAAACCTGCCCACTCTGGGAATTTCAGTAGACCGAAATCCCAGGGTCGGTCGATCGAAATCTGCTTCATTTCCAAATTTGCAGAAGTTTAGTTAATTTCGGTCTTCCCTTGAATTCAACCTGCTTAATTCAATCAGCATGTACCAAATCTGCTTAATTTCAGTTAATTTTTCAGTTAATTTAAACCCTTAGACAGTGATTCAACCTTCATGAATTCAAGGGAAAACAAATGATTAAGTATTACCATATTCCATGAGGATCAACCATGAATTTTCATCCTGAAAAACATGATAAAACAAGAGGTTTGATGAGAGTCAAAATACTTACATGAAGGTTAACATTTTCATCATGTTCACTCAAAAAAATACTTCAATGAGCTCACTCAAACATGTTTTGGATTTCCATTTACAACCAACAAAAACACATTCCACCATTGACAAGTTTTTGTTATGATAAACTACGAATGTATCAATTATCCAAATACAAAGACATGTATAATGGCAATATCCTAAAGTGAGGGATATTCATTTACACATGTATGAAGCAAATCTATAGCTCAAACCAATAACTCAAACAGTCCAAGTGGAACCACACAACTAAGAAGAACCATACCAGATCACAATTACATCCACACATTGAAATCACAATAACCCCATCAATAATATGCATGAACATACTTGAGCATGTGACAACCCTCAAAAGTAGCATGAAGAATATACATGAAGGCACAAGCAAGAACTCAATTTTGCTAAACGAACACTCTTACCATATAACCAAGGAAGCTCAAAGACCTCTTTGAAGAACATGGATTGAGTACGTTCAAAACATTAAGAGCTCATGATAAAAAGCCATGAAAACCATGAATTTAAACAACATGTGTGAGCCTCAAAATCCATTTACATCTCAACCATACTTGAACGTGATCCATGTAAGAATTGCATGAAGTATAATCATGAAAACTTATTTAATAATGCAATTCTCCTCAACTATAAGTAGTGATCAAATAGTCATGTGTTTGAATAACAAGTGAACACATCATGAAGCCATGTATCACCAAGGTTTGTATGACAGCCTTAAGCTGATTACCATCTCAAGAATTACAATCTCATATAGCATGGGAAAGTCTTCTAGATTCTGAGACATATGAAACATGGCAATGATCATGAATGCACACTATCATCAAAATCATATGCAAACATACATAAGGTTTAGTTATCATCAAAAATATAAACAAGTGTAAGGCACACAATAATCTCTCCCTTTTTGATGATGACAAACTTTATGACTTTATGACTGACATGACAATATGATTTATGATGACACAAGTCACACAAAGATCCTTCCCTTCATTTGACACAAACATAAACCTCTCTCCCCCTTTGACATTATCAAAAAGTGGGAGGAAGGCAATGAAGTTCAAATTTCAACATGATAGATTCATGAATCAATAAAAGCTCGCAACAAGATGTTTCATGGAATGTCTTTGACACATCAAATGGTTTTCTTTGATTTTTAGATTTTTAGTTTTCTTTTGAAATGCATGAAGCAAGATGTAAACAAATGATGACATATGAGATGCACACAATGCAACCAAGCAAATATGTATATATATATGCAACACAGCTCCCCTTTACTTATTTAAGAAGGGAATAGGTATAAGAAAGGTGCATGAGAGTCAAAACAACTAGGATGCTCATGTGTAACACCTAGGAGATGTGCAATCATATAAAAGAGTTATGCAATGGTCAATGTTGTCAATCAATTTTCTGTGTACTTATTAAATCAAATTTTCATATGTGTAGGTGAATAACATGAAAAGAGATTGTTACAATATGGATATTCAGATTTTCAGATCAACACAATGAGAGATTATATATACTACACTTCAATTTATGAGAACAGCGTATTAGAGGCTACGCTCTGCCACAAAGAGTTTTCATCATAATTTTTCAAGTCAAGCAATTTCACATTGATAAACAGAAATTTTCAAGAATGATCAGGTTTAAATAATTCCTTTTTACGCGAGGAGACACATGGACCTTATGCCAGACTCCCCGGTTACTCAGAATATTAACCGTTTCACCTCGTTTTGAATAGAGATACTATAGTACAACACCTTTCAGAAATGAACCACATCACGTCTCAGGTGACGTGTATCCAGTTTACTCAGTGAGACTAAGCATTGCTCTGCCATTCTTTTCAGATTCTTTTCCAAAATATAGGCATGCAGCTTTTTCGTCAACTGCCTCTTTAGCATTCATATAGGAAGTTTAAAATCTCTAGAGTGTTAAAAGGAAATTCCTACATCTTTATATTAAACACTCATTTTCACATTTTGTGCATGAAGTGTGTGAATTTGATTTAGTATGTATGTCAAAAATTTTCAGAACATATACCAATGCAGCTCCCCCTAAATAGATGCACTTATCAAATATTTACTCCCCCTGAGTGTGTGACATGAAAGACACTATTGATGACTCATATGCAACATTATTTAACAAGGAGTTTGATGTTTGAGAAGTTCCAAAGATGGGAGTGAATAGCATATATAAACATACAAGCACACAAAGGGAAATATGCAAAATGCATGTGATGCAAAATATTAGATTTTATTTGAAAATTTGACATGGGTGTGAGGAGGGTAAATCAGGTTTGGCCCAAGAACAGCCCAATACCGAGGGGTCCAAACCAACCCCGCTTCTACAGCACGCCCAAGTGGCGCTAAGCAGTTATGGCCCATCAAGGTGCGACTTGGCATTGGATTCCATAGCGGGCAAAAGCTTCGGCCCAAGCACAGTGATCACCGAAAGACCCTCCGAAGACCAACCGTTACCCCCCATGACATCGGCCCTAATCCCATAATGGGCGAGCATGCCCCATGTGCGCCGTAAGGCTCTCCCCAGGACCAGCTGACGCTAGGGTAATCGCTCTCCAACGGGATACTCCCGCCACTATAGCGGGGAAACATTATTCCCCCACCTACGCCTTTCCCTATCAAGGGATAAGGCTCCTCATTTCAGGACAACCCCTATAAGAAGGATATCGATAGAGAAGAGAGACACGGTAGATCATTCTGCCAAACTGCGACCCGAGAGAATAGAGCTATTAGCCCTGCTACACAGAGAGAAGGAAGCAACTACAGTCCACACTCGAAGGAGATCCCCTCCGGCGACCTTACTGTTAGGTGCGTAGCCAGGATCTAGAAGGGGGGGTTGAATATATCCCCAATAAAAACTTAGGTCCAATGACAAAAACAACCCAATTTATTAATCAAACCATTCACGGCAATATCTCAACAACAATACCATTATCCTAAACCACAACGAGCAGTTCAAGATAAAACCAGAGTATAGTGAGGGTGAGATTTCTCAAACTGAATTAAGCTCACACAAGATATATTCTTTAGAAAATTGCTCAATCTGAAATTAGATTAACGCTAAAACATTCAGCCACACCTATTGTCGAGCACATGACAGATTGAAGATGTGAACATTCATGACTCAATCAAACAGTTTGAATTATTGTCAAGGCAATACGTCAAACACTACATGTGTGCCTAAGCTGCATTGCAAAGAGAATAACCTTGAGGTAGAAAACCATAGACAAATTCATGCACTTAATGGAATCACACAGCAAACAACCCTCGAGAGTGATTTTGTGAAAGGAGGTGGATGAAAGGGAGCAAACGCACAAAGCAAACCACTGTACACTGGATTTTTAGGTGGTTTGGCCAGATACCAGTCTGCCTACATCCGCCCCTCACTCCAAACCGGAGTGAGGATTCTCTACCAAAGTAGACGCAAACTCAGTCTACTACAAATGTTGCCTAACAGCTTGACCCAGAGGAACACTCTCGTCTCTTCTTCTGATCAAATCAGAAGGAAACTTGAGTAGCACCAAGTTACTCAAAGAACCGGAGGTTCAATCCTCTCTTCCTCCAAACCGGAGGGGAACCACTAGTGACACCCCATCACTAGCAACTTGAGACACCGTCTCCCTTCTTCTGCAAATGCTAAATGGACGTGAACAGCAACCCACTGCTCACGAAAACCCAGAGAATTAGATCCTCCTTCCTCTGAATCCACAGAGGGAAACTGGAGATGAATCTCCCTTCCTTTAAACCGGAGGGAAACACTAGTGACACCTTGTCACTAACAACTAGAGACACAGTCTCCCTTCTCCTAAATCCTCAGGAGGAACCCGACCCCCAAGATAGGAAATCGAAACACAACGGTAAAGAGGGAGATGAACAAAGGGGAAATACAAGCAAAAAACTAAAAATGTAGCTCTGAGTACAGCATGACAGTTCAAGATCTGATCCTTGAACTTATGGAATCAAATCTTCAATCATGAGCAGGCTTCTCTCAGATTCTTTTCTCTTTCTCTTCTTCTTCTTCAGCTCTCTGGTTCTTCTCTTAGGATATTCTCTGTCCGCCTCTTATCTCTTCTCTATTCTCTTGTATTCAGCTCTATTCTCCTTTTTCTTCTTTCTCTCACTCCGGCTCTCAGCTTTTTCTTCTTCTTCTTCTCTGCTCTCTCCTCTTTTCTCTCTTTACTTTTCCTCTCGGGTGGCCTCTTCTTCTGTTCTTCTTTTCTCTCAGTAGCTTTTTTGGCTTTCTCTCCGCAGTAGCTTTTTTTAGCCTACCTCTTTCCCCTTACATCCCTCATCGTAGGATGAGGCGGTCTGTATATATAGCAGAGCCTCCGTATGGATGAGGCGGAAGAAGACCTATTGAAATCCCATTGGCCCACGTGGCAATGGAATATTTTTCTTTTGAAGACTTCTGAAGAAGCATCCCAGGTCATCTCAGATCACGTGCCACTAGATCTGCCATTTTGGAGAAACACGTGCCCATCATTGGCTAACTTGGGAATACATGCCATCACCTGGTTCGAGCTCCCGTGCATTGTGATTACACGCTGGCACTTGAATGTTCAATCAGGAAATTCATCAAACACTTCTCAGCATCGACCTTATAGTCTTACCATCTTCAGCTACTTCTACCTTATACTAGAATATGCTCAGACCTTGTTGATGTATGCTCAGACCTGCACGGTGCTAGCAAACAGGTTGCACCGACCTTGTTGTATTCGAACCAAACGTGCACCGACCTTGTACCCTTGAAATCAAAACCTGCACCGACCTTGTGCCGTGCCTTTCATATGTGCTCGGACCTTCATTTCCATATATGCACAGACTTTCAGCAATATGCACCGACCCTCACGATGCCAGCATGAATGTGCTCGGACCTTGTCTCTGTGCTGGCAAGATGTGCGCGGACTTTGTTGGCAAGGTAGCATCGACCTTAGTTTGACATGCCGAAATGTGCATCGACTTGTACAGTAACTGCATCGACCTTCTTTATTCCCCTGTAAACTAGCATCTACCTTCATTCCTGTGACAATAGGACTAGCATCGACCATTGTTTACGGGAGAGCAGGACTAGCATCGACTTATGGCAGTGATGGCAAAAAATGTACATACCTGATGTCTATGCCCTGTCAAATTAGTCAACATGCCCTTTTCAACTTCACTGATTTTTTCATGACTTGGCTTAATCTGTGACCCTTGCTCAGTTAACTTTGACTTAAAGTCTTTGACTTAGTTGACTATGTCTTAGAGTGGTCAAACTGCACATTCTACTTCACAAAACCACAGAAGATAATTGCAACAATCTAATGGAATGCACAATGCAATAACCTCATGAAAAACAATTCAGTTCTCATGTAGACAAGATTACTTATAGTGTCTGACATCATCAAAACCACATGGACGCAACAATCTCCCCCTTTTTGATGATGACAACACTATGAGCACAATGAGTCATGAGGGAACATGCTGGAACATGCTGACTTGTACCAAATTATTCTCCCCCTTTGACCTTATCAAAAAGGAAATAGTAATTTGATAAAATACAGAGCATGCATTGATATAGTTGAATCATAGATGATTCTCCCCCTGAAGCTGTGTGAGGAATGTGAGTGAGGATAAGAGTATGATAAATCACATACAAGCAGAGTATGTAGAAATATGACAAACATATGCTCCCTCTTTGAAAATAGAAGAGATATTGAAGTGAAAGAAATGTCGGTACACTCCCTTGCTACAAAAATGTACTCCCCCTGAGCAGATAGTGTCGCCTTTTAGTCAAATTAGAAGGAGTGGAATGAATTCAAAGCCTAGGGACAAACATGTTGAAGCAGATCAAGATGACTATACACAAGTTAAAGAAAAGTATTAGCAAGATCACGTGAACGGCCATATATGAATGAGTTCAAGTCATGTTAGATTGAAGCAAAATCAGTGAGCAGAATCAACATATTACAGGAGGATGCAAAATATTTCAGGTTGTGATCAAATAGCATTCAGAGCAGTGAACATCTGGAATAAATTGTTGCATCCCTATGGTTTTGATGATGTCTCACACTATAAATCAATCTTCTATCTCTAGATTAATGCTGTTTCATCATGTGAGTGAGTACAGTTCATTTGGTTGTCAGATAAGCATGCTATCTTGATTCAATCTACACTCTGCCTAGTTAGTACTGATAGCAGTGGGTTGACCCACCTTTGCTGATGCGTCGACTCATCTGAACATTGTTTGTCTGGGTACCAAAGTCTATACACCAGCTTGATCTTTCAAGTCCGTACATTGGCATAATTTCTTCAAGTCTGTACATCGGGCACCTTCTAACTGAAGTCTACACACTGGTACTAAAATTCTAAGTCTGTACACTGCCCGACCAACTAAGTCTGTACATTGCCAAACTCAGTTCAGCTCAACCCTATACATCCTTCGAAGCTTCAACTCTATACACTGGATTGTCAAACTTCACGTCTATACACTGGGTGCTGCATTCTCATGAAGTCTACACATCCGATAGTGTAAGTCTATACATCGCCCAGAGTCATATTTGCAAAGTCTGTTCAGCGTCCGTTGTCTAGAAATCTTGAAGTCTGTACATCGGACTGCTTCTTTTGAAGTCTACACATTGGCTCGTTCACTTCTGCAAAGTATGTACATTAGACTGTGGCAAAGTCTATACATTCGGTTCCTTGGGCAAAGTCTATACATCGCTTAGTATGCACATTGCCTTCAGCCCAAGCGTTCAAAGCCAAGTTTATACAACACCAAGTCTGTACACTCCTCATCTGTTCCTACGCTTGGCCAAGTCCATACACTCAACATTTCCCTACGCTTTCCTGGCCAAGTTTGTACATCACTAAGTGTGTACATTGCATGCTGCTCAAACGTTCAAAGTCTTCAAAGTCTGTACAGTGTCCGTCTCAGCCAGCGTCTCATGCTGCGTCTTAGGCAAGTCTGTACATCGGCCTCATTCGTTCAAGTCTATACATCGAACTGCTTTTCAAAGTCTGTATAGAGTCCGTCTCAGCCAGCGTCTCATGCTACGTCTTAGGCAAGTCTGTACATTGGCTTCATTCGCTCAAGTCCACACATCCACAGTGGTTCATCAAGTCTATACATTCACTTGAGCTTCACCAAGTCTGTACAACGTTGAAGCCTTCACAAGTCCATACACTGCTTGAGCTTCACCAAGTCTGTACAACGCTGAAGTCTTCACAAGTCTGTACAGTGCTTGAGCTTCACCAAGTCTGTACATCGCTTCAAGCGATTCAAGTCTATACATACTGCCTTGACATTCAGAGTCTGTACATCGGTTAAACAGCCGATCGTTTCATTCAGAACTTTCCAAGTCTGTACAGCCGAGTGTCTAATGCATCGTCTCACCCTGGCATAGTCTATACACTGGCTCAAGTTTGTCGAAGTCTATACATCTCCGTTGAGCATCAAGTCTACACACTGCTCACAGTCTGTGGGAGTGCGGATTTTATTTTATTGATCTAATTATTTAATTTAATTTATAGGATTGATTTATTATTTATTGATTTATTGGTTCATTGGCGTGCCAGTCACCGTGGTGACGATTCTTATTGTGCGATCGATCTGACTTGGTCAGTCGATTGTGAGTGATCGTGTCTGGACTAGATGTCCGTCATACCCTGTACGCTATGACGTTAAGTACGTCCTCCCTAAGGAAGACAACCCTTGATTAAACGCTAAAGGTAGGAGGAAGACAGCGGTAAAGCCGCATGCTCAAAGGAGACAAAATTCATCTGTTTGCAAGACGTTAAATGTATTTGGACATAGCAAGGGTTTGTTAATTACGGGAGAAATCCGACGGCATATTCCCACCATCTTGGATGATGCCAAGTGGGGAATAGGAAACCACCCATGCAGTGGCAGGGTGGGAACCATAAAGGATCGGGCATGATTGACCCGGAGTCCGAATAGGGACCGGCATGCCATGGCACGCCCCATATGGGTGCGGTAGCACGTTTATATCCCCCCCTTCGAGGGGACCATCGGAGGGCATACAAAGGCATGACTCCGTGGGCCGACGGGGTTGAGAGGTAGTATCACAGTGACCTGGCCAGGTATGTGTGAATTTCGGCAGCATGTCCCCTTGACTTGGATTGTGCCAAGAGAAGATAGGTCATCACCCACGGAATGCCGGGATGACAACCGAATGAGGATGGGCACCGGGCCCCGGGACATCGCTTGCCTCTGTTTCATCGGTCAATATCCCCTTGAAACCTTTCGGAACTCATGTAGCGACATGGCCCATCGGGTTCATAAGGGTGGAATCCGGATCGGGAATGAGGACTGTAGGGGAGGGAGATCCTCCCCATTACTGTATCTTCTCAGGTCATTCACGACGGTCTTTGGACATCCCCGAGACGTATGTGTACAGGGATCAGAAAGCTGAGACATGGCAGTGAGGAGAGAGTCCCCTGACTGGGTTTCATTGGGCCAAGAAGAGGGGACTCGGCGTGGCTTACTAGTTGGCCGAAGGGGGTTCTCGGCGTGGTCTTTGATTGGCCAAGGGGGGCTCTCGGCGTGGTCCTTTGATTGACCAAGGGGGGGGGGCTCTCGGCATGGCCGTTTAGTGGACAAAGGGGGCTCTCGGCGCGGGGCCTTTGGCTGGAAGGAGGTCTCGGCATGGCCTTTGGCTAGAAGGAAGAGGCTTCTCGGCGTGGGGCCTTGGGTGGATGGAGCTCTCGGCACAAGGCTTCCCGGCGCGCTCATGGCCTCGCCGGGAGGCTGTGGGCTGTGGGCTGTGGGGTTTTTCACAAAACAAGGGCTTGTCGTTTAGCTGAAAGGAGGGGAAGGCCTCTCGGCCTTACGGTTCTCGGCGGGGAAACTCGCACGCCGAGAAGATGAAATGCAGAAGGATTTCAGGGTTTCAGAGCTAAAAAAACGATGCTCTGTTTCTGGGATTTCTGGGTTTTATGGCTCAGATTGAGCCCGAATCAGGGGTGTATGAGGAGATTTCATGAACACCTCTGCTAGAAGGACGCCAAGGGATCTGAGATGCCGGATCATCAAGAAGAGGAGAGACCATCGTCGGGGCCTGAGTAGCTTTTATCTGTATACTGCCAGACGTCTGGGGGAGTCAAGAGATGGCTATCTCTGATTCCCCCGACTAGCATGGTATCATCTGGGAAGCAGATCTGCGATGAAAGAACCCTTGATGCTGGGACCTCAGACCCTAGTCATTCAACGATTGGAATGAGGATCCAGGGTCACATTCGTCTACGGGTTCAAATGCATCATTTATAGCCGGCAATCCAGGGAACCAAGAGATTGATGTCTCTGGTTCCCGGATAGCACAAGAGGCTTGAGGAACAGACTCAAATACATACGGAGGGCATGCTATTGAAGCGGGAAGAGAGAAGAGAATAGAACCCAGCAACCCATTGGACAAGGGTGGGGGTTCTACCTTCATTCCTGTTCGAAGAATAGACCCGACTCCGAAGCCTGAATCATTTCGCCGATGGGGCATTCATACAAACGGTACGCATACATATGGAGAGAAAAGAATATAGTATCGCCTAAAATCCATCACGGCCATTGTATTTATTCATCTCACCCTCACTTACATCGACTACATGACTGAAGCCAAAAAAACATACAGGGGAGAAAAAGGGAGAGAATCGTATGAATAATCTAAACATCAAGACCTCGACTATTCCATACGGAGAATCAGTAATAAGAAAAAGAAAAGAAAGAAAAACTTCGAACATGGGGGGGGGGGGGGAGGGTGGAGTATTGACTCCTCTCCCTCCCCCTATCAGCCCACCTGGAGCCTCTCTTCCTTCTCTTCTTCTGCTTCTTCTTTCGACGGAGAGTCTCTCCCTCTCTTTTCCTATCTCTTTTTCTTTCTGGCTATCTGTTCGCTCTTTTTTTCTTTGCCTCTTTCTTCTCTCCTCTGGGCCTTTTTCTCTTCTTCTTCTTTTTTTTTTCTTTCTTCGAAGGGAGGGGGGTTTTATAACCCTTTTCCTTTTTCTTCTCGGCAGGCACCCTCACGGCGCGCTTGAGATAAGCTTCCCGGCGCGCTCGAATCTGGCCTCTCGGCGCCAATATTTGGGCTTCGACACAGGCTTTCGGCGCCACCTTCATATAGGCCCAATTGGGTTTTTTTTTAAGTGTATCATCACCCCAAAGGGTCTTTCATTTACGAAATATCTTGTATCGAAATCGTGATTACAATTTTAATCAGTCCGCAGACAGGGTTTTATCAGTCCGTAGATAGGGATTTCATAAGTCTGTAGATAGGGATTTCATCAGTCCGTAGACAGGGGTTTCATCAGTCCGTAGACAGGGATTTCATCAGTCCGTAGACAGGGGTTTCATCAGTCCGTAGACAGGGATTTCATCAGGATTGTCATCTGAACGGTGACAAAACCGGGTATCATCTTATCAATATCGTCACTCGAATGGCGACGAGCTCGGATATCAGCTTTAGTCTGGGAAGACCTCAGCCGGGTGCATAATCTGTGGAGACGATTCTTCTTCTGCTCTATCTTCTCAGGAGCCTTTACCATCTTCATCTGCCGGTGCCGGCTTCATCTTTATCTCATATTATTTCCGTCAGTAAGCCGACATCTGACTCGCCCTGACATATCATCCGTGACTTCTTGGACGAAGCAGTAGTACAACTCTTCTTAAAGGGCTGGAAGATCTCATTAGTCGAGTGACTGCTGCTTTATCAGTGCTTCCGTGTGAGTGACATTGGCACCGGGCATCAGCTTTGGCCGACAAGGGCTTTAGCCGGGTGAAAGGTTGATAGGCTTCATCATTAGTCTTTCACTGTTGGTCAGACCCTCTTTTCATCTATGCTTCCACCCTTGTTCATTTTCCAGGTGTCAACAAATGCCCCCCACCTGCGAGCGGCGTAAGCGCAGAATAAGCGGCATGGGGGTTGCAGGTGTCTTTCACCATTCGAGGGTATCTTCCTTAATTTGTCTTCAATTCAGTTCTCAGACCTGATCATCTCGCTGTAACAGTATTCTGCACACCGATGTTTCTCCTCTTCATATTTTCTGTCACTATTTTCAGCATTTAAGGCTTTTCGGCCTGCAAGACCTCCCGGCGCGAAGCTTCTCGGTGCGGGGGGCTCTCGGCGCGGCCTGGTTGGCTAGGCTCTCGGCCTGGACCTTCTCGGCGCGCCCTGGCGCAGGGGGGTCTCGGCCTGGAGTGTTCTCGGCCTGAGGTCTTCTCGGCGCGCCCTGGCCGCAGAGGGCCTCGGCCTGGGGTTCTTCTCGGCGCGCCTTTTGGCCGTCGGGGAGCCCTCGGCATGAAGGTTCGCGGCGCGCGTTTCACCGCGCCGAGACCCTGGTCGCCCGGGCCCCTATTTAGGGCGTCGAGGCTCTTTTTCTTCTCATTCTTCATCCCTTTTTCTCTTTCTTCAGCTTTTCTCTCCATTTCTTCTCTTCGGCGTGAGCCGTCTTCATCCTCTCGGCGGTGGCCGCGAGTTCTTCCGTCCCGGGTACGACGTCTTTTGGGGATTTAATCCCTTTGCTTCCGGGATCACCCCCTCTTGGTTGGTGACTCCCTATTCTTTTTGGGCAGATCCCGAATAAGGGGAGATGCTGCCGAAATTTTTATAGAATCTCATGTTGCAATTTACACAAGACTGACTTTTAATCCATATTTCTTCTTTTGTTTGCAGATATAGTAATGGCTTCTGGCTCTGCTGCTGCATCTTCCGGAGCTGTTGGAGTTAGTTCATCGGCTCAGCCAAACATATCTCGGGCCACAGTAAATTGGTTGAACGTGCACAGCTTGGATTTTGGATATGATAGAATAGCCAGACATATCGTCTGATTCTGAAACTGACACAGTGTCGACGGCCCGGGTATACTCCACGGTGACTGAGACATGCTTCAGGCGGGATAATAACTACCGGCCAGACTTCCCAAAGGATCGCCACTTGATGCCGTTCATCCGGACCTTCACTGTAGCAACCCTAATAAATGAATAATTGAAATGAATTAAAACATATATATTACAGAAGTAATATATAAAAGGAATAGGGTTAATTGGACGAAATAAAACAAAATTAAAAATAACGCCTCTTATTAAGGCGTTAATTTATAAAGAAACGCCTCTATCCATGGCGTTACTAAAGAAAGGACGCCCACACATGCGGTCGTCAGTTCTCATGCGACCAAATGGGTAAGTAAAAGAAACGCCCCTATCTTGGGCGTGTTTTAAAACACGAAACACCCTTTTTCAAGGCGCTTTTTAAGAAACGCCCTAAAGTAAGGCGTCAATTAAATAATACACGCCCTGACCAAAGTCGTTAATTCCATTCGGAACCGTTCGAACCCAGAACTTATCCAGGGTAAGTGATAACTATGAGAAAGAGTTCGAATGTGGTAATAACTCAATCTTGGAAATATTACTTCCAATCAAACACCAACTATTGTTAGGATTCCCAAAATCCTATAAAATCTCTCGTTTGACAAACCCTAAACCTATTTGATCCAAGCCTCTGCGACGGTAAGTGAAGAACAGAACTGTTCTTCTTTCCTTTCTTCTGTTTCGAGTATATGAAGAACTAACGTTCTTCATCGCCTTCTCTTCTTACAGGTTGAGGAAGCCTGGACTTCGTGGAGAACAAGGGTAAGTTCTTCTATCTTCTTAAAATATCGATTACAACTATGGTTCTGTAGCGTGAAGATCTCTGAAGAACGATTGTTCTTCTCCTTGTTGTTGCTGCCACTGTTCGTAAGACGCAGTAGAAGCCTCTTCATCAAAGCCATCATCTTCTGCTAGCCAAAAACCCCTCACGGTCATCTCCAAATCAACTCTTAAAGGTAGGTTTTCTCAAGTTACTGTAGCCCAAATGAAATTAATGCAAGATATATATATATATAAGCATGTCATGCATATGATTATTATAGTTTTCATGCGTTTTCTGAAATATTTTGAAAGAGACGCCCCTGTCAAGGGCGCTAATTTACAAGACACGACCATGTCCAGGTCGTCAATTTAATATTTGACGCCCTGTACACAGGCGTTAATTTCATGTAAATCTTCAGAACGGATTATCCATGCAATTACATGAAATCAATCAATAATTGTTAACGGTTAAAAGTCAATAAGCATGAAACATCAAATCTAAAATACTGCATCTGATTTCCTGCCAATTTCCTGTCATGACTATATGATTGTTATCATTGATTATCGTGCAAATCTTACTTTCCCAGTATCTCTTGAATTCACGACCTAGACTAGGTCGTTTTCCATATGTAAACGCCCCATCATAGGGCGTGAATTAAAAATAAACGCCCCTTACTAGGGCGCGTATCTTTTAAAATCCTGGAATATATATTTTGTGAAAATAAGAATTTAATGATTAACGCCCCTGACAAGGGCGCGTTTTTGATAATTTCTGAAAATAAATATGTTCTGAAAAATATTGTAAATAAAAAGACGCCTGCTACTGTAGTCGTCAACTCTTGAAGAAACGCCCCTGCCGAAGGCGCTTTTTAAATAAATTATTGAATTATTGAAAATTCTGCAAAATGGACCACGTGTAAACGCCCTTCTGTTAGGCGTTAATTACTTGAGAAACGACTTGACCTAAGTCGTTATTTTACTGTAAACTGATTTTTCCTCTGATTTGCTAACCGATGGTTTATATATTATACATATATATATATATATATATCGGCACTATTCTCCACTCCGTGAGTATAGTCCCACTTTTCACGGCGTTTTATCGATCACACTCAATTCTCATTGACATACAAGCTCTCCTTTGGACATTCCGTTCCTTGGGACTAGCGAGTTAGTCATAGAGACCTCCGTAAGACTCCTCGTAGCCTTGGATTCCCTCAAGGCCGACTGAGCTGGTTGTACCCTAAAAATCCATTACACGATCCTTGCCATGTCAATCTAAAGAAACATGGTATACCGGCCCTTATGATTATACAAAGAGTATATCATAAGAAATTCTTAATGGGATGATGATATCATGCCATATCATGTCGTTCTTGTAAACCACAATTCTATGATAAGAATGGGGGTATCTTACCTTTGATATACTGTTCATGTGGACCTCAATTCTATATAAAGAATGTCCATATTGATTTGTCATGGTACCTCAGTTAAGGGAACCATAATCTACCTAGTTTTATCGACATCGTGATTATACCGGTATTATCGCCATTCTATGTCCTTTGTCATATTTTGGACTCTATTCTATCAAAGTTGTCATACGTGTCTACAAGCTTGATTATTGAAATTCTATATTGGCTATATAAACAAGAGTGGATGTCAAAACACATGATAAATGCCTGCGCATATAGGGCCCGATCTGGTCCTGGGAGGAGCACCCGAAAGTACTTGTGCCCATGGGAGTTAAAATGATAAGGTATCTGGCATTATACCGAGTACTTGACTTGCTTGATTGGACATTCCACACACATCTTGTACTTGAATCGTACTTGACTTTACATGAAATGCGTGGCCCGAAAGAGGGTAATTTACTTGCTTGATACATGATAGCCAAAGTTCTTGACATGACTCGATAATGGTACTTGCTTGAATATCTTGAATAACTTGTATCTTGTTCATGAAAGTTCATCTTATTTCTTTGATATTACATTCTCTCTGTCTTGTCGTTTCATGCGAGCATGCATAGCTTTATTGCATCCATGAAAATGTAATTACTTAAACCACTTGCTAGTACTTGAGATATAATTTCCTACTGAGCGTTCGCTCATTCCGTTCGTCCCTTTTTACTTTTCAGGTAAGTCCGACGACGATGGAAGTCAATCGGATGGGAATGGTCAAGAGTGAAAGTGATAGAGCTTCTACAAGTGTCGTCTAGTCTTTTCTATAGTTTCTTGAGTCAACTATGTATTCTTTTCCTTTTTATTTAACAGAGTATTGGATTTGTAATAGTCTATCCATTATGAAATAAAGGATTGGGTTATCTTGCTATTTTGCGCATCTCTGTCTTCGTGTCGAATACACGACCACTCTGATTGACATGATTGATATAGACACGTCGCGCATCTCCGGGTATCTTCCGCGCTCGGGGCGTGACAGTCTTTGTGGTATCAGAGCCTAAGGTATTCAATTCCTAGGAAACCCAAGTCCAAGGATAGGTTTCAAAACCTTTTACCAAGTGAGAGTGGGTAGAACCAAGGGTTAAATGATCAATGAGTCCTTTATAGGATCATAGTGATATAATACTAACATAGCTATTGTAATTGTAGGATAATGGCTGCCGAACGTGCTCAATGGCGCAACATGCAGCGTACCCTTCAAGGGATGACCCAAGTGCTACAACAGGTAGCACAAGGTGGTGCTCCACGAGCTGGAAGCTTACACCAAGCATTCAAGAATATGAATCCCCCGAAGTTCATGGGATCGACCGATCCAGACGATGCCGAGCATTGGGTTCGGGAGATTGAACGTATATTCCGTGTCATGCAATGCACGGATCAGGACAAAGTCTTATTAGCTACTTTCCAGTTAGAAAAGGATGCTAGATGCTGGTGGGAGTCGATTGAAGCTACTATTGACCCAACTCAAGTTACATGGGGTGAATTCGTTGAATATTTCAACGCCAAATATTTCTCTGATAGGGTCCAGGAAAAGAAGGCCGCCGAATTTGCCGCATTAAAGCAAAGATCTTTATCGGTGGCTGATTATGAAGCACAGTTCTCTAGACTGTCTAGATATGCTAAGCATTTAATTGGCACGGAAAAGATGAAAGCCCGTAGATTTCTTAATGGGCTTAGGCCCCACTACATTACTCAACTGGCGCCTATGGATATTCAAGTTTATACTGAAATAGTGCGCCGAGCTCAGTTGCTTGAAGATGCCACGGAACTATCTGATAGGATCCGTGGGAAAGACAAAAAGGAGCAAGTCACAAGTTCGGGTTCTTTTAAACCCAACTTTAAGAAGAGGCCCAATAATGGAGGTTCTTCCTCTCAAGATCAGAAGTACAAGAAATCCAAGCCTTTCTCTATCACCACTACCCCTTCAAACGTAGTATGCAAGCATTGTGACAAGGCTGGTCACAAAACAGAAGAATGCTGGAGGAAATTAGGAGCATGTCTCCGTTGTGGGAGTCGTGAACATCGGATTCCCGATTGTCCATTAATGAATGACCAAGACGGTGAGGGTAAACACCCAGTGACAAGGAACGCGCGTCTTCATGCAATCCAAGAGACCGAACCAGAAGAAGAAGGCGGATTGGTGGAAGGTACATTAAAAATTTGTTCCAAATATGCACATGTCTTATTTGATTCGGGTGCATCGCATTCCATTATTTCCAAGAAGTTTGCTGACCCATTACCTCTAGAACCAGAATGGATGAAAATAGTGTTGTCTACTCCTCTCGGAAACGAGACGGATATCACGCATCATTACCAAAACTGTGAGGTGTTGGTTCGAGGAAAGAATTTTCCTATTGATCTTATCTGCTTAGATCTAAAGGAATATGATGTTATACTAGGAGCAGATTGGTTATCTAAGTACCAGGCAACGGTTGATTGCCGTAATAGCAAGATTGTTTTCAAAGAATTTCCAGAACTGACTTATACTAGTCCTAAGAGTCGAAGCAAATCCCCTCTTATTTCGGCTCTTCGAGCAAGCAAGCTCGTCAAGAAAGGATGTGTATCCTTCCTTGCTTTTGTCACTATTAAAGAAGCTAAGGAAACCAAGATAGAAGACGTTCAAGTAGTACGAGAATTCCCAGACGTATTTCCGGAAGAATTGCCGGGATTACCCCCGCAAAGAGATGTGGCCTTTACCATCGACTTAGTCCCTGGTGCTGGTCCTGTTTCAAAGGCACCATATAGAATGTCCCCTGCTGAACTCAAGGAGTTGAAGGAGCAGTTGATGGAACTAATCCGAAAAGGGTTTATTAGACCAAGTACTTCCCCGTGGGGAGCACCAGTCTTATTTGTAAAGAAGAAGGATGGATCCATGAGATTGTGTATCGACTATCGACAGTTGAATCATCTTACTATCAAGAACAAGTATCCACTGCCGAGAATCGATGAATTATTTGATCAGATTTCAGGATCCAAATATTTCTCCAAGATTGATCTCAGGTCGGGATATCATCAATTAAGGATCAAGGATGATGACATTCACAAGACCGCATTCAGAAGCAGGTATGGCCATTACGAATTTGTTGTTATGCCTTTTGGACTAACAAATGCCCCTGCTGCCTTTATGCAGTTAATGAATAGCATATTCAGGCCTTACTTGGATCAATTCATAGTAATCTTCATTGATGATATATTGATATATTCTAAGACTAAGGAAGAACATGAAGAGCATTTGAGGATTGCATTGCAAGTCTTGAGGACAAATCAATTATATGCTAAACTCAGCAAATGCGAGTTCTGGCTTGAAGAAGTGGCTTTTCTCGGACATGTCATATCCAAGGACGGTTTATCTGTGGATCCGTCAAAAGTTGAAGCTGTGAGAAACTGGGAGAGACCCACTAATGCAAGCGAGATCAGAAGTTTCTTAGGTCTTGCAGGCTATTATCGACGATTCATTAAAGATTTCTCTAAGATCGCCGTACCCCTTACAAGGTTAACTCGCAAGGAGATCCGATACGAATGGAGTGAGGAATGTGAAAGAAGTTTTCAAACTCTCAAGGATCATCTCACTACAGCTCCGGTCTTAGCCCTACCAATTGAAGGAGAGAAATTCGAGGTCTACACTGATGCTTCTGGCATTGGCCTCGGATGTGTTCTAATGCAACATGGGAAGGTCATAGCATACTCTTCACGTCAACTGAAGAAGCACGAGGAGAATTACCCTGTCCATGACTTGGAACTGGCCGCGGTAGTATTTGCCCTAAAGATATGGAGACACTATCTCTATGGGGTACAGTTTACTGTATACTCCGATCACAAAAGTCTCAAATATCTATTTTCACAAAAGGAGCTGAACATGAGACAAAGACGTTGGCTAGAATATCTCAAGGACTTCGACTTCAGTATACAATACCATCCCGGAAAGGGTAATTATGTGGCTGATGCCCTTAGTCGAAAGCCGAGAGCAAGGATAGCAAATTGTATGATACAAGAATGGAGGTTACTTGAACAATTCTCCGAGCTCAATATAAGCTTGGACACGGAATCCAAATTTGTCACACTATCCCATGTAAGCATACAGTCAGATTTGTTATCTGAGATACAAACACTTCAGGATGATGATCCTATGTTAATAGAAATCAAAGGCAGATTAGAAGGACAATCTGATTTTCAACTAACTTCTGATGGAAGATTATCGTTCAAAGATAGAACTTGTATACCCGATTGTCCGGAATTAAAGAAGAAGATCTTAGATGAAGCTCACAGATCAAGATACACTATTCATCCTGGATCAACTAAAATGTACCAAGATGTAAAGAGGAACTTTTGGTGGCCCAATATGAAAAGAGAAATAGCGGACTATGTATCACGCTGTCTCACATGCCAACATGTCAAGGCGGAACACCAAAAGCCTGTGGGAAAACTACATCCTCTAGATGTTCCTAAGTGGAAATGGGAGGATATTGGTATGGACTTCATCATGGGTTTGTCTAAATCTAAAGGAGGACATGATGGAATCTGGGTTATCATTGACCGATTGACTAAATCGGCACATTTCTTGCTAATCAAAAGCCGATGGTCGATTGATGTGCTAGCTGCACTATACATTAAAGAAATAGTCAGGATACATGGAATTCCTGTCTCAATCGTGTCTGATAGAGATCCCCGTTTTACTTCTCATTTTTGGAAGGGATTACAACATTCGTTGGGGACAAGGCTCAACTTTAGTACTGCTTTTCACCCACAAACGGATGGTCAGACCGAGCGAACTAATCAAGTTGTTGAAGATATGCTGAGAGCATGCATTATTGACTTTGGAGGAAGCTGGCATGACCACTTACCTTTAGTTGAATTTGCATATAATAATAGCTACCAAGCTAGTATCCAAATGGCACCTTTCGAAGCCTTATACGGAAGGAGTTGCCGATCTCCCATATGTTGGAACGAAGTTGGAGAGAAACAACTATTAGGTCCAGACATGGTAAGGGATACAACTGAGAAGATACAGGTAATCAGAGAAAGATTACAAGTTGCTCAGACCAGACAAAAGACTTATGCAGATACAAGAAGAAGAGATCTTGAATTCCAAATCGGAGATCATGTATTTCTTAAAATATCCCCTGGACGTGGCATACGAAGATTTGGTGTTAAGGGCAAGCTTACGCCAAGATTCATCGGACCATTTGAGGTACTCGAAAGAGTTGGCGAGGTTGCTTATCGCATCGCGTTGCCTCCTCAGTTGTCCGAGGTACACAATGTATTTCACATATCTATGTTGAAGAAGTATGTGCACGATCCGTCACATATTATTGAGCATGGAGATCTGGTGATCCAGAAAGATCTCACATATGAACAGAGGCCCTTGAAGATATTAGATCGAGAAATACGAGCTCTAAGGAATAAGGTTATTCCCATGATCAAGGTGCAATGGAATAAGAATCCTGAACGCGAAGCGACATGGGAGACCGAGGAATCTATGAAGAAACGATTTCCCGAGTTATTCTAGAGGTATATGTCCTACACTCTCCGCGTGTATAATTATATATATATTGAATTTGGGGACCAAATTCTTTTAAGTGGGGGAGGGTGTAGCAACCCTAATAAATGAATAATTGAAATGAATTAAAACATATATATTACAGAAGTAATATATAAAAGGAATAGGGTTAATTGGACGAAATAAAACAAAATTAAAAATAACGCCTCTTATTAAGGCGTTAATTTATAAAGAAACGCCTCTATCCATGGCGTTACTAAAGAAAGGACGCCCACACATGCGGTCGTCAGTTCTCATGCGACCAAATGGGTAAGTAAAAGAAACGCCCCTATCTTGGGCGTGTTTTAAAACACGAAACACCCTTTTTCAAGGCGCTTTTTAAGAAACGCCCTAAAGTAAGGCGTCAATTAAATAATACACGCCCTGACCAAAGTCGTTAATTCCATTCGGAACCGTTCGAACCCAGAACTTATCCAGGGTAAGTGATAACTATGAGAAAGAGTTCGAATGTGGTAATAACTCAATCTTGGAAATATTACTTCCAATCAAACACTAACTATTGTTAGGATTCCCAAAATCCTATAAAATCTCTCGTTTGACAAACCCTAAACCTATTTGATCCAAGCCTCTGCGACGGTAAGTGAAGAACATAACTGTTCTTCTTTCCTTTCTTCTGTTTCGAGTATATGAAGAACTAACGTTCTTCATCGCCTTCTCTTCTTACAGGTTGAGGAAGCCTGGACTTCGTGGAGAACAAGGGTAAGTTCTTCTATCTTCTTAAAATATCGATTACAACTATGGTTCTGTAGCGTGAAGATCTCTGAAGAACGATTGTTCTTCTCCTTGTTGTTGCTGCCACTGTTCGTAAGACGCAGTAGAAGCCTCTTCATCAAAGCCATCATCTTCTGCTAGCCAAAAACCCCTCACGGTCATCTCCAAATCAACTCTTAAAGGTAGGTTTTCTCAAGTTACTGTAGCCCAAATGAAATTAATGCAAGATATATATATATATAAGCATGTCATGCATATGATTATTATAGTTTTCATGCGTTTTCTGAAATATTTTGAAAGAGACGCCCCTGTCAAGGGCGCTAATTTACAAGACACGACCATGTCCAGGTCGTCAATTTAATATTTGACGCCCTGTACACAGGCGTTAATTTCATGTAAATCTTCAGAACGGATTATCCATGCAATTACATGAAATCAATCAATAATTGTTAACGGTTAAAAGTCAATAAGCATGAAACATCAAATCTAAAATACTGCATCTGATTTCCTGCCAATTTCCTGTCATGACTATATGATTGTTATCATTGATTATCGTGCAAATCTTGCTTTCCCAGTATCTCTTGAATTCACGACCTAGACTAGGTCGTTTTCCATATGTAAACGCCCCATCATAGGGCGTGAATTAAAAATAAACGCCCCTTACTAGGGCGCGTATCTTTTAAAATCCTGGAATATATATTTTGTGAAAATAAGAATTTAATGATTAACGCCCCTGACAAGGGCGCGTTTTTGATAATTTCTGAAAATAAATATGTTCTGAAAAATATTGTAAATAAAAAGACGCCTGCTACTGTAGTCGTCAACTCTTGAAGAAACGCCCCTGCCGAAGGCGCTTTTTAAATAAATTATTGAATTATTGAAAATTCTGCAAAATGGACCATGTGTAAACGCCCTTCTGTTAGGCGTTAATTACTTGAGAAACGACTTGACCTAAGTCGTTATTTTACTGTAAACTGATTTTTCCTCTGATTTGCTAACCGATGGTTTATATATTATACATATATATATATATATATCGGCACTATTCTCCACTCCGTGAGTATAGTCCCACTTTTCACGGCGTTTTATCGATCACACTCAATTCTCATTGACATACAAGCTCTCCTTTGGACATTCCGTTCCTTGGGACTAGCGAGTTAGTCATAGAGACCTCCGTAAGACTCCTCGTAGCCTTGGATTCCCTCAAGGCCGACTGAGCTGGTTGTACCCTAAAAACCCATTACACGATCCTTGCCATGTCAATCTAAAGAAACATGGTATACCGGCCCTTATGATTATACAAAGAGTATATCATAAGAAATTCTTAATGGGATGATGATATCATGCCATATCATGTCGTTCTTGTAAACCTCAATTCTATGATAAGAATGGGGGTATCTTACCTTTGATATACTGTTCATGTGGACCTCAATTCAATATAAAGAATGTCCATATTGATTTGTCATGGTACCTCAGTTAAGGGAACCATAATCTACCTAGTTTTATCGACATCGTGATTATACCGTTATTATCGCCATTCTATGTCCTTTGTCATTATTTGGACTCTATTCTATCAAAGTTGTCATACGTGTCTACAAGCTTGATTATTGAAATTCTATATTGGCTATATAAACAAGAGTGGATGTCAAAACACATGATAAATGCCTGCGCATATAGGGCCCGATCTGGTCCTGGGAGGAGCACCCGAAAGTACTTGTGCCCATGGGAGTTAAAATGATAAGGTATCTGGCATTATACCGAGTACTTGACTTGCTTGATTGGACATTCCACACACATCTTGTACTTGAATCGTACTTGACTTTACATGAAATGCGTGGCCCGAAAGAGGGTAATTTACTTGCTTGATACATGATAGCCAAAGTTCTTGACATGACTCGATAATGGTACTTGCTTGAATATCTTGAATAACTTGTATCTTGTTCATGAAAGTTCATCTTATTTCTTTGATATTACATTCTCTCTGTCTTGTCGTTTCATGCGAGCATGCATAGCTTTATTGCATCCATGAAAATGTAATTACTTAAACCACTTGCTAGTACTTGAGATATAATTTCCTACTGAGCGTTCGCTCATTCCGTTCGTCCCTTTTTACTTTTCAGGTAAGTCCGACGACGATAGAAGTCAATCGGATGGGAATGGTCAAGAGTGAAAGTGATAGAGCTTCTACAAGTGTCGTCTAGTCTTTTCTATAGTTTCTTGAGTCAACTATGTATTCTTTTCCTTTTTATTTAACAGAGTATTGGATTTGTAATAGTCTATCCATTATGAAATAAAGGATTGGGTTATCTTGCTATTTTGCGCATCTCTGTCTTCGTGTCGAATACACGACCACTCTGATTGACATGATTGATATAGACACGTCGCGCATCTCCGGGTATCTTCCGCGCTCGGGGCGTGACATTCACAGTGGGTGGCTTGCGAGATTATCGGATAGCTCGCGTAGTTGAAGCTGCCATCCTTGCCGAGCGAGATAGCCTGAAGGAATCAGTGTATCGCAGCAAGGCCATATATCTTCCCGGGGAGAAGCGGGACTGGGATGCAGTCCTTGGAATATTGGAGCTAGAACCAGAGAAGAAGATGCTGACCCGGGCACCGGAATTTACACCTGCTCGGTGGGACAATGCTGGCGGCCGAGTTCATAGGGAGAAGCCCGGCTATGGTATGTTCTTGGCACCTATAAAGTGGGGATATCGCGAAGAGCCCTTCGTGCTAAATTGTTCGGCCATTCAGTTCAAGTACCATTTGTCCGCTGGTTGGTTCGGAGACTGCAAGATCACTGACTCCCATCTATTCCGAGTAGGGGCAGTAGAATTTACTGAATTTGTTTTGACGGAATATGCCCCTCTGCTGATCAGAGCGGCAGTATACCACAGTGTTTTTGCTTCCAGATTCCGATATCCCATCTCCAGGGGGTTATGCTGTGGGATGTTTGAAGTGTTCTGTCCTTTGTTCAACACTTTTTATACAGCAGAGGGTGAGACATCCCTAGACCTCTGGAGTTTATCACGGCTTTCCGGTCTGCCTATTGACGGTGAACCGTATGAAGAAGTCTGCTTGGCAGACTCCGAGAAAGACAGCTCTGATGGAGAAGGCAAGTATTCCCTTGGCTTCTCTTACCGATATCTGATGAAGGTCTATCGCTCCATCTGTCTGGCATATAGTAGAGGATCCTCCAAAGGCTATCATCCCCGAGAGAAAGGTAGCAAACTGAGGGTCCGGATCGGGCAGTGGCTCCAGTACTTCTTCGACGGTCCCCTAAAATATGCAGATTTCCCCTCCATGGGTCCTGTTGCGAGCAAGCAGATAAGAGCTCCCCGCTATAAATCGGCACTGCCATCTTCCTTGCGCCATGCGGGCAAAGGTGGTCCCAACCCGGTAGGGGTAGATCCTATCACACACTGTGCAGCTTATTTCACATTCTGGCTGTGTACTTTTGCTCTTCCACAAGGGGACGAGACAGTCATTCGGCTAGAGGCCATATATCCAGCTTGTCAGATGGCCTGGGGGATGAAGCTGTCGCTCTGCCCAGTGGCCCTGTGTTTGATCTATAAATCTTTGGGGGACCTGTACAAGCATCGGACTCCCCGTTCTTTGAGGACCGTGGGTCCTTTTCATTTCTTCAATGCCTGGGTCTGCAGTATATTCCCTAAATTAGCTCCGAGAACCTTGCAGGCGGATACAGTGTCACCCAGGATGGTTGAATTTGCCAGCGCTGAGCCTGGTCCCTTTTATGATCAGCTATTTAAAATAAGGGGCCGACTGATAAAAGTACCAGTGGACGCCCCTGGCAGCATACATTTCTGGAGCTTGGCCGCAGGTTCAGCTCCTTTGATTGATCCTCAAAGAGAGTGCAAGCTGGAGGAGATAGAGACATATATCCACCCTGTCTCAGGGGTCAACACTGCTCGGCCAATCTTGGAACCGGAGCTGGTGAGATGGGCCATGGCAATTCGGCCCAGCGTTTTGGTTTACAGAAAGGGTGACCTGCTTCTGTTGGAGCCATACTATCCGTTCCGATTTGGGCGGAACTTCGGTTATGACCAGCACATCCCTACATCAGTTGCTCAATTTCCCCTGGATAGCAGGGCCAAGCACGGGTCCACCATTGTCGGCGACGGCCGGTTGTGGTGGGATTTCTATCATCGTCAGGACGACGCAATCTTCAGGGTGCCCACCGTCTCCAACCGTGTTCCCCGGGTAACATCAGAATATATCAAATGGTGGAACATTCGGACTGGCTTTTTCAGGGATGGCAGGGGTGCTTTCTGGGATGTAGTGGAGCGCTCTTTCCTGAAACAGCAGCCTGGGCCGGTGTTTGAAATCCCTGAGGCCCATCTGAGAAAGCTTTATTCGCAGAACCCGAGGGAGGCAGAGAACTATCTGGCCCAGCGTCGAGCTCTGAAGGAAAAGAATTCTGAGCCGCCCGCTCCTGTCTTTGCCGCTATTAACGAAGACAATTTCATAAAGACCCTGAAACATTTGAGCCATATAGGAGATGATCGCTTGGAGGCATAACAGTATCCATTTCCTGTTGAAGAGCCGCTCTCGGCAGTAGCTCATTGGAGGGGTCCAGTTGATAAATTTCATCCGTATAGAACGTTTGTACGCCGGGAAGATAGAACTCAGACGTACTATAAGCAAACGTCCTGTCTGTTCATTCTGCTGAGTTTGCATGGATTATCTGCAGAAAGCCCGATAGCTGGCATTTTGAACAAGCCGCTATTTATATCATTTCATTATGTCGATGGCTGGGGCATGGACCATCTTGACTTGTTTCGCTGCCTTGATTTTCATGGCCATAATGACCTGGCAGTTTTAGTGGAGAAATGCCAGATATTCGGCGATGTTTGCTGGCTTATCAAGGAGGCTGCTTCCCGCTCCAAAGAAGTGGCTTATCTGTACTGGCCGCTCTCTGTATTTTATGATGGACCAGCAGGTATAATCTTTTCCTTTCTGACTGCAGTGTTTTCTGTTTAGCATCTGAATTTTGCATCTATTGATCCCATCATCTTTCTGCCGTTCTTAACAGACCGGCCTGACATAAAGCGGTAGGGCTCTACAGGAAGATTATTGCGCAGGCCGAGAAGCCCACTTATTTTGAAGTTCCTGCTACAGCACCGACCACTACTCCCCTACCTCCTGGCAAGAAGAGGAAGGCTTCTGCAGTCAAGGCTACAGTTGGGAAGGCCAGGAAGGCCAAAAAGGCCCATGTTCAGCAGTCGACTTCGGTGGCTACGGACACTGGGACCCCCCTCCCTGACATTCCCTCATTTGATGAGTTCGAAACTCAGAGGGAGGCTGCTCAGGCATCAGTTCAGGGTAACATCAATATTATGCCATTGCATTCTTCATTCTATCTTGCTGTGTTTCAGAGGAGTGTTTTAAATCTGACCACTCCTTTTTGCACAGCCCAAGAGCCAGTCGCGACGCCCTCCGAGGTGGGGACCAGGTTGCCCTCTCCCACACCGACTAGTGAGGCGGAGGGTAAGCATGCCATTTTCATCTTTTTCTGTTCATTTCAGCTATTTTTCATCGTCCCTCTCACAGGCTTTTCTTTATAGTGATGGCCGGGGAGGAGACTGAGATTACAGGAGCGACTGGCGATATTACTCAGTCGCGGGAGGGTTACAAGACCCAGGCGAAATGGGGCCCCGTTCCCGGAAGGCGCATAGTTACCCGGTCTTCCTCCAAGCAGATGTTAGAATTGATGGCCCCTCCCGTGGACAGAGTAGAAATCTCTTCCAGTAGCTCTGCGGCCGCTTCTGAGGCAGGTGGAGAAGAAACAGATCTCAGCGGGAGCGACACGGAGGGTGCCTCCAAACCAGAGGCCCCATCCGTATGTACCGCCATTGTTTTATCATTTACACCCCCCAAGTTGCTGGTGCCTTTTTCTGGAGAGGAATTACCAGAAGAGTTTGCCGGCCTGGATACCGAGGCAGATATAACTCCTCCTTTTGTGGTCTCATCAGCGGGGCTTTCTTCTTCCCTGCAGCCTTTTGAGGATATTGGCATCACTTTAGAAGTGAGTCTTTTCCCTGTATGGTTTCCTTTTCCACATATTTATCTGCTACTTGACGCTGCATTGATCCGTTCACAGGAATCCCCTGTTGCCCTCCCAGCTATGAGTGCAGCCGTTGAAGCCACTTTATCTGGCACCCTGGCTATTGTTCCTGCTTCGGCAGCCGTTCTTGAGATAATTCACCCTGTGCCGGTGAGGGTGCAGTCCTCCACAGACTTAGCATCGTTGGACTTGCGGAATGCAGGGGAAAGCCCGGCTCTCATCAAGGCTTTGGATTTCAGAGCTGAAATGGACCCAGCCAGGGGTTCTGCCTTTATACCAGCTGCAGTGATGACCATTGCTCCAGAATCAACAGTTCCCATAATATCAATCATGGAGAGCGAACCTTTGCCTCTTCAGACTGTGGCCCCCGCAGCCTTGACATTGCAGGGACTGGGCACCGAAATGGAAGAAGGAGAGGTAGCCGTTACAGAACCGGGAGTATCGCCTATAACGGCTCCGGAATCTGCTTCCGTATTTTCAGAATCTGAGGAGGAGATGCCTGAAGTTGCATCCGGGAGTGTTCCGATGGCCGCCTCCGAGGAGATGGAGGTGGAAGATCTCTCGGCCACGTCAGAGGTTACGGGCAGAGCTCAGTTGATGGCTTCGGTAGACCTGCCGTCTTCTTCTTCGCAGCCGGATATCACCCTATGGGTGGATATAGACAGTGAAGTAACTTTTGAAGTAGCTCCTCTTCCTTCGCCTGGCTTCACTTCCCCTGAAAGTTTTGTCTGGCAACATCTGGGCATGCTGCGTCAGCTGGTGGAGTCCCAACCTGGACTAACTTATCCACAGTTGAAGGAGATAGCCGGGCGCTTCACCGCCGGCTTACAGGCGATGGGATGTCCCACAGAAACATGGGCCCAGCGGGTTCTTTTATTGTTAAAATTTGTTCATCGCCGGGATTTCTTGACACACATCATGTCGGACAGATTGGCAGCCTTGAAGTTGCAAAGAATGGAGTGCAAGTCCGAGCTGGCAAAGATGAACTCTATCCTTCAGGAGCGACAGTGTCAAAAGCAGTCTTTGGCGGAGCGGGAGCATTTCGTGCGCGACCGAATAACTATCCTGGAAGCTGAACTGTCTGATCTCCGAGTTGAGCTACCGCAGCTAACAACTTCTCGACCGCAGCTCGAGGAAGAAGCAGCTTTATTAGAGGGGCAGGTGGCATCCTTTCGAGACCAGTCTGTTCGACTGCAGGAGGAGGAGGCTCGGCTTCATGAACTAGGAGCCGCCCCTTCTGTGGGTCTTCTGGCATTCGAGGATATCTTCCGGCAGCCATGAATCATTTTCTCTTTCTTTTCTCTTTTTTTTTTGGTGCTCTTTTGTGATACAATGTCCCCTCGGGGCCCTTTATGTATTCACTTCTTAATGAAAAGAAAAATTTTGCTTTATGTGTATCCACCTTCTTTTCCATGTGGTGTTATCACTTTAGGGAAGTGGGGTAGTGGTTTTAGCAACCCCTCATGCGAATGGCTCGTATCTGGCAGGAGAGCGTCCACCCCTTCAGAGAAAACGCGTGACGGCATCCGAAGAGGTGCTTAAACCGGATTCTGTTGGTAGCGGCAAACGTCCCTCTTGGCAGTATGTGCTGTGAGGGAGACAATTTGTGAAAGAAGGGGTCTTATCAGAATAGACGGAACGTCTAGACTGGGTAAAGGTTATAGTAGGTGGGATGATTACAGGATATGTGGTTTTCATCAAGATAGACGTAGGGTCTGAACTGAATAGGGTTTCATCATTGATCGGGCGAAATGCCAGTCGATCAACAGTTGGTTTCATCATCGATATTGGGTTTATATCGATGCAAGAAGAGTTCATAAGTTTCCTCAGAATAGACGAAAGGTCTAAACTGAGTAGGGTTTGATCATTGATCGGGCGAGGTGCCAATCGATCAATAGTTGATTTCATCATCGATATTGGATTTATATCGATGCAAAAAAGGATTTATAAGTTTCCTCAGAATAGACGAAAGGTCTAAGCTGAGTAGGGTTTCATCATTGATCGGGCGAGGTGCCAATCGATCAACAGTTGATTTCATCATCGATATTGGATTTATATCGATGCAAAAAGGATTTATAAGTTTCCTCAGAATAGACGAAAGGTTTAAACTGAGTAGGGTTTTATCATTGATCGGGCGAGGTGCCAATCGATCAACAGTTGATTTTATCATCGATATTGGATTTATATCGATGCAAAAAGGATTTATAAGTTTCCTCAGAATAGACGAAAGGTCTAAACTGAGTAGGGTTTCATCATTGATCGGGCGAGGTGCCAATCGATCAATAGTTGATTTCATCATCGATATTGGATTTATATCGATGCAAAAAGGATTTATAAGTTTCCTCAGAATAGACGAAAGGTCTAAACTGAGTAGGGTTTCATCATTGATCGGGCGAGGTGCCAATCGATCAACAGTTCATTTCATCATCGATATTGGATTTATATCGATGCAAAAAAAGATTTATAAGTTTCCTCAGAATAGACGAAAGGTCTAAACTGAGTAGGGTTTATCGCAGCTGGGACTTTGCCAAGAAATGCATAGGTTTTATCAGGGCAGACGTAAGGTCTGAGCTGGATAGGCTTTAGCAAAATGGTGATGGGCTTCATCGTCGGTGGGATTTTGCCAAGAATGCATAGGTTTCATCAGAACAGTGATGGGTTTCATTGTCGGTGGGACATGCGAAAGGGGGTATGTGGATTTCATCAGGGCAAACGTAAGGTCTATCCCAGAAAGGCTTTATCATCGGTGGGGCATAGAGCCAGATGACCGACGGAAGGTTTTACCAATGAAGGCAGATGAAGGTATCGTGCCGGTTGGCACGGAACTTTTTGAATTACCATATTACTGACCCAAGTGCCCTTTCGGGTTTTCACCAGAGCCAGCCCCCTCTTGCTTTTGCCCACGCATCCTTTCGGATTTTCACGTGGCGGGGTACCCAATTTTACTTGCAGTGCCCCTTCGGGTTTTCACCACAGTTGGGTTTTTAGCCATTTTTGCCCTTGTTCAGAATGCCTGAACAAGACTGGCGGGGTATCTCCATTTTTAACCCCATTTTGTCTCTTCTTTTCTTCTTCTTTTCTCTTTTTTTTTTTATTGAAACTCTGACTCTATAACTGATGGGCGCAGCTTGTGCATATGTCATCATTAATGTGGGTGCTAACATCAATGCAAGGGTTTCATGGGTTTCATCAGGATAGACGTAAGATCTAAACTGGACAGGTTTCATCGCTGATCGGGCAATGCGCCAACCAATCAGCAACGGGTTTCATCATCGGTATTGGGTTTATACCAATGCAAGGCTTTTTATAAGTTTCATCAGGATAGACGTAAGGTCTAAACTGGAAGGATTTCATCGCTGATCGGGCAGTGCGCCAATCGATCAACAACAGGTTTCATCATCGGTATTGGGTTTATACCAATGCAAGGATTTTTATAGGCTTCATCAGGATAGACGTAAGGTCTAAACTGGATGGGTTTTATCATGGCGGGACGTAAAGAGATATGCGGGTTTCTTCGTGGTTACCACATTACCGACCCAAGTGCCCTTTCGGGTTTTCACCAGAGCCAGCCCCCTCTTGCTTTTGCCCGTGCGCCCTTTCGGGTTTTCGCATGGCGGGGTACCCGATTTTGCCTGCAGTGCCCTTTCGGGTTTTCACCACAGCTGGGTTTTGGCCATTTTTGCCCTTGTTCAGAATGCCTGAACAAGACTGGCGGGGTATCTCTATTTTTAACCCCATTTTTTTTATTATATATATATATATTTTTATTTTCTTCTATCCCCCCCTTCCTGTTTAGAGGGTGTCAGACCGTGACGACACAAGATCACGATAAGTGGTAGCCTGGTTAGGACGGAGTGTCACTATACCAAGGAACGGATATCTCGGCTAGGGAGGAGTGCCATTAGACCAAGGAAAGGATATCTCGGCTAGGGCGGAGTGCCATTAGGCCAAGGAAGAGGTACCTTGACTAGGGCGGGGTGCCGCTAGACCAAGGAAAGGATATCTCGGCTAGGGCGGAGTGCCACTAGACCAAGGAAAGGTAGCTCGGCTAGGGCGGAGTGCCACTAGACCAAGGAAGGGTAGTTCGGCTAGGGCGGAGTGCCGCTAGGCCAAGAAAAAGGTATCTCTTGCCCGATTACTCAGGGAATATCAGCTGTGCAGCATGATACAGCTTCAGGTGTTTACCGTTGAGTGGTGAGAATTGGATCTCCCCTTGATGATTAACAACTATGTAGGCCCCTCCTTCGTAGACCCTTTGTATCACATATGGACCTTCCCAATTGGGATTTAGCTTTCCCTTTGGGTTGGATGCCATGACTTCTTTTTTCTTGACCATGACGAGGTCACCTTTCTTGAATTCTCGCCCTTTTACGAGTTTGTTGAATGCGGTGGCCATGCGGGCCTGATACATCTGGATGTTCGTCTGAGCTTGGAGACGCTTCCCTTCCAATTCAGCCAATTCTTGTAATCTTCTTTCTGCATTGGTTTGTTCGCCATGGGCTCGGTCATATTGGACTGCCACTCTGAGTGACGGGACTTCCAGCTCTAGTGGGACTACTGCCTCTGAGCCGTATACCAAGGAGTATGGTGAGCACCCTGTATGTGTTTTGAAGACGGTGTGGTACGCCCACAGAGCTTCATACATCTTTTCTTCCCAGTCCTTCTTATTGGCACTGACGACTTTGGCCAGCAGGGTGCACAAAGTCTTATTGAAAGCTTCTGCCAATCCATTTGCCTGTGGATTGTAAGGGGTGGAAGTCCTCCATTTGATCTTATATTTCTCGGCGAGCTGATAGATTTTCTGATTTCTGAAATGACTCCCATTGTCAGATATTATTCGGCTGGGGATCCCAAACCGGAAGATGATGTTTTGCTTAATGAATCTGGCGACCAGCTCACCAGTCACTTCTTGTAATGCTATAGCTTCCGCCCATCGGGAGAAGTAATTTGTTATGGCCAGTATATACTTATGCCCGGCCGAGGAAGTCGATAGTGGGCCGACTACATCAGTTCCCCATTGTGCAAACGGCCAGCTAGGGACTGTAGGGTGCAGAATCGTAGGTGGCCTTCTAGGCACAACAGCATGCTCCTGACACTTCTGGCACGACTTTGCAAATGTGCAGCAGTCTTCAAACATGGTGGGCCAATAGTAGCCCAGCTTCTTGATTTCTATCTTCATCTTGGGGCCAGCCTGGTGGGCACCTGCTGTCCCAGCATGTATTTCCTTCATTGCTTGCCAAGCTTCCTCAGTAGACAGGCAGCGGAGCAAAATCTTCTGGCGTGCATCTGCCATTATTCGGAACAGAGTTCCATTTCTGAATTCATAAGAATCTTTGATCCTTAGAAGTTTCATCTTTTCTTCTCTTTTCTGTGGCAGCTGTTGGTGTAAAAACCATTGTAGCAGGTGTTGTCTCCAATCAGACGCCTATTCTGTACTGATCGTGGCGACTTCATTTTCTTCGGGGCAGCTTTCTAGCATGCTGGGGACTTGCCATCGATTTATAACAACAATGTTCAGTGTCTCATCTGGTGGGACTGCTATTGAGCTGGCTAGCTTTGCCAATGCATCAGCCTGGGCATTATGTGCACGGCCCACATGCTTGAGCTCAATATGATAGAATTTCGCCATGAGGCGCACAGCTTTTTGGTGGTAGGGGTTCAACTCCGGCTTTCGCACTTCGAACTCCCCTTGGATTTGTTTTATTATCAACATTGAATCCCCGAATACCTGAAGCATCTGGATACCCATGTTGAGGCTTATATGCAGTCCGATTATCCGAGCTTCATACTCGGCTTCATTATTAGTGCAGGGCCTGTTTATAGAACAAGAAGTATGCACAACCTCCCCTTCCGGCGATTTCAGCACAATACCGGCTCCGGCCCGTATTCTGGTCTTTTCATCGGAGTCCGTCTCTGTTCTAGATGCTCCATCAAAGAATAGCTGCCACATAGTTGACTGAGCTTGGCAGGCTTCTAGTGTCTCATCATCGGGTAACTCAGTCCCCAACATATCATTCTCTGGCGCAGGATGTTCTACGAAGAAATCGGCCACGGCCTGTCCTTTTATTGCCCTCTGGGGTATATATGTGATATCGAATTCCATCAGAATTACTGCCCATTTGCCCAACCGGCCTTTCAGTACTGGTTGAGTCAGTATGTATTTGAGTGGATCTGCTGTAGATATCAATCTGATTTCATGTGACAGCATATAGTGCTGGAGCTTTTTAACGGCAAAGACTAGTGCCAAGCATGTCTTTTCTATATGGGTGTAGCTTTCTTCAGTTCTGATCAGCCTCCTACTCAGGTAGTATAGAGCCTGCTCTTTGCCTTCTTCATTTATCTGTGCTAGCATTGCCCCCAGGGAACAGTGTGTGGCTGCAATGTATAGTATCAGGGGCTTGCCCTTAATAGGTGCCCCCAGCACTGGAGGGGTCTTGAGATATTCTTTCAGCTTCTCAAAGGCTTCCTGACAGCCATCGTCCCAGAGGAATGGCACATCTTTCATCATGAGCTTGTGAAATGGGTGGCATCTTCCCGACAGATTTGATATGAATCGTCGGATGTAGGCCAAACGCCCTTGTAGAGATCTCAGCTCGTGGAGATTCCTTGGTGGAGGGAGCTCCTGGATAGCTTTAATCTTGGATGGGTCGATCTCAATGCCCCTATGACGGATGATGAACCCAAGGAATTTTCCACTGGACACGCCGAAGGCACATTTCATAGGGTTCATTTTGAGCTCATATTTACGCAACCTCTGGAACACTACTCTCAGATCCTGCAAATGGTCTTCTTTTCTGCTGGTTTTCACCACCAGGTCATCAATATAGCACTCTACCTTCTTGAAGAGCAAATCATCAAAGATCTTTGTCATAGCTCTTTGGTAAGTAGCGCCGGCATTCTTGAGGCCGAACGCCATCCTTTTGTAGTGAAATATCCCCTTCGGGGTGCGGAATGCAGTGTGCACTCTGTCTTCTTCAGCAATCCAGATCTGGTTATATCCGGATGACCCATCCATGAATGACAGGGCTTCATGGCCAGTGGTTGCATCGATCATTACTTCAGTAATTGGCACTGGGAAATCATCTTTCGGGCAAGCCTTATTCAGATCCCTGAAATCCACACATATTCTGATCTGCCCATTTTTCTTCTTCACGGGCACTATATTGGCCAGCCATGTAGTGTATTGGTTCTCTTCAACAAAGCCCACATCAATCAGCTTGTCGACTTCTTTGTTGATCTGATTTATCAATTCAGGACGCATTCTCCTGGAAGGCTGCTTTACAGGGCTTGCCTCTGGGTCTATCGCCAAGCGGTGTTGTACCACATCAGAACTCAGTCCTGGCATTTCATCATATGTCCATGCAAAATAGTCTCGGAATTCTTTCAAAAACTGAATATACTGTTCTTTGTCAGCTGGCTCCAACAGTGCGCTGAGGAATGTAGGCCTTGGCTCATCCGCTGACCCCAGATTCACTTCTATCAGCTCATCGACGGTGGCTTGGCCCCCGTCTTCAACTTCGGGTGGGGCTTCTTGTAAATCAATAAAGCCTCCCGGGATATAATCTTCTTCATTTTCATGATTTTCTATTTCATCAGATTGGTCATCAGCAGATGCTGGTACATCGTATAAGGCCAATACGGCCGGATTCCGTTCAGTCTGCCCCAAGGACGTGACTGGCTCAGCGGAAAACTTCGAAGTGGAGTCTTCTGTGTTTAGAGGCTCCTCTGATGTGGGCTCCCCTGAGAGGTCATCATTATGTAGAGCTCGGAATTCTTCTAGAATGCGCCCAAACTCCAGGCACTCTTGCAGCTCTCTGGCTACTTGCTCTTCATCCGGGTTTCCCGTATCGAATTTTGCTTCATCCTGGAACAGATCCTCCTTGCAAGATAGATCTTCCCAGTACCAATCTCTCTTTGTATCGTCAGGTACCCCTGTCCCTGACTGATTGTTTGGGATTTCATTGTCCAGTACGGACTGATAAATGATTTCTTCATCTTCCGAAGGGTATTGGTCATAGTCCATCCCAGGGGAATCTTCATGCTGGTAGAAGGCAGAGATGACATCTACCTCGACTTCATAGTATTCTTGAAGGGTATAACCCAGTCCCGGGTGCTGTGTGATCTTCCTCAGTTCCTTATTATCTCGAGGCGGATCCCATAGCTCCTTGAATGCTTTCTTATGGGCTGCAGATTGTAGTGATGGCATTTGCATCTTGGAGAACATCTGTGAAACCCGCTGGGTTGTATACTCCAGGCCTGCAATCGGCACCATCTGGTTTGCGGCCTCTTCAGGGACCATGCAGTCTTGATCATCTTCTTTGACTGCCTCTCCGGTGTAGAATATGGTGGGCGGCTCACAGAAGCGAGAGATTTCCATAGTCTTCAGTGGCAGCACTGTTTGGTACTCTAGGCTGGCGATGGGTTTGATTAAACCTTGTGGGACCTTCACCTGTATGTACCTTTCTTTCATTTCTTGGTTAGTGCCATCTGGATGGATGCTAGGAGGGGTGATCCGAGCCAAATCATCAGCGTACGAGATGTGAGCTACTTCATGCTTTTCAACATAGCCTCTGGGTGGCGGTGGAGACCAAGCTTTTGCCTTCGTCGCCGACTTCTTCTGGCTGATCACAGCCTCTTTCTTTTCATCTTTTTGTGACACCTCGGTGTAGTAGGATGCATCGAGCATATGGCACTCGAACACTTCAAAGGGATGTAGGTCTGCAAACACCCTTTCTTCCTTTCCTTCATGGAAGTATTTTATGCATTGGTGTAGCGTGGATGGCACTACCTGATATTCATGCAGCCACGGTCTCCCCAGCAGGGCCTTATACGTGGTGTTGGAGTTGATCACATAGAATCGTACCACTGTAGTGAGGTCGCCCAGTGTGAGGTTGAAATCAGCCACCCCGAGAGGTGTTTCACATTTCTGGTTGAACCCAGCAATCTTCATGTCTCTGACCTTGGTAAGCTGCAGATCAAAGTAGTATTTCTGATAGATGCGATACGGGAGAATATTTACAGCAGCCCCGGGATCTATCAGTATCCTGCTCAGCGACTGACAGTTCAGGGAGCCTCTCATATACAACGGTCTGTTGTGACTGGCATTTGGGATCAGCATATCATCTTCTGTGAATGTGACTGATGGCCCAGCATTCACTTATGCCAAGAGTGCTTCACATTGTGCCGGCGACTGCAGGGCATCCACAATTGCTTGGCGGGCCTCTTCACTCAGAGAGAGTATCTCCCAGATGGAGAATCTGGTGGGGAGCTTCTTCAACATTTTCATGATTCGACTGCCAACCCGAACATTAGACAGCCTCATCTCCTCTGCCCACCGGGGTCTTGGAGGTTCATGTGGTGCCTGTGGCCTTTGCTGCCCAGTCCCAGTTTCATTTTCTTCATCGGTCTCCCGGAGGGCTTCTTCTGTAATGACTGCCCCTAGCTTTGCTAGAGGGCTATTTTCTTCATTTTCCTCATGCTGTTTCTGCTTTCCAGCTGCTGTCTGCTGGCATTTATCGCTTTTAGCTGGAGCAATATGAGACGGTTGCTCATTTTCTAAGCTGGACAGAAACTCCAGGAATGAAGGGGCTCCTTCTGCTTTATCTTTTCCTTGGTACAAGCTGGCTGGGGGAGGAACCTGGACACCGCGCACCTCTGGTTTTGGGATCTGATAGGGTTGCTCCCCTCTAAACATAATATTATGGTTAGCCGGTGGCGGGCGCCCCCATTTCCTCCCAGAACGTGTTGCATGGGCTGAGGTAGAGGCCTCGACATGATTGGCTTCTAGCGGGGCATCTGATGCTTCTTGTTCATCATCCTCCCCGGGCAGAGAGAAGAGTACCGACAGAGTATTGCATTGTACTGTCGTGACCTTCTTTCCCTTTTTGGCCTTAGGCCGTCTCTTTTTTTTCTGGGAATTTGGCTTTGCTAGTTCCTGCCCCCAGAAGGACTCAGTCTTATCTTTTCTTTGTTCTGCCTCCGGCTGCTCTTCAATTTTCAACTCTTCGAGCTGCTCCCAGAGTATACAGTCTTTCATCAACAGGTGTTTCGGCTTTTTCTGCTCATACTCATCAAGCTCATTAATATATTGCTGCAGACGCCTGGTTGCAAGGCTTTCTTCTTTATGTGCAGGGAGGGGAGTTTGTCTCCTCCGGTTGCGAGTATGGATCCGGATGACTGGTCCGGTCTCAATTTTAGGCCATATTGGCTTTATTGGAGGCGACTCAGGCCTTGGGGTGACACCCCAGATAACTGCTCCGTTGGTTTTGGCTGTGGGAGTCTTCTTTCTACTTTTTGTGGGTACCATCTGCCATCCTTCCTGATCTTTCAATGGGGTGAGGAAGCAGGCTTCATAGGTATGCCTGGTGCATTCTTCAATGGCTTCCTTAGGCAGCTGTTGATAGATTGAGATCATATTAGCGGCCACCCTCCAGGGTGGAAGCTCATGTGGCCGAGGCGGCTTCACCTGGTAATCTCCCAGCTGCAGTTCACCCTTCTTGACCATTCCTTCCATGATATCTTTGAAGACATAACAGTCCTCAATTGCGTGCCCCAACACCCGGTGAAATGGACAGAACATCGGATCATCTTTCTTTTCTGCATCTTCGGTTCAGGCAATGTTACCTTATTGAACTTATATGCCGAGTTAAATAATGCTGTCGTCTTATCCTTGGGAAAAGAGTAAGCCCTTCTCATCCTGTCCCTCAGAGAGACTTTGTCTCTTCTTTCTGCTGTGTCTGCCATCGGGGGAGCTTCATCTGCCCCTTTCTTCCCTTTTTGTTGCTCAAAGGTTCTGAAATCGATGGTGTTGGCCTCAGAATGTGACGGCCGCCGATCATTTGATTTTCCTTTTGGCATGGCGGGAGCATTGACGATCGGACGTTTGGACAAGAACGTCTCGACTTCCGCCACTATATTGTTCAGTCGGTCAAATGTTTTGACATCTGCACCGATCATCTTTTCTAGTACCTCCCTCCTGAGGTTCTGCTTGCATATCTGCACTGCATCATCCTGATGAGGAGGTCTTCTGCATCTCATGGCTAGATTTCTCCATCTTTTGATGTACTCCAGTGCAGTTTCATCCTGTTTCTGCCTGGTAGCATACAGCTCTGCTATTGTGATTTCCCTCTCCGTGACATGAAACCTATCGCGGAATTTTCTCTGCATATCGGGCCAATCAACCACTGATCCTGCTGACAAGCTTGAATACCATTCAAAGGCCAACCCAGTGAGGGATGAGCCAAAGAACTTGAGCAGATAGGCTTCATCGACTGCTAGGTCGCCCATGATTGTAGTATAGTAGGCTATATGCTCCCTGGGGGAGCCCTGGCCATTGAATTTCTCAAACTTTGGTGGCTTGCTGATGCCTGGAGGCAGTCTTTTGGCAGCATACTGGGGAGGATACGGTACCTTGTACACATCATAGGCACTAGTATCATCTCCAGTCTTTTCTGACAGCTTCATTTCCACAATTCTTTCAATCATCTGCTTGTGGGCTACAGCTGGATCTATATCTTCTGGAAAGAAGTGGGCTTGTTGCTGGCTGTGAGGAGTTGTCATCACAGTGGCGCGCAAGATGGGCGCGGTAGGCTGCGTCTGAGACACAGAGGGCTGAGCTACTGTTTGCTATGGAACAGGTTGGCTTGGTGCTTTGCCCTTATCGGCTAAGAGAGGATTAGCCAGGATAGTTGTTTCTGTGGAGCTGGATGTCTGCCCCGCAGGTTCAGCTTGCTTCGAGACTGATGTAGCTTCCTGTCTCTCATTGAGCTGTCTTCGGAGAGCATTGATCTCCTGCTGGTATCTTCTGAACATCATCTAGATCATGGGATCCATGGTTGATGGGATTTGTATATCTTCAGAAGTCCCTTCAGCATCATCAACGAAGGGGTTATCTCCATCTTCCGCTGTTAACACATTAACTGTCATAGTGGTAACCCTGCGGGCTTCATTATCAATTTTCATTTTATCTTTTGCTACCTGGCCTCTTCTTGTGACAGGACCAGGTCTAGTTGCCAGCCTGAGCAATTCATCTGGCTGAGTTGGTAGTATATCTTGCCCCCTGGCCAGTCCAGCCATATTGCAGGCGAAGATTTGCATCTTTCCTTTCCGCCTGTAGACCTTTCTTTTTATTTGACTAGGATATTTGAGCCGGTCAAAGACCGATATTCTTTCTTTGGCTTCTTCCTCGTACAGGTCTTCTTCATTATATCCGGCCCTGGGGCCTTCTTCATAGTCATTTGAATCGGAGGAAGAGGCTTCGATCATCATTTCTTGGAAGGTTTCTTCTTCTTCATCATCCCTGGTGCCCAAGGCACGGGATAGTCTTTGCTGGCCTAGGGCAGAGCTCCCTACGTAGTGGAAGTAGTCTTGGACCACTTGCTTAGTCTCCTCTGGGTCGCGCCTTTTCGGCTCAGGTCGGAGCATCAGTCTGTCCTGGCCCTTTTCCTGCCAGGCCAGTCTTGTCACCCGAGCATTCAGATGTTCGGCCCTGGGATATTTGAAGATATCAGCCTGTCTGGCACAGGCTCCTGATCTTCTTGCAGTAAGCATAGTGACTGGTTCACTTCTTCTCATATTGCCAACTTGGCAGCAGTTGGCAGCAGCATTGTAGCTCTTCTTTTCCCATCTCTTGCCCCTGGCCATGGGATGGGTGGTGGTGAAGTTTTCCCTGATCTCACATCTCTTGCCCCTCATCATGGGGCGAACAGCAATCATATTTCTTTCTTGACCCTCAATCTCATCTCTTTTCCCTTGGGTCCCGGGGTAGGCAGCAGTAGCATTTCTTTCATCTTTCTTCATCTCCCTTCTGCCCCCTACTCTGAGGCGGCCAACAGTGACATCAGTGAGGTTCTCTCTGTCTTCAGCTGGGGCCCAGCTTTGGATCTTCTTCGGTCGCCAGACCTGTTTGTATTTTGCTGGCTTGGGCGCCAGCGGCTTCTTTTCAGCAGCTTCCCAGTTGGCCCTCCTAGAGGCCAAAACCTGGAACTTGTTGTCAGTTGGGATGGTCGGGACGATTCTGTCCGGCCGGACTCCCCTGGGGCGACCGTCGAGGTTCGCCCTAATAGCACCCATCATTATCGTCTTTCCGGAATTGGAAAGGCGACGATCAACAGCAGTAGACCGGCTCCTCCGGTTGGTTTTCTTCCCCTTCTGGGCAGCAGTGGGGACCATGTCCCTTTTCTAGATATGATGGACGTAACAGGCGACGGTCGTGGGGGCCGTTTTCTTTGGTAAGCCATCCTTGCGATCAACGGTCTTCACCGGGGCGCTTGCAGCAACGCCTTGCTCCTCGTTATCGACCTGTAGAAGGTCGGTGTAGACAACGCCCAAGCAGTTGGGCAGCCCGACAGCTGGGGGAAACGAACCGAATGCCAGTGGTACTGCCAGGTACCCCTCCTGAACGTGCATGTCCACCAGTTGCTTGTCGAAGCATACAGACGCGATTTGTGTTGTCATCGTAGTTTCCTGGAAACAAGGAAACACACGGAATCAGAAATTTGAGGGGGGGCCCGCTGGGCCTCCTACCTTAGCGTAAAGATGAAGGGAGACCAGTCCCACCGGGCGTGCCAGACTTGTGGGAGCGCGGATTTTTTTTATTGATCTAATTATTTTATTTAATTTATAGCATTGATTTATTATTTATTGATTTATTTGTTCATTGGCGTGCCAGTCACCGTGGTGACGATTCTTATTGTGCGCTCGATCTGACTTGGTCAGTCGATTGTGAGTGATCGTGTCTGGACTAGAAGTCCGTCATACCCTGTACGCTATGATGTTAATTACGTCCTCCCTAAGTAAGACAACCCTTGATTAAACGCTAAAGGTAGGAGGAAGACAGCGGTAAAGCCGCATGCTCAAAGGAGACAAAATTCATCTGTTTGCAAGACGTTAAATGTGTTTGGACATAGCAGGGGTTTGTTAATTACGGGAGAAATCCGACGGCATATTCCCACCATCTTGGATGATGCCAAGTGGGGAATAGGAAACCACCCATGCAGTGGCAGGGTGGGAACCGTAAAGGATCGGGCATGATTGACCCGGAGTCCGAATAGGGACCGGCATGCCATGGCACGCCCCATATGGGTGCGGTAGCACGTTTATATCCTCCCCTTCGAGGGGACCATCGGAGGGCATACAAAGGCATGACTCCGTGGGCCGACGGGGTTGAGAGGTAGTATCACAGTGACCTGGCCAGGTATGTGTGAATTTCGACAGCATGTCCCCTTGACTTGGATTGTGCCAAGAGAAGATAGGTCATCACCCACGGAATGCCAGGATGACAACCGAATGAGGATGGGCACCGGGCCCCGGGACATCGCTTGCCTCTGTTTCATCGGTCAATATCCCCTTGAAACCTTTCGGAACTCATGTAGCGACATGGCCCTTCGGGTTCATAAGGGTGGAATCCGGATCGGGAATGAGGACTGTAGGGGAGGGAGATCCTCCCCATTACTGTATCTTCTCAGGTCATTCACGATGGTCTTTGGACATCCCCGGGACGTATGTGTACAGGGATCAGAAAGCTGAGACATGGCAGTGAGGAGAGAGTCCCCTGACTGGGTTTCATTGGGCCAAGAAGAGGGGACTCGGCGTGGCTTACTGGTTGGCCGAAGGGGGTTCTCGGCGTGGCCTTTGATTGGCCAAGGGGGGCTCTCGGCGTGGTCGTTTGATTGACCAAGGGGGGGGGGGGCTCTCGGCATGGCCGTTTAGTGGACAAAGGGGGCTCTCGGCGCAGGGCCTTTGGCTGGAAGGAGGTCTCGGCATGGCCTTTGGCTAGAAGGAAGAGGCTTCTCGGCGTGGGGCCATGCGTGGATGGAGCTCTCGGCACAAGGCTTCCCGGCGCGCTCATGGCCGCGTCGGGAGCCTAGCGCCGGGAGGCTATGGGCTGTGGGCTGTGGGGTTTTTCACAAAACAAGGGCTTGTCGTTTAGCTGAAAGGAGGGGAAGGCCTCTCGGCCTTACGGTTCTCGGCGGGGAAACTCGCACGCCGAGAAGATGAAATGCAGAAGGATTTCAGGGTTTCAGAGCTCAAAAAATGATGCTCTGTTTCTGGGATTTCTGGGTTTTATGGGTCAGATTGAGGCCGAATCAGGGGTGTATGAGGAGATTTCATGAACACCTCTGCTAGAAGGACGCCAAGGGATCTGAGAGGCCGGATCATCAAGAAGAGGAGAGACCATCGTCGGGGCCTGAGTAGCTTTTATCTGTATACTGCCAGACGTCTGGGGGAGTCAAGAGATGGCTATCTCTGATTCCCCAGACTAGCATGGTATCATCTGGGAAGCAGATCTGCGATGAAAGAACCCTTGATGCTGGGACCTCAGACCCTAGTCATTCAACGATTGGAATGAGGATCCAGGGAAACATTCGTCTACGGGTTCAAATGCATCATTTATAGCCGGCAATCCAGGGAACCAAGAGATTGATGTCTCTGGTTCCCGGATAGCACAAGAGGCTTGAGGAACATACTCAAATACATATGGAGGGCATGCTATTGAAGCGGGAAGAGAGAAGAGAATAGAACCCAGCAACCCATTGGACAAGGGTGGGGGTTCTACCTTCATTCCTGTTCGAAGAACAGACCCGACTCCGAAGCCTGAATCATTTCGCCGATGGGGCATTCATACAAACGGTATGCATAAATATGGAGACAAAAGAATATAGTATCACCTAAAATCCATCACGGCCATTGTATTTATTCATCTCACCCTCACTTACATCGACTACATGACTGAAGCCAAAAAAACATACAAGGGAGAAAAAGGGAGAGAATCGTATGAATAATCTAAACATCAAGACCTCGACTATTCCATACGGAGAATCAGTAATAAGAAAAAGAAAAGAAAGAAAAACATCGAACATGGGGGGGGGAGTATTGACTCCTCTCCCTCCCCCTATCAGCCCACCTGGAGCCTCTCTTCCTTCTCTTCTTCTGCTTCTTCTTTCGACGGAGAGTCTCTCCCTCTCTTTTCCTATCTCTTTTTCTTTCTGGCTATCTGTTCGCTCTTTTTTTCTTTGCCTCTTTCTTCTCTCCTCTGGGCCTTTTTCTCTTCTTCTTCTTTTTTTTTCTTTCTTCGAAGGGAGGGGGTTTTATAACCCTTTTCCTTTTTCTTCTCGGCAGGCACCCTCACGGCGAGCTTGAGATAAGCTTCCCGGGGCGCTCGAATCTGGCCTCTCAGCGCCAATATTTGGGCTTCGACATAGGCTTTCGGCGCCACCTTCATATAGGCCCACTTGGGTTTTTTTTTAAGTGTATCATCACCCCAAAGGGTCTTTCATTTATGAAATATCTTGTATCGAAATCGTGATTACAATTTTCATCAATCCGCAGACAGGGTTTTATCAGTCCGTAGATAGGGATTTCATCAGTCCGTAGATAGGGATTTCATCACTCCGTAGACAGGGGTTTCATCAGTCCGTAGACAGGGGTTTCATCAGTCCGTAGATAGGGATTTCATCAGTCCGTAGACAGGGGTTTCATCAGTCCGTAGATAGGGATTTCATCAGTCCGTAGACAGGGGTTTCATCAGTCCGTAGATAGGGATTTCATCAGGATTGTCATCTGAACGGTGACAAAACTGGGTATCATCTTATCAATATCGTCACTCGAATGGCGACGAGCTCGGATATCAGCTTTAGTCTGGGAAGACCTCAGCCGGGTGCATAACCTGTGGAGACGATTCTTCTTCTGCTCTATCTTCTCAGGAGCCTTTACCATCTTCATCTGCCGGTGCCGGCTTCATCTTTATCTCATATTATTTCCGTCAGTAAGCTGACATCTGACTCACCCTGACATATCATCCGTGACTTCTTGGACGAAGCAGTAGTACAGCTCTTCTTAAAGGGCTGGAAGATCTCATTAGTCGAGTGACTGCTGCTTTATCAGTGCTGCCGTCTGAGTGACATTGGCACCGGGCATCAGCTTTGGCCGACAAGGGCTTTAGCCGGGTGAAAGGTTGATAAGCTTCATCATTAGTCTTTCACTGTTGGTCAGACCCTCTTTTCAATTATGCTTCCACCCTTGTTCATTTTCCAGGTGTCAACACAGTCTTATTAAGAGTCTCACATAGGTTCCAAGTCTGTACACTGTTTAGGCATCGTGAAGTCTATACAGTGGCTGAAGCTTTGTTAAGTTTACGCATTGGTAAGGCTCGTTTGCATTGTTCATCACATGTATATACACTACCTTTCATGAGCCTATCCATCAAGTCTACACATTGGGTTGTCCGACCACAACCCTATACATTCTGGTGTTATAACTTGAGTCTTCAATGCTCACAGCACACTCTTTCCAAGCCTGTACACTGGTGAGGTTTCGTGAAGTCTACACAGTGGCTGGGCTATGTAAAGTGTACACATTAGTAAGGCTTGTTTGCTTTGTTCTTCGTAAGTCTATACACTGCCTTCATATGCATTGTTCATAAGTCTATACACTGCCATTCGTTTGCATTGTTCACATGTCTATACACTGCTTTCACATGCGCCTTATTTATTAAGTCTGTACACTCTCTCACATTGTACACACTTAATCAGTTGATGTTTTTGAAGTATATACATTCGTGTTTAAAGCCTGAACTAACTAAGTATATACATTCCATCTGTCTGTCTGCAGGCGATTCAGGCTGATGATTGGGCACGTGAACCGAGGTTGGCACCTGGCACATGATCTAAGATAACAGGCGCATGACACGTGGATGGCAACCTAGTCAGGATGCTGCCATGTGGTCGAAATTTAAATGATCTGGCAAAAAGTGCATGGGCGGGAACCTGGCAGCCACACGCCAATATCTGCTATAAATATAGAGCTTCATCCTTTAGTAGAAGCCGGATCATGAAAAGAAAAAGCAGAAGCCATTGGTGAGAGTTTGCACGATCCAGAAAAGAAAAAGAGCAGAGAGTTCCAAATCTGAGAGGAGTTTGTTCGAGAGAGAGAGCAGTGTGTGTGGATTGATGAATTGCTTCATTTGAAGCTACATTTGTATTGGGTTTCAGAACCGATTTTTTCTTCATTGGTTTTTGTTTCTACTTTGTTTTCGTTTCATTTTGTTCATCCTTCTGATTTGAATTGGTTTCCCTCCGGTGTGTGGAGAAAGGGAGTATTACTCCAGTTTCCCTCTGAGTTGCCGAGGAAGAGAGATCGGTGATCTCTGGTGGTCTTAGTGACTGGTTGTCATTAACAGTTTCCCTCCGGTGTGTGGAGGAAGGGAGAGGATTCTCAGGTTGTGTTCTAGCTGGGAGCTAGAACAGGTTTCATGTTCTGTGGGTAGCAGAGCTTGGTTTCAAGCTGTGTGGCAGCATGTTGTTCGCAGACTGAGTCTGCATTGATCTAGCATTGTCTAGTGGAATCTTCATTCTAGTTGGAGTGAGGGGTGGATGTAGATTGCGGACTGCAATCGAACCACCTAAAAATCGAGTGCCTCCTTTGTGGTTTGCTATTGTTATCTGCGCTCTTCATCTGCTTGTCTCTTTGCTTCCATGTGATCAGTTCTTCATTCTCATTTACATTTCTCTGTGTACGGGTTAAGGAGGTGCGTTAGCTGTAGAATTTATTTTCCGCCTAAGTTTCTTGAAATTGGGAGTGATCTATTCATCCCCCCCTTCTATATCACTCTTGCTGCGCTAACAATTGGTATCAGAGCAGGTTTACTCCATGTGGACGAACGGTCAAGGAAATGCTAGTGGTCCTAGAACCTTCATGGCCGAAGGTCAATCCATTAGTCGCCCTCCTTATTTCGATGGTAGTAACTATCTGTTTTGGAAGAACAGGATGGAAGTGTTCATCAGGGCTCGGAGTCATAAACTGTGAAGAGTAATCACGGTGGGGCCATATGATCTGCCACCAAACGAGGACGCTTGGACAGATGACCATGTCAAGCTCTCCTCACTCAACTGGACGGCGCTGAACATCATCCAGTGTGCTGTTCATCCAGAGGAATATGCCCGTATATCTGCATATAGAACTGCCAAGCGAATGTGGGATGAGCTGCAATTGATCTATGAAGGTACAGCTCAAGTGAAAGCCTCGAAGGTAAACCTCTACACTTCTAAGTATGAAATGTTCAAGATGAATGCAGATGAGAATATAACTGAAATGTATGCCAGGTTGTCCTTGATCACAAACACACTTAAAGGGCTAGGGAAGGATCTTGCTGAGGCAGATATAGTCAGGAAAATCCTTAGATCTTTATCCCCGGCATGGCACACTAAGGCCATTGTGATTGAGGAGTCAAAAGATCTGACTATCTTGACTGTGAATGAACTCATAGGATCTATTATGACATATGAGATGAATTTCAAAGGAGGTGGAGAAGGAAGTGAGAGGAAGGGTAAGAATGTGGCTCTAAGGGAATCCCGCAATAAGGGTAGCAACAACGGGAGCAGCAGCAGTAGCCCCGAGTCTGAGTCCGAGCTTGAAGGTTTGTCAAATCTCGACCAGGAGGAGTAGGCAATGCTCACTAGACAGTTCAGAAAATTTTTGAAGAAAAAGGGAAAGACCTTTAGGAAGAAGAAGCCACACTCTTTCAACAAGAGTGCTAAATTTACTAGTTACAGGGATAGAAATCCTAAGAGACTGACTTGTTTTAATTGTAACAAACAGGGACATATGAAAGGCGAATGCCCAGATCTCCAGAAGAAGGGTCCCTATCTTCAGAAGAAAAACATAAAGGTGCAGATGAAGAAGAAGCCACAAGCGATGGTCTGCACATGGAGCGAGGAAGAAGAAGACCCCGAAGACGCTTCCTCAGAAGAATATGAAGATGGAATTTGCCTCATGGCAAACAGTGAAGAGGAGGTAATAAACGTTTTTGAAAATTTCTCAATTGATGACTGGGAGGATGCTTATGGTGACTTGATAGATAAATTTAATTCTCTTAGCAAAGAGCACAGAGTTCTGAAAAGAAAATTTAACACAAATGTTGAAGAACAAACTCTGGTCTGTGAGGAAAATGAGAAGCTAAAAGAAGAACTAGAAGAAATGACCTCACTAAGGAAAGAAAATGATAAGCTCAAGGAAGAAACTCAAGAAAGTCAAAAACAGCTCAATGAATTCAAAACTAAAATTGAAGAAAGCATGAATGAAATTAGAGTGAATTCAGAGAAATATGAAGCTGTGAAGAAAGTAAATGTTGAACTCCTAAAAAATTCCGAGTCCCTTCAAAAGGAGCTGGAAGACAAACAGAAAGTCTTAGAAAAGTTTATCCAAGGAAAGACTAGCTTAGATGCTATACTAGGGACTAGGGTCAATTTCAATAAGGAAGGTCTAGGCTATGACCCAACCAACAAGAGACCCTTGCAATTCAAGACCATCACCTTCTGCCCAGAGAAGGGAAAAGAAAAGCTGGACACACCATCCAGCTCAAACAGCTCTAAGGAAATTCAAAGTCCTAAAGAAAACACAAAAACCAGTACTGGACAACCATTTAAGATGGGAATGAATTTTATGAAGAATAACACTAAGCCCACTCACCAGAACACAAATGGTAGATGGACCAAGAAAGTAAATCAGAATAAGAGCTGGAATTACAATAATTAGATGGGTCCAAACAGGACCTACTGGAGAAATAACTTTCATGGTCAAAGATATGCTAATCAACAAGCCTACAGGAAATTTCCTAGGAATAGGAAGACTAATGAATGGAATAGAACTCACTTCTCCAGTTCAGCTGGATTCAACTTTAATAAATCAGAAAGGAAGGTGCCAGAGAAAACCATGCTGAAACAAATCTGGATACCTAAACACTTGATCAGAGATTTGAACAATGTCATTGGACCCAACTCATCTTGGGTTCCAAATCACTCTGCTTGATGTATCTGTGTAGGTCGGCCTGGCAGCTGAAGACAACAAGTGGTACCTCGACAGTGGCTGCTCCAGGCATATGACAGGAGACCGATCCAAGTTTAGCAAGATAGAGATGAAACCAGGGGGTCTGGTCAAGTTTGGAGGAAAGAACAAAGGTAAAATAATTGGAGTTGGAACAGTAGGTAAGTCTTCCACAAACTCCATTGAAAAAGTCTTACTTGTGGAAGGGCTTCAACACAACCTGATTAGCATTAGTCAATTATGTGACAGGGGTCACAGGGTTGTATTTGATGATAGTTCATGCAAAATCCTTGAAACAAATTCTGACATGGTTAAATTTGTAGCCAACAGGATTAATAATGTCTACATTGTAGACTTAGATGAGAAATCTGAATCTACTATTTGCTTATCTGCCAATTCAGAAAATGATGCCTTTGAATGGCATAAACGTCTAGGTCATGCTAGCTTTTCAACTTTAAATAAATTGGTCAAGCATGATTTAGTTAGAGGCATGCCTAGAATTAAATTCAACTCAATATCAAAAGCATGTGATGCCTGTGCTCTAGGCAAACAGACCAGAAATTCCTTTAAATTAAGATCTGAGCCATTGTCTTCTAGACCAATGGAACTTCTTCATATGGACCTTTTCGGTCTCACTAGAACTCAGAGTCTTAATGGAAACAGGTTTGGCTATGTCATCATAGATGACTTCTCTAGATATTCATGGATATTTTTCATAGCAAATAAGAGTGATGCATTTTAAAAGTTTAATCTGTTTTTTAATAAGGTCAAACAAGAAGGGAAATACAATGTCTGTTCTATTCAATCTGACCATGGAGGTGAGTTTGAAAACTCCATGTTTACTGATCTTTGTGAAAAAGAGGGACTAACTCACAGGTTTTCTTCTCCCGGGACACCTGAACAGAATGGGATTGTGGAGAGAAGAAATAGAACTGTGATGGAGATGGCCCGGACCATGTTGATTGAAAGTAAATTACCTAGAAGGTTTTGGGCAGAAGTGGCCAATACAGCAACCTACATAATCAACAGGGCCATGGTAAGACCCATACACAAGAAAGCACCCTATGAGCTTCTAAAAGGTAAGAAACCAAATTTGTTTCATTTCAGAATTTTTGGAGCAAAATGTTTTATTCATAACAATGATAAGAAAGATTTAGACAAGTTTGAAGCCAAGAGTTCACCTGGAATATTCTTGGGTTACTCTGAAGTGTCAAGAGCATATAGGGTATTTAACATATCAGATCAGAAAGTGAAAGAGTCTCCACACATCCTTTTTAGTTAAAAGAAAGATGTTTCTAATGTTGAAAATCTTGACAGGGATTCCAATCATGGTGGAGATTTTCTAGAAGACCAACAGGAAGAAGAGAAGACTCAGCCAAGTGGAGAAACAAATTCCCCCAATCAGGAAAGGCCAAGAGAAACAGGTGAGTCTTCAACAAATATCAGATTTCTTAAAGACCATCCTTTAGATAAAGTCATAGGCAATCCAGAAGATCCTCTTCGGACTAGGTCTCATTTTAGAAATGTGAATAATGATGACTTAATTGCATTAGTCTCACAAATTGAACCCAAAATAGTAGAAGAGGCCTTAGCTGATCAAGCTTGGGTCAATGCTATGAGTGAGGAATTAGGTCAGTTTGAAAGGAATAATGTCTGGGAGCTTGTCCCAAGACCAGATGGTATAAATATCATAGGAACCAAGTGGGTGTTCAAAAATAAGATGAATGAAGATGGAATCATCTCGAGGAATAAGGCCAGATTAGTAGCCAAAGGCTACTGTCAGGAATTTGGTGTAGACTTTGATGAATCCTATGCACCTGTTGCTAGGATGGAAGCTATACGATTGTTGCTTGCCTTTACATGCTCAAAGAATATAAAACTCTAACAAATGGATGTTAAAAGTACATTTTTAAATAGAGTCATTAAAGAAGAAGTTTTTGTTGAACAACCTCCTGGATTTCAATATTCTCCTCAACCTAACCAAGTTTTCAGGTTAAACAAAGCCTTGTATGGTCTAAAGCAGGCTCCAAGAGCTTGGTATGAAAGATTGTCTGAATTTCTGATCAGCAAGGGCTACAAAAGAGGTGAAGTTGATCAAACTTTATTTACCAAGGGCATAAATAAAGATCTCATCATAGTTCAGGTATATGTAGATGACATTGTATTTGGATCAACTAAGCATGAACTATGTGATGATTTTCTACCATGATGTCTGCTGAATTTGAAATGAGCTTGGTTGGTGAACTAAAATATTTTCTTGGATTGTAGGTACAGCAGCTAGAAGATGGGTGCTTCATCAACCAAACCAAATACACAATGGAAATGTTCAAAAGGTTTGGCATGGAAAACTTAAAGCACATTACTACACCCATGGGCACCAATACCTCATTGGATGCAGATGAGACAGGTAAAGAAGTAAATGCCAAACTTTATCGAGGTATGATTGGATCACTTCTTTACTTGACAGCCTCTAGACCAGATATACAATTCAGTGTAGGAATGTGTGCAAGGTATCAATCTAGACCTATTGAATTACACTTAACTACAGTTAAAAGAATCTTCAGATATTTGTCAGCTAGTCATTCTCTTGGTTTATGGTTTCCTGCATCTCACACATTTAACATAGTAGCATACACAGATGCTGATTATGCAAGCTGTAAACTAGACAGGAAAAGCACTAGTGGCCATTGTGAATTCTTGGGTGGGTGTTTAGTGTCTTGGGGCTCCAAGAAACAACATTCTGTGGCCCTCTCCACTGCAGAAGCTGAATATGTGGCTGTAGGGAGTTGTGGAACACAAGTAATATGGATTAAACACTAGCTTCAGGACTACCAAGTAGACCTGGGGTGCACACCAATTTACTGTGATAATACTAGTGCCATGAATCTTGCTAAACATCCTGTTTTGCATTCACGAACCAAACACATAGAGATAAGACATCATTTTATAAGAGATGAGGTGTCTAAGAATAATTTTGAACTGATTCATGTAGGCACATATAATCAGATTGCTGACATATTCACAAAACCTCTGGATAATGAAAAATTCACCACATTGAGAAGAGAATTAGGCTTATACAAATTATCTTAATTATGAAGCTTGTTCTTGTTGTGAGGGGGAGTTGTGTTTGTCTAATGTTTAGCCTTCTTTCATGCTGGTTTAAGGGGGAGTTCAGAATGCTTACTGGTTAGCTTTCAGGAATGCTTTGAGTAAGAGGAAGCTTTGAGATTATGCTCAAATGTTTTATTGAGGAATGCTATGTCTTAGGGGGAGCTAAGTTGTGATGTGAGAAGAGAAGTTCTTTGACAGATTTAAAAAGGGCTGTCCAGATGTGTAATTTTGCTGGTCTTTAATGACTGATCTAGAGTGGTTTTCTCAGACAGTAGAGTGTCACTTATCTCTTAAGTCTATAAGTCAGTGACTCTAATCTCCAGATTAGAATCTTTCCTTTAGTACTTCTTCAGAGATATGGACTAATTGCATAAAGTATATCTTCCTACATTGTCATTGATTCTGGTTCAGGCCAAAAACGTGTATGTCTTGATATCTGACCCCATCAACTTGAAATCTAGACTTCAAAACTAAATTCAAGAAATAGTCCTTTTGGTATTGTTTTCAATCATTCTATCTCTTTAACTCAAGGGATTAACTGAACAAAACTGTTCTGTTTTGATCACTGAGAAACTGGGAGCTTCATCAATGAAATGAATATTTCTCCCATGTCATGAGGTGTCAAATACTTAAAATGAATGAAAAGACATGACAGAACAATGGTGGCTTGCTGGTGAGTAACTGGGGACTCTGGCCTCTAATCAAGGTGTTTCCTCATGTCAAAAGCCACAGTTACTATCTATGTTCCCTAATAAAAAAAAGGGGGAAAGTGATGAGGTACTCACTTTGAGTAACTGGGGATTCAGGCCTCTAATCAAGGTGTCTCTCTAATGTCAAAGGAGTGAACTATTAACTTACTCATTGATCTTCTTGAAAATCATCTCCAACAAAAAATTCCTTGTTGTTATGCAACTAATGGATTGCTTGTCCTCAATACCTTGAGAACACCTCTCTGATTTCGTCTCTTGCTGTCTTGTGGGATAGTTGAATGATCAGCTATATTTGGCCATACTTGTGAACTCCTGCTCTAAATCATCCACTATGTATGCTGATAAACTTGTCTATCATTCTACTCCTCTAGTGTGTACTGAAGTATAAAGAATCTTCTCTTGAGATTAGAAACCCACTTATTCTCTTAAGACCTACTCGTGACTTTCTGCACTAAGAAGTTACTGCCCTTAGTCCTCATGTTTCCAGCACTGTCATACATTCTGTAGTTCTTTTTTTTTGCTGATGTCAAAGGGGGAGAGAAGTTCTGCAATATCAGTGAGTCTTGTGAGTTGTGAGGGAGATAGTCTTGTGAGTTGTGGGGGAGATAGTCTTGTGAGTTGTGGGGGAGATGATAGTGTGAATGTTTAATTCATTTGCATGAGCATGTCTTGAATTTATTCTGCTTGTTGCAGCTTGTATTAACTTCTTGTTGAACTTTGATATTGCTTGATTCATAGTGTTGTCATCATCAAAAAGGGGGAGATTGTTGCATCCCTATGGTTTTGATGATGTCTCACACTATAAATCAATCTTCTATCTCTAGATTAATGCTGTTTTATCATGTGAGTGAGTACAGTTCATTTGGTTGTCAGATAAGCATGCTATCTTGATTTAATCTACACTCTGCCTAGTTAATACTGACAGCAGTGGGTTGACCCACCTTTGCTGATGCGTCGACTCATCTGAACATTGTTTGTCTGGGTACCAAAGTCTATACACCAGCTTGATCTTTCAAGTCTGTACATTGGCATAATTTCTTCAAGTCTGTACATCGGGCACCTTCTAACTGAAGTCTACACACTGGTACTAAAATTATAAGTCTGTACACTGCCTGACCAACTAAGTCTGTATATTGCCAAAGTCAGTTCAGCTCAACCCTATACATCCTTCCAAGCTTCAACTCTATACAATGGATTGTCAAACTTCACGTCTATACACTAGGTGCTGCATTCTCATGAAGTCTACACATCCGATAGTGTAAGTCTATACATCGCCCAGAGTCATATTTGCAAAGTCTGTTCAGCGTCCGTTGTCTAGAAATCTTGAAGTCTGTACATCGGACTGCTTCTTTTGAAGTCTACACATTGGCTCGTTCACTTCTGCAAAGTATGTACATTAGACTGTGGCAAAGTCTAGACATTCGGTTCCTTTGGCAAAGTCTATACATCGCTTAGTCTGCACATTGCCTTCATCCCAAGCGTTCAAAGCCAAGTCTATACAACACCAAGTCTGTACACTCCTCATCTGTTCCTACGCTTGGCCAAGTCCATACACTCAACATTTCCCTACGCTTTCCTGGCCAAGTCTATACATCACTAAGTGTGTACATTGCATGCTGCTCAAACGTTCAAAGTCTTCAAAGTCTGTACAGTGTCCGTCTCAGCCAGCGTCTCATGTTGCGTCTTAAGCAAGTCTGTACATCGGCCTCATTCGTTCAAGTCTATACATTGAACTGCTTTTCAAAGTCTGTACAGCGTCCGTCTCAGCTAGCGTCTCATGCTGCGTCTTAGGCAAGTCTGTACATCGGCTTCATTCGCTCAAGTCCACACATCCACAGTGGTTCATCAAGTCTATACATTCACTTGAGCTTCACCAAGTCTGTACAACGTTGAAGCCTTCACAAGTCCATACACTGCTTGAGCTTCACCAAGTCTGTACAACGCTGAAGTCTTCACAAGTCTGTACAGTGCTTGAGCTTCACCAAGTCTGTACATCACTTCAAGCGATTCAAGTCTATACAGATTGCCTTGACGTTCAGAGTCTGTACATTGGTTAAACAGCCGATCGTTTCATTCAGAACTTTCCAAGTCTGTACAGCCGAGTGTCTAATGCATCGTCTCACCTTGGCATAGTCTATACACCGGCTCAAGTTTGTCAAAGTCTATACATCTCCGTTGAGCATCAAGTCTACACACTGCTCATAGTCTTATTAAGAGTCTCACACAGGTTCCAAGTTTGTACACTGTTTAGGCATCGTGAAGTCTATACAGTGGCTGAAGCTTTGTTAAGTTTACACATTGGTAAGGCTCGTTTGCATTGTTCATCACATGTATATACACTGCCTTTCATGAGCCTATCCATCAAGTCTACACATTGGGTTGTCCGACCACAACCCTATACATTCTGGTGTTATAACTTGAGTCTTCAATGCTCACAGCACACACTTTCCAAGCCTGTACACTAGTGAGGCTTCGTGAAGTCTACACAGTGGCTGGGCTATGTAAAGTGTACACATTAGTAAGGCTTGTTTGCTTTGTTCTTCATAAGTCTATACACTGCCTTCATATGCATTGTTCATAAGTCTATACACTGCCATTCGTTTGCATTGTTCACATGTCTATACACTGCTTTCACATGTGCCTTATTTATTAAGTCTGTACACTCTCTCACGTTGTACACACTTAATCAGTTGATGTTTTTGAAGTATATACATTCGTGTTTAAAGCCTGAACTAACTAAGTATATACATTCCATCTGTCTGTCTGTAGGCGATTCAGGCTGATGATTGGGCACGTGAATCGAGGTTGGCACCTGGCACGTGATCCAAGATAACAGGCGCATGACACATGGATGGCAACCTAGTCAGGATGCTGCCATGTGGTCAAAATTCAAATGATCTGGCAAAAAGTGCATGGGCGGGAACCTGGTAGCCACACGCCAATATCTACTATAAATACAGAGCTTCATCCTTCAGTAGAAGCCGGATCGTGAAAAGAAAAAGCAGAAGCCATTGGTGAGAGTTTGCACGATCCAGAAAAGAAAAAGAGCAGAGAGTTCCAGATCTGAGAGGAGTTTGTTCGAGAGAGAGAGCCGTGTGTGTGGATTGATGAATTGCTTCATTTGAAGCTACATTTGTATTGGGTTTCAGAACCGATTTCTTCTTCATTGGTTTTTGTTTCTACTTTGTTTTCGTTTCATTTTGTTCATCCTTCTGATTTGAATTGGTTTCCCTCCGGTGTGTGGAGGAAGGGAGTATTACTCCAGTTTCCCTCTGAGTTGCAGAGGAAGAGAGATCGGTGATCTCTGGTGGTCTTAGTGACTGGTTGTCATTAACAGTTTTCCCCCGGTGTGTGGAGGAAGGGAGAGGATTCTCCGGTTGTGTTCTAGCTGGGAGCTAGAACAGGTTTCAAGTTCTGTGGGTAGCAGAGCTTGGTTGAGGGATTTGTTTCCCTTGGGTGTTCAAGCTGTGTGGCAACATGTTGTTCGCAGGCTGAGTCTGCATTGATCTAGCATTGTCTAGTGGAATCCTCATTCTAGTTGGAGTGAGGGGTGGATGTTGATTGTGGACTGCAATCGAAGCACCTAAAAACCGAGTGCCTCCTCTGTGGTTTGCTATTGTTATCTGCGCTCTTCATCTGCTTGTCTCTTTGCTTCCATGTGATCAGTTCTTCATTCTCATTTACATTTCTCTGTGTACGGGTTAAGGAGCTGCGTTAGCAGTAGAATTTCTTTTCCGCCTAAGTTTCTACAAATTGGGAGTGATCTATTCATCCCCCCCCTTCTATATCACTCTTGCTGCGCTAACATAAATGATCTTAGCAGAAAATGGAGATTGAGCACACGAGAAATTTGAAAAATGATATGCAATAGAACCATAACAGGAACAAGAAGTCCTACTGAGCTTCCAAAAATGTAGAGAAGATTTTCAATGTGTTATCAAAGTCATAATTCCAAATTTAAGGATGTTTCAGATTCTTCCACTATAAGGGGTTATGACATGATCTTTATTAAACAACCTGGTTTAAATATGATGTATTCAAGGTTTGTCATAAATTTTGTACTCATATATGAGAATCAATATTTTTAATAAAAGTGAACCAAACTTTCATATTATCATATTGTTTAAACCTCCCTTCATCTTAATCATTCAATTTCAATGACCCCTCTTGGAGTTATAAACAATAGTATTGGGGTTAAATAAACATAAATGCATCTGATTTTGTCTACTATTCTTGAAATTGTTCTTGAAGCAATTATTTTTCAGAATATAATATCTTTTCATACTAATTATTGGTCACATTTTTCAAGAGCAATCGAGTTTTAGTGCACACCTTGTAACTAGAGGATACACGTTGTTTAGACGCCAGTATCCCTAAGCACTTAGTACGACTAACTGTCATGCTTTACACTGAATAGAGATAACTAGGGCACTCCATGACATAGGTTTACTCCAATTCTTTGATGAAGGACCCAATTTCTCAGTGCAACTTAACCATTGCTCTGCATTAATTCTGTAGATATTGCAATAATTTTTCAGTAGAGTTAACTATGGTACATCATGACACAGTCCTTTGGACATGGTTTCTCAGTAACCATAGTCATTACTCTGACTAACTTTTATCTTTTTGACATTTTCAGATTCTTCAGATGTTTAAAGACAATACTCACTACATGTAACTCTACCAGAGTTAGCCATGATCTTAGAATTTTCAGATTCCAGAAGATCTTACATGATATAACATGAACCACCTGGTTAAAGTTTATTAATAGATTTGATTCAGATATTTTGAAGATGCTCAAATCAAAACTCAATAAATACATAGGACTTAAACCAGTTGAGTATTTTAGACATTCATAGTTCCATATAATGGAAGATTCCGAGTTCACATGTTTTCAGATTTATGATCAAGATATGCCCATTAAAATCTTCATGAATTGTAGATAGATGAAGGAAATTTTCAGAATTACTCAATAGAAGCTAGCAACACGTATATGCATCTTGTGAGAAAGAATTTTGAATTCAGACAGGTGACAGAGGTAACCATGACAATTCAAGAATTACATCTTCAAGAGAAATTTGCAAGGAATGACAATCAGGTCAAGTGATATTTCAAAATTTTTGACAATCAGCTCCCCCTTAGCAAATGCTACATAGTATTTTCTAGAATGTATGGGTAGGATTAGCTCAAAGAATTTAGAGCAGATAACCAGCTTGGTAGGGCTGACAGAGTTTGAAGAGAAAAAAAAAAACAAGCAGCAAATTGTCAGATAATCAGACGATAGTCATGCAGTGTTTTCAATAAAGTTTAAGAATGTGCCAAGAATTCCAAGCAAATGACCATCATTGATTGGGAGTTTACAGCCTCAGAAGCATGACATTGATAGTCAAGAGTGCAAGAGCCGACAATGGAGTTATGATCAGATGATTGTGAATTTAGGCCAAACAGAGACAAGACATCAACAGATACCAAATGTTGATGAAAGTTACAGGAGGAGTAGAGATTTCAATGATACAATTTCAAAATGAGCAAAGGTATGGCTAGATTGTGAAGATATCGGTTGACTGAAAGTTTAGTTTTGGTCGACCGATTTGTACAGTAAGAGAAATATGGATAGCCATTCAGTTCAAGAGTTTGATTTGAATGCTCCCCCTATCTATATGCCATGTGTAACAGTTCTGAATGCAGTGCATGCATTGACATCTATGCAGGGAGTTTTATGGAATATGCTCATGAAAGTCTAGACTGCTCTACGTGCAATATGACCCATGGTACTAGGCAGAGGACTTGATCTAAAGACCACCTCACACATGGTAAGAACCTCCATACAAATTGCATTTGCTCTTTAGTAACTTACCATTTGATATACCATAATAGTCATGCAACACAATGCAATGCAAATGCAGTCCTCATTTGAGAAGTGTATGCAACAAATATTCAATGAATATGTGAGATATGCATCATGATATATACCAAAATTTAACAAATGCAGTTGTCATATCAAATATCAGTCACATGTAGTTTAGATTTTCAAAAAATTTCAAGACATGCAGCTATAAAGATAGAATTATTGAAAACTCAAATTGTCTATCAGTGAAATGCAGAAGTGGGGTTTTACCAAACTTTGGATGCCTTGGTTTATTGACCTCCCCTTTTTATTTCATTCCTCCAAGGCACACTTGCAAAATGGTTTCTCACTTTGCACATTTTGGTACCCAAGTTTCCTTGGGTCTTGCATAGTTAGTAGCTCCTCGTGTAGATGCTTTCCTCGATCTTAGGGAAGTAAATTCATCATTTTTTAGATGGTGATAGTCATCTATGATGTGCCCTAACAATCCATAGTAATGACATCGAACAGAAGAATCATGATTTTTAAAGAATTGTGCATCATGAGTTCGAATGAAGCCAACGTTTTTGTTCTTCCTAGCATAAGTGTTGTGATTGTGTCTCAAGTGCAAACAGTCTTTGACTGTATGGCCAGACTTGTCATTCTTGGAGTAGTGGTTCTCCTACGAGCCTTGAGCTCAGCCCCTTTTAAAAACCAACAACCATGCTTTGCATGACCAGATCGTCGACAATGGGAACATTTGTGTTGCATCTTCTGAGCAAACTCATTCTTGGGTGAACTTTTAGTAAAATGTACATATGTATTTCTTGATTTTTTCATTTTGTTCATTCTATTATGAACATTCAATTCATCAGATTTTAGGATATAACAACTGTGCATCACATGACTGAATCTTCCACAATAGTGACATAAAGTTTTCTTTGCATGAATGTGTGGAGGTGCATGTAACTTGTGTGCAGTACTCTTTGTATCAGCAGGAATGCTTTTTATCTTTTTCTATAGAATTTCTTTCTTTTTCAATTTCTGAGTTTGTTCAGTAGTTTTGGGACTGACAGTGGATTTATGGTTCCTTTGAGCAATGAATTGGAAGATAGGTGCACTGGATGTGCTAGTCATCTCAGAACTACAAACAAATGAAGTGTGAAGCTTACTATCAAAGCCCTTTTTATTAGCTAGATTAAAACCCAGACCCTCAAGTTGGAAATTAATTTTGCTGCCAAGGAGCTTGTCCAAATTATCCTTTCCACTCATAAATTTTTCAAGAGATTTGTTCAAGTCAGAAATTTCGGATTCAAGTTTTGAGATATGGAGCTCATATCCATCTATCTTCTCTTCATAACAAGTGGCATTTTCGTTCAACATTTGGTTAATGGTTTTTAGACTCTCAATTTCTTATTCAGCATTCACCAACTTGTTTGAACTATCCATGCTCAGGCACTTACCTTTTTCAAATGTGATTATTCTCTCAGACATAGCTGAGTTTAGGTGTTTCAGCTGGTTAATCTCCTCTTTCAGTTTACTATTTTGCTCCTGGAGTTCATCATCAAATACCAAATCACTTAAAGAAGTCTGACATTCATTAAGCATTTCTTAATGATTTTATGATTGAAGTTTGTCAAAAATTTTATGAAGCTCTAAATTTGTTACTCTAACAGCCTCCCATTTTTAAGAAATCAATGTATTTTCACTTTCAAGATTCATTGATTTATGTTCAGATTCCTTAGACTATTTTACGAGTTTTTCATTCTCATATTTCAAATATTCCAATTCTGAAGTAATAGCATCAAAATCTATTAATTATCTTTTGAATATCTCATTTTCAATTTTCAGGATTTCAATATCCTCACATGTAGAGTTAATATTCTGATGATTGTTTAACTTCTTTTTTAGGGATTTCTTCTATTTTCTCAGTTTTTCATAGGACTCTAGCAAAGTAGCATATGCATCTTCCCAATCATCTAAAGTAAAGTTAGCGAAAGGATTGTTTACCTCTTCTTCATCCTCACCTTCATTGCTTCCTTCAGCCATCATGCATTTTTGTTTTTCCTTTTCATGGTTGGCATTCTTCAGTTTGTTTAGGATGTACTTGGCAGATCTGCATTCGTAAAGGCATGGAAGAATAGCAATATCAACAGCTACCTTCATCAAATTTAATGCCTTCAAATTAGTAGCATTCTTTGATCTATGATTTTCAGTCCACTAAGATTTATCGTTAGGTAATCTGTGTGGACCACATGAAATTACCTTCCATAGATCAGGATATGTTGTTCTAACATAGCTGATGTGGACATCACCTTCCATGCCAACGTTCACAGCTCGTCTCCTCGCCCCGGTTGCATCCGACATGGTCTAGTTATTTAATTTTGAGTCCTATGTAATATTTATTTGAGTCATTTGATGTATTTTCCTTTTTATTTGAGTCATGTTCCTAAGTCTTGTGTTTATTTCCCTAAGTTTGAGTGTCATTAGGTTGTCTAGTTAGCTATTGGGCCCAATTCATTGGGCTTGGCCCAAGGGCTCCCCCCTACCCCTCGGTTATTTGTCATTGAGTCTATTGTCAGGGACTTTTGTAGAAATGTGGGTTTCCTATATATAGGACCCCATTCCCCCCATTTCAACTAATGAATGAATCAATGAATGAAAAAACTTTCCATTTTAAGAGTTTACACTTCTTATCTAGTGGAGTGATTCCATTTTTTTGGTGAGAAACCCTAGGGGAGAGATTCCCCACCCTTCCCTCTCTTAATCTCTCTTTTTCACTCCACTTTCTCTCTCCTCAACACCTAAATTCAAATTTTCTTCTCTCTCCTCCCGTCCCAACCACCTCCACTCCCCACCTACCCCATTTAAGCCTCTTCCCATTCCCCATAACCCTCATCAATACTCCACCCCTTCCCAAGACCCCCTCCACCAATCCTCTCCTCACCATCCAACCCCCAACTACCCCTCCCACTTTCCAAAGCACCCCTTCCCTTCCCCAACACAACCCCCCCATTCCCAAGACAAAAAATTAACCCCACCCTTAAACCTATTTTCGAAAATCCTTTCCCTCTCTCCATTCCAACCAAATTCGCAGCCCCCACTACCACCATCTATTGGACCCTCTTCCTGACCTTATTCTCCACCTCCCACACCTTAGAACACCCCCTCCAAGACCCCCTTACAACCAGGGGTCACTCCCACACTCATCTACCCCCTTCCCCTTCTTCTTTCTTGGTCATTGGAAGCTACTTCAAAGTTACAGTTTACTGTCCAGAGGTTGCAGATGAACCAGCAACTTGCAGCAGCAACCACGACTTCCTCAGGATGATTTTGAAGACCCAAGAGCCATCGTCGGAAGCGTCTACCAGTCTCCTTCGCAACAGAAGTGGTTTCATTTTCTTCCGATCTCCGAGCCGTCCAGGAGGTCCATTCTCCCACAACTGTGCAGTTCTACCTTGGCTGAGGACTTGAGCCAGATTAGAAGCTCTGCCACGACGAACCCCGAAGGAATCAGTCCACGAGTTCTTCTTCAAAGATCTTCATCGCCCCGTCTTCTTCCAGAATAAAGAAACATAACTTCATTCGGCATTCGTGATCCAGAGTTCTCATTTTTCTCCCTTAGCTACGCAGATCTGCTACTCATAGTCCGCACCGACCAGTCGCCATTGTTCTGCATCCCCTAGTCTTCTCCACATCAGTTGGCTTCCCCGTCAATTTTGTTGCGAAGAGAACTCATCCACGGTTCCAACGACTCTGACGGTGCTCGATTCTGATTTCGGGAGCTGTCGGGGCATCCTCTGCAACCTGCTGTTGGAAACCAGGAGCTAGCTCTGCAGAGATCCTGATCCGGAGAGAAAGCTTCACCACGATAAACCCCTAAGAAATCAGGCCATGAGCTCTTCCGCAAAGTTCTTCCTCTACTTTTCTACTTTCAGAAACAAGAAGCGGAACTCCGTTCGGCATCCGGCAGTAGAAGTTACGAATTTTCTTCCTCAGGCGTGCGACTCTACTTCCCACAGTCTGCACTGACCCCCACTGACTGTTCTGGGTCCCCTGATCTTCTCCGGCATCTTTCGGCTTCTCCTGTCAGTTCTGTTGCAAAGAAGACTCGTCCATGGTTCCAGAGGCTCTGGCGGCACCTGATTCGGAGTTCAGGAGCGGTCGAGGCAACATCTTCTTCCTGCTGTTAGTAACCAGTTGCTGTCAGTCTGAGAATCAGCATCCGTGTTCGAGCACCTACCCAGGCCAGCAGCGACACCAGAAGAATTCGGTAAAATTCAGAGGCACTCCAGTTCCAGTAACAAAGATTTTCCCACTGGTCTCGCCCTCGGAAAAATTCTTGATCACGTTCTGCAGCCACAGTACCGACTATCTATCCACAATTATCGAGAGAAGGCAGATTCAGCATATTCACTTCATCATCGTTTTAGCCCTAGTTTTCCCCACCCCGCTTGGCCGGCTGAAGGCCCCTCCCTGCGTGGAGGTAGTTTTGATTGTAACTATCATCTTCTCTTCCCCACGATCCCCCCCTTGCATGGGGTGTAGTGTTGTAATAGCTTAAACATGTCAAGCTACCCCGGCGCAGCGTGTGGGGAATCCACGCTTCCCCGCTCGCCCTCGTCTCTGAGCGAGATCGGTTTCTTCAAACCGGTCGAGTAAGTGCTCCAAACTTTGCTCTAATTCATGCTTGTTCTTTCAATATTAGTTCATAATTCCGCTGGCCGTGAGAGTGAGAGCTCGATCCTCAAGCCTCGTTGCTTTGAGTGATCACCGTGGGAAGAGAGAGTAACCCGGTGCCTTTGGCACTTTGTCGGCCCCATTGAATTGGGCATCCACAACCTTTGGGATTCAAATCTTGGCCTTGCTGGCCCTCTTCCAGCAAGGGCCCAACCCCTCAACCTCACCTTGGCATTGCCAAGTTACCCCGGGTCTTGGTGAGCAATGGGTGAGCAGTCGTCGACATCGGTCCGTTTGATTGCGATTGTGCTTGTTTATTTAAGTCCTAGGTTGTGTCACATCAATTGGTATCAGAGCAAGTCATTGACTTGTCTCTACAAGTCAAGTCGTAGGGCATGCTTGCATTCTTGTCCGAACCGTACATTGGCAAACCCATCATTGTTAACGTTGAGTCTTGGGTCACATGGCCCCTCTCCCAATCATATCCCATTCATGCTTACCTAATGAAGAGCCCGTAGAAATTGATTTCATTGACCTAGAATTTGAAATTTGGGTGTCCCCCGATATCATTACCTCTCTTTGTAGGACCGGATAAATTGTGCACAATGGAGACCAAGTCTTTATTGAATTCCATAAATGGTTCGGGAAGACTAAGTATTTGGACGGGGCTTGGTGTCAAAAGGAACATTGGTGGGTCCATGTATAATCTTAGGTAAGAAATGGTTAGATGAAAGAAATGCCGACATCGACCCAACACGTTGGACTTGCCTAGTGCATCCGCCACACCTTTCGGGAACCTTTAAATTCAACAACCTGCTTGTATTCTCCCACCCGCGGGAATCTCGCCCTTGTTCACCACCCCGGGTGCACCATACTCCGGCCATCATCACCCCACCATCAAAGAACCTTCCCACTGCATTAGCTTTGGAAGAAGTAGTCCACCCACTTTACCACATGAAGATAAATACCTCTCGGGAACCTATCCCCTCCATGGAGAGCACCCATGTCCCAATTGAAGAGGAAGCCTCGCACGAGGATCTTCACCCTCCACCACCCCCTCTAGATAAGGCCGAATTCATCTAGGAAGAGTCCCTTATTAGTTGGCTAAAGAAGAGCCCAATAAGAGAGATCACGGCCCATGATTGCCTTCCCATAAAGGAAAACCTTCCCATAGTGCACATCTCCTCCTATCACACCATAATCCAAAAATCCTACCAAGTGAAAACCTTAGAGGACCTTCTCAAAGTCTTAGCTTGGCAATATGAGTTGACCGGCTTGTTGACCCCCATGGCCCACCAATCTAGGATCCTTGACCTCCTACACCTTTGTGTCGGGTCTATCACCTCGGTTTGCACCATTGGATGCTACACTAGTGACCTCCTTCTACTCCTCCCCACACCCGAGGAGCCCGACCTTCTCCTCAAATTGGAGCTTCTTATATCAGGTGGAAAGTCAAGCCCTTCCCTCATGGTCGACCCACTCACAAAGAACATCGGCCCAATTATCTCATTAGTGGAGGATGACCCACCACCACTTGAGGATCTTGAGGACATAGGACCCCTCCCCCTCGATAACCCTTTTTATGATCCCTTTGATCCCTTCCAATGGGGCTCAAAGAACCCATGGGACCCAACCACCTTATCCACCACCCATATTTCCCTATCCCAACCCACCGTGTTTGATCCAATCCACCCCATCCTAGACCCGGGTTACACCTTGGGAGTCATGACCTTGGACCACATATCCCTAATAAATAAGGTTGTGCCCCACCCCATGATGACAACCTTCATAGATTCATTCGATCCTTTCCAATGGGAGTTCAAATGTTATCCCACACCTATACACATGGAAGTCACCTTTTGGAAAAACATGCATGTGTCTAGGCTTACCACACTCCTTGGCATGAACACTATGTTGGGTCCATTCATTCATATCACCCACATGTCAAGTAGAAAGTATGAGTGGTCTATATTCAGATGTCATGGTCCACCTTCATTCATCATGGGTCTTAAGCATGTTAAAGGCATCTACAGATGTCCGGGTCCCCCGATGTTTATCACCAATTTGCATGATAGGGCCACCTACGGGTGCCCCGGCCCACCTAGGCTAACCAAAGTCTACACTACATCATTACACGATAGGTCTACTTTTGGTTGCCCCGGTCCACCCATCACCCCTAGAATGTCTGCATTCACAACATTACATAAAGAGATCTGTAAGCACATTAGCAAGAAGAATGTGACTTATAAAAGGCGAGCCAACTCTCATCGACGTCACCAAGAATTCCATGAGGGTGACTTTGTGATGGTAAGGACGGAGAGGCTCTCCCCGGGAGCCATCTCCAAATTGAGGTCACGTGGGGCTGGTTCCTTCCAGGTCCTGAGGCGCATTGGTGCAAATGCCTATGAGGTAGATCTCCCCGAGGAATAAGGGATAAGTCCCACATTCAATGTCGCCGACCTAGTGCCATACAAGGGACCCATGGTGGTACCTATTGAAGATATTGAGCCTATTCCCTCCGTTGAGAGAGCACCCACCCGTGAGGAGAGTCCACCAACCAAGAGAGCCCAGCGTGAGCGCAATGAACGAATATTGGATGAACAAGTCACTACCACCAGGAGCAAGGTATACGAGCGCTATCTCGGCAGGTGGATGGATCGGTCTCATTCGGAAGACTTGAGGGCAGTACCACTTCTACACCTTCCAAGGAGGGAAGGACACTTACTCGACGGAGTCGAGTTCTCCGCACCCCGGGAGTATGATGTGGACATCACCTTCCATGCCCACGTTCACAGCTCGTCTCCTCGCCCCGGTTGCATCCGGCATGGTCTAGTTATTTAATTTTGAGTCCTATGTAATTTTTATTTGAGTCATTTGATGTATTTTTTCTTTTATTTGAGTCATGTTCCTAAGTCTTGTGTTTATTTCCATAAGTTTGAGTGTCATTAGGTTGTCTAGTTAGCTATTGGGCCCAATTCATTGGGCTTGGCCCAAGGGCTCCCCCTACCCCCTCGGTTATTTGTCATTGAGTCTATTGTCAGGGACTTTTGTAGAAATGTGGGTTTCCTATATATAGGACCCCATTCCCCCCATTTCAACTAATGAATGAATCAATGAATGAAAAAACTTGCCATTTTGAGAGTTTACACTTCTTATCTAGTGGAGAGATTCCATTTTTTGGGTGAGAAACCCTAGGGGAGAGATTCTCCACCCTTCCCTCTCTTAATCTCCCTTTTTCACTCCACTTTCTCTCTCCTCAACACCCAAATTCAAATTTTCTTCTCTCTCCTCCCTTCCCAACCACCTCCACTCCCCACCTACCCCATTTAAGCCTCTTCCCATTCCCCACAACCCTCATCAATACTCCACCCCTTCCCAAGACCCCCTCCACCAATCCTCTCCTCACCATCCAACCCCCAACTACCCCTCCCACTTTCCCAAGCACCCTTCCCACTACCCCAAGCACCCCTTCCCTTCCCCAACACAACCCCCCCATTCCCAAGATAAAAAATTAACCCCACCCTTAAACCTATTTTCGAATATCCTTTCCCTCTCTCCATTCCAACCAAATTCGCAGCCCCCACTACCACCATCTATTGGACCCTCTTCCAGACCTTATTCTCCACCTCCCACACCTTAGAACACCCCCTCCAAGACCCCCTTACAACCAGGGGTCACTCCCACACTCATCTACCCCCTTCCCCTTCTTCTTTTGTGGTCATTGGAAGCTACTTCGAAGTTGCAGTTTGCTGTCCAGAGGTTGCAGATCAACGGCCACCACGACTTCCTCCGGACGAGTTTGAAGACCCAAGAGCCATCGTCGGAAGCGTCTACCAGTCTCCTTTGCAACAGAAGTGGTTTCATCTTCTTCCGATCTCTGAGCCGTCCAGGAGGTCCATTCTCCCACAACTGCGTAGTTCTTCCTCGGCTGAGGACCTAAGCCAGATTAGAAGCTCTGCCACGACGAACCCCGAAGGAATCAGTCCATGAGTTCTTCTTCAAAGTTCTTCATCGCCCAGTCTACTTCCAGAATAAAGAAACAAAACTTCATTCGGCATTCGTGATCCAGAGTTCTCATTTTTCTCCCTCAGCTACGCAGATCTGCTACTCATAGTCTGCACCGACCAGTCACCGATGTTCTACATCCCCTAGTCTTATCTACATCGGTTGGCTTCCCCGTCAGTTTTTCTACGAAGAGGACTTGTCCACGGTTCCAACGACTCTGACGGTGCTCGATTCTGAGTTCGGGAGCTGTCGGGGCATCCTCTGCAACCTGCTGTTGAAAACTAGGAGCTAGCTCTGCAGAGATCCTGATCCAGAGAGAAAGCTTCACCACAACAAACCCCGGAGGAATCAGGCCATTAGCTCTTCTGAAAAGTTCTTCCTCTCCTTTTCTTCTTTTATAACCAAGAAGCGGAACTCTGTTCGGCATCCGGCAGCAGAGGTTATGAATTTTCTTCCTCAGGCATGCGACTCTGCTTCCCACAGTCTGCACCGACCCCCACTCACAGTTCTGGGTCCCCTGATCTTCTCCGGCATCTTTCGGCTTCCCCGTCAGTTCTGTTGCAAAGAAGACTCGTCCACGGTTCCAGAGGCTCTAGCGGCACCTGATTCGGAGTTTGAGAGCGGTCGAGGTAACCTCTTCTTCCTGCTATTAGTAACCAGTTGCTGTCAGTCCGAGAATCAGCGTCCCTATTCACGCTCCTGCCCAGGCCAGCAGCGACACCAGAAGAATTCGTAAAAATTCAGAGGCACTCCAGTTCTAGTAACAAAGATTTTCCCACTAGTCTCGCCCTAGGCAAAATTCCTGATCACGTTTTGCAGCCACAGTACCGACTGTCTGTCCACATTTGCCGAGAGAAGGCAGATTCAGCATATTCACTTCATCATCGTTTTAGCCCTAGTTTTCCCCACCCCACATGGCCGGCTGAAGGCCCCTCCCTGCGTGGAGGTAGTTTTGATTGTAACTATCATCTTCCCTTCCCCACGATCCCCCCCTTGCATGGGGTGTTGTGTTGTAATAGCTTAAACAGGTCAAGCTACCCCGGCACGGCGTGTGGGGAACCCACGCTTCCCTGCTCGCCCTCGTCTCCGAGCGGGACCGGTTTCTTCAAACCGGTGGAGTAAGTGCTCCAAACTTTGCTCTAATTCATGCTTGTTCTTTCAATATTAGTTCATAGTTCCGCTGGCCGTGAGAGTGAGAGCTCGATCCTCAAGCCCCGTTGCTTTGAGTGATCACCGTGGGAAGAGAGAGTAACCCGGTGCCTTTGGCACTTTGCCGGCCCCATTGAATTGGGCATCCACAACCTTTGGGATTCAAATCTTGGCCTTTCTGGCCCTCTACCAGCAAGGGCCCAGCCCCTCAACCTTACCTTGGCATTGCCAAGTTACCCCAGGTCTTGGTGAGCAACGGGTGAGTAGTCGTCGACATCGGTCCGTTTGATTGTGATTGTGCTTGTTTGTTTAAGTCCTAGGTTATGTCACATCAATAGCTACACATGTTGTTGAGCCATGAATCAACGTTGGAACAGTTGAAAACCGGTGGATGAGCCATAAAAGCAAATCAACAAACAATTCAATGCAATAGACTGAACACACTTAGAAATGCACCAAATAGATTGCAGGATCTACAGTGGATCGTTGGATCCGATGAGGTGGTAACCTGCTCTGATACCACTTGTTAGGTGCATAGCTAGGATCTAGAAGGGGGGTTGAATAGATCCCTAATAAAAACTTAGGTCCAATGACAAAAACAACCCAATTTATTAATCAAACCATTCACGGCAATATCTCAACAACAATACCATTATCCTAAACCACAACGAGAAGTTCAAGATATAACCAGAGTATAGTGAGGGTGAGATTTATCAAACTAAATAAAGCTCATGCAAGATATATTCTTCAAAAAACTGCTCAATCTGAAATCAGATTAACGCTAAAACATTAAGCCACACTAGTTGTCGAGCACATGATAGATTGAAGATGTGAACATTCATGACTTAATCAAAGAGTATGAATTATCGTCAAGGTAATACGGCAAACACTACATGTGTGCCTAAGCTGCATTGCAAAGAGAATAACCTTGAGACATAAAGCGATAGACAAATTCATGCACTTAATGGAATCACACAACAGACAACCCTCGAGAGCGATCCTGTGAAAGGAGGTGGATGAAAGGGAGCAAACGCACAAAGCAAACCACTGCACACTAGATTCTTAGGTTGTTCGGCCAGACACCAGTTTGCCTACATCCACCCCTCACTCCAAACTGGAGTGATGCTTCTCTACCAAAGTAGACGCAGACTCAGTCTGCTACAAATGCTGCCTAACAGCTTGACCCAGAGGACCACTCTCCTCTCTTCTTCTGATCAAATCAGAAGGAAACTTGAGTAGCACCCAATTACTCAAAGAACCGGAGGATCAATTCTCCCTTCCACCAAATCGGAGGGGAACCACTAATAACACGCCGTCACTAGCAACTGGAGACATCGTCTCCCTTCTTATGCAAATGCAGAAAGGACGTGAACAGCAACCCACTGCTCACCAAAACCCAGAGAATTAGATCCTCTCTTCCTCTGAATCCACTGAGGGAAACTGGAGATGAATCTCCCTTCCTTTAAACCGGAGGGAAACACTAGTGACACCCCGTCACTAGCAACTAGAGACACGGTCTCCCTTCTCCTGAATCCTCAGGAGGAACCCGACCCCCAAGATAGGAAATCGAAACACAACGGTAAAGTGGGAGATGAACAAAGGGGAAATACAAGCAAGAAAATAAAAATGTAGCTCTGAGTAGAGCAAGACAGTTCAGGATTTGATCCCTGAACTGATGGAATCAAATCTTCAATCACGAGCAGGCTTCGCTCAGATTCTTTTCTCTTTCTCTTCTTCTTCTTCAGCACTCTAGTTCATCTCTAAGGATATTCTCTGGCTACCTCTTATCTCTTCTCTCTTCTCATTTAGTCAGCTCTATTCTTCTTTTTCTTCTTTCTCTCACTCTGGCTCTCAGCTTTTTCTTCTTCTTCTTCTCTGCTCTCTCTTCTTTTCTCTCTTTACTTTTCCTCTATGGCGGCCTCTTCTTCTATTCTTCTCTTCTCTCAGCAGCTTTTTTGGCTTTCTCTCCGTAGCAGCTTTTTGTAGCCTACCTCTTTCCCCTTACATCCCTCATCGTAGGATGATGCGGTCTTTATATATAGCAGAGCCTCCGTATGGATGAGGCAGAAGAAGACCTAGTGAAATCCCATTGGCCCACGTGGCAATGGAATATTCTTCCTTTGAAGGCTTCTGAAGAAGCGTCCTAGGTCATCTCGGATCACGTGCCACTAGATCTGCCATTCTGGTGAAACACGTGCCCATCATTGGCTGACTTGGGAATACATGCCATCACCTGGTTTGAGCTCCCGTGCATTGTGATTTCACGCTGGCACTTGATTGTTTTGTCAAGTAATTCATCAAACACTTCTCAGCATCGACCATATAGGCTTACCATCTTCAGCTGCTTCGACCTTATACTAGAATATGCTCAGACCTTGTTGGTGTATGCTCAGACCTGCACGGTGCTAGCAAATAGGTTGCACCGACCTTGTTGTATTCGAACCAAACATGCACCGACCTTGTACCCTTAAAATCAAAACCTGCACCGACCTTGTGCCGTGCCTTTCATATGTGTTCGGACCTTCATTTCCATATATGCACAAACTTTCAGCAATATGCATCGACCTTCACGATGCCAGCAAGAATGTGCTCGGACCTTGTCTTTGTGCTGGCGAGATGTGCTCGGACTTTGTTGGCAAGGTAGCATCGACCTTAGTTTGTCATGCCGAAATGTGCATCGACTTGTACAGTAACTGCATCGACCTTCTTTAGTCCCTTGTAAACTAGCATCGACCTTCATTCCTCTGGCAACAGGACTAGCATCGACCTTTATTTACTGGAGAGCAGGACTAGCATCGACTTGTGGCAGTGATGGCAAAACATGTATAGACCTGATGTCTATGCTTCGTCAGATTAGTCAACTACCTTTTTCAACTCCAATGATTTTTTCATGACTTGGCTTCATCTGTGACCCTTGCTTAGTTAACTTTGACTTAGAGTCTTTGACTTAGTTGATTGTGTCTTAGAGTGGTCAAACTGCACATTCTGCTTCACAAAACCACAGAAGATAATTGCAACAATCTAATGCAATGCACAGTGCACTAACCTCATAACAAACAATCTCGTTCTCATGCAGATAAGATTACTTATAGTGTTTGACATCATCAAAATCACAAGGACACACGACACGTCGTGGAAGCCTCGGCAACGCCAGCAATCGGGGGCGCGGTTCCCACCAGGGACCCAACTCTCATCGGGGATCGCAGGAAGCCTCTTCTACCCATCTCGGGTGACCTAGATGAAATCCGTCAAGAGATCCGAGCCCTGATAAGAACCTACCGGGAACTTGCGAACTAGCTGGTGGGGCCCCAGCCCGTCATGCCAGAACGATGGCAAGATGATTGATCCCAGACTGGAGAGGATCCTCACCAAGTGCAAGAAGCCTCCCATGCCTCGGTCATGAGGACCCGACGATCACGCTGCACGCCCGCACCAAGGGTACGCATCCCATTGCACTCCAACCCGGAGATGGATCGCCGACTCCATCACATTGATGAAATAGAGGACAAAGTCTGATATTTGAACGACGTCCTCTTGGCCGCCAGAAATCGCGGTCTGATCGACGACGATCAAGACTTTCATGCTCCCTTCTCCAAGGAGATCATGGAAGCCCCCATCCCGCCGAAGCTCCAGCTGCCGTTGTTCAGCTCCTACGACGGCACCACCGACCCGACCGACCACATGCACAGTTTCGAGTCCCACCTGGTGTTCCTCCGGGCCTCGGATACTCTGAAGTTCTTGACGTTCGTTACAACCCTTCGGGAGAATGTCCGGGCCTGGTTCGAGTCCCTATCGACTGGGACCATTTCCTCCTTCCAGCAGCTCAAGAAACTGTTCAAGGAGAACTTTGTTGGCTGCCAAAAAGTGGCTAAGTCAGCAGCGACCCTGCTCGCTCTCAGGCAGGGGAAAGAAGAAATGATGTGGGACTTCATCTCCTGCTTCCGCGCGGAGGCACTCTGGATCCCACTCCTCGACATCGGCATCGCGACTACCTCACTCACCCAAGGGACCCGGGACCACATCTCCCGACGGGGGCTTGGAGTTGAATGCCCGGCGACCCTTCCAGACCTCCTCGCCGTAGCACAGAAGCACGAGCGCTACGAGGAGAACACTGCGGCCTTGTGTCGCGGGGTCGGAGCCGATCTGTCCGACCGAAAGAGAACCACTGAATCGATATGAGAAGGGCGGAATAAGTGGGAGCGGTGCGATGGAGACCACCCAGAAAGGGAAAGTGGCAATTATCGCAACTACACGCCCCTTACGGCTCCACCCGACCAAATCCTGATGGAGATCCGCGAGGAACCATATCTCAAATGGCCTCCCAAAATGAAATCAGATCCGAACTCGAGGAGCAAGAAGAAGTATTGCCATTACCACCACGACCACGGCCTCGACACCGTCGAATGCATCAACCTGAGGGATGCCATCGAGGACCTCGTCCGTAGAGGACTCCTTCATAAATTCCTCGCCAAGGCCGCGGAGAAGCGATAGCGAACACCCCCGCCCCTCGACAATCGTCCCAAAGGAAAGGAGATCATGACGATCTCTGAGGGACCGACCGTCGGTGGAGACAGCTCAAGTAGGCGACGACGATACGCATCAGCCATCCACACTGTGGAACAAGGTGGCGGTACCCAACTAGAGGTCACCGCCCTAGGACACCTGAGGGAACCTATTGTCTTCTCGGACGATGACCTTGACGGTGTAACCACCCCCCACTCAGATGCACTTGTGTTCTCAGCCACCATCAATCAGTATACCATGCATCGCATTCTAGTGGATATTGGAAGTAGCCCTGATGTTATTGCGTATGACTATCTTGTGCTCATGGGTGTGGATGTGTCTAGACTCGCACCGTTACACACACCATTGTATGGATTCTCAGGCACTACAATCCGCCCGGAAGGATGCATATTGCACCTGATTACATTCTGGACCGCACCAAGAGATGTAACCTTCATCGCAGACTTCACGGTCGTCCGTGCAATGACCGGGTATAATGCCATCATTGGATGAGGGATCCTCGGCACGCTCCGAGTCGTCCTCTCCTCTTACCACCAAAAGCTCAAGTTTCCTACCCCTCGGGGAGTAGGAGAGGTCCGAGGAGATCAAAGGGAGTCCAGGAGGTTCTACCTCATCTCAACACGCGATCGGCAGCTGGAGGAGATGCCATTAGAGAAGAATGCAATGACCGAAGACCGAGGTCCGAGCGCGAGCACTCCAGCGGAAGATTTATACCTCATCCAAGTGGGGGAAGATCTGAGCAGAACGCTAAGGATCGAGGGTACTCTATCCGACCATGACAAAGAAGCTTACGTAAGCTTCCTCACAGCTAACCATGATGTGTTCGCTTGGTCCGAGGATGAACTCCCCGGAATCCCACCAGAGGTCATCGCCCAACCACTAAGGTTGGACCAAACCTGCCACCCGGTCCAGCAACGCTGAAGGCGTTGCAACCCCGAGCAACAAGCCATCATCAGAGAACAAGTGAGCGAGAAGCTGTGCCCAGGGCTACTCAGGCCTACCCGATACCCGGATTGGGTGGCCATTGTGGTCCTGGTTCCTAAGAGCAATAGGAAGTGGCGAATGTGTGTAGACTATACCGACCTCAACAAGGCTACACCTAAGCTTCCACATGCCACGAATCGACCAACTAGTCAACGCCACGGCTGGGCATGAGATGTTGAGCTTCCTGGATGCCTACTCTAGGTACCACCAAATCAGCATGCACAAGCCCGACCCGAACAAGACAACGTTCATCACCGATCACGGCTTGTATTGCTACACTAGTATGTTGTTCAGGTTAAAGAACGCGGGAGCAACCTATCAGCGCCTCGTCAACCATATGTTCGACTCGCAAATCGGCCGCAACATGGAGGTCTACATCGATGGCATGCTCGTAAAGAGCTTCCAATCTACAGAGCACCTGGGAGATATGGCGGAGACCTTCACCACACTTAGAAGGTACAACATGAAACTTAACCTAGCTAAATGTGCATTCGGGGTTAGATCGGGGAAGTTCCTCAATTTCCTCATCACCCCTCGGGGGATCAAGGCCAATTCCGACCAAATCTGTGCGGTGCTAGAAATGAAGCGGCCAAGGTGAGTGAGGGAGGTCCAGTGCCTCACCGGACGCATCGCCGCATTGACTCGGTTCCTATCCCGAGTAGTCGAAAGGTGTCTCCCCTTTTTACGACTAATCAAATAGGCCAACAAGACACGTGAGAAGAAAGGGCAGATCCACTGGGATCAGAAGTGAGAGCAAGCGTTTGAAGAATTGAAGCGCTACCTGGCCACTCCCCCCGTACTCTCCAAGCCGTAAAGGGGAGACTAGTTGCTCTTATACCTATCAGTGACGCCGAGCATGATGAGTGCCGTGCTCACTCGAGAGGAGGCTGGTATCATGAAGCCCGTCTATTACGTTAGCCGAGCGTTGCAAGGGCCAGAATTCCTGTACTCACAAACTAAAAATTTTGCCTTGGCCCTAGTTATGGCAGCTCGCAAGCGGCTTATGTATTTCTTGGCTCATCCAATCATCGTCCTCACTGACCAGCCACTACGACAAGTCCTCCAGAACCCTGATGCCTCAGGAAGGTTGATCAAGTGGGCTATCAAGCTGGGGGAATTTGACATCAAGTTCCGTCTGAGGACCGCGATCAAATCCCAGGCCCACGCCAACTTCATCGCCGAATGTACGATACCTGCCGAACACTTGCCCGAACAGTCCTCGGGACCGACATGGGAGTTGTATGTTGATGGATCATCCTGCGCGGTTGATAGCGGGGCAAGACTGGTCCTACTATCGCTAGAGGGGATATAACTCTAGTATGCCCTCCGCTTCAATTTCCTAACCACGAATAATGTAGCTGAGTATGAAGCATTACTCTCGGGACTACGAAGCAACCAGTGTGAGGGCCTACAACGACTCTATGCTTGTCGCCTGTCAAGTCCAGGGAGAGTTTGAGGCGTGCGAAGCATCCATGATCAAGTATCTAGAGAAAGCCAAGGCCATGGCAAAAGAATTCTCCCACTTCGGAGTGGTTCACATTTCGAAAGAAGAAAATGTCCGAGCAGACACCCTGTCTTGTTTGGCATCTGCCACCGTGATTTCCAGCTCCAGATCAATCTTGATAGAGGAGCTAGCAACACCGAGCATAGAAGAACCAACGCCTCAGGTAAACGCCATCGACTATGAGTCTTCCTTGATGGATCCCCTATTGGACTTTCTCCTGCGACAACAACTCCCAAGCGATCGCGTCGAATCCCGCCGCACGCGTGCACGAGCGGCTCACTTCACAGTGGTAAATCATCGATTGTACTGCCGATCTCTCTCAACACCACTGTTAAAATGCCTATTCCCCACGAAAGCCCACCAGGCGATTCATGAGGTTCACGAAGGGATCTGCGGAAGCCCCGTGGGGGGCTAGCATTGGCATGGACACTTATCCGGCAAGGGTATTGGTGGCCTCCTTTGCAAAAAGATTGCCTCGAGTACTTTCAGAGGTGCCCTCAATGCCAGAAAGTCTCCAACCTGCACCACAACTGGCGACGCAACTGCACACCTTGATGGAGCCTCACCCATTTTCTCAGTGGGGGGTTGACATATTGGGCCCCTTCCCCGAGGCACAAGGGAGGAAGAAATTCCTCATAGTCACTATTGACTACTTCACCAGATGGGTCGAGGCTGAACCGTTAGGAAATATCACAAGCGAAACAACATGGAAGTTCATGCTGCGAAGCATCATCTGGCGGTTTGGGATCCCAAGAGTTCTCACAATCGACAACGGTAGGCAATTCGCGAGCACCGCCTTCCAGGAGAAGTGCTCAGAATTGGGGATCTGGAACCACTATACTTTAGTAGGGCAACCTCAAGACAATGGACTGGTGGGAAATGCCAACAGAATGCTCCTCTATGGCATCAAAACCCGACTGGACCAAGCAGGCGACTCATGGGTCGACTCGATTCCGTGCATCCTGTGGGCCCACAGGACCACCGCCAGAGTCGCTACGGGTGAAACACCCATCCACCTCGCATACAGAACGGAGGCAGTGGTATCAGTTGAAATATCCAACCCCTTGCTGCGAGCGGGACACTTCGACGAGGCCAGAAACAACCAGGCATTACGATAAAACTTGGACCTACTCGAAGAAGATAGAGCAAACGCCCAAGTAAAGCTCCTGGCTTAATCAACAAAAGTTGGCTCAATACTACAATGCTCAGGTCAAGGAATGACACTTCTTCCCTGGAGATTTGGTACTACGGCGAGCAAGTGTGGCAGACTCCAGAGGAGTCGTCGGAAAGTTCGCACCAAACTAGGAAGGCCTATACAGGGTAACTGGAGTACTTAGCAAAGGGGCATATAGACTATCGACGCTGGGGGGCAGGAGGTACCCAAGACATGGAATTCTATGAATCTTAGGAAGTTCTTCCAGTAAAGCATCATCAGCTTTATTCAACCAAGGTAACCCAAGGGTTTCCTAGAGGCGAGCACTGCTCCCCTTGAAAATGATCAGGTAACCTACAGGTTCCCTAGAGGCGAGCACGGCTCCCCTTGAAAATGACCAGGTAACCTATGGGTTTCCTAGAGGCAAGCATTGCTCCCCTTGAAAATGATCAGCTAACCTACGGGTTCCCTTGAGGCGAGCACGGCTCCCCTTAAAAACAACCAGGTAACCTACAGGTTTCCTAGAGGCGAGCACCGCTCCCTTGGAAATGGCAAGATAACCTATGGGTTCCCTAGAGGCAAGCACGGCTCCCCTTGAAAATGGCCAGGTAACCTGCGGGTTTTCTAGAGGGGAGCACTGCTCCCTTAGAAGCGGCAAGGTAACCTACGGGTTCCATAGAGATGAGCACTCCCCCTTCTAAAACAATCAGGTAACCTAGGGGTTTTCTTGGGGAAAGCACCGGTCCCCTCAAAAATGATGGCATCAAGCAAACAGAAGACATAAATACTGTGAGGCATGCACATAGAAAAGCCACTCAAAGGCACGTAGAAGTCTTCCATTAAAAAGGTACATATTGATGAAGATCCAAACTAGAAAATCTTATTTCTTTAGTCAGAATACAAGCTACCAAAAATCCAAAGGCAATACAAGCAGTCAAAATCCCAAAGCACCACTCTTGCACAGCTGTTGTGTAGACACACAAAAAGCAAGGTTGCGAAAGTAAGAACTCATCCCCAGACCCTCGTGGTAGTAACAAATGACCGTGTCTCGGCCTGCTTATTCTGAGGAAGCGGACCGACAGAGGACGCTATCTATGCCAGAGAAGAGGGATGAACTTCTCGCACCTAGCATCCCTTTTGATCTGTGGAAGCGGAGTAATTAGGGACACTGCTGGTGAAGAGGCCGACACCAGGTGGGAAGACCGGTTGACTCGTCCATCCCTGGTTGATGGGGGCACTAGTGCAACAAGACCTACGCATTACGGCGGTCGACGTAGCACACTGGCCATGTCTGCAAACTGGCAAGCAAGTCCTACTGCCCCACATACCATCATCTTCGGACTGAGAAACGCTCCCCTTAGCTCGGGAGGATACCTCGTCACACAACTGCAGGCCAAGAAGCACGAAGGGAAGCAGTCACGGCCATGAAATAAGAAGATAATGAGAAGAAGGGAGGATTTTATTCAGAAGTAGAGGGGGTAACTACAAAGGTATCATCCGTCCCCTTAAGGATGGAACCTGTCTGGCTCAAGAAGTAGAACCCCCCTGCCAGCATACAAGCGGTTGACCTTATCCAAGGCCTCCCGGCAGCCATCCAAGTACCTGTTCCAATATTCCTCAGGTACGAGACCATTTGGTCCCGACTCTGGCCACGGCCGGCACAGAGCCGGCGGAGGCGCCCTCTAGAGGATCAGGGGTTGGCGAGGAGCCTGCAAAGTGTCGTCATCCGACGAGGTACTAGACTCTTCAGACGACATCCTATAGGCCCTCATCCCTTGAAGCATTTGCACTGGGAGGCGAACATGGAGGTTGACATTTATAGGGAGGGATGAAGGTCCCGGAAGGCCAAAGGACTCCTACCGCCTTTTCAAAAAATGCAGAATCTGAAGCGACGGATCCCGAAAGTTGCGCCCCTCCAGGGTAATCCTCGAAGGCGCCGTTCCGTATCCCTAAGAGATTTCATTACAATTCGAGAAAAAGAAGATGCACGGAAAAGATTTTGGCTAAAATCTTTGATTCCAAGATCAGATGTTTACAAATGGAAGGGCGACTGCCCTATCAGAAAAAAGAAGTAAGAAAATAAGAAATAAGAGGGCGCCCCTCAAGGATCCGCCCTAGCAGCAACTTCACGTGACCCGGCCTCCTCGGGCTCACGTGCCACCGAAGTCCCCGGGGGGGGGGGGGGAGGTCTTCAGCCAGATCTACCACGTGTTCCTCTGTGGCTGGGGAGTCAGCAGGTGGTCGCTCACCAGTGCTCGGCCCTGGCACATGCTCCCCGGTCTCAGCCCCTACTTCACCAGCCTCCTCCTCACCGTCATTGGCCTTAGGGCCATAAGGTGATGAAGGAGGAGGGAGGGAAGGCACCGAGACACCAAGGACCCCGACCGTGGCCATGACAGCAGCTGCCCAACCTTCCCGGAAGCCACGATCACGTGCCGGCCTGAAGAATTCCAGAGCCACTGTGGTCAACTCGTCCCGATAGGCCGGTGAGGAGCGAAAGTTCTATTGAGTCTATGAGATGGTGTAGACTCAGATTCAGAGGGGGGTGAATGAATCTCCTCTTTAAAATTTTTCCCAAATAAAACTATAACAAGAAATCTTGCAAAATTAATGTTTTCTTTAAAAGATTTGTGCAGAAGTAAAACTCGATGGTTCAATTAAACAGTTGCTCTATTAAAGTGCTCACTCGAAGAATTAGATTGCTCAGAATACTATATGCTAACCAGATACAATTGAAACAATTCTAAGCATACATCTACCATGACTCAATAGCGCGAGCAAACCATGGACACAAAGGATTTAGATGGTTTGGTCTGCTACCACAGACCTACCTCCATCCCCCACCTAAAACTGAGTGAGGCTTCATGCTGCCTAACAGCTTGAACCGCTGAGCATCATAGCTTGCTTACAACTGAGCATCACAGCTTGCTATCTGCTAAGCATTACAGCTTGCTTACAGTTGAGCATTACAGCTAGCTATCCGCTGAGCATTACAACTTGGCTTACAACTGAGCATCATAACTTGCTATCCGCTGATTCACAGCTTCCTATAGTTGAGCAACACAGCTTGCTGTCCAGAGGAATTGATCCTCTGCAAACGCTGACACACAGCTTGATAAAATCAAAAATGGAAAAAACAAAGGATGAAACATAGCACCAGAAAGCTGGAAATGAAATCCAAAAAATATAGCTCACGTAGGAGCAAGATCAGTTCTGGATCTGATCCAAGAACTGATAAGAAAGCAGATCTTCAAGCACAATCCCTCTCTCTATTCTTTCTCTGCACACTCTCTCTTTCCTCTTAGACTTTTTCTACTCTCATGATACTTTGTTTTCCTTTTACTCCTTCTTTTTCCTTCAGCGAGCTCTCTTTCTCTCTCGGCACTCTATCTCTTACTCTTCTCTCTGCTTTCTCTCTTTCTTTTCTTCTCTGTTGCTCTCTGAATTCTATTTCTCTCTCAATTGTCACTTTCTTCTCCGCAGAAGTCTTCTTATATAGGAACAGGGGTGCCGGAGGTAAATTGGACAAGGAGGATGATTCTATCTGCTTCTGATTACCCCACATGGCAGGATCGAGCTTTGATCATGTGGTCCCTACGAGATTCGCCCAGGATGCGTGTGGAGGGAACACTCCCGCCAAACTTTTCAGAAGTATAATTCGCTGAGGTGCTATAGAAGTGCACATGTCAGATGAATATAATTGTCTTTCCATGTGGCAGATGGACATAAGTTGCTTTCCACGTGGCAGATTCTTCCATTGAGATTCCAACCATGCCTTGTGTTGGGTTCGGTGCAAATATCAGAGGGGGGGTGAATGAATATAGCCATTTATAAATCTTTCACCCAATTAAAATATGATGCTCACTAGAATTACTAGTGCGCAAACTAGACAAGCTTAAATGCTAATGGGCAGATGCGGAACTGAACCAACACACATTAAGATCACTAGAGTGCTAACAAGATAGATTTAGACAAAATATAGTTCAACTAGAATTTCGCTCTCTTGACAAATTAAAGCACTCTAAGAAGACTAATTAACTCTTCTTCTCAACCAGAAGCCAAACACCTGGAGCGCCCCTATGCATTCATCTAGCGGAAGCAAACCATAAGCAATCAAACCACAATGCAAGAGGGGTTTTTAGGTGGTTCGGTCCTGCAGACCTACATCCACCCCACACTCAACCCGAGTGTGGATTCCGCTGACTCACAGCTTGAACAGCTGGGCATCACAGCTTGCCTACAACCGCTAGGCCTCACAGCTTGCCGTCCAGTGGAACCCACCACTACAACCGCTGGGGATTACAGCTTACCCGTCCAGTGGAAACCTCCACTGCCCACTGAGCAACACAGCTTGCTGTCCAGAGGAGTCCTCCTCTGCAAACCGCTGGCTAACAGCTTGAAAGAAAATGTAAAATAGAAAATAAAAGATAAGATAACAACATCGGAAGGATGTAAACGAAATACACAATGTGGCTCTTAAAGAGCTGGATGGCCTGGATTTGATCCACGGTCCATCAAGAACAGTTCTCCCTCGATCTCACTCTCTTTCTTCACTCTCTCTCTTCTCAACTCCTTCACGTCTGCTTCTCTCCTCTTTTCTCTCTCTTCACACTCTGCTCGAGCTCTCTATCTCTCACTTTTTCTCTTCTGCTTCTTCTCTCTTTCTTTTCTTCTTCTTCTGCTGGATCGTGGAAGCTCTCTCTCCTTCTAATTCTTCTCTCAGCTTCTGCTCCCTGGCTTCGATCACGATCAGCCTCCATCTGAAGACGAAGGCTCCAATATATACCACCACCACCAGCAGCAGCAGCAGCAGCAGGGCGCGTGTGGCTTCCACAGTTCCCGCCCTAAGAATTCGGACCACGTGGCAGCATCCAGCAGGCTGTCAGTACACGTGTCCTCATCTGGGCATTCTCCTTGTCCTTGGATCACGTGCCCAGCACCAGTACGCTCAGCAACTGGAGTTAGATGGCGTCAACTCACTTGCTCCAAGGAGTTGACGCAGCCATCAGAGATCTTCAACCTTTTTAACTACTGCGTCGACTCCATCAGCCTGCTGCGTTGACGCATCGAAGACAGCCAGAGATAAGTTGCCCCTTTCTTGAACTGCTGCGTCGACGCTGTCAGTTGGTGGCATTGACGCACGAACATGTACATTTGTATACTGGCGTCTCTTTAGCTGTTGCGTCGACACTGCTCAATTGTGGCGTTGACGTAGTGGAATAGCCTGTGAAGCTGAATGCTTCTTCAACTGCTGCGTCGACGCTGCTTGATCAATGCATTGACGCACCAGAGTAATCCACCAGCTTCTTTCTTGGTTGTTTGAACTGCTGCGTCCACGCCACTTGATCAAGGCATTGACGCATTGGTGTGTTCCAGCAGCTGAAATTGGATGTCTTCAGCCCTCTTGCGTTAAGGGGTTCATTAGCGTCTTCAGTCCCTGTCAAACAGATGAAACGAAGTCATTAGTTCTAAGTCTATGCATTACATTGCATAGACTTTGCTGTGAAGGCGAAAGCAATGTAAAGTATGCACAACGCAATGTATAGACTTAATGAATACAAAGGATTCATAAGCCTCAGATGAAGGCAGGCGCTGTGTAGACTTTGAACCAATGTATAGACTTGTAAGCATGAGCCAATAAATAGACTTGAAACGCTTAAGGCATTGTACAGACTTGTTGAGGCTCAAGCAGTGTACAGACTTCGAAGATCCACTGTGGATGTACAGACTTGATCATCTAGTAAGGTATAGGCTTTCAATGTGAAGACTTGAATATGTGAAAGCTACAGTGAATGAGTGTACACACTTGACCAGATCAAGGGCAATTCGGATGTACAGACTCTGAGGTTCAAAGCCAATGGCTGTACAGACTTAGAATATTAAGACTAATGTACAGACTTCATGCGTTGATGCTGTACACTTGAGAATGCTCACAGCGTTGACGCTGCATGAGACGTAGGCTGTACAGACTTAGCATATGAAGACTGATGCATGAACAGTAATGCATAGACATGTATGAGACGCTCGGATGTATAGACATGGAGACTTAGCCTATGCATAAGACGCTAAGTGAGACGGTCTAATGTATGGACTTAGACTTCACAGCGAATGCAGGCAGTGTACACGCTTGTGTCCACTTGAGACGCTGAAGGAGACGGTCCAATGTATGGACTTCAACTCAAGCGACCAAAGCAACAATGCAATGGACAGACTTCGCCTGAGACAATGCATGAGACGGACGATGTATAGACTTCAGCAACAATGCATGACTGTATGGACTTGTGTTCTCAACGAAACACAAACACAACACAATGTATAGACTATGATGAGTGTCTAGACTTGTGAGATGCATAGAACACACAGAGGCTGTATAGACTTGGAAACCAATGCACACGGCTGACAGACATGAAGTGAACTTGAATGAACATGATGTACAGACTTCAAAATAAATGAACATGATGTATAGACTTTGGACTCCAATGGCGATGTATGGACTTTCATATGAAAGGCTGTACAGACTTTGAAGTCTGGGGGCGTCGACGCATGATGCATGAGACACACTTGCTGCGTTGACGCTGCATGACTTGCGAAATGCATAGAACATACAGAGGCTGCAATGCACCGGTCTTAATACAAGCACAAAACACTTTATGCACTCTCATGCATTCTCCACAGAATATATCAGTTATATGCATTCAGATTGTTATGATTCAATGATTCAATGTCAAGCTATTAGCAAAACAAAATGGTGACTCATTCGTATTGCTATCATTAAAACACCACATTCATCAAAGCACAAGGGACACAACAATCTCCCCCTTTTTGATGATGGCAACATAATGAGTCACACTGACTCGTCAAACTATTCTCCCCCTTTGACATAATCAAAAAGAAAGGGAATGGTTTGAGAGACACAATGCAGCACACAAAGACACTTAGGACAAGGAAATATCACTCCCCCTATCAGCATGCAAGATTAACTACTCTCCCCTAGATGCAAAGAAACCATAACTCCCCCTGAAGCACAGGAATGGATTCAGGTTATCTAATAAATCAATCTGAATTCTGCCTTTACAAAGAATCTGAATTCTGGTGAAAAGACCACATAATCAGAACTTATTGCAGAACAAGATGGAAGATTCCAACAGTGTGGAGAGTAAAGTGATTGGTGATAGAAGGGCAATAATAGACAACAATCATCACAAGACATCTCAATGAATAATCAGACTGAATCTGATCAGGCTATCTGGAAAATCTGATCATAAGGGATTTTAATGCATACATCACTTCAATAAGTCTTAAAAGATGTAGACTCTTCTATCATAAAGGGTTATGAAGTGGCAACTTAACCAATCTGATTTAATTTTGATGTATACTAAATTCGTCAAGTTAAACTCAATACTCATATCTGAATCCAAGTTTTAATAAAGGTGAACCAAATATTCAGATAACACCCAAAAACAATCATCTTTTATCTTACACATATGATCTCAATAGCACCTTTTAAAGATACACAAATTAGTACAGAAGTTAAACACTTTTCAAGAACATGAGTTGACAGATTTTTCAAGATAATTTCATTTGAAGCACATTATATTTTTCCTGAGCAATTTAAGTTAATCAACACCTTTTTACATGAGACACAACAAGTCTTAGTTTAAGTGACCCAGTTACTCAGTGTGATAACTGTCATTGCCTCTCACTTTGAGAGCAGAGTTAGCAATATGCGTGTCTTTTTACATGAGAAGACACCTTTATCAGAGGCCAGACTCCCCAGCTACTCAACACAGATAAGCTATTGCTCCGTCAGGTTGTGTTTCACTAAATTTTTATCAGAGATAACTATGGCACCTCATGACTTGAGTTACTTTATTTCATTGATAAAGAACTCAGTTTCTCAGTGACCGAATCATTGCTCTGACTTCACAATTTCTTCATTTAGTCAACATTTTTCAAATTAATGTTTAACAACAGTACACACTATATGCATCTTAACCAAAGAAGCCCTGAAATCAAATTTTCAGATATCTGATGAGAGAGTCTAAGGTTTACATGAAACATGTGGTTAAAGTTTATTAAACCTTATCATTCAGATATTTTCAATTCATTTAACTACAAATCTGAGAATACATTAATTTTATATCAGTCTGATTCAGTGATAATTCTTAAACCTATATGATAGAAATTTCTACAATGTTCTCAGACTGAATTTCTCAGACTGAATTGCATGACATGCAGCTTAAGTTCCTCTGATCAGAAAAATAAGTTTAGCTGACCAACAAATCAATAGTAGAGCCAATTCAGTCACACCAACTGAGAAGAATGTGAAAGGTAAGTATAGGCTGGTGCAAGAGTAAGTCAGCAATAGAGAAGAGCATCATAAGAGATTTTAACATCAGACAGTAGCTGAGTTTGGAATACAGACTGATCAGCTATTTTAGAGATATCAATAGAGTTCATGAGGTGAAGAAGATATGAAATAGGATTTCTCCCCCTGTCTAAGTGCAATGAATTTCTTTTTAGATTTTTCAAAATTTTATGATATGCACTATCCTACATATGCATTGATCAAAAAATAGTTGGACTCCCCCTGACTATATGCATGAAATATATTGAAATCACATCACATGATATCAATTTTAGCATTTAGATATGATTCATGCAAATTAGACAGAAGAGAATTACTATAAGCATGATTGTTCAATTCATATTTCAGAAAACTTCAGTTTAGCACCAACAGATCAACATGATATGCAATACACTGCTCTATATGACTTGACCCATGATACTGGGCGGAGGACTTGGTCCAAGGACCACCTCACACATGGCAGTAGCATCCAGACATACTCCATCTGCCCTTCAGCACTGTTCCATTTAATATACCATGATGGTCATGCAAATCAGTGCAATACAACATGCAGGGAGTTTGACATATCATGCATCATGACATGGATATGTAATGCATTCAAAGGTAAACTACAATTATTTCCATGTGCATTTCATATTTTCAATTAAGTTCAGTTAGATGATGCACAAAAGAATTAATCATGATATGCAGGCATTTAGAGCACACAAATTTAGAAGATAGAATTTTAACAGAGTTTTCAGAACTAACCTGAAATGTAGTCATGGGGTTTTCATTCTTGAGTGCCTTGGTTGATTAACCCCCTTTATTCATTTCCAAGGCACACCTGTAACAACTGGATTATTTTGATCCTGCAGGAACCCAAGCTGCCTTGGGTCCTGTATGAGCCCTAACAGGTGTTCTAAACAATCTTTTAGCAACATGATCATCATATTCCATCAGTTTACACTCAACCATTGAATGTCCAGTTTTTCCACAATAATAACATGAAGCCACAGAATTTTTGTTTTTATTCTTCATGTTAGCAGAAACATGATGCCCATGTGCATGCATATGAGTATGAAAATTATGTGTATGAGCATGAGTATTTCTTTTATTGACTTGAAAATTTTTCTTTCCACGCTCAGCCAGCCGACAGTTGGCAGCTTTGTGGCCTAGCTTACCACATTCAAAACATGCAAAGTTTTTCTTTTTATCTCTCAAGTTATTTCTAGCAGAATTATAGAAGGCAGGGAATTTGACAGATTTAGAGTTTAATCTATTTCCCTGAGCATGCCAGCAATCTTTGACTGCATGCCCATGCTTACCACATTCAAAGCATTTAAGATGCTTTCTTCTTGATTCATTTTTACCCCAATGATTTCCTGACCAGCACTCATTAGCCTTATGCCCAGGCTTGTTGCAAGTGAAACAAATGATATGCTGATTGAATTTGAGTTTGTTTCTTTTGTACTCATGATGATTTGGGGTGTATCTGGCATGCATTCTGTCATCAGATTTCAAAGCATAGCACTCATTCATTAAATGACCATACCTACCACAATAATAGCATGAAGTATCAGATTTCCTAGGGGCATGGTTTCTATCAGATGAATTCACAGATGCATGTGAATGAGTACAAGAAGCATGAGCATTTTGCATTGACCCATCAGATTCAACAGAGCTAACAAATTTCAGAGTATAACCAGAATTTTTCTTTGCCCTTTTTGTTTGACTCTTTCTTGTCAATTTCTGATTATCCTCAACAGGTTTTGTTTTTTTTTTCAATTTTCTGAGCTTTAAACTGAAAGACAGATTTTGAAGGTGACTTCTGATTTTCATTTTGTTTTGGGGATTGCCTTGAAGTACCAGCTACATCAGTGCTTCGAACAAAAGTGGTATATAGCTGGTCTTTAGTGATTTTCTTAACATCAGAACAGTAATTTGTTCCCCCTTCAGAGTTATCATCCTTCCTCTTCCTAGCAGTTTTCATTTTTCCTTTAATCTTGGCAGACTCAATAGCTGAATTTTTCAGATTATGAATTCTATCTTCCAAGCTAGCAATGTGAAGTTCATAACTGGCTATTTCCTGTTCACTGTAATTAACACATTCGCTTAGAACTTGATTTGTAGTTTTATACTTCTCAATTTCTTGTTCTAGACTGTTCAGAATTTTTGAATTTTCATCATAGACAGCTTTTCCTTTTTCTATAGTGAGAAGTCTTTCAGACAAGCCAGTGTTCAACCACTTTAGTCTTTCAACTTCAACTTTTAATTCAGTGTTTTCTTCCTCAAGATTTTTATCCTGAATTTCATTATTAGCACATCTCTCTCTTCCAGACATGTGCTCCAATTTTTCAATCAGTTCATCTTCTCTTTCTTCTGCTTTAATTTTCTCAGCGAGCAGATTTTTGTGATCATCTTTAAGTGAGGCAATTTATTTATTTAGCCATTCATTCTCATTAAAGAGATCTTCATTACGTTCTCTTAAAGCTGAGCATATTTTACAATTTGATTTAGCATAAGAGGACTGTGAAACCTCATTGATTTCATTCATTCTGACCATAAGAGTTTTATTCTTCTTTTGAAGATCTTCATTCTCCAATTTCATTTTGTCCAATTCAGAATTAACTTCAGTGAGTTCTTGCATGCTTTTTAGATACTCCTTTTTCTTATCATTCAACTGATTCTCTATTTCTGACATTTTATCCAACCATGTTTGTATTTCAAATTTTAGAGAATCATTTTGTTTCTTAAGATTCAGAACATCTAGCATGCAAGCATCATAAGACTTTTTCATATTTGGACAGTTTTCACATGAATCTTTCAGATTTATTCTATCACATTTCTTTTTCAATTTTTTATTTTCAGATTTCAATTTCTTGAAAACTTCTAACAAGTTTTCATACATCTCTATCAATTCATCGAAAGAGTATCCTTCTGATTCAGAACTTACCTCGGATGAAGTTTCATCATCAGCATTTCTATGATCAGCCATTAAGCACTTGCTGTGATTCCTGATTAACTTTAGTTTATCCAAAATGTCTTTGGCAGACCTGCAAGATGAAATGCATTCAATTAGAGATCTGTCAATTGATTCTTTTAATGAAACTACAGCTCTATTATTGACAGAGTCTTTCAGCTTGTCCTTCTTGATCCATTTAGATTTATCCTTCGACAGTTTGTATGGGCCGTGAGTCATTACCTTCCACAGTTTTGGATCAGTAGACTTTACATACCGATGGAGGTTTTCGAACCAAGAGTCAAAGTTATCACCTCTGAATATCGGAGGATTAGCCATCGAATCAGATAACAACCAAATTCAAAGCACAAAACACTAGACACTAAAACCAGATAAGCAAGACACGGCACTAACTCAGTGAGGCTAAATATAGAGCACAAGAGGCACACTTATGAAATGCACCAGACAGAAATGCACTACGACAGTAAATCAAACGATTCAAAATGACCCACTCTGAAATGCACTAAACAGTTAGCAGGATCCTCTGCAGATTGTTAGATCTGTTAAGTTAGAGACCGCTCTGATACCAATTGTTGGGTTCGGTGCAAATATTCAGAGGGGGGGTGAATGAATATAGCCCTTTATAAATCTTTCGCCCAATTAAAATATGATGCTCACTAGAATTACTAGTTCGCAAACTAGACAAGCTTAAATGCTAATGGGCAGATGCGGAACTGAACAAACACACATTAAGATCACTAGAGTGCTAACAAGACAGATTTAGACAAAATATAGTTCAACTAGAATTTCGCTCTCTTGACAAATTAAAGCACTCTAAGAAGACTAATTAACTCTTCTGCTCTACCAGAAGCCAAACACCTGGAGCGCCCCTATGCATTCATCTAGCGGAAGCAAACCATAAGCAATCAAACCATAATGCAAGAGGGGTTTTTAGGTGGTTCGGTCCTGCAGACCTACATCCACCCCACACTCAACCCGAGTGTGGATTCCGCTGACTCAAAGCTTGAACAGCTGGGCATCACAGCTTGCCTACAACCGCTGGGCCTCACAGCTTGCCGTCCAGTGGAATCCACCACTGCAACCGTTGGGGATTACAGCTTACCCGTCCAGTGGAAACCTCCACTGTCCGCTGAGCAACACAGCTTGCTGTCCAGAGGAGTCCTCCTCTGCAAACCGCTGGCTAACAGCTTGAAAGAAAATGTAAAATAGAAAACAAAAGACAAGATAACAGCATCGGAAAGCTGTAAACGAAATGCACAATGTGGCTCTTAAAGAGCTGGATGGCCTGGATTTGATCCACAGTCCATCAAGAACAGATCTCCCTCGATCTCACTCTCTTTCTTCACTCTCTCTCTTCTAAACTCCTTCACGTATGCTTCTCTCCTCTTTTCTTTCTCTTCATACTCTGCTCGAGCTCTCTATCTCTCACTTTTTCTCTTCTGCTTCTTCTCTCTTTCTTTTCTTCTTCTTCTGCTGGATCGTGGAAGCTCTCTCTCCTTCTAATTCTTCTCTCAGCTTATGCTCCCTGGCTTCGATCACGATCATCCTCCATCTGAAGATGAAGGCTCCAATATATACCACCAGCAGCAGCAGCAGGGCGCGTGTGGCTTCCACAATTCTCGCCCTAAGAATTCGGACCACGCGGCAGCATCCAGCAGGCTGTCAGTACACGTGTCATCATCTGGGCATTCTCCTTATCCTTGGATCACGTGCCCAGCACCAGTACGCTCAGCAACTGGAGTTAGATGGCGTCAAATCACTTGCTCCAAGGAGTTGACGCAGCCATCAGAGATCTTCAACCTTTTTAACTGCTGCGTCGACTCCATCAGCCTGCTGCGTTGACGCATTGAAGATAGCCAGAGATAAGTTGCCCCTTTCTAAAACTGCTGCGTCGACGCTGTCAGTTGGTGGCATTGACGCACGAACATGTACATTTGTATACTGGCGTCTCTTTAGCTGTTACGTCGACGCTGCTCAATTGTGGCGTTGACGCAGTGGAATAGCCTGTGAAGCTGAATGCTTCTTCAACTGCTGCGTCGACGCTGCTTGATCAATGCGTTGACGCACCAGAGTAATCCACCAGCTTCTTTCTTGATTGTTTGAACTGCTACGTCCACGCCACTTGATCAAGGCGTTGATGCATTGGTGTGTTCCAGCAGTTGAAATTGGATGTCTTCAGCCCTCTTGCGTTAAGGGGTTCATTAGCCTCTTCAAACCCTGTCAGACAGATGAAACGAAGTCATTAGTTCTATGTCTATGCATTACATTGTATAGACTTTACTGTGAAGGCGAAAGCAATGTAAAGTATGCACAACGTAGTGTATAGACTTAATGAATACAAAGGCTTCATAAGCCTCAGATGAAGGCAGGCGCTGTGTAGACTTTGAACCAGTGTACAGACTTGTAAGCATGAGCCAATAAATAGACTTGAAACGCTTAAGGCGTTGTATAGACTTGTTGAGGCTCAAGCAGTGTACAGACTTCGAAGATCCACTGTGGATGTACAGACTTGATCATCCAGCAATGTATAGGCTTTCAATGTGAAGACTTGAATATGTGAAAGCTACAGTGAATGAGTGTACACACTTGACCAGATCAAGGGCAATTCGGATGTACAGACTCTAAGGTTCAAAGCCAACGGCTGTACAGACTTAGAATATTAAGACTGATGTACAGACTTCATGCGTTGACGTTGTACACTTGAGAATGCTCACAGCGTTGACGCTGCATGAGACGTAGGCTGTACAGACTTAGCATATGAAGACTGATGCATGAACAGTAATGCATAGACTTGTATGAGACGCTCGGATGTATAGACATGGAGACTTAGCCTATGCATAAGACGCTAAGTGAGACGGTCTAATGTATGGACTTAGACTTCACAGCGAATGCGGGCAATGTACACGCTTGTGTCCACTTGAGACGCTGAAGGAGACGGTCCAATGTATGGACTTCAACTCAAGCGACCAAAGCAACAATGCAATGTGCAGACTTCGCCTGAGACAATGCATGAGATGGACCATGTATAGACTTCAGCAACAATGCATGACTATATAGACTTGTGTTCTCAACGAAACACAAACACAACACAATGTATAGACTATGCTGAGTGTCTAGACTTTTGAGATGCATAGAACACACAGAGGCTGTATAGACTTGGAAACTAATGCACACGGCTGACAGACATGAAGTGAACTTGAATGAACATGATGTACAGACTTCAAAATAAATGAACATGATGTATAGACTTTGGACTCCAAGGGCGATGTATGGACTTTCATATGAAAGGCTGTACAGACTTTGAAGTCTGGGGGCGTCGACGCATGATGCATGAGACACACTTGCTGCGTTGACGCTACATGACTTGCGAAATGCATAGAACATACAGAGGCTGCAATGCACCGGTCTTAATACAAGCACAAAACACTTTATGCACTCTCATGCATTCTCCACAGAATATATCAGTTATATGCATTCAGATTGTTATGATTCAATGATTCAATGTCAAGCTATTAGCAAAACAAAATGGTGACTCATTCGTGTTGCTATCATTAAAACACCACATTCATCAAAGCACAAGGGGCACAACACCTTGGATCACGTGCTCTTTTAATTCGAACCTAAACCCACATGACCCAACGATCTCTGATGGTTTCAGCTCTCTAAATGTTCGATCTTAGTTGCTTAAGATCTTTCAGACTTAAATCCCTGTCAATAAGATAAAATGCATTTAATAAAACACCTTATAGTCATAAGTGGTTTAAAGAAATGTTTATGGCTTACAGACTTATTCATGGTTTGTAAGAATAATCATGATTTAACAAAACCATGAAGATCAGGTAGCTATATGATAAACATCAATACAAGCATTAGTGCATAGATCTGACAGTGACACATAGGCCTTATGAAGGAAGATGTAATATGTGCTTCGACCTAGATATGCAGGATGTGGCATGTGCTTCGACCTTGATATGCAGGATGCAGCATGTGCATCGACTTTAATGACGCCTTGTATGCATGTGCTCGGACTTGATATGCTACTGGTGAGAAGATGCACTGACCTGTTATAATACTAGTGAAGACATGCACCGACCTGTTATACTGCTAGTGAAGACTTGCTCAGACTTTATTATGCACGCTTGTATATGTGCTCAGACCTTATAATGCTATATGCAAACTTGCACAGACTTTATAGTGCAATGTGCAAACATGCACAGACCTTGTTATGCATGCCAGCACATGTGCAAATGTGCACAAACCTATATACATGCACAGACCTTAGACATGCATCGACCTTATATGCACTGCTACAGAAACATGCATCGACCTTGTGTGCAGATTGAACAAGATGTGCACCGACCTATATGTTGATCAACAGAGTGTGCACCGACCTGTGTGAAGGTGTTAACAGGATATGCGTCGACCTTACATGCATGATGGAAAATGTGCACAGTCCTTAGTATGACTAAGGCAAGATGTGCATCGACCTTAGTATGACTAAGGTAAGATGTGCATCGACCTTAGTTGTTGTGCCTGCAGGATGTGCACTAACCTTCATGTATAGGACACGAATGTGCACCGACTTGTAACAGTAACACAGGTAGACCTTGATATGGACGAGAAAGCATGTCTATCGACCTTTAAGTACTTTATAGTGAACATGCTTCGACCTTAGGTGCTTGAAGGCTAAACTAGCATCAACCTTTATTGACTGAACAGTAATGTGCACAGACCTTATACCTATTTCTAACATATGTGCATCGAACTTCATACATTGTAGATGGAACATGCATTGACCTTCATGCATTGTAGAGTGAATGTGCATCGACCTTCATACACTACAGAATGGACATGCATCGACCTTCATAGCAGCGAAGTAAAAGTGTGCACAACATGTTCGATGAAATGCATATGCACACATCCATTTTGATGAAATGATTACGTGAGCATGGACTTGTTGCAAAGGTGCTCAGACCTTCTACATGCATGTGCTCTGCCACGAACAGATATGCATCGACCTGAATGCATTGAAATGAACACATGTGCATAGACTTTAAGCTATATGCACTAACCCATATTCTTCAGGTTGAGATGTGCATTGACATTACCTGATAGGCAGATGATATATGCACTGACCTGTATGCTTCAATCCAATGACTAACTAGCATTGACCTTTTGTCACCTTTTTGACTAGTTAGTAGCGTTGACTTTTTGTCACCTTTTTGAACAGCCAGTACTTTGAGTCATTCTCAAAACCTGTTCTGACAGATTTTCATACTGCTATATAAAGATGATGAGATCAGTAATAAATGCATCAAATTTATATCATCAATAATATATATATATATATATTAATATAATGAGTCATAATATTTGTCATCATCAAAACTTCAAAACCCAGGGACACAACAATCTCCCCCTTTTTAATGATGGCAATATTATGAGTCTTTGCAATAATTTAGTATGATGATCAAGCCAGTATGAACCTAGAATAGCTCTGTCAGAATGCAGCAGTATGCATCAAAATAATAAATGACTAATAACCAACAGTCAGAATAACCAACCAATGACTCACAAAAATTCTCCCCCTTTGACAACATTAAAAAGGAAGGAACATTAAGGATGCTGACTAGATCTCCCCCTTTATGTGATATTATGCAAAAGGATTCACTGTCAACTAAACTCCCGCTGAACAGATGCTCTCCCGTTCTACAGAGTAGATGGAGTGAAAAAAATAGTTATCAGTGAACCATAGGAGTTGACACCCGTTTTAGCCCATAAGTCACGTTATTTCTCTTATTTACCTTCATAATGCCCTGAATTAACCATTGTTTTGGAGCCTTCTCTGAGCCCATCTCGAGCCCATTTTCTCACCATTTTTCAAGCCCATTTAGCCTTGGAAGCTTCTACTTTTGATGCCCTAACTTTCGGGCCCGTTTTGGGTCCATTCGGAGCTCAAACGGGCATCCGGGGGAAAAACTACATACTCTGGCTCAAAACGGTCGCGCAAAGGACTATTTACTGATGCAAACGGTCGGTCGATTGACTGTTTCTTGCCAAGTGATCGGTCATCCCACCGCTAGGTTGGGCAAGAGTCCAGCTCGCGCTGGACTCTGCTCGTTTCCCGTCCGTCGTGGCCTTCTTCAATGAGCAATATCTTCTAGAATCCTCCTCCAAATTGAGTCACATTTGTTCCTATCTCTTGCCCTTGGTATTATCTCAAGTTTGATACATAGAACTCGAATTTTTATTGGCTATATCTCTCAGAATCTTGGTCGAAAGTTCTGGGTTTATGCATCCTAGTACAAGTCAAACTCTATGTTTTCTATGCAATGGGCCCTCCTTGCGGCGAGCATATCTTCTAGAATCCTCCTCCAAATTGAGTTCCGCTTGTTCCTATCTCTTGTCCTTAATATTATCTTGAGTTTGATCCATATAACTCGATTTATCTTCGATTATATCTCCGAGAATCATGACAGGAAGATCAAGATTTCTCTGTAAACTTTATATAAACTGCCCAGTTCACAGTGGCGACGGGGGGCTCTTTTCGGACGTGAGGCGAAGCTATGCTGCATCTCCAACTCACAACTTTGACCCCATCTTGAAGAGGGAAGTATTAACTTTCCACTCCATCCTTTTGGGCTTGATTTCATGGTCTATTCTCTTAGTTCTCCTCCTCTCAAAATCACAAATCATCACAGTTTTCTGCACTTTCTGCTACACTTGCATTTTTGCATGTTTTACATCATCATTTTCTCTTTATTCTCTCCATCAAATCTCATGATTTCAAATCTTATGCATGCACAACACACACACCTATATTTTGCACTCTTCCACAGGGGTTGAAAACCTCCCCCCGGTGAGTTTGCCCTCAATCTTTACCCCTATTTTATCACTACGGGATTGATACTACACTTCATGATCTAATGGATTTTTATCTTTGTGTTTTGGCTTTGTTTTACAGGAGAGCATGATATGAACGTGAGGCCCTCTTCTTCTAGCCGGCTGGAGGATGAGGAGGTTTCAATCTACATTGCTCCCACACCCCGTTTCAAGCGCGATCAACTCTTCAAGTTCTAAGGTACACGGCGCCATCTTTTGATCTCTTCATCCTTTCGGCATTGTTGGAACCTTGGTGGGGATCACGGTATGTCTTTCTCATCTTTTAAATGCCCTTTTCTTTGATTCACATGTTTATGCATGTATTGGTTTAAAGGGGCAAGATAGAACATAATATACAATCTACAATTTTTTGGCGATCACGGTGGGACACCAATGCCCATCATGTTTATTTTGATGCTCTTTTGTAAGTTGGGTGTGTGCCTGTTCATGCTTAGATAGTATTTTCTCTATTCTCCTACTATTTTGGGCATTTTAATGGCTCTGGTTGCCTGGTGGTCTTCTGGTAGACCGCAAGGAGTCAAGAAACGGTCATTTGGTAGATCGCTTGTGGATTCTGGCAGTTCTGCGCGCGTGCCCACGGGGCCCTGTTCGTTGAAGCATAACTTTTGATCCCGGGGTCCGATTGTGTTGATTTTTGTTCCATTGGATAGCTCTTTGTATTGTCTTTCCATCCATATCTTATTTATATTATTTGGGTCAAATTTTCATAGTCTAATATTGTCATACTGTTTGAGTTTTTTGCATAAAGTCTACAGGCTGGCTTAGGGACAGGTTCATAGGTACAACTTTGATTGATGATCTGATTACCTTCCCGACATCTGATTGCGCTGATTTTTGTTCCATTGGGTAGTCTTTTGTATTATCTTTCCATCCATAGTTTATTTGCATCATTTGGGTCACATTTGCTTAGTTAAATTTTGTCATCATTTTAGTATTTTGTACATAAAATCTCCATGTAGTCTGCGTACAGGCTCACGAGGGCAACTTTCTTGGATGATTTGATTGACCTCCCGGGGTCGGATTGCTCTATTCTTGGGCCCGTTGTGTAGACCTTTGTATTGTCTTTCCATCCATATCTTATTTGCATCATTTGGGTTACATTTGCATAGTTAAAAACTGTCTCCATTTTTACATTTTGTGCATAAAATCTACATGCAGGTTCAGGGGCAGATTCACAGGTACATTTTACATTGATAATTTCTTTGCCTTCCTAGTTCTGATTCTGTTGTTTCCTGCTCTTGCCTTGTTTTCTTTTATATTGTCTTCGTCCCCATATATAGTTTGCACTCATATCATTGTGTTTGCATAAGTAAATCTTGCCTTCATTTTTCACTTTTATGCTAGATTTTTGCATACACTCCGATGCACATAGGATCATGCATTGCATATCATAGTCGCCTTCCTACCTTGGTAAGTGATCCTATCGCCCCCATATTCCTTGGGGTCGACTAGGTGATCTTATCTGGAACCTCCGTAAGTCCCCGCGAGCTGTGGATTCCCACACAGACGCCGGGTCGGTTGTACCTTTTCCACCCCTTAGGCTTGCATTTGCATATGTGTGAGGGAGTTAACCTTAGTCAACCCAAAGTTTGGACCTTATTCCCATATGATTCCTATCTTGAGATAATTATGTTTAATTCAAATCATTAAAAGGTTTATTAAAACTTCTAAAAATATTTCTCATAATATCAACTTGTTTGACTTGGGTGAAAACTCTCACATTGCATTGTTTATGTTGTTTGGGCTTGTCCAAGCCCATTAGTGGTGTTTGTGTTTGCATTCTTTCATCATCCACATGTTTTGTTAGGCCCACTTAGGTCAATCCATTTGTGTGTCCATTATCTATTCTATTGTCCCTTGGTCTGATTGTCCATTCGTCTTTGCATTAGTGGATCAGTCCCCTCTTGTCCTTAATCCCATTAAGCCCTTCCTTCCTCACTTGTATTCCCCTTGATATCCTTGTATTAAGTCTCCATTTGCCCTCATGGAGCATCAGTCCAACCCCTTGTATCATTCTTTTTTTCAATCTTTTTCATATTCCCGCGTGGAATCCTCTTCCCACACGGGCCCATCTTCCCGTGGTCTCTCTGACCCGTCTGAGGAACAGGCGAATCTCATGGCCCATCTATGATGCCTAGTTCACCAAATGGACCCGGCCCAGGCCCAACGTCTCACTGTTGATCATCTTAATGGGACTTCTTCTCATTATGGACCTTCCTTTCTTCATGGGCCTCCTTCTTCTTCCTATACGGCTGGCCTAATTTACGATAGCCCATTCTATCTTAATAGGCCTCATTCTTCTTCTACTTATGTTACCGGCCCAATGGGTCCTTATCCTCATGCTTCTCCCAGGCCCACATATCATTCCATTCCCCGAATGGGCCCCTCTTCTTCTCAGCCCAGGTCTTCTTATCCCGCCCATTACCATGTTCCTAGTCCAAATTCACACTCTCTTGCTCAAGTTGGCTCATATTCTTCTCAATCTCTCCCTACCTAGGAGATGATCACTCAAACCCAACGCCAGCTTGACGAACTCCAACATTGAATTGATCCTAAGTCCTCCTTAAGTGTTTCATTCGCATTTCAAAATCTTCGGCTTCCGTCTCCATCACAAATTCCCGCATATCGTCGTTATAGTGGAGTCGGTGACCCTTATGTGCACTTAAAGGAGTTCTCTTATGAGTCGGCCCAATTTCGACATGACTAGTGTTTGATGGCCTATCTATTTGGTCTGTCTTTGGAAGGCCCAGCTCGAGATTGGTTCTTCTCATTACTGCAAGAGCAGATTGTGAATTTTCGTGTGGTCCAAGACAAGTTCATCAGCAATTTCAGGACCAGGTTGGGACGAAGTTCTCTGTTGTGGATCTGGCCCATGAGAAGATGAAGCCCGAAGAGGAATTCTGTACCTTTGCCGACCGCTGGCGCCGTCTCACCGTGCAGGTCTCGGGGCACATTCCGGAGTATGAGTTGATCAAGATGCTGATTTCCAATGCAACGCCCGAGTACCACTTCATCTTAGCCCTCAATGACATCACCTTCTGGCAACAACTCTATAGTCGAGCCCGCTTCATTCGCCAACAAGTCCATGATTCCCTGGACCCTGAGTCTTCTCCGCATCCTACGCCCACTTACACCTCACCATCTACATCTACTCCCACATATCAACCTTCTGCATATCAACCCTCCATGAGTCAACCTTCCACTTATATGGCGCTCTCCACGAGTTAGCCCTCCACCACATATCCCTCCATGAGTCAGCCTTCCGCCCCCGCATACCCATATCCACATTCATCTCCTCCTGTCAAGGGAACATCATACCCTGAGCAAGTAGATGTCATCTATATACCCCCTTATCCCGCTCCACATTTGTCTCTGCCTAGTCTCTCTACTAGTCGCCATGCACCATTGCCTACGCATCCACCGCATCCATCACTACAACCTTCCACTTCACCTCATACCCCACGGCATCTGCCTTGCCCGAAGCAAGCTTCTCCTAGTCCTCCATTGACGGAGAGCCATGTCGACCCTCGGTCGGGGATTTACTCCAATTTTATGATTATTATTTCCAGTAGGGGCATTTGGTGGAAGATTTCCTCGAGTTCCGGGTGTTTGTTTATGACCTGGAAGCCAAGAAAAGGATTGATTGGGCCACTATTCACAAATCCATTCTACATCTTCACAGCAAGCAACAGCCACAAGAAGTGCCACCCAGGCAGCCATCTCCATCACTTCAAGACCAGGGGCACCCCTGTGATTCTTCATCTAGTGTTACACCTGCTCCATCACCTACTACTTTACCTACCTCATCGCTTATGCCGTCTCCATCACCTCCACGAACCCAAGCCTCCGCTCATGCTAGTGCCATCCCTTCTTCCTCTATTCCCGTTACCACTACTTCTACCCCCAAGGCCGTTCGGCGCATTATGTCGATACGTCGACGGTGGGCACCATGACCCTCCTCTTCATTCCCTTCATCACCATCTCCATTACACCCATCGCCTTCCTCACCTCCCTCTCCATTAGCTTCACCATTTCCACCGCCTTTGCCATCTCCCCCACCTTCCCCATCGCCCGAGCCCGAGCAAGCCATACCTCCACCCTTACCTTTGCCTCCACCTAAATACACCACTCCCGTTGAAACCTCTGCGTCTTCCGAGCCCACTGCTTCCACTTAGCCATCCACTTCCACCCCACGGAGCAGGTGTGTGCTTCCTTTTGTGCCCCTCGGGTCTGGTCCCCAGGGAGACGATGAGCCAAGTTAGGATGATTCAGCGCCGATTCTACATTTCGAGCTTCAAGATTTCATTTGCCGCATGCCGGTCCGAGTCCTGGTCACAGGGTATTTTGGGGATGGTGCGCCTCTACTTTCAAAGATGATAGTTGCTAAGAAGAGTTCCCTTGAGTTGATGCCAATTTCTTCAAAAGCGAGGCCAGTGGCAATCTCTTTGCTCACCGGAGAGTTCACCGTTGATGCTGTTATCACATCTCGCTCCGTTGCTATTCAGATTACTGGCCAAGAAGGGTTCTCTACACGGATTATGCTAACTCATATGGCTGCCAAGCAGATTATGAATTCTATACTCAAGGGACAATTGGCCGTATTCTCAGGGTTTTTCAAGGACAGTCTACACATTCTATGAAGTCTCCCTCGGTTTATTAGCAAGCCGGCCATGTCGACGCCGTGTATTACCCTCCCTCAGTTTCGTCCTTCTCTTCTTTCAAGGGAGTTGTGCTTCAAGGCTGAGTTCCGAGTGGAGTTGTCGAATCTCATGCTTATAGTGCCGAGAGACAAAACCCCATGGGTTTGTGATATTCATCACTCTAGATGGTTACTTGTCCAAGAATGTCCATCTATTGTTGTTAGCACCGGGTGTCTAGGGGTAACCACCCCGATAAGGCTGCATGTTCATAGTCGGGCCAGGCCGTCTGCTAGATGGGCTTGCCATTTGAGAAGACATTGCAGATCAAGAAGCCCAAAGGTCCAAGTTCGCTCCAGGCGGGTCCATTACAAGCCAGTTTCAGCTAAGAAGAGGCAGCGTCGCTAGTTCAAAGGATGTCAACTGTGCACTCAGGGGTCCATAGCCTCTTCCCCATTTGTTCATTCATCTTTCCTTCTGCTCAGCTCCCACCCTTGGGTGGTGTATCTTCCCATTTCAAATCCTGTTACCATCATCTTCTCTTCTCTTTCCAGGTCCGCGAATCACCATCCGGAGTCTCCAAACATTCCCTCCTCTCACAACTCTAGGCCTCGGCTTATCTCATCCCTTCATCCCGATTTCAGGACGTCACCTGATTCCTCTTCCCCGGGACTCCCGGGTGTTGCTTCTAATTCTTCTCCGACCTATCGAATGTCCATGATTCTTCTTCTCTGACCCTATCGGATGGCTTCAATTCCTCTTCCCCGACCTTGTCGGGTGATTCTGATTCACCTTCCCCGACCCTGTCGGGTGTCTACCATTTTCTTTCTCCGACCACGTCGGATGATTTTTCTTCTCATCTTTATACTCATTCCTCCTCACCCTTTTGGGGTCATTACCCTTTTTCTTGCTATTTTCGAGACTTTAGTCCGCCTTGATCCCATCTAATCTTTGTGTATTCTGTATCTAGTTCCTTGTTATCAGCGTCTTTGTGCCTTAACGAGGGAGTTCTATCCCTCGTCCCTCTCCTTTTTATCCTTCTTCGTACAGTTTGGTGTCTGTCGCTCCTCCATGTACAGGAATCTTCAACCCTTTGCTGTCCTCTCCCACTTTGTCCTGTCAAGTAAGGAATACAAAGCCCGTGCTGTTCAAAAGATCGCTTTAGGACGCTGGTTTCCACGCTATGGATTTGCGAGGTATCTTTATTTTATGCAAGAACATGCTATTATCTCTCTTACTCCTACACACGCTTGTAATAATGCTATTCCTCAACATGGTTTGAGTGGCTTTAGTTCATTAAGTTTGCTTATTTTAGTCAAAAAAAAGAGAGGCCGCTTCTATAGCATCCTTAGGCTGGTGATAGCTCCGTGCTGAGACTCTAGTTTCTTTCCCCGATCATTGAGAGTGACCTTTTTGCATGGATTTTTCAAACACTACACGGCGAGCAATAACTGATTCCTCTGAGGCACACCGTTGTTGCTTTGGCCATACTATGGGTATGCACAAAGGTCTTTTCTTTTCTCTGCTCGGCCAAGTGCAGGGGCAAGAAATTGACGGATGAGATGATCAACCTAGGCACTCCCTAATACGAGAGAGGTCTCAAATAGGGGCAATCTTGACCCTAAAAAAATGGGCTTTCATGTTAAATCTAGCTAATAAGGGCTGTCAAAAAATAAATCAATGATCTGATCAATATGCAAAATTATGAATCAAAGGTATTGCAAGAGTGGCAGTATAGCTCCCCGCGGGACGTCATGAGCCTGGTCGCACGCGTGCCTAGTAAATATGGGTCTCAAAATTAAAGACACAAAGTCCCGGTGCAATAGACTGTATCTTTGAGGGGTACTGCCTTGGAAGGAATTCAAGTCCTAATGTTTCTCATCCTGCATAAAGTTTGTCTCCAATTTTTCTTCTGCTTCTCCCTCGTAGGCTGGGTTGAATCCCAGGTATAGCCTTAGTAGGGGCACCGTTCTTTAGAGGCGGTTGGTTGTGGTAAGCCACCCTCACATGCACGCCCTGCTTAAGGGAAGCACTTAATGAGAAGGGTAGGAACGACGATCCTTGGCCAGTAGTTCGAGCCCGTCTTTGGTTGTCGCGGATTGCTATTTCAAAATTTTCAAAAAAATGAGATATTGTCAAAATTCCAAAAAAAATCAAAATCAAATATTTTCAAAATTCCAAAAAATCAGATATTATCAAAATGCCTGAAAAATCAGATATTGTCAAAATGTAGATAAAAAATAAAATATTGTGAAAATAAAAAATCCAAAAAAATCAAAACATATGTGTCTTTTTATTCCTTTCTATCTATTTTGTTTTGAGAACATGTATAATCTATTTGTTAAGTGTGCAAGTTGCAGGTACTCAAGCTTTCCTCGCTGTATATTTTGATCTATCTGCCTCTTGTTCACATTTTCTGATCTGTTCTGAAGCTCATGTCCTTCTCAGCTATTACCTCGCTTCATCATATCTCCTTGAGAGGGCTTTGCCTCACGATTATGAACCTGGCGGTTCTGCTTCTTCTGATCTTGGGCTTTGATTGAAGAGCATACTTGTCATGTCTTTTGTCCCGCCATGTCCTCGTCACATGTTTATGTCCCTCCGTGTCATCCCAAGCATGTTGTTTTGTCCCTCACCGCGTGTTGTTAGTTGTGTTGCATATGTTGTTAGTTTTCCCTCTATGTCTCGTATGTTGTCTTAACCGAGTGGTCATCCCTCATGTTCTTGTCCCAACCGTGTGTTGTTCAGCTGCGTTGTTATCTTGTCCCATCATGTTCATCGTGCATACATGTGGTTTGTTCATGCTATTACATATGTGCTTGTTTGTCTTGTTTACCATTCGTTTGATCATGTTGTGTTGTCTGTCGTTCAGTTGATCATCTTCGTTATGGTCATGCTTGTTTATTCATGTTATATTCATGTTTTGGTTCTCTTATATCGAAAATTCAAAAAATACAATTTCGCTTGGCAGGTATGGCTCTCTATCCCTCCTCATTGTTGCATTACTATATGATATATACGTTATTATAGCCTCTCAGGGACCGGCTGATTGCCTGTGTGTTCTGGGATCTGATGTTCCCCTTTAACAAAAATGATGATGATCTAGGAACATATGGTTAATCGTTGGATAGGCCGTTCGTTTGAGCCGGGTGGGGGACGATGGACTCTGTCTCGCACGCCGTGGTTGCAAGAAGACTCTTGACCTCGTCCTACTCAGTATAGCAATAATATCCTTGAGTACTTTCTATGCTATCATTCTTTGCATTCATTTTGATGATTTCTTTATTTTAGCCCCGCATGCATCATGTCATTTTTGAGCATTCACGTCTCGTGATCCTCTCAAAGATTCTCCTCAGCAATGGTTGATTGTGCTGTCTTTCTCTTGGATAAGATATTCTCATTCCACTCTGAATTTGAACGTTCTCTCTGATCTGCCCGCTTGGTCTAGTTGGTCAGCGTGATTCATGTCTAGATTTTATCTCTGTCTTATTCTCCTTTTCCAGCTCTTATGTTGTGTTTCCTTCCGACCCACTCATTGTCTGTGGATTGTGTCCCCAATAAGGCTAGTCATCTTTTCTTTTCTCCCTTAGTGTAGCTCTCCATACGTGTCTCATCTGCGTCATCCATTCCTTGTGGTTAGTTCGGCATTTTTCGGGAGAACTCATGTCGTTTGTTGGTTGTGAAGGGTGTCTTTTGCCTTGATGCCCACTTTTCAGTTCTCTCCGCTTCATCTCTGCTTCATCTCCATACCACGTTGTTGTCACTTTAGGTCCATCTCCTTTCCACTTCACCTCCGCGTCGCTTTCGCTCCTTCCCTTGCAAAGCGAACATCAAGGAGGGGCATCTGTTGACACCCGTTTTAGCCCATAAGTCACATTATTTCTCTTATTTACCTTCATAATGCCTTGAATTAACCATTGTTTTAGAGCCTTCTTTGATCCCATCTCGAGCCCATTTTCTCATTATTTTTAAAGCCCATTTAGCCTTGGAAGCTTCTACTTTTGATTCACCAACTTTCGGCCCCGTTCCGGGTCCATTCGGAGCTCAAATGGGCGTCCGAGGGACAAACTACAGACTCTGGCTGAAAACGGTCGCGCAAAGGACCGTTTGCTATTGCAAACAGTCGGTCGACCGATTTTTTCTTGCCAAGCGGTCGGTCGACCGACCGCTAGGCTGTGCAAGAGTCCTGCTCGCGCTGGACTCTGCTCGTTTCCCGTCCGATGTTGCCTTCTTCAATGAGCCATATCTTCTAGAATCCTCCTCCAAATTGAGTCCCGTTTGTTTATATCTCTTTCCCTTGGTATTATCTCGAGTTTGATTCATAGAACTCAAATTTTCATTGGCTATATCTCTCGGAATCTTTGTCGAAAGTTTTGGGTTTATGCATCCTAGTACAAGTCAAACTCTATTTTTTCTGTACGATGGGCCCTCCTTGCGGCGAGCATATCTTCTAGAATCCTCCTCCAAATTGAGTTACGCTTGTTTCTATCTCTTATCCTTATAATTATCTAGAGTTTGATCCATTAAACTCTATTTATCTTGGACTATATCTCTGGGAATCGTGAGAGGAAGATCAGGCTTTCTCTACAAACTCTATATAAACTGCCCAGTTCACAGTGACGACGGGGGTCTCTTTCCGAACGTGGGGTGAAGCCATGCTGCATCTCCAACTCACAACTTTGACCCCATCTTGAAGAGAGAAGTATTAGCTTTCCATTCCACGCTTTTGGGCTTGATTTCATGGTCTATCCTCTTAGTTCTCCTCCTCTCAAAATTATAAATCATCACAGTTTTCTGCACTTTCTACTACAATTGTATTTTTGCACGTTTTGCATCGTCGTTTTCTCTCTATTCTCTCCATCAAATCTCTTGATTTCAAATCCTATGCATTCACAACACACACACCTATATTTTGGACCCTTCCACAAGGGTTAAAAACCTCCCCCGATCAGTTTGCCCTCAATCTTTACCCCTATTTAATCACTACGAGATTGATACTACACTTCATGATCTAATTGGTTTTTATCTTTGTGTTTTGGCTTTGTTTTGCAGGAGAGCATGATATGAGCGTGAGACCCTCTTCTTCTAGCCGGTTGGAGGATGAGGAGCTTTGAATCTACATCGCTCCCACACCCCGTTTCAAGCGCGATCAACTCTTCAAGTTCCAAGGTACACGGTGCCATCTTTTGATCTCTTCATCCATTCGGTATTGTTGGAACCTTGGTGGCGAACACGGTATGTCTTTCTCATCCTTTATTTCCCCTTTTCTTTGATTCACATGTTTATGCATGTATTACTTTAAAGAGGCAGGATAGAACATAATAAATAATCTACAATAGGGACATTCAAATTGAAGCAGACATTCAGACAATTAGATTGGATAATCAAGGTTTAGCAGATCAAGCTTACAAATGAGGTGCTAATGAAGTAATTCTCCCCCAACAAAATCACAGGGACAATCAAAGATGAATTCAGGTCATGACAGTTTTTATCAAGAATCAATGAGAAGAAACTGAATAATGATATAATCAATGATAGTAATCGTGATCTAAGAACAGAAATTTTAGTTGAAGTTCCACGATATTAGATAAGTCAAGAAGATTTTCAATAGAGTACCAATTTCATAAATCCAAGTTAAAATTTTAGACTCTTCTATTATATGGGCTCATGAAAGAGTCTTAATTTACCACATGGTTTAAGCATGATGTATACAGAGTTTGTCAATAAAATTCAATACTTATATCTGAAATCAAATTTTAATAAAAATGAATCAATCACTCATATGACATTCCTGTTTAACCTCCTTCTATCTTACTCATTCAATTTCAATGACTCCTTTAGGAGTTACACAAAGTAGTATTGAGATTAAACACTCAAGAGTATATATGAACTTATCCTTGATTACAAAAATCTTCTGATATACTTATTTTTCATATTTTATTTTGTTCATCAACTTGTTTTTCAATGAGCAATTTTGGTTAAATCAACACCTTTTTACGTGAGGCACAACACGTCTTAGGTGAAGTGACCCAGTTACTCTGTGTGATAACCGTATTACTTCCCTACAAGAGAATAGAGTTAGCAATAGAAGTGTCTTTTTACGTGAGGAAACACCTTGGTTAGAGGCAGGAATCCCCAGTTACTCAGCACAGCCTTGCCATTGCTCTGTCAAAAATTTCACATAATTTTCACAAGTTTTTCAGCAGAGTTAACTAAGACACTTCATGACACAGTCCTTTGGACAGGTTTCTCAGTGACCAAAGTCATTGCTCTGACCATAATTTTCATTTAAAGATTTTTTAGACATTTCTCAGAATACTCAATTGTTTAAGAACAATACTTACTACATGTATCTCAACCAAAGTAATCCATAATTTTCAAGTTTTTAGATTTCAGAAGGTGTTGCTTTCAATTACATGAGATAGTCAGTTAAGATTTATTAAAAGAGCGATTCAAATATTTTCAAGTCTTTCATATTCAAACTTAATGAATACATTAGACTTAAACCTATTTGATTTATCAGACATTCTTAAACCTGTATAATAAAGGATTCTTCTTTTCAGATAATTTTAGATTTTTGATAAGGGTACACAGATTGAAATCTTTCCAAGCTTCAGGTCAACACTTTTCAGCATCAGCCAGTTAATAGAAGCATTAGGAAGCATGCATTCAAATAGAAAGGATTAGAGTTTCATGCTTGTAGCAGATATGATCAAGAATGCATCAAACAAATGGCCATGAGATTTCAAGAAATTTTATGTAGACAACAGTAAGATGAATTTCAAGTTTGACAGAGAATTTCAAGGGTATGGCAACCAAGAACATTCAGAGAGTCTGAGAGTCATCTGAAATCAGTGAGCTGAGAGCATAACAAATGTTTAAAGTTCATTAAAATGAAGATTCAAACATACCAGCTTGAGACAGAATTAACATAAATGTCAGTCACAAATATGAATTGCAAGGTGAGCTGGTAAACAGAATTACAACTTGGAATAGTACTTGGCAGAGGTTGGATCCAAGGATCTACTCACGCAAGGGTTAACCTTCCAGATAGGCCTGACCTATATTTTCACCTAAGCCTTTTTATATATTGTCTAGTTGTTACAAGATAGCACAGGAGTATTTCAAGTGAAGCTCCCCTTCAGCAAATGCAAGAGCAGTGATCAATAGATTTTCAAACACAATAGGATATAGGTTCAAATGATTTCAAAATAGATGAAGGCAAGTGAGACCAACCGATACCAATGTTTGAGATAAATTGCTGGAAGAGCATAGATAATCAGTATGAGCAAAGATAGTCATGCAGTTCAAGAATTTTTCTTATGCTCGCCCTGAATGCATGCACTCAAATAATCTTTTTAAAATTTTCAATGGGGATGATATGAAGTTAACTATATGTATGGAAATGCATTAACTTCCCTTAACTAAATGCATTAACCAATCATGTGTGACATGAAGATCATGCAGGGGACTTAATCCGATAAGCATGCATGATTCAAAAAAATATATATCTTGACAGACTCCCCCTGAATTTATGCACTATGTGACTAAATTCTAAGTGCAACATATGCAAGAAAAATTATGCAAGGGAGTTCAATGAATTAGGACTTAGACTGCCCTATGTGCAATATGAACCATGGTACCAGGCAGAGGACTTGGTCTAACGACCACCTCAAACATAGTAAGAACTTCCAAACAGATTGCATATGCCCTTTAGTAACTTACCATTTGATATACCATAATGGTCATGCAAAACAATGCAATGCCAATGCAATCCTATATGCAGTGTCAAATTTCAAAGTATGCAAGACAATACAATTGGATATACATATTTCAAAATGTATGCATGATTAATCAGACATAAGATTTCAACATGTCTTCAGTGAATGTGTGCACAAGCAACTCAATATGTGAATGAAGAAATTTAGGTAGAGCAAGGCAAATGTCAAAGCAAATAAAAATATGTATGCATGCAAATTTTAACTAATCAGACTTAGCATGAAATGCAGCTATCTGAAAAAAAATTTCTGAAGAATTCAAATGAACAGACCTGTAGAGAACGAAAATGGGGTTTTTGCTATATTCAGGTGTCTTGGTTTATTTACCCCTTTTATTTCTTAGCTCCAAGGTACACTTGCAAAATAACTTCTTATTTTACAAATTTAGGTACCCAAGACTCCTTGGGTCCTGTAATGTTATTAGCATCTCTGAAGGATGCTCTCCATAACCTTTGGGCCTGTAAGTCATCAAATTTCATCAATTGACAATCAAGCATAGAATGTCCAAATTTTCCATAATAATGACATGAAACGACAGACTTTTTGTACTTATTATATACATTAGCTTGATCATGAAATCTTCTGTTATTTACATGAAGATTTTGTCTTTTATTATCAACCACCCTGCAATCTGATGCACGGTGGCCTAGTTTTCCACAGTTAAAACATGTAGGAGTTATTCTTTTAAAAATTGATTTATTTCTTCCAGAAATATTTTGATGTGCAGGGAATTTAACAAATTCAAAATTAAATTTCTTTCACTGAACATGCCAATAGTTCTTGATTGTGTGGCCATTCTTTCCACAGTGAAAGCACACAATGTGATTACTACTAGAACCAGATTCATTTCTTACAAACGTCTTTTTATAAGCAGGGAAATTAATAGGTTTTGAATGAACATTTCTTCCCTGGCCATGCCAATAATGAACCGCAATGTGGCCTACCTTACCACAACAATAGCAATTAATCTTCTTGTTCTGAACAGTATGAGGTTTCCTAGTATGGAAATTTTTAGCATGCTTCCTACTGACATTTTGTTCATCAATTTTTATTATACGGCAATTATGCAGCAAATGTCCATACTTCCCACAATAATAACATGAAACATGATTTTGTTTTGAAGCATGAGGTTTAGCATGTATGTTCTTAGCATGCATTACGTTGGCATTCAAATCATCCTTTTTGTGTGCATATGAATGGATGGGGAAATTTTTAATAACATGCACTGATGAATCAGAATTAGAAAATTTCACAGCATGGACAGAATTCATAGCATTAGTAGAAACAACTCTAGCTTTATTGAGATTGAAATTCTTTTTCTATTTTCAATCTTTTTCAAATTTTTAGATGATTTTTTAGTTTCCTGAGCTGTAAATTGAAAGATAGATGGGGAACGTGTTTTTGAGTTTTCAGAACAGCTCACAAGAGAAGTATGCACCTTATTTTCAAACTTCTTTTTATTCACTAGATTGTAACTTAGTCTCTCTTTCTAAAAATTTATTTTTGTTCCAAGAATCTTATCAAGATTATTCTTTCCTTGAACAAATTTAGATATGGAATTTTTAAGATCTTAGATTTCTGAATTCCAGGACACAATGTTAAGCTCATAACCAACAATTTCAGTCTCATAGTAATTGACCTATTGATGCAACGCATCATTTAAGCTTTTCAATGTTTCAATTTCCTACTTTAGCTCTAGTTCCTATTTGGCTTCAGCTTCTTTCAAAATACATTTTCCTTTTTCAATTTTCAACTATCTTTCAGACATGACAATATTTAAAACCATGAGCTTTTTATTTTGTTCTTTCATATTGCCATTTTCTTCCATCGAGGTTTCTTCAAATTGTTCAACTTCCTTTTTCTTTTGAAGCAAACATTCATTTTCTTCTTTTAAAGACACAATCAAATTTTTCTGCATTTCATCATTAGAATTAAGATCTTCAATTAATTCTTTTAGAAAGACACATTCATTACATTTACATTCATTTGAACATGAGTTTTCAATTTCAAGGAGTTTAATTCTAAGATTATCATTCTCAAATTTCAAAGTAGATCCGGAGCTTACCTGAGATAACGTTTTGTTGCTGTGATCACTCCGGTTGGCCATCAGACATTGGTCACTTTGTTCCTCTTTGCACTCATGAGTAGGAATCACTTTGTGCAGAATCTCTTTTCCAGATTTGCATCTGAAAGCAAACGGATATAAGTCAGCATTAACTGCAGCTTTCAGAATATTAAGTACTGTGAGATTATCACGGTTCATTAGTCTATCCTCGTTAGACCACTTGGTCTTGTCATGAGGTAGTTTATGTGGGCCGTTGGATACAAGACTCCATATATTGGAATCAATGGAGTTCATGTAAGTGCATAGGCCTCCTAGCCAAGTGCTGAAGTTGGAACCATCAAAAACCAACGAAGGAGCCATTGAAAAATAGCTAAACAGATTCAAAGTAAATAGCTAAAAAGTAATAGATGAGTTATGCACCAAACACAATAGGATCCTCTGTAGATCGTAGGATCTGAAAAGTTAGAGACACGCTCTGATACCAATTGTTGAGTCTATGAGATGGTGTAGACTCAGATTCAGAGGGGGGGTGAATGAATCTCCCCTTTAAAATTTTGCACAGTTAAAAACTATAACTAGAAATCTTGTGGAATCAAAGTCTTCTCTGAAAGATTTGTGCAGAACTAAAACTCAATGGTTTAATTAAATAGTTGTTGTATTAAAGTGCTCACTCGAAGAATTAGATTGCTCAGAATACTGTATGCTAACCAGATACAGTTGAAATGATTCTAAGCATACATCTACCGTGACTCAATAGCGCAAGCAAACCACGGACACAAAGGATTTAGATGGTTCGGTCTGCTACCACAGACCTACGTCCATCCCCCACCCAAACCTGAGAGAGGCTTCCTACTGCCTAACAGCTTGAACCGCTGAGCATCATAGCTTGCTTACAGCTGAGCATCACAGCTTGCTATCCGCTGAGCATTACAGCTTGGCTTACAGCTGAGCAACACAGCATGATATCCGCTGATTCACAGCTTCCTACAGCTGAGCAACACAGCTTGCTGTCCAGAGGAACTGATCCTCTACAAACGCTGACACACATTTGATGTGGGACGGACAGCGAACCTGGGACTCTAGCTCGCAACTCGTCCCTAAGCGAGGGAAACGCGGGATCGTGCGCGGTTGAGGAACCGGTAATGAGTCAGGTAGTCGGCTCTTTTTTGTGCCCGGATCCGGTCATGGGATGGGTTTCGCTCTCTCTTGCAGCGGTCACTTTAATTTGAAAGAGCTAGTAGCCTATCACTCGCAGCGGCATATACAAATAAATACGAGTAAAACAAATGCCAAGATGGGAAGCGGACACGATACCTCCACGCTCCGGGCGTGGGGAAGATGACCCCGGCCAAGTACGGTAACTCTCGGTAATAATATTACAATAATTACATAAATGAATTTACTGCCCACTCCATGCAGGGAGGTAAGGGGCTACACAAGGGGCCCGAGAGGACCGATCTTGGGTTGACGGGCAGCGTGTTGGATAGCTCTGTTGGTCTCGTCCGGATGACGCGTGCTGCGGGTTGTGGGGCCTACGTGCTGCTCAGACGTCCAAACTAGGCGGGGTGGGTCCCGCTGCGAAGGGGATTCCTGGACGAACGATCCCTGGAAGGCGACTGGGTTGGTGCTGCTGGTGGGAGACCGGGTGGCTCCGATCGCAGAGCGGTGAAGATTACTGTCCCGGGTCTGTTTTGTTGTTTCAGGGTTGCGCGACCCAACGAGATCGGCTGCTGCGATCAATCCCGACGTCGGATCGACGTGAAATCTATGCCGTTGGAAAGCACTTTTAGAGAGCTACGATCCAAGGTCAGAGAAAGAATTTTTTCTATCCCTGTAATGGCCTTGGTTGAATTTATAACCTACTGGTTCAGAGAACTAGATCTAGTAGGTCAGATTTGGATCTGCCTGAGAATGGGGTTTGACCAGTGGGAAAACGTTAGATCTGGGAGTTGGGCCCTTTATGAAAGTTGGAGAGGGGGACGTAAGGAAGACGCCAATATTTTTTGTGGATTTTCTAGAGGTGGTTTGATAGGGGAAATAGATTTTTTACTGGACAGGGGTCGGATCTAGACTGCACAGGATAGAACAAATTTACGCCTGAGTTTTAATTTTTTAGAGGAAACAAATAACTTATAAATTCATGAAAATAATGATGGAGGTAGGTTTTGGTGGACAGAACACCCAATCCAAATTTGAGCTCAATCAGAAATGGTGAAGGGGGTCGAACAACGGAAGAACAAGCCTGCTGTAACAAGATTTGCACATATGGCAGGTTGTTGGGGTTGGAAAGAAGGAAATGGTAAAAATAGCAAACGTAGGTTTAATGAGCTGAATTTTTTTATGGAGGATGGGTGGGACGTGGGAGACTCACCCTCAAATTTTGGGCATGACCTGAGCTCTTGATAGAGAGTTAAAAATCTCGCAATATGGTTCTATCTAGGGATGGACAAAACTCTGAAGAAGCGGCGACGGTGGTGCGATGGCGACTCGATGGTGGCGGCACTTAGAGAGGTGGTGGAGGAGAGGCTTCACACCTCTAAAATCAGAGCACTCACAGCTCTAGGGGGGAGAGAGGGGTGCCCTTGGGCCTTGTGAGCAAAAATGGATTTTTCTTCTCATTAATGCTAAGTAATTCACAAGATACAAGGTATATATATAGAGAAAATGTAAAAAGACCTAAACTACCCTCAGATCTAGGTTAGGGGATGGGTATACAAGGGATAGAAGATATTCCCCCCACATGGTCAAAAAAAACACACAATAAAAAATGATTTACAAGAAGGGTGCGCCCCCCCCCCCCCTTTTAAGAGACCAAAATGGATTTTTCTTCCATATTTAATCCTTGGTCCAAGTCCACATTTGGACCATGGACCAGCCCCCACGGGCCCTGGAGTCCATGTGGAACAATAAGGGGGAGGGAGGGGGCCCCCGCTGGGCCTACGTACCCTTTTGCAAAGAAACCCAATGGCCTTTTGCAAATAAACCCACTAAGACTAAAAATTGCGTACCCAATTAACACAAGGGTATAAATATAAATATAAAAGGACATAAATGCAAAACAAAAAGTTAGTGCCCGGTGTTGATTCCCATCAATTCTCCCTGGGTGGGAAGAACTCGACCCCGTCGAGTAAGGGGTGCGGTTGCTCGTGTGACTTCTGCGGATCCGTCACCGAACCTGGAAGTGCGAAGTACGCTCCACTGCAAGTAATCGACACATGCTCATCCCGTATATATTTGATATGCTCACGCTGCTGTGGGAATGAGGCTAGAGGTGGACACTCCGGGGTGGGGTCACTCTCAAAGGGGAGGACGCGGCTCGAAGACTCACTAGGAATCACCGCTGGTTCACTTTATGTGACTAGATCCGATATGTTGAGGTAGAGCCGATCCCAAATTCTGGCAAGTCTACAACGTATGCATTAGATCCGACTTGCCTCACACTCAAAAGGGACTAACATCGTGAGCTGCTCTAATATGCTGGACACATGCATGGACAGACACACAAGACCCTAGACAAACCTACTGTTAGTCCGACCCATACAGGTGCGATGGTGGACCAGGACATCCGAATGTGTGATGTGCATACATGAGATGCACCCGATGGTTGGCAGAACGGGGAAATCCTAGACATCCTAAGATGCACCAGTCATGCACATTGGATTTGGATGCGGGAGGGCTAAGAGAACCAAAATCACCTTGCCAATGAACAGACTTGATGGGTGTATATGGATCGGCCCGTGGGGAAGGGGTGTGGTAGCGGACTTCCCTAACAAGGTGGAATGGATAAGGTGGGTCATATGGCTTACTAGGGAAGGGATCGAAGGGATCAAAGAAAGTATGACCCCTCGATATGGATTCCCCCATGACACAGTCCAAAGTTTGAAATCCTGGAAGGTATAAATAATCACCTTCATGCATTGTGATTGGTGGGATGACGGTCATGTGTACAAGGTATGGTTCCTCCCTCGGGATAAAAGGAATGAAGTTTGGCTCGGCCGGTAGAGGGAGAAATAAAAGTACCTCTGTGGTGACATGACCCATGGTGCACACAGAGGTAATGGGCCCTAAGGCTAGATGTGTGAAGCTATGACTATGTGGTTGGTCGAAGCCTCGGGCCAACATACATGTTAACTTCATTTGCCTGTCTAGTCCCCTGATAAGGTCTTCAAAAATAGCAACATGATGGAAAGATCGGAATGTGGTATGGAAGGAGTTGAGGGGCACTAATAGGAGTGTAGGGTCCATGGATGGATAGGAAGGTGGGACCAAGCCATTCTTGAGCCAGCTAAGTAGTGGCTCGGTGATGAAAAGTGTTCCCGTTAGAAACACGAGTGGCTCGGGCTGAGGTGGCTTCGAATAAAGATCGGAAGGTAAGGGTGGTGGCAATGGAGATCTCATGGATAGGGAAGGACTGTCCTCCCGAAGGGGAAGAGGTCCTTGGGACCCCGTAGGTGCGGCCGGGTTGGGGCTATCGGCTATGACCTCCCTAGGCTCGGGTATGGCTACCTCCTATCTCGGAAGTGGGCAAGGGGAGGCTAATGACTCAATATAAGCACACCTCTTATCCACCTGATCCAAAATCATTTGTACGAGTTCGACAACGGTGCGGGTTGGAGTAGGGGTATCGTGGTGGACTCGCTCGTAATCAACTGGCCTAGGCTTGGGTCTAGGCTCATCTACGTGTGGGGCTCTTCTCCGACTATGCCCCAAGGTTGGAGGTGATTGGGTGGGGTCGGTTGGGGGTGCCTAGGTGAGGCTGGTTGGAGGCGACTGGGTGGGGCAAGTAGATCTTTCTAAGCTCATCCTTCATCTTCCGCCATGACTCGATAGGCCATTGCCTCCTAACCTCCCTCATACGCTCAATGCTCTCCCATTTCTAAGCGGCCTCGTGGACGAGCCTCTTTTGGGCAAAGCTGACTTGCATGGCATCAGACATAGTGTAACACTCGAAATACTTGTCCATGGTGGCTTCCCACTTGAGATAGTCGCTTGGGACCTTGGAGCCATGAAAGTTTGAGGCTTCGGGCCTATGGAAGTGGATGGGATGGTTTTCAAACCCATGGATGTCATGCAGCCAGTGATATCGCCTGGGCGATTGGGACTCCACGGGAGACTGGGGAACTATAGGACGGACATGAAGACACTTGGTGACAAGACACAAGACACGACCCTAAACACTAATGCAAGTATGAATGCTGACTCGACTACCAACCTAGACTCAACCAATTTCTGGTACGTGGCGGAGTTACAGGATCCGAAGATTCTCTAACACAAGTGTGCGACCTTCCTGATAGGCGTAACCTAACGTTCGGGCAACACATTTTGATACACCGGGTATTGGGATGCAATGCAACCTTGGACCGATGTAAATGGCACTTTTTTTTGAGCAAATACTACCCTTGACTCAACCTTCCTCTCTGATACCAATTTGATGCGGGACGGACAGCGAACCTGGGACTCAAGCTCGTAACTTGTCCCTAAGTGAGGGAAACGCGGGATCGTGCGCGGTTGAGGAACCGGCAATGAGTCGGGTAATCAGCTCTTTTTTGTGTTCGGATCGGGTCATGGGATGGGTTTCGCTCTCTCTCGCAGTGGTGATTTAAATTTGAACGGGCTAGTAACCTATCACTCACATCGACATATACAAATAAATACGAGTAAAGTAAATACCGAGATGGGAAGCGGACATGATATCTCCACGCTCCGGGCGTGGGGAAGACGACCCCGGCCAAGTACGGTAACTCCCGGTAAAAATATTACAATAATTACATAAATGAATTTACTGCTCACTCCATGCAGGGAGGTAAAGGGCTACACAAGGGGCCCGGGAGGACCAATCTTGGGTTGACGGGCAGCGTTTTGGATAGCTCCGTCAGTGCCGTCTAGATGACGCATGCTGCGGGTTGTGGGGCCTGAAGTCCCGTGATCAATGCCACCCAAGAGGGGAGGGGGTGAATTGGGTGATAATAGATTTGAAGAACTTTTCAAAAAATTAAAATATATATGAAGAGCAACCAACAAACAAGAATAGATCTGAAGAAATCCAAAAAGGGTCTGGCTAAAACAACCCCTATAGCAGTTCTTTAGTACCAGGCAGAGTATGGAAATCTGAGGATTCTCTCACACAAGATATCTTCCTCCCGACAGGATTAACCGTGTTGATCAGAAGGTACCTTTTGATATACCAGAGATCTCCCGTAGAAGGTTAGTAAAGCTAGATCTAAATAAGGGAACTATGTGATAACGCAATATGCAACTGAGCTAGGGCAGAATAGAGGTAGGAGATAAGGAGCAAACCACGTAGAACACCACGATTTTTATGTGGTTCGGATGCAACAACTGCAACCTACGTCCACCCCTCACACAAGGTGAGGATTCACACACTATCTTGTAGGAAGTTACAAGATCAACAACATACACACACACACACACACACGTGAAGAGTATAGAACTCCCACGAAGGTGCAAGATAACCGACACACAAGAACGGTGAACAACAACAAAGAACTTACACACACATGGATTTGTCTAGATCCACACACACACAAGTGATTGAAGGTTACAAGAAGACACAACTCAGCTCAAACAAGAATGGAAGAAGAAGAATAAAAAGAATGGAAACACAAAACAAGCTCCCCCTTAATGGATGAAGGTGATATGGGATGAATCTTGATCTCAGCTCAATGTCAACTTGATTTGGATGTAGATTTGCCCTTGAAAGCTTCAGCTCCTGGATGAAGAATTCCCCATGAATCACTGTTCACGGCTACAGTACCATCTCCTTCTTCCTTGATAGCCTACCCTTGTTCTTCCATGAAAAAGCCTTAGGGTTTATGACCCCAATGAGATCTTTTATAGATCTTGGAAGGTCAGGAGACAAGTCCCCAGACCAGATCCACAAATCACTCCTCGACTGAGAGCAATGGGCTTAAACAAATGGGAGAAGCACCCTCTTCTCGAGTTAGAACCAGAAAGTCAAAAAGGGCTGCCTTGGGGATTTCGGTCGACCGGAAATATGGGGGCAGTCGACCGAAACCTGTAAATATTGAAGTACTTCATTTATGGAAAATGCGATCGACCGGCCACTGCCCATTGGTCGACCGAAACCTGTAAATTTTGAAGTTCTTCGTTTCTGGAAAATCTAGTCGACCGGCCTTAGGGTGTTGGTCGACCGAAATGGCCCAGTCCTACAAAATTAAATTGTTAGCCTAGTGAAATTTATCAAAGTGCCAATGGCTTTAAGTGAATGATTGTTTCATGTATTTTGGGGTTTGTTTGACTAGGTTAACTCAATTTGAAAACATTGATGCAATCAGAACGTGAGAACTTTCCACAGGATATTTAAACTCAAACTTAAACCCACTTGACTCGTGTTTTGATTCCATTGACACGGACCGAGACAAAATCGTAACTCTGAGTTTTGTTATCATCAAAATCATTCAAGGAGACTCAACAATCTCCCCCTTTTTGATGATGACAAAACTCGAGTAGAAAAGAGCATAAACGAGTCAACCAAGAAATAATACATTTGAATCATTCATATATGCTCAGATGTTGATTGAAAATAAAACCAGTAGATCTAGTAGGTGGCCAAAACCAAGTGCATTACATCATTTCATTTCAGTTCAAGGATCTAATACAAGGATTGACACACGGCAAGGACTTCCAACATGACTCACAAAATGCAAGGCACGAGATGCAAGCTAACAAGATGCAACATGACTCACAAAGACTCAAGCATGCAAGCAAGCAAACAAAATGCATAACATATATATAAGACCTGACATAACTACTTCTCCCCCTTTGGCATCATCAAAATGGGGAGTGGGTTACAGGACATGTGAACATAAATGACACGATGAAAACACAAGGACAGCAAAGGAGCGGGGTGATCCAGAGTCCCCTCGCGAGCATCGTCACCCAAAGCACCATCATCATCGCCGGAGCCATCAGCAGGAGCTGGAGGAGGAGGAAGACGATCCTCAATTCTATGCAGAATTTCATCATGATGAAGAGGCTATCTACGGAGGCTAAGAAGGGCACGATTGTTGATCCGGAATGCTTCATGGGTATCTTCGTGGCTGGCATAGAGAGTGGCCATGTGGGTAGAAAGGTCATCCAGAGCATGGGTTAAAGAGTCCATTCGTCCAGTCATAGTGTCCATGAAGGTGTCCAGTCGATCAAGGGATGAGTAGATCCGGGTTTCCACGCCTAAGACACGTCTATCAAGAGCCTCATAGTCCCCCCAAGGAGGATGACCAGCACCCTGAGTAGAGGACCCCCCGTGAACAAACTGTGGAGGTGGTGGCATCTCCTGATCCATATGTCGAGGTGAAGGTGGGGGAGGCTGATCCTCCGCCTGAACTGGAGGGGGTGCATCCCCATGAGCCTGCTGCTGCTGTGGTTCTTCGTCATTAGCAAATTGTTTTGCATAGGTGGGAATATCCCATGTAAGCTCACCATCTTCATCCCAGTAATATCCAAGATTGAAGAAAATCTTGTGTTCATTGTAGATATCATCTTGGCGAACTGGAAATGACATATCATTTGCCATATCTACCCCAACATAGATGAAGACTCCTGTCAACTGGGATGCATAAGGTAAAGATCGCCCCAAGTTGGTTCGGCATGAGTTAATCAAATCAGTCATGAGCCGACCCATATTCACGGAGATCCCATTCATGACTGGTAAAAGAGAAACCTATGAACCTCTGTCACTTCATTTCTACTTCCACCTTTTGGATAAATCGAAGTAGTAAACATGTGGTGTAGAACATGCTGCAATGGGGGAAAGTGATTGGCATTTAGCCTGATGAGATCACTCACTCCCCGAACATAATCACAACCTGTCATAGCATGGAAAGTATCCTCCACCTCACCATGTCCAAAAGACATATCGGCCCCCCAGGCTGAGACTCCTAAGGCACGCCAAAAAAGGTCGGGTGTAATATGTATCTCAATATCCTGAACAACTGTGAATAATGCTCCATTTCTCTCAACTAGATTCCCATAAAATTACTGGACTAGGTGTGGATAATACCTAGTATATCTGGAGACAAAATCATTCCATCCATCTTGAATCGAAAAGAGTGCAAACAAATCAGGCAAAATCTATTGCATCCCTGTGGTTTTGATGATGTCTCACCCTATAAATCAATCTTCTATCTCTAGATTAATGCTGTTTCATCATGTGAGTGAGTACAGTTCGTTTGGTTGTCAGATAAGCATGCTATCTTGATTCTATCTACACTGTTTGGTTAATATGAACAGTAGTGGGTCGACTCATCAGTAAGGGTGGGTCAACGCATCAGAGCATTGATAGTTTGGGCACAAAGTCTATACACCAGCTTGATCCATTTAGTCTGTACATTGGCATATCCTCTTCTAGTATGTACATCGGGCACTTTCTAACTGAAGTCCATACACTGGTCTTAATACTCATAGTTAGTTCAGCTCAACCCTATACATCCTTCCAAGCTTCAACTCTATACATTGGATTGTCAAACTTCATGTCTATACACTGGCTACTGCATTGTCATGAAGTCTACACATCCGATAGTGTAAGTCTATACATCGCCCAGAGCCTTGTATGCAAAGTCTGAACAACGTCCGTTGTCAAGACTTCTTGAAGTCTGTACATCGGACTACTTCTTTTCAAGTCTACACATTGGCTCGTTCACTTCTGCAAAGTATGTACATTAGACTGTGGCAAAGTCTATACATTCGGTTCCTTGGGCAAAGTCTAAACATCGCTTAGTCTGCACATTGCCTTCAGCCCAAGTGTTCAAAGCCAAGTCTATACAACGCCAACTCAACACATTGAACAGTTCTCCAAGTCTATACACTAGACTTCATTTCTCTAAGTCTATACACTGGTCTGTGATTCACCAACTCTGTACATTCGATATCTTTACCTACGCATTAGCCAAGTCCATACACTCAACATTTCCCTACGCTTTCCTGGCCAAGTCTGTACATCACTAAGTGTGTACATTGCATGCTGCTCAAACGTTCAATGTCTTCAAAGTCTGTACAGCGTCCGTCTTAGCCAGCGTCTCATGCTGCGTCTTAGGCAAGTCTGTACATCGGCCTCATTCGTTCAAGTCTATACATTGAACTGCTCTTCAAAGTCTGTACAGCGTCGGTCTCAGCCAGCGTCTCATGCTGCGTCTTAGGCAAGTCTGTACATCGGCCTCATTCGTCCAAGTCTATACATTGAACTGCGTCCTAGGATAGTCTGTACAGAGGCTTCGATTTACCAAGTCTGTACATCAGCTTCATTCGCTCAAGTCCACACATCCACATTGGTTCATCAAGTCTATACATCCACTTGAGCTTCACCAAGTCTGTACAACGCTGAAGTGATGGGGACATCACCTCCCATTGCATTCGGCATGGTCTAGTCATTTAATTTTGAGTCCTATGTAATTTTTATTTGAGTCATTTGATGTATTTTCCCTTTTAATTGAGTCATGTTCCTAGGTCTTGTGTTTATTTCCCTAAGTTTGAGTGTCATTAGGTTGTCTAGTTAGCTATTGGGCCCAATTCATTGGGCTTGGCCCAAGGGCTCCCCCTACCCCCTCGGTTATTTGTCATTGAGTCAATTGTCAGGGACTTTTGTAGAAATGTGGGTTTCCTATAATAGGACCCCATTCCCCCCCATTTCAACTTAATGAATCAATGAATGAAAAAACTTGCCATTTTGAGAGTTTACACTTCTTATCTAGTGGAGAGATTCTATTTTTTGGGTGAGAAACCCTAGGGGAGAGATTCCCCACCCTTCCCTCTCTTAATCTCTCTTTTTCACTCCACTTTCTCTCTCCTCAACATCCAAATTCAAATTTTCTTCTCTCTCCTCCCTTCCCAACCACCTCCACTCCCCACCTACCCCATTTAAGCCTCTTCCCATTCCCCACAACCCTCATCAATACTCCACCCCTTCCCAAGACCCCCTCCACCAATCCTCTCCTCACCATCCAACCCCCAACTAACCCTCCCACTTTCTCAAGCACCCTTCCCCAACACAACCCCCCCATTCCCAAGACAAAAAATTAACCCCACCCTTAAACCTATTTTCAAATATCCTTTCCCTCTCTCCATTCCAACCAAATTCGCAGCCCCCACTACCACCATCTATTGGACCCTCTTCCAGACCTTATTCTCCACCTCCCACACCTTAGAACACCCCCTCCAAGACCCCCTTACAACCAGGGGTCACACCCACACTCATCTACCCCCTTCCCCTTCTTCTTTCTTGGTCATTGGAAGCTACTTCGAAGTTGCTGTTTGCTGTCCAGAGGTTACAGATGAACCAGCAACTTGCAGCGGCCACCACGACTTTCTCCGGAAGAGTTTGAAGACCCAAGAGCCATCATCGGAAGCGTCTACCAATCTCCTTCGCAACAGAAGTGGTTTCATCTTCTTCCGATCTCCGAGCCATCCAGGAGGTCCATTCTTCCACAACTGTGAAGTTTTGCCTCAGCTGAGGACCTGAGCTAGATTAGAAGCTCTGCCACGACGAACCCCGAAGGAATCAGTCCATTAGTTCTTCTTCAAAGTTCTTCATCGCCCAGTCTACTTCCAGAATCAAGAAATAAAACTTCATTCGGCATTCGTGATCCAGAGTTCTCATTTTTCTCCCTCAGCTACGCAGATCTGCTACTCATAGTCTGCACCGACCAGTCGCCATTGATCTGCATCACCTAGTCTTCTCTGACATCGGTTGGCTTCCCCGTCAGTTTTGCTACGAAAAGGACTCGTCCACGGTTCCAATGACTCTGACGGTGCTCAATTTTGAGTTTGGGACCTGTCGGGGCATCCTCTGCAACCTGCTATTGGAAACCAGGAGCTAGCTCTGCAGAGATCCTGATCCGGAGAGAAAAGCTTCACCACGACAAACCCCAGAGGAATCAGGCCACGAACTCTTCTACGTTCGACTCTACTTCCCACTGTCTGCATAGACCACTCCTCACTTTTCTGAGTCCTCTGATCTTCACCGGCATCTTTTGGCATCCCCGTTTGTTCTGCTGTAAAGAGGACTCACCCACGGTTCCAACGGATCTAACGGTGACTAATTCGGAGTTCAGGAATGGTCGGGGCAGTCGCGTCTTCCTATTGTTGATAGTCTGTTGCAGACAGTCCGAGATTCAGCAACCCTGTTCGTACTCCCGCCCAGGCCGCCAGCGACCCCTGAAGAAATTGGCAAAATTCAGAGGCACTCCTGTTCCAGAGACGAAGAGATCCCCACGGGTCTCACCCTCAGTGAAATTCCAGAGAGAGTTCTGCGGCCTCCACACCCTCTGTCTGTCAGCTATTACAGAGAGAAGGCTGATTCGGTGTCATCACTTCTTCATCACTCTTAGCACTAGTTTCTCCTCCCCGCTTGGCCGGCTGAAGGCCCCTCCCTGTGTGGAGGTAGTGTTTGGATGTAACTATCATCTTCCCTTCCCCACGATCCCCCCCTTGCATGGGGTGTAGTGTTGTAATAGCTTAAACAGGTCAAGCTACCCCGGCGCAGCATGTGGGGAACCCACGCTTCCCCGCTCGCCCTCATCTCCGAGCGGGACCGGTTTCTTCAAACCGGTCGAGTGAGTGCTCCAAAACTTTGCTCTAATTCATGCTTGTTCTTTCAATATTAGTTCATAAACTCCGCTGGCCGTGATGAGAGCCCGATCCTTAAGCTCTTGTGCTATAAGTGATCACCGTGGGAAAAGAGAGAAACCGGTGCCTTTGGCACTTGGTCGGCCCCATTGTCTTGGGCTTCCACATCCATTGGGAATCAAGTCTTGACCTTGCTGGCCCTCTACCAGCAAGGGCCCAACCCCTCAACCTCACCTTGGCATTGCCAAGATACCCCAGGCTTGGGTGAGCGACGAGAGAGCGGCGGCCCAAATTGGCCCATTTAGATTACGAATGTGCTTGCTTGCTTAAGTCCAAGGTCGTGTCACATCAATTGGTATCAGAGCCAGGTTATTGACTTGTCTCTATCAAGTTAAGTCCTAGGGCATACTTGCATTGGAGTCATCATCAATCCGACCCTTGCATTGATTTCCCCGATCATCATGGCCACCTACTTAGCCTACTCACCACCCATGGACTTCATCCTAGATAGGGATATTACCTTTGACGGATCGCATTCTAGTGACTATCTTAGGTGGGAGGCTACCATACAAAAGTACTTTGAAAAGACTTGGGTATATAGATCCACGAGAGTCTGAAAGGCCAAGGGACGACTTCGAGGTCAAGCCAAAAGTAAGTGGGAACACATAGAGGGATTAAGGAGGGTTAGGAGGCAAGAGCCGATTTCCTCATGGGATGATATGAAGGTTGAACTTAGGAAGATCTACATCCCCAAATATTCCCACCCCTTCTACTCAAACACCCCTAGCCCGAGGTGCACTACCACTCCTCCATCCCCACCCGATCAACTTGATATCACCTTTAGGCCTCCTCCCCCACCACTCCCAACAAATCACTTCTCCACCATCATAACTTCACTTTGCAACCAAGTCCTCTCCCTTAAGGCCCAAATAAACCAAACATCCACCTCTCCACCAAATCCCCTAAGGGTCCCCACACTCCAACCAAAACCCCCTTCCGCAAACCTCACTATCCAAACTCAATTGGCCCCCACTTTCCCCCCTCCACAACTGGTCGATCCCAAGGGGAAGAGACCCCTATCCAACCCAGTTTTCCCAATAAGGACTACCACTCACCCTATTCTCACCATTCAAACCCAAGTAGACCCCATTTCCATCCCTCCACCTAGAACCATGTCGGCCACCACCACCCAACCCAAATCCCATCACCCGACCCACCTTCCACTTCCAACCCCAATCCTATCCCAACCTAAGCCTCCAATACTTCCACTCCCAAACCCCACACTACCAATCCCAAACCAAGTTTCCCTTTACCCTCCACCCCGGGAGCACCACACACCAACCCTCATCACCCCAAAAGACCCTCTCACCTCCTTGGTAGAAGAACTCAGACCCAATTCAATAGTTGAGGACACTCCAAACCCACTCCCCACCTTGGAGGAAACCCAAGTCCAAGTTGAGAAAGAAACATCACACGATGGTCCTCACCTTACATCACCCTCTCAAGTTGGGACCAAGCTCATCTTAGAAGAACCCATTGTTAGTTGGCTAAAGGAGAGCCCAATTAGAGAGATCCGGGCCCATGTTTTCCCTCCCATAGAACAATACCTTCCCTTAGTGCCCTTCTTCTCCTATCACACCACAATCCAAGCATCCTATCAAGTGGAGACCTCAGAGGACCTTCTCAAGGCCATAGCATGGCAATTAGAGATGACTAGCATGTTGACCCCTATGGTAGAACAACCTAGGAGCCTTAGCCTCCTACACCTATGCATAGGGTCTATCACCTCGGTTTGCACCATTTGTTACTACACTAGCGACCTCCTTCTATTCCTCCCTACACCCGATGAGCCCAACCTTCTCCTCGATTTAGAGCTTCTTATCTCGGGTAGAAAGTCAAGCCCTCCACTCATGGCTGACCCACTTGCCAAGAACATTAGCCCAACTATCATGGAGAATGATGACTTAGCACCTTTTGAGGATCTTGAGGACATGGAGTTCTTCCCCCTAGGTAACCCATTTTATGATCCATATGATCCATTCCAATGGGAGTCAAGAGACTCGTGTGACCCAAACACTTTATCCACCACCCACCTTTCCCTAAACCAACTCACAATGTTTGACCCAATTCACTCCATCTTAGACCCGGGTTACACCTTGGGAGTCATAACCTTGGACCATATATCCCTAGGTAATAAGGTGGTGCCCCACCCCATGATGACCACCTTCTTAGATCCATTCGATCCTTTCCAATGGGAGTTTAAAGGTTGTCCCACACCTATACACATGGAAGTCACTTTTGGGAAAAGTATGCATGTGTCTAGGCTTTCCACACCCCTTGGCATGAACACGATGTTGGGTCCATTCATTCATATCACCCACATGTCAAGTAGAAAGTATGAGTGGTCTATATTCGGATGTCATGGTCCACCTTCATTCATCATGGGTCTTAAGCATGTCAAAGGCATCTACGGATGTCCGGGTCCTCCTATATTTATCACCAATTTGCATGATAGGGCCACCTACGGGTGCCCCGGCCCACCTAGGCTAACCAAAGTCTACACTGCAACATTACACAATAGGTCTACTTTTGGTTGCCCAGGTCCACCCATCACCCCCAGAATGTCTGCATTCACAACATTGCATAAAGAGATCCGCAAGCACATTAGCAAGAAGAATGTGACTTATAAAAGGCGAGCCGACTCTCATCGACGTCACCAAAAATCCCATGAGGGTGACTTTGTGATGGTAAGAATGGAGAGGCTCTCCCCGGGAGCCATCTCCAAATTGAGGCCACATGGGGCTGGTCCCTTCCAGGTCCTGAGGCGCATTAGTGCACATGCCTATGAGTTAGATTTCCCCGAGGAATATGGGGTAAGTCCCACATTCAGTGTCACCGACCTAGTGCCATACAAGGGACCCACGGTGGTACCTAGTGAGGATATTGAGCCTATTCCCTCCGTTAAGAGAGCACCCACCCGTGAGGAGAGTCCACTAGCCAAGAGAGCCCAGCGTGAGTGCATTGAACGAATATTGGATGAACAGGTCACTACCACCAGGAGCAAAGTATACAAGCGCTATCTCGGCAGGTGGATGGATCGGTCTCGTTCGGAAGACTTGAGGGTAGTATCACTTCTACACCGTCCAAGGAGGGAAGGACACTTACTCGACGGAGTCGAGTTCTCCGCACCCCGGGAGTATGATGGGGACATCACCTCCCATTGCATCCGGCATGGTGTAGTCATTTAATTTTGAGTCCTATGTAATTTTTATTTGAGTCATTTGATGTATTTTCCCTTTTAATTGAGTCATGTTCCTAGGTCTTGTGTTTATTTCCCTACGTTTGAGTGTCATTAGGTTGTCTAGTTAGCTATTGGGCCCAATTCATTGGGCTTGGCCCAAGGGCTCCCCCTACCCCCTCGGTTATTTGTCATTGAGTCAATTGTCATGGACTTTTGTAGAAATGTGGGTTTCCTATATATAGGACCCCATTCCCCCCCATTTCAACTTAATGAATCAATGAATGAAAAAACTTGCCATTTTGAGAGTTTACACTTCTTATCTAGTGGAGAGATTCTATTTTTTGGGTGAGAAACCCTAGGGGAGAGATTCCCCACCCTTCCCTCTCTTAATCTCTCTTTTTCACTCCACTTTCTCTCTCCTCAACACCCAAATTCGAATTTTCTTCTCTCTCCTCCCTTCCCAACCACCTCCACTCCCCACCTACCCCATTTAAGCCTCTTCCCATTCCCCACAACCCTCATCAATACTCCACCCCTTCCCAAGACCCCCTCCACCAATCCTCTCCTCACCATCCAACCCCCAACTACCCCTCCCACTTACCCAAGCACCCTTCCCACTACCCCAAGCACACCTTCCCTTCCCCAACACAACCCCCCCATTCCCAAGACAAAAAATTAACCCCACCCTTAAACCTATTTTCAAATATCCTTTCCCTCTCTCCATTCCAACCAAATTCGCAGCCCCCACTACCACCATCTATTGGACCCTCTTCCAGACCTTATTCTCCACCTCCAACACCTTAGAACACCCCCTCCAAGACCCCCTTACAACCAGGGGTCACTCCCACACTCATCTACCCCCTTCCCCTTCTTCTTTCTTGGTCATTGGAAGCTACTTCGAAGTTGCTGTTTGCTGTCCAGAGGTTACAGATGAACCAGCAACTTGCAGCGGCCACCACGACTTTCTCCGGATGAGTTTAAAGACCCAAGACCTATCGTCGGAAGCGTCTACCAGTCTCCTTCGCATCAGAAGTGGTTTCATCTTCTTCCGATCTCAGAGCCGTCCATGAGGTCCATTCTCCCACAACTGTGCAGTTCTACCTCGGCTGAGGACCTGAGCCAGATTAGAAGCACTGCCACGACGAACCCCGAAGGAATCAGTCCATTAGTTCTTCTTCAAAGTTCTTCATCGCCCAGTCTACTTCCAGAATCAAGAAACAGAACTTCATTCGGCATTTGTGATCTAGAGTTCTCATTTTTCTCCCTCAGCTACGCAGATCTGCTACTCATAGTCTGCACCGACCAGTCACCATTGTTCTGCATCCCCTAGTCTTCTCTGACATCGGTTGGCATCCCCGTTAGTTTTTCTACGAAGAGGACTCGTCCACGGTTCCAACGACTCTGACGGTGCTCGATTTTGAGTTTGGGACCTGTCGGGGCATCCTCTGCAACCTGCTGTTGGAAACGAGGAGCTAGCTCTGCAGAGATCCTGATCCGGAGAGAAAGCTTCACCACGACAAACCCCAGAGGAATCAGGCCACGAACTCTTCTGCGTTCGACTCTACTTCCCACTGTCTGCATAGACCACTCCTCACTTTTCTGAGTCCTCAGATCTTCACCGACATCTTTTGGCATCCTCGTTTATTCTGCTGTAAAGAGGACTCACCCACGGTTCCAACGGTTCTAACGGCGACTGATTCGGAGTTCATGAACGGTCGGGGCAGCCGCGTCTTCCTATTGTTGATAATCTGTTGCAGACAGTCCGAGATTCAGCAACCCTATTCGTACTCCCGCCCAGGCCGCCAGCGACCCCTGAAGAAATTGGCAAAATTCAGAGGCACTCCTGTTCCAGAGACGAAGAGATCCCCACTGGTCTCACCCTCAGCGAAATTCCAGAGAGAGTTCTGCGGCCTCCACACCCTCTGTCTGTCAGCTATTACAGAGAGAAGGCTGATTCGGTATCATCACTTCTTCATCACTCTTAGCACTAGTTTCCCCTCCCCGCTTGGCCGGCTGAAGGCCCCTCCCTGTGTGGAGGTAGTGTTTGGATGTAACTATCATCTTCCCTTCCCCATGATCCCCCCCTTGCATGGGGTGTAGTGTTGTAATAGCTTAAACAGGTCAAGCTACCCCGGCGCGGCGTGTGGGGAACCCACGCTTCCCCGCTCACCCTCGTCTCTGAGCGGGACCGGTTTCTTCAAACCGGTCGAGTGAGTGCTCCAAAACTTTGCTCTAATTCATGCTTGTTCTTTCAATATTAGTTCATAAACTCCGCTGGCCGTGATGAGAGCCCGATCCTTAAGCTCTTGTGCTATAAGTGATCACCGTGGGAAAAGAGAGAAATCGGTGCCTTTGGCACTTGGTCGGCCCCATTGTCTTGGGCTTCCACATCCATTGGGAATCAAGTCTTGGCCTTGCTTGCCCTCTACCAGCAAGGGCCCAACCCCTCAACCTCACCTTGGCATTGCCAAGTTACCCCGGGCTTGGGTGAGCGACGAGAGAGCGGCGGCCCAAATTGGCCCATTTAGATTGCGAATGTGCTTGCTTGCTTAAGTCCAAGGTCGTGTCACATCATGAAGTACTTGAGCTTCACAAAGTCTATACATCGCTTCAAGCGATTCAAGTCTATACAGACTGCCTTTACACTCAGAGTCTGTACATCGGTTCATCAGCCGATCGTTTCATTCAGAAATCTCCAAGTCTGTACAGCCGAATGTCTAATGCATCGTCTCACCCTGGCAGAGTCTATACACTGGCTAAAGCTGTCGAAGTCTATACATCTCCGTTGGGGTTCAAGTCAATACATTGCTCACCGTCTTATTAAGAGTCTCACACAGGTTCCAAGTCTGTACACTGTTTAGGCTTCGTGAAGTCTATACAGTGGCTGAAGCTTTGTTATGTTTACACATTGGTAAGGCTCGCTTGCATTGATTCATCACATGTCTATACACTGCCTTCATATGCACTGTTCATATGTCTATACACTGCCTTCACATGCGTTTTATTCAGTAAGTTTGTACACTCTCTCACGATGTACACACTTACTCAGTTGTGTGGCTGAAGCTTTGTTAAGTTTACACATTGGTAAGGCTCGCTTGCATTGATTCATCACATGTCCATACACTGCCTTCATATGCACTGTTCATATGTCTATACACTGTCTTCACATGCGTTTTATTCAGTAAGTCTGTACACTCTCTCACGATGTACACACTTACTCAGTTGTGTTTCTGAAGTATATACATTCATGTTAATAGCCTGAACTAACTAAGTCTATACATTCCATATGTCTGTCTGCAGGCGATTCAGGCTAATGATTGGGCACGTGAACTGAGGTTGGCACCTGGCACGTGATCCAAGACAACAGGCGCATGACACGTGGATGGCAACCTAGTCAGGATGCTGCCATGTGGTCGAAATTCAAATTATCTGGCCAAAGTGCATGGGCGGGAACCTGGCAGCCACACGCCAATATCTGCTATAAATATAGAGCTTCATCCTTCAGTAGAAAAAAGATCATGAATAGAGAAAGCAGAAGCCATTGGTGAGAGTTTGCACGATCCAGAAAAGAAAAGGAGCAGAGAGTTCCAGATCCGAGAGGAGTTTGTTCGAGAGAGAGAGCAGTGTGTGTGTTAATGAATTGCTTCATTTGAAGCTACATTTGTATTGGGTTTTCAGAATCGATTTCTTCTTCATTATTTTTTGTTTCTACTTTGCTTTCGTTTCATTTTGTTCATCCTTATGATTTGAATTGTTTTCCCTCCGGTGTGTGGAGGAAGGGAGTATCACTCCAGTTTCCCTCTGTGTTGCAGAGGAAGAGAGATCGGTGATCTCTGGTGGTGTTAGTGACTGGTTGTCATTAACAGTTTCCCTCCGGTGTGTGGAGGAAGGGAGAGGATTCTCCGGTTGTGTTCTAGCTGGGAGCTAGAACAGGTTTCAAGTTCTGTGGGTAGCCGAACTTGGTTGAGGGATTTGTTTCCCTTGGTGTTCAAGCTGTGTGGTAGTATGTTGTTCGCAGACTGAGTCTGCATTGATCTAGCATCGTCTAGTGGAATCCTCACTCTAGTTGGAGTGAGGGGTGGATGTAGATTGCGGACTGCAATCGAACCACCTAAAAACTGAGTGCCTCCTCTATGGTTTGCTGTTGTTATCTGCGCTCTTCATCTGCTTGTCTCTTTGCTTCCATGTGATCATTTCGTCATTCTCAGTTACAGTTCTCTGTGTACGGGTTAAGGAGGTGCATTAGCAGTAGAATTTATTTTCCGCCTAAGTTTCTACAAATTGGGAGTGATCTATTCATCCCCCCCCTTCTATATCACTCTTACTGCGCTAACAATTTGTATCAGAGCAGGTTTACGCCATGTGGACGAACGGTCAAGGAAATGCTACTGGTCCTAGAACCTTCATGGCCGAAGGTCAATCCATTAGTCGCCCTCCTTATTTCGATGGTAGTAACTATCTATTTTGGAAGAACAGGATGGAAGTGTTCATCAGGGCTCAGAGTCATAAACTGTGGAGAGTAATCACGGTGGGGCCATATGATCTGCCACCAAACGAGGATGCTTGGACAGATGACCATGTCAAGCTCTCTTCACTCAACAGGACGGCGTTGAACATCATCCAGTGTGCTGTTCATCCAGAAGAATATGCTCGTATATCTGCATACAGAACTGCCAAGCGAATGTGGGATGAGCTGCAATTGATCTATGAAGGTACAGCTCAAGTGAAAGCCTCGAAGGTAAATCTTTACACTTCTAAGTATGAAATGTTTAAGATGAATGCAGACAAAAATATAACTGAGATGTATGCCAGGTTGTCTTTAATCACAAATACTCTTAAAGGGCTAGGGAAGGATCTTGCTGAGACAGATATAGTCAGAAAATCCTTAGATCTTTATCCCCGGCATGGCACACTAAAGCCATTGTGATTGTGGAGTCAAAAGATTTGACTATCTTGACTGTGAATGAACTCATAGGATCTCTTATGACCTATGAGATGAATTTCAAAGGAGGTGGAGAAGGAAGTGAGAGGAAGGGTAAGAATGTGGCTCTAAGGGCATCCCGCAACAAGGGTAGCAACAGTGGGAGCAGCAGCAGTAGCCCCGAGTCTAAGTCCGAGCTTGAATGTTTGTCAAATCTCGACCAGGAGGAGCAGGCAATGCTCACTAGATAGTTCAGAAAATTTCTGAAGAAAAAGGGAAAGACCTTTATGAAGAAGAAGCCACACCCTTTCAACAAGAATGCTGAATTTACTAGTTACAGGGATAAAAATCCTAAGAGACTAACTTGTTTTAATTGTAACAAACAGGGACATATGAAAGTCGAATACCCAGACCTCCAGAAGAAGGGTCCCTATCTTCAGAAGAAAAACATAAAGGTGCAGAAGAAGAAGAAGCCACAGGCGATGGTCTGCACATGGAGCGAGGAAGAAGAAGACCCAGAAGAAGCTTCCTCAGAAGAATATGAAGATGGAATTTGCCTTATGGCAAACAGTGAAGAGGAGGTAATAAACGTTTTTGAAAATTTCTCAATTGATGACTGGGAGGATGCTTATGGTGACTTGCTAGATAAATTTAATTCCCTTAGCAAAGAGCACAGAGTTCTGAAAAGAAAATTTAACACAAATGTTGAAGAACAAACTCTGATCTGTGAAGAAAATGAGAAGCTAAAAGAACAACTAGAAGAAATGACCTCACTAAGGAAAGAAAATGATAAGCTCAAGGAAGAAACTCAAGAAAGTCAAAAACAGCTCAATGAATTCAAAACTAAAATTGAAGAAAGCATGAATGAAATTAGAGTGAATTCAGATAAATATGAAGCTGTGAAGAAAGTAAATGTTGAACTCCTAAAAAATTCTGAGTCCCTTCAAAAGGAGCTGGAAGACAAACAGAAAGTCTTAGAAAAGTTTGTCCAAGGAAAGACTAGCCTAGATGCTATACTAGGGACTAGGGTTAATTTCAATAAGGAAGGTCTAGGCTATGACCCAACCAACAAGAGACCCTTGCAATTCAAGACCATCATCTTCTGCCCAGAGAAGGGAAAAGAAAAGCTGGACACACCATCCAGCTCAAACAGCTCTAAGGAAATTCAAAGTCCTAAAGAAAACACAAAAATCAGTAGTGGACAACCATTTAAGATGGGAATGAATTTTATGAAGAATAACACTAAGCCCACTTACCAGAACACAAATGGTAGATGGACCAAGAAAGTAAATCAGAATAAGAGCTGGAATTACAACAATCAGATGGGTCCAAACAGGACCTACTGGAGAAATAACTTTCATGGTCAAAGATATGCTAATCAACAAGCCTACAGGAAATTTCCTAGGAATAGGAAGACTAATGAATGGAATAGAACTCACTTCTCCAGTTCAGCTAGATTCAACTTTAATAAACCAGAAAGGAAGGTGCTAGAGAAAACCATGCTGAAACAAATCTGGATACCTAAACACTTGATCAGAGATTTGAACAATGTCATTGGACCCAACTCATCTTGGGTTCCAAATCACTCTGCTTGATGTATCTGTGTAGGTCGGCCTGGCAGCTAAAGACAACAAGTGGTACCTCGACAGTGGCTGCTCCAGGCATATGACAGGAGACCGATCCAAGTTTAGCAAGATAGAGATGAAGCCAGGGGGTCTGGTCAAGTTTGGAAAAAAGAACGAAGGTAAAATAATTGGAGTCGGAACAGTAGGTAAGTCTTCCACAAACTCCATTGAAAAAGTCTTACTTGTTGAAGGGCTTCAACACAACCTGATTAGCATTAGTCAATTATGTCACAGGGGTCACAAGGTTGTATTTGATGATAGTTCATGCAAAATCCTTGAAACAAATTCTGACATGGTTAAATTTGTAGCCAACAAGATTAATAATGTGTACATTGTAGACTTAGATGAGAAATCTGAATCTACTATTTACTTATCTGCCAATTCTGAAAATGATGCCTTTGAATGGCATAGACGTCTAGGTCATGCTAGCTTTTCAACTTTAAATAAATTGGTCAAGCATGATTTAGTTAGAGGCATGCCTAGAATTAAATTCAACTCAATATAAAAAGCATGTGATGCCTGTGCTCTAGGCAAACAGACCAGAAATTCTTTTAAATTAAGATCTGAGCCATTGTCTTCTAGACCAATGGAACTTCTTCATATGGACCTTTTCGGTCCAACTAGAACTAAGAGTCTTAATGGAAATAGGTTTGGCTATGTCATCATAGATGACTTCTCTAGATATTCATGGATATTTTTCTTAGCAAATAAGAATGATGCATTTCAAAAGTTTAATCTATTTTTTAATAAGGTCAAACAAGAAGGGAAGTACAAGGTTAGTTCTATTCAATCTGACCATGGAGGTGAGTTTGAAAATTCCATGTTTACTGATCTTTGTGACAAAGAAGGACTAACTCACAGGTTTTCTTCTGCCAGGACACCTGAACAAAATGGGATTGTGGAGAGAAGAAATAGAACAGTGGTGGAGATGGCCCGAACCATGTTGATTGAAAGTAAATTACCTAGAAGGTTTTGGGCAGAAGCGGCCAATACAGCAACCTACATAATCAACAGGGCCATGGTAAGACCCATACACAAGAAAACACCCTATGAGCTTCTAAAAGGTAAGAAACCAAACTTGTTTCATTTCAGAATTTTTGGAGCAAAATATTTTATTCATAACAATGATAAGAAAGATTTAGACAAGTTTGAAGCCAATAGTTCACCTGCAATATTCTTGGGTTACTCTGAAGTGTCAAGGGCATATAGGGTATTTAACATATCAGATTAGAAAGTGGAAGAGTCTCCACACATCCTTTTTAGTGAAAAGAAAGATGTTTCTAATGTTGAAAATCTTGACAGGGATTCCAATCATGGTGGAGATTTTCTAGAAGACCAACAGGAAGAAGAGAAGACTCAGCCGAGTGGAGAAACAAATTCCCCAAATCAGGAAGGTCCAAGAGAAACAGGTGAGTCTTCAACAAATATCAGATTTCTTAAAGACCATCCTTTAGATAAAGTCATAGGCAATCCTGAAGATCCTCTTCGGACTAGGTCTCATTTTAGAAATGTGAATAATGATGACTTAATTGCATTAGTCTCACAAATTGAACCCAAAACAGTAGAAGAGGCCTTAGCTGATCAAGCTTGGGTCAATGCTATGAGTGAGGAATTAGGTCAGTTTGAAAGGAATAATGTCTGGGAGCTTGTCCCAAGACCAGATGGTATAAATATCATAGGAACCAAGTGGGTGTTCAAAAATAAGATGAATGAAGATGGAATCATCTCGAGGAATAAGGCCAGATTAGTAGCCAAAGGCTACTGTCAGGAATTTGGTGTAGACTTTGATGAATCCCATGCACCTGTTGCTAGGATGGAAGCTATAAGATTGTTGCTTGCCTTTGCATGCTCAAGGAATATAAAACTCCAACAAATGGATGTTTAAAGTGCCTTTTCAAATGGAGTTATTAAAGAGGAAGTTTTTGTTGAACAACCTCCTAGATTTTAATATTCTCCTCAACCTAACCAAGTTTTCAGGTTAAACAAAGCCTTGTATGGTCTAAAGCAGGCTCCAAGAGCTTGGTATGAAAGATTGTCTGAATTTCTGATCAGCAAGGGCTACAAAAGAGGTAAAGTTGATCAAAGTTTATTTACCAAGGGCATAAATAAAGATCTCATCATAGTTCAGGTATATGTAGATGACATTGTATTTGGATCAACTAAGCATGAACTATGTGATGAATTTTCTACCATGATGTCTGCTGAATTTGAAATGAGCTTGGTTGGTGAACTAAAATATTTTCTTGGATTGCTGGTACAACAGCTAGAAGATGGGTGCTTCATCAACCAAACCAAATACACAATGGAACTGTTCAAAAGGTTTGGCATGGAAAACTTAAAGCACATTACTACACCCATGGGCACCAATACCTCATTGGATGCAGATGAGACAGGTAAAGAAGTAAATGCCAAACTTTATCGAGGTATGATTGGATCACTTCTCTACTTGACAGCCTCTAGACCAGATATACAATTCAGTGTAGGAATGTGTGCAAGGTATCAATCTAGACCTACTGAATTACACTTAGCTGCAGTTAAAAGAATCTTCAGATATTTGTCAGCTAGTCATTCTCTTGGTTTATGGTTTCCTGCATCTCACACATTTAATTTAGTAGCATACACAGATGCTGATTATGCAGGCTGTAAACTAGATAGGAAAAGCACTAGTGGCCATTGTGAATTCTTGGGTGGGTGTTTAGTGTCTTGGGGCTCCAAGAAACAACATTCTGTGGCCCTCTCCACTGCAGAAGCTGAATATGTGGCTGCAGGGAGTTGTGGAACACAAGTAATATGGATTAAACACCAGCTTCAGGACTACCAAGTAGACCTGGGGTGCACACCAATTTATTGTGATAATACTAGTGCCATCAATCTTGCTAAAAATCCTGTTTTGCATTCACGAACCAAACACATAGAGATAAGACATCATTTTATAAGAGATGAGGTGTCTAAGAATAATTTTGAACTGATTCATGTATGCACATATAATCAGATTGCTGACATATTCACAAAGCCTCTGGACAATGAAAAATTCACCACATTGAGAAGAGAATTAGGCTTATACAAATTGTCTTAATTATGAAGCATGTTTTTGTTGTGAGGGGGAGTTTTGTTTGTCTGATGTTTAGTCTTCTTTCATATTGGTTTAAGGGGGAGTTCAGAATGCTTACTGGTTAGCTTTCAGAAATACTTTGAGTAAGGGGAAGCTTTGAGATTATGCTGAAATGTTTTATTAAGGAATGCTATGTCTTAGGGGGAGCTGAGTTGAGATGTGAGAAGAGAAGTTATTTGACAGATTCAAAAGGGCTGTCCAGATGTATAACTTTGCTGGTCTTGTATGACTGATCTAGAGTGGTTCTCTCAGACAGTAGAGTGTCACTTATCTCTTAAGTCTATAAGTCAGTGACTCTAATCTCCAGATTAGAATCTTTCCTTTAGTACTTCTTCAGAGATTTGGACTAATTGCATAAAGTATATCTTCCTACATTGTCATTGATTCTGGTTCAGGCCAAAAATTTGTATGTCTTGATATCTGACCCAATCAACTTGAAATCTAGACTTCAAGACTCAATTCAAGAAATAGTCCTTTTGGTATTGTTTTCAATCATTCTATCTCTTTAACTCAAGGGCTTAACTGAACAAAAATGTTCTGTTTTGATCACTGAGAAACTGGGAGCTTCATCAATGAAATGAATTTTTCTCCCATGTCATGAGGTGTCAAATGCTTAAAATGAATGAAAAGACATGACAGAGCAATGGTGGCTTGCTGGTGAGGAACTGGGGACTCTGGCCTCTAATCAAGGTGTTTCCTCATGTCAAAAGCCACAGTTACTATCTCTGTTCCCTAATAACAAAAAAAAGGGAAGTAATGAGGTACTCACTCTGAGTAACTGGAGATTCAGGCCTCTAATCAAGGTGTCTCTCTAATGTCAAAGGTGTGAACTACCAACTTACTCATTTGATCTTCTTGAAAATCATCTCCAACAAAAAATTCCTTGTTGTTATGCAACTAATGGATTGCTTGTCTTCAATACCTTGAGAACACCTCTCTGATTTAGTCTCTTGCTGTCTTGTGAGATAGTTGAATGATCAGCTATATCTGACCATACTTGTGAACTCCTGCTTTAAATCATCCACTATGTATGCTGATAAACTTGTCTCTCATTCTACTTCTCTATTGTGTACTGAAGTATAAAGAATCTTCTCTTGAGATTAGAAACTCACTTATTCTCTTAAGACCTACTCGTGACTTTCTGCACTAAGAAGTTACTACCCTTAGTCCTCATGTTTCCAGCACTGTCATACATTCTGTAGTTCTTTTTGCTGATGTCAAAGGGGGAGAGAAGTTTGCAATGTCTGCAATTTCAGTGAGAAGTTCTGCAATATCAGTGAGTCTTGGATTTGTCTTGAGCTTTGGGGGAGTCATGTTGCTTCGTGGAAGTTATGGTTATGAGTTGTGGGGGAGATGAGAGTGTGTTGTAGGGATTGTATAATTCATCTGCATGTGCATGCCTTGAATTTACTTTGTTTGTTGCAACTGATATAAATCTCTTGTTGAAACTTGATATTGCTTGATTCATAGTGTTGTCATCATCAAAAATGGGGAGATTGTTACATCCCTATGGTTTTGATGATGTCTCACACTATAAATCAATCTTCTATGTCTAGATTAATGCTGTTTCATCATGTTTGTTGAGTACAGTTCATTTGGTTGTCAGATAAGCATGCTATCTTGATTCTATCTACACTATTTGGTTAATATGAATAGTAGTGGGTCGACTCATCAGCAAGGGTGGGTCGACGCATCAGAGCATTGATAGTTTGGGCATAAAGTCTATACACCAGCTTGATCCATTTAATCTGTACATTGGCATATCCTCTTCTAGTCTGTACATCGGGCACTTTCTAACTGAAGTCCATACACTGGTCTCAATACTCATAGTTAGTTCAGCTCAACCCTATACATCCTTCCAAGATTCAACTCTATACATTGGATTGTCAAACTTCATGTCTATACACTGGCTGCTGCATTGTCATGAAGTCTACACATCCGATAGTGTAAGTCTATACATCGCCCAGAGTCTTGTTTGCAAAGTCTGAACAGCGTCCGTTGTCAAGACTTCTTGAAGTCTGTACATCGGACTGCTTCTTTTGAAGTCTACACATTGGCTCGTTCACTTCTGCAAAGTATGTACATTACACTATGGCAAAGTCTATACATTCGGTTCCTTGGGCAAAGTCTAAACATCGCTTAGTCTGCACATTGCCTTCAGCCCAAGCGTTCAAAGCCAAGTCTATACAACGCCAACTCAACACATTGAACAGTTCTCCAAGTCTATACAGTAGACTTCATTTCTCTAAGTCTATACACTGGTCTGTGATTCACCAACTCTGTACATTCGATATCTTTTCCTACGCATTGGCCAAGTCCATACACTCAACATTTCCCCACGCTTTCCTGGCCAAGTCTGTACATCACTAAGTGTGTACATTGCATGCTGCTCAAACGTTCAATGTCTTCAAAGTCTGTACAGCGTCCGTCTCAGCCAGCGTCTCATGCTGCGTCTTAGGCAAGTCTGTACATCGGCCTCATTTGTTCAAGTCTATACATTGAACTACTCTTCAAAGTCTGTACAGCATCCGTCTCAGCCAGCGTGTCATGCTGCGTCTTAGGCAAGTCTGTACATCGACCTCATTCGTCCAAGTCTATACATTGAACTGCGTCTTAGGAAAGTCTGTACAGAGGCTTCGATTTACCAAGTCTGTACATCGGCTTCATTCGCTCAAGTCCACACATCCACAGTGGTTCATCAAGTCTATACATCCACTTGAGCTTCACCAAGTCTATACAACGCTGAAGTCTTCATAAGTCTGTACAGTGCTTGAGCTTCACAAAGTCTATACATCGCTTCAAGCGATTCAAGTCTATACAGACTGCCTTTACATTCAGAGTCTGTACATCGGTTCATCAGCCGATCGTTTCATTCAGAAATCTCCAAGTCTGTACAGCCGAATGTCTAATGCATAGTCTCACCCTGGCAGAGTCTATACACTGGCTAAAGCTGTCGAAGTCTATACATCTCCGTTGGGGTTCAAGTCAATACATTGCTCACCGTCTTATTAAGAGTCTCACATAGGTTCCAAGTCTGTACGCTGTTTAGGCTTCGTGAAGTCTATGCAGTGGCTGAAGCTTTGTTAAGTTTACACATTGGTAAGGCTCGCTTGCACTGATTCATCACATGTCTATACACTACCTTCATATGCACTGTTCATATGTCTATACACTGCCTTCACATGCGTTTTATTCAGTAAGTCTGTACACTCTCTCACGATGTACACACTTACTCAGTTGTGTGGCTGAAGCTTTGTTAAGTTTACACATTGGTAAGGCTCGCTTGCATTGATTCATCACATGTCTATACACTGCCTTCATATGCACTGTTCATATGTCTATACACTGCCTTCACATGCGTTTTATTCAGTAAGTCTGTACACTCTCTCACGATGTACACACTTACTCAGTTGTGTTTCTGAAGTATATACATTCATGTTAATAGCCTGAACTAACTAAGTCTATACATTCCATCTGTCTATCTGCAGGTGATTCAGGCTGATGATTGGGCACGTGAACCGAGGTTGGCACCTGGCACGTGATCCAAGACAACAGGCGCATGACACGTGGATGGCAACCTAGTCAGGATGCTGCCATGTGGTCAAAATTCAAATGATCTGGCCAAAAGTGCATGGGCGGGAACCTGGCAGCCACACGCCAATATCTGCTATAAATATAGAGCTTCATCCTTCAGTAGAAAAAAGATCGTGAATAGAGAAAGCAGAAGCCATTGGTGAGAGTTTGCACGATCTAGAAAAGAAAAAGAGCATAGAGTTCCAGATCCGAGAGGAGTTCGTTCGAGAGAGAGGGCAGTGTGTGTATTGATGAATTGCTTCATTTGAAGCTACATTTGTATTGGGTTTTCAGAACCGATTTCTTCTTCATTGTTTTTTGTTTCTACTTTGCTTTCGTTTCATTTTGTTCATCCTTCTGATTTGAATTGTTTTCCCTCCGGTGTGTGGAGGAAGGGAGTATCACTCCAGTTTCCCTCTGTGTTGCAGAGGAAGAGAGATCGGTGATCTCTGGTGGTGTTAGTGACTGGTTGTCTTTAACAGTTTCCCTCCAGTGTGTGGAGGAAGGGAGAGGATTCTCCGGTTGTGTTCTAGCTGGAAGCTAGAACAGGTTTCAAGTTCTGTGGGTAGCAGAACTTGGTTGAGGGATTTGTTTCCCTTGGTGTTCAAGCTGTGTGGCAGCATGTTGTTCGCAGACTGAGTCTGCATTAATCTAGCATCGTCTAGTGGAATCCTCACTCTAGTTGGAGTGAGGGGTGGATGTAGATTGCAGACTGCAATCGAACCACCTAAAAATCGAGTGCCTCCTCTGTGGTTTGCTGTTGTTATCTGCGCTCTTCATCTGCTTGTCTCTTTGCTTCCATGTGATCAGTTCGTCATTCTCAGTTATAGTTCTCTGTGTACGGGTTAAGGAGGTGCATTAGTAGTAGAATTTATTTTCCGCCTAAGTTTCTACAAATTGGGAGTGATCTATTCATCCCCCCCCTTCTATATCACTCTTGCTGCGCTAACAAAATCTCATTCACCTCCTGAAAATCAACCAAGCGAGGGTTAATGATGGGCTGTGGAGGTAGATGAGGTTTCGGTGCCTACTGTGGATGAGCCGGTTGTGAGCGACGTCAAAAGGTTCGGAGTTCGATGGAGCGGGGAAGAGGATGCGGAGAGCGCGCGGGCTCCTTCTTTTTTGTTTGTTTTGCTGTTTGCTGCAACACAGAGATGAGAGAAGAGAGAGAAGGGGCCACCACGGGAGATTGCTCCGGCGGGGCGAGCGGGACAAGTATAATATAGCAAGATATGGGGTTCAAACGGCCATAGCGGGAAGTGACTCGCCGCGACCTCGGGGGGACGGGAATGGTGCAGAAATTAAATAACAAGAATTGAAACGGCCATTGGGGAAGTGACTCGCCGCGGCCTCGAGAATATGAGCAGAATATAGCAGAATATAAAAGAGAATATAAGAACAGAGATTTAAACGGCCATTGGGGAAGTGACTCGCCACGGCCTCGAGAATATGAGCAGAATATAACAGAATATAGAGAGAGTATAAGAACGAAAATTTAAACGGCCATTGGGGAAGTGACTCGCCGCGGCCTCGATGATATGAGCAGAATATAACAGAATATAGAGAGAATGTAAGAACGGAAATTTAAACGGCCATTGGGGAAGTGACTCGCCGCGGCCTCGATGATATGAACGAAATATAACAGGATATAAAGAGAATATGAGAACAGAAATTTAAACGGCCATTGGGGAAGTGACTCGCCGCGGCCTCGATGAAAAGATGTGATCGCCAGGGGCCGAAAGACCCCAAAATAAGAAAGTGATCGCGCCTACCTCAAGAGCGGGAGATGGCGGGTTGCTTCTTCCTCTCCTTCCGGCCGGCCGACGGAGAGGGCTTTCCTCGGCTACCCTTGCAAAACAACGACAAACAAATGACAAGTGGCTTAGAAAGATGAATGTGTAGTATTCATATCCTTGCAATAAAAATGACGAAATAACGGGAAGACACACACCTGGTTGGTGTTATCTTTTAAACCCCTCTCGGACTCGAGTAGGAGCAAAATGAGATGATGGATGCGAGATGATGAATGCAAAGAACTACGAAGAAAAGGAAAGAGTTGGCTTATTGGATGTGTCGATGGTGAAATTCGGCGGAGCTCCGGCAATGTGGGGACGACGTAGAAGCGCGGTGGATGAAGACGACCTTCCTCTCGCGAGCGTGGGCACCCGAGAAGCCGGCAGAACCTCCACCTACAAAAGACCCCACGGGTTAGAAGAATGACTCCATAGCCTCTCGGCTCCGGTAGCCTATCGGATCACTGCTTAGCTCCCCTAGAACTGAGGGGGGTGGGCCTCTATTTATAGAGCTCCGGAAGGTGGAGGCGTCCAGGACCCTGGACACCTCCATCAGGGCCGAAATAATATTTTATTCTATTTTTATTGATTTTTTTGGAATACTTTTGTGGGGCCGTCTAGGGTCCCGGACGCCTCAAGTAGGTCCACCGAAAACCGACGACGGCCGCACGCGGTTCGGCACAACGCGTGGTTTTATGAGCGGCGCCTCGTGATTTAGAAATGGGCGCGTCCAGCTGACCGGACGTCTCTATATTTTGGATTTTTTCACACACGACAAACCGTCGTTCGGTGGTCGGCGCCCGTGAGGGAGTTGATGGAGGCGTCCAGAGGCCTGGACGCCTCCAAAAATATATTATTTTATTGATTTTCTTGTCGTTTTATGATAGGGCTGGCATTTTTGATTTTTTTATTTGTTTTTATGGAGGCGTCCAGGGGCCTAGACGCCTCCATTAATATGTATTTTTTATTTATTTTATTTTTTTATGCCAACTGGCATTTTATTAATATTTATTATTATTAGTTTTTATGGAGGCGTCCAGGGTCCTAGACGCCTCCATTAATATATGTATATTTTTATTTATTTTTTTTGTTTTTGTATGGCAACTGGCATTTTATACTTATTTTTTATTTTTTTGTTTTTATGGAGGCGTCCAGGGTCCTGGACGCCTCCATTAATTTATATATTTTTTATTTAGTTTAAGCCCTGAGAAAATAAATAAAATAAATTAAAAATATGGGGGCGTCCAGGGGCCTGGACGCCCCCATTAAGACCCACCCGGGTTCTTAGATCAGGCGTCGGCGGGCGCCCGGCAGACACCCTTCTTGGTTCCGGAACCTTTTGATGCGTCTGACTGGTGTTGATGCCGTCCGAATGCCGTGATGACGATTCCGGATGCCGAAAAGGACGGAAGAAGACTCAAGAAAAGGAAGTACTCAAGTGATTCGAAATGCGTAAGCCGTCGCGGGACGTCGTATAGTAATATGAGACTTCCTCAGGAGACGTCAGGAATGGCGTGTCTACAGCTGCCCCGCCTTGGCGTCTGCTTTGCAAGGGAGCGACACGTAGTGGAAATGGAGTGGAGTGAAGTGGGAGTGGACTGATAAGTCGATGCCAAGGTGTGATGAGACACGCTTTTGACGTTTACTGTTTGGAATCTTTCCTTGGAGTTCAATGAGGCGACCTTGAAGAAGATCTTTCAAATATTGACGATTGCTTGGACGGAGATCAAATAAGGGAGGGTGAGATGTGCGCTCAGGCACGAAACAAAAGGAGACCAACTTCTCGGTGTGGAAGTACCTGGGTCGTAAACCGGAGGTTTCACCTTTGGGGAGCGGTTACCAGCCAATGTGGAAGTGCTGCGGCCAAGGTGGGTCAAAAAAAAGGGTAAAGGAATATCTGAGGGTCTGTCCAAACAAGGGTCTCCTTTGGAAGAGCAGCGTAGGGCTGTCTCAAGGGAACTCAGTATTTCATTCGGAGTGTAATATCTCATATTTGTGGGAATTGAAACACAACAGCTTTCATAATCGAATCACTTGAATGATCTTCCGCAGTAAATCAAAGTCATATATGAATGCATGCTGGGTTCAAAGAAAAATTTAAAACAAACTAAAATAGAAAATAGCCAAGGATACTATTGTCAACTTGTGAAGAACGGGTCAGGATACCGATCCGGTGAGCCGCCACTGGGCTGGGGCCCGTTTATCCGCGCACCAACTCACTGAATGGAACCGTCGTCCCCATGCTACCACAAGTTAACGGCCTATCCGTACAACCCAAATTCTTCCGGGATCATCACTGTTTTTGTTGAAGGGGAACTCAAATCCCAGATTTGTTCGGGTCGCAAGGTCCTTGACATGTTCTAGTAGCGTAGGTATCGTATACTATGATGCATGACATGGTGGGACCAACCATTGAAAGGTGGGACAGGAGACAGGACAAAGACGTCTGTTAGTAAAACCTGCACAGATTAGCAAAGGTTAGCAACATCAGAAAGTAGCAGAATCACAGCAGAATCGCACCACAGTACAAAGGAGATCCAGACAAAATCTTGACAATGACCACTGATGTGACACGTTCTGTCCTGTAGCTATCTTCCCTTCCTACACTTCTTCTCTTGCACCAAGTTGTTTCGAGGCACGCTTCACGAGACCTTACCCTAAACAGCAGGGAACTACGCCTCGCACGGAGGGATCTTGTTTTCTTTTCCCCCTTTTGGGCGCGTCCAGGCGCGAGGACGCGTCTTAATCCTTGAATTCAAATTTAAAGCGACGGGTGGTCTTTCTTCTCCCGTGCCTTACCCGTAAACGAGCCCGCCTTCTGCCGAAACTCGCTTGCCCCCTTTCTCGTCTTCCTCCTCTTCTGATCGATGGAGTTCGGTGGGCCTTTCCACGGTGAAGGTGGAGAGGGACGCGGGACCCCTCGCCCAAGGAGGGACGCGCCCGAGCACGGAACGGCGTCCATGGAGGAGGAAGGGCCGCTTCGGGCCCCCGAGGGACCCGAGGGGCCCGATGGCGTGGGAGGAGGTGAACACGGTCCGGTAGGTCCTCCGATCTCTTCCTCTTTTAATTCATTTTGGGTTTTGAAGCGAGCCGTGCGAGGAGGAAAGGGTTCGGCGAGTGTTGCACTCAAATGATGGACGCGTCCTAGACAGGGGACGCGTTCCTTTTGACTGATATGGGACCCCTTTCTTGGTGCAGGACATGGCAAGGACCCTGGGCCTGGCCGATGAGTGGGCGAGTGCGGACGAGCCGAGCCGCGTCAGGAAGGAGAGTCGCGGCAAGGCGAGGCTCGAGGACTGGCCCGTATGTCTCCCTGGACAGCAAGGGGGTGTACTGGTGCAGGACAGTGCCGACTTCCTGCGGCGGCAGAGAGAGAGTTACGCGGGGCTTCCCCAAGCTGGGGACACGCGTGGCATCGGCGGCTCGCGCGCCCAGCTGTCAGAGACTAGGCGGCAACTGGCCGTCGCTCAACATGAGCTGTCGCTCCTGGTAAGTTACGTGCCGCCCTTTTAACTTCAGATTTTGGAGTTTCACTGACGGCCGTTGTTTATTTTGTTCCAGCGTGCCCAGCAGACAGTGACGGCGGGGATGATTGGTGGCACATCTTCCAGTTCCTCGACCCCTTTTCTCGAGATTGCTTCCCTCCGGGAGCAACTTGCCGGTGCGGTGGCCCGTGCGACCCGGGCGGAAGAGGAGCGTGACGCCTGGGTGGCGACTGTAGCGGAGCTGCGGCATCGTGGTGAGGAGAGACCTTCTCCAGACATCCTGGAGTTAAGGGTTCTTCTGCAGATGATGAGGAGAGAGGTAGAGAGAGAGAAGGCCGAGAGAAGGTCCGAGCGACAGCGGGATCTGACCGAGAGGAGGGCCTTGGAGGCCCAAGTGAGGGAGCTCCAGCTGGGCCTTCAGGCCGTCGTGCAGAGGCTAGGAGGGATGGAGACGCGCTACGAGAGAGCGCGAGAGTTCGGGGAGCGACTCCGCCAGTCCGGTCGCTTTGCCGCCAGTGGCTTCTTCGCCACGCCAGGGGAGGAGCAGCGAGTCACTGTTGCGGAGCAGGCGCCCAGAGGCGAGGCAGGTGCTACTGCACGGGGATCCCGGAGGCTTCTGAGGGACCCTCACCTCGGGGGAGAGGAGGAGAGTGCCCGGAGAGATGAGTGATGGTGAGGATTGGCGGGCTAGTGGACCCGTCACCTCTTTATGTTTATGATGTTTTTGACAGCTTATGTAGAATTATGAATGGAGTGATTTGATTTTCTGATGCTTGTTTGTCCTCTTGTGCGTTCCTTCTTCCCTACACTTCTTCTCCTTTGCACTGTTCCCATGTGACGGATCTGTCGAGACTCCGCCTCGAGCGGAGAATCACGTCTTGTTGTGACCATTTTCCACGGGAATCTGCCGTCGAAGTTAATACTGACGGCCCTAGTTCCTTTTCCCGGATGTTGTGCCAAATTTTGCAGGCGTTCTCCAAAACATGATAGGGTATCCCTAGACAACATAGGGGCTATTCGTCCTATTCTTCGTCCAGTCAATCACCCTGTGCGAGCGGTGAAGCGACACATGGGGCCGCTTGGTCGGTGTCTTATTGCGAGGGCTATCATCAACAGGTGATGGAGGCAATCTTGGCCCGCACTCCTTCTATTTCTATAAATTCTTGTCCCTTTTATCTTCCCAGGTATATCGAGGAATAACTCGAGGAGCACAAGTTCTCACGGGAGTGGAGGAGTTCAAAATTCTGAGAGTTGGATGGAGGGCGAATCTTCCCATTCCTCGAAGAGAAGCAGGTCCAGTGGTAGTAGTTCCAGGAGGCTTTCAGACTTTGAAGGGCACTTCAGCGAAAGGGCCCAATCACAACTCGTAAGCCAAGTTTTCTTGCCCTTTTCTCATTTTTTCTTCCTTTCTTCTGACCAAACATCACCCCCATTCCTTGTATGTGTAGGTTGTGATGAAATCACAAATCTTATGGGAGTTGGTAGTAGCAGCGTACAGGGGCCTCCCAGATTTTCAGAAGGCGAGGCTAGACGTGATGGGATTTGGTACCTTCCTTCGGATCGAGCCGATCCAACTTGACCTAGTCCTGATCCAAGCCTTGTGTGAGAGATGGGACCCAGTGAGCCGGGCATTCCTGATGCCCTGGGGGCACATGGTGCCCAGCTTGGAGGATGTGGTCCAGATCACAAGCCTGAAGGTAGAAGGCGAGGCAGTGACCGGAGTCACTTACGCGGACTACAGAGAAGGTGCCCAGAAGTTACTGGGTTTGGACCTAGATGGTCGGAAGAACAGGTCGGTAGCTAGGGCGTCCCTCATGGATGCATTAGGGCTCACCGACACTCGTCGGCGGGACGACGAATCCTCAGAAGAGTTCATGGAAAGGATGGAAATAGGATGCCGTGCCGTGTACTGCACAGATTTCGGCAACTGGGAAAGATGTAACATAGATTTGAGGAGATTTCTCCTCTTCCTTTTGGGGAGATTGGTACTGAGCTCGAAAGGGGATGGTATCCAATGTTGCTTCCTGGAGCTACTGTCAGACCTTGAAAGAGTAGGGTATTATGCCTGGGGAGCCGCCATGCTGGCACACTTGTTTGCAGGCCTATTCCAAGAAACGGATCGTGAGATGACTGTGAGTGGTTTCACACCATTCATCCAGGTATTTTTTTTGGTTTTGCTTGTTTTGTATTTTTTTTTGTTGTTTTCGCAAGGTGCTGATGACCTGCGCCGAGCAGTTATGGAGCTATTATTACCTCCCTATGGGGAGAGCTCGACATTGGCGACCCGTGATGGTGCCGCTAGCCAGGCGGTGGGAACCCGTCATGAGTGCGGCACCCCTAACCTACCAACTGATGGTGTTAAGGCGGGAGCTACAGGAGTTCCCTACGGCGATGGTAAACTGGAGACCCTACTCAGACATGGTCGATGCCAACCAGCCGTGGGTTCTAGCAAGTCGTGCCCGGTTCGGACGGGAACTATGGATGCACTGCCTGAATGAAATCGAGCCACTTCGGCTACGATTAGTTATGTGGACTTTAGGACTGGCTCAAGAATGGGTGGATTCAGCTGCGCCACCTCGTGTCGGGAGAAAGACGCGGGGACCGGCGACTTGCATTGACTGGCGCGTGCGATTCCCCGAACAGTATGAGGACTGGCAACGGGGTGGCACGATTGTAGAATCACAGGCGCGGGACAGCGAGGACTACTTGCGTCTATATAGGACAAAGTACGCAGAACGGTTCCAACCCCGGGGACTTGTGGAGGTAGGTTTCCCCTTTTTCTTTTCTCTTCTTTCTCCTTTTCTTGGTTTTTTTGGTAAAAATGCTGACTTGTAAGGCTGCAGGATGTCCGGGATGCCATGATAGCGAATTTACGAACTCGCTTGGCAGAGATGGAACAACAGTTGGGCGATGCCCGCGGAGCTACGAGCGCCTTGGTAGGTGTACAGTACGTTCCTAGTTAAAACCCCAGATTCCAGATGTTGGCTGCTAATTCACATGGTCGCGGCATGCCCAGATTGGCGCAGCCTCCCCAGCGATGGGAGTAGGTGGTGCCTCTTCCAGCTTGTGGATTCCCACATCAGAACTTGACTCGCTTCATGAGCAACTTGCTCACGCCACGCAGCGTGCTGCGGAGGCAGAAGGAATGCTCCGTATACAGGTAAAAGTTTCAGCGTTGAGTTCTCTTTGTTTACGCCTTATCGCGTATCTGAGATGGTACACTCGGTAGGAAAAGAAGACGGAAGAAGCGCTTGCCCAAGCTGCGCATAAGGAGGCTAGGATAGCAGAACTGGAGAGGGAACTGCGGCGTCATCCTGATGACGACTCATCCAGGGATGCTATGGAACTGAGGATCACTCTCCAGTTAGAGAGGGAAGACCGTGAGAGAGAACGGGCAGAGAGGGAAAGAAACGCAGAGAGAGAAAGAGCCAACAGTTTGGCTGAAAGGGAGGAGCGAAGGGCCATGGAGGCCCAACTATTCGAACTCCGAATCGGCCTTGGTCTTGCTGAACAGTGGCTGAGAGATGGTGAGGAGCGCTACCGAAAAGCACGAGAGCGTGGCTTTCGTGTTGGTAGCTTCTCTGCTGCTTTCGTGGATCAACGCCGGGATGTGGGAATAGGAAGAGGAGTACAGAGCGGCAGGAGTACCGCTTTTCGTAGTTGGGTAGCACCTTTGAGAGTGTTTTGCCCGGAGAGTAGTGGGACGAGTAATGCAGAGAGAGAGGGCGGAACTTGATGTAAATTTTTTGGTTTTTTTGGAATAAAACACAAGGTTTGGTTTGTTTGTTTTTCACCTTTGCTTCAGTTACCTGAATCCCTGCACATATCACTGAAACAAACAAATCAGAATTTCTGTTCTGACTTGGCCCCTTGCTCAATAAGCAAATGGTCACTGTGACTGTCCTTGATAACTGGTCAAGGGGCCAAGCCTTTATTTAACGAAGGCAAGGGAAAGATACGGTGATGATAAATGCGACAGGCAAGCACACGAATGCAAGCGGTATTTAAAAGAGAGATGATGCACGCAAATATAATCATGCAAAATTGATTTGTTTTCTTTTTATATTTGACATTTTTTTTTGTTTTATCATAAAAAGATTTTTTTTGTTTGCAAATATGTACATTTCTCTTTTCCATTTTTTTGTGCTTTTATCATTTCAATTTTTTTTATTGCTAACGCCCGGCAAGCACCCAAATGGCACCTAACCTACGTGAGACAGGGGTTTCTTACTAACCTCCCAGGTATCTTAAGTTCACATCTAGGTTGATTTGGGCCTCTAGACCCCTCGAATGACGATCCCGCCGGCTAAGACTTACCCTGATGACAATACCGTCATGCCATGCTTAGGCTCCCAGTTGCTTCCGACCACAGGGATTCACCCAAAAGGTGTTTGAGGTAGATGATTTGCCCGACCCGGGTCTGTTTCCTCACAACTCTAGATGGTATAAGATGGAACACCCTGGAACCCTAACGACCAACCGCGCGACGCTGACCCGGAATCAGACGCCGTCGCACCCATAGGTGACGCGCTTGCATTGGCCTAAGCCCGAGGTTAAACAAGAAGACATCAAGGTGGTAAACAGGGGTCTTGACCAGCCAGAAACACAGAGACTCCTTCGCAGCGATAGCTTTTACTTTTCAAAGTAGGCAACCAAAATGTGTATATTAAAATAAGGTCGCAGACCCTGGGTAGTTTTCACCTTTCAGAAACTCCATCGAACCTTCATCTTTAGAGGGAGAAGGAAGAGCGTAGGGGATAAACCTCCTGAGAGGACCGGCAAAGCCGTTAACCCGGCGAGCGAATAAGGGCCCATTAACTCTTTCCTTTCGGACAACTTCAGACCAAATCTCGAGCATTTACATTCCACGGCCCCCCTTTGTGGATTCAGACTTTTGCTTTGAGGGGTTCCGTTTATCGTACCAGGCACGGTCACGACCAGGCTTTTCTCTTGATTTTGATTTTGTATTTCTTTCTGTGAGGGAGATATAGTCGTTTGACGTTGGTGGGCTCCCTCTTCGTATGCCTGCGGGGACACTGCCCTCTTCTCGTGCTCTGATCGATGCTCGAGGAAATGGGTCCTACTCTTGCCTTTGGGGTTTGAGTTTCGGTTTCTCATGCTCAGCGTTTTAAGGGCGTCGACTGTCTCATTTGGTCGAAGAGAAAAGAATAAAGATTACGGCTTCCGGAGATCTTCTAGGTGTGGCCCTACCGTAGGTGATGCTACCAACTTTTTTTTGAATAAAATACATAAGTGAACACATGTTAGCTTCCTTCGAGCGAGCATAGGCCGACGTGGCCGGACAGGGGTCTCCACGGTTCTGGCAAACCAAGACCCGGTGCCTACCAAGCCTTAATGGGCCCTATCCTAACATGAAGGTTAGATGCAGGGACTTAACTACATGGTGCCTGCCAGGCATCGGCATTTTGAATTTTCCATATTTTTAGTGGTTTTCAATATTTCCTTGTTTTTGATGTTTTTTATCTTTTCATCATCATTTTTGTTTTGTGCTAAGGGTAGTATTTCTTAAGATAAAGCCCATTCCAAGGGTGGGATAACTCGGTCCCTTCGGCGTTGACTAGCTTGTAGGCGTTGCTAGGGTACACGGCTTGAATTACAAATGGTCCTTCCCAATTGGGTTGGAGCTTAGAACGCGGCCCTCCAGGTTTGACAAAAATTCTTTTTACGACCATCTCACCGACTTTGAATTTTCTCTCAACGACTTTCTTTTGGTAAAAGCGAGCGAGTCTATTTTGATACACACGCGCGTGTTCGGCGGCGGCCAGCCGCTTCTCATCCAAGAGTTCCAACTGGGCGAGGAGTGAATTACGACGATCGTCGAGGGGAAATTCCTCATCCAATTATACCCTGAGAGAAGGGATCAGAGTCTCGTACGGGACTACCGCTTCCATACCATAAGTGAGGGCAAATGGAGTCTGCCCGGTGGGGGTACGGATTGAGGTGCGATAGGCCCATAGGGCTTCGATAAGCTTTTCTGGCCAGTCTGAAAACTTACTAGACTCGCAGGTTTTTTTTGATGATTTTGAGCAATGTTTTATTGGTGGCCTCCGCTTGGCCGTTACCTTGTGGGTAATAAGGCGATGAATGATGCAATGCAATTGCGTACCTTTTGCAGAGGTCCTGTAGGTCCTGAGAAATGAATTGTGGCCCATTGTCGGTGACGATCGTGCTTGGGACGCCGAATCTGGCGAGAATGTTCTTCATGATGAACTTGCAGACTGTTGACGCCTTGATTTCCGCGTAAGCTTCGGCTTCGGCCCATTTGGTAAAGTATTCCGTCGCAGTAAGGATGAAAGATTTCAGCTTGGTGAGGGAATTGGGATCACCTAAGGGACCAATGATGTCGAATGCCCATATGGAGAAAGGCCATGGGGAGGATATTGGATGAAGTGAGGAAGATGGTGAATGGATTTTATTGGCGTGAAGTTGACACTTGACACACCTACGGACATAGACAGCACAATCCTCTTCCATAGTGGGCCAATAAAAGCCTTGACGAATGATCTTCTTGGCGAGCATCTGACTATTCACGTGGCCACCGCACACACCCGAGTGCGTCTCTTCTACACATTTCCAAACCTCATCGTCACCAAGACATCTTAACAGAATACCAGTAAGGCTCCTCCTATAGAGTAGACCTCCAATCAATGTGTATTTCTGAGCCACCCTTCTTATGGCTTTCTTGTCCTCTGTGGTGGCCCCTTCAGGATAAGACTGATCTTGGCAATATTTGATAATTTCATAGAACCATGGTTTCTCTTCATCAGCCAGTTCTTCTTCGGCCTCTGCCAACATGAGCTCCCTCTTCTCAAGGATATCTTCCTGCAGGATCTTCCTTGCTATCCTATCTTTGATGTTTACGTAGGAAGCATCATCGACTGCAGGGGCGTGAAGTTTGTAGATGGAAATGGACTTAAACCATCTTCCTAGAGGGAACCTTATGGATGATGCCAACGAGGCGAGGGCATCGGCGAGAATATTCTGATGACGAGGGATATGAACAAAGATCAGTTTTGTGAACAGTTTGGCAAAGGCAGCAGTGAGTTCTTGGTATGGCTTGAGTTTGGGATCGCGAGTGCGATACTTAGTGAGTACCTGGCGAAGGATGAGTTGACTATCACCTACGACTCGCAACTCAGTGATACGAAAAGAATGAGCGAGTCCTAGGCCAGCTAGAAGAGCTTCATATTTGGCTATATTGTTGGTGACTAGAAATTTGAGCTGGTATGCCAATGGGAATGTGAGGCCTTCCGGCGACAGGAGGGCGATGCCGATTCCTCTCCCTTGAGAATTCAGAGCTCCATCAAAATATAGTGTCCACATTGGCTCATCCGATTGGTTGATGGATATTAGTTCCTCATCTGGAAACTCTGATTGGACGGGATCGAACTTGGGAAGAGGATGGTGAGCTAGATGCTCGGCTATGGCATAACCTTTAATCGCCTTTTGCTGGATGTAGGTGATGTCGAACTGAGAGAGAAAACTTTGCCAGCGTGCTAGCCTATCCGTAAGGACGGCTTTCTCCAGAAGGAATTTGATAGGATTCATTCGAGCAATCAAGTGGACTTCGTGAGCCAAGAAGTAGTGCTTCAATTTCTGCACTACCCAAACGAGAGCAGCACAGGTTTTCTCCATGCCGGTGTACTTCTGCTCACAGGGATTGAGAAGTTTGGACAAGTAATAGGTTGCCCGTTCCTTGCCTTCTTCATCAGCTTGTGCGAGGACGGCTCCCACGGAGTCATCCAAGACTGAGATGTAAAGGATCAGAGGTTTTTCTGGTTTAGGTGGAATGAGAACGGGTGGACTAGCCAGATATTCCTTCAACCCTTCAAAAGCTTTCTGACATTTAGAATTCCAGTGGAATTCTACTCCTGGCTTGGTCAACTCGTAGAGAGGTCTACACCTTTGTGAATGTTGAGACACAAACCGACGAATAAACTGCAGCCTACCGATTAAACCTCGGACTTCCCTCAAATTCTTGGGAGGCGGCATATCCCTGATAGCCTTGGCTTTGTCGGGATCTATCTCGATCCCTCTTTTACTCACAATAAACCCCAGCAATTTACCTGACGACACACCAAACACACACTTTTTCGGGTTCATTTTCAATTGGAATTCTCTTGACCTTTGCAAGACCTTAGCCAAAACTTCTGGATGTTCCATCCTGGTCCTTGATTTCACCAATAAGTCATCCACATACACTTCCAGATATATGTGCATCATGTCATGAAATATGGCCATCATCGCTCTTTGGTAAGTAGCTCCAGCATTCTTTAACCCAAACGGCATGACCACGTAACAATATGTTCCCCAAGGGGTAGTGAATGACGTCTTTTCCTGATCCTCTTCTGCCAAACGAATTTGATTGTATCCTGAAAATCCATCCATGAAAGAGAGGGTTTCAAAACCTGCCGTGTTATCAATCAACACATCAATGTGAGGTAAGGGAAAATCATCCTTTGGACACGCGCGGTTAAGGTCCCGAAAGTCGATGCAAATCCTGACTTTCCCATCTTTCTTCATGACCGGGACAATGTTCGCTACCCATTGAGGATAAAGAACGACTCTAATGAACCTGGCTTTGTGGAGCTTATCGACCTTTTCTTTCATTTTCAAAGCCATCTGAGGGTGGAAACGCCTTAACCTTTGTTTTACAGAGATGGACCCTGGTTTTAGGGTTAAACGGTGTTCGACCAAGGTTGAATCCAAACCCGGCATATCCTCGTAGCTCCATGCAAACGTGTCCTTATATTCCTTGAGGACCTCAATTAATGCCTCTTCTTCAGAGGGTGGTAGGTTGTCACTTATGAGGATGATCCTAGGGTCTTCCTCAGTCCCCAAGTTGACTTCTTTGGTGGATTCTTCTACGGCGGTTGACGGCTCGTCGAATCTCCTCATTCCGCTAGCGTATGCGCCCGCCGCATCCTCATATTCTTCACCCTCATCTTCAGTGGGGCATTCTTCATTCGTGATCTCGTAGACTCCATACCCTTCATCAGATGCACAGTCGCCCTCGCATTCTATTTCGGGTAGCTGGATGGGATTTTCTAACAACTGGGGGATGGCAAGAAGGGCCTGACACCTGGCGGCCAAATCCAGAAGGAATCGACGAGGGATCTGCCTACCCTTGGATTTCTTCCTAGGTACTACCCTTGGCCTATCATTCCTAGATTGACTGACAATATTTACAGACGAAGAGGAAGATGAGGAGGATGGTGTAGAATGTACAGGAGAAGACCCCTCAGAGGAGGGGTAGAAAAGGTCGCTCATCGGACCTTGGACGGGTGGTCCGCAAGGCGGTACGCACCCGTGGGAGATGTAGGAGGTTTCCTCAACGAAGATGTGTTGTTGGAGAGTTTGAAAATTGACGTTTTTTTTTCGTTTTCATTTTTAATGACAAAGCAGTGAAAAGAGATTGGAGGAGAGAGGAAAGTGGTTATGGCTAGAGGATTGTGGGGCTCGTAGAGCAGATCATGGTTGAAGACCTGGCGCGGGTTGAAAAGCCCGCGTAGGTATGTAAGCAAAGAAGGGGACCTGGGAAGATCATCAGACAATTGTCTGGCCCAGGAAGAAGATATCAGCAAAGGCTGAGACGAGTGGATGGAGAGGATGGCGGCTAATGAGCCGTCGACGGCAATGTTGAGGACGGATGAAGATCCGTCGATGACAGAGTCCTTCTGGCGAGGACGAGGATAGTTTGGAACCTTGGCAAGAGTGGTAATATTCTCTGTTATTTCGGAGATCAATGGTGGTCCTTCAAGCTGTGGAGATGAGAACATCCTTTCCAGTGCAACGGAAATGTCCCATATGTCGAACCATTTGTCCCACTCGCATTCCGAATCTTTGATCTTGCCTCTTTTGGTGATCCTCGGACATTTTTCAGCCAAATATACAGCATGTGATCCTCCATATGCTTCTCGTGGGTGATCTCCCATCTGAACAACGGGCCCTCTGTTGAAGTGGTTTGATAGAGTCCACGTGAGGGGCTTCCAATTTGCCTTGAACGGTCCTTTGAAGCCTAGGCCAAACCTACGGTTCGGCCTAATTTCTTTTGGCGGCTTGAGCATACCCTGTAACTGTGCGCCCAGACCTTTTCCCTGTTGATAGCCGATGTTCCTCATAATCTCCCAACCTTTGGAGTGAAAAGGGAGACAGGATGTTGCGGTTGCCCTGACCGGCTCCTTTGGTGCTAGTGGAACATGAGATGGATCACGTACGTCCAGCAGTGACAATATGGGCCGATGAGACGGCCAAACAGAAGGCAGAGAGGTGTTGATAGCATCCACTGTGTGAAGGACAGGTGTACTGACCACTTTAATAATTCTCCCATTGTAAGGAAACTTCAGGCACTGATGGTTGGTGGATGGCACAGCGTCCATGGCTTCGATGTAAGGGCGACCCAGTATAGCCTTAAATGTGGGGTCCATGTCGAGGACATGGAATTCCGTGGGGATTGCCATGGGGCCTAGTTCTGCCTTCAGAATAATCATCCCCTGCGGCGGCCTTTTGCTATTGTCATAAGCCGTGACCGTGATCGAGGAAGGTCTTATTTGTTCCTCGCCAACCCCACACAACTGAAGAGTGCTCATGGAGATCACATTTATGGACGCACCCGTGTCGACAAGACACGGGTTTATGGATACCCCATTAATTTTTATTGAAATGCATAATGCATATTTCCGAGATTCCTTGGGAGCGAGCTCGTAGTTGTGAAACATGATGGCTGGTTGTGTGTCTGTTGGGGTTAGGACGGTCGAAATCTTCTCCACGGGGAGGTCTTCATTAACCATGACCTTTTGAAGATATTCCATCAAGGTCGCCTGGTGGGATGTGGATCTTTGAAGTAGCTCTAGGATGGAGATCCGGGCAGGCGTCTTGTCCAAGTGTTTCAGTAGATCATACTGTGTTCCAGGGATAGCTCTTTCTGGTTGTTCTGCATCATCCTTCTCTGGCTGAGATTGCTCGGGATTCTGACTGTTGTGGGGGAAAACCCTGTGGAAAATCCTTCCACTCCGGAGCACCATTGCCTGCGGCTTTTGTACCTCTGTGGGGGTAGCAGTGGGTTTTAACAGGGGTTTGAGGGGTAGTAGTGGAGGAATGGTTGATGAAGCAGGGGTGATGACGGGAGCAGGGATTCTGATGAGGGGTTTGTTAGGTGGAGGCATGGCGGAGGTAGAGGGGATATCGCGCGGATTATGAAGGATAAGGGGTTTGGAAGGTGGAGGTGGAGGTAAGGTTTGAAACGGGTAAAAGTTTTGAGGTGGATGGTGGGTGATGAGTGGTTTTGAAGGCATTAGTGGTGATGTGGTGGAGAAAGACGGGGTTATGTATGGTGGACGGATGATAAGGGGTTTAGAAGGCGTAGGGGTAAATGTGGTAGAGGTGGATGGTAAAGTGGGGGAGTGGGAGAAGGTGAGAGGGTGTGAAGGCGTAGTAGAAAGTGTCGGTTGATAGGAGGTCGGGGTGCGGATGAGAGGGCGTAATGGTAGTGGAAATGGTGAAGGCGATATCGATGCGGGTTGATGAGAGAGAGGTGCTACCCGGGCAAGGTGAGGGGGTTGCATGACGATAGGGTTGGAGGTATAAAGAATGGAGGTACTTTCCTGGTGCCACACCTGCTCTCTCCCGACTTCCGGGAAGGAGGAGATGGGGTTAACCTGATGATTGGGCTGTTGGTGCTCCGGTAGTGGATTCTGGATTATGCCCATGTCGGGCTGTTGTTGGGGGGGCTGCTGAGACTGCTGTTGTTGTTGTGGTTGCTGCTGCTGCTGCTGTTGTGACTGCTGCTGTGGCCTCTGAGGAGGTCTCCTAGCCTTGAGAGCCGCGACGTACCGTCTCATCTCATCCCAATCTATTTGATGTTCATCATTCATATCATGGATGTAATCTTTGAAATGGAAGCAGTAATCCACTGTGTGTCCCGGCTGCCTGTGGTAGACGCAGTATTTGGAGGTATCAACATTGGGGGGCCAGGCGGGCCTTTCTCTGGGTAGGGCGAGTTGGTTTGATGCCATGAGGGCATTAAAAATATCTGCTAAGGTTTCTGGCAATGGTGGATAGTAGGCTCTCTTAGGACCGAGCGGCCTCCTTTGTTGCTGTTGGGGACCATAGTTCCCCGGGGGTGGAACTTGGTTGTACTGAAGCGGTGGTTGTTGTTGCTGAGGTTGTGGTTGTTGTTGCTGGGGTTGGCGTAATGGAGGCATATTATCCTGGGGTGGATTATTTTGGGGTGGAGGACGAAGAGGGAAAGGACCTGATTGAAGGGGTAGTCGGGGCATTTGTTGAGGCCTTGGGTTGACTGCATAGTTGGCATTGTTGACCGCACTGACTTGCTCATTTGTCACGACCCCTTCTGTGGCTCCGCCCGGGACACCAGCGCCTGTCTTTCTGACCACTTTGGGCTTCGGCGACTCAAACATGTTCATGATGGGGGAGTCTTTTAGCTGGGTTTGGATGTATCGGGCCCTTTCATAGAGTTCCTCCATTGTAGTAAGTTTATTCATGGCGAGGACGTGTCTGAACTGCGGGGTTGCATTAGACACAATCATTTTCACTTGTTCGGGCTCGGAGAGGGTATCCCTTATTCTTTCCGCCAGAGACCTCCATCTATCAGCATATCGGACAAAATCCTCGTCGGGTTTCATCTTTTCGGCCACTAGGTCGGTAATGGAGAGTGAGGGACCGACCCTATCCCTATATTTCTGCAAGAACCTTCTCTGCACTATTTCAAAATTCTCGGCCTCACGGGGCTCCAGAGAATAGAACCACTCAAGCGCGGGACCATCCAATGATCTCCGAAAGAGGTATGCCAGGGACCTCTGATCGTTTTGCCAATAAGAGGACTCATACATGAAGTCCTTGAGGTGAATGAAGGGGTTGCCGGTACCATTGTATCTGCGGTACGTGGGCATTTCGGAGGGAGGGAGATGAATGACGGGGAGGATTGGCAAAGCAACCTCCGGGGTGGCTTTCACGTCCACCATTCTTCTCAGATTTTGAAACTGCTCGTCCATGCGATTGAACCTATTGAGGAGCGATTGGGCGAGCTCCTCTGGGGGTGAAGGTGGCACTTGCCATTGGGGGAGAAACTGTCTCCCGGAGACTTGAGGGGGAAACCCGGAATGAGAGGGAACTGTCGGACCACCGACAGTTGGCCCTGGCTGAAACGGTGTGTGAGGAACACCGGGAGTTTGAGATTGTGACGGGAATTGGAATGAGGGAGGTTGTTGGCTCGCTTGTCCTTGAAGCGAGGGAGACTGGATGGCTTGCGCCAATGAAGGAGATGGAATGGCCTGCACGGACTCGTGGAGAGGTGCGATAGCCGGAGTTGACTCCTGGGGCGTGGGGGAAACAGATTTCCCCTTTAGAATGGCCTGGAAGGCCCGGAGCTGTTCAGAGGTAAGCTCCGTGTTGGCGAGGACGCCCAGTAAGGAAGTGATATCCTGTGGCGGGGACGTGTCCCCGGCAATAACCTGCACCTCATGCGAGGGGTCATGAGAAGGACCCGAGTCCATAGCATAGACTCGCGGGTCGGCTGTCAAACCATGGCTAGGGTGGTTCTCCTCAGAAGACTCGTGAGACATGCTCACAGTTCTCCCAGAACGTAAAAACATACACTAGCAAGTAGGTAGCAGAGATTATCAAACAAGTGGATGCCTTTACGCCTTTTTTTTTGTTTTGATTTTGATGATTTTTTTGTGTGTTTTTAGCGAGATCCGAAGTTCACACAAGATAGGGACCCTAGTTTATTTTTGTTTCACCGCCGTGTCAGCTAGGGTCTCTCATCTCACCACGAATGAAATGACTAACTTCGGGGAACTTCAATGGTACAACCAGCCCAGTGAACGAAGAGGAGATTCTTCGATGTCGGGGACTTACGGAGGTCCCAGTGTAGGAGATTCTAGTCCGTTGAGAGGAATTCCCAAACGGAGAGTCCTTCCTTCACCGGGAAAGGGTGATCCTCAAAAAAAATGAAAAAAAGGATAGAAAAGAGGAATGGATGTATGCAATGGAATGCTGACAGATATATGGAGTGGGAAAACAACAGAAATAACAAACATGTAATAAACAAAGAACCAATCAGAACTGACGGTGCTGCCGTGAGCACAACGGGGGCGCGCGTGGGCGCCAAGGTGGAGAGGCACGGGTGGTGCCGAACTTGCAAGGGTAGCCGGGAGGAAGCAGTAGACGTCCCACCGTGATCGCCAATCTGTGAGCGACGTCAAAAGGTTCGGAGTTCGATGGAGCGGGGAAGAGGATGCGGAGAGCGCGCGGGCTCCTTCTTTTTTGTTTGTTTTGCTGTTTGCTGCAACACAGAGATGAGAGAAGAGAGAGAAGGGGCCACCACGGGAGATTACTCCGGCGGGGCGAGCGGGACAAGTATAATATAGCAAGATATGGGGTTCAAATGGCCATAGCGGGAAGTGACTCGCCGCGACCTCGGGGGGACGGGAATGGTGCAGAAATTAAATAACAAGAATTGAAACGGCCATTGGGGAAGTGACTCGCCGCGGCCTCGAGAATATGAGCAGAATATAGCAGAATATAAAAGAGAATATAAGAACAGAGATTTAAACGGCCATTGGGGAAGTGACTCGCCGCGGCCTCGAGAATATGAGCAGAATATAACAGAATATAGAGAGAGTATAAGAACGAAAATTTAAACGGCCATTGGGGAAGTGACTCGCTGCGGCCTCGATGATATGAGCAGAATATAACAGAATATAGAGAGAATGTAAGAACGAAATTTAAACGGCCATTGGGGAAGTGACTCGCCGCGGCCTCGATGATATGAACGAAATATAACAGGATATAAAGAGAATATGAGAACAGAAATTTAAACGGCCATTGGGGAAGTGACTCGCCGCGGCCTCGATGAAAAGATGTGATCGCCAGGGGCCGAAAGACCCCAAAATAAGAAAGTGATCGTGCCTACCTCAAGAGCGGGAGATGACGGGTTGCTTCTTCCTCTCCTTCCGGCCGGCCGACGGAGAGGGCTTTCCTCGGCTACCCTTGCAAAACAACGACAAACAAATGACAAGTGGCTTAGAAAGATGAATGTGTAGTATTCATATCCTTGCAATAAAAATGACGAAATAACGGGAAGATACACACCTGGTTGGTGTTATCTTTTAAACCCCTCTCGGACTCGAGTAGGAGCAAAATGAGATGATGGATGCGAGATGATGAATGCAAAGAACTACGAAGAAAAGGAAAGAGTTGGCTTATTGGATGTGCCGATGGTGAAATTCGGCGGAGCTCCGGCAGAGTGGGGACGACGTAGAAGTGCGGTGGATGAAGACGACCTTCCTCTCGCGAGCGTGGGCACCCGAGAAGCCGGCAGAACCTCCACCTACAAAAGACCCCACGGGTTAGAAGAATGACTCCGTAGCCTCTGGGCTCCGGCAGCCTATCGGATCACTGCTTAGCTCCCCTAGAACTGAGGGGGGTGGGCCTCTATTTATAGAGCTCCGGAAGGTGGAGGCGTCCAGGACCCTGGACACCTCCATCAGGGCCGAAATAATATTTTATTCTATTTTTATTGATTTTTTTGGAATACTTTTGTGGGGGCGTCCAGGGTCCCGGACGCCTCAAGTAGGTCCACCGAAAACCGACGACGGCCGCACGCGGTTCGGCACAACGCGTGGTTTTGTGAGCGGCGCCTCGTGATTCAGAAATGGGCGCGTCCAGCTGACCGGACGTCTCTATATTTTGGATTTTTTCACACACGACAAACCGTCGTTCGGTGGCCGGCGCCCGTGAGGGAGTTGATGGAGGCGTCCAGAGGCCTGGACGCCTCCAAAAATATATTATTTTATTGATTTTCTTGTCGTTTTATGATAGGGCTGGCATTTTTGATTTTTTTTATTTGTTTTTATGGAGGCGTCCAGGGGCCTGGACGCCTCCATTAATATGTATTTTTTATTTATTTTATTTTTTTTATGCCAACTGGCATTTTATTAATATTTATTATTATTAGTTTTTATGGAGGCGTCCAGGGTCCTGGACGCCTCCATTAATATATGTATATTTTTATTTTTATTTTTTGTTTTTGTATGGCAACTGGCATTTTATACTTATTTTTTATTTTTTTGTTTTTATGGAGGCGTCCAGGGTCCTGGACGCCTCCATTAATTTATATATTTTTTATTTAGTTTAAGCCCTGAGAAAATAAATAAAATAAATTAAAAATATGGGGGCGTCTAGGGGCCTGGACGCCCCCATTAAGACCCACCCGGGTTCTTAGATCAGGCGTCGGCGGGCGCCCGGCAGACACCCTTCTTGGTTCCGGAACCTTTTGATGCGTCTGACTGGTGTTGATGCCGTCCGAATGCCGTGATGAGACGATTCCGGATGCCGAAAAGGGCGGAAGAAGACTCAAGAAAAGGAAGTACTCAAGTGATTCGAAATGCGTAAGCCGTCGCGGGGCGTCGTATAGTAATATGAGACTTCCTCAGGAGACGTCAGGAATGGCGTGTCTACAACGGTGCCTCCCATCTCTAACTACTGGCTTCCCCTTGAGCGGAACACTGAGAGCTCCATCTAGGCGGCATCTTGGACTAGGAAACCCGCTGTGAATCTCTTCCGAACAGAGTAGACTCAACCCGTGGGATGGAAGTGGACTAAGGAACACTTCTGGAGGCTTGGACAGACTTTTTCCATGCTCTGGAATATAGGAAGAGGTTGTATGACAGCACAAGCAACCGTGGAGAATGCGTCTCGGGATGGTGATGAATCCGACGGAGGTTGTGCGGATGAAAGAACGGTGGGGTTTTAGAGCTTTTAGAGAGGGGGTTTTGTGGTTTAGGGTTAGGGAAAAGTATGGGAGAAAGAAGGGATGTGTTAGAATGAGAGAAGAAGGGGAGAAAACCCCTTAAGTAGGGGTCGACCGGGTCCCAGTCGAACCAGTTCACCGGTTTCGGTCGATTGGTACGACCGGCAATGGTCGATTAGCCAAAATAAGTTGATTGAAGAAAAGAAGTTAATTGAAGATCTCTCCAAATCTCCTACCTTATTCGAGCTCCCTTCAGTGGTTGATATTCATCTCCTTTTTTGTGTTTCTTTCCTTTTTTTTCCTTTTTTATTACTTTTTTTTACTTCTTTGGGGAGAATTTCAGTAAATGACTTCTGATGAATCAATGAACGAGGTTTTTCTAAAATCTCCCCCTCAGTTACTGCCTAGTGTCCCTAAGTCATTTGTCCACATTTATTTGTCAAGGAGTATTGGGTTCAAGAATTTTTTAAAGGAGGGGTATATATATATATATATATATATATATATATATATATATATATATATATACAATCACACATGTAGGATGATATCATACATAAAAGAATAAAAGTACACAATATGATAATGCATGTCACACTATCTACCCTTTATGCTTCTGAAATGTATCACTCATCTTAATGTAGACCTAAGTGTGTATGCCCTTACCCTTGCACATGCCAAGTTCCCTTCTAATCTTGTTGAATTGCTCCTGGTTTAAGGGCTTGGTGAAGATATCGGCCAATTGGTTATGAGAATGAATAAAATTCAGCTTAAAGACCCCTTTGCCTATATGATCTCTCAAGAAATGGTGCCAAATGTCTATATGCTTTGTCCTAGAGTGTTGAACAGGGTTTTTGGATAAACTGATTGCACTAGTATTGTCACATAAAATTGGAACACATTTTATTTCAACATCCAAATCAAGCAATTGATTTTTGATCCAAAGTACTTGGCTCCACAACTTCCGGCGGCTACATTTTCAGTCTCGGCCATTGAGAGAGCTACTGAATGTTGTTTCTTAGAGGCCCATGAAACTAGGCAACCACCAAGAATCTGACAGCACCCACTAGTACTTTTACGATCAATAATGTAACCAGCATAATCGACATCAGTATATGCAATCAAATCAAATGAACTGCCGATCGGAAACCACAAGCCAAAGTCTAGTGTGCCAATCAAATACCAAAAAATTCGTTTAATAGCCATTAGATGAGATTCTTTTGCACATGATTGAAAGCGAGCACAAAGACATGCACTGAACTGAATATCAAGGTGACATGCTATGAAATACAGTAGTGATCCGATCATACCTCGAAACAGTGTAGGATCTACTATTTTACCATTTTCATTTTTGTCCAACTTCGTGGTTGTGGCCATCGTAGTTGATATGGGTTTTGCTTTTGCCATCCCGTATTTCTTCAACAGCTCCATTGTATACTTGGCTTGGTTTATGAAGATGCCCTCGGGTGTTTGTTTTACCTGCAATCTAAGAAAGAAGGTTAGTTCACCCATTAGACTCATTTCAAACTCTCCTTGCATTATTCTTGTAAATTCATCACATAAAGTATTGTTAGTGGCTCCAAAAATTATGTCATCAACATACACTTGAACTACCAATATATCTTTACCTGATTTTCTTGTAAAGAGTGTTTGATCAACCTTACCTCTTTTGAACCAATTTTCAGTCAGAAATGAAGTGAGCCTTTCATACCATGCCCTTGGTGCATGCTTGAGCCCGTACAACGCCTTCTGGAGCTTGTACACATGTCGTGGGTGCTTGGAATCTTCAAAGCCTGGAGGTTATTCTACAAAAACATCTTCTTTGATATATCTGTTAAGAAAGGCAGATTTAACATCCATTTGAAACAGTTTGAAGTTCAATGAGCAAGCAAATGACAATAAAATCCGGACTGCTTCTAGCCTAGCAACGGGGGCAAAAGACTAATCAAAGTCAATCCCCATCTCCTGGCTATACCCCTTGGCTACAAGCCGGGCCTTATTCATAACAACTACACCCGTATCATTCAGCTTGTTCCTAAAAACCCATCGAGTTCTTATTACGGGTTGATTTTTAGGATGTGACACAAGAGTACATACCTCGTTTCTTTCAAACTGGTGCAACTCTTCATGCATAGCCTAGATCCAGGATTCATTTTGCAATGCGTCATGAAAGTCTTTGGGCTCCTCTTGTGAGATTAAAGCAATCAAATCCTCCACTGCAACTTGCCTTAGAGAGGATCTAGTTCTTACCCCATCTTTAGGATTACCTATGATGTTTTTAGCAGGGTGATCTTTCAGAAGAGTGGATGATCTTGGAAAATCCGGGTGTTGCACTTGCTGTTCTTGAAGTGTTTCAATTGAGGGGTCCTCGTCTTCTTTACTTTTGCTGGATCTCCCTTCAGTTGGCTCATCCTTGGCTATGACATCATTCAGACTTTTGGAATCCTCATCTGCATTCATAATTTGAATAGATTGGTTTGTTAGTTTTAACTCAGATTCATTAAAAATCACATGGGGACTTTCTTCAATAACCAAAGTCCTTTTATTGAACAATCGGTAGGCTCTAGAGTTAAGTGCATAACCTAAGAAAATTTCTTTGTCACTTTTCTCATCAAACTTTCCTAGATTAGTCTTACCATTGTTCAAGATGAAACATGAGCATCCAAAGGGTTTAAGATGAGAAATGTTCGGTTTCTTACCCTTGTACAGCTCATAAAGAGTTTTCTTTAAGATGGGCCATGCCATTGCCCTGTTGATGATATAGCATGATGTACTCACCGTCTCAGCCCAAAAGTATTTAGGTAGGGAATTCTCACTTAACATGGTCCATGCCATGTTTATCAGGGTTCTATTTTTCCTCTCCACCACTCCATTCTGTTGAGGCGTCCTTGGTGATGAAAAATTGTGCGTGTATCCCTGCTCTTCACAAAACTTGCTGAAATCATGATTCTCAAACTCTCCACCGTGATCACTTTGAATGGTAGTGCAAAGATAACCTCTATCATTCTGAACTTTCCTGCAAAAAACTTAAAATCCCGTCACAGCATCATTTTTATTGGCTAAAAAGAGCACCCATGTAAATCTGGAAAAGTCGTCAATAATCACAAAACCATACGATTTGTCTCCTAGACTGGAAGTCCTAGTTGGACCAAAAAGATCAAGGTGTAGCAATTCCAAAGCCCTAGCGGTAGAAACAATGTCTTTATTTTTGAAGGAGATTCGTGTTTGCTTGCCTTTTGTGCAAGCTTCATAGATTTTATCACTTTCGAACTTTAATTTTGACAATCCATTCACTAAATCATGTCTAAACAACTTGGAGATTATTTCAAAACTAGCATGACCTAATCTTTGGTGCAATAACCATGTATTTTCATGATTGTTTGCTATCATGCAAAAATCATCACATGAGACATTATCAATATCAACAGTATAGACATTGTTATTCCTTTTTCCAATAAATTTGATCTCATTTGAGTTCTTGTTCATGACAATGCAGTGGGTTTCATCAAAAATAATTTTAAAACCCTTATCGCACAGTTGACTTATACTTAATAGATTGTGATTTAGACCTTTCACCAAAAGCGCATCTTCAATAAGAATTTCAGAATTCTTACCTATGTTACCGATCCTAATGATTTTACCTTTGTCCTTGCCTCCGAAGACAACTGAACCTCCATCCTTGACTTAAAGTGTAGAGAACACCTTCTCGTCCCCTGTCACATGCCTTGAACAGTCACTATCCAAGTACCATTTGCTCCCCCTGGCTTCAAGACATATCTACAAGAAAGAAAAATTCTCATGCAATTATTTTTGGTACCCAAACTAGTTTGGGTCCATGAGAGTTAGTACAAATCTGTGCATATCTTTTCTTGGTCCAAAATGCATGATTTCTTGGTGAGTTTTATCTAAACCAACAATGAGCAATAACATGTCCAAAACGATCACAATGAAAGCAATTTACATTTGAAGACCTTCTTGAAAATTGGTATGGTTTTGATTGAACATGTATTGGCTTAGCGTATGAATATGACGCAAATCATTTCCTTTTTCTTGCACATGGGATGCGGTGATATTACGCTCAAAGGATTTTTTGTTTTGAGGACTACACCCCAAACCTTCCTTTTGGAAGTTAACCTTAACCCCCCACAAGTAATCTAGGTTTTGTTTCCCTTTAACAAACCTAGACAAGGTGGACTGAAGTTCAGCCACTTCTTCACCCAAAATCTCATTTCTCTTTTCAAGTTCTGAATTTGTGGATCTCAGAACTTCTTCTTCCTTTTTCAGTCTTTCCTACATTTTTTCAATTTCAAACATTTTACATGAAATCTCTTCTTTTGTTCTTTCAATATCTGAAATTGTTTGCAGCAAACTTTCTTTTTCTTCAGTTAAATCAAACCACTCTTGTTCCAGTTTCTCAAATTTAACAAAGATATCCTCATCAATATTTTTCTTGAGATCTTTATTTTCAGACCTAATTTTCTTATATTTCAAGTACAGTTTCTCATATTCAGATTCCCATTGCTCATTCAAAATGAAATTAGGGTCAGAGTTTACCTCGACACAAGCTCTCCACCAGTTCTTGATTCTCCTCGTCGGACGGTTCGTCCTCTTCGTCGCTCCATGTGGCGACCATAGCTTTGGGCTTCTTGTCCTTCTTGAATTTTCCTTTTAGATCTGGGCACTCTCCTCTCATGTGCCCGGGCTTCTTGCATTCGTAGCATATGATGCTACTCGGCTTGCTCGACTCTCCCTTAGTTCTAGTGGGCTTCCTTTGCCCTTTTCTGAAGTTACCTTGGAAGTTTCTCTTCTTCCTCAGAAATCTTTTCACTTGGCGAGTTATCATAGCCAATTATTCTTCTTCGTTGCTCCCGTCACTGGATTCTTCTTCTTGGGAGTCGTCATCGGATCGATGAGCTCTCAATCCAATCACCTTCTTCTTCTTGATATCTTCCTCGGCTGTCGTCTTCATAATTATCTCATAGGTCATGAGTGACCCTATGTGTCACGCCCCGACGCAGAATATCGGGAGCGTGAGCGAGTCGTAAACAAGCGTGTCGATCAGAGCATGTACAATTTGATTTCTAAAGATAGAAATAAATTGGAAAATGAAACTTTTATTCCATCAAAATGAAGTTTGCATTGCTAATTCATAAGCCATAAAGGCAAATTACAACTCCCAAATCCAAAATACATCATTCTTGTAAAATCACTAATGACCTACATAAATCCTAGGGAAAAGAAAAACACTCTTTCACTCTTGTCCATTCCCTTGTTCATTTTCATTTCCTGTAACAATTAACCAAAACGTAGGGTGAGCTAAAAGGTTAGTAGGATTTTATATCTCTATAATCAGGCAATTTTTAAGTATTTATTATTTTGGACATTTTTTTCAAGTAAATCGGGAAGTGTTTAAGATCATGAATAGCAAGTAGGAAATTGTAGACGGAATTTCAAGTAATAACATGATAACAAGGTTCCAAGATAATTTCAAGTATTGAATATTGAACATGTAAAGAGTATCATGAAAGAATTTGGCCATTTCATACAAGTCAAATATATCATGTAATTTCAAGCAATTTCAAGTAACAAGTAAACAAGTACAATAACGAAGTATGGAATGTCATAAATAATCTAGCAAGTCATGCACTTCGGTGCAATGTCACACCGTGGTCAATCAACTCCCATGGGCACAAGTACTTTCGGGCGCTCCTCCTAGGACCAGACCGGGCCCCATTAATGCCAGGCATTGGGTCATTCGATCAAAAGATCCCAAGTACGTTTAGACATCCACTTAACACTATGACCAATGAATTTCAAAGATAAGCTCATTTGTAAAAAGTACAGATCTGGCAAAAATCTCAGAAGTAGCAAGAGGAGTGAATAATAATTTTAAGACATCATGTTTAACGACATTAAGTCGTGGAATTCAAGAAAGAACGATAACTAGGAAGAACATTCAAGTAATTAGAGTTTAACAGAATTAATTTAGTTCCATGGTTTAATCTTGTGTGAATTTAGTTTACAAGTATTTAGACATGTTTTCAGGAAGTTTTTGTACATAAGAGATGCATTAGTTTAGTCAAAACGGTGATTTATTATTATAAAAATCTAAATTTGGTTATAAAAATAGGTTTTTATGCCGAAAATAATTCTAACTTGCTGAAAATAATTTTAACATGCTGAAAATAATTTTCATACGTTACTTTACTGATAAGATGATAAAAATAAATTTCTCATGTTAGATTTAATTTTTTTACATGCTGAAAATTAAATTTTAACATGCTAAAATTAATACTTAACATGCTAAAATAATTCTCACACATTAGGCAATTAAGAGGGGGTTGAATTGATTGCCCACTCTTCTTGACAAATTATAAAGCAACCCAAACAAACCGCATATATGTAGAATAAAAGTAAAGTAGAGACTTGATTAAGACGAATGAACTTAAATCAAGCAAGCTCTCACAACTTCCCAGCGCACATATATGCTCACTCGGACAACTATATTTGGAAGGACAGTTGAGTACACTCGCGTCACACCGTCTCACACTCGTATAGTGAACGGAAAATTATATAACAACCAACACCAATCAAGCAAACCACAACACAATATTTTTAGGTGGTTCGGACGCACCAAGTGCCGTCCTACGTCCACCCCTCTCACCTCGAGAGGATTTCACTATAAACGTTGCTCGACGGCAGTAACCATACACACACGGGCTCGACGGCCCACACACGCCGGTTCTCGTACGATGACGAGATAACCCACACACACTTAGAGCAAGCTCCGAAATTGTCTAGATATGTGAAATAAAATGAGAAATTACAAGCCCAGTTCTGAGAGATTCGATCTAAGCACAAATCACTATGAAAAGGATAAACAAGATGATCTACCCCACAAACCTACTAAGAGAATGATAGACGAGGTGATCTACCCCACAAAACCTTAAACAAGCTAGGATAATAGAGAAGGTAACACTTAGAAAAAATGAACCGAAGGTTGGATGAAGCCAGTGTAGATGATGTAGTCGCCCAAGGCTCCGGAAGAAGAGGATGCAGTCCACGACCTCTAGATCTTGGCTCGGGCTAGATGGAAATCATCCTTGGCACAGCTCTCCTTCACCTCCACAGATGGGAGCACCTTCTTCTCCTGCAACACAAAAATCCTACGTTTGAAGCTCAAGGGTCTTGCGATCGGAAGGAAGGGGGCGGCTATATACAGGGGGGTTTGACCCCCCAAAAGACACAAGAGCCCCCACTAAACCCCCTTCATACCACATACATAGAGTAAAGGACGCCCTAAGGCCATTAGGGACAAAAGCCATGCCATTTGGATCCTCCTTAATAGGCTTTGAAACAGATCCGGAAAACCGTGTTCGAACGTTCATAAAAAGTGTCGACCCATAAGGTCGACCCTTTTTCGTGAATGTTTTGCCAGAACATATATAAGAACAAAATCGCGATACGAGTGTCGACCCATGGGGTCGACACTTCTTACGAAGTGTTCTAGCCGGTTAACAAAACAAAACATTCGTGATGAAAAGTGTCGACACCTGAGGTCGACACTTTTTCACGAACATTTTGTTTTCACAGAAATGAACAAACTTACCTAAAAGTGTCGACCTTCAGGGTCGACACTTTTTCACGAGAGTTCTGCCTTAACAAAACAGCAGACTCCTGGTGAAAGTGTCGACCCCTAAGGTCGACACAATCTGCCAACGTCCTAAATCTTAATGAAGGCAGAGACTCCTCAAATAAGTGTCGACCCCTGAGGTCGACACTTTTATTGACAGCTGCAAAACTTTAGTAATTGTAATTGAAACTTTCATGAATCAAACACATGTATCAAAGTAGATCAAGGGAGTTCATACATCACACATGAACATGATTAAGCATGAGTTTTTACCTGGATCAGTCCATTCACACACGATCCAACTAGATAAGTATTCATACCTTGGCCTTGAGAGATTGAGTGACAAGCTTCAAAATTATCCTGCATTTAATTTCCCATTCAAATTAACAACTCAACTTAACAATTGAGATTCTTTCACATTTGAAACATCCATTCATTTTGCGATTTACCGAATGACCTATTCACTCATTAGTTATATCCATCGTTCGAGCTCAATCAACAATGGCTCACGCCAACATTCAACAATCAATCAAGTTGATTCGTATCAGCCTTCTTCAAATTGAGCATTCTTACAAATCAAGCATTCAGGTTTGAAATTCATCAACCTCACCTTTCATCAAATATGTATATCAATGAAGCTCAATCATGCAAGTTTTCATTCAAAGCAATCATTCATCAATCCTGTATACATGCAAATTCATTGAACACAAAATCATGACATTTCATTCAGAATCTTCGTCAAAATAGTCCGGGCACAACAATCTCCCCCTTTTTGACGAAGATAAAACCATTTATAGATCTATGATATTTGCATGATGGATGACAAAACAACCAGATCAAGTCAAAAGCATAATCTGTCAAGGACTAAGCAAGTCATGAATCTTCATTCAAGAAATGCAAAGTTATCATGATTCTTCATTCAAGAAATGCATTGCAAAGTTATTTCTCCCCCTTTTTTTCAGAGTCAAATAGGGGATTATTAGAACGGTAAAGGATGAAAGTTAAGGCTCAATATGCACAATTAACACAATGAGATGCATATGAAATGCAAGTAATGACCAGTCAAGCACATACGCACTCATCATGACATAAAATAGCAAACATGTTCTTTATGAATGGGTTAGGAAATATGCTATAGACCAAGAACATGAATTTCATGTGCAATAGTAAAAGGGTAGTGCTTACAATAAGTGGTAGTGCAAGACTCATGAAATATGGCTGATTCAAGGTGTACATCCATACAATCACTCCCTAGATGAATATGTGAAATATGAGCAATGAAATCTAGATAGCATAGATTTTCAGATTTTCTAAAGAGCACAATTAGGAACTTTTCTTCCCCACACTTTCATACAATGTGCTCGACTTTTGGTAGCTTCGCACAACCCCAATATTATTTTGATTTTTCAAATATAAGATGACTAACCTTTTGACACGAGTCATGCCCTTTGTTTTAAGAGCACTTCTCGGTTACTCGGCATCGTCACTTATGATAATGTGGATAGGACACTTTTCCATGCGAGTTTCCTCCTTTATCTCAGAGGGGATTCCCGATTTACTTCATGTCAAATCACACTTATTGACTATTTTTGACGGGGCTGACAGATTTTTCCTCACAAGTCACGTGATTTCTATGTAAGGTTTCCAGAGTCCTAAAATGTGTTAAGTGGAATAAGTGAAATCCTTATCAGTTAGATTCATTAACTCACATGTGCAAATTGTATGAGAGATTGCGTAGTATGTAAGAGATGAATTAGCCTATTCATGGTGATGTCTCCCCCTAAATGTATGCACCGTTATAACAAAAACCTCCCCCTTAATATGTGCCATGTTAAAACATGTCCTAGTCAAAGCATTTTATTTAGCGAGAGCATAAGGTCTTAGAAGATTTCAACTGAAAGGTGTGTAGTATTCATATACACTCAAGCATTTCAAAATGATGTTTTTAAGCAATTTGATTACCGGTACGTGGCGAAGTACTTAGGTCCAAAGGCCACACTCACACATGATGAAAGCTTCTAGGTGGATTTGATCCACCTTTCCACTAACACTATTTGATATACCGGTATACCATGGCATTCATGCACACATTGATGAAGTATATGCAGTTATGTACATGCGGATGCAAAAGTATGAAAGCATGTATAATAACCAAAGTTGTTATTCATTGTGATATGGACAAAAGATAAAGTTTGAAGAGTAAAGACAATGAAAACTTTTATGTGTAAATCAAAAGGCAATATGAACAGTTTCTTTATGAAAAAGAGGAAAAGAGTGTTTGTACAATTCAGCTCAAAATATCTAAGTGTCCAATCTTCACACACCCAATTCTCTTCTTAGAAAGCAAAATTGTTCAGAATTCAAAGGTTTTGTAAATATATCAGCAAGTTGGTTTTTTGTATCAACAAAAATAAGTTCAAAATCACCTTTATTGATATGATCACTTATAAAGTGGTGTCTAACTTCTATGTGCTTAGTGCGGGAATGTTAGACAGTATTCTTGGACAAGTTTATTGCAGACGTGTTATCACACATTATGGGAGTTTTCTTTAAGGAAAAACCAAAATCCAGCAACTGATGTTGGATCCAACGCACTTGAGCCGCACAACTACCGGCAGCCACATACTCGGCTTCGATAGTTGATAGAGCCACATAATGCTATTTCTTTGAGGCGCATGAAACCATGCAGCCCCAAAGAAACTAACAGTGACCGCTTGTGCTTTTTCGATCCATTTTGCAACGAGCATAATCAAAATTAGTGAAAGCATGTAAATCAAGTGAGTTATTCCTTGGATACCACAAACCAAGGTCAAGAGTTCCATTCAAATACCTGAAGATTCTTTTCACGGCCGCTAAATGAGAGTCCCTAGGACAAGATTGGTATCTTGCACAGAGACAGACACTGAAGTGTATATCAGGCCTACTAGCAATCAAATAAAGCAAGGATCCTATCATACCCCTAAAAAAATTTTGATCAATTTTGTTACCTTTTTCTTCCTCCATTTTCTGTGAGGTGGACATTGGTGTTGCAAAGGGCTTGGCAGTCTCAAGTTGAAATTTCTTCACGATTTCTTATGTATACTTCTTCTGTTTGATGAAGATACCATCATCCATTAGCTTTATCTGTAATCCCAACAAGATGTAGAGCTCTCCCATCAAGCTCATCTCGAACTCCCCCTACATAGGTTTGGTAAATTCATCATTCATTTTTGAATTGGAGGCTCCAAAAATAATATCGTCTACATAAACTTGAACAATTAATGAATTATCATCACAAGTTTTTGTAAACAAAGTTTGGTCTATGTTACCTCGTTTGAAGCCGTTTACAATAAGAAATGAACTTAATCTATCATACCATGCCCGGGGAGCCTATTTTAAACCGTATAGTGCCTTGTCCAATTTGAATATGTGGTCGGGAAATCTTTCATCTTCAAAGCCCGGTGGTTGCTCCACGTACACTTCTTCCTTGATTACTCCATTGAGGAAGGCACTCTTCACGTCCATTTGAAATAGTTTAATGTTCCTGTGACAAGCATAAGCAAGTAAAATTCTAACTGCTTCCAGTCTAGCCACAGGTGCAAATGATTAATCAAAATCAATGCCAACTTCTAGAGAGTAGCCTTTGGCTACTAATCTTGTCTTATTCCTCACAACCACCCCATCTTCACTAAGTTTATTTCAGAAAACTCACTTAGTTCCAATGATAGGATGGTCATCAGGCCGGGGCATGAGGAACCACACCCTGTTCCTTTGGAATTGGTGTAGCTCTTCTTGCATGGCTAGAACACAAGAATTATCATTTAAAGCATCATCTAATGATTTAGGCTCAATGCTGGAAAGTAACGCTAGATTATCGTGTATTTCTACTTCCCTCATTGAAGCCCGAGTTCGAATTCCTTCATCCACATTGTCGATCACGTTCTCCAATGGATGGTCCCTGTGCGTGGTCCATTGGTGTGGAAGGTTTGGATGTTGTTATTGATCCACTTTTTCTTCTTCTTGTTCTTTTTCTTCTTCTTGATTTGCTGCCTCACCTTGTTTGCTTGATTCTCCCTTTTCAACTTCACCCTCACCTGTAATAAGAAAATGATCATTATTTGATTTTCTCATTGTGAATTCATCAACTACTACATGTGGACTTTCCTCGACAACAAGTGTTCTAGTATTATACACACGGTAAGCTCTTGATGTTAGAGCATACCCGAGGAAGATCCCTTTATCACTTTTTGCTTCAAATTTCTCTAGATTACCTTTTCCATTGTTCAAGATATAACAAATTGAACCAAATGGCTTGAAATGAGATATGTTGGGTCTCTTATCTTTGTAAAGCTCGTATGGAGTTTTCTTAAGGATTGGTCTTACCATTGCTCTATTTGTGATGTAACAAGCGGTGTTCACCGCCTCTGCCCATAAATATCGTGGAAGACCATTCTCGGCAAGCATGGTACGCGCCATCTCCACGAGCATCCTATTTTTCCTTTCGACCACGCCATTTTGTTGAGGGGTTCTTGGTGAGGAGAACTGATGCTCGTACCCCTACTTCCTGCAAAAAGCATCAAACTCATGATTTTCAAATTCGTTTCCATGGTCACTTTGAATTTTCTGAATTGTATATCCTTTTTCATTCTAAACTTTTGTGCAAAAATCAATAAATTCATTGCAAGCATCACTCTTATTAGCAAGATATAAAACCCATGCATATCGCGAGAAATCATCGACAATCACAAAGCCATAAAGCTTCCCGCCAAGACTGCGAGTCCTTGTGGAACCAAATATGTCCAAATGCAACAATTGCAGTGGTTTTTCAGTAAAGACAATGTTTTTGCATTTAAAGGATGCGGTGGTTTGTTTTCCTTTATTTCATGCTTCATAGATCTTAGAAGTTTCAAAATTCAGCTTAGGAAGTCCTCTGACTAAATCATGACGATTCAACTTCTTAATCACATTAAAACTGGCATGCCCAAGACGGCGATGCCACAACCAAACATCTTCACTTCTATTAGCAACTATACACAGTTTCTTTGGTGCAAGTTCATCAAAGTCAACTTGATAAGTGTTGTTACATCTCACACCTATGAACTTAATTTTCTGTGAGTTAGCATCAATGATTGTGCAGTGTAAAGATTCAAAAATCACTTTGTGACCCTTGTCACAAAGTTGACTAACACTAAGCAAATTATGATGAAGACCTCTAACTAATGGAACATCTTCAATGCAGTGGTTAGGGTCCTTACCAATTCTCCCAATTCTTATGATCTTACCCTTGTCCTGTCCTCTGAAGATTACTGTTCCGCCATTTTTCTCAGCAAGGTCTGCAAATAGGAGTTTGTTTCCAGTCATGTGCCTGGATCATCCGCTATCTAGGTACCATTTATTGTCTCCCGTCTTCATGCAGACCTCCACCAATTACCAACCATGCTCATTTTGATTTGGGTACCCAAGCAAGCATGGGTCCCTCCACGTTAGCGTTCCCAAGTGGCTCATAGTATCTACTGAAAAACAATTCATCATCATATTGCATGAGTTGGCATATGTACATGTCATGTCCTATTTTCCCAAAATAAAAACACGTGGGTCTTCTCTTACCAAGATGCTTCCTTTTATTTACATTTTTAAAGGTTGAGGGGAATTTGGAATTAACAGCTTGTTTTCCAAAGTGTGTGTGTGAGTATTCTCCTTGATAAAATGAATTTTTCATAACATAATGAGCATGATTTTTGTTGCTATGCATTACACCTTGATTCTTTTCAACTTAGTTTCCTTTCTCTCTCACTTCCTTTCCATTCCCACTTTTCAATTTTTAAATTTCAATAACAAAATTCTTGTTCTTCTCTTTCAAGTTTTCTTTCTCTTTTTCACATTCACTTAGTTGAACATACAATTTTTCAAACTCTTTGTTCAAGAGGTCATGCTTTTCTTGGATTTCACCTTTCAGCTTAAATGCATTTTTCTTTTATATATCTAAGCATGCTATCTCCTCTTCAAACAAAGACAACTTCGTTTCCAAAGCATCATTAACATTTTTCAGATTTTTAATTTACATTTCAAGCAAATTGCATTTTCCACAAGAATTAGATGAGTGAACAATTTCATGGATCTTTTTCTTTAAAGTCCTATTTTTATTTTTCATTCTTCTATATTTCTCATCTAACTCTTCATAAGCAAGTTCCCACTGTTCATTTGAAATGGCCTCAGTGTCAGAAGTTACTTGTTCACTATCACTATTAGCCATCAGACACATCGTCTTCATGAATCTTTCTATGTCCTGCTCCTCGTCATCGGTCGTGGGCTCATATTCATCTTCATCGCTCCATGTTGCCTTCATGGCTTTTGGCTTCTTGCCCCTGACGACCTTTCCTTTCTTCTTTTGGAGCTCGGGGCATTCTCCTCGCATGTGCCCCACTTTCTTGCATTCATAGCAAATAATCTCGGCGGCCTTGGATGGTTCATTTCTTTGTCTTGGCTGCCTCTTCCCTTTTCTGAACTTCCCGCCAAATCTTCTTCTTTGGCGCAAGAATTCTCTTACCTTTCTTGTTAGCATAGCAACCTCTTCATCATCGGTGGTTCCCAACGATTTCTCTTGGCTCGAGACACTCTCCAGGAGTGCTTTCAAGGCGATTGGCCTTTTCATCTTTGGATCCTCTTCCGTCCTTTTGATCACATTGATCTCATAGGTCATTAATGACCCTATGAGTGCATCTACGGTGAGTGTTGTCAAATCCTTGGAGTCTTCTATCACTGTCACCTTGGTGTCCCAACTCGGTGACAGTGACCTCAACACCTTCCGCACCAATTCCTTGTTGGTGAACTCTCTTCCGAGTGACTTCAGTCCGTTGGTGATCTCCATAAGCCGTGCGAACATCTGGGAGATGTCCTCTTCATCTTTCATTTTAAAGAGCTCCTAGTCACGGGTCAGCATATTCGCCTTTGTCTCCTTGACTTCTGTGGTGCCGTCATAAATAAGCTTGAGCTTATCCCACATTTCCTTGGCGCTACTGTACATGGAGACACGAGCATACTCGTTAGGGTGAATAGCACACTGAAGTATATTCAAAGCATTAAAATTCACAGTGGCTTTCTTTATAGCATCATCATCCCACATATCCTCATCAGGGTTTACAGCATACGGATCATTCCGAATAACAGTCCATATTTCATAACTTTGCGCTCTAAGAAATACGGTCATCCTATTCTTCCAGTATGGGTAATTACTCCCATCGAAGAAGGGTGGCCGTTGAATAGAGTGCCCTTCGGGCATCATCCCCTTGTTGAGGTTGTTGGACATTCCTAACAGATCACTCTAAAACCGCTAGATTTTCTAACAAGCAGAGCCGAGGCTCTGATACCAATTGTTGGCTCGGTTAGGAGGCAATTAAGAGGGGGGTGAATTGATTGCCCACCCTTCTTGACAAATTATAAAGCAACCCAAACAAACCACAGATATGTAGAATAAAAGTAAAGCAGAGACTTGATTAAGATGAATGAACTTAAATCAAGCAAGCTCTCACAACTTCCCAGCGCACATATATGCTCACTCGGACAACTATATTTGGACAGACAGTTGAGTACACTCGCGTCACACCGTCTCACACTCGTATAGTGAACGGAAAATTAGATAACAACCAACACCAATCAAGCAAACCACAATACAGTATTTTTAGGTGGTTCGGACGCACCAAGTGTCGTCTTACGTCCACCCCTCTCACCTCGAGAGGATTTCACTATAAACGCTGCTCGACGACAGCAACCACACACACACGGGCTCGACGGCCCACACACGTCGGTTCTCGTACGATGACGAGACAACCCACACACACTCGGAGCAAGCTCCGAAATCATCTAGATATGTGAAATAGAATGAGAAATTACAAGCCCAGTCGATCTAAGCACAAATCACTATGAAAAGGATAAACAAGACGATCTACCCCACAAACCTGCTAAGAGAATGATAGACGATATGATCTACCCCACAAAACCTTAAACAAGCTAGGAGAATAGAGAAGGTAACACTTAGAACAAATGAATCGAAGGTTGGATGAAGCCGGAGTAGAGGATGTAGTCGCCCAAGGCTCCGGAAGAAGAGGATGCAGTCCGCGACCTCTAGATCTTGGCTCGGGCTCGATGGAAATCCTCCTTGGCATAGCTCTCCTTCACCTCCACAGATGGGAGCACCTTCTTCTCCTGCAAGGCAAAAATCCTACGTTAGAAGCTCAAGGGTCTTACGATCGGAAGGAAGGGGGGCGGCTATATACAAGGGGGTTTAACCCCCCAAAAGACACAAGAGCCCCCACTAAACCCCCTTCATACCACATACATAGAGTAAAGGACGCCCTAAGGCCATTAGGGACAAAAGCCATGCCATTTGGATCCTCCTTAATAGGCTTCGAAATAGATCCGAAAAATCATGTTCGAACATTCAGAAAAAGTGTCGACCTATGAGGTCGACCCTTTTTCGTGAATGTTCTGCCAGACATATATAAGAACAAAATCGCGATACGAGTGTCGACCCATGCGGTCGACACTTCTTACGAAGTGTTCTGGTTGGTTAACAGAACAAAACATTCTTGATGAAAAGTGTCGACACCTGAGGTCGACACTTTTTCATGAACATTCTGTTTTCATAGAAATGAACAAACTTACCTGAAAGTGTCGACCTTCAGGGTCGACACTTTTTCACGAGAGTTCTGCCTTAACAAAATAGCAGACTCATGGTGAAAGTGTCGACCCCTGAGGTCGACACAATCTGCCAGCGTCCTAAATCTTAATGAAGGCAGAGACTCCTCAAATAAGTGTCGACCCCTGAGGTCGACACTTTTACTGACAGCTGCAAAACTTTAGTAATTGTAATTGAAACTTTCATGAATCAAACACATGTATCAAAGTAGATCAAGGGAGTTCATACATCACACATGAACATGATTAAGCATGAGTTTTTACCTGGATCAGTCCATTCACACACGATCCAAATGGATAAGTATTCATACCTTGGCCTTGAGAGATTGAGTGATAAGCTTCACAATTGTCCTGCATTTAATTTCTCATTCAAATTAACAACTCAACTTAACAATTGAGATTCTTTCACATTTGAAACATCCATTCATTTTGTGATTTACCGAATGACCTATTCACTCATTAGTTATATCCATCGTTCGAGCTCAATCAACAATGGCTCACGCCAACATTCAACAGTCAATCAAGTTGATTCGTATCAGCCTTCTTCAAATTGAGCATTCTTACAAATCAAGCATTCAGGTTTGAAATTCATCAACCTCACCTTTCATCAAATATGTATATCAATGAAGCTCAATCATGCAAGTTTTCATTCAAAGCAATCATTCATCAATCCTGTATACATGCAAATTCATTGAACACGAAATCATGACATTTCATTCAGAATCTTCGTCAAAACAGTCCGGGGCACAACAAAATTACTGATAAGATGATAAAGATAAGTTTACCATGCTGATTACAAAAATTCTCTGATAACAACATAAATTTTATCATGCTGAAAATCATTTTTCTATATTTATTTACTAATTATTTGATAAGAAAATAGAATTATCATGCTGGAATATAGTTTTAATATACTGAAAATAATTCTAACATGCCAAAAATAATTCTAACATGCTAGAAATAATTTTATCATGCTGGAAGTAATTTTCATGCATCAGTTTACTAATTACTTTATAGGAAATTAGGTTTAGCTTGCACAAAGAATAGTTTTACATAGATTTAACTTGCTGAAACAATTTTTTATATCTCAATATGTATAAAATAATTTTATCATGTTGGAAGTCATTTTTAACATGCTGAAAATATTTTTCATACATTAATTTACTAATATTATCGTTAAAAATAGATTTTTTTTTACATGTAAAAAAATAATTTTATTCTACAAAAATGATTTTTCAATATGCTGTAAGAATTAAAACATGCTAATATTACCTTTTCTTATTTTTTGGTGACTAACTACTTATAATTATTGGAGATTCCAAATGTTATAATTTATATTGTGTAGTGACTAATCTTTAGTCCCACATTGGATGTTTAGAAAACTTTCATGGCTTTATATGTTGTAGAGCTCATCCTTGGGTCAGGACCCAAGGGGCATAGGATGTCGGCTCAAGTTGTATGTGGATACAAAACTATTAATTTATTTATTTATTTGTGTCGTGCCGTTGGTTTTATTCTACAAAAATAAAATTTTATGAATGCGTTAGCTTATGGTAGCGCGATCTGAAGATCGCGCTACCCTAGGACCCTAGGTTATGGAAGCGCGAGGTGAAGTGAGGTGAGGTTTTATTCTACAAAAATAAAATTTTATGAACGCGCTAGCTTATGGGAAATTTATTTTATGAACCCTGAGGGCGGGAAAATACTCTATATGAACGCTAGGGTAGCACGTTCTTGGAAAATTTTATGAACCCTAGGGTAGCACGTTCTGGGAAATTTTTAAAATTATCTGTTTTACCCCTGAGGGCGGGAAAATACTCTGTATGAACGCGCTATGTCGGCACGTTCTAGATCTGATGAAAAACGGGAATACCCCTCCAATAAAAACACCATAACTTACTCATTTCTTAACGAAAATTAGGGAAACATGTATCAATGGAAAGAGCACTGAAAAATGAACAAGATGGCATACTTTAATTAAGATTTGGCCTGAGAAACACCTACCTTTGAGCATATCTAAGGAGAAATAGAAAAATAGGTCAGAATAAGAAAACCCTTGATTCTTCCTTCAAATCTCCTCCAATCACTGTAGCAGCATAGCCTTGTCTTCCAGGGATGATTTGAGGGTCGAATTGGGTTCTATTTATAGCCAAAACTTTGGCAAATTTGTCAAGATTCCTTGCCTAACAATGCCAAACTTTCCAACTCCGAATTGGTAGAAAATTCTAATTTTTCTTCTTAATCTAGCCTCCATTTTGTGTGAAACCAATGTAAAAATGGCTGGTCCAAGGTGGGCTGTTAGGTTAGGGTCGATTTTTGTGTCAACCTTCTAGAAATGGAGTTATTTTAATCCCTTAAATGGTATATTAAACATGTGTTACGAATTTTGGTCTATTTATCCTTTAATAAATCTTTTAATCTATTAATCCAGCCCATTATGTATTATCCAATGAGCCAATTGTAATTATAGTCCATTATATGGACTTTAATTAGGCTTCCTATGATATATCTGAGGGTTAAAGCATTTAATTTTCAATTTACCTTAAGTAAATGTATTTATCTAGTTCATTACATATAGTAAAAATGTAATTTAATTATTTCATGAAAATTTTAATTTCATAATGAAATTGAAAATTTTATTTCTCATTTTTATTTACCGGATTTCTACAATATGAGTTCATCGAGAGTGAGTGTGGACAGATTCTTAGAGTCTTCAATGACGGTGGCCCTGGTGTGCCACGCAGGAGGGAGGGATCTTAGCACTTTTCTCACGAGCCCAGAATTAGTGTAATCTTTCCCAAGACTTTTGAGACCATTCGTGATCTCAGTTAGCCTTGCGAACATTCCTGAAATTGTCTCTTCAGGCTTCATCTTGAAGAGCTCATAATCTCGGACCAGAAGGTTGGCCTTGGTCTCCGTGACCTCGGACGCCCCCTCATATATGAGCCGTAGTTTGTCCCACGTTTCTTTAGCTGAGCTGCACATAGAAACATAAGAAAATTCGTTAGGGTGTATCGCACATTACATAATGTTCATAGCTTTGAAGTTAATAGTGCATTTTGTAATTTCTTCGGGTGTCCATTTTTCTTGGTCATCCCCAAGTTTGTAAGGACCCTTGTCCACAACTCTCCAAACTTCGTACTCTTGAGCCCTCAGAAAGACATGCATTCTATTTTTTCAGTATGAGTAGTTTGAACCGTCAAAGAAGGGAGGACGATTAATGGAGTGACCCTCGGGCATCATACCCATGTTTGCCATTGATCCGGATCTCACTCTAGATCGTTAGATCTGTGAAAGATAGAGCCTTAGCTCTGATACCAATTGAAGTCCCGTGATCAATGCCACCCAAGAGGGGGGCGAATTGGGTGATAACAGATTTTAAGAGCTTTTAACAAAATTAAAATATATATGAAGAGCAACCAACAAACAAGAATAGATCTGAAGAAATCCAAAAAGGATCTGGCTAAAACAAACCCTATAGCAGTTCTTTGGTACTAGGCGGAGTCCGAGAATCTGAAGATTCTCTCACACAAGATATCTTCCTCCCGACAGGATTAACCGTGTCGATCAGAAGGTACCTTTTGATATACCAGAGATCTCCCGTAGAAGGTTAGTAAAGCAAGATCTAAACAAGGGAACTATGTGATAACACAATATACAATTGAGCAAGAGCAGAATAGAGGTAGGCGATAAGGAGCAAACCACGCAGAACACCATGATTTTTAGGTGGTTCGGATGCAACAACTGCAACCTACGTCCACCCCTCACATAAGGTGAGGTTTCACACACTATCTTGTAGGAAGTTACAAGATCAACAACACGCACACCCGTGAAGAGTATAGAACTCCCACGAAGGTGCAAGACCACCGACACACAAGAACGGTGAAGAACAACAAAGAACTTACACACACACGGATCTGTCTAGATCCACCCACACACAAGTGATTGAAGGTTACAAGAAGACACAACTCAGCTCAAACAAGAATGGAAGAAGAAGAATAAAAAAAATGGAAACACAAAACAAGCTCCCCCTTAATGAATGAAGGTGACATGGGATGAAGCTTGATCTCAGCTCGATCTCCACTTGATTTGGATGTAGATTTGCCCTTGAAAGCTTCATCTCCTTGATGAAGAATTCCCCACGAATCACTGTTCATGGCTACAGTACCAGCTCCTTCTTCCTTGATAGCCTCCCCTTGTTCTTCCTTGAAAAAGCCTTAGGGTTTATGACCCAAATGAGATATTTTATAGATCATGGAAGGTCAGGAGACAAGTCCCCATACTAGATCCACAAATCACTTCTTGATTGAGAGCAATGGGCTTAAACAAATGGGAGAAGCACCCTCTTCTCGAGCTAGAACCAGAAAGTCAAAAAGGGCTGCCTCGGGGATTTCGGTTGATCGAAAATATGGGGGCAGTCGACCAAAACCTGTAAATATTGAAGTTCTTCATTTCTGGAAAATCCAGTTGACCGGCCACTGCCCACTGGTCGACCAAAACCTGTAAATTTTGAAGTTCTTCGTTTCTGGAAAATATGGTCGACCGGCCCTAGGGTGTTGGTGACCGAAATGGCCTAGTCCTACAAAATTGAATTGTTAGCCAAGTGAAATTTATCAAAGTGCCAATGGCTTTAAGTGAATGATTGTTTCATGCATTCTGGGGTTTGTTTGACTAGTTTAACTCAGTTTGAAAACATTGATGCAATCAGAACTTGAGAACTTTCCACAGGATATTTAAACTCAAACTAAAACCCCCTTGACTCGTGTTTTGATTCCATTGACACAAACTGAGATAAAACCTTAACTCTGAGTTTTGTTATCATCAAATCATTCAAGGAGACTCAACAGGGCCCACGTGCTGCTCAGGCGTTCGAACTAGGCGGGGTGGGTCCCGCTACCAAGGGCATGCCTAGAGGAACAAGCCCTGGAAGGCGAACGGGCTGGCGCTGCTGGTGGGAAGCCGGGTGGCTCCGATTGCCGGGCGGTGAAGATTACTGCCCCAGGTCTGTTTTGCTGTTTCAGGGTTGCGCGACCTGACGTGATTGGCTACTGCGATCAATATCGACGTCAGATCGACGCAAAATTTGAGCCGTTGGAAAGCGCTTTCAGAGAGCTACGACCCAAGGTCAGAGAAGGAATTTTGTCTATCCCTGTAATGGCCTTGGTCGAATTTACAACCTGCTGGTTCATAGAATCAGATCTGGCAGAACAGATTTGGATCTGCCTGAGAATGGGGTTTGACCGGAGGGAAAACATCGTATCTGGGAGTTGGACCCTTTATAAAAGTTGGAGAGGGGGAAGTAAGGAAGACACCAATATTTTTTGTAAATTTTCTAGAGGTGGTTTGACAGGGGAAATGGATTTTTTACTAGACAAGGGTAGGATCTGGACTGCACAGGACAGAACAGATTTTGGCCTGAGTTTTAATTTTTTAAAGAGGAAAATAACTTCTAAATTCGTGAAAAATTTTGTGGAGGTAGGTTTTGGTGGGCAAAACACCCAGTCTAAATTTGAGCTCAATCAGAAATGGTGAAGGGGGTCGAACAAGGGAAGAACAAGGCTGTTGTAACAAGATCTGCACAGATGACAGGTTGCTGGGGTTGGAAAGAAGGAAATGGCAAAAATAGCAAACGTAGGTTTAATGGGCTGAATTGTTTTGTGGAGGATGGGGAGGGACGTGGGGGACTCACCCTCAGATCTATGTTAGGGGAGGGGTATACAAGGGATATAACATATTCTCCCCACATGGTCAAAAAAACACACAATAAAAAATGATTTACAAGAAGGGTGCGCCCCCCCTTTTAGGAGACCAAAATGGATTTTTCTTCCATATTTAATCCTTGGTCCAAGTCCACCTTTGGACCATGGATCAGCCCCCATGGGCCCTGGAGTCCATGTGGACCAATAAGGGAGAGGGATGGGACCCCTGCTGGGCCTACGTGCCCTTTTGCAAAGAAACCCAATGGCCTTTTGCAAATAAACCAAATAAGACTTATAATTGCGTACCCAATTAACACAAGGGTATACATATAAATATAAAAGGACATAAATATAAAATAAAAAGTTAGTGTCTGGTGTTGATTCCCATCAATAGCTTAATAAAATCAAAAATGGAAAAAACAAAGCATGAAACATAGCACCAGAAAGCTGGAAATGAAATAAGAAAAATATAGCTCACGCAGGAGAAAGATCAATTCTGGATCTGATCCAAGAACTGATAAGAAAGTAGATCTTCTTGCATAATCTCTCTCTCTATTCTTTCTCTGCACACTCTCTCTTTCCTCTCAGACCTTTTCTACTCTCACGATACTCTATTTTCCTTTTACTCCTTCCTTCAGCGAGCTTCTTTCTCTCTCGGCACTCTAACTCTTACCCTTCTCTCTCCATTCTCTCTTTCTTTTCTTCTCTGCTTCTCTGCTGCTCTTTGAATTCTATTTCTCTCTCAGTTGTCACTTTCTTCTCCGCGGAAGTCTTCTTATATAGGAACAGGGGTGCTGGAGGTAAATTGGACAAGAAGGATGATTCTATCTGCTTCTGATTGCCCCACGTGGCAGGATCGAGCCTTGATCCTGTGGTCCCTACGAGATTCGCCCATGATGCGTGTACAGGGAACACTCCTGCCAAACTTTTCAAAAGTATAATTCGTTGAGGTGCTGTAGAAGTCGATGTGTCAGATGATTATAGTTTGCTTTCCACGTGGCAGATGGATATAAGTTGCTTTCCATGTGGCATATTCTTCCGTTGAGATTCCAGCATTGCCTTGGATCACATGCTCTTTTAATTCGAACCTAAAACCATGTGACCCAACGATCTATGATCGTTTCAGCTCTCAAAGTGTTCGATCTTAGTTGCTTAAGATCTTTCAGACTTAAATCCATGTCAATAAGGTAAAAGGCATTTTAATAAAACACCTTATAGTCATAAGTGGTTTAAAGAAATGTTTAAGGCTTATAGACTTATGCATGGTTTATAAGAATAATCATGATTTAACAAAACCATGATAATCAGGTAGCTATATGATAAACATCACATACAAGCATTAGTGCATAGATCTGACAATGACACATAGGCCTTATGAAGCAAGATGCAATATCTGCTTCGACCTAGATATGCAAGATGCAGCATGTGCTTCGACCTTGATATGTAGGATGCAGCATGTTCTTCGACCTTGATATGTAGGATGCAGCATGTGCCTACGCCTTTTATGCATGTGCTCGGACTCGATATGCTACTCGTGAGAAGATGCACTGACCAGTTATACTACTAGTGAAGACATGCACTGAGCTGTTATACTGTTAGTGAAGACTTGCTAAGACTTTATTATGCACACTTGTATATGTGCTCAGACCTTATAATGCTATATGCAAACATGCACAGACTTTATAGTGCAATGTGCAAAGATGCACATACCTTGTTATGCAAGCCAGCACATGTGCAAATGTGCACAGACCTATATACATGCACAGACCTTAGACATGCATCGACCTAATATACTGCTATAGAAACGTGCATTGACCTTGTGTGCAGATTGAACAAGATGTGCACCGACCTATATGCTGATCAACAGATTGTGCACCGACCTATGTGAAGGTGTGAACATGATATGCATCAACATTACACGCATGATGGAAAATGTGCACAGACCTTAGTATGACTAAGGCAAGATCTGCATCGACCTTAGTTACTGTGCCTGCAGGATGTGCACTGACCTTCATGCATATGACACGAATGTGCACCGACTTGTAACAGTAACACAGGTAGACCTTGATATGAATGAGAAAGCATGTGTATCGACCTTTAAGTACATTATAGTAAACATGCTTCGACCTTAGCTGCTTGAAGGCTAAACTAGCATCGACCTTTATTGACTGAACAGTAATGTGCACAGACCTTATACCTATTTCTAACATATGTGCATCGACCTGCATACATTGTAGAAGGAACATGCATTGACCTTCATGCACTGTAGAGTGAATATGCATCGACCTTCATACACTACAGAATGGACAAGCATCGACCATCATAGCAGCGAAGTAAACATGTGCACAACCTGTTTGATGAAATGCATATGCACACATCTGTTTTGATGAAATGATTACGTGAGCATGGACTTGTTGCAAAGGTGCTCAGACCTTCTACATACATGTGCTCTGCCCTGAACAGATATGCGCCAACCTGAATGCACTGAAATGAACACATGTGCACAGACTTTAAGGTATATGCACTAACCCATATTCTTCAGGTTGAGATGTGCATTGACCTTACCTGATAGGTAGATGATATATGCACTGACCTGTATGCTTCAATCATATGACTAACTGGCATTGACCTTTTGTCACCTTTTTGACTAGTTAGTAGCATTGACTTTTTCCCACCTTTTTGAATAGCTAGTACTTTGAGTCATTCTCAGAACATGTTCTGACAAGTTTTCATACTGCTATATAAAGATGATGAGATCAGTAATAAATACATCAAAATTATATCATGAAGAGTATATTTATATATATATAATGAGTCATAATATTTATCATCATCAAAACTTCAAAACCACAGGGACACAACAAGTTTTCCACTTCCTCCTCACCAACAGCAGACACCGACGAGCGCAACTCAGCAAGCTGCACCTTTACCTCCGCTCGAGCTTCAACAACTTGGACAAGCGCCGCCAACTTCACTGCGCGGGCTTCGGCCGCCCCGAATTGGGCACAAAAGAAGTCACGGTCCCGTTCCATCCTGGCGAGGACCCGCTCCAGCTGCCTCAGCTGATAGCGGAGCCCAGAGTTCTCGGCCTCGGACATCTTCAGACGCTCATCCAACACCTCGCAATTGGCCGACAGCTCCACCCGAATAGTCTGGTGGGCCTCCAGCTCCCGGGCAAGGTGGTGCCTCCACAAGCCAAAGGCCCCGAGGACCGAGCACACGCCCCTCGCAGCCAAGGCTGTCAACTCCTCTTCATCCCGCAGACCGAGCACACCGTAGCGCCCGTGCCATCGAACGCTCCTACTCATGAGGTCCACAACTGTTGCGATTCCTGCCTGACCGAATGTAGCGTCTTCGGGTAGCAAGGATTGGGCACTCGATGGGATTTCTGGTGGCGGATGATGATCAACATTGTCAGCAATAGGAGCTTTGCCCTTGTCGTGTCCCTCTCCCGTGGGGGCGGGCACGGGTGAGGAAACTATTGACCCTCCAGTCGATGGCGGAGGGACCTCAAGAGGAGGTACCTAAGGGTAACGGCGGTGGCGGAGCCTGACATCGAGCCAGAGTAGAGACTCTGCCCCTCTTCCTCGAGCGACGCTGACTGTCCAGCACCGCCAGCTCCTCCATAGTTAATGAAACTCGACCACCACCGGCTATGGCAGACTCCTCCCCAGTGACGCTAGCGGCTCCTTCAGAGGTATCTCTCCGAGCCCTGGATCCACCGCTGGCTGCAGAACTGACTACCGAGCTCACCAGGGGAACACCCACAAAAAATGGATACTGTAGCCTCCCCGGGGCAAATGCGACCTCAACCTAAGGGGCGACGACCGTCACCTGGCCAACCCCTGGTTCGACGTGGTCCATAGGACCAGGGGCACATCGCGGCAGCCGCACCACCTCGTAGCTCCACGCTGGTACTTCAGGTGCCCCTGAAATTAGATCAAGCATGGTTAGTACAGGTCGCCACCAATACAGCTTGAGGAGGATTCAAGATCAGTACCCTTTGGTAATGGGGGGCTCAACTTCAGCTCCCGGAGCAACCCTATAGTCAGCTAAAAGTCAGCGTTGGCAAGGGGAAACCGGGGGACAGCATCTATCTTCCAACAATCTTCGGCATTGGCTGGGGGCTTCCTGTCGGCCCAGATAGGACGGATGCCCATGTGCCTCTAACCACCAGAGGAATCACAGTCACCTGATTTGGTGATATACATATAACGTTGTGACCAACCCTTGAGGTTGGCTGCGGCAGTGGAAACCCGGATGATGTTGCGACCAGACCGGGCCTTGAAACACTACAAGAAAAATGGGAAATTCCAACGTGCATTTTTTGTCGCAAATACGTCGGAGATATGTCACAATGTGAATTTTTGACGTATTTCCGACGAGTTTGGGACGGAATGTGGACGTCGAAAATCTTACGTCGCAAATTTCCGACGTATTCCAATAGCGTCGCCAATGCATCCGAAATTACCGATGAAACTATATCGTCAAAATTATGGTGGCTATTTATGTCGGTAATTAATAATACGGAAATTAATTAATCATTGCGATGGAACATAATTTAGTTGAAAATAGGTCTAAAGTTTTTGACGTATTTCCGACAGATATATTATGTCGTCGCAAACATATGGGTTAAATTAGTTCCGATGAAAGTTATTTTGGTGGGAAATACGTCGTTAATTTTTGACGTATTTCTATCGGATAAATAATACGTTGAAAACCTATGGGTCAAATTAGTTCCGACGAACTTTTATTGTGTCGAAAATACATCGTTAATGCTCGACGAATTTGAGACGGATAATTAATACGTCGGAACTAATGTGGATCAAATTACTTCCGACAAAACTACCTTGGGTCGAAAAGACGTCATTAATGTTCGACGTATTTGAGATGGATAATTAATACGCCGGAACTAATGTTGATCAAATTTGTTCCGACGAACATTTAGTTGGTCGAAAATACGTCTGAACCTTTCGACCGATTTGCCCTGGAAAATAAATACGTGAGGAAATAAGTGCATGAAATTGGTTCCGACGAATAGTTAGTTGGTCGAAATTCAGTCGTAAACTTTCTCCACATTTTTTATATATTTTAAAATTTTAAAAACATGTTTAAAGCTACAATTATACACCACAATCGATACAACTCAACATAAAACATGCAATAAACAACATATACAACACACAATAGTATAAAATCATATTGTAAATTACAATAAAGAACGTCCACAACACATAAATCTTTGAATAAAAAAAGTTACAGTTATATTAATTGAAATGTATCATGTTTTCACAATATCATTAAAAAAATCAAGAGATATCCGCTGCATCATCCTTATTCGTCATTCGTAGCATCTCCACCATCACCGGCTGCAGGAGGATCCTACATCATAAAAAATTAATAATAAATAGATTTTAATAAATATAATTATTAATAAATCTAGTTAAATATCTTTTTAATTTTCTAAATTTGAAAGTAGATAACATGAAGATGATTTTTTTCACTCTCAAAGGTGAATTCTTTGAACTAAGTAGTAATGTTATTGTTGTGCCCTGTGGTTTTGATGATGTCTAACACTATGAATCATATTATGATAATGGTTTTTTATATCATGAATTTGATGTGTGCTGGTTAATGTCAATATGTTTTCTAATGCCTTGAACAACATTTTTATATGAAGGCTTGAATGGTTGTAATGTCAATACTATGAATGCTTGAACTGTTATGTCTGTATACTTGAAGAATGTCTATTTGAAGAACTGTAATATCTGAAGAATTCAGGTAAGCATAAGCATGACAGTGTCACAGCAGCCCTAGAAGCAACTCTGCAGAAGAAGCCTCCAATCGCTGAAGAAACAAGCTGATATATCACCTTAAGATAGACTCTGTACCTACTGAAGAATAAGGGTGAAAAATATCCCTTAAGGCTGACAAATGTGCATTACGGGTGACAGATACTACCTTAAGAATAACAAATAGATGGTCTAGGTGAATAATAGGCAACAGTGGTGACAAATAACAGTGCAAAGGTGAATAATAGGCAGCAGGTGTGAAACAACTGAAAACCAAGAACCTTAAGCCGACTCGGGAGGGCTTACAAGTCGACTTCTGACAGAAGAATTCACAGAATGAAAGAAGACTTTTTAACTGTGGATTAAGGGTGAAAATGGGTGGACAAAGCAGAGAAATGGCTTTATAGCAGTTTGAAATGGTTGTTCAGTGGTGTAAAGTGGCTCATGGCTCTAACATTTAAAGAATGATGAAACTGGTTGAAGAGAATGATTCCTTCTGTGCTTCAGAGGAAGAGAGGACTGGTCCTCTGGTTGTGGGTAACTGGGTGTTACTCACGGTTCCTTCTAATTTGATCAGAAGAAGAGAGGAGAGTGTTCTTCTAGGTCAAGCTGTAAGTCAGCATTTGTTTGTAAACTCAGTCTTCGGTTATTGATGTTGCAAGGGGAAGCCACACTCAGGTTTGAGTGTGGGGTGGACGTAGATCTACATGGCAGATCAAATCACCAAAAAATTTTGTGTGCCGTGATTTGCATTGGTGTGATTGGCCCTTATCATCTTCCTCCATTCACAGGTTTGCGTATGAACAGATCTTCCCTATGCACTAAGTGGTTGTATTGCAATCTGTTAGATCTGTTTGATATGAGCGGATTCTATGAGATAGCATTCTCTTAGTTAGTACATTCTTGTCACTTTCATTTATATTGTTCTCACAGATATCATCTGAGCTCGTGGTTTGATAGCTAAGTGTTAAATTGTCTTAGGGTTAAAAATTGAGGTTGAAATTTTTATAGGATCTATTCACCCCCCCTCTAGATCCTGCTGCGCACACATATTCATATACTTGCTTCCGGGTTTGCTTATAGAGCGCACAACATTGGTATCACAGATACTCCTCTATTATAACTCTAAAGTCTATGAAATAAAAAATTAAATTAAATACTCACATGAGAGGGCTGTGGTGTGCTCGAGGGTGCTCCCTAAGACAAAATCCCCGCCTGGGCCAGGAGGGTAGCAACCACCCGAGTAAAGCGTGCCTCCATGCGTTCCTCAACTAGGTCTACCGCATGTTCGACGATGGATGTAATCTGGCTCGTAGATGTGCCGATGGATGGAGTAGAGAAGGAACTGCTACTGGGGCAGGACGAAGCTGTGCCCGGAGAAGATGCTAGAATTGGGCTGGTGTCCAAGCTCTGCCTAAAATTGTATACTCGTCCTTTCTTCGGTGGGCCGACTGCTGCTACCCATGCCTTAGGATCAAGTTGCAGCCGCTGCGTCTCCTCGTCCCCATACTTTTCAGTCATATGCCTGTCATATGACTCCTGTAAATTAAATAAGAAATATTGTAAATGTCATATTAATCAATCATATTTAAAAATAGAAATAGAAAAGAAATGTGTATGTATATAATCTTACCACTACCGAGCAAGCTCTCTCGCTCACATACTGATCTGTCCCCTTCTTTTTGTGAACTGTAGCAAATAAATCGCAATACGAGACCGTACCACCCCTCTTCTTTTCCTGTTATACATGTTATAGAGAATAAATAGGGACATATAAGAAATAAATTATAATAAAATTAAGATGATTACTTACCAAAATCTCCTTCTGGGTCGCGAAGGAAACATATCCAGAAGTATGGAGATGCACGTCTAGATGTAACGCACGTGTGGATGTGGCTTTTGCGGATTTGGCCATCCAATTAGGCTCGGCCCATCTATCATAGAGGTCCTCCCAGTGCTCCCTCCTCATCCATGCGGGGCCGTGTGCCTTCCAAAGGCCATGGTCCTCGCTCCCCCCCGCTAGAGCCTTGGCATGTTTCTGACAACCGTGTAAATGATGCTTATAATTTACAGTTCCTATGGCCTCCCATACACGTCGAGCTCGTCCGACGTCAGCTCCCCTCACAAACTGATATCCTTGCTGTCAAGAATTCAAATTTTATAAGTTAGTCGATTGAAATTGTGGAGTTAGAAAATATGTAATTTAAAAGATTAAATCGTATACCGGGAACTCGTCATACAATCGATCGCGGATATCCTGAGGAAACTTTCGAAATGACTTATATGTGCCGGTCACATGTCGCTCAATAATGTTGGTAATAAAAGGAGAAGCCTCACTAGGCTCTACTTTTTCCCTGTAATTATAAATGTTAAAATGATAACCAACAATTATATATATAGTTGATGGATAGATAACGAACATAATTCATGAGTTTAAATATTTACTTAGAGACCCAACATGGCTTGTGTGCCTCTTGCAACACCACCTGCTCGCCCTCGTGATGGCTAACAGCATCGTCTGCCTGTTGTGTGCCCGGGTGGGCGGACGAGCCAACTATCATAGGTGGTATGCCCGACGTACCTGTTACAAGTAAAATAGAAGTAGTTAATCAAAATTTAGCTCATTATTAAATAAAAAATTTCAACAAGAAAACATATAGAATTCTTATCGTTTAACTAAGAATTTAAATAAACATAGTAGTAGAATGTGATAGAAGTAGTGTACTCTGTAGACCTGATGTAGAGGCACTCAAACCTGTAAACAAAAAATATCGTGAGCAAAACAAAGTGCATATTCACTACTCATTTATCTAAGAATTTAAATAAACATACCCGTAGTTGTTGGCGTGGGCGGTGCACTCTGTGTACCTAGTGCGGAGACATAAAATATCGTGAGCAAAACAAAGTGCATATTCACTACTCATTTATCTAAGTGATGTGGGGAAGGATAGGATATAGAGGGGTGGTGAATATATCCCCCGATTATAAACAATGCCCAAATTAAAATAAAAAATCTGGCGCTACCCAATTTTAAAACATAATGAACAATATGTTAACAAGAGTTTGCGTAGAACATACGTCGAACACTTAAGCACTTAAGCTAATGTCTCCATTGACACCTATTTTTCACCCTTAAGAGGATATATGTCACCCATAGCAGTCTATCTGTCATCCTTATGTGTGCATTTGTCGTCCTTAGCTTCTTCTGCTGGCGGGTAAACACAAGTGGACTTCCCCTTCATGCAGCTTCAACACTTCACACATATTCAGTGCTACAACCTATTTTTCACCCGTAGAGAGCTATTTGTCAGCCTTACCTCCCTATTTGTCACCACTAATGAGTCATTTGTCTGCCTTATCTTCCTGCCTTCCCATGTATGAACCTTAATAGATCTGTTCATCATTTCTAAAGAATTCAGACTTTGACTGCATAGACTTGGGTTTACCACTGTCTTAGCTCCATTGACTGTGCGTTGACTACGTTACGGCGTTGACTTTTCTTCATTTCTTGAGAAAATAACTGGCTTTCAGCATGTTCTATGTGCAACTGTCAACCTGTTCTTTGTGCAATTTAGAAGTAAACTACACACATAAAATCATTATAGCTCCATGGATGATTCTACATCAACAAAACACATTGACTATCCACATGAAGAGTATACATGAATCTAAATATTGACAGCAATAAAATATGGAGCTGAAACACTAAGGATTTAAATAAACATACGCGCAACAGTTGGTGGGGGTGGTGCACTCTGTGTACCTGGTGCATATATTTAAATCCTCATGAGCAAAACAAAGTGCTAAGTCACTACTCATTCATGAACGATCTTAAATAAACATACCCGCAGTAGGTGGTGGGGTCGATGTACTCTGTGTACCTGGTGCGGAGACATGAACTATCATTACCAAAACGAAGTGCATATTCACTACTCATTTATTTAAGAATTTAAATAAACAGACCCGCAGTAGGTTGTGGGGGCGATGTACTCTGTGTACCTGGTGCAGATACATAAAATATCATTACCAAAATAAAATGCATATCCACTACTCATTTATCTAAGAATTTAAATAAACAGACCCACAGCAGGTGGTCGGGACGGTGTACTCTGTGTACCTGGTGCCATAAACATAAACTATCATTACCAAAATGAAGTGCATATTCACTACTCATTTATCTAAGAATTTAGATAAACATACCAGTAGCAGGTGGTGGGGTTGGTGTACTCTGTGTACCTGGTGCAGAGACATAAACTATCATTACCAAAATGAAGTGCATATTCACTACTCATTTATCTAAAAATTTAAATAAACAGACCCGCAACAGGTGATGGGGGCGGTGTACTCTGTGTACCTAGTGCAGAGACATAAAATATCATTAACAAAACAAAGTGCATATATTCACTACTCATTTATCTAAGAATTTAAATAAACATACTGATAGAACCCCTCCCGGAACCACCTCTCCTCGACGATCCGGTACGACCTCGAACCATCTAATTATTGACAACAATAGTAGTAGTGCATATTAGTCCACAACTAATTACGAGGAGAGGTGATAATTAATAACGATAAGAAGTGCATATATGTTAAATTTCTTTCAAAATATTCAATCATTATCTATTTCATTTTCAGATGGTGAATTTATATCAAACTCAGCCTCATCTTCATCATCTTCCTGGTTCTCACTAGATTCATACTCTTCCTCCTCATAGGACTCCTCCTGCCCAACAATTACTTCATTTAGCTCAGTTGGATCGACTTCTTCCACTTCGTCCTCTATAGACAACCGAAGTGGCTCGTCAGATTTGATCAGATGAAGATTAGAAGTAACCAACTCTGCAGTGTCACCCTCGTCTGATTGAAAAAATTCGGCACTAGAATCCTCTGAGATAGCTTCAATCAGATCGAACTCATCATTAGGCACAAGCCTTGGTTTTACCTTACAAACTGCCCACCAATCTTTATTCTTGGACGATGAATAACTGGAATAATACACTTGCTTGGCTTGTGCGGCCAAAGTGAACGGCTCATAGGTGTTCAATTTTGATCTATGTTTGACATCGACAAGCCCATATATTATGTCGTTTTGAACTGAATTAGGATCAAACCAATGACACTTAAAAAGGAATATATGCTTATCTTGTCTGAGATATTGTAATTCTATGACCTCCTCAAGAATACCATAGTAATCAAGATCATTTTCATTGTATGTACTACCTTTCACGCATACGCCGCTATTCATGATAGACTTATTTCGTCCATAATCTCTGGTATGAAATCTATAACCATTCACAAAAAATCCTGGATAGGCATGCGTGACCTTCGAAGGTCCATAACTTATCACCCGGACTTTTTCATTAATAACATAACCTTCTTCAACCTATGAATATAAACCATGTTACTTTTCTTCTGATACGTGCATACACCTCAAGCTTTGTGGAATTGGTAGATTGACACTTACTTGACCTTTAAGTCATCTGGCAAAATATCTCTCTCGTTTATTTTGAACCTCCATGTCATTGAGGTGTGGACATTGAGTAATTAATTCTGAATCAAATTGCCTGCAATGATGAATGCAACATCACCGTAAAAGGGAGGAAGAACGTCAAGATGCTTATAAATTTTCAGGAGCAGCGGAGTTGACGACTCACTCAACATAAGGTTCAATCTCAACACAGTTCAAAAGAACATATATCTCTACGGCTAACAACTCTCTGTCCTCCAATATGCAATTCGAACAACGTCTGAATGAACATCCTAGATACTTAAATAGGGACAACCTGTCAGACGGACCCACCTCTCCTCCATCATCATTATGTGGAGGTCGATTGCGGTGAGTTTGAATTTCGGGTTCGAAGTACATCGAACAGAAGTTTGAAATTTCTTCAATAATATACGCCCCGGTAATCGAACACTCTACTTTAACCTTGTTGCGAACCTTCATTTTTAGGTCATGCATACACCTATGACAACAATTCATATGACAATGACATACACTGACAATGATAGACACATGTAAGTACTGTCAAATAATTAGTAAATACATATTGATTACCTCTCAAATGGATACATCCATCAAAATTGTACCGGTCCTCCAACTTTGGCCTCGTATGGCAAATGGATAATCAGGTGCTCCATGGAATTGAAGAACATAGGGGGAAATATCTTCTCCAACTTGCATACTGTCATGACCACATTCTGTTCCATAGTTTGCACATCCCCAAGTTTGAGTTCTGATGCACATAGAATCCTTAAAAACCGACTCAACTCAGTCAATGCTCCCCATATAGGCTTTGGCAATATGTCACGGAATGCAATGGGCAGAAGTCTCTCCATGAACACATGGCAGTCCTGACTTTTCAATCCATATATTTTTCCCTCATTGACATTCACACAACGGGCTATGCTAGACACATATCCATCAGGGAATCTTAATTGCTTTAGCCACTAGCACAGTTCATTCATCTATGTGTCTTTCAACACGTAAGCTACTTTAGGTTGCACAACTTTGCCCCGTACCGGCCGCAATTCCAAATCTGGTCGTTTGCAAAGTATCTTCAAGTCCGCTCACGCCTTGGCGTTGTCCTTTGTTTTGGCTTTCACGTTCATGATGGTGTTGAACACATTATCAAAGACATTCTTCTCAACATGCATGACGTCCAGGTTATGCCGTATCAAAAGGGCTGACCAGTAAGGTAATTCCCAAAAGATACTTTTCTTCACCAAATTGTGTTCCTCTCCAAATCCACGAAGATGTCGTGTACTACCCGACAATTGCACTATATATGGTAAGTTTTGCACCTCTAATGTCATTTGTCGACTAGACATCCATTCCAAGTCTGTTTCATCCATTTCAACTGTGTTCTTAATGAATGAGTCCTTTTGCCTTCGAAAAGGATGGTCATTTGGTAGAAACCGTCGATGACAATCGAACCAGCATGATTTCTTACCATATTTCAGGACAAAGGATTTAGTATCAGCCATACAGTAAGGACATGCCAACCTCCCGTGTGTGCTCCAGCCAGATAGCATTCCAGATGTAGGGAAGTCACTTATTGTCCACATCAATGCAGCCTTCATAGTGAAATTTTGTTTTCTATAAGCATCATAAGTAACAACTCCATCATTCCATAATCTTTTCAACTCATCAATCAGTGGCCTGAGATATATGTTCAATTTTTTTCTTTGATTTTTTGGACCTAGAATCACCAAAGTTAAGAAAAGGTTCTCTCGCTTAATGCACATGCCCGGTGGAAGGTTGTACGACGTCATAAACACTGGCCAACATGAGTAAGACACCAATGAATCTCCAAATGGGTTGAAGCCGTCTGTGCATAAACCTAATCTAACATTGCGTGGCTCGTGAGCAAAAGTAGTATACGTACGATTGAAATGAGCCCAGGCTTCACTGTTGGCGGGATGACGGATTATATCATCTACATGGCCTACTCTCTCCGTGTGCCATATCATATACTGAGCTGTCTTTGACGACATATACATCTGGTGCAATATGGGCGTGAGAGGGAAGTATCGCAGTGACTTGTAAGGCACATCCTTCTACTTTGAATTGTCCCCTCTCTTAGGTTTAAATCTATCATGCTGAAAAATATCACATGATCTTTTATCTACATTATCTTCACAATATAGCATACAGTGATTAGGGCATGCATCTATTTTTTGGTATTCAAGCCCTAACTCATTGATCGTCTTCTTTGCAAGGTAAAAATTTTCAGACAGCTTCTCAGCTCGAGACAACATACTCTTGATAAGGAGGAGCATACGGTCAAAACAACTCTCACTAAGGTGAAATTCAGATTTAAAATTCAACAACTGTGAGACAGCAGACAATCGAGTGTGATTTTCACAACCATCCCACAGCGGCACATCAGCATCCCGAAGTAACTGATAAAATCTTTCAGCTGACTTGTTTGGTGGTTCTTCGTTGTACACGTGTTCCCCTTGTACATTAAAGTTAGGGCCAGCAACATCGAGTACCTTGTCTGCATAGGTACTTGTGCTTGCAACATTGCCGAGCACATACGACCAGAACTCCTCACCATGACACACCCAATTCATATAACCTTTCGTGAACCCTTTCCTGTATAAATGAGCTTGCACATCCCACAGCGAATGAAATCTCTTGTTTTTATAACGTAAACAAGGACATCGAATGTTACCACACTAGTCCACTGCTATTGGATGCCCCAATACAAACTGAATAAAACTATCAACTCCATCCTTAAACTCACTCCGTCAACTACTCAGTGATTCATCCATGAACGATCTATTCTAGCCATATTTACCTAACATATTAAAAAAATCATATCAATATGGTGTACATCTCCCCTAAATATTGACTATTTTCCACACTTGTACATCATGTTTGGTCACATATACATCCATATCCACATCCACTTTCACTTCCATATTCACACACCGTGGTTGACATTGACATCATCTTATGGAAAAAAATCATTAACATACTCGCATTCACATACACATTTGCTTACATATCGGCATCCAGACTTGTCTACCAATTTAATTCACATCCAAGTATACTAATCACATATATCATAACAATAGTCTTGAAGGGCCAAAAATAAAAAAAGTGTCATATCCACATTTATGCACACACATCTATACCCACATCCCTCTTCCCACCCTCCCAATACTATTGTGGCTTAGAATTTCATCTGATGTTGTAAGAGTACAGCAGGTGATAAGGAGAAAAGGTTCATCTTGTAGATCAGGCATGAAGGTTAAAATTATCAAAGGAGTAGTTGGTTTACTTAAAAGTAATCTCTATGCACCTCGTGAGTACATATTACTTGGGGGATAATATGTACTCAAGAAGGGGGGCCAACGGGAGAGGGAGAGAGGGGAATACCTGCGGTGGTGGGGTGTCCGCCGGAAAGAATTTGACCACCACCACTGTCGGAGCTCACCTCCAACCGCCCTCGCCACTCTACCGCCCCCGGGTAAGAGATTGAGAGGCGGGTGCGATCGTGAGAGAGGAAAGGGATGCAGTGGTTGAAGGAGGAGGAAGGGGGAAGGACTAAGGAGGTCAAGAGAGGGGTCGTCTGCTTGTTCTTGTCTCTTTTTATTTGGCGTCATATTTTCATTTGGCGCCATGTTTTTATTCATTTATTCGTGATTTTTTGTCATTCATTCATTTCTTCCTATAAAAGGATAAAATCTCCCTCAGTAAAAAATATCATTAGACCTTCAAAATTTATTACTTAATATTTTGAGATCTGTAATTTAAAATTTTTTAGCTTTTTATGGCCGATAAGTCGATTCCTATAAAAAGAAGAGAGAGCGTGTTGAACAGCCTAGCTATCTTGAAAGCAGGGTTTGTGGTCTCGACCGACCCTCCCGTCCCGGTCAGGGCGCGGGACGGGTCGGGTCGGTGTATATTCACTCCGTGTCAGTCCATCTCGTAAAATGTTATAATAAAAAAAGTCTCTTTATATATATAATACACATAGAATAATACAACAAAGTAAAAAAAGACTCTTTATATATATAATATATATATAATAAAATATTAAAATAATGAAGCGTCCCGATCACGACCCACGACCCGGGCGTCCCGACCACCATTTGGGTGGGGTCGGGACGTGTGGGTCAAGGCATCTCGGAGCGGGACATCAAACCCTGCTTGACCGATAAGTCGATTCATATAAAAGGAAGAGACGGCGTGTTGAAAAGCCCAGCTACCTTGAAAGGTCCACATCGGGGTGTGAAAAGGTACTCAGAGGCGTATCGATCACATGTTGACCATTTCCTTATTGTTCCGTGCCTTCGCCAAACTCATGTGTTTTTAATTTACTGTCATGAAAATTATTCATTTTCTGGAGCTAGGGCTCCTCGCGGGGAATGCCACGTGGAAGCACTCAGGTGCCATAATCAAATATCATTGTATCTTTTATCGATTTTACTCACGATAGGGCATGCCAATCACTTGTGTGTGACAATGTGTTCAGGTTCCAAGACTGGAATGGTCTGGACTAACCGAAGGTGCGCTCCTTCTGATCACTAAGCAGACGATGGTGGGCATCGGGTCGGGACTGGCGACCCGCCGTGCCATAAAGGTCGATCACGGCGATAAGAGGGGAAAACATTTGATTAATCGCCAAGCAATGGGGCTGCATGACAGATAAGTCGCTTCCTATAAAAGGAAGAGATAGCGTGTTGAAAAGCCTAGCTACCTTGAAAGGCCCACATCGGGGTGTGAAAAGGTACTCAGAGGCGTATCGGTCACATGTTGGCCATTTCCTTATTGCTCCGTGCACCCGTCAAACTCATGTGTTTTGAATTTACTGTCACGAAAATTATTCATTTTTGGGAGCTAGGGCTCCTCGCGGGGAATGCCACGTGGAAGCACTGAAGATAATAATCAACGTCGCCCTTGAGTCACGTGCATATCATTAGGGGCAGGTGTGGCTGTCCCTGCCGAACCGATCGTCCTGGCCACGGCTCGAGACTAGATTGGACATTGCGTATCGATACAGAAAACTATAATATATATATATATAATGAAATAAACAAATTGAAATGACATGTTGTATCATTTCGTTTATTGTTCTGCCGTTTGAACAGGTTTCTCTGGGTTCGAATCTTAGCTTTAGCTTAAGGTTTTCTTAAGTTTTTTTAATATAACTTATTTAAAAATGTAAATGAAAACACGACAGAACGTTGTTTCAAACCCGGCACCTAACGATTAACAGCGATACACTGACGTCTAGTTATTTGTTACTCTAGTTGAGCATTTGTCACCCACACTCACCTAATTGTCACCACTAATGTCCACAAGACGTCGCCCTTACTCTTACACTGCCTTGAAAGCCGTGCGTTGGCCTTATCTCTATTGAGCCCTATTTGTCACCGTTAGCAGGGTATTTTTCACCCTCGCTAACGCATTTGTCACCCGTGTAGACACATTTTTTGCCCTTAAGCTCCAAACTACCACGTGGAAAACGGGGCATGTCGGCCACGCGTGGGTGTTGTTCTCGTATTGCCGCCGATCCAATGCCGCAGGCCACATCAATAGAAATGATGACGCAGAACTAGATCCTCGAAATTAAAAATCCCCAATTACTTATTTACCCTTCCCGCCATGTCTTGGCTCTTACGTAACCTACCAAAAGCCGGTTCATCTCTCATCGTGCTCAGCATCTCGTCTTCCTTGCAGGTGTCCGTCATTTGCTATTCGAGCACTCCTGAATTGCGAGCTCTCTTTCATCACTGACAGCCATGGAGCCGAAGGAGACACCCATGCAACGCTCCATCCGCCGTAAACTGGATGTCCCACCTACATCTCAGGTAATTGTACCGGTTCCTACGGTCGAAGAAGAAACGTTTCACAAACCTAGGGTTTCTAAGTCCTCCACTTCAGGATGACTAGTTAAAGGTATGTGGTTCCTTATCTCCCTTACATAGCTATTTGCCCCCCTTATCGACCTATTTATTTGTCATGCTTATATCTACCTATTTGTGTCAGATTTAGACCTACCTGTCTCCGAATTTCATACGTTTGTCACCCTTAAGCACCTATTTGCCACACCTAAACTCCCTTGTCTATACATTTGTCACCCTTGTCTTACTCTTAATATTTTTTGTATTTCTTGATCAGTCAATTAACTGAATTTCTTGTTTACACATTTTTTTGAATCTAGTGAACACAAGGGTCATCTCCACCCGGTGTTCTACGGAAATTTACATGAAGGACAGGGATCTGATGGCATTTCGGGAATGCCACAAGTCATTGATGAGAACCACACCCTTTGGTCCATATGTTGACAATGCTTCTCCCATCACCTTCACCATGACACTATTGGAGGAGATTATTTGTGTCCATAGTGGAGGAAATCACTTCCGTATGGGTAGTAAAGAGGTCGCATTCAGTGTGGAAGATGTGGGCATAATTTTAGGATTACCTTGCTCCAGTTAGCCGGTTCAACATTATGGATCCGCGAAACAGAAGTCGAAGTTGCAGCATCAATTTAGATTTGCAGCAACATTTGACTAGAAGAAAGTGTACTCTCTCATCCAGCAAATTGTTTGGTCCGATGAAGAGCAGGATGTGACCGACACTATCCGGCTGTGGATTGTACTCTTATTGTCCACTTTCCTTTGCCCACGGTCGACAGATTCTTGTCCACAACAGATGCTGTCATGCTTAGATGACATTGGCAGAGTTTCATATTACAACTGGGCAGCCGCCGTGCAATAGGTAACGATGCACAAGTTTGAGCAATTAGTGTTGGCCATCCAGAAATGACGGTCAGGTACAATTGACTGTGCTAAGAGAAGAGCTGGGGATGCATCCCAGGCCCATACATTTATATTTGGTTGTTCTGACGCACTTGTTGTAAGTTTTTTTATTTTTGTTGTGTAATAATTAATGTGTCAATCATTAATTCTATTGCATTGTAAAATAACTTGATATATTTCATATTACTGGTCTGGTTTTTTGAGCACACGCGGGTGTGGCAGTCACTAAGGTAGGTGGCATTCCCCCGACTATTTAGGTGGGGGCCATTCCTAGATAGGAAATTAAAATTCTCCATTGGATCCCTGCAAGACCAACAGGTATTATGAGTACTAAAAAAATCTTCTATCATTCAACATTAATGAATAACCGAAGTGATGTGGTTTGAAATGCAGGTGATCGAAGGGCTCCTTGTTGAGCCAAGTGAAAGGGACATGGGGTACGGTGGTCAGATGATGACCCGACCCAGCGCTCAGGAGACTCTTTCATCAGCTCCATGCATGCCTATGCTACAGGATATTGCTGCTACATTGAAGATCTAGCAGCGGATACTTGACAAAATGATGGTCTTCTTTCTCGCGAGGGTGCAAGAGGCTCACATTACCGTTGATGCACCTCCTAGGCCCATCGAACAGATGACGATTGATGTCATGCCACCTCCGGCAGCCCCTGTCAAGGAAGTGCAAGGGGCAGAAAATGTTGAGCAAAGTATATGTCAAACCTCTGAAATGGACATTACCGCCGATGTCCCACCTCTAAGGCCCCCTCAACAATGTACAGATAATACCATGCCATATAAGGCAGCCCCTGAAGAGGATGCGCAAGGCGATATCCAAGCTCAGATCAAGGCGACCAATGGGTATGGTGACCGTCGTGAAGGTGTCTTTTCTCAGTCCCTTCATCAACGGGACGAGAAGCCCGTGAGGAAAAGGCGGGCACCTGTAAAGAAAACTGCAGGACCGGGGAAGAAGAAGGTGAGTCTGCGTTGTTCCTACTTCTTACAGTATATAATCTAAGATTGATATATTGGCATAAATGTACAAGGGAGATGAAGCCAACGCTTACAGAGAGCTCATACAGAGTACTGATTGGATCTGCAAAGGCTTGCTGAAGCCGACAGATAACACGATTGTGAATGAATTCATTGATGCTTGTGCCTCTGGGGATATTGAGTAAGTTGTCCTCTTATAGTTTCTGTAATTATCCTGATCCACCTTACTCTGACTACCATGAAAATTTTTGTGCAATATAGTGGCCCCATATTTCAATTACAGAACGAGATTGTTTTGAACCGTCGTCATGTCATTGATCTATTATATAGCCAGATGATAGATGATACGGTAATATTTTTGGAAAATTGTGAAATTTTTTGTCACTCGTCCTACCCTGAACTTGTGTTTCTACTGCTAATAAAATCATGATTATTAATTTGCAGGTGATCGACGCCATGATGTACATCCTCCACTCACGATTCAATGAATCTGACACCTTTCATCAGTGGGTTTATTTTCCCACCACTTTAGTGAATCACATAAACGGCAGGACAGCGGCCAACTCCGAAAAATCCAATGAATTGTTGGAGTGCGCCTATGAGAATGTTGAATTATCGGAACTGCAGAGGAACAAATATTTATTCTTCGTGTTACACTCTGGAGGTCACTGGCATCTACTTGCTATTGACACGGAAAATCACCACTTTGTCTCATACAATTCCATGAGAGGCATGGCCATCCATGATGCCACTACAAGAAATTGGGTACTTTTTCTTATCCATGTACCCGAAATCATAGATATTTATATTGTCTTTTAATTATTCCTTAATAATTTATAACCTTTCATTTGCAGGTTGCAGTTGTACGAGGGTCTCTGAAGCTCTATGGGACATTCGAGGGAGTTGAGAAATGGGATCTTGTATTTGACAACGAATGTCCCCAATAGGTAGCTGGAAGCCTCAACTGTGGCATTTATGTACTGAAATATGTTCAAGAATTGTCAAGGAAGGGGGAGACATCATGGACATTTAATGAGGGTGATTGTAATATGTTTAGAGCCCGGTTTGGGGCCGACCTCATTACCTTTGGAAATACAAGATCTTAAATATTTCAGGTCTCAAACCTCAGAATGTGGCATACCTATCTTCATTGATATTTCTTTTGTCATACATTTTGATCTTCAAAGTTTTATATGTTTTAATGCTGTTAATGTGTGTTCTTGATAATGTTAATTCATGAATATCAATGACTTTTCTGAAGACAGATTCAAGTTTAGTTAAGGAACTAGGCTGAAGTGTGAAAAAATGAAGGCTTTACTTGCATAAGTGTCGACTAGAGTCGACCGTGGAGCCGACTCCAGTTCAGACTGCTGAAGAGAAATACCCAAGTCACCCACTGGATGAAAAGGGCTTTGGCTACGCTTTAAGGGTGGCAAATAGGTGGCCAATGGTGAAAAATAGGCATTATTGGTGTAAAAGAGGCGACAAAGGGTGAATAATAGATGATCAGCTAAAATATGGAAATATCCTTGTCCCATGAGAGAGAATATACCTCTGACAGGGTAGTCTAGGATCACGTGCAAAGCCTGTGTCCCTGGCCTTCGAGTTGAGCATGTGCCAGACACACCGAGCCTATGATTCACCCTTTCAGCCCATTTGTCAGCCTTATTGGCTAATTTACATGCTTATCGTCCATTTGTCAGTCATACGGGCTATTTGTCACCCTTACTACATATTTATCACTCTTATCTTACCACATCACCAGCCGTTGCCTTCTTTTCTCTCCATTAGCTGCTTGTCTTTGACCTGGATCACTGTAGCTAACTAATCTATTAATTAACCTTTGACTTTGACTGGGACCTCATGATTGTAGTCAAGAAAAGGTTGAGCTTTCTGGAGTCCTCTTTGACTGGCGTTGACGTCCTTGATGAGTCGACATTGACTATCTTGGCATTGACCAAGTCCCTTCATTCTTCGATCTTCTGATTGCTCTATAAACTCTTGATACACTGTTCACATTTTTGTCCTCTTGTGAACTTGACACCTCCTTTCAACTCCTTCTGCTTTTCATTGGTTAGTTCGAAGGATATATTTTTCACCCTTACCATTGTATTTGTCTACTCTATAGATCTAGTTGTCGTCACTGATAGGAATTTTTCACCCTTATCCAGTGTATTTGCCAACACCCTCTCTTGTCCAATCACCTCTGCAATATGCTCCGATTGAGTGACGATCATTCGGCTAGGGTTCCCGACGTTCCCCTTTTTTCTGCTCCCGAGGGGCTACGTTACCACCTCCATTGGAGCGATGTGTTAAATCGACACACCGATCCTACTCGTGACCCTACATTGACACCCGCTCTTCTATTTTAAGTTATTAAGGCTCCTCCGTAATGTCATCCCCTTCATCAGGGCGCGTAGCGGTGGCTTCCCTAGCAGAAGAGCCCGTCTCCTTATTGGTAGGAGATGTTACTTTATTCTCTACACCGACTTAAAACACCCTTTAGATCTGTTTTACTAATGTCAATATGAGAGCAAATACAAAGCAGACCGACAAGGGACAAGAGGATATGAACACACGTGATCGCCACCAAGGTGCCTAATGTGATAAGCACACCGTACCTTGGAAAGAGAGGGAGACACTCGCCTTTTGACCAGCACTGCAAGGATGCGCGCTCCGTGAAGAACTGCCTTAAGGATGCACGGCCGCACGACAGGCCGCTCTTCGGTGCTGGGGTGGAACGCGGGACGAAGTGCAATGGACAACGAACGGCTTGTAGGTGGCCGCAAAAAGGAGAAGCACGGCTCTGATGGTGCCGCACATCCTTCCGAACGGTCAATATGGAGCCGCCCAACGCCACTGCGCCCTAAGCTGCAAAGGTTCAAACCTCCACCTTTTCCGGCCGGCCAGAAAGAATGGGCCTCGTGTTAGAAGATTGCTGACTTGCAAAAGGACGTAGAAATACACAAAGGAAGAACCCAAATTAGACCTATGATGTGCAGTAAATGCTAAAGATAGAAGGAAATAACCATAACTAAGATGGAATGGGAATACCTTGAGGTTTTTAAACCCCTAGGGGCGTCAAAAGCATGGGAGGGTGTGTGTAATGATGTACGAGAGTAAGAAAACGTGGAAGGAATATAGAAGAAACGATGCATAAAAGTAAAAGAACGGTGGGACTAAATGAAATGATGACTCAAACTAAGACTACTCCCTGAACCGGAGGCCTGTATGGATGTAGAAGGCCTCCCTCCATGGTGGTAGGTCACTCAAAGATTCGGCAGGGCTTCGCCGTCGACCAAAAATCTCCCCCCCCCCCTTCGAAACTTGGCTTTAGGGTCTATTTATAGAGCACCTAAAGTCCTAGCTCGAAATTAGGGTTTCTAGCCATTTTCAGGTCGAGATTATCAAAGATAATCTGTAGATAATCGAATTATCTCTCAACCAGAAGAAACGGCGCCAAATTATGTTCAGTATCCGCAGAGAAAATGACGGGAGAAGTTAGGGATAAAACCACAGATAGAGAGAGAAAACTCTTGAAATTCTTAATAATCTAGATGATGAACGGTCTCACGATAGACCACCCAATGGGATGAGTGGCCATCTCCTAGGCCGTTCAACCCTGTCGGTGGGAATTTGAGTAAATCCTGAGATAATTAGTTTATCACTGATCTGACCGATAAACTCGCCGTTGGACTCTCTCATAGATGAACGGCTATTGGGAAACCGCCCAAGCCTGTCGGTGATAAATAAGAAGATAAATAGGTAATTATCTGAACAGTCAACCGACGTTAGGACTCTTGAGAGATAAACGGCTCAGTATGTACCGCACAATTGTCTTATGCGGCTAAACCTAGGCTGTTCAAATGCTTGTCGGTGATAATTCAGAGAATTAACCAATATACCCTCTAAAATGTTTGGACGGCCCACTATCCACCGCACAAATGGTTGAACGGCTGGAGGTTGACCGCACATGTACATGGGTGCTTGAAATTCATAGAAAAGCTCAATCAACCAAAACCAAGGCCCATTAAGGTCTGAATCAACTTGGACCTAGCCAGGGAGGGAGGCCACCCATAAAATTGGCCCAAAACGTGCCAGAAAATAGCCCAGCGAGTGATGGATAACTCGAGGCATCAATAAATGGGAGTAAGAGAAATGACTCAACTTGTCGGCAAAAAACGGGTGTCAACAGATGTCCCTCCTTAACGTCCTCTTTGCAGGGGAGCGAGCGGAGGTGAAGTGAAAGCGAAATGGAACATGGAAATGAAGCGGAAATAAAGCGGAGTGGATTGAAAAGCGGGTGTTAAGGCAAAAGACACCCGTTTTCACCAACAAGCGATAAGAATCTTCCAGAAAACCCTGAACCATTCATAAGGAACAATTAAACTAAAAGCGACGCCAATCTAGAAAAACTAAACTAAATAAAAAGAAACACACGATCAACCTCATGGGGGACACAATCCCTCGGACCAATGAGGAGACCGGAATAAGTAGCGAAAAAAATAAGAAACGGACTAAAACTCCAGACGGGGACCTCTTAACCAACCAAACCAAGCGAATTGATCAAAGTGAACTTTCCAACTCAGAGTGGAGTTGTTCCTCTTACCCAAACATTGAACGCACAGCTAACCATCACTGCAGGGATATTTTGCAGGCAAACCACGGGTCATGAATGCTCAAAAGATGCGTATGATGCATCCTGGGCTAAAAAAAAGAAATTGTTAAAACAAATGTGAAGAAAGGATAAAATATAGAATACTCGAGAATAATATTGCTAAGCTGGGAGATTCAGAGTCAAGACACTATCCGCAACCACGGCGTGCGGGATAGAACCATCCTCCCCAGGACATCCCAACCTAACGGCTTATCAGGAGATTAAACAGGTGAACCTGGATCATCATCGTTTTTGTTAAAGGGGAACATCAGATCCTAGAACACGTAGATAATCAACTGCTTCTCGAGATAATATAGCATAGTACCATATAGTAATGTAATAAGGGATGTAAGGATAGAGAGCCATACCTGATTTACCTATGCAGGTGAAATGACATATTTCTTGGATTTTCATTTTCAGATTTTTATGGCTTTTCATGTATAAGATAAACCTGATAAACAAGCAAGTATAAACATAGCGAAAGTGAAATGGGGGAGAACGCAATATAACATAACCACGGTGAACGAGCACATATGTAAGAGCATGAGCAGAAACAACATGCATGCATAAACACGGCGGGACAAGATAACAACGCAGTGGGACAACACACGGTTGGGACAAGAATATGACAGATGACCACACGGTTGGGACAAGAACACAAGACACAAAGGGACGACTAGATGACTAACAACATGCAGTGAGGGACAAAACAACATGTGTGGGACAACACGGTGGGACATGAACACGTGACAAGGACACAGCGGGACAAAAGACAAGACAAATATCCACTTCAATTGAAACCCAAGATCCGAATGAAGTAGAACCGCCAGGTTCATAATCGTGAGGCAAAGCCCTCTCGTATAGATATAACCATTGCAAACAAAAGCTGAGAAGGACATGAGCTTCAGAACAGATCGAGAGAGTGGATCGAAGAAGGAAAGAACAGATCGAGAGAGTGGACAGGAGGCAGAGCACAAAGATGTAGCAAGGAATGCCTGGGTACTTGCAACCTGCACACTTAGCAAACGGATTACGTATCTGTCCTAAAAATAAATGCAAATGCATGAAAAAGACACATTTTTTTGGAATTTTTTGTAATTTTTTTTGATTTTTTTAGATTTTCAATAGTATTTCATTTTTTGGATTTTTTGAAGTATTTGATTTTTTAGGTTTTTGAAATATTTGATTTTATTTTGAAATTTTGAAGTATTTGATTTTTTTTGGATTTTTGACAATATTTGGTTTTTTGGATTTTTGACAATATTTGATTTTTTGGATTTTTGACAATATTTGATTTTTTAGATTTTTTTTTGAAGTATTTGATTTTTTTAGACTTTTGGTAATATTTGATTTTTTTTTGATTTTGACATAGCAATCCGCAGCACATAAAGACGGGCTCAAACTACTGGCCAGAGATCGCCGTTCCTACCCCTTTCATTAAATGCTTCCCTTAAGCAGGGCGTGCATGTGAGGGTGGCTTACCACAACCAACCGCTTCTAAAGAACGGTGCCCCTACTAAGGCCATACCCAGGATACAACCCAGCCTAAGAAGGAGATGTAGAAGAAAAATTGGAGACAAGCTTCGTGTAGGATGGGAGATATCAAGGCTCGAATTCCTTCTAGGGCACTACCCCTCAAAGAGATAGCCTGTTGCGTCGGGACTTTGTGTCTTTGATTTTTAGACCCATATATATTAGGCACGCATGCGACCGGGCTCATGACGTTCCACGGGGAACTATACTGCCACTCTTGCCATGCCTTTGATTTATAATTTTGCATTGATTCATTTTCTCATTTTGGTAGCCCTTATTGGCCAGATATAGCATGAAAGCTCACTTTTGAGGGTCAAGACTGCCCCTATTTGAGACCTCTCTTGTATTAGGGAGCGCCTAGGTTAGTCATCTCATCCATCAATCTCTTGCCCCTGCACTTGGTCGAGCAAAGAAGAGAAAAGGCCTTTGTGCATACCCAAAGTATAGCCAAAGCAACATCGGTGTGCCTTAGAGAGATAGGCTACGGCTCGCCGTGTAGTGTGTGAAAAATCCATACTCAATGGTCACCCTCAGCAATCAGGGAAAGAAACTAGACTCCTAACACGGAGTTATCACCAGCCTAAGGATGCTGCAGAAGCGACTCATTTGACTAAGCAAACTAACTAAAGCCTAAGGCCACTCAACCATGTTTTAAGGAACCAACATTAAAAGCGCGTGCAGAAATAACGGAGTAATAGAAATGATAACATGTTCCGGCACAAAATCAAAGATACCTTTACAAATCGATGGCGTGGAAACTGGCCTCCTGAAGTGATTTCGATCATCGAGCTTTGAGCAGCACGAGCTTTATTTTCCTTGCTTGTCAGGATAAAGGATGAAAGGAGAGCAAAGGATTGGATTCCTCGATATAGAGGAGTGGCAGACATCATACTGGACGAAGAAGAGATAAAAGGAAGAGAGACGAGGGCTAGAACTCCCTCGTTAAGGTACTAAGGCCCTGATAACAAGGAACCAAGTATAGAATGAACAAAGATTAACTAAGATCAAGGCGGGCTAAAGTCTCGAAAATAGCAAGAAAAAGGGTAAGAACCCTGAAAGGGTAAGACAGAAAGAATAGACGAACCATAAGAAGATTGTGGCGAGGATAAGGGAGAAGAGGAGTGATCATCTGACGTGGTCGGAGAAAAGGAATTAGAATCACCTGACAGGGTCGGGGAAGGAGAGTGAGAATCACCCGACAAGGTCAGGGAACGAAAATGATAGACACCCGACAGGGTCGGGGAAGGAGAATGAGAACCACCCGACAAGGTCGGGGAAAGAAAAGGGTAATCACCTGACATGGTCGGGGAACGAGCATGAGGAATCCCCAACAGGGTCGGGGAAAAAGGATGAGAAGCGAAATCCGGACGTATCTGGAGAGAAAAACTATAAGAGGCCCCTGGATCAGGGGAAGAGGAGGACATAGGTCGGGACCTAGAACGGTGAGGACAGGAGAAGATGGTAGAAATATAGTCAGGTGGTGGAAGGTACACCACCCAAGGATAAGAACTGAGCAACAGAAAAGATGACTGAAAGAAAGATGAAGAGACAGAAGAAAGAGGTGGAGTGAGCCCCCGAATGCACAACTGTTGGCCCTTGAACTTATGTCGCCGCCTCTTCTTGGCAGAAATCTGCTTGCAACAATTCCGCCCGGCGTGGACTCGGGCCTTCGGGCCTCTTGTCTTGCAATGTTTTCTCAAATAATAGGCCCACCTGGCAGACGGCCTAGCCCGGTCTTGAATATGCAACTTCATCGGGACGGTCGCCCTTAGCTGCACGGTGCTAACCATAGAAGGACATTCCAGAACAGTCAACTCCTTGGGATGAACATCATGAAGCAATGGAGTTTTGTCAGTCGGCATTAGAACATGGAGCTTTGGCATCTTCACTCGGCAGTTCGGCATGAAGAATAACTCCCTTGCTAGAAGCGCAGGACGGAACTGAGGGAGGGTGACACGTGGTGTTGACGTGGCCACCTCACCAATAAGCCGAGGGAGATGAGACAGAAAATGCAGAATGCCCCTGACCAATCTCGAAGACACGGCCAATTGCCCCTTCAATGCTGAATTCATTAAACTTTTGGCGGCCGTGTGGGTTACCACCACCCGGGTGGAAAACTCTTCTGGGCTAGTGAACTGAATAGCAATCAAGCAAGAGGTGATAACAACATTAATAGTGAATTCTCCGGCGATGAAAGAGATTGTCACCGGCCTTGCTTTTGAAGAAACTGGCACCAGTGCACAGGAACTCTTCTTAGCAACCGTCTTCATAGCAAGTGCAGGCTGATTATCCTCAGAATGACAAGGGACCTGGACTCGGACCGACATGCGGCAAATGAAGTCTTGAATCTTGTAATGCACAATAAAAACCTGGTTCGGCTCTTTATCTCTATGGGGACTAGACCCGAGGGGCACCAGAGGTAGTGCGCACCCGCTCCGTGGGGTTGAAATAGGTGGAGAAAGGGGTGGAGAAGGCTTGGCAGGTGTGGGCGAGGGCAATGTGAGCGGCGGGGGGATAATGGTGATGATAGGCTCTGGTGGGGGTAAAGGTTTGGAGGGTGGCGGTGTAGAAGAGGGCAAAGGTGAAGATGGTGGCGTGGGAAGAGATGAAGGTAATGGCGGGGGTGTGGGCGTAGGGGTAGCTTGCTTAGGCTCGGACAATGATGGTGAAGGGAGCGGGATCGGTAGCGGGTATGGTTGTGAAGGTGACGGAACATGGATCGTTGTTAGAGGAGGCGATGAAGATGGTGGTGGTGACGGTAATGGGGATAATGGAGAAGGTGATGATGGAGATGTGGTCAATGGAGGCAGGGAAGATGGGGGTGGAGAAGGTGGTGGCGAGGTAGAAGAGGTGGCAGGTCGTGGCGCCCATCTCTGACGTGTCGGTACAACACGTCGAGCGGTGTTGGGAGTAGAAGCGGTGGTGGAATTGGAGGGGGAAGGAGAAGAGTTTGTGCTGGCCTGAGCAGAGGCTTGGGTTTGTGGGGGCCGTGGAGGTTGAGTGAGAGATGGTGAAGGTGAGGGGGTAGGTGAGGGGATAAATAACGGAGCTGGTACTCTATCAACTGAAGAATCACAGGGATGCCCCTGGTCTTGAGACGGAGACGGCTGCCTGGGCGACGCTTGCTGCTGCTACTGCTATTTGCAAAGATCTACAATAACTTGGCGCATGACAACCCAATCAATCATCATCTTGTCTTCCAAGCTGTAAACAAGTTCCCCGAACTCGGGGTAGTCCTCAATCAAATGCCCATGTTGATGGTGAAACTCACAAAAATGGAGCAAATTCCCGACCGCGGGTTGGAAAGGCACAATAGGAGGGAGTTGTACCGCATGGGTCGCCATCAAAGCCCTGAAAATATATGTAAGAGATTCCAGCAACGGAGAGTGAGAAGCCCGCTTTAGGCAAGGTGGATGCCGAGGGGTATGAGAAGGTAGTGGGAATGGTAGTGGAGGTTGCGTAGGCAAGGGGAATTGCGTAGGTGAAGGCGGAGGGCTAGAATGATGTGGAGGCATGGAGGGAGTGGGAATATAATAGATGGCATTCACCCGCTCAGGGTATGACGTTTCCTTGATCGGAAGTAGAGAGGTGTGGGGAAATGAAACAGCGGAGGGCTGACTCGTGGAGGAAGATGTAGTGGGGTGACATGGGAAGGCATATGGATAAGTGGGAGCGGACGGCCGACTCATGGAGGGATATGTAGTAGAGTGCTGACTTGTGGGGGATGGTGAAGAGAAGCGGTATGTGGAAGGCGAAGGTGGAGGAGACTCGCGGTCGAGGGAAACAAGGAGTTGTTGGCTAATGAAGCGGGCTCGGCTGTAGAGTTTTTGCCATGAAGTGATATCGTTCAGGACTAAGATGCATCTGAGCTCGGGCGTTGCATTAGAAATAACCATCTTCATTTGTTCGCCCTCCGGAATATGCCCTAGAACTTGCGCGGCTAGGCGACGCCAGCGGTCGGCGAACGTGGAGAATTCCTCGTCGGGCTTCATCTTCTCTTGGTCCAGATCCACCATGGAATACCTAGGTCCAACCTGGTCTCGGTACTGCTGAACGAATTTTTCTTGTACAACTTGAAAATTCATCATCTGCTCTTGCGGTAACGTGAAGAACCAATCCTTGGTCGAGCCCTCTAAAGATAGACCAAACAAATAGGCCATCAAGCATAGATCGTGCTGGAACTGGGCCGACTCATATAAGAAATCCTTCAAATGGACGTAGGGGTCACCAATTCCACCATAGCAATGATATGCGGGAATCTGTGAACGTGGTGGGAGTTGAAGACCCTGGAATGCAAATGGAATATCCAAATAAGTTTGGGGATTGATACGGCATTGTAATTCATCAAGCTGACGTTAGGCCTGAGCGATCATCTCCTCGGTAGGAAGAGTCCGAGAAGGAAATGGACCAGCCTGAGCAAGAGAGGATGAATTTTAACCAGGATAATGATGATGGGCCGAATGAGGGGATCCGGCCTGAGGTGAAGGCAAGCCCATTCTGGGAATGGAGGAATGCATGGGCCTGGAATGATCGTGAATGTGAGAATGGGGATTGATTGGGCCAACAGTAGCACGGGCGGGATAAGAAGGCCCGTTAAAAGAATAGGGTCCAACGGAGGAATAAGGAGATGGGCCCGCGTGGGAAGAGGAATCCACGCGGGGATAAGAATGTAGAGAAGAATAGGAATAGGATGCAGGGGGAAAATGCTCCATGGGGAGAAATGGAGACTTTATACAGTCAAGAATGGGAGGGGATAAAAAAAGGGGAAGCAACCTAGGACAACTGTGACAAAATGAAGACACACAAAGATGAACTAGTCTAAATGAGCCTAATCTAATAAAACGATGCAAATGATGGCACTGCAACATACAATGGAGGGAAGAATTGAGAAAAGAATCAATCAATTGACCACCCAAGTTACAAACGACGCACGAACAATCTTATAAGTTCCTCTTTAGGACCTTAGTGGATTAATTAATATCTGAATTCACTCAACTACAAGGTACCTAACCAGGGTAAGAATGGGAAACTGGGTGACTCTAAGGGACTCTCCCTCACACGGATGCAAACTCTAGACTGGGGGATGATGTGGTACAACCTGCCCGGCGTCCGTGTGGGAATCCACGGCTCGAGGGGGCTTACGGAGGCCCTCAGCAAGGTCACCTAGTCGGCTCCAAGGAGTATGGAGATGAGAGGAAACCCTACCTTGGTAGGAATGCAATTACTAATGAAGAGTATGTATGCCCCTTTGCGCACCGAAGTGCATGCAAAATCTAGCCTAGAAACTAGCAAGCAATGAACAAGCAAATGTAAGAAAATGAGATGAACGCAACCATGGAATGATATAACAACAGCAGGGGGAGATCAAACAGCACCAACATATATGCATATAATGATATAACTCAATGATCAAACTGTAGCACGGGGTGCACTGTTGCAGCAAAAGGACGGTCTGATGGAGACCGCTCAGGGAGTAAGGACGGCATGTGAACGACCGTGCAGACCAGGGAGTAACGACAAAACAATCAGGAAAATCAGAAAATGATAGAATGAAAGAAGATAGAAATTAGAAGCGTACCAGGATAGGCGGTCTATTGACGGCCGCGTGAGTACTGGAACGGACCTGCAGCAACCGCATAACAGTAATCCAGCCAACAGTATGAAGGCAGAGCCGTACCTATGCTAGCAAGATGGACGGCCAAGTACAGGCCGCACGGATGTTGAACAGGTGGTGAGAGACCACTCACGACAGCAGGCTTGCAGGATAATCAGCACTGTAAGCAAAGAAGAGAGGTTGATTCCTTGCCGCTCATAACGATGAACGGCTCTGTCCAAATCGCACAACCAACAGAAACCTTGAAACCAGGAAACCAGCCAACAACCTGAAACGACTCAAGAAACGGGGAACTAACCATGCAAACAGACGGGTCAGTAAACGACTAACACGACGGGCACTTGGTGTCCCACCGTGATCGCGAGAAAATTGTTGGTAGGAGATGTTACTTTTTACTCTACACCAGCTTAAAACACCCTTTAGATCCCTTTTACTAATGTCAATATGAGAGCAAATAAAATGCAGACTGGCAAGGGACAAGAGGATATGAACACACGTGATCGCCACCAAGGTGCCTAATGTGATAAACACACTATGCCTTGGAAAGAGAGGGAGACACTCGCCTTTTGACCAGCACTGCAAGGATGCGCGGTCCGTGAAGAACCGCCTTAAGGATGCACGGCTGCACGACAGGCCGCTCTTCGGTGCTGGGGTGGAACGCGGGACGAAGTGCAATGGATGACGAACGGCTTGTCGATGGCCGCAAGAAAGAGAAGCACGGCTCTAATGGTGCCGCACGTCCTTCCGAACGGTCAATATGGAGCTGCCCAACGCCACCACACCTTAAGCTGCAAAGGTTCAAACCTCCACCCTTTCCGGCCGGCCAGAAAGAATGGGCCTCATGTTAGAAGATTGCTGACCTGCAAAAGGACGTAGAAATACACAAATGAAGAACCCAAATTAAACCTATGATGTGCAGTAAATGCTAAAGATAGAAGGAAATAACCATAACTAAGATGGAATGGGGATACCTGGAGGTTTTTAAACCCCTAGGGGCATCAAAAGCATGGGAGGGTGTGTGTAATGATGTACGAGAATAAGAAAACGTGGAAGGAATATAGAAGAAACAATGCATGCAAGTAAAAGAACGGTGGGACTAAATGAAATGATGACTCAAACTAAGACTACTCCATGAATCGGAGGCCTGTATGGATGTAGAAGGCCTCCATCCATGGTGGTAGGTCACTCAAAGATTCGACAAGGCTTCGCCGTCTACCAAAAATCTCCCCCCTTCGAAACTTGGCTTTAGGGTCTATTTATAGAGCACCGAAAGTCCTAGCTCGAAATTAGGGTTTCTAGCTATTTTCAAGTCGAGATTATCAAAGATAATCTGTAGATAATCGAATTATCTCTCAACCAGAAGAAACGGCACCAAATTTGGTTCAGTATCCACGGAGAAAATTAGGGAGAAGTTAGGGATAAAACCACGGATAGAGAGAGAAAACTCTTGAAATTCTCAGGAATCGAGACGATGAACGGTCTCACGATAGACCACCCAACGGGATGAGCGGCTATCTCCTAGGATGTTCAACCCTGTCGGTGGAAATTCAAGTAAATCCTGAGATAATTAGTTTATCACTGATCTGATCGATAAACTCACCATTGGACTCTCTCATAGATGAACGGCCACTGGGAAACCGCCTAAGCCTGCCGACGTTAGGACTCTTCAGAGATAAACGGCTCAGTATGTACTGCACAATTGTCTTATGCGGCTAAACCTAGGCCGTTCAAATGCTTGTCGGTGATAATTCAGAGAATTAACCAATATACCCTCTAAAATGTTTGGACGGCCCACTATCAACCGCACAAATGGTTGAACGGCTGGAGGTTGACCGCACATGTACATGGGCGCTTGAAATTCATAAAAAAGCTCAATCAACCAAAACCTAGGCCCATTAAGCCCTGAATCAACTCGGACCTAGCCAGGGAGGGAGGGCACCCATAAAATTGGCTCAAAACGTGCCAGAAAATAGCCTAGCGAGTGATGGACAACTCGAGGCATCAATAAATGGGAGTAAGAGAAATGACTCAAGTTGTCGAAAAACAAATGGCTGTCAACACTCCTCTGCGTCCTCCTCGGTCCATTGTCATCACTGGTTTCTACTGCATATGCCCTCTTCCATTTTTTTAATCCTCTTCCATGTTTATGCATTTCATAGGCCTTTCATATGTTCGTATATGATATGCTCTGTGTAGTTTCATATTAAACGGATGCAGTTGTAGTTTCATTTTACATGCTTTCTGATCTACAAACTTGCTCTTATGGATTGGACTTCATATTAAATTTGCTGCAATTATTATGCATGTCATTCCTTTTGTCTTTTATAACATGTTACATGCAGAGAATTGAGGTTCAAAAAATGGGAAGGTATAAATGCTATGTAGTGTGGGTTGGTCGCGAACCCGGTGTATATTATAGTTGGCCCGAATGCTTTGTCCAAGTGAATGGATACCCTGGAGCTCGATATAAGGGTTTTCACTTGGTAGAGGAAGCACATGCTGCTATAAATGGGGTTGGCAATAGCAGGCATACGTATGTTGATCATCCTCAACTATAGGAAAGGCCCATGCCTACATACCATGCAAGTCCCGGGCCTGACTATGATTCCAGGAACTAGGCACTACGCCAACAGACTACACAAATGTTAAATGTGCATTGTTTTGTTGTTGTTCTATTATGTACTCTAGTAGTGTTGCTCCTCTTTGTTAGGTTCTGTGTGCTCCCTCCTTGTCTTTGATAATGGTTTTGATGATAATAATGGGTTCTGTGCCTCCCTCCTTATCTTTGATAATGGTTTTGATGATTCCAATATATTGTGTGGTTTTCATAAGTTTTGGTGTGAAAATCATTCATGAGTATCTTGTGAAAATGTCTGGAGGAAATGAGCTCACATGTTGATATTCTGGCTTGCAGTGTTGAAATGTCCTTGGTGCGGTTTCAGATTGCATTGGACTGCCAAAGCAGTTTTCCTATTCCCGTGTGCAAGGGTCGACCTCATGGGTCGACCCCTGGCTCTTTGAGCCTTGGTTCTTACTTTGTTATGAAGCATGGTCCTTCATGTATATATCTTGATGGAATGAATGTATAGCATGATTGTGTTTCTAGCATATAGGTGTAGATTTGCTTGTTATAGCATCATCCTTATATGATGTCATATGAGTTCATATAGCTTTGGATTGACTCTGAAGTCCTTGGACTGAACTTGTATCCATGAGTAAGCTTATATGCTCAGCCCTGTCCAAACATGTGCATCGACCTGCCCTTCATATGCTCAGACATTGGTCTCTACATGCACAAACTTGACTTTTTATCTGAAATAACATGTTCTTGAGGTTCCAAGTTTTGCATGTTCTTTAAAGCTAACAAATCCTTGAAATCATGGTAAGAATTCTCTTTTGATGTATTTCCATGTGGCAAGATTAGGTTTGATTCATATATCATGGTTTTTGGGTTTCATTCACTGCATAGAGTGTTTTCTATTTTTACTCTTGGTGTCCAGAGGCTGCGTTCAACGCAGACAGAACCTCTACTGAAATGTGTCGACACAAGGAGTCGACACTTTCAGCTTGCATTGGTGTCTTTCATTCTTTGCACCGACCGTCTTTTTGCAAGCTTCAGAACTTGCACCGACCGTGCTTGCTTGAATGGGTTGACGATGCTTCAATATGTGCACCGACCCTTTGATATGTGCGTTCAAGTCTTTCATTATATGCACCGAACTTCTTTGCCTTCCTTTAAAAGTTTGCCCCGAGTTTCATAAATGTCTAAAGGCACAAGTGCACCGACTGTCATTTGGCAAGTTTCAAAACTTGCACCGACCACATCTTGCATTTGCACTGTGCACGCAGCACAGTTTGCACCGACCTTGTTATTCATGCACCGACCCGACTTTGCACCGACCTTGGCAAGTTGTTAAATGTTTGCACCGACCCTGTCCTTTGTAAAACTTGCACCGAGTTTCACTTTGCACCGACCTTGGCATATGCATTGTTCATGTGCAACTTTGCACCGACTTGGCATATGCAGTTTTGTTCATATGCACCATACTTGCACCGAGGTTCATATGTGTTGGCCTTTGCATACTTGCACCGACCCTGCTATTGCACCGACCCTATCTACAAATTTCACTTGTGTGTGCACTAACCTGCTTTCGTGTTCTTTAGCATTTGCCGCATTTGGGACTTGCACCGACTGTGCGTGGCTTTATATGGTGCATTGACCTTGTCCATAGGCTTTACAGAACTTGCATCGAGCTTCATTTGTCCTATTAGGATATGCACCGACTGTTTTTTTCTTTGCACAGACCTTCATGCACCGACCTTAACTATAGGTCCCTCACTATATGCATCAACCGACCGTCCTTGTCTATTTTGTGAAACTTGCACCGACTTGCTCCAATGCACCTCCAATGCACCGACCGCTTTTCTGGCATTTGCACTGACTTTCCCTGGCAGTTTTTAAAACATGCACCGAGCATCCTAAGCATTCTTCAATTCTTGCACCAAACTAGGTCTAGTTATATATGCACTGACCCTGCCCTTTCACTTGTATCAACCACGGATTAATACTTCGCTTGTGTATTGGTTTTTCTGTGTGTTGGCAGGCTTATGGGTTGTTCGGATCGTGTTTTCCTGTTTGGTTTCATAAGACCCATTTTATGATTCGATTGGACTGACTCTTTACCATATTACACTTAGTGTTTCACCCATCTATTGGGTGTGTATTTGAAGGGTTTTTACAAGGGCTTTGTGGTCTTTTGCTTTTTATTCTAGCCCTATTTATACCCTGCGATCTCCATCGTAGGAGAAGTAATCCTTGCACTAATATCGTTCTATCTATTGCAGGGAGAAGAAAGGAGTGCGGCCACAAGGTGGAGAGGAGAGGGCTTTGATAGCCTCATTTGTTCACGGTGTTTGTAGGAGCGATTGGAGCTTGGATTTGAAGGAACACATCTTGGATCTTCAAGAAGAAGGATCGGCTGCTCCAACATCCTGCGGATTCAACTCCTTTAACCTGAACATCAAGAAAGATCTTCTAACGGCCAGTGGAAAAATGAAGGGGAAACTTTCTACATCTTTTATCCATTTCCTGATGATAGTCTTCTCTATTTACATACTGCTGGGAGCTATATTGTATATCTTCTTACTTTTCTGAACATTGAAGAACATCTATGTGTGGTAAACGGAGCTGAGTCTCCGTGTAGTTTTTGCGTCCGGGGTGAGTTCCCCGACTACGTGTGTGTGTGCTGGCAGCGTCTTGGGGCCAAGCCCCGTGTGTGTGTCTTACTGTAGAGGCAGCGTGTGTGGTGTGGGGTTTGTCCCCATGGTTGCTACTTTGGTAGCATGATAGTGAAGCCTCACCGGGTTTGGTGAGGGGTGGACGTAGGGAGCCCGCTGTGGTCCCGAACCACCTAAAAATCTCCGTGTTATCTGTGACATGCCTGTGTGATTGTCCATTTCTACTATCTCCCTTCACAGGTCAACCGTTAGATTTTTATTCATTGCTCATCTACACATTGCTACTCTGCCATTTGTGTTTGGATTGGACTTAGATTTAATCGTTCTTTGAAGTAATACTCCGTGTGAGATCTGAAAGATTGAGAGAACACTTTTATCTCACTCAAGTTTAAGCAATTAACGTAGTTATTTTTAATTCTGCTATAATTAGTTAAGAAAAATTTTAAAATCCGCCATCTTGGCAAGGGGACAATTCAACCCTCCTTCTTGTCCGCCATCTAGTCTGGGCCAACAATTGGTATCAGAGCCCAGTCTCTGATTTTTTATTAGCGGACCTTGCGGTCTAGGAGAAAAGATCGTTTCATGATGGCTAGTGTAAATATGATTCCTATCTTTGATGGCTTTGATTATCCGTTATGGCTAGGAAAATTCTGTGTGTGGGTTACAAACACTAATCCGAAGCTTATGAATCTAAACACTCATGGTACTTACAGTCTTCCAACAAATGAGTCAAGATGGACCGATGAGGATAAGAGGAAGAACTCTGATAATGTTTATGTTTTCAATGCTCTTAAGGCTACAGTGAACACTGACGTATATCCTTTTGTTTTATCTTGCACGACAGCCAAAGAGATTTGGGATGGTCTAAGCGAACCCCAAAAAGAAAGCTACAATGATGATAAGTGCCTCGTGGCAAATAAAGAAATTGAGCGTCAAAGTGAAGTGAGCTAAAAGGTAAATTCTGACTTTGACGAAGAGGATGAGATTAGCTATGAGGAACTTGTGATTGCTTATGATGAACTGTTTGAAAAATACAAAACTATAAAATCTGATAATAGAAAATTGAAAACGAAACATGACTATTCTTCATGTGGAAAATGCACCGAGCTCGAAAGACTAGTTGAGTCTCACATGCTTGATGATGAAGAACACAAAGAATTGATTGCAAATCTTAAATCTGAAAACAAATCTTTACTGGCTGAAATTTCAGAACTTCAACAAATAAAAGAAGATAATGAGAAGCTGAAAATGTTGAATACCGCCATATCTGAAAAATTGCTCCTTCTGGAAGAAGGGAAAGCTACTTTGAATGTTGACAAGTCTGAAAAGCTGAAGGAATTGAGAAAGGAAATAGAAAGCTTCAGGAATATGAATGATAAATTTGAATGCAATGAAACCATGAATAAAATAGTTGATGAAAATATGAGTTTTCAAATGAAAGAACTTGACCACACTTCTATGAACAAAAATTCATTTGACAAACTCCAAAATAAAAACAGTGCTTTATTAATTCAGATTTCATTGCTTGAAAGTAAATTGAAAAGTCTTGAAAATGTTGAGAAAGGAAATTGTGTGATCATTAATAATTGTGACAATTTACACATTCTTGAATAAGAAATTAAAAGTCACAAGACTGTTAACTCCTTGTTAAATGAGAAAATTACATCTTGTGAGGAAGAATTGGCTAGTTCTGAATTGCATATCTTATCTTTAGAAAGTCAAATAAAAAGTTTGAATGAACTCATGTCCACATTTGTAAAAGAAAATCAATATCAGAAAAATGACGTTGATTGCTATTGTGTGCATGCAAAACCCCAATGTTGGTAAACATAATCATGCAACAAGTAAAAGGAGAAATGTCTCATGCTTTTATTGTGGAAAATTTGGCCATGATATGTATGATTGTTTTCTGATGGAATTTGATGATAATGAAGCATTGAAGTCACAAATGAAAATTGTTGATGAGTATAAAAATCTTGAAAAACTAATGAAGAAAAACTTTAATGTTCATTATTTTTATTGTGGATTACATGGTCATGTTTTTAAAAATTACTTTAGAAAGAAAAGAGATGATGAATGGTCTGCAAAAAGAAAATTTTCTTGTCATTACTGTGGTGGACTTGGACATGTAATGAATAATTGCTTTTCAATGAAAAATGATGAAAAATAGTTTTTGAAAAGAAAATCTTCTTATTGCTATTACTGTGGTGAGAATGGTCATTCTATGGATGATTGTTCCACAATGAAATATGATGATGATTGGTGGTCTAGGAGATATAAGAATACATCTCCTTATGCTAGAACTAACCCCTCGGGACCCAAGATGGCTTGGGTATCCAAATCTCCAAAATGAGAATTTGTTTTCAGGGGTGCCTTGAGGAAGAAGAATTTATTGATAAATAAAGATCCTTCAAGGCAAGAAAAATGATGAGCTTGTCAGGTAATGAATTTGGTATACTATTTACTTTCGGATTACTCAACTATGGTAAGAGTTCAATTTTGAGAAAAACATGTTGCTTCAAATTGCAAATCTATTGTCATGATTGACCATCCATGTGTGTTAGCTTGCACACTTGTAAATAAAGTCAAATCTAACATTCATATGAATTTTACATTACCCTCTGTTGTCCTTGGTAGTTATGAAGAAAATAGTTTGATCTTGAGAACTTACCTTGGTTAGGTCATTTTGAAAAAATTTGAAAAGGTGAAATGTGAGTTTAAAGAAAAAAATCTTGCAATTAAAAAGTTGCATTTCTTCTTCATTGACTTTGGCAACTTCTGAAATCATGAGATCTTGTGAGATTCATGTTTAGATGAGTTGAACACTCTTCTCTACACATCTTGTGAATAACTTTAATTTTTAAATGCTTTACACTGTGGATAAAGTTTTTCACACTTTTAATCACTTTTTGTAAATAATGGTTCATTTTTGTATACACAGTTTACATACTTAGTTGCTTGATACACGTTGTACATATCATACACATCTTTGCATACTTGGAAATAAAGAAGGTCTTTGATTATTTGTCCACTTACATGCACATACTTGCATATACTTCATACTTGTGTGCTTAAATGACATGATTAACCGATATATAAAATGATGTTAGTGGAAAGGTGGATTACATCCACCTGGAAGTTTTTCTTATGCGTGAGTAGGGTCTTCGGACCTTAACCTCCGCCACGTACCGGTAATCAACCTGTGTGAAAAATTCATTTCAATGCATTCTTGAATGTATATAAGATATCACCCAGCTTTTTGACTCCTTATATGACTCATCCCTTGCTAAAAATGAAATTGCAATGATTTAGACATGTTTGTTACATGGCATATATTAAGGGGGAGATTTTTTATAACTGTGCATACATTTAGGGGGAGACATTACTGTGATTAGACTAATTCATCTTTTACATTCAAAATAACCACCCACTCAAATTTCACCTTTTTGAGATAATGAAACAATCTAATAAGGATTGTTATTTTCTACTCTACACTTTTCAGAACTCTTGATTCTTTACATGGAAATTACATGACTCGTGAGGAAAGAGCTGTTCACCCCATCAAAAGTCGTATAAGTGGAACATGGATTCGAGTAGCCGGGAATCCCCCCTGAAATAAAGGAGGAAACTCGCGCCGAAAGGTGAAACTAATCCACATTAAAATAAGTGTGATTTTCTACCAAGTAGCAGGGAAGTGTTCCTGAGACAAAGGATACAACTCGCATCGAAAAGTGACAATATCCACAGTTAAGATAAGTGATGAAACTGAGTAACCAGGAAGTGTCCCTGAGATAAAGGATACAACTCGTGTCAAAAGGTTAGTCACACCATTTTTAGTAATTAAAAAAAATTGGGGTCATACGTAGCTACCAATATTCGAGCATTGTGTATGAAAGTGTATGGATGATAAGTTCTTTTTAGTGTTCTTTAGAAAATCTGATTATCCATATTACCTTGGAGTTTATTGCTCAATCTTTCACATATACACCGTGGGTTTGATTGTGTGAATGTACCTTATGAATCTGTCAACTTTCATGGTTTTTGCAGTACCTTATTTATGTAAGCACGGCCTTCTTAGAATTGTACATGCACATCATGTTCTACAATTGATTGCATAATCCTTACACCCATCCCGAAGGGACTTGCATGAGTCTATATTTATTTTGAAGTCCTGCGATCAATGACACCCAAGAGGGGGGTGAATTAGGGGTTTACAAATTTTAAGAAAACTTTTAGCTTTTCGAAATATGTGATAAACACTAATTAGGAAGTTGAAAGTTGTTAAACAAATTCTTTCAATCTCTCCGTTCCCACACGAGCATGTAACGAAATATAACAATCAAACCACACACATGCACAACCCAAACCACAATGCACAACGATTTTTAAGGTGGTTCGGATGCAACGATGGCAATCCTACGTCCACCGCTCACCAAACCCTGTGAGGCTTCACTCGGGGATAAATCCCCAAACGGAGACGACGCTCCAACAACACACGCAGGACGACGCTTGCACCCACACACACGGGGACGCGCCCCAACACACACACACACACGGAGACGAGGTCTCCAACATGATCCAACAAGCGGATCACCAACATAAACACCCACTGCTACAAGTGCAGCAATCCACACACATGAGACAGACCTGATCTAAAAGATCCACACACACACAAACGTAGATCTAGGAAGATCCACGCACACACACGAATCAAATACAACACGCACACACACGACCACGGATCCAACAAAGATCAACACACACACAAGAGCTTGCAGTTTATGATGAACACAATTACAACACCCAAAACATAAAGACGATGAAGCTTAGTTTTGAAAACTCCTGTTTTGGGTTCCCCTTGAATGCATGTTGCGGATCTTGAACGTATCTTCACTTGATCGGAGCTTCAATCCGTGCTTGCTTGGCTTTTCTCCTTTCTTGCTTGCTTGGCTTCTCTTCTTTCTCCCTTAGGCACTCTTCTTGGAATCCTTGCTTGCATGCTTGGCTCTTTACTTCCTTGGAGGAGGTTGCCTTCAGATATGCCTTCAATGGGTTGAAAATGGATGAAGAACACTTGCTGCATGGAGTACTGTTCACAGCTACAGTACCCTTCTTCATCTTCACTTGGATAGCCTCCTCTTGATCTCACTTGAAGCCCTCTTGGATCCTTAGGGTTTATGACTCCAAATGATATGTTTTATAGCCCTTGAATGGTCCATAGATAAGCCCCATACCAGATCCACAAATCATGGTGTAATTGGGGTCATTGGGATTAAACAAATGGGAAGAAAGACCTCTCCTCGAGCTTGAAACAAAAGTCAACAAAAGGGGGCCTCGGGGCTGGCGGTCGACCGGAAGCACTGGGTCGGTCGACTGGAATTTTACAGTCGGTTGATTTTTCATCTCAGGAAAAACCGGTCGACCGGCCCTATAGTGGCGGTCGACCGAAACCTGCAAAAATTCCATCTTTTCGGTTCTGGCAATTCTGGTCGACCGGTCAAGGTGTGTTGGTCGACCGAAATGACCCATACCTGCAAAAATGAAGTGTTAGCCCAAGGAAACATGTCCATAAGTCAGGAGCTTCATGTCCATATCAAATCCATGCATTTTGGGATTGGATTCAACTTGGTTTATAAATTGGGAAGGTTTAAAGCAAATGAGCACTTGTCATTACATGAGTTGTCTTAAACAAGTTCAATGCTCACTCTTCCCTATAATCAAAATTTTGTTGCGGGGGCTCCGCCCCCAGAAACCCCCGCAAGGGGCACTGCCCCCTTGACCCCCACGACCTGACCGCGCAGGTCGATCCGCGTGCGAGGGCGCACGAAGGTGAGTTTTGCAAGGGCTTGAAACCTCATGAACTAGTTGCATATGAACACTTTGAAACACACATGTTCTGAGGTAACGATCTGATGCGGGACGGACACGCGACCTGGGACTCTAGCTCACGATCGTCCCTAAGCGAGGGAAGATGTGGACCGTGCGCGGTTGAGAAACCGACAGTGAGTCTCGGGTATCGGCTTTTCCATGTTAACTCGGATCGAGTCACGGGACGGTACACTGACTCACTCTCGCAGCGGTGATAACAATATATCAAGCTAGGATCCTACACTCGCAGCGGCATATACGAATGAATACAAACTAAGCAAAATGTGATAAAGGGTGGGGCGAGTTTACCTCCATGCTCCAGGCGTGGGGAAGACGTTCCCGGCCAAGTACGGTAACTCCCCGTAACAACGGTAAAAATTTAGTTACAACACTGAATTTTATTGCCCACTCCACGCAGGTAGGTAAAGGGCTACAAGTGGGGCCCGGGAGGACCGACCCTAGATTGACGAACAATAATCTGGAGGTGCATTCGGGGCGAACTCGGCCTGCTGGTCCGACTCGGTCCAACGTCGACTCGGTACTACGCCGACTCGGTTCTGACTCACTGGATAGCAAGGTGCGGTTTCCAAAGGAACGTCACCCTCCTGAGGTCTTCTGAAGGCGCCGCTTGGAGGGGACGATGGCAGGACGTTCCTGATCGACTCCCTGAAGGGGCGGTTCTAGGAGTTGACTTTTTGTATTTTTGCACGAATTATCCACGGACTGATTTTTCTGATCTGCACAAGGAATAGATTTACGCGCCTCGGCGGCAAGAATTAAATCTCTCATATCCGAAATCGGATCGAGGTGAAACTGATGGGGTTGGAAAGAGGACTCCCAGGTATAACACATATAAATGTTGTAGGTCAATCCAATGAAGGCATGAAAAATGGGAGGCTCTATAAGACTGAGTTTTTTCTGTGGACATGTTTACAGACACTCAGGATAGCAGGGGATCTGCCTGAAACTAACCTTTGGCCGAGGTGTAAAAGATTTTTCCAGGGACTACAAAAATTATGAGAGGTAGAGGGAAACGTGGGGAACACTGAGGAATTTTTGTGGATTTTTTTCAAATTGTTACGGGGGTGGGGAAAATACAAACACGTGACACTATCCTGATGATCTGCAGAATGGCAGATTACAGGGGGAAACAAGAAATATGGGGAAAATACTAAAAGACGTCCAAATGACACGACATTTTAACTGGAGGTTAAAGGAGATAGGTAGAACAAACCCTCAAAGTTTGGGCTCAATCAGACAATAAGAACACAAGATAAAATTCTAGCGATGAGGTTCTGTCCTAATGAAGATAGAATTCCGGCGATGGTGGCGGCGGCGCGACGGCGGTGCGATGGCGGCGGCGGCGGCGACAGAAATAGAACTCAGAGGATGAGAGGGGGATGTAGAAAGGGTCTCACACCTTGGATTGCTGGAGGAAGAAGAAGAGCCAGAGGGAGAGAGGAGAGAGGGGCGCACCCTCCAAGGGGAATTCTAGCCAATTTCACAAATTTCACTTCATTAATTCTAATAAAATGTGAATTACAAGCTATTTATAAGAAATGGAAAAAGACTCTAAATAACCCTAGATCTAGAATTGGGAGGGGTAAAAGAGGGAGTTCACAAGTTTTTATCCCATGTGGTTTGGAACCACATTAATCTATATTAAATGGGGGGGCGCCCCCTTGACCAAGATAGGTGGCATCTTGGACTTTTGGTAACACTTGTCCCCCTTGACTTGTCAAACCATCTAGAAGCCACCTAGGATGGTTGACCAGCCCCACATGGACCCATATGGCTTAGGTGGACCAATGAAAAAGGATTGAGGGCCCCCTTGCTGGACCTATTGTCATTTTACATATAAACCCAAAGAATCCTAGGGAATGACCAATTAGCTTATAAAGCCTTACAATTGCACATATACTTTTTCGAAGGATATAAAAATAAACTAAAGGACACAAATATAATTAAAATGTCAGTGCTCTTGCTTTGATGTCCCCATCAATTCTCCCCGGGTGGGAGGAACTCGACCTCGTCAAGTAAGGGGTGCGGTTGCTCGAGTAGCTCCGATGGATGCGTCACCGAACCTGGAAGCACGGAGTACGCTCCAATCCAAGTAATCGACACCTGCTCATCCCGTATAGATTCGATATGCACATGCTACTGGGAGGAGGCTAGAGGTGGACACTCCGGGGTGGGGTCACTCTCAAATGAAGGAAGTAGTTCAAAGGCTCACTAGGAATCACCGCTTGTCCCTTATGTGACTAGATCCGATATGTGAAGTAGAACCGATCCCAAAGTCCGACAAGTCTCATACTCGAAAGGGACTAACAATGCGAGCGTACAAAACCGACTCGACTCAACATATGCACAAACACACGACAAGTAAACGAAGCAAAGACTCACAAAGACCCTAAACAAACCTAATGTTAGTTCGACCTACGCATAGGCGATGGTGGACCAGCACACCCGAATATGTGCCATGCATGCATGTTATGTACCCGGAGGTTGGTGGCATGGTGAACGCCTAGACACCCTAGTATGACCCAGTCATGCATGGAAGGCCCTTTGAATTTGGGAGACTTGAGAGGGCTAGGAGAGCCAGGTATGGAAGAGCCGGGTGTAGGTGTATCAAGATTGGACTTGATGGGTGTAGATGACCCGGCCCGTGGGGAAGGGGTGTGGTAGTGGACTCCCTCGAAGAAGTGAAGTATATATGGTGGATCAAGGGGTCCACTAGGGAATGGGTCAAATGGATCAAAGAAGGTATGACCCCTTGTGGTGGGTTCCCACAAGTCACGGTCCCACGTATGGAAGTTTTGAAGGTGTAGATGGTCACCTTCATGCAGTGTGGTAGGTGGGACGGTGATCATATGTAGGAAGTATGGTTCCTCCCTCGGACAAAAGGGTATGAAGTCGGGTTCGGCCGACATGGGGAGGAATAAGGGGATCTCTGTGGTGACACAACCTACGGTGCACACGGAGGTAATGGACCCTATGGCCGGGTGGGTGAAGCTACGACTAGTGGGTTGGTCGAAGTCTAGGGCTAAGAAGTGCATCAACTTCCATTGCCAACCTAAACCCAAAATAAGGTCACCCAATGTATCAACATGGTGACTAGATCGGAATGTCGTGTGGTAGGAGTTGACGGGCACTAGAGGTATGGTGGGATCCATGGATCGGTAAGGAAGTGGGACCAAGCCATCTTTGAGCCAACTAATAAGTGGCTCGGCAATAAAAAGCGTACCTATTAGAAACACGGGTGGCTCGGGCTTTAGTGACTCCAAAGAATAGGGTTCCGAATAAGGTTCGGAAGTAGAGGGTGGCAAAGGAGCACTCACGGGTGGTGAAGTGACACGTGTCCTTTCTAACCAATCTGAAAATATTTTCTCGATTTCATCAAAGGTGCGGGTTGGAGTAGGGACCTCGTGGTGGACTCGCTCCTCGTCTCTTGGCTCGGGTGTGGACCTAGGCTCGGCTAGGAGTGGGGCTTCCACTTGGTGGGAGGTGAATGGGCGGTCCACTTGATTGGGGTTGCTTTGGAGGGCTTGGATGGGGGTGAAGGGGTGGGGTTGGTTGGAGGTGTGGCCCACTTGATTGCGGGTGAGTTGGTGGGGTTGGCTAGTGGTATGACCCCCATGGTTGGAGGTAGGTGGGTGGGGAAAGTAGACCCTCCTAAGTGCTCTCTTCATATGCCACCATGGCTCGATGGGCCTTAGCCTCTTATCTTCCCGGAAGTATTTGATGTCCCTCCATGTTTCGGCGGCTTCATAGAAAAGTCACCTTTTGGCAAAGTCGACTTGCATGGGACCGGACATAAGGTAACACTCAAAGTAGTCGTCCATAACGGCTTCCCACTCTAGGTAGTCACTCGGGTTTTCGGAGCCATAGAAGTCCCAGGCTACGGGCCTCGGGGGTGGTCCGGGTGGTTCTCCCATCTTAGATAGTATCGCCACCATGCAGAAGCTGCGGCCCCTTGGTCATCCATAGGACACAGGGGCGCTAGTGAATGGACATGCCAACAGTTGGTGACAAGACACTAGACCGACTAGGTAAGGTTGGAATGTCCTAACTAATGCACACTAAGGACCCTAGACTTAAACCAAGACTCGGTACGTGGCGGAGTTAATCGATCCGGAGATCACTTGCGCAAGTGTGCGGCTTTTCCGATAGGCGTAACCTAACGCTCGGACAACACCTTTTGATATATCGATTAATGGTATGCAAATGTGACACTTAGACCAACTTAGACTTAGACTCGACTTAAATGACTCTTTTTTTGTGTGTTTTGAACCAAATACTACCCTAGACTCAACTGGCGCTCTGATACCAAATTGATGCGGGACGGACACGCGACCTGGGACTCTAGCTCCCGATCGTCCCTAAGCGAGGGAAGACGTGGACCGTGCGCGGTTGTGAAACCGATAGTGAGTCTCGGGTATCGGCTTTTCCGCGTTAACTCAGATCGAGTCACGGGACGGTACACTCACTCACTCTCGCAGCGGTGATAACAATATATCAAGCTAGGAACCTACACTCGCAGCGGCATATACGAATGAATACGAACTAAGCAAAATGCGATAAAGAGTGGGGCGAGTTTACCTCCACACTCCGGGCGTGGGGAAGAAGTTCCCAGCCAAGTACGGTAACTCTCGATAACAACGGTAAAAATTTAGTACCAACAGTGAATTTTATTGCCTACTCCACGCAGGGAGGCAAAGGGCTACAAGTGGGGCCCGGGAGGACCGACCCTGGGTTGACGGGTAGCAATCTGGAGGTGCATTCGGGGCGAACTCGGCATGCTGGTCCGACTCGGTCTTGTGCCGACTCGGTTCTGACTCACTAGACAGCAAGGTGTGGTTTCCAAAGGAACGTCACCCTCTTGAGGTCTTCTGAAGGCGCCGCTTGGTTGGGACGATGGCGGGACGTCCCTGATCGACTCCCTGAAGGGGCGGTTCCATAAGTTGACTGTTAGTATTTTTGCAAGAATTATCCACGGACTGATTTTTCTGATCTACACAGGAAACAGATTTGCGCGCCTCGGCGGCAAGAATTAATTCTCTCAGATCCGAAATCGGATCGAGGTGAAACTGGTGGGGTTAGAAAGAGGACGCATAGATCTACCATATATAAATGTTGTAGGTCGATCCAACAAAGGGATGAGAAATGGGAGGCTATACAAGACTGAGTTTTTTCTATAGACCTATTTACAGACACTCAGGACAGCAAGGGATTTTCCTGAAAGTGACCTTTGACCGAGGTGTACATCATTTTTTCAGGGACTACAAAACTTATTAGAGGTAGAGGGAAATGTGAGGAACACTTAGGAATTTTTTTGGATTTTATGAAAATTGTTAAGGGGGTGGGAAAGATATGAACAGGTGACACTGTCCCGTGGATCTGCAGAATGGCAGATTACAGGGGGGGAACAAGAAATATGGGAAAAATACCAAAAGACTTCCAAATGACACGAAATTTGAACTAGAGGTTAAGGGAGATAGGTAGAACAATCTCTCAAAGTTTGGGCTCGATCAGTCAACAAGAACACAAGATAAAATTCCGGAGATGAGGTTCTGTCCTGATGAAGATAGAATTCCGGCGATGGTGGCGGCGGAGCGATGGCGGTGCGATGGCGATGGCGGCGGCGGCGGCAGAAATAGAACTTAGAGGATGAGAGGGGGAGGTAGAAAGGGTCTCACACCCTGGATTGCTGGAGGAAGAAGAAGAACCAGAGGGAGAGAGGAGAGAGGAGAGAGGGGCTCACCCTCCAAGGGGAATTCCAACCAATTTCACAAATTTCACTTTATTAATTCTAATAAAATGTGAATTATAAGCTATTTATAAGAAATGGAAAAAGACTCTAAATAACCCTAGATCTAGATTGGGAGGGGTAAAAGTGGGAGTTCACAAGTTTTTATCCCATGTGGTTTGGAACCACATTAATCTATATTAAATGGGGGGGGCTCCCCCTTGACCAAGGTAGGTGGCATCTTGGACTTTTGGTAGCACTTGTCTCCCTTGACTTGTGAAACCATCTAGAAGCCACCTAGGATGGTTGACCAGCCCCACATGGACCCCTATGGCTTAGGTGGACTAATGGGAAAGAGTGAGGGCCTCCTTGCTGGACCTACTGACATTTTGCATATAAATCGAAAGAATCCTAGGGAATGACCAATTGGCTTATAAAGCTTTACAATTGCACATATGCTTTTCCCAAGGATATAAAAATAAACTAAAGGACACAAATGTAAATTAAAATGTCAGTGCTCTTGCTTTGATGTCCCCATAAGGATCAAGTTCTGGGCTAAGTATCAAGAGATAAAACTCAATCATCCCAAGTAAATTATTCATGAAATAACCTCATGGAACACTCAATAACAAAGAGTGTATAACTGGGTAAGAGCCTTACCAAAGGTTCTTGACAGTACATGACATATACCACCTGTTTTGGATTGTAGAGGAGCAAGGTACTTGTCCACATGTTTGGTTTACCAGGCGATTGCCCTGGGATTATAAGGTTGATCCTGCAAGCAAGATAGTTAATGTTAATACTATGCTTGTTCACATTAAAGAGATTATGAAACCTCTTGCCTTTTGTAAAACCAACATATGCAAACCAAAGATCAAGACCATGTAACCGTTGCCATTTGCCATCTCAACCATACATAGATAACAAGAGCATGAGCAATGAATCACAAGTTTAGTTATCATCGCTTAATCACACATTAAGTTTAGTTATCATCAAAACCACAACTTAACAATCACAACAATCATCAAAACCATAACTCAACATATTTATGCATGCTTGAGTGCTTGATCTGTTTTGATCACATCATATTTCATTCCATAGGTTGCATCTATAGGTTATACTTGTAAACAACAGGTTAAATAACACATTGTCAGTTGATTTTTGTTCTTGACAATTGGAGGAGAATAACGTGCTCTTAAGCACAATACATTTTGTACATAGCTTAGTTTTTACATTCTACATATAGCATAGTTTCTTTATACTACTTGTGCATAATTAGTCATACATATAGCAAAAAATTACAAAAATTGAGCATTTACACTTATTTCACACATTTGCTAATTGCACATCTAATTCCAAATTCCTTCTTGGTTCTTGGTCTCCACACCTTCCTTTCATGGGAGAGTTATTGCTGGGTTCGTACACCACACTTGTTAAAATTTTCACATTTGGTCTTGTCTCTAGCCCCCCCACTTTTTGATAATGTCAAAGGGGGAAAGCGTTTTGGTAGTCACAATATATTGTCATCATCAAAAAGGGGGAGATTGTTGGGTTCTGTGCGCTCCCTCCTTATTTTTGATAATGGTTTTGATGATTCCAATATATTGTGTGGTTTTCATAAGTTTTGGTGTGAAAATCATTCATGAGTATCTTGTGAAAAATGTCTTGAGGAAATGAGATCACATGTTGATATTCTGGGTTGCAGGGTTGAAATGCCCTTGGTGCGGTTTTCGATTGCATTGGACTGCCAAATCAATTTTCCTATTCCCCTATGCAAGGGTTGACCCCATGGGTCGACCGCTGGCTCTTTGAGCCTTAGTTCTTACTTTGTTATGAAGCATGGTCCTTCATGTACATATCTTGATGGAATGAATGTATAGCATGATGGTGTTTCTAGCATATAGGTGTAGATTTAAAGTTGCTTGTTATAGCATCATCCTTATATGATGTCATATGAGTTCATATAGCTTTGGATTGACTCTGAAGTCATTGGACTGAACTTGTATCCATGAGTAAGCTTATATGCTCAGACCCTGTCCAAACATGTGCATCGACCTACCCTTCATATGCTCAGACATTGGTCTCTTACATGCACAAACTTGACTTTTTATCTGAAATAACATGTTCTTGAGGTTCCAAGTTTTGCAGGTTCTTTAAAGCTAACAAATCCTTCAAATCATGGTAAGAATTCTCGTTTGATGTATTTCCATGTGGCAAGATTAGGTTTGATTCATATATCATGGTTTTGGGGTTTAATTCACTGCATATAGTGTTTTCTGTTTTTACTCTTGGTGTCTAGAGGCTGCGTTCAACGTAGACAGAACCTCTACTGAAATGTGTCGACTTAAGGAGTCGACACTTTCAGCTTGCATTGGTGTCTTTCATTCTTTGCACAGACTATCTTTTTGCAAGCTTCAGAACTTGCACCGACCGTGCTTGCTTGAATGGGTTGACGGTGCTTCAATATGTGCACTGACCCTTTGATATGTGCGTTCAAGTCTTTCATTATATGCACTGAACTTCTTTGCCTTCCTTTAAAAGTTTACACCGAGTTTCACAAATGTCTAAAGGCACAAAGTGCACCGACTGTCATTTGGCAAGTTTCAAAACTTGCACCGACCACATCTTGCATTTGCACTGTGCATACAGCACAGTTTGCACCGACCCTGTAATTCATGCACCGACCCGACTTTGCACCGACCTCGGCAAGTTGTTAAATGTTTGCACCGACCCTGTCCTTTGTAAAACTTGCACCGAGTTTCGCTTTGCATCGACCTTGGCATATGCATTGTTCATGTGCAACTTTGCACCGACTTGGCATATGCACTTTTGTTCATATGCACCATACTTGCACCGAGGTTCATATGTGTTGGTCGTTGCATACTTGCAACGACCCTGCTATTGCACCGACCCTATCTACAGGTTGCACTTGTGTGTGCACCGACCTACTTTGGTGTTCTTTAACATTTGCCGCATTTGGGACTTGCACCGACTGTGCGTGGCTTTATAAGGTGCACCGACCTTGTCCGTAGGCTTTACAGAACTTGCACCGAGCTTCATTTGTCCTATTAGGATATGCACCGACTGTGTTTTTCTTTGCACAGACCTTCATCCGTCGACCTTATCTATAGGTCCCTCACTATATGCACCGACCGACCGTCCTTGTCTGTTTTGTGAAACTTGCATCCACTTGCTCCAATGCACCTCCAATGCACCGACCGCTTTTCTGGCATTTGCACCGACTTTCCCTGGTAGTTTTTCAAGCATGCACCAAGCGTCCTGAGCATTCTTCAATTCTTGCATCGACCCAAGTATATATGCACCGACCCTGCCCTTTCACTTGTATTAACCATGGATTAATACTTAGCCTGTGTATTGGTTTTTCTGTGTGATGGCAGGGTTCTGGGTTGTTCGGATCGTGTTTTCCTGTTTGGTTTCATATGACCCATTTTGTGATCCGATTGGACTGACTCTTTACCATATTACCCTTAGGGTTTCACCCATCTTTCACCCATCTATTGGGTGTGTATTTGAAGGGTTTTTACAAGGGCTTTGTGGTCTTTTGTTCTTTATTCTAGCCCTATTTATACCCTGTGATCTCCATCATAGGAGAAGTAATCCTTGCGCTAATATTGTTCTATCTGTTGTAGGGAGAAGAAAGGAGTGCAGCCACAAGGTGGAGAGGAGAGGGCTTTGATAGCCTCATCTGTTCACAATGTTTATAGGAGGGATTGGAGCTTGGATTTGAAGGAACACATCTTGGATCTTCAAGAAGAAGGACCGACTGCTCCAACATCTTGCTGATTCAACTCCTCCAACCTGAACTTCAAGAAAGATCTTCTAACGGCCAATGGATAAATGAAGGGGAAACTTTCTACATCTTTTATCCATCTCTTGATGATAGTCTTCTCTATTTACATACTACTGGGGCTATATTGTATATCTTCTTACTTTTCTGAACATCGAAGAACATCTGTGTGTGGTGAACGGAGCTGAGTCTCCGTGTGGTTTTTACGTCCGGGGTGAGTCCCCCAACTGCGTGTGTGTGTGCTGCGGTGGCAGCGTCTTGGGGCCAGGCACAGTGTGTGTGTCTTGCTGTAGAGGCAGCGTGTGTGGTGTGGGGTTTGTCTTCGTGGTTGCTACTTTGGTAGCGTGATAGTGAAGCCTCACCGAGTTCGGTGAGGGGTGGACGTAGGAGTCCGTCGTGGTCCCGAACCACCTAAAAATCTCAATGTTATCTGTGGCATGCCTGTGTGATTGTCCATTTCTACTATCTCCCTTCACAGGTCAACCGTTAGATTTTTATTCATTGCTCATCTACACATTGCTACTCTGCCATTCATGTTTGGATTGGGCTTAGATTTAATCGTTCTTTACAGTAATACTCCGTGTGAGATCGGGAAGATCGAGAGAACACTTTTATCTCACTCAAGTTTAAGCAATTAACGTAGTTAATTTTAATTCCGCTATAATTAGTTAAGAAAGTTTTTAAAATTCGCCATCTCGGCAAGGGGACAATGCAACCCCCCTTCTTGTCTGCCATCTAGTCTGGGCCAACACTCTTCATATTAGTTACTTTGTTATTACTGGTGTTGTAGGTAAGGAAGTGTACTACGCTTGGTCTGCATAGGGAAATAATGTACTGGACATTTTACTCGTTGACACCGTTAAATCCTTCAAACGAACTTGAGTTTCTTTAAGTTTCACAGCCATGAGCTATTTGTCACTGTTACAGAGCTATTTGTCACTTCTAATGGCTATTTGTCACTCATAACGAGCTATTTGTCACCCTTATTACTCGTTAGGCGTCAGCTTTGTTTCGCTTCATCACATATTATGACTTCTGTTATCGATTTATCACCCTTACGAGACATTTGTCAGCCTTGAAGCCTATTTGTCACCACTATGCGGTGTTAAGCCATTGTAGTATCTCTCTCCAGCCTCTCATCTACTATGCAGCTGATGTATCCGGACGAATGGAACCTTGGTCCAAGTGATCTCATGACCGACAAAAAGGAAGGACCGAGAGTCAGAAAAGTTGGTGTTATCTTTTAAACCCCTCTCGACTAGAGTAGGAGGAAAATGAGATGATGGATGCAAGAAGTATATAAGAAGAGGCGCCCTTATGAAGGGAGATAGAGGATGCGAGATGATGAATGCAAAAGAACTACGAAGAAAAGGAAAGGATTGGCTTATTGGATGTGCCGGTGGTGAAATCCGGCAGAGCTCCGGCAGCGTAGGGACGACATGGAAGCGCGGTGGATGAAGACGACCTTCCTCTCTCGAGCGTGGGCACCCGAGAAGCCGGCAGAACCTCCACCTACAAAAGACCCCACGGGTTAGAAATGACTCCGACAGCCTTTGGGCTCCGGTAGCCTATCGGACCTCTTAGAAGCTCCTCCAGAACTGAGGGGGTGGGCCTCTATTTATAGGGCTCTGGAGGGTGGAGGCGTTCAGGACCCTGGACACCTCCATCAGGGCAAAAAAGATATTTTAGTCTATTTTTCTTCATTTTTTCCGAATATTTTCATGGAGGCGTCCAGGGTCCCGGACGCCTCCATAAGTCCCACCGAACTCCACCGAAAGTCGCATGCGGTTTAACACAACGCGTGATTTTGGAGCAGCGACCCGTGATTTGGAAATGGGCGCATCCAGTCGGCTGGACGTCCCCACAATTTAGATTCTTTCACACACGACAAACCGTCGATCGGTGGGCGGGGCCCCGTGAGTGAGTTGATGGAGGCGTCCAGGGGTCTGGACGCCTCCAAGAAAATATATTTTTTATTATTTTTTTTTGTTTTGTTTTTTTATGCCAACTGGCATTTTATATTTTTTATTTTTGTTTTCATGGAGGCGTCCAGGGGCCTGGACGCCTCCATTAATATATATATTTTTTCATTTTTTGGGTTTGAAAAAAAAATAAAAATAATGGGGGCGTCCAGGCTCCTGGACGCCCCCATGAAGACCCGCCTGGGTCCTCAGACAAGGCGTTGGCAGCCGCCCGGCAGACACCCTTCCTAGTTTCGGAACCTTCCGATGCGTCTGACTGGTGTTGATGCCGTCCGAATGCTGCGACGAGACGATTCCGGATGTTGAAAAGGGCGGAATAAGACTCAAGAAAAGGAAGCACTCGAGCGATTCAAAATGCGTAAGCCGTCGCGGGGCGTCGTATAGTAATATGAGACTTTCTCAAGAGACGTCAGGAATGGCGTGTCTATAGCTGCCCCGCCTTGGCGTCTGCTTTGCAAGGGAGCGACACGTAGTGGAATGGTATCGAAGTGGAGTGAAATAAAGTGGGACGAACTGATAAGTTGATGCCAAGGTGTGATGAGACATACTTTTGACGTTACTGTTTGGAATCTTTCCTGAAGTTTCAATGAGGTGAGCTTGAAGAAGGTCTTTTAAATATTGACGATTGCTTGGACGGAGATCAAATAAGGGAGGGTGAGATGTGTGCTCAGGCACGAAAAATAAAGGAGACCAACTTCTCGGTGTGGAAGTACCTGGGTCATAAACCCGCAGGTTTCACCTTTGGTGAGCGGTTACCAGCCAATGTGGAAGTGATGTGGCCAAGGTGGGTCAAACACGGTAAAAAGTAAAGGAATATCTGAGGGTCTGTCCAAACAAGGGTCTCCTTTGGAAGAGCAGCGTAGGGCCGTTTCAAGGAAACTCAGTATTTCATTCGGAGTGGAATATCTCATATTTGTAAGAATTGAAGCACAGCGGCTTTCGCAATCGAATCACTAGAATGATCTTCCGCAATAAATCAAAGTCCTATATGAATGCATGCTGGGCAAAAATAAAAGTTTAAAATAAACTAAAATAGAAAATAGCCAAGGATAATATTGTCAACTCGTTAAGAATGGGTCAGGATACCGATCCGGTGAGCCGACACTGGGCTGGGGCCCGTTTATCCGCGCACCAACTTACTGAATGGAACCGTCGTCCCCATGCTATCACAAGTTAACGGCCTATCCGTACAACCTAAATTCTTCCAGGATCATCACCGTTTTTGTTGAAGGGGAACTCAAATCCCAGATTCGTTCAGGCTGCAAGGTCCTTGACATGTTCTAGTAGCGTAGGTATCATATACTACGATGCATGACAAGGTGGGACCAACCAATGAAAGGCGGGACGGGAGATAGGACAAAGACGTCCGTTAGTAAAACCTGCACAGGCCAGCATGGATTAATAACATCAGAAAGTAACAAAATCGTAACAGAATCGCACCACAATGGAAAGGAGATCTTGCCAAAATCCTGACATTGACTGCTGATGTGACATGTTCTGTCCTGTAGCGATCTTCCCTTCCTATAAGAACTCCCCTTAGGCTAGTTCATTCAAATGCACCAAGGTGGGTTTTGGAAGCTCAGGAGAGGAAGGAGAGGAGAATCTAGAGATCTCAGGATGGAAGGAGGGTCTTCCCACGTTATGAAGAGGAGCAGGCCTGGCAGCGAGATTAGGCGACTCTCCGACCTCGAGGGTCATCTCAGCGGGATGATCATGTCGCATATGGTAAGCTGGTTTATTTCAACTTTTCTCTTCTTGAACCATCTTCTCACTTGCTCCCCTCCTCCTTCTTTTCTTTTCCTTTTTCAGCCATATCCACTCTTCCCGGGCCCGAGGAAGTTTTCTAAATTGCCATGGCTTTCAAAGTTAACTTCCAACATATCCATCGGCATCAGGGCCATACTCTCGAAGTGGCATCTGCAGGGGCTCTTATTCACGCCAAACACTACGAGAAGATTCGTATGGAATGGGCGGCTATGGGCGCACTAGTGGAGATATGGCATCCCCAGACCCACACTTTTATCTTCCCGACCTTCGAGGCGACCATCCTCCTCGAGGATGTGGAACTACTGCTCGGATTGAAGAAATTCAAGAGTGACGGGAAAGTGAAGGCTATGCGGATGCTGACACGGGGGTCTTCTGAAAGCGTCCTTGGAAGCTTCATGCCGCCCGACGCAGCCTGAAAGGTTCGTACTCAGAAGGGAATTGATTTGCAAAAGCTCGCGGAATGGGTCATGGAGGTCCTGAGAGGGTCACCAGACGATGACTATTTGGAGGGAATCATGAAAGGGTTCACCATTTGTCTGGCGGGTGCTCTCTTGTTTCCTTATACCGACAACATGGTGGAGGAAGACCAATTGAGTGCGGTTCGTGGGATCTGGAGTGGAAAGAGGGTGGGACCCACCGTCCTTGCCTATCTTTACAGCGGCCTTACTGCCTCAAGCATGGGTAAGCCTCCATTTGGTTGCGCACTTGTCTTGAATTGCTGGCTTGATTCGCATTTCAAATTCTACCACCGCGAGGGAATGCCAACGGCTTCGAAGCTTTTCCAACAAAGCCCGCTTCATCACATAGCCGACGTGTTAGGCTTTGGTGGCACTATAGCGAACCGTGTTCCGTGGCTGAAGAAACGTGAAGACTGGCGGTCCCACTTTCGAACCATGACACAAAGCTTCTTTACTTGCACACCGGCATGTCTACTTTCGCTCGAGCTCATCATGAGGCCTTCCTCTGAAGTTGATCTCCAACTGATCGGCGCAACCGAGTTCGTCCTTTATAACGCGCATCGATGCTGCCTCCAGGTCGGCATTCCACGCCATTCATTCCCAATATCGACTGGTATCGTTCCTTTGAAGAAGAGGGAGTTGGGCACTGAAGCGGACGCGAAGGAAGCGAAGGTCGTCAAAGCACCCTGGAAGACAAGTGTCGCGGGAAAGGCCTTAGCGCACGTGGGGGAAGAGTGCGAGCTGTGGAGGGCTTATGTAACCGAACTGGGGAAGTTAATGCCTAAGGCGCCTAAACCCCTGATGTAGCTCGTTCTGCTTTCTGATGGAATAAAATCTGGCATTTTGATGTTTTGGACCATGTTCCCTTTGTTATGATTTTTATTTTTCCATTTTTCTGTTTTTATGTTTTCTTTCATTTTATGTACCTATTTATTCATAATATGATCATATGTAAATATATGTATTAAAAAGTTATTTTTAATGGGGGCGTCCAGGGGCCTAGACGCCTCTAATTTTTTATTTTTTTTATTTTGGGGGCGTCCAGGGGTCTGGACGCCCCTACAATTCCTTTTTTATTATTTTTTTTGGTTGTTTTGTTTCGGGGCGTCCAGGCGCCTGGACGCCCCTAATTTTTTTTGAATTTTTTGAAAAAGAAGGAAAAAGTGGGGGCGTCCAGGCGCCTGGACGCCCCAAAAAAAGGATTTTCTTATATAAGGAGGGCCTCACCCCCCTTTCACTTCTACTGTTCATTCTGACGACTCGTTCACTCTAAACGACCCATTCCCAATTCCAATGGAGCAAGGAGGCCCGAGCCAGAGTGGGGAGAAGCGGAAACGACGGGCTCGTCGTCCGAGGAGGCTGCCGCGGCGGAGGAGATTGCCGTGGAGGAGGAGGCTCCTCTTTTGGCCGTGGAGGGCCCTACGGGCGTTGGTGACGCGGGAGAGGACGAGCACGATCCGGAAACCCCCTTAGACTTCCATTCTGTTAGTTCACTGGGCTAAACGGGCGGACGAGAGGCTGTGTGGAGAAGGCCGGGGAGTGAGGGAAGGAGGCGTCCAGGGGCCTTGACGCCTCCACATTTTATTTTATTTTTTTCTTTTTATCTATTTATTTATAAAATAATATTAAAAATTAGGAGGCGTCCAAGGCTTAGGACGCCTCCATGATAATATATATTATTTTATTTATTTTTGTTTTTGTTTTTTGGGTTTTTCTAAAAGTAAAATAAAGAAAATAAAGGGGAGGCGTCCAAGCTGTTGGACGCCTCTAAGAAAAACATAAATATTTTTAAAAATAAAAAATAAAATAAATAAGTAGCATATACAGTGTTATTGTTCATTACTATCCACGCTGCTGATGTGTTGCCCTGTTGCTTTTGTGGTGTGCAGGGCGTGATGAAGGGTCGGATCAGCTGGTCTCTAGTGGTGGCAGCGTATCGTGGGCTGCCAGACTTCCAGAGGGCGCGTGTGGACGCCATGGGCTTTGGAGCCTTCCTCAGGATCGAGCCCTTCCGGCTCGACCTTCCTCTCATTCAGGCGTTGAGGGAGCGGTGGCACGCGCCGAGCCGGGTGTTTCTGATGCCCTGGGGGCACATGGTGCCGACACTAGAGGACGTAGCTCGGATCACCGGGCTACGAGTTGACGGAGAGGCAGTCAGCGGGGTCACCTACCCCGACTACCGAGAGAGTGCCCTGGACCTGCTGTGGTTAGAGACGAGCGTGACCGACAGAGACAGTAGGGTAGTCGGCCGAGTGGAGATTATGGAGGTGCTCGGATTCGTCGACCCGCACCAGTGGGTTAGCGAGACTGGAGCGGAGTTTCTGGCACGACTGGAGGGAGATGCCCGTGCAGCTTTCACCCAGGACCCGAGCGAGCGGGAGCTGGTGGATCTAGACCTCCGGAGGTTTCTTTTCTTCTTCCTGGGCAGCCTTCTGCTGGGGACGAAGGGGGATGGCATCGACTGCCGCTTCCTCGGGATCCTGGCAGACCTTGACAGAGTGGGGCACTACGCGTGGGGAGCGGCTCTGCTTGCCCATTTGATTTTTGATCTCTCCCAGACTTCAGAGAGGGAGACGACAGTCAGCGGCTTCGCACCTTTTCTCCAGGTACACAATTTATTTATGCATTTTACCGTAGTTAAATATGCAATCACTCGTGCTAATGATGTATGATGGATGCAGGTGTGGAGTTATTACTACTTCCCGATGGGGAGGGGCAGGAAGGGGAACAGGAGAGCCGTTCCTCTAGCGCGACAGTGGAGGCCGGTCGTGGTAGCGGCACCACACAGTTACCAGCTGGCGTCACTTTGTCGGGAGCTGAGCGAGTATCCCGAGGCCATGGTATGATGGTATGATTTTTTTGTGTTTTTATGCATGCGACTCAATTAACCTAACATGATGCATGTGTGGCGATGCAGGTGGTGTGGAGACCCTACTTGGGCATGGGCGACGCTGGCCAGCCTTGGGTTGTAGCGGGTCTTCCTCGTTTCGGGCGGGATGTGTGGGTCCATTACCTGAGCGAGATCGAGCCACTTTGGCTGAGGCTGGTTCTGAGGACGTTGGGGCTGGCCCAAGAGTGGGTCGATGTAGATGAGCCGGTCCGCATCGGGTGGAAGACCAAGGGGAAGGCGAAGATCGTGGACTGGGGTACGCGCTTCCTGGCACAGTACCAGGACTGGCAGTAGGCCGGGGTCCCAGTGGTGTCCCATGTACAGGACAGTACTGATTACCTGAGACGGTACCGGGCTACGTACGGGGACCGCCTCTTCCTTGGTGGTATGGCAGGGGTAAGTGAAATGAAAATGCTTCACCCTTCTATATGTATATGCATGTGGCACTAACTTATGTGCAATGCAGGATGCTCGTGACAACATGATCGCCGAGCTGAGGGCCCAGTTGGTGGACGCCAGGCGACAGTTGGTGGCCATCCGACAGGAGTTGGAGATCCTGGTGAGTCTATGCAATTCATTTTTATGACCTGGATTTTTGATACTTGGCCTCTGACTGTCGTTTGCTCTGTGTTTCAGCGGGCCCACCAGACAGCGGCAGTCGGGACGGCTGGTGGAGCGGGTTCCAATTCGTGGGGCCTTCCCCCGGAGATCTCTGCCCTTCAGGAGCAGCTGGCGTATGCAGTGGCTCGGGCCGAGGAGGCCGAGCGTGACCGCGAGGCTCGAGTGAGTGCCTACTTGGCCCTGACCCTCTTTCTAGCTGCTTTCCTTCTATCACTGCTCTCACACGGTGCATGTGTGCTTCGACAGGTGGTCAAGATTCGGAAGGCCCTGGCCCGTGCTATTCGTGCCGAGCAGGAGCGCGATGCTCGGGTGGCGGAGCGTGACGCCCGGATTGTGGAGCTGGAGGAGGAGCGGCGACGGGAGGCTGAGGAGCTCCCTCGTGACGTGCTGGATTTGCGTATCGCCCTCGAACTGTTGAGGAGGGAGGCGACGCGGGAGAGAGAGGAGAGGGAGAGGGAGAGAGAGGACAGAGAGAGAGAGAGAGAGAGAGGACAGGAGGGCGGAGCGACTGCGAGACTGGGACGAGAGGAGGGCTCTGGAGGCCCAGCTGATGGAGCTCCGATTGAGTCTCGGCACGACGGAGGGGAGGCTTCGAGAGAGCGAGGAGTGGTACCAGAGGGCGAAGGAACGCGGGGCGTGACTTCGTCAGTCTGGTTCTTTTTCCATGGGCAGCTATCTGGTTTCTTCGGTCGAGGAGCATCGTCGTGCCTTCGAGGCTGGGGTGCCACCACAGGGCGAGGCGAGCACGGCTTCTCAGGGTTCGCAGAGGTCGCAGAGGCCCCCTAGGGATCCCCATCAGAGGAGGGAGGAGAGAGATGACCAGGAGGGTGATGGCGAGAGTTAGAGAGTTACTTGTACACTCCACCCTCTTTACTGCATGATGTACTTTCGACTATTATATGAAATGAAAATGGCTTTCTTGTGTTGTGTGTACCTTTCCTCTCTCACTTTTCTTTCTTTGCACTTGTCCTTCGAAGCACGCTCCACGAGACCTTGCCCTGAACAGCGGGGAACTACCCTTTGCATGGAGGGATTCTATTTCCTTTCTCCCTTTTTTGGGCGCGTCCAGCCGCGAGGACGCGTCTTAATCCTCGAATTCAAATTTAAAGCGTCGGGTGGCCTTTCTTCTCCCGTGCCTTACCCGCAAACGAGCCCGCCTTCTGCCGAAACTCGCTTGCCCGTCTTTGACTTCTTCCCCTCGATCGATGGAGTTTGGCGGTCTGGACCACGGCGAAGGTGGAGAGGGACGTGGGACCCCTCACCTGAGGAGGGACGCACCAGAGCACGGAACGGCATCCATGGAGGAGGAAGGGCCGCTTCGGGCCCCGAGGGACCCGAGGGAAGGAAGTGAACACGGCTCGGTGAGTGCTTCGGTTTCCCCTTCTTTGATCTATTTTGAGTTTTGAAGCGAGGCGTGCGAGGGGAGAAAGGGTTCGGTGAGTGTTGCACTCAAATGATGGACGCGTCCTAGACAGGGGACGCGTTCTTTGTTATGATGCGAGGCCCTTCTTTCTTGGTGCAGGACAAGGTGAGGACCCTGGGCCTGGCCGATGAGTGGGCGAGTGCAGACGAGCCGAGCCACGTCAGGAAGGAGAGTCGCGGCAAGGCGAAGCATGAAGACTAGCGCATGCGTCTCCCTGGACAGCAAGGGGGCGTACTAGTGCAGGATAGTGCCGACTTCCTGCGGCAACAGAGAGAGAGTTACGTGGGTCTTCCCCGAGCCGGGGATACGCGCGACGTTGACGGGTCTCGTGCCCAATTAGCTGAGGTCAGGCGGTAGCTGGCCGCCACTCAACAGGAACTATCGCTCCTGGTAAGCTAAGTGCTGCATTTTCTATTTTTAAATGTGGAGCTTAGCTGACTGCTGTTGTTTGTTTATTCCAGCGTGCCCAGCAGACAGCGATGGTGGGAGTGGCTGGCGGCGCATCTTCTAGTTCCTCGGCCCCTTTTCTTGAGATTGCCTCCCTCCGGGAGAAACTTGCGGGTGCGGTGGCTCGGGCTGCCCGGGCAGAAGAGGAGCGTGATGCCTTGGTGGCGACTATAGCAGAGCTGCGACATCGCGGTGAGGAGAGACCTTCTCCAGACATCCTGGAGTTAAGGGTTCTTCTACAGATGATGAGGAGAGAGGCAGAGAGAGAGAAAGCTGAGAGAAGGTCTGAGCGACAGCGAGATCAGGCCGAGAGGAGGGCCTTGGAGGCCCAAGTGAGGGAGCTCCAGCTGGGCCTTCAGGCCGTCGTGCAGAGGCTAGGAGGGATGGAGACGCCCTACGAGAGAGCGCGAGAGTTCGGGGAGCGACTGCGCCAGTCTAGTCACTTTATCGCTAGTGGCTTCTTCGCCACCCCAGGGGAGGAGCAGCGAGTCATTGCTGTGGAGCCGGCGCCACGAGGTGAGGCGGGTACTACTGCACGGGGATCCAGGAGGCTTCTGAGGGACCCTCACCTCAGGGGAGAGGAGAGGGACACCTAGAGGGATGAGCATGAAGATAATGGCAAGAGTTGGCGAGCTAGTGGATCCGCCTCCTCTCTATGATTGTAGTGTTTATGACAGCTTATGTAGAATTATGAATGGAGTGATTTGATTTTCTGCTGCTTGTTTGTTCTCTTGTGCATTCCTTCTTCCCTACACTTCTTCTCCTTTGCACTGTTCCCATGTGATGGGTCTGCCGAGACTCTGTCCCAAGCGGAGAATCGCGTCTTGTTGTGACTATTTTCCACGGGAATCTGCCGTCGAAGTCAATAATGACGGCGCTAGTCCCTTTTTCTGGATGTTGTGTCAAATTTTGTGGACGTCCTCCAAAACAAGATAGGGTATCCGTAGACAACATAGGGTGCTAGTCGTCATATTCTTCGTCCAATCAATCACCCTGTGCGAGCGGTGAAGTGACTCACGTGACCGCATGGTGGTGCCTTATCGTGAGGGCTATCATTAAAGGTGATGGAGGCAATCTTGGCCTGCACTCCTTCCATTTCTATAAATTCTTGTCCCTTTTATCCTCCCAGGTATATCGAGAGCTAACTCGAGGAGCACAAGTTCTCATGGGAGAGGAGGAGTTCAAAATTCTGAGAGTTGGATGGAGGGTGAATCTTCCCACTCCTCGAAGAGAAGCAGGTCCAATGGTAGTAGTTCCAGGAGGCTTTCGGACCTCGAAGGGCACTTCAGCGAAAGGACCCGATCGCAACTCGTATGCCAAGTTTTCCTGCCCTTTTTCCCATTCTTTTTTTTCTTCCTTTCTTTCTGACCAAACCTCCTCTCCATTCCCTGCATGCGTAGAGTGTGATGAAATCACAGATCTCATGGGAGTTGGTAGTGGCAGCATACCGAGGTCTCCCAGATTTTCAGAAGGCGAGGCTAGACGTGATGGGATTTGGCACGTTTCTTCGGATCGAGCCGCTCGAGCTCGACCTGGTTCTGATCCAAGCCTTGTGTAAGAGATGGGACCCAGTGAGTCGGGCATTCCTGATGCCCTGGGGGCACATGGTGCCCAGCTTGGAGGATGTGGTCCGGATCACAAGCCTGAAGGTGGAGGGCGAGGCAGTGACCGGGGTCACTTATGTGGATTACCGAGAAGGTGCTCGGAAGCTACTGGGTTTGGACCTAGATGGTCGGAAAAATAGGTCGGTAGCTAGGGCGTCCCTCATGGATGCATTAGGGCTCACCGACACTTGTCGGCGGGACGATGAATCCTCAGAAGAGTTCATGGAAAGGATGGAAATAGGATGCCGTGCCGTGTACTGCACAGAATTCGGCAACTGGGAAAGATGCAACATAGATTTGAGGAGATTTCTCCTCTTCCTTTTGGGGAGATTGGTACTGAGCTCGAAAGGGGACGGTATCCAATGTCGCTTCCTGGAGCTGCTATCAGACCTTGAAAGAGTAGGGTACTACGCCTGGGGAGCTGCCATGCTGGCGCACTTGTTTGCAGGTCTGTTCCAAGAAGCGGACCGCGAGATGACTGTGAGTGATTTCACACCATTCATCCAGGTACTTTTGGTTTTGTTTGTTTTGTATTTTTTTATTTTTTTGCAAGGTACTGATTACCTGCGTCGAGCAACTGTGGAGCTATTATTACCTCCCCATAGGGAGAGCTCGGCATTGGCGACCCGCGATGGTGCCGCTAGCCAGGTGGTGGGAACCCATCATGAGTGCGGCACCCCTAACCTGCCAACTGATGGTGCTAAGGCGGGAGCTACAGGAGTTCCCTGCAGCGATGGTAAACTGTAGACCCTACTCAGACATGGTCGATGTCGACCAGCCGTGGGTTCTAGCAAGTCGTGCCCGGTTCAGACGGGAATTATGGGTGCACTGCCTGAATGAAATCGAGCAGCTTTGGCTACGATTGGTTATGAGGACTTTGGGACTGGCTCAAGAATGGGTGGATTCAGCTGCGCTACCTCGCGTTGGGAGAGAGACGCGAGGACCGGCGACCTGCATTGACTGGCGTGTGCGATTCCCCCAACAGTACGAAGACTGGCATCGGGGTGGCATAATCGTGGAATCGCAGGCACAGGATAGCGAGGATTACCTGCGTCTATACAAGACAAGGTACGCAGAGCGGTTCCAACCCCGGGGACTTGTGGAGGTAGGTTTCCCCTTTTTCTCTTTTCTTCTTTCTCCCTTTTGTTAGGGTGCTAGGCCCGGATACAGAGGGGGGGTGAATGTATCCCTCTAAAAATATAGCCCAAATTAAAACTCTAAAGCTCAGATATGCGAAATAAAGACTAATGAGCTTTCCAAGATGAAATGATAAGGCCACAAATGAACAAAAAGTTGGACTGCACCAATACAGCCACCTGAACAACCAGAAACGAAGGCAGAGCTAAACAACCCAAACACACTCAGCAGAATACAATGCTAAAAAATAACTCTCTAGATAATGCAGCTAGCCAAGCATGCACAACCTGTGAATGGGAGGTAGAAGATATGGAACTAACGCAAGGCAAACCACTGCACAAATAATTTTAAGGTGGTTCGGTCCTCCAGACCTACATCCACCCCTCACTCCCAACCGAAGTGAGGCTTCACTAGCCAAAGCTAGAACCAAGCAGACTCAGTCTGCAACAGGTGCTGACACACAGCTTGACCAGGGGAACACACTCCCCTCTTCCTCCCAATGGAGGGACACCCAAGTGACTCCCAGCCACTTGAAACCAGAGGTCGCAGACCTCTCTTCCTCCAGACCAGGAGGGAGCCCTGGACTTGCAACCCGCAAGCCCAGAACTAGATGACCAATCCTCCCTTCCTCCAAACCGGAGGGAACTCACAAGTAGCTCCCAGCTACTTGCAACCGGAGATCAGATCTCCCTTCTCCTGACCCACCAGGAGGAACCCGACCTCAGTCCAGAGGATCGGCAGAACAAGAATAACCAAATGAAAAAGAAAAAAAATAAGAAACGGAAAATACACAGCAATCGGAAGGCTGTAAATGAAGAACAAGAATGTAGCTCTCAAAGGAGCAGATCTGACTTGGATTTAATCCAGACGCCAGAAGACAGATCTTCAATAGCTTCTTCCTACTTCTCCACGAACTCTCTCTCTCTCTCTATCTCTCTTTCTTTCTCCTCTGCTCTCCTTTACTCTCACGCTATTCTCTCCTTCTTCTCTGCAACCCTTTTTCTTCTGCTGGCTCACTCTTCTTCTATTTCTTCTTCTTCTCTTTTTCTTCCTCTTTTATTTTTCTCGATCGAAGGGCTTTCTGCTCTTCAGCTTCTTCTTCGATCAGTCTTCTACAGAGGATGAAGACTCGTATATATAGCAGTAGCAGGCACACTGGGCGCGTGTGGCTTCCACATTTCCTGCCCTAGAAGTTCGGACCACGTGGCAGCATCCTGGTTCACGAGCCAGGCACCTCGGATCACGTGCCCTTCATTAGCACGCTCAGCAACTAGAGTAAGGTGGCGTTAACGCACTTGCTTCAAGGGGTTGACGCAGCCTTGAAAGACATTCAACCAGCAAAACTCAAGTCTGCTGCGTTGACGCTTCCAACCCATGGTGTTGACGCATTGATGCGTTCCAGTGAGCAACCAGCCTAGCCCTATTGACAGTTGCGTCGACGCTGCTTCACTGCTGCGTTGACGCATCGGTGATCCAGCATCTGATCTTAGATGGCTTCAGCGCTCTCACGTTTCGTGTGGAGTGCATTGACACATTGTGCAACTGCGTTGGCTCAATCATCAGTCTGAATCGTCTGCAAACAGAGATGGAAGGAATGTATATACTTAGTTAGTTCAGGCTCTTATAACAGCGAGTGTACATACATTTGAACAATTAGCACATGGACAGTGTATACACTTTACCGTAAAGGACAATGCATGAGTGCAGTGTATAGACTTGGTGTAATGACGCCAATGTACAGACTTGCAAGATGTGAGGCGTTGTGTCGACTTTGCATTCAACTGGATGTATAGGCTTGGAGGGTTCACTGATGGCTGTACAGACTTGGGCGTTGTATAGACTTGGAACGGCTTCAAGGTAACAATGTACAGACTTTGAAATAAAGAGTGTACAGACTTGAAAGTTCAAGGCCACGATGTATATACTTTCCCAAGGAAACGAATGTATAGACTTCAAAAGAAGCAGTCCGATGTACAGACTTGGTTGCAAGCTGAAACGTCGGATGTACAGACTTGCTGAACCGATAAGGCAGGCTGTACAGACTATAAGAAGGTTGAAGCACTGTGTAGACTTGATGAAGATTTAGGCCGTTGTACAGACATGGAGTTCAGTTGAAGATGTATGGACTTTGACGAAGTGAAGCAGTGTACAGACTTGATAAGTCTGAAGGCGATGTATAGACTTGAAGCATGAGGCCAATGTTCAGACTTTGATGCCCAACGGCGATGTCTAGACTTCGACAAGCTTGAGCCAGTGTATGGACTTTGCGAGAGTGAGACGATGAATGAGACGATGAAGGACCGATGTACAGACTCTGAATATGATATGCCAGTGTACAAACTTAATGATATGAACACTAAGGCATGCTGTACAGACTTACTACGATCAAGCTGATGTACATACTTTCATACCCAGACAGGCAGAGTTCTGATGGGTCGACGCATTAGTAAGGGTGGGTCGACCCACTACTGTTCATTCTAACTAAGCAGAGTGTAGACTGAATCAAGATAGCATGTTTATCTGACAACCATATGAACTGTACTCACTCACATGATAAAACATCATTATGATCAGAGAATGACTGAATAATAGCATGATGACACACACAGCAAGATGACTTACAATGAATAACTCACTTCAAAGGCCAATCATCAAAACCACCATTAAAACCATCATCAAAACCACATGGGCACAATAATCTCCCCCTTTTTGATGATGGCAACACTACACAGTGAGTCAATCTGATGACTCAAACTATTCTCCCCCTTTGACTTCATCAAAAAGAAAATAGTTTGAGAAATTAAAGCATGTATAAAAATTCAGTCAATTTCTCCCCCTTGCAAGAACATGATTCTCCCCCTTTAAGAATTTCAGCAAAAGCATGAGTTAGAGATGATCAAAAGGAATCCGCATACACTGATTGAATGACATTCTTCCTCTTTGGCAAACAATCTCCCCCTTTGGTATAATCAAAATAAACCATGGGAAGGGGTATGAATGTAGATGCAGATACCAGAAATATGAATGCAAGGGCACAATTCTTCTCCTTCTATGCAGCATGATGCATATGACAAGGAGGCTCCCCCTCAATAAATGGAACCTTATGAAATGAATGAGAAGGAGACCACATGGGCAAACAAGGAGAAGTTCATGTCAATGAGCAGAAGAGGTTCAATTAGTAGATTTTTAAAGAAGCTCCAATCTCAGAAAATTCAGTCAGATTTTCAGAGAGATATCAATCTCATAAATCTAAAACATAAGTTCTTCAAAGTCTTCCATTATAATGGCTTATGAATGAGCTTTATTGGACAGCATGGTTTAAATATGATGTATGCAGAGTTTATCAATAAAATTCTGTATTGATATCTAAAACCATATTTTAATAAAAATGAACCAAGCCCTCATATTTATCTTGATAAAACTCCCTTTCTTTTACACAATCAAATTTATTGACTTCTTTCGGAATTACATGCATCAGTATTGAAATCAAGCAATTATGAAGTCATATGATTTTATCTAGGGTTGTAGCAATTTGATTTTAGCATCAATATTCAGATATTTCAATTCGTTCAACAATTTTTCATGCTACAAATTTTACGAGCACTCTAGTTCAGTGCACACCTTGTAACTAGAGGATATACCTTGACCAGAGGCCAATATCCCTAAGCACTTAGTGTGACTAACTATCATGCTTTACATGAACAGAGATAGCATTTACACATCATGACACACTGTAAATCATTTCTTGATGAGTGAGTTGTATTTCTCAGTGTGCATGCCATTGCTCTGCCTGAATTTCAATTAATCTTAATCAGAGTTAACTATGGTACCTCATGACACAGTCCTTTGGACATGTGTTTCTCAGTGACCAAGGTCATTACTCTGACAGAAAATACCCTTTAGACATTTTCAGAAAAATTCATTTGCTTCCAATCAATAATAATTTCATGTACTTAACCAAATAAAGCCTTGAATTCAATAATGCAGATTTTAGAAGATTTTACAAGACACAGCATGAAACAGATGGTTAAGGTTTATTAAACAAGCTTCAGATATTTTTTAAGAGATTTTAAAGCCAAACTCATTGAATACATTAAACTTAAACCACATGAGTTATTTCAGTTATTCATAGAAATGTATAATAGATGATTTTTAGATCAAAAGTTTTCAGATTTATGATCGAGATAGCCCATTGAAATCTTCATGAAAGACTGATAGAAATCTGAAGCCAAATGATACAAATTGATAGGAGAGATTTTGAAGCTCAATGTTTTCAAAAAAAATGTTCAAGGTCTGTCAACAAAATCAATAAGGAAGGATATGCAATGAATTCTCACATGAGTATGCATTTGACAACCTATATGTAATGCATTGACTCCCCCTGACAGCATGCATTTAGGAAATTTTTTTGGCATTTTCAATCTAAGGAAATGCAATGCAATTAACTACATGCATGCAAAGACTTAACAAGCTGCAAAGACATGTAATTAACTCCCCCTGAAAACATGCAATGTTTGCACTGAAAACTGAACATATGAAACCAAATGATATTGTGACTTGTGCACAATCAGACTGTCCTATCAGATTTTTCAACATGGGAAGCATGCATGGATCAATTTCAGCTTATCAGATTTTTCAGGATGTAATGGACAGATTTTCAATGAATTGTGCAATAGACAAATTTCAAGCCACATACATAAGCAGTTCATATTATTCAGAATGCAATTTGTTTTCTGAATTTATGCATTTCAACAATTGTCAAACAACTACAAATGGCAGATATGCAGGAATACATCAAATCAGATATGTAATGAGTTTCAAAATAGGAAATACAGAGAGATTACCTGACGAGTGTGAGAATGGGGTTTTTCATTCTTGAGTGCCTTGGATCATTACCCCTTTATTCCATCCAAGGCACACCTGCAGGTTAGCAAACTATCTTGCACAAATAGGCACCCAAGAAGTCTTGGGTCCTGAATTAACAGTGACACTCCTAGCACGTTTTCTCAACAATTTTCGTGCATGAAGGTCTTCAGATTTCATCAAATAGCAATTATACATTGAATGACCAATTTGTCCACAGCAATGGCATGAATTAGCAGATTTCAAATTCCTCTTATGCACATTACTGTTGTCATTAAGTTCATTGGCAGGGAGAGAGTTCTGTTTACTATGATGATACCATGCACCAGATTTTAGATTTGATTTATGCACATTTTTATTTGCATGAACTCTATGTGCATATGTATGAAACTTTCTATTAACAGAATAGAAATTCTGTTTACCAAGACCGGCCAGCCAACATTCAGCAGCTCTATGGCCAGTCTTCCCACAGTGATAGCATGCATGAGACTTTTTGTTAATGGCAGGGAATTTAACAGTTTTAGAATTGAATTTTCTACCCTGAGCATGCCAACAGAAGGCAGCAATGTGACCAAACTTCCCACAACAATAGCATTGAATTTTCTTTTCCTGATCAGTAGAATGTTTCCTAAGATGATTTCTAGGATACTTTCTAACAGCATTTCTTTCATCATTTATCAATGCTACACAGTTATGCATAGTATGGCCAACTTTCCCACAATAGTGACATGTTATAGCATTTTTATTCACATTCGCTTGTTTGACAAGATTGATATTCTCATGAGAGTGTGAATGTGTGTGTGAGCAGTGAGCAGCATGCACATGTAAATCAGAGACATATTTGGACTTATCCAAATCAGCATTTTTCTTTTATTTTTGAGTTTTTTTCTGTTTCTTATCTGAATTTTCAGCCATCTTAGTAGTGAATTGAAAAATAGAAGAACTAGATTGATTAGCTTGTTCAGAGCTTTTCACGAATACAGTTGACTTCTTCTTTTCATTCACATTCTTATTAACATGCACATACCCAAGTCCTTCTTTCTGAAAATTTACTTTAGAACCAAGCAGCTTATTCAAATTATCTTTTCCTTTAACGAATTTTGACAAGGAGTTTTTCAGATCTTCAATCTCAGAATTCAATGAAGCAATACTCGCTTCATACTTGGATAGCTCAGATTCACAAACAATCAGCTGTTGTTGCAAAGCATCATTCAGGTTCTTCAGAGTTTCATCCTCTTGTTGAACCATTATTTCAATGTTGTTCTCATTTTCCTTCACAACAATTTTTCCTTTTTCTTTCAAAGCTGATTTTTCTCTTTCTACCGTTAGCCATCTTTTAGAGAAAACAGTGTTAAGGACCTGATGGGGACATCACCTCCCATGCCCATGTTCACAGCTCGTCTCCTCGCCCTGGTTGCATCCGACATGGTCTAGTCATTTAATTTTGAGTCCTATGTAATTTTTATTTGAGTCATTTGATGTATTTTCCCTTTTATTTGAGTCATGTTCCTAGGTCTTGTGTTCATTTCCCTAAGTTTGAGTGTCATTAGGTTGTCTAGTTAGCTATTGGGCCCAATTCATTGGGCTTGGCCCAAGGGCTCTCCCCTACCCTCTCGGTTATTTGTCATTGAGTCAATTGTCAGGGACTGTTGTAGAAGTGTGGGTTTCCTATATATAGGACCTCATTCCCCCCCATTTCAACTTAATGAATCAATGAATGAAAAACTTGCCATTTTGAGAGTTTACACTTCTTATCTAGTGGAGAGATTCCATTTTTGGGGTGAGAAGCCCCAGGGGAGAGATTCCCCATCCTTCCCTCTCTTACTCTCTCTTTTTCACTCCACTTTCTCTCTCCTCAACACCCAAATTCAAATTTTCTTCTCTCTCCTCCCTTCCCAACCACCTCCACTCCCCACCTATCCCATTTAAGCCTCTTCCCATTCCCCACAACCCTCATCAATACTCCACCCCTTCCCAAGACCCCCTCCACCAATCCTCTCCTCACCATCCAACCCCCAACTACCCCTCCCACTTTCCCAAGCACCCTTCCCACTACCCCAAGCACCCCTTCCCTTCCCCAACACAACCCCCCCATTCCCAAGACAAAAAATTAACCCCACCCTTAAACCTATTTTCGAATATCCTTTCCCTCTCTCCATTCCAACCAAATTCGCAGCCCCCACTACCACCATCTATTGGACCCTCTTCCAGACCTTATTCTCCACCTCCCACACCTTAGAACACCCCCTCCAAGACCCCCTTACAACCAGGGGTCACTCCGACACTCATCTACCCCCTTCCCCTTCTTCTTTCTTGGTCATTGGAAGCTACTTCGAAGTTGCAGTTTGCTGTCCAGTGGTTGCAGATGAACCAGCAACTTGCAGCAGCCACCACGACTTCCTCCGGACGAGTTTGAAGACCCAACAGCCATCGTCGGAAGCGTCTACTAGTCTCCCTCGCAACAGAAGTGATTTCATCTTCTTCCGATCTCCGAGCCGTCCAGGAGGTCCATTCTCCCACAACTGTGCAGTTCTGCCTCGGCTGAGGACCTGAGCCAGATTAGAAGCTCTGCGGCGACGAACCCCGAAGGAATCAGTCCACGAGTTCTTCTTCAAAGTTCTTCATCGCCCAGTCTACTTCCAGAATCAAGATACAGAACTTCATTTGGTGTTCGTGATCCAGAGTTCTCATTTTTCTTCCTCAGCTACGCAGATCTGCTACTCATAGTCTGCACCGACCAGTCACCATTGTTCTGGATCCCCTAGTCTTCTCCGACATCGGTTGGCTTCCCCGTCAGTTTTTCTGTGAAGAGGACTTGTCCACGGTTCGAACGACTCTGACAGTACTTGATTCTGATTTCGGGAGCTGCCAGGGCATCCTCTGCAACCTACTGTTGGAAACTAGGAGCTAGCTCTATAGAGATCCTGATCCAGAGAGAAAGCTTCACCACGACAAACCCCGGAGGAATCAGGGCACGAGCTCTTCTATAAAGTTCTTCCTCTCCCTGTCTAATTTCAGAACCAAGAAGCGGAACTCTGTTAGGCATCCGGCCGCAGAAGTTACGAATTTTCTTCCTCAGGCATGCGACTCTGCTTCCCACAAACTGCACCGACCCCCACTCACTGTTCTGGGTCACCTGATCTTCTCCGACATCTTTCGGCTTCGCCGTAAGTTCTGTTGCAAAGAAGGCTTGTCCATGGTTCTAGCAGAACTGGCGGCACCTAATTCGGAGTTCGGGAACGGCCGAGGCAACCTCTTCTTCCTACTATTAGTAACCAGTTGCTGTCAGTCCGAGAATCAGTGTCCCTGTTCGAGCTCCTGCCCAGGCCAGCAGCGACCCCAGAAGAATTCGGAAAAATTCAGAGGCACTCCAGTTCCAGTAACAAAGATTTTCCCACTGGTCTCGCCCTCGGAAAAATTCCTGATCATGTTCTGCAGCCACAGTACCGACTGTTTGTCCACAATTGCCGAGAAAATGCAGATTCGGCATATTCACTTCATCATCGTTTTAGCCCTAGTTTTCCCCAACCCGCTTGGCCGGCTGAAGGCCCCTCCCTGCGTGGAGGTAGTTTTGATTGTAACTATCATCTTCCCTTTCCCACGATCCCCCCCTTGCATGGGGTGTAGTGTTGTAATAGCTTAAACAGGTCAAGCTACCCCGGCGCGGCATGTGGGGAACCCACGCTTCCCCGCTCGCCCACGTCTCCGAGCGGGACCGGTTTCTTCAAACTGGTCGAGTAAGTGCTCCAAACTTTGCTCTAATTTGTGCTTGTTCTTTCCATATTAGTTCATAAACTCCGCTGGCCGTGAATGAGAGCCCGATCCTTATGCTCTTGTGCTATAAGTGATCACCGTGGGAAAAGAGAGAAACCGGTGCCTTTGGCACTTGGTCGGCCCCATTGTCTTGGGCTTCCACATCCATTGGGAATTAAGTCTTGGCCTTGCTGGTCCTCTACCAGCAAGGGCCCAACCCCTCAACCTCACCTCGGCATTGCCAAGTTACCCCGGGCTTGGGTGAGCGACGAGAGAGCGGCGGCCCAAATTGGCCCATTTAGATTGCGAATGTGCTTGCTTGCTTAAGTCCAAGGTTGTGTCACCTCAGGACAATTAGTTTTTTATTTTGTTCCTTAAGATGGATGTTTTCTTCAATCAGCTTATCTTTTAATTTATCAATTTCCTTCTTCTGATTCAGCAGAGAATCATTTTCTTCTTTCAAGGAAGTGATTAAGTTTTTCTGTGCATTATCATCAGAATGTAATTCTTCAATCAATTCCTTCAATTTAGATTTTAGATTTTCATTTTCAGCCTTTAGACTTGTGATTTCAGCATTTTTCTCTTTTCTTAATTTTCTCTTTTCTGATTTGACTCTTTCATATTTATCTAGAAGATGCTCATGCATGGCAACTAACTCATCATGGCTAATATCCTCGGTCTCAGAGATTACCTGGGATGAGGACTCATCTGATTGATCACTCCTTCTTGCCATGAGACATTCTTCTTCCTGTTCCACATGTGTTGCAGTCACTCTATCAAAATTTTCTTTTGCAGTGCTACAATCTGAGATAAAAGAAAAATCGTTAGAATCAATTGCAGCCTTCAGTAGGTTAAGAGCTCTCACATTATCATCATTTTTCAACTTGTGAACATGAGTACACTTGGACTTATCCTTAGGAAGTTCATGTGGACTTGGAGAGATAACCTTCCACAATTGTTGATTAATAGAGTTAACATGCTTGTGCATACGATATAGCCAGAATTTAATATTTGAACTACCGAATAGTGGAGGATGAGCCATTAAGAACAAATGGCAAGCAGATTCAAGGCAACAGGAATATTGATGCACTACAGGCAAATAATCACCCAAGACTACAAGATCGGATCTGCAGGTCGCTGGACCTTCTAAGCAGAAACCCGCTCTGATACCAATTGTTAGGGTGCTAGGCCCGGATACAGAGGAGGGGTGAATGTATCCCTCTAAAAATATAGCCTAAATTAAAACTCTAAAGCTCAGATATGCGAAATAAAGACTAATGAGCTTTCCAAGATGAAATGATAAGGCCACAAATGAACAAACAGTTGGACTGCACCAATGCAGTCACCTGAACAACCAGAAACGAAGGCAGAGCTAAATAACCCAAACACACTCAGCAGAATACAATGCTCAAAAATAACTCTCTAGATAATGCAGCTAGCCAAGCATGCACAACCTGTAAATGGGAGATAGAAGATATGGAACTAACGCAAGGCAAACCACTGCACAAATAATTTTAAGGTGGTTCGGTCCTCCAGACCTACATCTACCCCTCACTCCCAACCGGAGTGAGGCTTCACTAGCCAAAGCTAGAACCAAGCAGACTCAGTCTGCAACAGGTGCTGACACACAGCTTGACCAGGGGAACACACTACCGTCTTCCTCCCAATGGAGGGACACCGAAGTGACTCCCAGCCACTTGGAAACCAGAGGTCGTAGACCTCTCTTCCTCTAGACCAGGAGGGAGCCCTGGACTTGCAACCCGCAAGCCCAGAACCGGAGGACCAATCCTCCCTTCCTCCAAATCGGAGGGAACCCTCCCAGCTACTTGTAACCAGAGATCAGATCTCCCTTCTCCTGACCCACCAGGAGGAACCCGACCTCAGTCCAGAGGATCGGAAGAACAAGAATAACCAAATGAAAAAAGAAAAAAATAAGAAACGGAAAATACACAGCAATCGGAAGGCTGTAAATGAAGAACAAGAATGTAGCTCTCAAAGGAGCAGATCTGGCTTGGATTTAATCCAGACGCCAGAAGACAGATCTTCAATAGCTTCTTCCTACTTCTCCACGAACTCTCTCTCTCTCTATCTCTCTTTCTTTCTCCTCTACTCTCCTTTACTCTCACGCTATTCTCTCCTTCTTCTCTGCAACCCTTTTTCTTCTGCTGGCTCACTCTTCTTCTATTTCTTCTTCTTCTCTTTTTCTTCCTCTTTTATTTTTCTCGATCGAAGGGCTTTCTGCTCTTCAGGCTTCTTCTTCGATCAGTCTTCTACAGAGGATGAAGACTCGTATATATAGCAGTAGCAGGCACACTGGGCGCGTGTGGCTTCCACATTTCCTGCCCTAGAAGTTCGGACCACGTGGCAGCATCCTGGTTCACGAGCCAGGCACCTCGGATCACGTGCCCTTCATTAGCACGCTCAGCAACTAGAGTAAGGTGGCGTTAACGCACTTGCTTCAAGGGGTTGACGCAGCCTTGAAAGACATTCAACCAGCAAAACTCAAGTCTGCTGCGTTGACGCTTCCAACCCATGGTGTTGACGCATTGATGCGTTCCAGTGAGCAACCAGCCTAGCCCTATTGACAGTTGCGTCGACGCTGCTTCACTGCTGCGTTGACGCATCGGTGATCCAGCATCTGATCTTAGATGGCTTCAGCGCTCTCACGTTTCGTGTGGAGTGCATTGACACATTGTGCAACTGCGTTGGCTCAATCATCAGTCTGAATCGTCTGCAAACAGAGATGGAAGGAATGTATATACTTAGTTAGTTCAGGCTCTTATAACAGCGAGTGTACATACATTTGAATAATTAGCACATGGACAGTGTATACACTTTACCGTAAAGGACAATGCATGAGTGCAGTGTATAGACTTGGTGTAATGACGCCAATGTACAGACTTGCAAGATGTGAGGCGTTGTGTCGACTTTGCGTTCAACTGGATGTATAGGCTTGGAGGGTTCACTGATGGCTGTACAGACTTGGGCGTTGTATAGACTTGGAACGGCTTCAAGGTAACAATGTACAGACTTTGAAATAAAGAGTGTACAGAGTTGAAAGTTCAAGGCCACGATGTATATACTTTCCCAAGGAAACGAATGTATAGACTTCAAATGAAGCAGTCCGATGTACAGACTTGGTTGCAAGCTGAAACGCCTGATGTACAGACTTGCTGAACCGATAAGGCAGGCTGTACAGACTATAAGAAGGTTGAAGCACTGTGTAGACTTGATGAAGATTTAGGCCGTTGTACAGACATGGGGTTCAGCTGAAGATGTATGGACTTTGACGAAGTGAAGCAGTGTACAGACTTGATAAGTCTGAAGGCGATGTATAGACTTGAAGCATGAGGCCAATGTTCAGACTTTGATGCCCAACGGCGATGTCTAGACTTCGACAAGCTTGAGCCAGTGTATGGACTTTGCTAGAGTGAGACGATGAATGAGACGCTGAAGGACCGATGTACAGACTCTGAATATGATATGCCAGTGTACAAACTTAATGATATGAACACTAAGGCATGCTGTACAGACTTACTACGATCAAGCTGATGTACATACTTTGATACCCAGACAGGCAGAGTTCTGATGGGTCGACGCATCAGTAAGGGTGGGTCGACCCACTACTGTTCATTCTAACTAAGCAGAGTGTAGACAGAATCAAGATAGCATGCTTATCTGACAACCATATGAACTGTACTCACTCACATGATAAAACATCATTATGATCAGAGAATGACTGAATAATAGCATGATGACACACACAGCAAGATGACTTACAGTGAATAACTCACTTCAAAGGCCAATCATCAAAACCACCATTAAAACCATCATCAAAATCACATGGGCACAATAATCTCCCCCTTTTTGATGATGGCAACACTACACAGTGAGTCAATCTGACTTAAACTATTCTCCCCCTTTGACTTCATCAAAAAGAAAATAGTTTGAGAAATTAAAGCATGTATAAAAATTCAGTCAATTTCTCCCCCTTGCAAGAACATGATTCTCCCCCTTTAAGAATTTCAGCAAAAGCATGAGTTAGAGATGATCAAAAGGAATCCGCATACACTGATTGAATGATATTCTTCCTCTTTGGCAAACAATCTCCCGCTTTGGTATAATCAAAATAAACCATGGGAAGGGGTATGAATGTAGATGCAGATACCAGAAATATGAATGCAAGGGCACAATTCTTCTCCTTCTATGCAGCATGATGCATATGACAAGGAGGCTCCCCCTCAATAAATGGAACCTTATGAAATGAATGAGAAGGAGACCACATGGGCAAACAAGGAGAAGTTCAGGTCAATGAGCAGAAGAGGTTCAATTAGTAGATTTTTAAAGAAGCTCCAATCTCAGAAAATTCAGTCAGATTTTCAGAGAGATATCAATCTCATAAATCCAAAACATAAGTTCTTCAAAGTCTTCCATTATAATGGCTTATGAATGAGCTTTATTGGACAGCATGGTTTAAACATGATGTATGTAGAGTTTATCAATAAAATTTTGTATTGATATCTAAAATCATGTTTTAATAAAATTGAACCAAGCCCTCATATTTATCTTGATAAAACTCCCTTTCTTTTACACAATCAAATTTATTGACTTCTTTCGGAATTACATGCATCAGTATTGAAATCAAGCAATTATGAAGTCATATGATTTTATCTAGGGTTGTAGCAATTTGATTTTAGCATCAATATTCAGATATTTCAATTCGTTCAACAATTTTTCATGCTACAAATTTTACGAGCACTCTAGTTCAGTGCACACCTTGTAACTAGAGGATATATCTTGACCAGAGGCCAATATCCCTAAGCACTTAGTGTGACTAACTGTCATGCTTTACATGAACAAGATAGCATTTACACAACATGACACACTGCAAATCATTTCTTGATGAGTGAGTTGTATTTCTCAGTGTGCATGCCATTGCTCTGCCTGAATTTCAATTAATCTTAATCAGAGTTAACTATGGTACCTCATGACACGGTCCTTTGGACATGTGTTTCTCAGTGACCAAGGTCATTGCTCTGACAGAAAATACCCTTTAGACATTTTCAGAAAAATTCATTTGCTTCCAATCAATAATAATTTCATGTACTTAACCAAATAAAGTCATGAATTCAATAATGCAGATTTTAGAAGATTTTACAAGACACAGCATGAAACAGATGGTTATGATTTATTAAACAAGCTTCAGATATTTTTTAAGAGATTTTAAAGCCAAACTCATTGAATACATTAAACTTAAATCACATGAGTTATTTCAGTTATTCATAAAAACGTATAATAGAAGATTTTTAGATCAAAAGTTTTCAGATTTATGATCGAGATAGCCCATTGAAGCTTCATGAAAGACTGATAGAAATCTGAAGCCAAATGATACAAATTGATAGGAGAGATTTTGAAGCTCAATGTTTTCAAAAAAAAATGTTCAAGGTCTGTCAACAAAATCAATAAGGAAGGATATGCAATGAATTCTCACATGAGTATGCATTTGACAACCTATATGTAATGCATTGACTCCCCCTGACAGCATGCATTTAGGCAATCTTTTTGGCATTTTCAATCTAAGGAAATGCAATGCAATTAACTACATGCATGCAAAGACTCAACAAGCTGCAAAGACATGCAATTAGCTCCCCCTGAAAACATGCAATGTTTGCACTGAAAACTGAACATATGAAACCAAATGATATTGTGACCTGTGCACAATCAGACTGTCCTATCAGATTTTTCAACATGGGAAGCATGCATGGATCAATTTCAGTTTATCAGATTTTACAGGATGTAATGGACAGATTTTCAATGAACTGTGCAATAGATAAATTTCAAGCCACATACATAAGCAGTTCAGATTATTCAGAATGCAATTTGTTTTCTGAATTTATGCATTTCAACAATTGTCAAACAACTACAAATGGCAGATATGCAGGAATACATCAAATCAGATATGTAATGAGTTTCAAAATAGGAAATGTAGAGAGATTACCTGACGAGTGTGAGAATGGGGTTTTTCATTCTTGAGTGCCTTGGATCATTACCCCTTTATTCCATCCAAGGCACACCTGCAGGTTAGCAAACTATCTTGCACAAATAGGCACCCAAGAAGTCTTGGGTCCTGAATTAATAGTGACACTCCTAGCAGGTTTTCTCAATAATTTTTGTGCATGAAGGTCTTCAGATTTCATCAAATAGCAATTATACATTGAATGACCAATTTGTCCACAACAATGGCATGAATTAGCAGATTTCAAATTCCTCTTATGCACATTACTGTTGTCATTAAGTTCATTGGCAGGGAGAGAGTTCTGTTTACTATGATGATACCATGCACCAGATTTTAGATTTGATTTATGCACATTTTTATTTGCATGAACTATATGTGCATATGTATGAAACTTTCTGTTAACAGAATAGAAATTCTGTTTACCAAGACCGGCCAGCCAACATTCAGCAGCTCTATGGCCAGTCTTCCCACAGTGATAGCATGCATGAGACTTTCTGTTAATGGCAGGGAATTTAACAGTTTTAGAATTGAATTTTCTACCCTGAGCATGCCAACAGAAGGCAGCAATGTGACCAAACTTCCCACAACAATAGCATTGAATTTTCTTTTCCTGATCAGTAGAATGTTTCCTAAGATGATTTCTAGGATACTTTCTAACAGCATTTCTTTCATCATTTATCAATGCTACACAGTTATGCATAGTATGGCCAACTTTCCCACAATAGTGACATGTTATAGCCTTTTTATTCACATTCGCTTGTTTGACAAGATTGATATTCTCATGAGAGTGTGAATGTGTGTGTGAGCAGTGAGCAGCATGCACATGTAAATCAGAGACATATTTGGACTTATCCAAATCAGCATTTTTCTTTTATTTTTGAGTTTTTTTCTGTTTCTTATCTGAATTTTCAGCCATCTTAGTAGTGAATTGAAAAATAGAAGAACTAGATTGATTAGCTTGTTCAGAGCTTTTCACGAATACAGTTGACTTCTTCTTTTCATTCACATTCTTATTAACATGCACATACCCAAGTCCTTCTTTCTGAAAATTTACTTTAGAACCAAGCAGCTTATTCAAATTATCTTTTCCTTTAACGAATTTTGACAAGGAGTTTTTCAGATCTTCAATCTCAGAATTCAATGAAGCAATACTCGCTTCATACTTGGATAGCTCAGATTCACAAATAATCAGCTGTTGTTGCAAAGCATCATTCAGGTTCTTCAGAGTTTCATCCTCTTGTTGAACCATTATTTCAATGTTGTTCTCATTTTCCTTCACAACAGTTTTTCCTTTTTCTTTCAAAGCTGATTTTTCTCTTTCTACCGTTAGCCATCTTCAGAGAAAACAGTGTTAAGGACCTGATGGGGACATCACCTCCCATGCCCATGTTCACAGCTCGTCTCCTCGCCCTGGTTGCATCCGACATGGTCTAGTCATTTAATTTTGAGTCCTATGTAATTTTTATTTGAGTCATTTGATGTATTTTCCCTTTTATTTGAGTCATGTTCCTAGGTCTTGTGTTCATTTCCCTAAGTTTGAGTGTCATTAGGTTGTCTAGTTAGCTATTGGGCCCAATTCATTGGGCTTGGCCTAAGGGCTCTCCCCTACCCTCTCGGTTATTTGTCATTGAGTCAATTGTCAGAGACTTTTGTAGAAATGTGGGTTTCCTATATATAGGACCACATTCCCCCCATTTCAACTTAATGAATCAATGAATGAAAAACTTGCCATTTTGAGAGTTTACACTTCTTATCTAGTGGAGAGATTCTATTTTTGGTCTGAGAAGCCCTAGGGGAGAGATTCCCCACCCGTCCCTCTCTTAATCTCTCTTTTTCACTCCACTTTCTCTCTCCTCAACACCCAAATTCAAATTTTCTTCTCTCTCCTCCCTTCCCAACCACCTCCACTCCCCACCTACCCCATTTAAGCCTCTTCCCATTCCCCACAACCCTCATCAATACTTCACCCCTTCCCAAGACCCCCTCCACCAATCCTCTCCTCACCATCCAACCCCCAACTACCCCTCCCACTTTCCCAAGCACCCTTCCCACTACCCCAAGCACCCCTTCCCTTCCCCAACACAACCCCCCCATTCCCAAGATAAAAAATTAACCCCACCCTTAAACCTATTTTCGAATATCCTTTCCCTCTCTCCATTCCAACCAAATTCGTAGCCCCCACTACCACCATCTATTGGACCCTCTTCCAGACCTTATTCTCCACCTCCCACACCTTAGAACACCCCCTCCAAGACCCCCTTACAACTAGGGGGCACTCCCACACTCATCTACCCCCTTCCCCTTCTTCTTTCTTGGTCATTGGAGGCTACTTCGAAGTTGCAGTTTGCTATCCAGAGGTTGCAGATGAACCAGCAACTTGCAGCGGCCACCACGACTTCCTCCCGATGAGTTTGAAGACCCAAGAGCCATCGTCGAAAGGGTCTACCAGTCTCCTTCGTAACAGAAGTGGTTTCATCTTCTTCCGATCTCCGAGCCATCCAGAAGATCATTCTCCCACAACTGCACAGTTCTACCTTGGCTGAGGACCTGAGGCAGATTAGAAGCTCTGCCACGATGAACCCCGAAGGAATCAGTCCACGAGTTCTTCTTCAAAGTTCTTCATCGCCCAGTCTACTTCCAGAATCAAGAAACAGAACTTCATTCGGTGTTCGTGATCCAGAGTTCTCATTTTTCTCCCTCAGCTACGCAGATCTGCTACTCATAGTCTGCACCGACCAGTCGCCATTGTTCTGCATCCCCTAGTCTTATCTGACATCGTTTGGCTTCCCCGTTAGTTTTTATGTGAAGAGGACTCGTCCACGGTTCCAACGACTCTGACGGTGCTGGATTCCGAGTTCGGGAGCTGTCAGGGCATCCTCTACAACCTGCTATTGGAAACTAGGAGCTAGCTCTGTAGAGATCCTGATCCGGAGAGAAAGCTTCACCACGACAAACCCCGGAGGAATCAGGCCACGAGCCCTTCTGCAAAGTTCTTCCTCTCCCTATCTAATTTCAGAACCAAGAAGCGGAACTCCGTTAGGCATCCGGCCGCAGAAGTTACGAATTTGCTTCCTCAGGCGTGCGACTCTGCTTCCCATAGTCTGCACCGACCCCCACTCACTGTTCTGGGTCACCTGATCGTCTTTGGAATCTTTCAGCTTTCCCGTCAGTTCTTTTGCAAATAAGACTTGTCCATGGTTCTAGCGGCTCTGGCGGCACCTAATTCGGAGTTCGGGAGCGGCCGAGGCAACCTCTTCTTCATACTGTTAGTAACCAGTTGCTGTCAGTCCGAGAATCAGCGTCCTTGTTCGAGCTCCTGCCCAGGCCAGCAGCGACCCCAGAAGAATTCATAAAAATTCAGAGGCACTCCAGTTCCAGTAACAAAGATTTTCGCACTAGTCTCGCCCTCGGAAAAATTCCTGATCACGTTCTGTAGCCACAGTACCGACTGTCTGTCCACAATTACCGAGAGAAGGCAGATTCAGCATATTCACTTCATCATCGTTTTAGCCCTAGTTTTCCCCACCCCGCTTGGCCGGCTGAAGGCCCCTCCCTACATGGAGGTAGTCTTGATTGTAACTATCATCTTCCCTTCCCCACGATCCCCCCCTTGCATGGGGTGTAGTGTTGTAATAGCTTAAACAGGTCAAGCTACCCCGACGCGGCGTGTGGGGAACCCACGCTTCCCCGCTCGCCCACGTCTCCGAGCGGGACCGGTTTCTTCAAACCGGTCGAGTAAGTGCTCCAAACTTTGCTCTAATTTGTGCTTGTTCTTTCAATATTAGTTCATAAACTCCGCTGGCCGTGAATGAGAGCCCGATTTTTAAGCTCTTGTGCTATAAGTGATCACCGTGGGAAAAGAGAGAAACCGGTGCCTTTGGCACTTGGTCGGCCCCATTGTCTTGGGCTTCCACATCCATTGGGAATCAAGTCTTGGCCTTGCTGGCCCTCTACCAGCAAGGGCCCAACCCCTCAACCTCACCTTGGCATTGCCAAGTTACCCCGGGCTTGGGTGAGCGACGAGAGAGCGGCGGCCCAAATTGGCCCATTTAGATTGCGAATGTACTTGCTTGCTTAAGTCCAAGGTTGTGTCACATCAATTGGTATCAGAGCAAGTTCTAGACTTGTCTCTACTAAGTCTTGTCCTAGGGCCATTGCATGCATCACCCTTGTCCACTATCATGACTACCTCATACTTGGCATATTCGCCACTCTTAGGCCCATTAGAAGCCTTTGTGTTTGATGGATCCCGGCCTAGCATATATCTAGAATGGGAGAAGTCCATAGACCAACACTTTGGGAGGTTTACCCTGTCAGGGCTTGTCCAAGTCAACTATGCCAAGAGTTTGCTCTGGCGCCAAGCTAGGAAAGAATGGGAGAATATTGTAGATTTGAAAGAAGCCAAAGGGGAAGCATCCATTGAATCTTGGGATGAAATGAGGGCCGATCTTAGAAAGATCTACGCACCCCAACCCAAACCTCTTCAACCAACCGATCTTTCACCCCCGAACCCAACTCCCACCCATGAACTTCCCCGACCAAGCCCAACCCAAGTCCACCCATGTTCACCACCCCGAGAGTACCATGAACTGACCATTATCACTCCACCCACCATAGACTATCCTACCCCATTATCCTTGGAAGTTGTGGCCCACACTCCTACCCAAGTGGAGATGGATGCCAATCCAGATTCACCTCCCACCATAGATAACATCCTAGACCCCCCACTTCCACCCACCTCTCCTAGTTCGGGTCCTCATGAGCCGCACACCCTAACCATGAATGAGTCCATACTCCAATGGCTTAAGCAAGGCCCCACCATTCCTAGCTCACCACCTTACCTCTCACCCTTGGCATATCAAGTCCAAATTATGCCCACCCGGTCTTCCCATGTAACACTTCAAACCTCCTACTTTGTGGAAGGCTTAGGGGACCTAGTGGACTGTTTACAATGGCAAGTCTACCTGACCAATATGCTAGCCATAGGACCATTGGAGTCTAGCCCCATCTACTCTAGTGGACCCTTCCTAGCTTACCCCGCCACCGGTTCCATCACCTCCATCTACACTAGTGGCCATTATACGAGTCAAATCCTCCTCTTTCTCCCCAAAGATGAGAAACCAATCTTGGCCCACTTCCCACCCATCAAGATTCCAATTACTTTAATTGGCCAACCCACTAGAGACCTTGGCCCAATTATCTTGGAGGAGGATGACTCACCGTTTAGGTACCTTGAAGACATAGAGTGCCACCCTCTAGGAAGACCTTTCCACTACCCCGTTGATCCCTTCCTATGGGAGCCTAGACCCCTATGTGACCCAACCACCTTATCCACCACCCACCTTTCCCTAACCCAACCCACCATGTTTGACCCAATCCACCCCATCCTAGACCCGGGTTATACCTTGGGAGCCATGACCTTGGGCCACATATCCCTAGGTAATAAGGTTGTGCTCCACCCCATGATGACCACCTTCTTAGATCCATTCGATCCTTTCCAACGGGAGTTCAAAGGTTGTCCCACACCTATACACATGGAAGTCGCCCTTGGGAAAAACATGCATGTGTCTAGGCTTACCACACCACTTGGCATGAATACTATGTTGGGTCCATTCATTCATATCACCCACATGTCAAGAAAAAAGTATGAGTGGTCCATGTTCGGATGTAATGGTCCACCTTCATTCATCATGGGTCTTAAGCATGTCAAAGGCATCTACGGATGTCCGGGTCCGCCGATATTTATCACCACTTTGCATGATAGGGCCACCTACGGGTGCCCCGGCCCACCTAGGCTAACCAAAGTCTACACTGCATCATTACACGATAGGTCTACTTTTGGTTGCCCAGGTCCACCCATCACCCCCAGAATGTCTGCATACACAACATTGCATAAAGAGATCCGCAAGCACATTAGCAAGAAGAATGTGACTTATAAAAGGTAAGCCGACTCTCATCGACGTCACCAAGAATTCAATAAGGGTGACTTTGTGATGGTAATGACGGAGAGGCTCTCCCCGGGAGCCATCTCCAAATTGAGGCCACGTGGGGCTGGTCCCTTCCAGGTCCTGAGGCGCATTGGTGCAAATGCCTATGAGTTAGATCTCCCCGGGGAATATGGGGTAAGTCTCACATTCAGTGTCGCCGACCTAGTGCCATACAAGGGACCCACGGTGGTACCTAGTGAGGATATTGAGCCTATTCCCTCCGTTGAGAGAGCACCCACCCGTGAGGAGAGTCCACCAGCCAAGAGAGCCCAGCGTGAGTGCATTGAACGAATATTGGATGAATAGGTCACCACCACCAGGAGCAAGGTATACGAGCGCTATCTCGGCAGGTGGATGGATCGGTCTCGTTCGGAAGACTTGAGGGCAGTACCACTTCTACACCCTCCAAGGAGGGAAGGACACTTACTCGACGGAGTCGAGTTCTCCGCACCCCGTGAGTATGATGGGGGCATCACCTCCCATGCCCACGTTCACAGCTCGTCTCCTTGCCCCGGTTGCTTCCGGCATGGTCTAGTCATTTAATTTTGAGTCCTATGTAATTTTTATTTGAGTCATTTGATATATTTTCTCTTTTATTTGAGTCATGTTCCTAGGTCTTGTGTTCATTTCCCTAAGTTTGAGTGTCATTAGGTTGTCTAGTTAGCTATTGGGCCCAATTCATTGGGCTTGGCCCAAGGGCTCTCCCCTACCCTCTCGGTTATTTGTCATTGAGTCAATTGTCAGGGACTTTTGTAGAAATGTGGGTTTCCTATATATAGGAACCCATGCCCCCCCCATTTCAACTTAATGAATCAATGAATAAAAAACTTGCCATTTTGAGAGTTTACACTTCTTATCTAGTGGAGAGATTCCATTTTTGGGGTGAGAAGCCCTAGGGGAGAGATTCCCCACCCTTCCCTCTCTTAATCTCTCTTTTTCACTCCACTTTCTCTCTCCTCAACACCCAAATTCAAATTTTCTTCTCTCTCCTCCCTTCCCAACCACCTCCACTCCCCACCTATCCCATTTAAGCCTCTTCCCATTCCCCACAACCCTCATCAATACTCCACCCCTTCCCAAGACCCCCTCCACCAATCCTCTCCTCACCACCCAACCCCCAACTACCCCTCCCACTTTCCCAGGCACCCTTCCCACTACCCCAAGCACCCCTTCCCTTCCCCAACACAACCCCCCCATTCCCAAGATAAAAAATTAACCCCACCCTTAAACCTGTTTTCGAATATCCTTTCCCTCTTTCCATTCCAACCAAATTCGCAGCCCCCACTACCACCGTCTATTGGACCCTCTTCCAGACCTTATTCTCCACCTCCCACACCTTAGAACACCCCCTCCAAGACCCCCTCATAACCAGGGGTCACTCCCACACTCATCTACCCCCTTCCCCTTCTTCTTTCTTGGTCATTGGAAGCTACTTCGAAGTTGCGGTTTGCTGTCCAGAGGTTACAGATGAACCAGCAACTTGCAGCGGCCACCACGACTTCCTCCGGACGAGTTTGAAGACCCAAGAGCCATCGTCGGAAGCATCTACTAGTCTCATTCGAAACAGAAGTGATTTCATCTTCTTCCGATCTCCGAGCCGTCCAGGAGGTCCATTCTCCCACAACTGTGCAGTTCTGCCTCGGCTGAGGACCTGAGCCAGATTAGAAGCTCCGCCGCGACAAACCCCGAAGGAATCAGTCCACGAGTTCTTCTTCAAAGTTCTTCATCACCCAGTCTACTTCCAGAATCAAGAAACAGAACTTCATTTGGCATTCGTGATCCAGAGTTCTCATTTTTCTTCCTCAGCTACACAGATCTGCTACTCATAGTCTGCACCAACCAGTCAACAATGTTCTGCATTCCCTAGTCTTCTCCGACATCGGTTGGCTTCCCCGTTAGTTTTTCTGTGAAGAGGACTCATCCACGGTTCCAACGACTCTGACAGTACTTGATTTCGAGTTTGGGAGCTATCAGGGCATCCTCTGCAACCTGCTGTTGGAAACTAGGAGCTAGCTCTGTAGAGATCTCGATCCGGAGAGAAAGCTTCACCACGACAAACCCCGGAGGAATCAGGCCACGAGCCCTTCTGCAAAGTTCTTCCTCTCCCTGTCTAATTTCATAACCAAGAAGTAGAACTCCGTTAGGCATCCGGCCGCAGAAGTTACGAATTTTCTTCCTCAGGCATGCGACTCTGCTTCCCACAGTCTGCACCAACCCCCACTCACTGTTCTCGGTCCCTTGATCCTCTCCGGCATCTTTCGGCTTCCCCGTCAGTTCTGTTGCAAAGAAGACTTGTCCACGGTTCTAGCTGCTCTGGCGGCATCTGATTCGGAGTTCGGGAGCGGCCGAGGCAACCTCTTCTTCCTACTATTAGTAACCAGTTGCTGTCAGTCCGAGAATCAGCTTCCCTGTTCGAGCTCCTGCCCAGGCCAGCAGTGACCCCAGAAGAATTCGAAAAAACTCAGAGGCACTCCAGTTCCAGTAAAAAAGATTTTCGCACTGGTCTCGCCCTCGGCAAAATTCCTGATCACGTTCTGCAACCACAGTACCGACTGTCTGTCCATAATTACCGAGAGAAGGCAGAATCAGCATATTCACTTCATCATCGTTTTAGCCCTAGTTTTCCCCACCCCACTTGGCCGGCTGAAGGCCCCTCCCTGCGTGGAGGTAATTTTGATTGTAACTATCATCTTCCCTTCCCCACGATCCCCCCCTTGCATGGGGTGTAGTGTTGTAATAGCTTAAACAGGTCAAGCTATCCCGGCGCGGCGTGTGGGGAACCCACGCTTCCCCGCTCGCCCACGTCTCTGAGCGGGACCGGTTTCTTCAAACCGGTCGAGTAAGTGCTCCAAACTTTGCTCTAATTTGTGCTTGTTCTTTCAATATTAGTTCATAAACTCCGCTGGCCGTGAATGAGAGCCCGATCCTTAAGCTCTTGGTCGGCCCCATTGTCTTGGGCTTCCACATCCATTGGGAATCAAGTCTTGGCCTTGCTGGCCCTCTACCAGCAAGGGCCCAAACCCTCAACCTCACCTTGGCATTGCCAAGTTACCCCGGGCTTGGGTGAGCGACGAGAGAGCGGCGGACCAAATTGGCCCATTTAGATTGCGAATGTGCTTGCTTGCTTAAGTCCAAGGTTGTGTCACATCAGGACCATTAGCTTTTTATTTTGTTCCTTCAGATGGATGTTTTCTTCAATCAGCTTATCTATTAATTTATCAATTTCCTTCTTCTGAGTCAGCAGAGAATCATTTTCTTCTTTCAAGGAAGTGATTAAGTTTTTCTGTGCATTATCATCAGAATGTAATTCTTCAATCAATTCCTTCAATTTAGATTTTAGATTTTCATTTTCAGCCTTTAGACTTGTGATTTCAGCATTTTTCTCTTTTCTTAATTTTCTCTTTTCTGATTTGACTCTTTCATATTTATCTAGAAGATGCTCATGCATGGCAACTAACTCATCATGGCTAATATCCTCGGTCTCAGAGATTACCTGGGATGAGGACTCATCTGATTGATCACTCCTTCTTACCATGAGACATTCTTCTTCCTGTTCCACATGTGTTGCAGTCACTCTATCAAAATTTTCTTTTGCAGTGCCACAATCTGAGATAAAAGAAAAATCGTCAGAATCAATTACAGCCTTCATTAGGTTAAGAGCTCTCACATTATCATCATTTTTCAACTTGTGAACATGAGTCCACTTGGACTTATCCTTAGAAAGTTCATGTGGACTGTGAGAGATAACCTTCCACAATTGTGGATTAATAGAGTTAACATGCTTATGCATACGATATAGCCAGAATTTAATATTTGAACTACCGAATAGTAGAGGATGAGCCATTTAGAACAAATGGCAAGCAGATTCAAGGCAACATGGATATTGATGCACTAAAGGCAAATAATCACCCAAGACTACAAGATCGGATCTGCAGGTCGCTGGACCTTCTAAGCAGAAACCCGCTCTGATACCAATTGTTAGGGTGCTAGGCCCGGATACAGAGGGGGGGTGAATGTATCCCACTAAAAATATAGCCCAAACTAAAACTCTAAAGCTTAAATATGTGGAATAAAGACTAATGAGCTTTCCAAGATGAAATGATAAGGCCACAAATGAACAAACAGTTGGACTGCACCAATGCAGCCACCTGAACAACCAGAAACGAAGGCAGAGCTAAACAACCCTAACACACTCAGCAGAATACAATGCTAAAAAATAACTCTATAGATAATGTAGCTAGCCAAGCATGCACAACCTGTGAATGGGAGGTAGAAGATATGGAACTAACGCAAGGCAAACCACTACACAAATAATTGTAAGGTGGTTCGGTCCTCCAGACCTACATCCACCCCTCACTCCCAACCGGAGTGAGGCTTCACTAGCCAAAGCTAGAACCAAGCAGACTCAGTCTGCAACAGGTGCTGACACACAGCTTGACCAGGGGAACACACTCCCCTCTTCCTCCCAACGGAGGGACACCCAAGTGACTCCCAGCCACTTGGAAACCAGAGGTCGCAGACCTCTCTTCCTCCAGACCAGGAGGGAGCCCTGGACTTGCAACCCGCAAGCCCAGAACCGGAGGACCAATCCTCCCTTCCTCCAAACCGGAGGGAACCCACAAGTAGCTCCCAGCTACTTGCAACCGGAGATCAGATCTCCCTTCTCCTGACCCACCAGGAGGAACCCGACCTCAGTCCAGATGATCGGAAGAGCAAGAATAACCAAATGAAAAAGAAAAAATAAGAAACGGAAAATACACAGCAATCGGAAGGCTGTAAATGAAGAACAAGAATGTAGCTCTCAAAGGAGCAGATCTGGCTTGGATTTAATCCAGACGCCAGAAGATAGATCTTCAATAGCTTCTTCCTACTTCTCCACGAGCTCTCTCTCTCTATCTCTCTTTCTTTCTCCTCTGCTCTCCTTTACTCTCACGTTATTCTCTCCTTCTTCTCTGCAACCCTTTTTCTTCTGCTGGCTCACTCTTCTTCTATTTCTTCTTCTTCTCTTTTTCTTCCTCTTTTCTTTTTCTCGATCGAAGGGCTTTCTACTCTTCAGGCTTCTTCTTCGATCAGTCTTCTACAAAGGATGAAGACTCGTATATATAGCAGCAGCAGGCACACTGGGCGCGTGTGGCTTCCACATTTCCTGCCCTAGAAGTTTGGACCACGTGGAAGCATCCTGGTTCACGAGCCAGGCACCTCGGATCACGTGCCCTTCATTAGCACGCTCAGCAACTAGAGTCAGGTGGCGTTAACGCACTTGCTTCAAGGGGTTGACGCAGCCTTCAAAGACATTCTACTAACAAAACTCAAGTCTGCTGTGTTGACGCTTCCAACCCATGGCGTTGACACATTGATGCGTTCCAGTGAGCAACCAGCCTAGCCCTATTGACAGTTGCGTCGACGCTGCTCCACTGCTGCGTTGACGCATCGGTGATCCAGCATCTGATCTTAGATGGCTTCAGCGCTCTCACGTTTCGTGTGGAGTGCGTTGACGTATTGTGCAACTGCGTTGGCTCAATCATTAGTCTGAATCGTCTGCAAACAGAGATGGAAGGAATGTATATACTTAGTTAGTTCAGGCTCTTATAACAGTGAGTGTACATACATTTGAACAATTAGCACATGGACAGTGTATACACTTTACCGTAAAGGACAATGCATGAGTGCAGTGTATAGACTTGGTGTAATGACGCCAATGTACAGACTTGCAAGATGTGAGGCGTTGTGTAGACTTTGCGTTCAACTGGATGTATAGGATTGGAGGGTTCACTGATGGCTGTACAGACTTGGGCGTTGTATAGACTTGGAACGGCTTCAAGGTAACAATGTACAGACTTTGAAATAAAGAGTGTACAGACTTGAAAGTTCAAGGCCACGATGTATAGACTTTCCCAAGGAAACGAATGTATAGACTTCAAAAGAAGCAGTCCGATGTATAGCCTTGGTTGCAAGCTGAAACGCCGGATGTACAGACTTGCTGAACCGATAAGGCAGGCTGTACAGACTATAAGAAGGTTGAAGCACTGTGTAGACTTGATGAAGATTTAGGCCGTTGTACAGACATGGGGTTCAGCTGAAGATGTATGGACTTTGACGAAGTGAAGCAGTGTACAGACTTGATAAGTCTGAAGGTGATGTATAGACTTGAAGCATGAGGCCAATGTTCAGACTTTGATGCCCAACGGCGATGTCTAGACTTCGATAAGCTTGAGCCAGTGTATGGACTTTGCGAGAGTGAGACGATGAATGAGACGCTGAAGGACCGATGTACAGACTCTGAATATGATATGCCAGTGTACAAACTTAATGATATGAACACTAAGGCATGCTGTACAGACTTACTACGATCAAGCTGATGTACATACTTTGATACCCAGACAGGCAGAGTTCTGATGGGTCGACGCATCAATAAGGGTGGGTCGACCCACTACTGTTCATTCTAACTAAGCAGAGTGTAGACAGAATCAAGATAGCATGCTTATCTGACAACCATATGAACTGTACTCACTCACATGATAAAACAACATTATGATCAGAGAATGACTGAATAATAGCATGATGACACACACAGCAAGATGACTTACAGTGAATAACTCACTTCAAAGGCCAATCATCAAAACCACCATTAAAACCATCATCAAAACCACATGGGCACAACACCTTTTTGGTTTTCTGGTGGAAATGTTGACTCGTATGGCTGCAGGATATCCGTGATATGATGATAGCGACTTTACGAACTCGCTTGGCAGAGATGGAGCAATGGTTGGGCGATGCCCGCGGAGCTACGAGCGCCTTGGTAGGTGTACAGTGTGTTCCTAATTAAAACCCCAGATTCCAGATGTTGGCTGCTAATTCACGCGGTCGTAGCATGCCCAGATTGGCGCGGCTTCCCCAGCGATGGGAGTAGGTGGTGCCTCTTCCAGCTTGTGGATTCTCACCTCAGAACTTGACTTGCTTCATGAGCAGCTTACTCACGCCACGCAGCGTGCTGCGGAGGCAGAAGGGATGCTCTGTATACAGGTAAAAGTTTCAGTGTTGAGTTCTCTTTGTTTACGCCTTATCGCGTATCTGAGATGGTACATCTGGTAGGAAAAGGAGACGGAAGACGTGCTTGCCCAAGCTGCGTAGAGGGCGGCTAGGATAGCAGAGCTGGAGGGAGAACTGCAGCGTCCTCCAGATGACGACTCTTCCGGGGATGCTATGGAACTGAGGATCACTCTCCAGTTGGAGAGGGAAGACCGTGAGAGAGAACGGGCAGAGAGAGAAAGAGCCAACAGATTGACTGAAAGGGAGGAACGAAGGGCCATGGAGGCCCAGTTGTTCGAACTCCGAACCAGCCTTGGTCTTGCTGAACAGTGGCTGAGAGATGGTGAGGAGCTCTACCGAAGAGCACGAGAGCGTGGCTTTCGTGTTGGTAGCTTCTCTGCTGCTTTCGTGGATCAACGCCGGGGTGTGGGAATAAGAAGGGGAGTAAAGAGTGGTAGGAGTACCACTTTTCGTAGTTGGGTTCCACCCTTGAGAGCGTTCTGCCTGGAGAGTAGTCGGACGAGTGATGCAGAGAGAGAGGGTGGAACTTGATGTAATTTTTTATTTTGGAAAGGAATAAAATACAAGGTTTGGTCTGTTTGGTTTTCACCTTTACTTTTGTCGCCTCGAATCCCTGCACACATCACTGAAACAAACAAATCAGAATTTTTGTTCTGACTTGGCCCCTTGCTCAATAAGCAAATGGTCACATTGACTGTCCTTGATAACTGGTCAAGGGGCCAAGCCTTTATTTAAGGAAGGTGAGAGAAAGATGCAGTGATGATAAATGCGACAGGCAAGCACACGAATGCAAGCGGTATTAAAAGTGAGATGCTGCACGCAAATGCAATCATGCAAAATTGATTTATTTTCTTTTTATATTTGGTATTTTTTTTGGTTTTATCATTAAAAGGATTTTTTTTGTTTACAAATATGTACATTTTCTCTTTTCCATTTTTTGTTGTTTTTATCATTTCAATTTTTTTGTTGCTAACGCCTGGCAAGCACCCAAATGGCACCTAACTTACGTAAGAATAGGGGTTTCTTACTAACCTCACAGGTATCCTAAGTGCACATCTAGGTTGATTTGGGCCTCTAGACCACTCGAATGATGATCCCGCCGGCTAAGACTTACCCTGATGACAATACCGTCATGCCATGCTTAGGCTCCCAGTCGCTTCTGACCACAGGGATTCACCCAAAAGGTGTTTGAGGTAAGAGATTTGCCCGACCCGGGTCTATTTCCTCACAACTCTAGATGGTATATGATGGAACACCCTGGAACCCCAATGACCAACCGCGCGACGCTGACCCGGAATCAGACGCCGTCGCACCCATAGGTGACGCACTTGCATTGGCCTAAGCCCGAGGTTAAACAAGAAGACATCAAGGTGGTAAACATGGGTCTTGACCAGCCAGAAACACGGAGACTCCTTCGCAGCGATAGCTTTTACTTTTCAAAGTAGGCAACCAAATGTGTATATTAAAATAAGGTCGCAGACCCTGGGCAGTTTTCACCCTTCAGAAACTCCATCGAACCTTCATCTTTAGAGGGAGAAGGAAGAGTGTAGGGGATAAACCTCCTGAGAGGACCGACAAAGCCGTTAACCCGGGGAGCGACTAAGGTCCCATTAACTCTTTCCTTTCGGACAACTTCGGACCAAATCTCGAGCATTTACATTCCACGGCCCCTTTTATGGATTCAGACTTTTGCTTTGAGGGGTTCCGTTTATCGCAACAGGCACGGTCACGACCAGACTTTTCTCTTGATTTTGATTTTGTATTTCTTTTTGTGAGGGAGATATAGTCATTTGACGTTTGTGGGCTCCCTTTTCGTATGCCTGCGGGGACACTGCCCTCTTCTCGTGCTCTGATCGATGCTCAAGGAAATGGATCCTACTCTTGCCTTTGGGATTTGAGTTTCGGTTTCTCATGCTCAGTGTTTTAAGGGCGCCGACTGTCTCATTTGGTCGAAGAGAAAAGAATAAAGACTACAGCTTCCGGAGATCTTCTGGGTGGGGCCCCACCGTAGGTTATGCTACCGACTTTTTGAATAAAATACATAAGTGAGCACATGTTAGCTTCCTTCGAGCGAGCATAGGCCGACGTGGCCGGACAGGGATCTCCACGGTTCTGGCAAACCAAGACCCGGTGCCTACCAAGCCTTAATGGGCCCTATCCTAACATGAAGGTTAGATGCAGGGACTTAACTACATGGTGACTGCCAGGCATCGGCATTTTGAATTTTCCATATTTTTAGTGGTTTTCGGTATTTCTTTATTTTTGATGTTTTTTATATTTTCATCATTTTTTTTTGTTTTGTGCTAAGGGTAGTATTTCTTAAGATAAAGCCCATTCCAAGGGTGGGATAACTCAGTTCCTTCGGCGTTGATTAGCTTGTAGGCATTGCCAGGGTACACGGCTTGAATTACAAATGGTCCTTCCCAATTGGGTTGGAGCTTAGAACGCGGCCCTCCAGGTTTGACAAAAATTCTTTTTACGACCATCTCACCGACTTTGAATTTTCTCTCAACGACTTTCTTTTGGTAAAAGCGAGCGAGTCTATTTTGATACACACGCGCGTGTTCGGCACTGGCTAGCCGCTTCTCATCCAAGAGTTCCAACTGGGCGAGGAGTGAATTACGACGATCGTCGAGGGGAAATTCCTCGTCCAATTGTACCTTGAGAGAAGGGATCAGAGTCTCATACGGGAGTACCGCTTCCATACCATAAGTAAGGGCAAATGGAGTCTGCCCGGTGGGGGTACGGATTGAAGTGCGATAGGCCCATAGGGCTTCGATAAGTTTTTCTGGCCAGTCTGAAAACTTACTAAACTCGCAGGTTTTTTTGATGATTTTGAGCAATGTTTTATTGGTGGCCTCCGCTTGGCCGTTACCTTGTGGGTAATAAGGCGATGAATGATGTAATGCAATTATGTACCTTTTGCAGAGGTCCTATTGGTCCTGAGAAATGAACTGTGGCCCATTGTCGGTGACGATTATGCTTGGGACGTCGAATCTGGCGAGGATGTTCTTCATAATGAACTTGCAGACTGTTGACGCCTTGATTTCTGCGTAAGCTTCGGCTTCGGCCCATTTGGTGAAGTATTCCGTCGCAGTAAGGATGAAAGATTTCTGTTTGGTGAGGGAATTGGGATCACCTAGGGGACCAATGATGTCGAATGCCCACATGGAGAAAGGCCACGGGGAGGATATTGGATGAAGTGAGGAAGATAGTGAATGTATTTTATCGGCGTGAAGTTGAAACTTGTCACACCTACGGAGATAGATAGCGCAATCCTCTTCCATAGTGGGCCAGTAAAAGCCTTGCCGAATGATCTTTTTGGTGAGCATCTGACTATTCACGTGGCCACCGCACACACCCGAGTGCGTCTCCTCTACACATTTCCAAACCTTATCGTCACCAAGACATCTTAACAGAATACCAGTATGGCTCCTCTTATAGAGTAGACCTCCAACCAATGTATATTTCTGAGCCACCCTTCTTATGGCTTTCTTGTCCTCTATGGTGGCTCCTTCAGGATAAGACTGATCTTGGCAGTATTTGACGATTTCATAGAACCATGGTTTCTCTTCATCAGCTAGTTCTTCTTCGGCCTCTGCCAACATGATTTCCCTCTTCTCAAGGATATCTTCCTGCAGGATCTTCCTTGCTATCCTGTCTTTGATATTTACGTAGGAAGCATCATCGATTGCAGAGGTGTGAAGTTTGTAGATGGAAATAGACTCAAACCATCTTCCTAGAGGGAACCTTATGAATGATGCCAACGAGGCGAGGGCATCGACGAGAATATTCTAATGATGAGGGACATGAACAAAGATCAGTTTGGTGAATAGTTTGGCAAAGGTAGCAGTGAGTTCTTGGTATGGCTTGAGTTTGGGATCGCGAGTGTGATATTTAGTGAGCACCTAGCGAAGGATGAGTTCACTATCACCTACGACTCGCAACTCAGTGATACGAAAAGAATGAGCGAGTTCTAGGTCAGCTAGAAGAGCTTCATATTCGGCTATATTGTTGGTAACTGAAAATTTGAGCTGGTATGCCAATGGGAATGTGAGGCCTTCAGGCGACAGGAGGGCGACGCCGATTCCTCTCCCTTGAGAATTCAGAGCTCCATCAAAATATAGCGTCCACATTGGCTCATCTGATTGGTTGACAGACATTAGTTCCTCATCTGGAAACTCTGATTGGACGGGATCGAACTTGGGAAGGGGATGGTGAGCGAGATGCTCGGCTATGGCATAGCCTTTAATCACCTTTTGCTGGATGTAGGTGATGTTGAACTGAGAGAGAAAACTTTGCCAGCGTGCTAGCCTATCCGTAAGGACGGATTTCTCCAGAAGGAATTTGATAGGATTCATTCGAGCAATCAAGTGGACCTCATGAGCCAAGAAGTAGTGCTTCAATTTCTACACTACCCAAACGAGGGCAGCACAGGTTTTCTCCATGATGGTGTACTTCTGCTCACAGGGATTGAGAAGTTTGGACAAGTAATAGGTTGCCCGTTCCTTGCCTTCTTCATCAGCTTGTGCGAGGACGGCTCCCACGGAGTCATCCAAGACTAAGACGTAAAGGATCAGAGGTTTTTCTGGTTTCGGTGGAATGAGAATGGGTGGACTAGCAAGATATTCTTTCAACCCTTCAAAAGCTTTCTGACATTTAGAATTCCAATGGAATTCTACTCCTGGCTTGGTCAACTCGTAGAGAGGTCTACACCTTTGTGAATGTTGGGATACAAACCGACGAATAAACTGCAACCTCCCGATTAAACCTCGGACTTCCCTCAAATTCTTGGGAGGCGGCATATCCCTGATAGCCTTGGCTTTGTCGGGATCTATCTCGATCTCTCTTTTGCTCACAATGAAACCCAGCAATTTACCCGACGACACACCAAACACACACTTCTTTGGGTTCATTTTCAATTGGAACTCCCTTGACCTCTGCAGGACCTTAGCCAAAACTTCTGGATGGTCCATCCTGGTCCTTGATTTCACCAATAAGTCATCCACATACACTTCCAGATATATGTGCATCATGTCATGAAATATGGCCATCATAGCTCTTTGGTAAGTAGCTCCAGTATTCTTTAACCCAAACGGCAATACCACGTAACAATATGTTCCCCAAGGGGTAGTGAATGACGTCTTCTCCTGATCCTCTTCTGCCAAACGAATTTGATTATATCCTGAAAATCCATCCATGAATGAGAGAGTCTCATAACCTACCGTGTTATCAATCAACACATCAATGTGAGGTAAGGGAAAATTATCTTTTAGACACGCGCGGTTAAGGTCCCGGAAGTCGATACAAATCCTGACTTTCCCGTCTTTCTTCATGACCGGAACAATGTTCGCCACCCATTGAGGATAAAGAACGACTCTAATGAACCTGGCTTTGTGGAGCTTATCGACCTCTTCTTTCATTTTCAAAGCCATCTGAGGGTGGAAACGCCTTAACCTTTATTTTACCGAGATGGACCCTGGTTTTAGGGTTAAACGGTGTTCGACCAAGGTTGAATCTAGACCCGGCATATCCTCGTAGCTCCATGCAAACGTGTCCTTATATTCCTTGAGAACATCAATTAATGCCTTTTCTTCAGAGGGTGGTAGATTGTCACTTATGAGGATGATCCTCGGGTCTCCCTCAGTTCCCAAGTTGACTTCTTTGGTGGATTCTTCTACGGCGGTTGAGGGCTCGTTGAATCTCTTTATTCCACTAGCGTATGCACCCGCCGCATCCTCATATTCTTCACCCTCATCGTCAGTTGGGCATTCTTCATCCGTGATCTCGTAGACTCCATACCCTTCATCAAATGCACAGTCACCCTCACATTCTATTTCCGGTAGCCGGATGGGATTTTCTAACAACTGGGGGATGGCAAGGAGGGCTTGACACCTGGCGGCTAAATCCAGAAGGAATCGACGAGGGATCTGCCTGCCCTTGGATTTCTTCCTAGGTACTACCCTTGACCTATCATTCCTAGATTGACTGACAATATTTATAGAAGAAGAGGAAGACGAAGAGGATGGTGTAGAATGTACAGGAGAAGACCCCTCAGAGGAGGGGTAGAAAAGGTCACTCATCGGACCTTGGACGGGTGGTCCGCAATGGGGGACGCACCCGTGGGAGATGTAAGAGGTTTCCTCAACGAAGATGTGTTGTTGGGGAGTTTGAAAATTGACATTTTTTTTCGTTTTCAGTTTTAATGACAAAGCAGTGAAAATAGATTGGAGGAGAGAGAAATGTGGTTATGGCTAGAGGATTGTGAGGCTCATAGAGCAGATCATGGTTGAAGACCTGGCGCGGGTTGAGAAGCCCGCGTAGGTATGTAAGCAGAGAAGGGGATCTGGGAAGATCATCAGATAATTGTCTGGCCCAGAAGAAGATATCAGCAAAGGCTGAGACGAGTGGATGGAGAAGATGGCGGCTAATGAGCCGTCAACGGTAATGTTGAGGACGGATGAAGATCCGTCGATGATAGGGTCCTTCTGGCGAGGACGAGGATAGTTTGGAGCCTTGGCAATAGTGGTAATATTCTCTGGTATTCCGAAGATCAATGGCGGTCCTTCAAGCTGCGGAGACGAGAACATCCTTTACAGTGCAACGGAAATATCCTGTATGTCGAACCATTTGTTCCACTCGCATTCCGGATCTTTGATCTTGCCTCTTTTGGTGATCCTCGAACATTTTTTAGCCAAATATACAGCATGCGATCCCCCATATGCTTCTCGTGGGTAATCTCCCATCTGAACAACGGGCCCTCTGTTGAAGTGGTTTGATAGAGTCCATGTAAGGGGCTTCCAATCCGCCTTGAACGGTCCTTTGAAGCCTAGGCCAAACCTGCAGTTTGGCCTTATTTCCTTTGGCGGTTTGAGCCTACCCTGTAACTGTGCGCCCAGACCTTTACCCTGTTGGTAGCCGATGTTCCCCATAATCTCCCACACTTTGGAGTGAAAAGGGAGATATGATGTTGCGATTGCCCTGACCGGCTCCTTTGGTGCTAGTGAAACGTGAGATAGATCACGCACGCCCAGCAATGACAATATGGGCCGATGAGACTGCCAAACAGAGAGCAGAGAGGTGTTGATAGCATCCACTGTGTGAAGGACAGGTGTAGTGACCACTTTAATAATCCTCCCATTGTAAGGAAACTTCAGGCACTGATGGTTGGTGGAAGGCACAGCGTCCATGGCTTCGATGTAAGGGCGACCCAATATAGCCTTGAATGTGGGGTCCATGTCGAGGACATGGAATTCCGTGGGAATTGACATGGGGCCTAGTTCTGCCTTCAGAATAATCATCCCCTGCGGCGGCCTTTTGCTATTGTCATAAGCCGTGACCATGATCGAGGAAGGTCTTATTTGTTCCTCGTTGACCCCACACAACTGAAGGGTGTCCATGGAAATCACATTTATGGACGCACCTGTGTCCACAAGACACGGGTTTATGGATACCCCATTAATTTTTATTGAAATGTACAATGCATATTTCTGATCTTCATTGGGAGCGAGCTCGTAGTTGTGGAACATGATGGCCGGTTGTGTGTCTGTTGGGGTCAGGACGGTCGAAATCTTCTCCACGGGGAGGTCCTCATTAACCATGACCTTTTGAAGATATTCCATCAAGGCCGCCTGGTGGGATGTGGATTTTTGAAGTAGCTCCAGGATGGAGATCCGAGCAGGCGTCTTGTCCAAGTATTTCAATAGATCATACTGTGTTCCAGGGATAGCTCTTTCTGGTTGTTCTCCATCATCCTTCTCTGGCTGAGATTGCTCAGGATTCTGACTGTTATGGGGGAAAACCCTGTGGAAAATCCTTCCACTCCGGAGCACCATTGCCTGCGGCTTTTGTACCTCTGTGGGGGTAGCAGTGGGTTTTAACAGGGATTTGAGGGGTAGTGGTGGAGGAATGGTTGATGAAGCAGGGGTGATGACGGGAGCATGGATTCTGATGAGGGGTTTGTTAGGTGGAGGCATGGTGGAGGTAGAGGGGATATCGCATGGATTATGGAGGATAAGGGGTCTGGAAGGTGGAGGTGGAGACGAAGTAGAAGTGGGTAGGGCTTGAAGCGGGCAATGATTTTGAGGTGGGTGATGGGTAATGAGTGGTTTTGAAGGTATTAGTGGTGATATGGTGGAGAAAGATGGGGTTATGTATGGTTGACGGATGATAAGGGGTTTGGAAGGCGTAGGGGTAAATGTGATAGAGGTGGATGGTAAAGTGGGGGAGTGAGAGAAGATGAGAGGGTGTGAAGGCGTAGTGGAGAGTGTCGGTTGATAGGAGATCGGGGTGTGGATGAGAGGGCGTAATGGTAGTGGAAATGGTGAAGGCGATACTGACGCGGGTTGATGAGAGAGAGGTGCTACCCGGGCAAGGCAAGGGTGTTGCGTGATGATAGGATTGGCGGTAGAAAGAATGAAGGTACTTTCCGGGTGCCACACCTGCTCTCTCCCGACTTCCGGGAAGGAGGAGATGGGGTTAACCTGATGATTGGGCTGTTGGTGCTCCGGTAATGGATTCTGGATTATGCCCATGTTGGGCTGTTGTTGTGGGGCCTGCTGAGGCTGCTGTTGTTATTGTGGTTGCTGCTGCTGCTGTTGTTGTAACTGCTGCTGTTGTAACTGCTGCTGTGGCCTATGAGGAGGTCTCCTAGCCTTGAGAGCGGTGACGTATCGTCTCATTTCATCCCAATCTATTTGATGTTCATCATTCATATCGTGGATGTAATCTTTGAACTGGAAGCAGTAATCTACTGTGTGTCCTGGCTGCCTGTGGTAGACGTAGTATTTGGAGGTATCAACATTCGGGGGCCACACGGGCCTTGCCCTGGGTAGCACAAGTATGTTTGAGGCCATGAGGTCGTTGAAAATATCCGCCAGAGTTTCTGGCAATGGTGGATAGTAGGCTCTCTTGGGACCGACCGGCCTCCTTTGTTGCTGTTGGGGACCATAATTCCCCGGGGGTGGAACTTGGTTGTACTGAAGCGGTGGTTGTTGTTGCTGAGGTTGTGGTTGTTGTTGCTGGGGTTGGCGTAATGGAGGCATATTATCCTGGGGTGGATTATTTTGGGGTGGAGGACGAAGAGGGAAAGGACCTAGTTGGAGGGGAAGTCGGGGCATTTGTGGAGGCCTTGGGTTGGCTGCATAGTTGGCATTGTTGACCGCACCCACTTGCTCATTTGTCACGAACCCTTCTGTAGCTCCTCCCGGGACACCAGCGCCTGTCTTTCTGACCACTTTGGGCTTCGGCGACTCAAACATGTTCATAATGGGGGAGTCTTTTAACTGGGTTTGGATGTACCGGGCCCTTTCATAGAGTTCCTCCATTGTAGTAAGTTTATTCATGGCCAGGACGTGTCTGAACTGTGGGGTTGTATTAGACACAATCATCTTCACTTGTTCGGGCTCGAAGAGGGTATCCCTTATTCTTTCCGTCAGAGACCTCCATCTATCAGCATAGCGGACAAAATCTTCATCGGGCTTCATCTTTTCGGCCACTAGGTCGGTCATGGAGAGTGAGGGACCGACCCTATCCCTATATTTCTGCAAGAACCTTCTCTGGACTATTTCAAAGTTCTCGGCCTCGCGGGGCTCCAAGGAATAGAACCACTCAAGCGCGGGACCATCCAATGATCTCTGAAAGAGGTATGCCAGGGACCTCTGATCGTTTTGCCAATAGGAAAACTCATACATGAAATCCTTGAGGTGAATGAAGGGGTTGCCGGTACCATTGTATCTGCGGTACGTGGGCATTTCGGAGGGAGGAAGATGAATGACGGGAAGGATTGCCAAAGCAACCTCCGGGGTGGCTTTCACGTCCACCATTCTTCTCAGATTTTGAAACTGCTCGTCCATGGGATTGAACCTATTGAGGAGTGATTGGGCGAGCTTCTCTGGAGGTGAAGGTGGTACTTGCCATTGGGGGAGAAACTGTCTCCCGGAGACTTGAGGGGGGAACCCCGAATGAGAGGGAGCTGCCGGACCGCCGACAGTCGGCCCTGGCTGAAGCGGTATGTGGGGAACAACGGGAGTTTGAGATTGTGATGGGAACTGGAATGAGGGTGGTTGTTGGCTCGCTTGTCCTTGAAGCGAGGGAGACTGGATGGATTGCGCCAATGAAGGAGATGGAATGGCCTGCACGGACTCTTGGAGAGGTGCGATGGCCGGAGTTGATTCCTGGGGCGTGGGGGAAATAGATTTCCCCTTCAGAATGGCCTGGAAGGCCCGGAGCTGTTCAGAGGTAAGCTCCGTGTTGGCGAAGACACCCAGTAAGGAAGAGATATCCTGTGGTGGGGACGTGTCCCTAGCAATAACCTGCACCTCATGCGGGGGCTCATGAGAAGGACCCGAGTCCATAGCATAGACTCGCGGGTCGGCTGACAAACCACGACTAGGGTGGTTCTCCTCAAAAGACTCGTGAGCCATGCTCACAGTTTTCCCAGAACGCAAAAACATACACTAGCAAGCAGGTAGCAGAGATTATCAAACAAGTGGATGCCTTTACGCCTTTTTTGTGTTTTGATTTTGATGATTTTTTTTGATTTTAGCGAGATCCGAAGTTCACACAAAATAGGGACCCTAGTTTATTTTTGTTTCACCGCCGTGTCAGCTAGGGTCTCTCGTCTCACCACGAATGGGATGACTAACTCCGGGGAACTTCAATCGTACAACCAGCCCAGTGAACGAAGAGGAGATTCTTCGATGTCGGGGACTTACAGAGGTCCCAGTGGAGGAGATTCTAGTCCGTTGAGAGGAATTCTCAAACGGAGAGTCCTTCCTTCACCGGGAAAGGGTGATCCTTAAAAAAATGAAAAAGGATATAAAAGAGAGATGGATGTATGCAATGGAATGCTGACAGAGATATAGAGTAAGAAAACAACAAAAATAACAAACATATAATAAACACCCAACCAATCACAACTGACAATGCTGCCGTGAGCACAACGGGCGCGCGCGAGGGTGCCAAGGTGGAGAGGCACGGACGGTGCCGAACTTGCAAGGGTAGCCAAAAGGAAGCAGTAGAAGTCCCATCATGATCGTCAATCTGTGAGCGACGTCACGCTGTTCGGGGAGCGAAGAAGACGCGGAGCGCGCGGGCTCCTCTTTGTTTGCTGCAACACAGAAATAAGAGAAAAGAGAAGGGGCCACCACGGGAGATTGCTCCGGCGGGGCGAGCGCGACAAATGTAAAATAACAAGATATGGGGGTTAAACGGCCATAGCGAGAAGTGACTCGCCGCGGCCTCGGGGGGACGGGAATGGTGCAAAAATCAAATAGCAAGAATTGAAACGGCCATTGGGGAGGTGACTCGCCGCGGCCTCGAGAATATGAGCAGATAAGAATATGACAGAATATAAGGAGAATATAAAGAACGGGAATTTAAACGGCCATTGGGGAAGTGACTCGCTGCGGCCTCGAGAATATAAATAGATAAGAATATAACAAAATATAAAGAGAATATAAGAACATGAATTTAAACGGCCATTGGGGAAGTGACTCACCGCGGCCTCGAGAATATGAGCAGATAAGAATATAACAGAATATAAAGAGAAATATAAGAACGGAAATTTAAACGGCCATTGGGGAAGTGACTCGCCGCGGCCTCGAGAATATAAGCGGATAAGAATATAACAGAATATAAAGAGGATATAAGAACGGGAATTTAAACGGCCATTGGGGAAGTGACTCGCCGCGGCCTCGAAAACAAGATGTGATCGCTAGGGGCCAAAAGACCCCAAAATAAAGAAGTGATCGCGCCTACCTCAAGAGCGGGAGATGGCGGGTTGCTTCTTCCTCCCCCTTCGGCCGGCCGACGGAGAGGGCTTTCCTTGGGTACCCTTGCAAAACAACGACAAACAAGTAACGAGTGGATTAGAAAGATGAAGGTGTAGTATTCAAATCCTTGCGATAAAAATGACGAAATGATGGCAAGACACACACCTGGTTGGTGTTATCTTTTAAACCCCTCTCGAACTCGAGTAGGAGGAAAATGACATGATGGATGAAAGAAGTATATAAGAAGAGGCGCCCTTATGAAGGGGGATAGAGGATGAGAGATGATGAATGCAAAAGAACTACGAAGAAAAGGAAAGGATTGGCTTATTGGATGTGCCGGTGGTGAAATTCGGCGGAGCTCCGGCAGCGTAGGGACGACGTGGAAGCGCAGTGGATGAAGATGACCTTCCTCTAGCGAGCGTGGGCACCCGAGAAGCCGGTAGAACCTCTACCTACAAAAGACCCCACGGGTTAGAAATGACTCCAGCAGCCTCTGGGCTCCGGCAGCCTATCGGACCTGTTAGAAGCTCCTCCAGAACTGAGGGGGTGGGCCTCTATTTATAGGGCTCCGGAGGGTGGAGGCGTCTAGGACCCTGGACACCTCCATCAGGGCAAAAAAGATATTTTATTCTATTTTTCTTCATTTTTTTTGAATATTTTCATGTAGGCGTCCAGGGTCCCTGACGCCTCTATAAGTCCCACCGAACTCCACCGAAAGTCGCACGCGATTTAACACAACGCGTGGTTTTGGAGCGGCGACCCGTGATTTGGAAATGGGCGCGTCCAGCTCGGTGGGCGGGGCCCCGTAAATGAGTTGATGGAGGCGTCCAGGGGCCTGGACGCCTCCAAGAAAATATATTTATTATTATTTTTTTGTTTTGTTTTTTTATGCCAACTGGCATTTTATATTTTATATTTTTGTTTTCATGGAGGCGTCCAAGGACCTGGACGCCTCCATTAATATATATATTTTTTCATTTTTTGGGTTTGAAAAAAAAATAAAAATAATGGGGGCGTCCAGGCTCATGGACGCCCCCATGAAGACCCGCCTGGGTCCTCAGACAAGGCATTGGCAGCCGCCCGGCAGACACCCTTCTTAGTTTCAGAACCTTCCGATGCGTCTGACTGGTGTTGATGCCGTCCGAATGCTGCGACGAGACGATTCCGGATGCTGAAAAGGGCGGAAGAAGACTCAAGAAAAGGAAGCACTCGAGCGATTCAAAATGCGTAAGCCGTTGCGGGGCGTCGTATAGTAATATGAGACTTTCTCAGGAGACGTCAGGAATGGCGTGTCTACAGCGCTGCCACGGCCTGGATCCACTTCTTCGACAGAAGATGTGAGACTAATATGAATGGTTCTACTATCAGGAGACATGACTATGAGCGCTTGAAAATGTAAAGGGGGAGAGAGAACCCTCACCAAGCGAAGGAATAAGAGACCTGCAACGAGCACGGCAACCAACGGGACGTGGATGGAGTCTTTGGGGGAAACCCCACGATGACCCTTATAATCACCCACGACAAACTAACGCTTCCAAGCGATAGGGCTGGTGGAAAGGCGCCCGTCGCTGTCGTGGTACGGTCACCAACGCCATATTCCTATTCGGAGCCCCCGCTCCTAGACAAAGAAGGACATATGTCATGATTACGGAAGTGGCGCCTTGCGCGCCAAGCATGCCGCCGGAACCGTCTATGCTCGCGCTACGAGAAGATCGACTTCGAACCCCACACTTCGACAGATCTTCTCCTATTCGACTCTCAGCTCCCTACAAAGTACTCGGTGACTGAGAGTAGGGGGGAAGTGAGGAGGGTAAATCAGGTTTGGCCCAACAATGGCCAAATACTGAGGGGTCCAAACTGACCCCGCTTCTATAGCACGCCCAAGTGGCGCCTAGCAGTTACGACCCATCAAGGTGCGGCCCAATCCGGCTTGGCATAAGATTCTACAGCGCACAAAAGCTTCGGCCCAATCATAGTGATCGCCGGAACACCCTCCGATGAATGACCGTTACCCCCCACGACGTCGGCCCTAATCTCATAACGGGCGAGCACGCCCCACGAGCACCGTAAGACTCACCCCGCGACCAGCTGATGCTGGGGTAATCACCCTCCAACGGGAAACTCCTGGCTCTATAGCGGGGAAATGTTATTCCTCCACCTACGCCTTTCCCTATCAAGGGATAAGGTTCCTCGCTTCAAGATAACCCATATAAGAAGGACATCGACGGAGAAGAGAGACACGGTGGATCATTCTGCCAAACTGCGACCCAAGTGAATAGAGCTATTGTCCCAGCTACAGAGAGAGAAGGAAGCAACTACGGTCCATACTCGAATGAGTTTTCCTTCGACGACCTTACCACCCAGTGAGCACTCACCGAGTGAGTACTGGGAGCGACGAGCACTCGTCTGGAGGATCTACACGACTCCTTAGTCTTCTACTACCATCTCCCTCCCTCTCACTTGCTTTCCACCATTCCTCAATTATTACGTCTCTGAATTAAGCATTGGAGGGTTGTCCCCTATGATAACACCTGGGACTCCTTCTGACGCCCCTTGTTTCCTACTACTTGTAGGCCTCCAAGGGTGTGGGATGACTTCCCCGTTCAATAAATAGAGAAGGTGGTACATGACATAGAAACCAGATTTCTGCCTCTATAGGTGCATAATGTGAATTTTTAGTTTTTCATATGAATTAACTAAATGCACGTAATGCATGAACTCTAATGCATGCAACCTATAACAACATGAGAATGCAATGCAAGATGTAAAAGTTTAATTTTCAGAACATTTTGACAGATTGCACAAGAAAGCATTCAGATTCAAATGATGAGCAACAAGTATTTTTCATCACAAGTGCTTTATGAACAAGGGTGCAAATATGATCAAAATCAAGTAATGAAACCCAATTGTTTTCAGAAATTGTTCAAAAATAAATTTTCAATGACTTTTCAGAAGAAAACGAATCCAATCACAAGATAGCCATTTGATTTTTCCAAGTTCTGGTACAAGGCGAAGTTTGAGGTCCGAAGACCCGACTCACACATGGTGAGAGCTTCCAAGTGGATGTAATCCACTCATCCACAATCACACCATTTTCTATATCATAAACTCAGTTAATCTCAAAGGCTCATTCACAAAGAATAGATGCATATTCAATCCATTAAAAAATTTGGCAAGTTCATCACAACATAATAGATTAATAACAGTTCAAGTTTTCAGAATCAATACCTATCATGAGAACAAAATCAGAGAGTGCCACAAGTTACTGCAAAGATTTCTGAGATTTACAGTCAAGTTGTTAAGCACAATGGTTGATCCTAAGATCATTGAACAGTATCATGACCAATTCAGATGTAGCAATTTGCAAGAGATGCAATTCCCAAAAATCTGAGTTAGATTCATAATTCAAAAACATTCATTCAAAAATAAACTCTCCCTTTCTATGTTCATAAATTTCACAATTCACATTGTCTGAAAATCATGCAACCTATGACCTATAACACGTGACTCATGGTACCAGGCGGAGACACATTCTCACGCATGGTGATAGATTTCAGACAAGAATGACCATTTAATAAACCATGTAGTCATGCAAATGAGGATCAGATAGATGCAATGCAAACTCATAAGAAAAATAGATTTTTCATGATTTTCATGAATGGAAATTCACTTAAAACAAATTTTAGATTTTCAAAGACAATTCAAAATTTTATTTTCAAAACTTGTGCCTTGAGCAGCCATTATTTTCCAAGCCTTCCACTTGGCCTCAAGGCATCCCTGCACCAAAGTTCTCATTTGACAGTTTTGGACACCCAAACCTTCTTGGGTCCCGGATGATTGTTCAAAATACTATGCATGATTTTCCAAGGTTCATTAATAAAAGTTTTGGACACAATCACTCAATTTTCTTAAAGCATTCAAATCATCAATTTTTATTAATGAACAATCATGCATAGTATGCCATAATTCACCACAGTAATGACAACAACCAAAAGATCGCACTGTTTTCTTGTATGCATAAGTATTGAATTTCTATGATTTAACAAAATTATTTTTATTTTCAACATTGAAAATTTTCTTTTTCATAGCATGATGGTTGTCATTTTCCTTTTAAAAGCAAGATTTCATCAAGTGACCATATTTCCCACAATAATAACAGTGCAATGGAGGAACTCTTTCATATGGTCTTTTTGCATGAACTTTAGAATTTTCAAATGAAAATATCTTTGAGTTTTTGAAATCATTTTTTCTATTACATGCTTTCAAGTTATCATTCCTCAACACATAACAATCACTCATAACATGACCATGTTTGCCATAGTAAAAATAATCAAACTTTAACATTTTCTGAATATGAGCATGCTTCATGTGACTTTGGTGAGAATCAAAATTTCTATTCTGACTCTTAGGACCATTTAGACAGTTTGGTGAGGGAGCATATTTCTTGGTCCAAGGTTGGGCCTGAGTTTTAATCTTGGGTTTCTCAACAAAGATGCATTACAAGAACAAGAAGCATGCACAAATGACGTTTGAGTTTTCAGACCAAAGGATTTCTTTTTAGTGGGTTCATACCCAAGACCTTCCCGTTGAAAATTCACCTTGGTCCCCAAAATTTTCTCCAGATTATCTTTCCCTTTGACAAATGTAGACAGTGATGCATTCAAATCAACAATTCTAGATTCAAGAGTTGAAACATGCAATTCATAGCTAGCTATCTCATCCTCACAGGAAATGATTCTTTTATTCAACATGATATTCATAGTTCTGTGATTCTCTATTTCCTGTCTTAACTCAAGCAATTGTTTTGATTCATCAACATTCACATATTTTCCTTTTTCAAAATTTTCAAGACTTTTCAATCTACCTTCAAGCAAGGAAATTTGCATTAACAAAGCACTATTTTCATTTTTGAGTTTTTAAAATGAATTTTCGTTCATGGAAGTGTGTTCAAGTCATTTCTTTTGAAAACTCACTTTTTCATCAAGTATTTTATTCATGGTTTCATTGTAGTCAATAGACTTAGACAAGTCATTCTTCAAATTTCTGAACTCCTCTTCCAATTCAACAGTTTTATCATTCATATTCTTAAAACTTTCTATTTTTTTTCTTAGCTCCTTTAGCCTTTCAGATTTGTCAACATTCAGAGTAGCTTTCCTTTTTTCAAGAAGGAGTAGTTTTTCAGATATGGCAGTATTCAACTCTTTCAGCTTCTCATTATATTTTTCTATTTATTGAAGTTCTGAAATTTTAGCCAGTAATGATTTATTTTCTATTCTAAGATCTATAATTATCTCTTTGTGTTCCTCAACATCAAACATGCAGGCCTCACTTAATTTTTCAAGTTGTGAACATTTTTCACAAGAAGTGTTACAGACATTGTCTTCAACGTTCTTTTTCAATTTTTTATTTTCTGACTTGATTTTCTTATATTTACTCGACAACTCCTCATAAGCATCAAGTAGTTCTTCAAATGACATTTCATGTTCATCAGAATTAGAGTTTACCTCTTCAGCATTTTCATCAATGTGTTGATCAGCATCGTCAGCCATGAGACAATTTGGTCCTTTCCTCTCTTGAGGTTTGATCAACCGGTCTATAAGCTCCTTTGCTGTTCAACAAGAAGAAGCGAATGAAAACACATGAGTATCAACGGCAGCTTGTAATAAATGCAGGACAGTTATATTATCATGGTGTATCAGTTTTTCTTCTTCAGACCACATGGTCTCATCTAGAGACAGTATGGTAGGACCATGATAAATTAACTTCTAGATATTAGGATTAGCAGAGTTTATCATTCAACACATTTTCCTAACCATGAAGTAAAATTAGAACCATTAAAAATTGGTATGCAATTCATGAAAATATGTTCAGCAGAAAAATTCATTATTGTAGAATGCACTGGGATCTCTTTGTAGATCGCTAGATCTAGGGATAACAGAGCCTCCCTCTGATACCAATTATTGGTCCCCGGGGAAGGCGAGTGGACAAGAAGGGGGGTTGAATTGTCCCCCACACTAGATGGCAAATTAAAACACTACACAGCGGAATTGACAACTTTTAACGAGATTGAAGAATTAATTAAACAAGGTAACTAAATTCTCTCAATCTCTCTGATCTCACATGATCACACACATGGATATACATGCAAACCACACAAGCGTACAAAGCATACCACAGTGCATACTGATTTTTAAGGTGGTTCGGGACCACGACGGGCTCCCTACGTCCACCCCTTACCAAACCGATAAGGCTTCACTCGGGGATAAATCCCTAACACAAAGGTGATGCTCCAGACACATACGGAGACACGGCCCAACATACAGACACAGAGACATTGTCTCCCACATGATCCGACCACGGATCAAAACATACACACACACACACACACACGCTGCAACAACTGCAGCACAATGAATCCACAACCGTACGCAGACGGTCACACACACACAATGTATTTTTAGGTTCGGAAAATAAACACAAATATCTAAATCATGCTCAACCCAAAATACAAGCCATGAAAGACATCACAAGGAACATATAGAAGATATAGAAATCATCCCCCTTTGTTTTCCATAGTCAGATGACCATGTTTTATGATGCTCGGGTCGGAGGGATGCCGGATGCCGTCGATTTGAACGTCAACGCATTCCTCTCTTCAATCCGCTTCGATTTCTCTTCATGCAAGATCTTCAAAACCTCCTGGATGTAGATGATATCTCCTCTTCTTCCCCCCTTTTTCTTCTTCTCCTCTTTCTTGACCTACAAGATAAGAAAATGTTAGCCCTTGGAGATAAATCTCCCAAATTCGTAGGTCTAGTATATATAGGAACAAGGGACATCAAAAGACCCATCTACCCTTCATAAAACCCTTAGAAAACCCCTCTACCATATGTATAATAACCTTGGGGAAATGGGTAATTTTAGAGCACAAATGGATTGGGTTTAGTGGGTTTTCCGATTCACGTTTTTGGGTTTACGCCACAATCGGTCGACCGGAAGTTAGGGTCGGTCGACCTAAATTTTACAGTAACAAAACCTGCCCACTCTGGGAATTTCGATCGACTGAAATCCCAGGGTCGGTCGACCGAAATCTGCTTCATTTCCAGATTTGCAGAAGTTCAGTCTTAATGAGTTTAAACCCTTAGACAGTGATTCAACCTTTATGAATTCAAGGGAAAACAAATGATTAAGTATTGCCATAATCCCATGAGGATCAACCATGAATTTTCAGCCTGAAAAGCATGATAAAATAAGAGGTTAGATGAGAGTCAAAATACTTGCATCAAGGTTAACATTTTCATCATGTTCACTCAAAAAAATACTTCAATGAGCTCACTCAAACATGTTTGGGATTTTCATTTACAACCAACAAAAACTCATTCCACCATTGACAAGTTTTTGTTATGATGAACTATGAATGTATCAATTGTCCAAATACAAAGACATGTATAATGGCAATATCCTAAATTGACGGATATTCATTTACACATGTATGAAGCAAATATATAGCTCAAACTAATGACTCAAACAGTCCAAGTGGAACCACACAACTAAGAAAAACCATACAAGATCACAATTACATCCACACATTGAAATCATAATAACCCCATCAATAATATGCATGAACATACTTGAGCATGTGACAACCCTCAAAAGTCTCATAAAGAATATACATGAAGGCATAAGCAAGAACTCGGTTTTGCTAAACGAACACTCTTAGCATATAACCAAGGAAGCTCAAAGACATATTTGAAGAACATGGATTTAGTACATTCAAAACATTAAGAGCTCATGATAAAAAGCCAGGAAAACCATGAATTTAAACAACATGTGTGAGCCTCAAAATCCATTTACATCTCAACCATACTTGAACATGGTCAATGTAAGAATTGCATGAAGTATAATCATGAAAACCCATTTAACAACGCAATTCTCTTCAACTATAAGTAGTGATCAAATAGTCATGTGTTTGAATAACAAGTGAACACATCATGAAGCCATATATCACCATGGTTCGTATGACAGCCTTAAGCTCATTACCATCTCAAGAATTACAATCTCATATAGCATGGGCAAGTCTTCTAGATTCTGAGACATATGAAACATGGCAATGATTATGAATGCACACTATCATCAAAATCATATGCAAACATACATAAGGTTTAGTTATCATTAAAAACATACACAAGTGCAAGGCACACAACAATAAACTTGCATACCACTTCAACTTAATCCTATTCCTCGGTTGTGGGTGCACAAGTGAAACTAGGATCCAACATCATCAATGAAGAAAATGCCTTTTTAAATTCTAGAGTAGATTCTAACATCAAATATGTACTATTCCAATGTGTGGGAACATGTAAACTCACCCATTTCTTACTTTCCAAATCATCTTGTTGAATGCACTCTTCAAATTTTTGTCAACAAAAAGGTTATCCTCTTACCTTCTTTACACTCATTCGAACACTTTCAATGATAACACCAATTGTGCTCAGCCCATCATGAAAAATTACATTAAGGATATGAGATGCACAACATACATGGAATAACTTTCCATCACAAAATAGTTTACTACTCTCTGATAAACTCGAAAGAAGCAAGGGAATGCAAGCATCATTAACAGAAGCATTGTCTAAAGTGATGCTCATGGCTTTCGAATCAAGATCCCATTCTGTAAGTGATTTCCAAATAACATTTGTAATAATAGGTGCAGTATGAGGGTATTCAACCATGCAAAATTTTATTATTCGTTTATGCAACTTCCAATTGGTATCGACAAAGTGAGAAGTTATGGACAAGTAACCCAATTCTTGATTGGAAGTCCACATATCCACTGTTAAACAAAAAAAACCAACTTGTGCTTGAAAAAAGTATTTAAGAATTTTCTTCTACTTCTTATAGATTTCCATATAATCACTCTTAACAGAATTTGTTGATAGCATTTTGAATTTCGGATTTAGACTTCTAACAAACCATTTAAAACCATCATAGCTAACAACTGAAAATGGAAGTTCGTGTATGATAATAAATCGACATAACTCCTTCCGACAAATTTTAGGATCAAATTTTCAATTTGATAAGATTTCATTATCTCCACTAGCTAAATTAGTAGCCAACAATTGCTGTTTCACATTTGTTGTACGATACGGGCAAACAAAATTACCATGCCGAGTTAAATGACTTGTGCCACTCTTACTAGAACTAGTTAGCACAGCCTTGCATGCATCGCAATGGGCTTTCTCCACATTTCTAACCACAAATTTAGTAAAATACTTCTAGACCTCAGATTGTAGACCTCTAGCACGTTTTCGTGAAACAGAAACATTGGTATCTGGTATAGGATCAGAAACCTCAGCCTCATTCACATTAGTTTGATCGGTGACTGATGGGGTGGTGGATTGATTCTCACTTGTCATGATTAAAAACCTAAATCAATATTCAGAGTAATGTAAATAGGAGAACTAAGATTACATAAAAAAAAGAAGAATGCTGGAATATAATCACTAGAACACATTCATACCATAGAAGAAAATATAAAATCTTTTGTTTATGTGTCAAATAAAAATTTCAGATAGAGGTTCAAGTCCATGAACATCAAAGTTGACGGAATATAATCAAATACTTATAATCACTAACTATATCAAGATCAATATTAATAGAGCACATTCAAATGTATATCCCATAAATGAAGCAAATAAAATAAACTGAAGAAAAGAAACTAAATATAAGCTTTGCTTTGATCCAACACCACCAGACACAGACGGATTGAGCAAATACCCCCTCCCAGGCCTTCCCCTCCCCTGTACCTAATCGATTCCCAGGCCATCGTAAATGCCCTCCTCTCTCCCGCGGTCTCCTCCCTTCCCCTACACCAAATCCACACCGGCTCTCTTCTGGCCAAGCCTCTCTCTCTCCCCCCTCTCATGATAGTATGACACCCTTCTTATTTTTTGTCACTTGCTTCATTATTCTATGACAGATTGAAGAAGAATAGGAGGAAGAAGTAGATCTACAGAGAGAATAAGGGAAGGTAGAGATACAAAGGTGGTTTTCCACCTTTCAGACTCAGGCAAACTTGAAGGGTGAAGCCCTTCCTGGGGGGATGGCGACTCCCTTGTCCCCGTCTCATTGGCAGGGCAGGTCATTGACAAATCGCCCGTTTCCTAGAGCTCCAACGGCACTGAGGAGGGTGAAGATTTGCATCGAATGAAGAAGAGTAGAAGCGGCTCGGAGAAGAGGGGATGAGTGACTGCTCCCTCGTCGCCATCTCGGTGGCAGGTAGTCGACGAACTAGCCATTTCCCAAACCTCCAACGACACCGAGGAGGGTGATGATTGAAGAGGATGAAGAAGAGGATATTCGGCTTCGAGAGGGGGATGATAGAAGAAGCCGTCCCCATCTCATTTACAGGTCGTCGATGAACCGCCGTCTCCCAGAGCTCTAACAGTGCCAAGGAGGGTGAAGATTGAAGAGCAGTAGAGTAGAGGACGAAGAAGAGGTGAAGCGGCTTGGAGAAGAAGAGGGGATCTAGCAGCACCGGTGGGGCGGTGGCCCTGTGGCGGTCTGGCGGACAAGATCCTGCTCGACTGCTCAAGGGGGGAGGTGAACAGCCAACCAAGCCATCAATTTCTTGCCTTGCACGGTTGGAGGAAATAGATACACTCATACACCATGTCACCATTAAAGCCCTAGTCAGAGGCAGAGCAGCAGGCCCGCAGAGCCGCAGAGGAGTGGAGCTGAGGAGGTAAGAGTCGTAGATAGGCGGGAGGCCGGAGGCCCAAATGGCAAATGTGCAATCAGATTTGGAGGTTGCCCTAGCGCTACGGTGACTCATGTTGTCATGTGACTATGAGATGTGAGTGACGGGGGCAGTGGCCAGTGACGCTGTGGCAGCCGGCAACCTATGCGAGTATTCCTTGCAGAGGACGACACCACGTCCAATGGGCAACAGCACAGCGTATTGACTCTTCAAACGTCAAACATCACTATCCAGGGTCACGGGTTATTATGGCATCGACGGATTTTAGGACTGAAAAGAAGGGAAAGACTTTTTAAAATATATTTTATAAATGAATTATTTTATCATATATTCGGGCCGGGCCAATATGACAGGCTCATCTAAAAGCCAGAGCTCGGCCAGCTTTATAATCGGGCTCGGGCTTTTAAGCCCGATTAAAAACCCACGGGCTAAAAATGGGTTGGCAGCCTGGCCCAATGGCAGGCCAAGCCCACGGGCCAATCGGGTCAGCTCGGCCCATTGACAGCCCTTCCCGTGCCTGGCATGGGTCTCAATGACCAGGGGTCCAAAAGTGACAGCCATTAGTAGCGCCGAGATGTAGCCTATAATGATAGATTAAATAGTTAGTATTTTGAGAAGGGGCCGTAAAGCCCTTAATCTTGGCGAGAAGATGAAGGGTGGTTAAAATCCCAACGCACGTACCAGACTTGTAGACACACTTTTTTTGATTCATTTATTTGTTTGTTTGTCTGTTTATTTATTTTGTTTGTTTAGTGCATAGGCGTGTCAGTCACAGAGTGTTTATTTATTCGGGCTCCGAAGAAGCAACTGGTGCACGCCGTCTGATTGATCAGACGATAGTGAGTATCGTGTCGGGACCAAAAGTTGCCCTGTCGTAGAGGTCAAAGTGTTAATTACATCTTCCCGGAGGGGAGAAAACCCTTGATTAATCGTAAGGAAAAGGGGCCCCATGGCCTAGAAGGAAATTAAGCTATAACATGCATAAAAATGCAAGAAGACATCTTTTATTAGTATGATTTTCATAATGTATTATTATTATTATTCTTTCTACTTTTTGGTTATTACGCTTTTATTATGTTTTGTTCATTTCTCTTTTTTTATTTGGTTGATTAGGATTCAATCATGATTTTATTATTTCTGGTTTATTCTATTATGCATTTTTTGTTGTTTTGATCTCATTTATATTATGCAATTCATGATTATTCAATTTAATCATATTTTATTTCATTCATCATATTATTTATCTCAATTTTATCATTTTATTTGATCTTATTGCATTATTATCATTTTTTGTTATTATTATTTTTATTTTTATTTTTTGCCATTATGAATCATTCATGTATTTATTTGTTCCTCGTTTATTAACATAGCACCACTTAGGTGTGATTCGGGCTGTGAGTGACCATGATTTGGCCGCATTCCCCTTTTCCCAGGGTGTGTTGGGGAAGTATGATAGGTGTCCGTCCAAGGAAGTGTGGGACGATACTCTAGTCATCCGGGTGTGCATGGGACAGCATCACCTGGGCCCATTCGAGGGGCTTCTCGATTAGGCCTGCTCATATTTCTTGACTCACGTTGACACCGCGGCATACACATATGGGTTTAGAAGTGAACTACCGTAACCCCGGGGCCATGGAGTCTAAGATTGAAAACATCAGAGAGTACCCGTTCGGTGATGAGCCGGGACTAATTTATGCTTGCAAAGCAACAACACTAATAGCAACCCTTCAAGGCATGTTCACCAATGATCCGACGTAATTTAATATTAAAGGAAAGGGGATGTTGGCCTGGGGCAAGGTCGGGCTATGGCCATAATGGGGTGACCCCGATGTCCAAGCACGACTTGCGTGGGCACCGTGTATGTTCCCGTGTCCGGGGTCTAGGGGAGATGAGATCTCCGAAATGCCCATCGAGGCAAGGGTGTTTTGGCATTTTATCTTATTGGTTTAATTCCACTTGAGTGTGGATTTTACTCCAATTGCTTGTTTCTTTTTCAGGTGTTTTTTTAGATTATATTATCATGGCCCTTTCCTTCTTTTATTGTTTATTTCATTATTATTATTTATTATTAATATTTTTTACTCTGCCATAAGGCTGGGTCGACCATGCCAATGGTGGAGTTGACCCTACCTAAGGCTGGGTTGACTTTGCCAATGGTAGGGTCGACCCTACCCAAGCCTAGGTCGAGTCTACCTAGGGCGGAGTTGACGCAGCCTTTTGCAGGTCGACATGGCTTGGCATTTTCTTTATTTTTTTGATTCTGTTTGTTTGTTTTGTTTTGTATGTCTTCTCCTTTTATTTATGCATGGTCGTGCATGTATATGCATATGCGTATGTAGGGGAGAGGAAGTATAATGGCCCACTATCGCAGGGCAGTCAGCAGGCCCAAATGCCTGCGGGCAGATGTGTCGATCCAGTCTACCCCTTGCGTCGACGCACCAAGGGTTCGGTCGACCGAAAATGCAATTCGGTCGACCGAATCCTATAGTAAATCAACTGAAGGGGTGAGACAAGTTGACTTGCGCTGGCTTACAGTAGGGCCTGTTGTCCTATCCTTTGGCAATGGTATGCAATATGCCTAGGTTAAATGCATGTGTCGTTTCCTTGCTTTTATTGTGTTTGCTTGATTAATTTTGGCTGTTTTCCTTTTTTTCTATGTATTATTACGCATGCACATGCATATGGAAATGTGTCAAGGAAGGGGGAGAGGAAGAAGACCCTGCTTCTAATGGACATCTAGCAGGCCAGTGAGGTCTACAGGCAAGCGGCAGGTTGTTCAGGTCAGATTCATGTAATGTAAGAGATGACTCAGCAAAGAATTTACCCCTATCCTGCAAGAATTCAATTACATATTCGTGAGTAATTCCCGGTACGTGGCAAAGTATTTCACTAACGCATACTGATGGCTTCCAGCCGAACGTGATCCGACCCTCCACACATCACCATTTTATATACCACGGAATCATTGCATGCAAGCACACATGGAAATGTAATATGCATGGGGTTTAATTAATATATGTGATGGATGCGAGTCCTAAAGTGCATGCACGAAAACATGCATGTATTTACATGAGACTTAGTTAGTGTTTATGCTGAATGCAGAAACTCCGTGCATGAAATGGACACAATGTACTCAGATTTGTGATGAACGCATGCCATTCTTTTTAATTCAGCCCAGGGAGGCCAGCAGAAGGTTTTATACAAGTTGATGGGTCCGTGAAGTTCTGCTCATGTTCATGCCTAGATGCGAAGTCCATATGCATGTAAAAGGTGGGATATGCTCAGATGTGGATTGAATGAGAATTATTTATTTCCACTCATGCAAGATTGACAGAGAATTCATTTATGCAAGCTTTTGATGCAATTTGCTTTAATGTGCGTATGGTGTTCCATTTTATTCGTGAGATGGATACGTGATTCTAGCTTGCAGGCCGGGCCAGTAGGAGTCGACTCCTGTGCAGATCCCTGCACAGGACGGCCTGATGGGAATCGACGCCGAGTATTGACATTTCTTGTTTGCATTTATGTCCTTTTATATTTGTATGTATACCCTTGTGTTATATGGGTACACAATTGTAAGTCTTAGTGGGTTTATCTGTAAAATATCAGTAGGTCCAGCAAGGGGGCCCCCAGTCCTTCCCCATTTGTCCACCTAAACCATGTGGGGCTGGTCAAACCATCCTAGGTGGCTTCTAGAAGGGTTGAAAGTCAATTAAACACATGGGGGGACAAAGGGGTTAAAATGTCAAAGGAGGCTACCTTGTCTCTTGGTCAAGGGGGCGCCCCCCTCTTTATGGGTAATTTTGATTTTTGTTAAAAAACCTATTAGAACTAATTAGTTCTAAACCTTGTATACCCCTCCCAAACCCTAGAACCAAGGGCATAAGTGGTCATTTTCCATTCATTATATAAGGCATGTAATTTCCATTTGTATGAATTAATTAAGAAGAAAATGTTGTGAATTGCTTGGAGCCTGGTGCGCCCCTCCCCTCTCTCCCTCTGGTTCCTTCCTCCTCCTTCAAGATTTCAGGGTGTAAACCCCTTCTATCTCAGCCCCTCTACATCTAGATTCTATCTTTGGTGCCGCCGCCGCCGTTCGTGCCGCCATCGAGCCGCCGTGAAGCCGCTTCCAAAGTACTATCCAGATCTCTATTCTGCTGGACAGAGGTTCACTCCGAGATTTTTATGTCCCAACTCCGACATCATCTAGAGCTGTGAATTTTTAGGGTTGGTACCTTTCTTGATTCCCAACCACTAGTAAAATTATCCTGTCATTTACCTTTTGTTTTATATTTCTCCATTTTGGTGTCTTTCAACCTTCTAGTTCTGTCCCAATTTAGATCTGTGTAACAATAGCTTTGTATTCCTAGGTTTCGACCCCCTTCTTGATTTTTTTTTGAATCCCCAAATTTATTGGAGGTTCTGTCCGCCATCCCCATCCTCCACAAATTTTAGTCGAGTTTTAAAGCCCTCTACCTATTTTTAGAAATTGTTTCTTCTCCCCAAAATCAGTTCTATCTTTACTGTCCAGATCTGACCCCAGGTCAGTATACAATTTTAAAAAAATCGAAACGTCCACCAAACCATTCATAAAGTATATCCCCGTTTTCCTCTCTTCGGCCTCTACAACTTTCATGAAGAGCTCGTCTTCTGATTCAGAGGTGTACATCGCGGTCAACGCCAACTCTCAGGAAAACTTAGTTCTGTTTTGAGTTTTCAGGTCCTGTCAACCAGCAGATTGAATATTCGACAAAGGCCATCAACGGGAAATTCAATTTTCTTTTTCTAGCTGTAGATCTAAGGATTTCGAGCTAGCTTTCTCAACGGTAACTCTTGTGCGTCGATCCGATGTCGGGAGTGACCGTAGCAGCGAATTTCGTCGGGACGTGCGGGTCTGAAACAGTAGTTCAGATCCGTGGGCAGCAACTCCGACGAGTGAAGATCAGAGTCGCCCGGCCTCTGAACTACGAACCAGCGTATCGTCGTCTCAGGGAGCGCCCCTCCAGGGGTCCCCACCACAGTGGTGCCACCCCGGTCTCACACGGCCTCTCGGACCAGCACGTGGGCCCCACGGTGGTGAGTACGTGTGCCGCCGAAGCAACACAAGAAGCGGCCGTCAACCGGAAACCGCTACTCCTGGGTCCCATTGTGTCACCCTTTACCTCCCTGGGTGGAGTGGACAATAATTTGTGTTGCTGTAATTATTGTGTATTTACTGTTCCGGGAGTACGAGTTCGGCCGGGAAGTCTTCCCCACGCCCGGTAGCGTGGAGGTATCGTATTCGCTCACATCTTGGCATTTGCTTTATTTCATACATATTTCTTTATGCCGCTGCTAGAGAGCATGATAGGATCGTAGCTCGCTATACTTTTTTATATCACCACTGCTGCGAGAGAGAGCGAGACCGTCCCGTGACCCGATCCGGGCACGAATTTGTGAGTTGACCACCCTAGCTCTTTGTCGGTTTCTCAACCGCGCACGTCCGATGCTTCCTCGTTAGGGACGATCGCGAGCTTGCTTAGAGTCCGAGGATCGCATATCCATTTGGAGTCGAGTCGCGTGTCCGTCCCGCATCAGTTTGGTATCGGAGCGCAAGTTGAGTCTAGGGTGTCTAAAATCAACAAAAAAAGTGTCATTTACTTTAGTCATCGTCTAAGTCGGTCTAGGTTGCATTTCATCCCAATAACCCGGTATATCAAAAGGTGTTGTCCGAACGTTAGGCTACGCCTATCGGGAAGGCCGCACACTTGCGCGAGTGATCTTCGGATCGATTAACTCCGCCACGTACCGAGTCTTGGTTTAAGTCTAGGAGCATCATCCTTGCATTAGTCCGTGTCTCCTAGTCCTTGTGTCATTGCATGCCCACTCGACGAAGTACCCAATACCATCGCCCTACACCTATGGCCAACCCGCGAGATACCATCTCGGGAGACCTTCACGCCATGCATGAGGTGATCATGGCCCTCGTAGCCCGGATGGGCCAATCTGAGGACGCCTTTAAGAGCTTCTCGGACCGCATAGATGGCGGGTTTAATGCCATGGAGGAACGGATGGAGTCATCCGATAGATCCATCCAAGGTCTGGTCAGACGGTTGGATACGATGTCACACGGAGACCCTCCTAGAGTGGCCCAAGGCCCACCCACACCTGCTCAGGCGGCTGCCCAAGGCCAAGCCATTCCCATAGCCCAGGCCCAGCCTGCCCTTTTGGTCCAGAACCGCCCGCACATGCTCCTCAGCCACCACAAGCTCCTCCACCCGTCCCTCCTCGGGTCCCCGAACTACCGCGCCGTGACCTTGGTCTCGAGGACTGTGGGTCCGACAATACCTACGAGGGGTATGGTCAACGCCGTCGTGGCCTTCAGCCACAAAGAGATGAGGATGACGATAGGGTCCTTAAGACCGTGCGAGTGGACCATCCCATTTTTTACGGGTCTTTGGATCTGAAAGTCTATTTAGAATGGGAGTTCGGCATGGACCGATACTTCAATTGGTATGATATGTTGGAGCGTTAAAGGATCCGATTTGCTACCATGAAACTCATGGGACAAGCGTAAACCTATTGGAAGAATGTAGAGAGCCTGTTATTTCAGCGGCTAGAGCCCCCGATTGATACATGAGGCGAGATGAAAATTATGCTTCAGCTCTTTGCCGATTTCTCAACCGCGCACGTCTGACGCTTCCCTCGTTAGGGACGACCGCGAGATTGCTTAGAGTCCGAGGATCGCATATCCATTTGGAGTCGAGTCGCGTGTCTATCCCGCATCACGACCCAAATAGAGTTGGGCAAGAAAGGGGTCGACTCCCTGCTGTCCAACACTGCGAGTTTTTTCTTAATTCATTCTGCATTGATCCTTCATTGTGCATCATGTTGCCATGATTTTTGTTGTCTTAAATAGTTCAGAAATGGGACCATTGCAGCAGTCCTTGAGAGTTTATTGGTCCTTTTGTTTATGCATTTCATTTGTTCATTTTTTGTTTTTGTGGTCAACATTATTCAGTCCTTCAATTCTTTTATTAACTGCATTCCTGACGGAATTTTGGCAGCACCTCCCCCGGACCTGGGATGATTGGGGGGTGTTGAGTGGGTACTCATCCACAGAAGATCTAAGATGGCCCCGAAGTAATATGGATGCGCACAAGAGCGGCAGCATCCGTGAAAACACTGTTGAAATGCCTCGCAAAACAAACGGGGAAAATTGATAGCATGAACCCTTTGGAGCTCAAAAATGGTAGCACTACTCACGGGGCTTGGAAACCCACTAAGATCTAGGCACCGGCTTCACTGAGTAGTATGCTGCTGGTTAAGGGAGAGAGGGAGCTGTTGGCTCTGTTGGGCAGAGCATGAGTAGAAAGGGAGAGCGACCAGGCCACCTTATGATGTAGGAGTGACCAGCAGGGAGGAGGTGCATTGTCTGGTATGGGGGTTGGGCACCGGTAACATTTGAGCCTTAGCTGTGACTTGGAGGAGCTTAGGTGCTAGCCTTGTCATGCCAAGTTGCTCATGGTGAAAGAGAAAGGGGAAAGACCACGGAGGTGCAGAAGAAGTGGGGGATAGCGTCGGGGAGCTATTCTTCAAGGGGCTAGCCTCAGAGCCACACCCATAGCACTGGATGAGCCCAAAGCCTCTTCCTAGAGAAGCTCACTCGTGCACTCTTACTATGAGAACCATTTAACTATTCGAAGGAAAACTCAGATCCGATGGGGGAACTTGTTATGCTCAGGAGCATACGGTAGAGACCACATAGAATGTAAGGAAACGAGCTATGCGAATAAAAGGGAAACATGCATTTTGAATGTAGAGGCTCTGGAATATTTTCCCTTTTTATTCTCCTTTGAACAGAGGACATGGAAGCACATACATGATGAGAAACAAGAAAGAACAGAACAAAGCTGGAGAAGCAAAGAATACAACGGGGAGAGGGGGAAGAGGAGGATCACTGGCTCTTCTTTTCACCCCCCTCCCCATTATCTTCTCACCTCTCTCACTCTCACTCTTCTTCTCTTTGGAGGCTCACCCACCCATAGGACGGTCACAGACGAGCTCCTTACCCTCACTCTTTTTTTTTGCTTCTCACACACAGGTGCCTACGCTCTCTTCTTCTTTCTTTGTCTTCTCTTTTCGCTTCATCCCCGGTCCCTCTCCCTTAAGTCTCTCCCTCTTCTTCGGCCACAGGCCAATTTATAGATGTAGACGTGAATTTCCCTTTGTTACGTTCGAAGGCCCGGGTCTTCTGCGTGCCGTGCAGTACCCGCTGGACACCACGTCGAGCAGCAGTCTCGAAGATGAGGCCACCAGTCCCTGCAGATTTTTACCGGGAATGGGAAGATTACGCTGGCCTGCTTCATGCGCTGTCGAAGGAAGCTTGCGGTGGTTGCCATTTTAGGGGGGCCTAAGCCCCATAGCCTTTAATTCTCGTAATGGAGAGGCCTCTGCTATCGGCTATGGCTGGTTTCTGCTAGCTAAACATTCTGCTGACATTTAAACATGAGCCTGCCGGTTAAATAATTCCCTGCCAGTTAACAGAGTTCCTGCCGGTTAAAATGCCTACTGCCGATTATAGCTCCGGGTTGCTGCTTAATGGGAGAAGCTACTGTTTGATGCTAATTCTACCAGATAAATGGCCCAGGGGCCTACTGGTAAAGGGCTTTGGAAATGGCCTTGCCTTTTATAGAGAAGCGTAAAGGCCCTTGCTACTACCGTTTAAAGGAGTGTGGCTACTACCGCTTTAAGAGAAGAAGAAAGCTCCCCCTTCCCTTGCCGGTTAAGGCCCTTAGAACGGTCTGCCAGCCTACCGGTCATGAGTTGTGTAGGGAGAAGAGGGAAAGCCTACTGGTTATATGGTTTGGAGGGCGGCCCTACCGGATAATTCCCCATTCTGTTGGATAAGGGAGCTCCTACCGGTTAACGGGGGAGCTTTCCCCTTGCCGATTAAGTGGCTGGGAAGGGGGAGACGGGGAGCTGCTCAGAGGTGAACTTGGCCGTACGCGTAGTGCGCCCAGGCGTGGAGGAACTGGGCTGTGTCAACACCATCGCAGAGGCAGTGGCTGAAGCCCAAGCATAGGATCATGCCGCCGCAATTGAGATTGGTCACTTGGACAACAAGTGGAGGGACAGCCACGAAGCTCTGCGCTTCCACTCGGTACACGAGCTTCCTTCACGACCTATTAGGCCTGGCGGAGGCCTCAAAGAACTCCTTGGCCGTGAGATCCACGGACGCCTCGGTGAACACGGTGCCCTCCCCATTGCAGTTGACCACCAGCTTCTCTTCTGTGGCCTTGCCTTCATCGCTGCCAGCGCAGCCGCCCGCCCATAGCCTTCCCGCCAGCCAGTAGTAGTCCTCGAGCACCCTGGCAGGGGAGGCCCTGAGGGCCTCCACACTCATGGAACCCTTGTACAGGTAGAGGTACTCGATGGAGAACCTAAGGAACTTCTAGTCATTGAGGTTGGACAGGTACAGTGCGTGTCGTGGCGGGTTGCACTTGGGGCTCACAAGGGTGGGCTCCCCCTCGTAGTGGCAGTCCAAGATTTGTATGCTCTTTACCATGGCCTCTTCCCCTTGGCTCCCTCCTACTCACAACCACCATGGGAGGATTGAGTTGTTGGGGGACTGGTATATATATTGAAGAAGAGGAGAGCACAGTGTGTGTGTCAGAGAGAGAGAGAGAGCACTCGCTGGAGAAGGGAGAACGTGATTCCTCCATTGCCGATTAAACGGTAGGGTCTACTGGCGGAAAAGGGTGGAGAGCCTGTTGTCGGTTAAATGCTATTGAGGGGGTAGCCTGCAGTTTGAAGCCTTCAAGGGGGTGCTTCTAAGCGCGTGAGGGGAGGCTCGCCGGTTATCCCGCACGAGTTGGCTTGTTACCGAACACCCAAGGAAGCCTACTAGTTAATGGGTACACAGGGGAGGACGCACCGATAAAGTGGGTAAAGACCCCTGCCAATTAAAGCTTCTCTTGCTGATAAAAGCCGTTGAAGGGCTGCTGTCGATTAAGTGGGCACGGGGGATGTGCCGGTTGTGGCCTATAGAGAGGATGCCACCGACAAAGAGGGCCAGGGGCCCTGCCGGTTATGTTAGCCCAAGAGGGCTGCCGTTTATGCTTTTGTTTGTTGGTAAAAGATAGCCGATCAAATGCCCTCATGGGGCTACCGATAAAAGGCCGGAGATGGGGGTTGGCGATTTTGGCATTTTCTATTTCTTCTTTCTATTTCTTTACTTCTTTTCTTTTCTTATTCTTTTTGACGTCCCTGCCTCCACACTCTGGGCTATACCTTCGAGGACGCTGGGACCTCGCTCAATTTTGTATTCAATTCATCCCTTGGAATGCAAATTTATGATGGCCCAGTGCCGTATATAGGATTCGGCACCACCATCACCAGGGTTGAAATTTGGCCTCTGGGGACTCTTCCTTTGTTTCTTCTTCTTCTTTTTTCATCGATGTCAAACGGCTAACTAAAGCTTGCTGCTGTGGCCGTGAAAATTTTGGGTGTCCATATTATCTTAATTCTTCTCTTGTAGACTTCAATGGCGAACCACCTGTTACATGGCATACTTGATGCCAACAAGCTTACTGGTCTAAACTATAGTGACTGGCTCAGGAACTTGAGAGTTTTTCTCACTGCTGAGAAGATAGCCTATGTTCTTGACCGGTTTGTGCCTCCTCTTCCTACCTATGATATTGAAGAGGGAGAGATTATTGCTTATGAGAAGCATAAAGATGATGCCACCCTTGCCTAATGTTATATGATTGCCTCTATGACTAATGAGTTACAGAGGCAGCATGAAAAGATGGATGCTAGATCCATTTTGTTTCATCTTGAGGAGCTCTTTGGAGCTCAAGGTCGAGCAGAAAGATATGACATATTTAAAAGTCTATTCGGGGCAAGAATGTCTGAGGAAATATTTATGCAGATACATGTTCTCAAGAGGATTGAGTGGATAGAAAGATTGACGGAATTGGGATTCGATATGAATAAAGATCTTTGTGTCGATTTAATTCTGCAATCTCTCCCTGGTTCTTTTTCCCAGTTTATTGTAAATTTCAGCATGAAAAAAACAGAATGCTTTCTGGTAGAGCTTCTAAACATGTTGAAGATTGTTGAGAGCACCATGAACAATGGGAAAGGTGTTGTGATGCTTGTTGGTAAGACCAAAGAGAAGAGGAAAAGTTAATAGGCCTTTCAGAAAAATAAGGTAAAGAAGAAGGCAAAACAAGTAAAGGTTAAAAAGAAAGAAGAGGCTAGCAAAGACAAGGGCCAATGCTTCCATTACCATAAGGATGGCCACTGGAAGAGGAACTGTAAGTTATACCTTGCAGAGAAAGCAAAGCCGAAGCTTGGAGAAGCTTCAGGTATATTCATGATTGACCTTAACTTGTCATATAGATCCACATCAAGAATATTAGATATTGGATGTGCATCTCACATCTGTAATGATTTGTATGTTCTGACAAGCAATAGGCGACTGAACAATGGAGAGGTTGACTTATGACTAGAAAATGGAGAAAGAGTTGGTGCACTTGCTGTTGGGAGTGTAAACCTCAAGCTTTCCTAAGGAGCTACATTAGAGTTAACAAATTATTATTATGTCCCTTCGATAATTAAGAACATTATTTCCATATCATGTTTAAATAAATGTGTATTTATTGTAAGTTTTGGGAATAAGGCTTGTTCTTTATTATTAAATGGTGAATTGTTTGCAAGTGGGAACTTAGTAAATGGTTTATTTTTACTACATATGGATACTCTTGTTATGTGTGTGGATGGACCTCTTAAGAGGAAATGGAATGATGTGAATCAAGCAAACTTTTGGCACTTATATGCTCAGGCATATAAGTGAGGAAAGATTGAAAAGGTTGTGCAAAGATGGACATATTGATTCATTTGATTATGAATCCCTTACAACCTGTGAATCTTGTCTCATGGGAAAAATGACAAACTCTCTATTTATTGGACATGGAGAGAGAGCTGGTGAGTTTGTAGAACTCATACATTCTGATGTATGTGGACCTATGTCCACTCAAGCCAAAGGGGGTTACTCATACTTCACTTCTTTTACTGATGATTTCTCTAGGTACAATTATGTGTACTTGATGAAGTATAAATCTAAACCCTTCGAGAAATTTGTGGAGTTCAAGAATGAAGTAGAAAAATAAACAGAAAAGGGTATTAAAACTCTTCGATCTGATCGAGGACGGAAATACTTGAGTATAAATTTCACACAATACTTAAAGGAAAATAGAATATTATCTCAGTGGACTCCTCCTTACACACCTCGATTGAATGGTGTGACAGAAAAGAGTAATTGTACCTTATTAGATATGGTGCGATCAATGATGTGCTTTGCTAGATTGCCCTTGTGACTCTGGGCTATGCCCTAGACACTGCTGCTCACTTACAAAATAAAGTCACGTCTAAGTCAGTGTCTTCCACTTCATATGAGATATGAAAAGGAAAGAAACTAAACCTTAAGAATGTTAAGGTCCGGGGCTGTCCTGCCCATATTAAAAGGCACAATTCCGATAAACTGACATCCAAGACTAAAAAATATAGGTTTGTGGGATATCCTAAGGAAACTTATGTATATTATTTCTACCAACCTAGCGATTAAAGGGTGTTTGTAGCTATCCGAGCTGTATTCCTAGAGGAAGAGTATATCCTTGAAGAAAAGAGTGGGAGCATGATATAACTAGAAGAGGTTCTAGAACTACAAACTAGGACTACATCATCTCAGGAACCAGTTCCAGTTGACGCACAAGCTATGTGAAGGTCTCGCCATGTAAATGTCTGACCAGATAGACATGTGGGACATATCTCTGATGGTGAGAACAAGACACACTATAATGAGGATGATGATCCTAAGACCTATAAGGAGACAATTAGTGGTATTGACTCCTAGAGATGGCAAGAGGTCATGAAATAGGAGATGGACTCCATGTACTCCATCCAAGTTTAGAAACTTAGTTGATCCACCTGAGGGTATTGTACCTATCAGATGCAAGTGGATATTTAAAATAAAAGTTGGAACAGATGGAGAGGTTGATACCTATACGACAAGGTTGGTTACGAAGGGTTACCATCAAAGACAAAGAGTTGACTATGACAAGACCTTCTTACCAATTGCCATGACTAAGTCCATCAGGATTTTACTTGTCATCACGGCATACCATAATTATAAGGTATAGTAGATGGATGTGAAAATTTCTTTCCTCAATGGATACCTTGAGGAAGAGGTATATATGATATAGCCTGAGGGATTCATATTCAAGGAGCACCCAGATAAGGTATGCAGGCTGCTGAGGTCCAGTTATGGATTGAAGCAAGCATCCGACAGTTGGAATTTAAAATTTGATAAAGCCATCAAGTCTTATGACTTCGTTAAGAACGAAGATGAGCAGTTTGTGTACAAGAAAATGTGTGATCGTGTAATCACCTTCTTGGTGCTATATATCGATGACATACTACTCATTGGGAATGATGTAGGTATGTTGTCATCAGTTAAAGCCTGACTGTCTAAGCACTTCTCCATGAAGGATTTGAGAGAAGCATCCTATATATTAGGGATCAAGATCTATGGAGATAGATCAAATAGGATGTTAGGCTTGTCCCAATCAATGTACATAGATTCCATCATCAAAAGGTTTGGCTTGAAAAACTCCAAGGGAGGTCTCAAACCGATGAGATATGGAGTCTATCCCTCTAAAGAAATGTCTCCTAAAACTCTTGAAGAGAGGGGGCGCATGAGCATGGTACGTTATGTTTATGCCATAGGGTCCATCATGTATGCCTTGTTATATACAAGGCCTGATGTTGTGTATGATCTAAGTGTTACGAGTAGATTTCAGGCAGATCCATATGAGCAACATGGATAATTATGAAGTGTATCCTCAAGTACTTGTGAAGGACTAAGGATATATTTTTGGTTTATGGAAGAGAGGACTTAAAACTTTGAGGTTATACTGACTTGACTTTTTAGTCTGATAAAGATGATAGCAAGTCAACTTCGGGGTATGTGTTTACCCTAAATGGTGGGGCAGTAAATTAGAAAAGTTTCAAACAAGACACCACTGCTGATTCTATGACTGAGGTTGAGTACATTGCTGCTACCGAGACGTCCAAAGAAGCTGTCTAGATGAAGAAGTTGATCGAAGAGCTTGGAGTTGTTCCAAGCATCTCTGATCCGATCCCCTTGTTATGTGATAATAATGGGGCGATTGCACAAGCAAAGGAGCCGAGGTCTCATCAGAAATCGAAGCATATTCTACGACGCTACCATCTGATCAGAAAGATCATAGCTAGAGGAAATGTTGTTATTAACAGAGTATCGTCCAGTGATAACATTGCAGATCCACTAACAAAGCCACTGACTCCAAGTGTTTTTGAGCGTCACTTAGGGTTGATAGGGATCAGATATGTGGGTGATTGGCTTTAGTGCAAGTGGGAGATTGATAGAAATGTATGCCCTACAAGCCAATCACATGAGATGTGATGGTGACATTTCTTGTAATATCTCATTCATATTTATGTTAATGTCATTTATTCGTTGCATTTAATTTGTATTAATAATATGAATGTAATGAAGTCCCTAAACCTTTGCAATGATAAATAGATGTTTCGATGGGATCTTGTTGATTTTATTTTCTCTTTTGTTTGTTAAAATTTATTTTTATTGGGTTTATTTGGTTTATTTACGCGTCGATCAACCAATTAATTAATCGGTAATTAACTGACTGATTGACTGCGCAGGCGTGCCAGTCACGTAAGTGACGAGTTTATTGTGCGCTCATTCTGACCCGTGTCGGGCGAGAGTGAGGTTCGGTCGGGACCAACAGTCCGCCATACCATAAAGGCTATGGCGTTAATTACATCCCCCACGAGGAGGGAAAACCTTTGATTAATTACCGAGATAATGGGCTGTCGAGGCCAGAATAAGGAATGCAAAGGATGTGAACGATCATGCAAGATATTATAATCTACCATGCACGGTTTATTAGGGCAGAACCCTCAATACATGGCGGAGGATATAGGTCCGAAGACCGCCATCATGCATGGCAAGAGTTTCCCGTCGGGTGTTGCCCGACTTTTTGCTAATGTCATTTGATATACCGAGGGACCGCGCACTCAAGCATACATTGATGCGGCATGAATGCTTAGACTGAAACATGACAATGAAGCTATGGAATTAGCCGATTCAGGTTTAGACAAACCAATTCACTCAATTTATTGATTAAATGGTTTATTTAATTCTATCATTAGCATTAGAAATCACCTCGGAGGCGAAGAGAGGGTTGAAACGGCCCGACGACGCGATTCGGAACGAAACTGGCGCGGTACGCGTAGGTATAAAGCTTAAAACGGCACAGGAACCGTAAGAAAAGGTTAAAACGGTGCCACGGGGCGTAGGTGTAGGGGGAGGCCTTAAAATGGCGCACCGTAATAGGGCGCGCCGTTTTAAGGCACGCCATATTATGGCGCGCCGGTTACCAGTGGCGGCGGTTTAGCCCCATTTCACCGAAAAATTGAGGTTTTATTGATTTATTTTTGGACTTATTAAAACATTTTGGAAGATTTTGGAAGTTTATTGAGTCAGCCATTCATCGGATCGGTCCCGGGCCGTCTGGAAGTCGGGTCACAGGCTCGCACGAGGTTCATACTCGAGCACGGCGATCATTCCGAACGAGGCAAGTTTATTAATTTTAGAATTATTAAATGGTTTATTAACTTATTCGCACTGAAAATATGGTAGCATCTCCCCATCCCGGAGGATTGTCAGGGAGAAGCGGGGAAGTACTCACGTGGCGGAGTAAACCCCTAAGGGCCGGGTGGCACAACGGCGGCCGACAAACCCGAACAGATAGGAAAACCCCAGGGGCTAGCCTACTAGGGGCACCAAGTCCGTGGGTGGAGAGTAGACGGATAGCGTGACTCATAGCTAGAGCGAAGACCCCGAGGGCTAGCCTACGAGGGGCACGCGACCTGAGTCGGTACCACGTCCAAGTCGGGATGACCGATAGAGAGGGAATACTTCGAGGGCCAGCCTACGAGGGCACTCATCTCACGGCCACCACATGGCCCACTAAACTCACGGGTAGACGTCTGCGTTCTGGAGACTACGATCACCGTTCCCTCTTGACTAATCGAACAGTGCGAAGAGGAGAATGGGTTATGGATTTTGGACGCAGGTGACCAAGGGTATATACACAAGTACACCCCCCAACCACCATACCCGCAGAACAAGAGATGGAGATACCATAGCATATATCATCAGAAACGGAAGCCCCGGGGAAGAAGGTGAATGGTTGCTGTAGCCCATGGAGTCCAAGGGCATGCCGGTGTCGGAGGAGATGAAAGGCAAAATCATTCGCATGGGGTGAAGGCGTAAACAGAGGAGCCAGATGTCAACAAAGGAAGATGCATACGGCGCCGTAATGCTCGAATATGCTTCAGTCATTACCTTAAGCATAGTGGATGAGGATGCTCATATGTGAGGCATCCTATCACGGTGCTGACACTATTGCGTGGCGCCGTTTAACTAGCCAGGGGAAAAAAGTGCAAGAGGAAGAAGAAGAGGTGATGCGACGGAACAGGGACGACATCGTTCACACACCATCCATGCATATATATATTTCATTCATGAATAACTAGAAACGAGCTACAGTGTTTGATGCCGGCGTTGTCGCTCGGACATCGTTTACATCACCCTGCGGGAGGGATTGCATAGAGGATGAGAAACTCGGCAAAAGTGGTGAGAAAGGGGGAGGAAGAAAGACTCATATCATCGCCTCCCTCCCCCTCTCTCACTTACATTATGGTTGAAGAAGAAAACATGCGACGGAAGATCGATGGGAGACACCGTGACCCACCTATGGAAGCAATAGAGGAGCTCTTCTTCTCCGAGCCCGGTGGACTTGTGCACAACAGAGGATGACGGTGGCATGGTAAAGGACTCTCAAAGAAAGCCTTCCTCCCCACGAAACCTAACCCTCCTCTCCTCTAATTGTTCGTGGCTCTTCGGCGATCATGACCTCTCTCTCCCCCTATTTTTTTTAATTTCTCTTCTAATTCCCTTCCCCTTTTAGTTGGCCGAACAAGGTGTTTATATAACACCAAGTTCATTGGTGCCACGGAGGGGCGCACCGGGGAGGATGGCTCCGGGGAAGCGACCTCCATGAACCATCTTTGCGCATCGTTATTGACGGCACCGTCTAAAGGGCGCGCCGGTGAAGAAGGGCACCGTATTAGCCTCGTTCGGCTGCCGAGGGATAGTTGATGTGTCCGGGGATGATTCCGGAGGCCACCGTTGGCCATTCCTCTTGCCACGGTCCTTAAAAAACCTTGATGGGGCACTAATGAAGCTCTCGGCACGACGTACAGCCTTAATCCGAACTCCATGTGTGCTTGGCTTGAGCACACGGGTTTTCTGCTGACACGGCACGTGGCACTGCAATATGTGCTTTCGGCCCAGCCTTGTCAATGCTCAAAGCTTCTTTGTAGGGTGGGATAACACCCGGGATGGTTCCGCCTCAACTGGGTGATCATTCGGTCGCTAACGAACCCAATATAGTGAGAAGCCGAACCCGTGTGGGGTGATCGGGACCTTCTGCTGCCAGAGCCTCCGGTTCCTTGTTATGAAGGGCCGATGGCATTCTTCTTCCTCAGAAGAGTCTTCATTCAGGCGGCGAGCCACCGGGTAGACCATCGTCCTTGGTCGGGCGACGGGTGTAGGGTAGCGACACGACGGAGTCGATGCCGGATCATTAAGCAGGCTTGGTCGCACTGCCGGTTGATTGTGGATTCTTCTTGACTCTCCCAAGGCGAAGTCCCCGGTGTTCATTCCAGGTGACTTGAGGCTCTGGCAGCTTGAGAAGTCTTCAGCAGGTTGTTCTTCATCGGCTTCTGTGCTTTAGTAGGCCGTATCATTCGTCTTTGCGGCTCGATCACCGTTCATCACATTTTTAGTACCAACAAATGCCCCCCAGACGTGGGTGTTGCAAGCGAGGAAGGAGTGCAGCAGGATCGACAGATGAGCTTCATCCGGATTGATCTCCTCTGGTGACGAAAGCTTGGAACGACACTTAATTCTGGTGTTGGATGCTGATCCGGTGCGGTCGGAAGCTTGAACGGTGCCTTTTAAAACGGCGCGCTCTTGGCATTGTTGCTAAAACGGCGCCGTATGAAACGGCGCGCCCTTTTGCATTGGGTTAAAACGGCGCTGGGCAAACCGGCACGCAAATGGGTTAAAACGGCGCACTCCGGGGCGCGCCGTATTAAGGGGGGGTGAAACCTCACTATAAGAGGTTTTCATCCTTTGTAAATTTTTTCATCACTATTCATTTGGCAATTTTTTTCTCTCTCCTCATTCCTTTGCACCGCAGAGAGCGAGCGAAACGAGTTTAGTGGGTGAGTTGAGTTGTTTCATTCAGGTTTTAAACCCAATCTTCGGGCCCCAAGAGGCTCCTAGCAGGACTTGTCCTTAGAGCTAAATCCCCCGAGTGTCCCATTTGGCCTTGGCTTAATGCCTATGGCTGCTTTTAGGGGCCGCTCCTTTGGTGGATGGCTTTCGCTTCTTTTTGGCAAACTTCTTGGCTAGGGAGACTCTGCCGAAATTTTATCAGAAATCTTGCTTCAATTAACTGACTTCTGACTTTGCTTATTCTTTTCTGGATGCTGTCTTGCAGATAACATGGCATCCAGTTATTCTTCCTCTGCGTCCCGCGTTGTTGTGACATGGGAGACTGTTCACTCCCTGGATCGAGGGTTCAGGCGAGTGGCCGTGGTTGCAGAATCTTCAGACTCAGAGATTGACACTGTGGATACCAGCCGCCTGATGATTTTGGACGGTAATCACTTTAAGTATGAGCGAGGGATGGCGTCAGACTGGACCACCCCAAGGACAAGCACTTGATGGACTTCATCAGACGCTTCAACCTTCGCGGGAAACGTGATATAATTCTCGTCCGTCGAGTTGAGGGAGCCTTGTTAGCGGACAGAGATAGTCTGAACAAGTCAATCATTCGGGGCATGCCCATATATCTTCCCGGAGAACTTAGAAAATGGGGTGCCGTCCTCGGCCTGCAGGAGCTAACTCCGGAGATCGGGCTACTGACAAGAGCGCCGCAGTTTACGCCAGCCCGATGGAACGAGACTACCGGGCGCGTTGATAGAGAGAAGCCCATATACGGTTTATTCCTCGCCCCACTGAAATGGGGGTATCGAGATGAGCCTTTTCTTCTGGACTGCCTGGCAGTCCGCTTCAAACATCAGATCTCCGTGGGATGGTTCGGAGAGCTTAAAGCTACTGACGCTCACACTTTCAGGTCGGGGGCTGTTGAATTCACAAACTATGTGCTACGGCAGTAGGCTCCAATCCTGGTGCACACCGGTGTTTATCAAAGCGTATATGCTTCTTGGTACCGATATCCAATCTCCCGAGGCCTGTGCTGCGGGATGATCAAAGTCTTCTGCCTGGAATACAATGCTTTCTATACTGCAGAGGGAGAGACTTCGCTGGATCTCTGGAGTCTGTCCCAGCTGAGCGGCTTGCTAATAGATGGGGAGCCATATGAAGAGGTTTGTTTTCATGATTGGCTGAAGGACCAGACGGATGGCGAATGTAGATATTTCACAGGTTTCGCCTATCGCTATTTGATGAAAGCGTACCGTACCCTGCTGCGTTTAATGCTTGATTCGCGGGAAGCGCGGAAGCCCGGTGAGAAGAGGCGCGTGCGGATGGGCACGTGGCTTCAATATTTCTTTGGTTGGGAGCAGCAATATGAAGACTTCCCCACAGTTGCTCCGACAGCAGTGAAGCGAAAGAAGAGGGCCCGTCGCCAGACAACCTTCCCCACCACTTCAAGGAGAGGGTGACAAGGGGGCCCAAACCCTACAAGAGTTAACGTAGTCACGCACTTGTGGACGCATTTATTTTATTTGGTTTTTTTTATTTATTTATTTATTTATTTGGCGTGCCAGTCACATGTGTGATGATTTCATTGTGCGCTCGATCTGACTTGATCAGTCGATTGTGAAGTCCGAGTCGGGACCAGAAGTCCGCTATACCATAAAGGCTATGACGTTAATTACGCCCTTCCTAAGAAGGACAACCCTTGATTAAACGCTAAAAGTAGGAGGCCTCGAGAGGCAAACATATATTCATGTGCAGAAATGGAACTTCATACCGAAGCCAGAAAGGCGGGCAAGATAATAACACCAACCGTAGAAGCAGACAATATCGTTAAGTCAGCAGTTCAAAGACCGGGCTAAGGGGGGAAGGGAAAATTTCAGTCACAGGCAGACTGGGCCGTGGCCATGATGGGGGTTCAAAGCATCGATCGATATTTCGACAGCATTTCCCCTTAATCTGGATTATGCCCAGGGGGAAATAGACTATCACCCACGGAGTGCCGGTATGAAAGCCAAGAGAGAGAGAAGTGTTGAACTTCCCGAATCGCGTATCTGCCATGGGGCAATGCTTGATATTCCCTATAGAAGCCGGCGGCACTCATGCAGTGGCAGAGCCCTCCCGAGCTAAAGGGGTTATTCATGAACCCGATGCGGGACGACGGAAAACGAGCAAACGCTAAATGTTGCGCCCTCGCACGCGGATCGACCTGCGCGGTCAGGTCGCGGGGATCGACCTGCCCAGTCAGGTCACGGGGGTCAAGGGGGCAGCGCCCCTTGCGGGGGTTTGGCCAAGGGGGCTTCTCGGCGTGAGGGTTCCCGGCGCGCTCAGGGCCACGCCAAGAGCCATGGCGCCGAGAGAACGTTGGTATTCTGGCGCCGTGAGGACCCGAAAGGGGTTCCGGAGGCTCTGTTTTGGGTTTCTTGGCGATTCAGGACAAGTCGGCTAGGTTCTGTGAAGTCAAAGTGGATCAGTTCATCAAATCTGAGCTGGATTAGATTTGGGCTTTACAGAAGCATCAGGATAGAAGAGGGATTTAGGAAGACCAGGGTCGAGGGAAACCCTGTCACTATTATCATGCAGAGCCCGGGGGATAACCTGATATCGACTTTCATCTCCTGAGAGAATTTTGGCAGCACCTCTCCTGGACCGAACATTTGCCAGAGAGTGGTATAGGCTAACATCCACGGAGTGCCGGGATGAAAGCCGAAAAATGAGCGAGCACTAAGGCTCGAAGAGACTATCCATGTTTCTAGCATCGGTCACTATCCCCCTTATCGGAGACTGACGAAACTCATGTAGAGACAGGGCTCGTCAGACCCACGGGGTGGCATGTGAATCCTGTTAGGGACTTCGGAGTATAGGGGAGGTCAATCCCCAATTGATTTACCCCCTGGGGTACATATGACGACTCACGAACACCCCAGAATAAATGGATGAAGTGGCCAAAGGAGTGGACAAAGGAGAGGCTCTCAGCATGGTTTTCATTAGCAAGAAGATGGCTCTCGGCGTGGGATTATAGTTTGGCCAAGGGGTTCTCAGCATGGGTTTACAGGTTGGCCAAGGGGGCTCCCGGCACGGGTTTACATTGGCCAGAAGGGGTGCTCTCGGCATGGGTTTAAATTGGCCAGAGAAGGAAGGAGGGAGGCTCTCTTTCTCTGTTGATCTCTTCTTTTTTTTTTGGTGGAGGAGTCTCTCTCGAAGCCCCTGTTTCTTTTCTATCGCGTTCTTTTCTCTTTTTGTTGCCCCCCAGCCAGCCCCCCCTTTCTTGTGGGAGAAGTAATGGGTTTTTATAGGGCCATGTTCACGGTGATGGCATTCGGCGTGCCTGCAGCACTAGTTCCCGGCGCGCCCATTCGAGGGGCTTCCCGGCGCGCATGCATTCAACATCTCGGCGCAGCTTTTGGGCTTCGACAAGAAGCTCCCGGCGCCACTTTCACAGGCCCAATTAAGCCTTTTAGACTAGGGCTTTGCTAGTCCTTCAAGTACACCATTACCCAAGAGGGCCCTTCATTGACGACATATCTTGTGTCGAGATCATCTTAAGATTTCATCAGTCAGCAGGCTGGAATTTCATCAGTATTGCCATCTGAATGACGACAAAATCAGATATGGTTTCATCAGCATTGTCATCTGAATGATGTCAAGGCCGGATGTCATCTTTAACCCGGGAAGGCTTCAACAGGGCACTCAGTACAGCTCTTATTCAAATATGATAGGAGGTCTCATCAGTCAGGTGACTGTTATTTCATCGGTGCCGTCGTCTGCTAGACGACGACACTGGACATTAGCCTGACCGGGAAGAGGTTTCTGCCGGGTAGATGGTTAACGAGCTTCATCATTGATCTTTCACTGTTGATCTGATCTTCGTTTCAATTTTGTCTCTGCCATTGCTCATTTTTTAGGCGTCAACAAATGCCCCCCACCTACGGACGGCGTAAGTGCAGAATAAGCGGTACGGTGTCCGTAGGTGCATCTTTAGCTCAATGCTATTGACTCATTCTTTCAGTTATAGCTTGGCAGTATCCCCATATTGGGATTTCATCCTGGCATGATCTTCTTGGCTTGAGCCTCGATCAGTTGAACATCTATCGGCTTGGGCCGTGATCAACTGGCACATCTGAGATCGGTCGGCTTTAGGCCCCGATCAACAGCACATTTGACTTCTATCGGCTTTAAACCCTGATTGGCTGACCATCTAGCACCTGTCGGTTTTGAGCCCCGATCGGCTGTACATCTTGCATCTATCGGTTTTGAGCCCCGATCGGCTGTACATCTTGCATCTGTCAGTTTTAAGCCCTGATTGGCTGAACATCTTGCATCTATCGGTTTTGAGCCCCGATCGGCTGTACATCTTGCGTCTATCGGTTTTGTGCCCCGATCGGCTGTACAACTTGCGTCTATCGGTTTTGAGCCCCGATCGGCTGTACATCTTGCATCTGTCAGTTTTAAGCCCTGATTGGCTGAACATCTTGCATCTATCGGTTTTGAGCCCCGATCGGCTGTACATCTTACGTCTATCGGTTTTGAGCCCCGATCGGCTGTACATCTTGCATCTATCGGTTTTGAGCCCCGATCGGCTGTACATCTTGCATCTATCGGTTTTGAGCCCCGATCGGCTGTACATCTTACATCTGTCAGTTTTAAGCCCTGATTGGCTGTACATCTTGCATCTATCGGTTTTGAGCCCCGATCGGCTGTACATCTTGCATCTATCGGTTTTGAGCCCCGATCGGCTGTACATCTTGCATCTATCGGTCTTGAGCCCCGATTGGCTGTACATTTGACATCTGTCAGTTTTAAGCCCTGATTGGCTGAACATCTCGCGGATTGTACCTCCGGGTGGCTGAACATCTGCCGGATTGAAGCTCCGGGTGGCTGAACATCTGCCGGATTGAAGCTCCGGGTGGCTGAACATCTGCCGGATTGAAGCTCCGGGTGGCTGAACATCTACCGGATTAAAGCTCCGGGTGGCTGAATATCTTCTTCATGTGTTGTTATTTCCTTCGTATGGAAGAGTAGTGGTCTCAACAGCCTTTATACTGATGACCTGTGTGCAGCAGGAGAGCGTCCATCCTCTCAGGGAAAGAATGGGGGCTCGCTCCACCACGTATCGGTATCTGATGGGATTGCCTTTGCTGGGCCTGTTGGCTAGCAGAAGACATGCATCTGGAACAGACAAGAGGTCTGTTCCTCAAAGCTGACTGTGGCGATTTTCCGATCGTCCAGTGCGTGGTTCCATCGTCGACATTGGGCTCATGTCGATGCAAAGGAGTTTAAGCTTCATCAGAATAGACGAAAGGTCTAAACTGGGTAGGTTCATTGCAGGTGGGGCATGAAATGATATGTAGTTTTCATCAGGACAGACGGAAGGTCTATCCCGGTAGGGTTTCATTGTTGATCGGGCGAGGTGCCAATCGATCAATAGTTTGTTTCATCATCGATATTGGGTTTATATCGATGCAAAGAAAGTGTTATAAATTTCATCAGAATAGACGAAAGGTCTACACTGGCAGGGTTTCATCATTGATCAGGCGAGGTGCCAGTCGATCAATAGTTGGGTTCATCATCGATATTGTGTTTATATCGATGCAAGAAGAGTTTCATAAGTTTCATCAGAATAGACGAAAGGTCTAAACTGGCAGGGTTTCATCATTGATCGGGCGAGGTGCCGGTCGATCAACAGTTGGTTTCATCATCGATATTGGGTTGATATCGATGCAAAAGGTTTTATAAGTTTCATCAGAATAGACGAAAGGTCTAAACTGGCAGGGTTTCATCATTGATCGGGCGAGGTGCCAATCGATTATCAGTTGGTTTCATCATCAATATTGGGTTTATATCGACGCAAAAAGAGTTTCATGAGTTTCATCAGAATAGACGAAAGGTCTAAACTGCAAGATTTCATCATTGATCGGGCAAGGTGCCGGTCGATCAACAGTGGGACGTCGGTAGAGGCGTAGGTCTCGTCAGGATAGACGTAAGGTCTATTCCAGCATGTTTTATCGCAGGGGTGGGACTTTGCCAAGAAATGCGTAGGTTTCATCAGGACAGACGTGAGGTCTGAGCTGGACAAGCTTTAGCAGAATGGTGCTGGGTTTCATTGTCGGTGGGACGTTTTGAAAGAGGGTATGTAGGTTTTATCAGGGTAAACGTAAGGTTTACCCCGGAAGGGTTCTATCGTCGGCGGGGCGCGGAACCAGTTGACCGACAGAAGGCTTCATCAATAGAAGGGAGGTAAAGGTAGCGTGCCGGTTGGCATGGAACTTTTAAATTACCACATTACTGACCCAGGCGCCCTTTCGGGTTTTCACCGGAGCCAGCCCCCTCTTGCTTTTGCCCACGTGCCCTTTCGGGTTTTCACGTGGCGGGGTACCCGATTTTGCCTGCAGTGCCCTTTCGGGTTTTCACCACAGCTGGGTTTTGGCCATTTTTGCCCTTGTCCGGGATATCCGAACAAGACTGGCGGGGTATCTCTATTTTTCACCCCATTTTTATTTATTTATTTATATATACGTATATATATCGCTTGAATTGGGACTTCAGCACGGATCAGGCGATGTGCTGCTTCATTAGTGCATGCTCTGATCATCGGTATTGGGTATATACCGACGCAAGGATTTTATAGGTTTCATCAGGGTAGACGTAAGGTCTACACTGGGCTGGTTTTATCATTGATCGGGCAAGGTGCCGATCGACCAATGGTAGGTTTCATCACGGCGGGACGTATAGGGGTATGCAGATTTGATAGGACGGGTTTCTTTGTCGATCGGGCAGGATGCCCATTGATCAAAGGTGGGTTTCATCATCGGTATTGAGTTTATACCAATGCAAGGATCTTATGAATCTCATCAGAATAGACGTAAGGTCTACCCTGGGCTGGTTTTATTGTTGATCGGGTAGGGTGCCAATCGACCAACAACAGGTTTCATCATCGGTATTGGGTTTATACCAATGCAAAGATTTCATAGGTTTCATCGGGACAGACGTAAGGTCTAAGCCGGATAGGTTTCATCATTGACCGGGCAGTGCGCCTAATCGGTCAACAGCTGGTTTCATCATCGGTATTGGGTCTATAACGACGTAAAGATTTCATAGGTTTCATCGGGATAGACGTAAGGTCTAAGCCGGATAGGTTTCATCATTGACTGGGCAGTGTGCCAATCAATCAATAGCAGATTTCATCATCGGTATTGGGTTTATACCAATGCAAGGGTTTCATAGGTTTTATCGGCATAGACGTAAGGTCTAAATCGGACAGGTTTCATTGCTGATCGGGCGAGTGTGCCAATTAATCAGCAGCAGGTTTCATCATCGGTATTGGGTTTATACCAATGCAAGGGTTTCATAGGTTTCATCGGGATAGACGTAAGGTCTAAACGGGGCAGGTTTCATTGCTGATCGGGCGAGTGTGCCCATTAATCAGCAGCAGATTTCATCACGGTGGGACATAGTGAGACACGTAGCTCTAGTCGGAACAGATGTAAGGTCTAGACCGAACAGGTTTCTTCGCCGATCGGGCAGGGTGCCCTGTCGACCAAAGATGGATTTCATCATCGGTATTGGGTCTATACCAATGCAAGGATATCATGGATTTCATCAGGATAGACGTAGGGTCTAAACTGGATAGGTTTCATCGCTGATCGTGCAATGTGCCAATCAATCAACAGCAGGTTTCATCATCGGTATTGGGTTTATACCAATACAAGGATTTCATAGGTTTCATCAGGATAGACGTAAGGTCTAAGCCGGATAGGTTTCATCATTGACCGGGCAGTGCGCCAATCGATCAAAGCAGGTTTCATCATCGGTATTGGGTTTATACCAATACAAAGATTTCATAGGTTTCATCGGGATAGATGTAAGGTCTAAGCCGGATAGGTTTCATCATTGACCGGGCAGTGCGCCAATCGATCAAAGCAGGTTTCACCATGGTGGGACTTTGGCAAGGTATGAGGGTTTTATCAGGACAGACGTAGGGTCTGTACTGGGTGGGTTTGATCGTTGATCGGGCAAGGTGCCGGCCGATCGACGAGAAGTTTATGGCGGGAGGTGAGGCTTTCTTTGGGATTACCACATTACTGACCCAAGTGCCCTTTCGGGTTTTCACCGGAGCCAGCCCCCTCTTGCTTTTGCCCACGCGCCCTTTCGGGTTTTCACGTGGCGGGGTACCCGATTTTGCTTGCAGTGTCCTTTCGGGTTTTCACCACAGCTGGGTTTTAGCCATTTTTGCTCTTGCTCAGAATGCCTGAACAAGCCTGGCGGGGTATCTTTATTTTTTAACCCCATTTTTTTTATCTATTTATTTTCATTCTTTTATTCTCTCTTCCCCTCTCTTTGGGAGGGTGACAGGTCGGAATGCCATTAATCCGTGATAAGGAGTGGCTTGGTTAGGGCGGAGTGCCACTAGACCAAGAAAGGGTAGCTCGGCTGGGGCGAAGTGCCGCTAGACCAAGAATGAGGGTAGCTCGGCTAGGGCGGGGTGCCGCTAGACCAAGAAGAGGATAGCTTGGCTAGGGCGGAGTGCCGCTAGGCCAAAAATGGGGTAGCTCGGCTAGGGCGGAGTGCCACCAAACCAAGAAAAGGGTAGCTCGGCTAGGGTGGAGTGCCACTAAACCAAGGCAGGTAGAGCTTATCGAGGGCGAAAAGCCACTAATTGATGTGGGGTAAACACCAACGCAAAGGAGAGTAGAGCTTCATCATGCAATTCAGACGGAAGGTCTGAACTGAAGTTCGTGGATGGGGGGCTTGGATATGAAGCTGTTTGCCGGGAATGTATGTTTCATCATGAACGTTGGGGGTTTTAGCATTAATGCAAAGGAATAGAGTTTCATAATCTACCCAGACGAAAGGTCTGAATTGATTTATGGGATATGGATAGCAGCTCGAGCACGGAGCCGTTCACTAGGAATGTAGGTTTTATCGTTAATGTGGCTCTGATCCGCTGGGTATCTACATCTTTGCATATTCACTGATTCTGTTGACTTTTCTTTGGCAATCTTTGACCATTGGTCGGCTTGAGTGCCGATGGAAGATTATCTGTCAGCCTGGGCACTGATAGCTAGAATTTTGATTTCTTTTAGCTAGCCATATTGGCAATCCATATTTGTGAGCATCTGTCATCTCGAATGCTGATGGTTAGACATCTCTGGCAGTCTAGAGGCTCATCGGGCATCTATCGGCCAGGGTACCGATGGTTGAATGATTGACATATGTCGGCCAAGACGCCGATGGTTGTTGGCTTGAAAGTCAATGATCGAACCTCGACATCCGTCGGCTTGGACGCCGATGGGCATACATTTGGCAACCGTGGAAAGTGGTTGAGCATCGGTTGGCGTGAACACCGATAGTTGACATCTTGGGGCATTGTTGATCTTGTTTGCACATCTTGTGGACATTGTTGAACCTCTATCATCTTGGGCTCTGATGTATTCATCATCTTCACCTTGGAGCTTCATTAATTATATATCAGGTTGAATACCAATGTACTCATCTTATATATCCTTGACCATCGTGAAACATCTATCGGTCTGATTACCGATGTATCTATCCATCACTCATCCGAGTGCCATTATTCCTCCATCGGCTTATATGCCGACACCTTGATGTTTGATATATATATTTCTTTTAGGATCTCATCGAGCATCTATTGGCCTGAACGCTGATGGTTGGGCGAGTTTCCATCGTTCTTCATTGATCCATCATTCATTGTTCATTGCCATCTGGGCTCCCATCATTTGGATGGTCCCTGACATCAGCAGCAGACGTGCAGTGTAAGAGTTTGTGATAGGATGGCCCTTGAAGGGTCAATGCTCTAGTTTTATTCCTCATCACCATACGTGATCATTGCCCCTTTAAAGGGGTCAGCATATCCAGCGACGGCCATGCATGCCGTCATTGGCATTTCATACATTTACCCCTAGAATGGGGAACCATGTGTGTCTTACATCATTCATTTGGCTTACATTCGTCCCAAGAACGGGATACCATCAATATTTCTCATTGTTTGGCATGCATCTGCCCCCGGGATGGGGCACCATTTGGAACTTCCATCATCTCATAATCATCATTTTTTTATTTTCTTCTTTCCCTTTTTTTCTTTTTTTTTTATGCACCCCCCTCCTTAAAATGGGGTATCATCTGCATCTTCCACCATTCCGTCATCTTTACCCTTTTTTCATTTTCATTTTTTTTTGATGTGCATCGTCCCTCAAATGGGAGTACCATCTATATATATATATATATTTTATTTCATCATCTCTCTTTTCTTTATCCCTTTTTTATTCCCATGTGCCCCCAGGATAGGGTATCATCCCCATGTGCCCCCAGGATAGGGTATCATCCATACCTTTCATCATTTTTTTGTTAATACATCTGCCCCTAGGAAGGGGTATCATGGGCATCTCTTCATCATCATCATTCTCATTTTTTTTTATATTTCTCTTTTTTTTTTCTCTTTTTTTTTGTGTGTACATCTGCCCCCAGGAAGGGGTATCACTGGCATCTTTCACCATCATTCTTTTTGGCATACACCTACCCCAGAACGGGGTATCATTTGTATTGAAACTGCCCTTTAGAGCAGATCGCTCTTTGGCGGGTGTGGTGCGGCCATATCGGCTGCCTTCTTGAAATTGAGCATCCGATGGGGACGCGGTGGGTCCACTCTATATTCCCCTATCTGCAGCTCCCCTTTTTGTATCAAACTTTCTATAACATCTTTGAAGACGTAGCAGTCCTCAATAGGGTGTCCGAGCATCTGATGGTACGGACAGAAGCGAGGCTCGTCTTTCCTTGCGGCATCACCGGGCTTCTTTGGGGCCGGGAGTATGATCTTGCCATGGTGGGTGACCCATTCGAATAGGACCCGAGTCTTTTCCTTTGGAAAGGAGTAGGGTTTAGTCATTTTGCTTCTTAGGGAATGGCCTAGCTCGCCAGTCTTTGCTAGTGAAGAGCTAGCTGCCTCCTTCGCCTTTTTCTTCTCGAGAGCTTGGAAGTCGGCAATGTAAATATCTTTATGCATTGGCTGTTCACCAGCAGGCTTGCTCTTTTGTCTTAGGGCGGTAGCGGCCGGGTAATATTTCGCCAAAAAGGCCTCAATATCAGCCACAATCTCATTCAAGAGATCGAAGGACTTGACTTTGATGCCAACCAACCTTGTTAAGACTTCTGTCTTCAGGTTGCGCTTGCATATCTGGACAGCATCCTCCTGGTTTGGTGGGTGTCGACATCTGGCATAAAGGTCCTTCCATCGGTAGATATAATCCAGAGCAGATTCATCGGCCCTTTGTTTGGTCTCATACAATTCTGCCTTAGTAACTTCTCCCTTGGCAGAGTTGATTTTCATTGTTTGTTTCATATCGGGTTTACCCATCACTGCCGGAGCTGGTGAGTCGAAGTGCAAACCAGGCAGATGCAAACCCATTTCATTCAGCTTGCTCTGTAACACTTTGACTTCTTGTAGTTTTTTAGATAGCTCTGTCATCATGGCAAGGCCAAGAATGTTGCCCCCGGCCCTAATCTTAGGAGGGACTGGCAGTACCCTATTACAGGCGCCGGACACGTCCAGGCTTTCAGAAATTACCATCTTGGCCCTCGCCCCCGCATATGGAGGAGGAGTGTGGTAGCATGCTTCTTCTTCTGGTAGCGGGAGGTGCCCAGGCTTCTTGCTGGTTTCATCATCAGGACAGGAGGCTGAAGCTTTGGCTTGCTCTGACCTTATCGGCATGAAGCATATCTCTTCATCATCCCCTTCGGAAGTCTGGCCATCGCCGGGTAAAACTGACAGCATGTTACAGGAGAAGACTTTGTCCCTCCTTGTGTTTATTTGCATCTGCTTTTCCTTCCTTTCAGCGGTCGACATCTGCACCCATAACGGGTCATCTAGCACATCTGGCATTTTTGATTTATCTTTCATCTTATTCATCAGGCCTGGGGATTTGACACGCTCCCACATGATGGGCTCATCGGTGTCTGTTTCTTTCATCATTTCTTTGGGCGATTGCCAGTATAGAGATACCATATTGACTGCTCTTTTTAACTCAGGCAACTCATGCAGGCATGGAGGGTCCACTCTATACTCACCCAGTTCGAGTTCCCCTTTTTTAATCATTCTTTCAATAATATCTTTAAATACATAGCAATCTTCAATGGGATGACCCAATGCTTGATGATATGGGCAGAAGCGGGGGTCATCTTTTCTTTTGGCATCATCAGGTCTCTTTGGATCCGGAAGGATAATCTTCTCAAATTGGGCCGCCCATTCAAACAGGAGCCGTGTCTTTTCCTTAGGAAAGGAATAAGGCTTGCTCATCCTGGCTCGCAGAGCGGGGCCATCCTTCTGATCAGCCGGCCTAGTGGGAGGAGGGCGGACAACGCCTTTTTCTTTATCTTTTTGTTGCTCGAACATCTTGAAGTCTATTGTACTGACTTCTGCAGGCATGGGCCATTTATCAGCCGATCTAGTTTTTTGGTACACAGCAGTAGCAACTGAAGGACTACTGGAGAGGAAGGCCTCGACCTCCGCCGCGGCATTGTTTAGTCGGTCAAATGACCCTATCTCCATCCTGATCATCTTTTCGAGAGTCTCCCGCTGAAGATTCAGCTTGCAAATCTGGACGGCGTCCTCGTGATGTGGAGGCCGCCTGCATCTCATGGCGAGGTTTCTCCATCTTTTTACATAATCCAGAGCGATCTCATCCTACTTCTTCCTTGTTGCATATAGCTCAGCTATTGTGGTTTCTCTCTCCGTGACATGAAATCTGTCGCGGAACTTTCTTTGCATATCAGGCCAATCAACCACTGACCCGGCTGGCAGGCTTGAGTACCATTCAAAGGCCAACCCAGTGAGGGATGAGCCAAAGAACTTGAGCAGATAAGCTTCATCGACTGCTAGGTCGCCCATGATTATAGTGTAGTAGGCTATATGCTCCCTAGGGGAGCCTTGGCCATTGAATTTCTCGAACTTCGGCGGCTTACTGACACCTGGGGGTAGTCTCTTAGCAGCATACTGGGGAGGATACGGTACCTTGTACACATCATAGGTACCAGCATCACCACCAGTCTTTTCTGACAGTTTCATTTCCACAATTCTTTCAATCATCTGTTTATGGGCTATAGCTGGATCTATATCTTCTTGAAAGAAGTGAGCTTGTTGCTGGCTGTGAGGAGTTGTCATCACAGTGGCGCGCAAGATGGGCGCGGTAGGCTGTGTCTGAGACACAGAGGGTTGAGCTGCTGTTTGCTGTGGAACAGGTTGGCTCGGTGTCTTGCTCTTATCAGCTAGGAGAGGGTTAGCTGGGATAGCCGTCTCTGCTGAGCTGGATGTATGCCCCGCAGGTTCAGCTTGCTTTGAGACTGATGTAGCTTCATGTATCTCATTGAGCTGCCTTCAGAGAGCACTGATCTCTGCTGATATCTCCTGAACATCATTTGGATCATGGGATCCAAGGTTGATGGGATTTGCATATCTTCAGAAGTCCCTTCAACATCATCAACAAGGGGATTGTCTTCATCTTCTGCTGTCACCACATTGACTGTCATAGTGGTGATCTTGCGGGCTTCATCATATTTCTTCATTTTAACTTTTGCGGCCTGGCCTCTTCTTGTGACAGGACCAGGTCTAGTCGCCAGCCTGAGCAGCTCATCTGGCTGAGTTGGCAGTACATCTTGCCCCCTGGCAAGTCCAGCCATGTTGCAGGCGAAGATTTGGAGTTTTCCCTTCCGCCTGTAGACCTTTCTTTTTATCTGGTCAGGATATCTGAGCCGGTCAAAGACCGATATTCTTTCTTTGGCTTCTTCCCTGTCCAGGTCTTCTTTGTCATATCCGGCCCTGAGGCCTTCTTCATAGTGATTTGAATCGGAGGAAGAGGCTCCGATCATTATTTCTTGAGGTGTTTCTTCCTTTTCTTCACCCCTGGTGCCCAAGGCACGGGATAGTCTTTGTTGACCCAGGGCAGAGCTCCCCAGGTAGTGGAAGTAGTCTTGGACTACTTGCTTCATCTCTTCAGAGTTGTGCCTCTGTGGCTCAGGTTGGAGTATCAGTCTGTCCTGGCTCTTTTGCTGATAAGCCAGTCTGGCCATCCGAGCATTCAAATGCTCGGCTTTGGAGTATCTGCAGATATCAGCCTGTCTGGCACGGGCTCTTGGTCTTCTTACAGTAACCACAGTGACTGGTTCACTCACATCGCCAACTTGGCAGCAGTTGGCAGCAGCATCATAGATCCTCCTTTCCCATTTTCTGCCCCCTGCCCTGGAACGGGTGACAGTAAGGTATTCCTTCTTCTCATCCCTTCTGCCCCTCATCACGGGGCGAGCAGTAGTCAAATCTCTTTCTTCATCATTTCTCTCATCTCTTTTGCCCCAGGCCTTGGGGCGAGCAGCAACAGCATTTCTTATCTCTTTTCCCTCTCTTCTTCGGCCTCCTGCCCTGAAGCGGGCAACAGCATTTTCAGCAGCCTTCTCCTCATCTCGAGCTGGAGCCCAGCTCTGAATCCTCTTCGGTCGCCAGACCTGTTTGTATTTTGCTGGCTTGGGTGCCAGTGGCTTCTTCTCATTAGCCTCCCAGTTGGCCTACCTGGTGGCCAGAGTCTGGAATCTGTTGGTAGTGGGCACCATCGGGACGATCACGTCCGGGTTGACCGCCCTTGGGCAACCATTCATGTTTGCCCGGACACCTCTAATCATCATGGTCTTTCCGGAGTTGGAAAGACGACGGTCAACAGCAACATACCGGCCCCTCCAGTTGGTCCTTCTCCCCTTCTGAGCAGCAGCAGGGACCATGTCCCTTTTTTGGACATGATGGACGTAGCAGGCGATGGCCGTGGGGGCCGTGTTCTCTGGTAAGATGTTCTTCTGGTCAGTGATCTTCACTGGGGCACTTGCAGCAGTGCCTTGCTCATTGTCATCGACCTGCAGAAGGTCGGTGAAGACGACGCCCAAGTAGTTGGGCAGCCCGACAGCTGGGGGAAACGAACCGAACGCTAGTGGTACCGCCAGGTACCCCTCCTGAACATGCATGTCCACCGGTTGTTTGTCGAAGCACACAGATGTGTTTTGTGTTGTCATCGTAGTTTCCTGGAAATGAAGAAAACACACGGAATCAGAATTTTGAGAGGGGCCCGCTGGGCCTCCTACCTTAGCGTAAAGATGAAGGGAGACTCAGTCCCACCGGGCGTGCCAACTTGTGGACGCATTTATTTTATTTGGTTTATTTTTATTTATTTATTTATTTATTTGGCGTGCCAGTCACATGTGTGACGATTTCATTGTGCACTCGATCTGACTTGATCAGTCGATTGTGAAGTCCGAGTCGGGACCAGAAGTCCGCCATACCATAAAGGCTATGACGTTAATTACGCCCTTCCTAAGAAGGACAACCCTTGATTAAACGCTAAAAGTAGGAGGCCTCGAGAGGCAAACATATATTCATGTGCAGAAATGGAACTTCATACCGAAGCCAGAAAGGCGGGCAAGATAATAACACCAACCGTAGAAGCAGACAATATCGTTAAGTCAGCGGTTCAAAGACCGGGCTAAGGGGGGAAGGGAAAATTTCAGTCACAGGCAGACTGGGCCGTGGCCATGATGGGGGTTCAAAGCATCGATCGATATTTCGACAGCATTTCCCCTTAATCTGGATTATACCCAGGGGGAAATAGACTATCACCCACGGAGTGCCGGTATGAAAGCCAAGAGAGAGAGAAGTGTTGAACTTCCCGAATCGCGTATCTGCCATGGGGCAATGCTTGATATTCCCTATAGAAGCCGGCGGCACTCATGCAGTGGCAGAGCCCTCCCGAGCTAAAGGGGTTATTCATGAACCCAATGCGGGACGACGGAAAATGAGCAAACGCTCAATGTTGCGCCCTCGCACGCGGATCGACCTGCGCGGTCAGGTCGCGGGGATCGACTTGCCCGGTCAGGTCGCGGGGGTCAAGGGGGCAGCGCCCCTTGCGGGGGTTTGGCCAAGGGGGCTTCTCGGCGTGAGGGTTCCCGGCGCGCTCAGGGCCGCGCCGGGAGCCATGGCGCCGAGAGAACGTTGGTATTCTGGCGCCGTGAGGACCCGAAACGGGTTCCGGAGGCTCTGTTTTGGGTTTCTTGGCGATTCAGGACAAGCCGGCTAGGTTCTGTGAAGTCAAAGTGGATCAGTTCATCAAATCTGAGCTGGATTAGATTTGGGCTTTACAGAAGCATCACGATAGAAGAGGGATTTAGGAAGACCAGGGTCGAGGGAAACCCTGTCACTATTATCATGCAGAGCCCGGGGGATAACCTGATGTCAACTTTCATCTCCTGAGAGAATTTTGGCAGCACCTCTCCTGGACCGAACATTTGCCAGAGAGTGGTATAGGCTAACATCCACGGAGTGCCGGGATGAAAGCCGAAAAATGAGCGAGCACTAAGGCTCGAAGAGACTATCCATGTTTCTAGCATCGGTCACTATCCCCCTTATCGGAGACTGACGAAACTCATGTAGAGACAGGGGTCGTCAGACCCACGGGGTGGCATGTGAATCTGTTAGGGACTTCGGAGTATAGGGGAGGTCAATCCCCAATTTATTTACCCCCTGGGGTACATATGACGACTCACGAACGCCCCAGAATAAATGGACGAAGTGGCCAAAGGAGTAGACAAAGGAGAGGCTCTCAGCATGGTTTTCATTAGCAAGAAGATGGCTCTCGGCGTGGGATTATAGTTTGGCCAAGGGGTTCTCGGCATGGGTTTACAGGTTGGCCAAGGGGGCTCTCGGCACGGGTTTACATTGGCCAGAAGGGGTGCTCTCGGCATGGGTTTAAATTGGCCGGAGAAGGAAGGAGGGAGGCTCCCGGCGTGGACTTCTTGACCAATCAAGGAGTTCTCGGCGGGGGTTTGGCCAAGGGGAGAGGCTCTCGGCGCAGCTTGATGAAAGGGGGAGGCTCTCGGCATGGAGCTTCTCGACGCGCTCCTCATCGCGCCGGGAAGCTGGCGCCGAGAGGCCAAAGACAAGGGGGGTTTCACGTGGAAGTGGCCTGGAGGGCTTTTGTCATTTTGCTGGTGAAAGAGGCCTCTCGGCAGCGTAGTTCTCGGTGGGGAATTTTGCACGCCGAGAGGATGGAAGTGCTACAGGGTTTCATGGTTTGCAGAGCTCAAACGATGCTCTGTTTCTGGGATTTCCTGAGATTTCAGAGGGAGTTTTGGGGATTCCAGACCTGCCAGTCGCTTGGATTTGCATGGACATGGGTTTGATTCATCAAGGATGGGCTGGGTTCGAAGGGAATCGAAGAAACCAATTACTGGAGGGGGTTTTGAGTCGTCATGTGCTGTTGACCCTCATGGGATCATTTGCTGGCATCTCTGGTCGCCTGGGAGCCAAGAGATGGTCATCTCAGGCCCGAGGGACGACCCTGATGGAACTATCCATACTGCAATCGGATTAGAAACTATCGGTATCAAGCTACCCAGACAGTTTACTTATTCCTGTAGCAAGGGAATCTCGGACAGGTCGTCCGAGCTATTGCCAATATCCGTAGCAGACTGTCCCAGAAGCCAAGAGATGGTCTGTCTCTGGCCCTGGGGCAAGCCTGGGAGGCTTTATGCAAACGATGATGAATCAGAGAGGGACATCGGACACACTTCAGTTGGACTTAAAAATGAAAACATATAAAGGAAAAAAAACACGGCAGCAGAGGGAGAGATAGCTGACAGATGTTTCAATCACTCAACGCCCAAACGCGCCATTGGAGCATTTCATATCATTAGATCACCCCAGAACTAACATCAATCACACAGAGGGAATGAGGGAAAGGGGATAAGACAGAGGCCAGGACATCCCGGCTACATTCGATGCATCGAGATCAACTCGTGAAATTACATGAAGAAGAAAAGAACTCATAAGAAAAGAAAACATAAGGGGGGGGGGGAGGGCGGAGCATTGACTCCTCTCCCTCCCCCAAGCAGCTTGCCCACCTGGAGCTTCTTCCTCTTCTCTTTCTCTTTGATCTCTTCTCTCTTTTTCAGCGGAGGAGGCCCTCTTTCTCTGTTGATCTCTTTTTTTTTGGTGGAGGAGTCTCTCTCGAAGCCCCTCTGTTTCTTTTCTATCGCTTTCTTTTTTTTTGTTGCCCCCCAGCCAGCCCCCCCTTTCTTGTGGGAGAAGTAATGGGTTTTTATAGGGCCATGTTCACGGTGATGGCATTCGGCGTGCCTGCAGCACTAGTTCCCGGCGCGCCCATTCGAGGGGCTTCCCGGCGTGCATGCATTCAACATCTCGGCGCAGCTTTTGGGCTTCGACAAGAAGCTCCCGGCGCCACATTCACAGGCCCAATTAAGCCTTTTAGACTAGGGCTTTGCTAGTCCTTCAAGTACACCATTACCTAAGAGGGCCCTTCATTGACGACATATCTTGTGTCGAGATCATCTTAAGATTTCATCAGTCAGCAGGCTGGGATTTCATCAGTATTGTCATCTGAATGACGACAAAATCGGATATGGTTTCATCAGTATTGTCATCTGAATGATGTCAAGACCGGATGTCATCTTTAACCCGGGAAGGCTTCAGCAGGGCACGCAGTACAGCTCTTATTAAAATATGATAGGAGGTCTCATCAGTCAGGTGACTGTTATTTCATCGGTGCCGTCGTCTGCTAGACGACGACACTGGACATTAGCCTGACCGGGAAGAGGTTTCTGCCGGGTAGATGGTTAACGAGCTTCGTCATTGATCTTTCACTGTTAATCTGATCTTCTTTTCAATTTTGTCTCTGCCATTGCTCATTTTTTAGGCGTCAACAGCACTGTGCTACGTATCTGACTTATTGGCTTTGCTCGTTCGCTCTTCCTCAAGGGGACGAGACAGTAATTAGACTAGAGGCCATTTATCCTACTTGTCTGATGGCTCGGGGATGAAGCTGTCCCTATGCCCGGTGGCTTTATGCCTTGTTTACAAGATGTTAGGGGATCTGCACAAATCATGCATCCCCAGAAATTGACGGACAATTGGTTCGATGCATTTCTTCAACACCTGGGTCTGCACTTTATTTCCTGAGGTAGCTCTCCGATCGCTTCAGCCTGATCGTCATGTGCCGAGGATGATCGAGTTTGCCAGTGTTGAGCCGTCTTCAATGGCAGATCAGCTTTTTGCTATTCGGGGGAAGTTGACCACAATCCCGACAGATTCACCATGAGTTCTGCATTTCTAGAGCTTGGCAGCTTGCTCCAGCCCCCTTGTGAACAAGATGCGGCAATGCCGCCTGTTCGAGACAGAGGCGTTCATTCATTCGTTCACCGGTACCAAGTGCACTTGGCCAATCTTGGAGTCAGAGTTGATTGATTGTGCACTGGCCATTCACCCCAGTGTCCTGGTCTTCAGGAAGAGCGGCTTGCTATGGCTGGAGCCGTACTATCCCTTCCATTTTGGTAGGAATTTTGGGTATGACCAGAACATCCCCTCCTCCTCAGCATGGTTTAATCTTTCGAGCAGACATCGAGCTGGCCAGACGACCACGGATGAAGCTCGTACATGGTGAGATTACTTTCATCGTCGGGAAGATGTGTCCTTCAAGGTGCCATCCCCTGCTCGTCTGCCCAGAGTGACTCCGGACTTTGTCAAGCGGTGGAATGCGCAGACGGGCTTCTATTGGAATTCCTGTAGATACTGCCGGCATGTTGCTGAGCGTCGTTTTCTAGATTCTCAGCCAAAACCTGCCTTGGACATTGATCCGGCTTACTTGGAGAAGCTGAAATCCTTGTCCAATACTGAGGTAATGGCATATTTGGAAGCCAAGAAGGCTGTGAAGTGTCGGTCATCCAAGGCTGACCCGAAGATGCCGAAAATTCAGAAGGATGACGTTGTCAAGATACTTTGGGGGTTATACCGGGTCAGCAGTGAGCGGATAGTTCTTCAGACGATTCCCATCCCGGTGGAGGAGTCCCTTCCGATAGTGGCCGGCTGGCATCCAGAAGTTGATTGTCTTCATCCATATAGGACTTTCATCAGGAGGGAGGATAGGCAGGAAGGCCTATATTCCAATACCCCCTGGATATTTTCCCTACTTCATTATCAAGGGCTTTCAATTACCGGCTCATTAGAAGCCATTTTGGACCACCAGCTCTTAATATCTTTTAAGTATGCTGACGGCTGGGGGTTGGACCACTTGGGCATGTATTATCACTTATCTTCTTGCGGTCATGAAGATTTGGCACAACTGGTTGAGAAGAGTGAGAAGATAGGTGATGTTTGCTGGCTTGTTCGTGAGGCGGCTTCACAGGACAAGGCACCCCCACTATTTTACTGGTCGCTCACTCCCTGGTACACAGGGCCGCCAGGTATGCTTGTCTTTCATTTCAGCTTCAAGCCTATTCTTTCATGCTCAGCAAGCATCTTTCTCACACATGCACCTTTGCAGCTCACCTCTCTGTGGAGGTGACTCGGCATTACAGGGAGCTTATTTCTAAGGCGCAGAAGCCTTCTTATTTTGACATCCTGGAGCCGGCTCCGACCATGATGCCACTGCCTCCTAGGGATTCGCAGAAGCGAACCAGTTCCCAGGTCGGGGAGGCCATTAGCAAGGCCAAGAAGGCGGACACCCGTGCTACACGAGCGCGTCGAGGAGGGCTGCTGAAGAGGAACCAATTTTCGCTCCTCCCCGGGTCCCTTCGTTCTCCGAGTTTGAGGCCGCTTGGACACAAGGGCCCGAAGATGAAGGTAACCTCTCATTTCTCCGTGGCTTGTTCACTTATTTCTGCCACTTTGGCTGATCATCTTTTGCAGCTGCTGGCACTGTTTCCACCGTTGTTAGGCTGGAGGCGGTGACGGGTACCACGGCCAGAGAGAGAGAGGAGGAAGCCCCTCCAGCTTTCGTTGAAAGAGATTTACCTTCACCAACACCCCATCAGGAGATGGAAGGTAACTTGCAGTTTGTCCATAGAGCCCGGTGGCCCACCGTGTTTTTAGTCAGGTCTTGACTGTTTATTGCTTTTACTTCCAATCGACGTTCAACTGAGGATGCTCCCCGAAATCGAGGTCGTGGGAGAAGCTGATGCTGGAGTGTAGGTGACTTCAAGGGAAGAATCCCAAGATATTCATCGAGTTGATGCTCCCGAGATAGAAATTATTGAGGAGGCTCCGGCTAAGGGAGTCACTCTTAGCAGCACGGCACCTACTCAGATGCTAGAGATTCGAGAGCAGGCCGAAGACTCTTCCTCCTCCGACCAGGTTGACTACGGTGGTGGCTCTAGTGACGACGAGCTTCCACCGGCTGATACAGAAACTGAAGATGTCGGGGCTTCTTCAGCTTACGAAAGTGACTTCTTGACATTTAGCCCTCCGACGTTGCCAGGTGCCGAGCACGGGCCATCATACCCGATTGCAGGAGGAGGGTTGGAGTCAGCAGAGGTCACTCTCGGGTGATGTGAAATAGCCCAAGGATGACTAAGTATGAAATGAGCAACCTAGGACCTAGACCCGCAAGCATACAAGCACTCCAATGATTCTCACGATAGCGTCTTACTCACTCGGCACACGCGATCACCCGGTGGGGCCGGGGGATGATGGCAAGGGTCCGAGGCGAGACCCAATGATTCTAATTGACTTAGTTGGCTTAGGCTGACCTCAAAGGGCCTAGGATTCCCAACTTCGTGGGCGGCTGGCCCGCAGGGCAGGGTTTGGGTGGCACTCTCTCCCGGTCCGCGGTGGACACCTTCAAAGTAGCATACAAGTACGGGCCCTCTTCTCCCCGTCCGACGGGCATACAAAGCAATACTAAACTCGCAGAAATAAGGCAATCAAAGGTAGTATCAGAGGCTCACCTGATCGGTGTGAAGACACCGATCCCGCTTGGAGACGAGGGCGCGCCGGGAAGCGAGGGTATACACCCGATCGCTGCGGCGGTGTCGCTTGACCTGAAAATAAAAGGGGTACAACACTACGCCTCTCGCAGGAGGGATGATCTTGGGGTGGGGATTAGACTTATTACAATCAATACTACCTCCTCGCGGGGAGGGGCCTTCAGCCGGCCAAGCGGGGTGGGGGAATTATGCGAGAAAACCTGACTTTCCAAGCTTTGCCGGTTCTGCCAATCTTCAGATTCGCTGGATAGTGGGGCTGTGATGATGCTGCCACAAATTCCACAGAGTTCATATCTTGATGAGACTTGCGCCAAAAGTTTCCCAACGGACCAAGGATGATGTCTGAATTTTTGGGGAGGCTCAGGAACTCGGGGCTGATCGGGTCGGTGACTGGAACAGGACAGCAACTTCTGTCTCTGGCTGGTGCAGAATGGATGCAGTGGGTTGCAGAAGGCACTGTGGACGCTCCCAAACTCAGATTGGAACGAAACTGCTGGTGACGCGAGCGCGGTCAGAGTAGCTTCGAGAAAAAGTTGACGGGGCCACAATCCGAGATCGGAGGAGAGCGACGTAGCCAGATAAGTAGGGATAGGTCAAACCTGGACCCACAGGGGGCAGACTACACACTCTGACAAAGAAAATGGTAACTGGAAGCTCCGGGGGCCGAATGAGATCCTTCTTCTTGGAGATGACAGCTAACTGGATGTAGTTTCTGCCCTCCAAAAATGGCGCCCAGATCATCAAGGAAGAAGCCGTGGTCGGACTGGATCTGAGGCTCTGGTTCGCTGCCAGAGGGCTTCTTCGTGGTCGAGGGAGATCGGCTCCTGCGGACAGCTCGGAACTCGGATGTCAACGAAACCACCTCGCCTTGAAAGCTCTCTGGACAACCTTTCCAGAGATGTAGGCCTTGACACCAGGAGGATCAGGGACCGGCCGGGGATGAAGCGAATTCAGGACCCCACTCTGCTGCCTGCGACCTGCTACCTGAAACTGCAACTTGCAAGAACAAGGGGTGGGGCAAGGGGAGTTAGCACAGCTTGGGGTGATGGCTGAGGGTTTGGGAGAGGGGAGGGACGTGGTTAGGGCTTCCAAGGGGTTCTGGTGGGGCAGGGATTGGTGGAGAGGGAGCTGGAGCTGCAAGAGGTGGTGGTGGAGAAGTGGGTGTGCACAAGAGAGAGGGTGAGATGGAGATGAGGAGGAGGAGGGGGACCATACCAAGGGGAGTCTGGTTTGGGTCGACCTAGGGTGTGGGAGGGATGGGAGAGGGGAGAGAATTTCGAATTTGGGCTTTGGGAGAGGTTAATTCAGCCTTGGGAAGGTGGTGGGGTGCCTAGGGAAGGAGAGTGGGGTAGTTGGGGGTTGGAAGGTGGGGAGAGGATTGGAGGAGAGGCTCTTGGGACTAGAAGTGGAGTAAAGATGGCTTATGGGAAGTTGTAGGGAGTTAATGGAGGTAGGTGGGGGTTGGAAGTGGTTGGGAGGGGGGAGGAGAGAGGAGGAGTACGCCCTTTCTTGGTGGGAGAGAGAAGGAGAGATAGAGAGAGAGAGAGGTAATGAGAGAGTAAGAGAAGAGAAATTTAATGGAGGGAAGAGATGTGGGAAATATTGCTATTCAAATGGATTCATCAAAAGTTCATTACATGGAGAGAGATGGGGCCTATTTATAGGCAACCACTCTTTACATGACCAAAATGACCCTGACATTAAGACAAAAGACCCAACAAGTCCTAGACTCAATCCATTAGGCCCAAACTAAGGTACTAAGGCCCAATTAAACAAAATAAGAGAAATAGACTAGAACAACATGACTCAATAAAAGAAAGTACATAAGATAGGACTCAATAAAAGGAAAATACATAAGATGAAACTTAGGAAATGAAGATAAGTGTAGATCATAGTCAATCCACATCAAGAGTGTGCAGGCGACCCGAGCCAAAGGGAGTGTCATGAGATGTCCTCATCATCGGGGGCCTGAATATAGTACCGGTCGAGGTAGGAAGTGTTCTGACTCCCGCCTGTAGCATTTCTTGTCATTTCCAACTCGGCTGGCTGACATATATATATATATATATATATATATATATATATATATATATATATATATATATATATATATATATATATATATGTGATGTAGGCTGAGGTGGCGCCGCCGACTATAACGATTCGAATACCTCTTCCAGACTTAGGCGTGGGCCAACCGACCTTTCCGCCAGTCTTGCGGCCCCTCGCCTTACGACTTCCACAGACTTATGCAGTAGCAGCAGCTTTAGAAGGACTCGGAGCGGTTGTGGAAGCTGGTGGCCTGACGGAAGTCACAGAATCTCAACCCCCGGCTGCCAGCAAAGAATTACTTCTGGAGCAGAGTAGCCTCCCGGAGATAGAAGCGGGAGAAATTGTTAAAGAAGAGGCCGATGCTTCTAAGGCCTTGGCCATCATTGAGGAATCTTCTCCCGTGGAAGCCAGTGGGACTGCACGTGAGGAGCAAGTATCTTTGGCTATTGAGATGGCCATCACGGCTTCACCTCAGGGGGCAGGCAAAGAAGTTGCTGTAGTAGAGACTCTTCCAACTGTATCAGCTGTCGTTGTTGAACCTAGCACCAGTGCCCTGCAAATCATGCCGTCGACGTCCTCTGGGGCGAGCGATGATATCTAGGCTGAGGTGGATGGCAGGGTGGACTTTCAGCTTCCTGAGACTTCGTCACTAGGTTTACAATTTTCTAGCGACATGGTGTGGCAATCTCTGGATAATCTTCAGCGAGCCATGTCGGCTTCCCCCAGTTTGACTTATGCATAGTTGAGGAGTCTGATAGAGCACCTCTCCCGCTCATTATTGGCATTAGGGTGTCCAATGGATGATTGGACCCCACGGGTTACAATGTTGCTGAAACACGCCAACCGGCGGGAGTACCTTAGCCGGGAGGTATCCGATCAGCTGGCGGCTGTAAAATTGGAGAAGGCTGATTGCCGAGCTGCTGCCACTTCATTGAGAGGGACCGTGGGGCAACTGAGAGATGCTGCTAGCACTACTTCAGAATGCCAGTCCTTCCTCATAGCGTGGATAGTGGAGCTACGTGCAGAACTTGTCAGGGCCGAAGCTGAACTGCAAGAGACTGAGCGCCTGGAGGTTGAGACCATAGAGGAAGCTGACCTAGCTGAAGGGCAGCTTGCCTCTCTCGATGAAAAGTTATTGCAGCTGACAGCTACCGAGTCTCGGCTGCAAGATTTGACTCAATATCCTTCCTTGGGCCTCTTGGAATTGGAAGACATTTTCCGGCGCCCTCTGCAGTAGCTTTACTCTATTTCCCCTTTTTCTGTATCCAATTCCGCTCCTTTTTGTCTTCGAAGCTTATGTTGCTCGGGGAATGCCCCGAGCAATGATGTATCTCGACACTTCATATCAGTGAAAAATCTTTGTTTGTCGCTTCCATCACAACTTCTTTCTTTCCTTTTCTTTTCTTTCTATCTCTAGCCGATTAGCTCAATCCAGGGATATAAGCTACTAGCGCAGGAGAGCGCTCATGCCTTCAACAAAGGGGTGAGGTGTTCGCTCCACCGCGGATTAACTATTCCTGGAATGGAGCTTTGGCCAAGGTGGGACATGCGTAGAGTAGGCGAATGCGCCTTATTAATTTCACCAATGATGAGAAAAACTGAGAGTGTGGTTTATTCATCGACATGGGTTAAATGTCGAAGCAACGGTAGTTTGTCTATTAACGAGCATGGAAGGTCCAAGTTAAGGGATAGTTGACTGGGCTCGCCGATGATGACAAGGGTCGAAAGGTAGTGACCAATCTTGCTGATGGCGACAAGGGTCGAAAGGATAGCGACCGATCATGCCGATGGTGACAAGGGTTGAAAGGATAGCGACCGATCTTGTCGATGGTGACAAGGGTCAAAAGGATAGCGACCGATCCTGTCGATGGTGACAAGAGTCGAAAAGGATGACCGATCTTGCCGATGGTGACAAGGACTGAAAGGTAGCGACCGATCTTGCTGATGGTGACAAGGGTCGAAAAGATGGCCGATCTTGCCGATGGTGACAAGGACCAAAAAGGTAGTGACCGATCTTGCCGATGGTGACAAGGGTCGAAAAGGTAGCGACCGATCTTGCCGATGGTGACAAGGGTCGAAAAGATGGCCGGTCTTGTCGATGGTGGCAAGGGTCGAAAAGGTAGCGACTGATCTTGCCGATGGTGACAATGGTCGAAAAGCTAGGCGGTCTTGCCGATGGTGACAAGGACCGAAAAGGTAGCGACTGATCTTGCCGATGGTGACAAGGGTCTAAAAGATAGGCGGTCTTGCCGATGGTGACAAGGGCCGAAAGGGTAGCCGATCTTGTTGATGGTGACAAGGACCGAAAAGGTAGCGATCGATCTTGTCGATGGTGACAAGGGCCGAAAGGGCTGAAAGGGTAGCGACCGATCTTGCCGATGGTGACAAGGGCTGAAAGGGTAGCGACCGATCTTGCCGATGGTGACAAGGGTCAAAAAGATGGTCGGTCTTACCGATGGTGACAAGGGCCGAAAGGGTAGCGACCGATCTTGTCGATGGTGACAAGGGTTGAAAGGATGGCCGGTCTTGCCGATGGTGACAAGGGTCGAAAGGGTAGCGACTGATCTTGCCGATGGTGACAAGGGTCGAAAGGATAGTGACCGATCTTGCCGATGGTGACAACGGTCGAAATGTAGCTTATTCGTCGGCATTGGCTAAATGCCGAAGCAAAGGTTTATTCATTAACAAGGACAAAAGGTCTAAGTTAATGGGGATCGACCGATCTTGCCGATGGTGACAAGGGTCAGATAGTAGCTTATCGGTGGGACTCTGGAAGGGAAGCTTCATCTTGTCTCCCAAATGGATTCCTCCGGATGGAGGATGTGTCAGTATATATATATATATATTTGAATCACATTATTGGCTCAAGTGCCCTTTCGGGTTTTCGCCAGAACCAGCCCCCTCTTGCTTTTGCCTACGCGCCCTTTCGGGTTTTCACGTAGTGGGGTACCCGATTTTGCCTGCGGCGCCCTTTTGGGTTTTCACTACAGTCAGGTTAAAGCCATTTTTGCCCTTGACTTGGTGCAGAAACAAGGCCGGCGAGGCACCACTATTTTAAGCCTCATTTTCATTTCTTTTCATTTCATTTCTTTTTTTTAAATATAAATCAATGTTCATTCTGCTAACATGTCGACCGGCCTTGCCGATGATGACAAGGGTCTTACCTGGGTTTGTTCGTCGGCATTGGTTAAACGTCGAAGCAAGGGCAGTTCGTTAATGAGGACGAAAGGTCCAAGTTAGAGGGCAGAGGTCGACCGGTCTCGTCGATGATGATGAGGGTCGAACATAAGTTTGTTCATCGACATGGGTTACATGTCGAAGCAAAGATATATTCATTAACAATGATGAAAGGTCCGAGTTAAAGGTAGAGATCGACCGATCTCGCCGATGATGGCGAGGGTCGAAGTTGGGCTTGTTCATCGACATGGGTTACATGTCGAAGCAAAAGTATATTCATTAACAGGGATGAAAGGTCCGAGTTAAAGGTAGAGATCGACCGATCTCGCCGATGATGACGGGGGTCGAACATAAGTTTGTTCATCGACATGGGTTACATGTCGAAGCAACGGTATATTCATTAACAAGGATGAAATGTCCGAGTTAAAGGTAGAGATCGACCGATCTCGCCGATGATGACGAGGGTCGAACATGAGTTTGTTCATCGACATGGATTACATGTCGAAGCAAAGGTATATTCATTAACAGGGATGAAAGGTCCGAGTTAAAAGTAGAGATCGACCGATCTCACCGATGATGACGAGGGTCGAACATAAGTTTGTTCATCGACATGGGTTACATGTCGAAGCAAAGGTATATTCATTAATAGGGACAAAAGGTCCGAGTTAAAGGTAGAGATCGACCGATCTCTCCGATGACGACGAGGGTCGAAGTAGGGTTTGTTCATCGACATGGGTTACATGTCGAAGCAAAGGTATATTCATTAACAGGGAAGAAAGGTCCAAGTTAAAGGTAGAGATCGACCGATCTCATCGATGATGATGAGGGTCGAAGTTGGGTTCAGTAGGAGACCTCCGGTGGGACTTTTAATGATCGTCCCTTCTGGAGTTTCATTAGGAGGAGAAAGAAGGGGAACTTTTAGATTACCACTTTACTGGCTCAAGCACCCTTTCGGGTTTTCACCGAAGCCAGCCCCCTCTTACTTTTGCCCACGCGCCCTTTCAGGTTTTCACGTGGCGGGATACCCAATTTTGCCTGCATCGCCCTTGCGGGTTTTTGCCACAGTCGGGTTACAGCCATTTTTGCCCTTACTCCAAATATAGGAACAAGTCCGGTGGGGTATCTCTATTTTTAACCCCATTTTTCTTTTCTTTTTTTTTTGAAACATGTGGGAGAGGATAGTCGGTAGGTCCAGACGTGGTATCTGGCCCTTGACGATAGCAAACAGTTGTTGACTGGGGCACGGGACCTTGCGACAATTGAGGAGAGGTTTATTCATTGGCAAGGGGAGAATGCCAACGCAAGGAGAGAGCTTCATGCCGAGTCGGACGTAAGGCCCGACGTGGCGATATTATTTAAGAGTCGGCTAGAACACGGGGTCTTTCGCCGAGGCAAAGGGTTTATTCGTCAGCAAGGAGACAATGCTGACGCAAGGGATAGATTTGTGCTGATTTGGGCGTAAGGCCCGCAATGGCAATGCTGTATACGGGTCAGCTAGGACACAAAATCTTGTGCCGAGGAAGAGGGTTTATTCGTCAGCAAGGAGACAATGTTGACGCAAGGGAGGAGCTTTTCGTCGATTCGGACGTAAGGTCCACATTGGCGATGTTATTTATTTTATGTGAGCTTAGTTAGGGCAGAGTGCCACTAGCCTGAGGTGTGGGTAGCTCGATCAGGGCGGAGTGCCACTAGACCAAGATAAGTGTAGCTCGGCCAGGGCAGAGTGCCACTAGACCAAGATGAAGGTAGCTCGATCAGGGCGGAGTGCCACTAGACCAAGGTAATGGTAGCTCGATCAAGGCGGAGTGCCACTAGACCAAGGTATGGGTAGCTCGGCCAGGGCAGAATGCCACTAGACCATGATGAAGGTAGCTCGGCCAGGGTGGAGTGCCACTAGACCAAGGTGAAGGTAGCTCGGCCAGGGCGGAGTGCCACTAGACCAAGGTGACGGTAGATTGATCAAGGCGGAGTGCCAGTAGACCAAGGTATGGGTAGCTCGGCCAGGGCAAAGTGCCACTAGACCAAGGTGACGGTAGCTCGATCAGGGCGGAGTGCCACTAGACCAAGGTATGGGTAGCTCAGTCAGGGCGGAGTGTCACTAGACCATGGTGAAGGTAGCTCGATCAAGGCAGAGTGCCACTAGACCAAGGTATGGGTAGCTCGGCCAGGGTGCAGTGCCACTAGACCAAGGTGAAGGTAGCTCCTGAATTGCTTTGATCTTCACAGGGTCTATCTCGATTCCCAGGTATCTGATAATGAAACCCAAGAATTTTCCGCTCGATACTCCGAACGCGCATTTCATAGGGTTCATCTTCAATTCATACTGCCTCAGCCTCTGAAAAATGATTCGGAGGTCCTGCAGACGGTCTTCTTTTCATCTGGTCTTGACCACCATATCATCTATGTAGCACTCGACCTTGTGGTAGAGCAACTCATCAAATAGTTTGGTCATTATGCGCTGATAAGTTGCGCCAACATTCTTCAGTCCGAACGGCATCCTCTTGTAGTGATAGAGGCCTTTTGGGGTTCAGAAGGTAATGTGGACCCAGTCATGCTCCGCGATCCATATCTAGTTGTAGCCGGATGACCCATCCATGAATGATAGGGCCTCATGGCCGGTTGTAGCATCAATCATGACTTCCGTTATTGGCACCGAAAAGTCATCCTTGAGATAGGCTTTATTCAGATCTCGGAAGTCAACACATATCCGGATCTGTCCATTCTTCTTCTTCACGGGGACGATATTCGCCAGTCACATGGTGTACAGATTTTCTTCGACAAATCCCATGTCAATGAGCTTGTCGACTTCTATACAAATTTGAGTGATGAGCTATGGCCTCATGCGCCGCGGTGGTTGCTTCACCGATTCAACTTCAGGGCTAATCGCCAACTCATGTTGCGAAACTGCAGGGCTCAGACTTGGCATTTCTTTGTAAGTCCAGGCGAAGCAATCCTGGTACTCTCGCAGGAGCTGGATGTACAGCTCCCGTTCTTCTAGCGATAGTTGAGCACTGAGAAAGGTAGGCCTAGGATCCACCTCATTTCCCAGATTGACTTCTATCAGCTCATCGATTGTAGTTTGGCCTCCGTCTTCTATATCCGGAGGTGCCGGCTGGAGGTCAACGAAATCTGAACTACCATCTTCGGGGTAAAGGACCTCGATTTCCTCATTTGACACCATCAGAGTCTCCACAAGATCCTCTGCTTCATTCAATAGAGGCCGTGCAGATTGCTCTATCAGCAAGTCCACTGCCGTTGCAGTTTGCAAGGGCGAGAGAGCAGCTTCAGCCCCTATAGATGGGGTTGCAGCCGTGACAGACTGTTGGTTGCTTGTCGTTGGGCTGGAACATCATCCCAATCTTGTAGCTGAAGGTGAGGAGGTCTCACCTTCTGGGACAGTTGTATCTTCAATAGAAGTGGCCTTTTCTGTCCTGGCAGCATCTGCCTCTTGATCGGAGTCGGCTGAGGCTTCCCCGATTGGCATGAGAGGTGCCGAGTTCATCATCGGTAGGACTCTACTGAAGGGAGAGGGCCCTGCTTCTTCAACATCTTCCGCCTCGCTGCTGCTAGCCGTATCAAATTTGGCTTGAAGGGCCGCCTCTTCGGGATAGACCTGCTCCCAGCATCTGCAAGGAATCATGGTCTCCGCTTCTTGATTTTCGGGCTGAGCCGGCTCAGCATATTCAGCTTCCGTTGGGTATTCATCAAAAGTTGCCCCCGGTGGGCTATCTTCATCAGGGTAGAAGGCGGAGATGGTGCCCACCTCGTATCGCCCACTGTAGTAGTATTCTTCGAGGGTGAAGCCCAACCCCGGGTGCTGAGAGACGCGCCTCAGTTCCTTGTCCAGACTTGCGGGATACCACATTTTCTGGAAAGCTTTCAGGCTTTTATGAGACTGATCAGAGGGGATGTATTACTTCTGGAACATCTTGGCCATCCGATCGGTTGCGAATGCCAGACCCTTGACAGAAACTGACGGATTATCTATATCTTCGGGGAGGCAGTAGTCTGTGTCTTCCCGAGTAGAGTGCTCTTCAGCCGTATAGAACAAGCTGCTGGGTCCATCTATCTGCGCCACCTCCCAAGCTTTGAAAGACTCAACAGTGGGTTCATCAATGCCGGGAATCGGCTTGGTGAGGCCGTCCGGGACCCCAATGTTGTTGTGCTACCGATCGACCTGAACATCATTAGCTTCGGGGTACAAAGATAGGGGTGCTATTTTACCCACGTCCCCGGACACGGTGATATGAGAGACCGCCTTGGGCTTGACATATCGGCGCGGCGGTGGTGGATACCAATTATCACCGGATGCACTTCTTGATGCCCCCGCAGGGGTTTTGGCTTCAAGGGTCTTCTGAGAGGGCCCCGCATATAGGTTGGCGTCCGCCAAGTGACATTCAAATACTTTGAATGGGTGAAGGTTAGCGAATATCCTCTCCTCCTTCCCTTCGAGGCTGTATTTGATGCATTGGTGGAGCGTAGAGGGCACCACCATGTTTTCATGCAGCCATGGATGGCCAAGCAGCACCTTGTACGAGGTGCGGGAGTCGATGACATGAAACTGCACCTTCGTAGTGAAATCTATCAAGGTGAGTGTGAACTCTGCCACCCCCATTGACACTTCACATTTCTGATTAAAGCCGGTGATACGCATATCTCTGACCTTTTCGAGATGCACATTGAAGTGGTGCCTCTCGTATATTCTGTAGGGTAGAATATTGACAGCTGCACCAGGATCAACCAGAATTCTGTTCAACTCCCTCCCGTTCAGGTGACCCTTCATGTACAACGGCCTGTTGTGGCTGATGGTAGGTAGCAGCATATCCTCTTGAGTGAAGGTCATGCTGGCTTCTGGCATTGCTTTAGCCAAGCAGGTCTCAAAATGAGCAGGCGTTTGTAGAGCAGCGATGATCGCCTGTCGGGTCTCTTCACTCAAAGAGAGGATCTCCCAGATTATAAATCTAGCAGGGAGCTTCTTGAGTAGCTTCATTATTCGACTCCCAGCTCGGACATTGGAAAGCTTCATCTCTTTTGCCCACCTAGGCTTGGGAGAGTCCTAAGTTGTGGCCCTTGACGGACCCGCTTCATCTACCTCGGACTCGACACCTCTGTAGTTAGCACCGGATCCTTGCTATTATTCATCAGCCGCTGCAGGGCAAGCTCCATCTACATTCGGAGCTTCGACAGACTGTGCTGGCTACGGGTGAACATCCCCGGGTGCAAGGTTAGCCTCCTGGCATGGTTGCTTGCCCCTAGACATCTTCACAAATTCAAGGAATGATGGACTGCCTTTCCCCCACTCTTGTTGTATAGGCCTGGCGGAGGAGGGATCTGGACTCCTTTGACCTCCGGGGGAGGTGTCTTGTAGGGCTGCTCTCCCCTAAATAAAATGTTGTGGTTGGGCGGCGGCTGGCGCCCCCATTTTTGGCCTGACCGGGTTTCATGTGTAGCAGTCGCGGCTTCGGCCTTGCCTCCCTCAACAGGGGGTGTGAAGCAAATTTCCTCTTCCTCCTCCTCACCGGGCAGGTTGAAGAGTGCTAAGAGGGTATTGCAGGAGACAACCTGCACTTTATCGGCCTTAGCGACCCTTCTTTTCTTCTTATTTTATTTCTTCTTCTTCTTTGCTTCAGCAGGCACCTGCCCCCAGAACGGACTACCCTCCTTATCGGATGCCACATCAACTTCTTCTCTTTGCTCAAGTGAGAGCTGCTCCAGTTCTTGCCACGGGACATGGTCCCGCACCAGCAAGGGCTTCAATTCGGGCTGTACGTACTCATCTAGCCCTTCAATAAGGTCCTGTAGTCTGCGGATCCCAAGACTGGTTTCCTTGACCACCGGTAGCGGAGTTTGTCTCCTCCGATTGTGTGTAGGTATTCTGATGACTGCAGGTGGAGTGGTCCACACAGGTGCTGCCACCGGCAGAGCAGGTCATGGTGTCACGCCGCAGACATGTGCCCCCACTTTCGGGCGGGGTGCCCTCTTCTTTTTATGCCCCGCAGGGACCTGCTGCCATCCCTGTTGTTCTTTAACGGACTCCAAAAAATGAGTTTCATAGGTGCGCCGTGTACTTGCTTCAGAGATCTCCTCGGGCAATGCCTGGTATAGGGAGATCATGTTAACTCCTACCCTCCTCAGAGGGGCTTCATGTGGTTGAGGAGGATCCACTTTATACTCTCCCAACTCTATTTCATTTTTCTTCACCATCCCTTCGATGATTTCCTTGAAAACATAGTAGTCTTCGATTGGATGCCCCAGCATCTGGTGGTAGGGGCAGAATCTTGGACTGTCTTTTCTCTTCAGGTCCTCCGGCCTCTTCGGCTCTGGCAGGGTGACCACGCCATACTCCGTTACCTAGTCGAACAGAATCCTGGTCTTGTCCTTCGAAAAATAGTAGGGCTTCTTCATCTTGTCCCGCAGCGAGGGACCTTCATTGCCGTCTGCAGCCCTTGCAGGCTGTGGGGCGACCTTTTCACCTTTGTGTTTCTGTTGTTCGAACGCCTTGATGTCAAGAGCGTTCGCTTCTTTAGGCGCCTGGCGCCGCTCCACTGCCTTGCCCTTCTGGGTTGTACCGGCAGCTGATGTAGGGGCAGGTCTGGCCAGAAAGGCTTCCACCTCAGCCACAACATTGTTCAATCGGTCAAACGACCATCTTTTCATTCCAATCATCTTTTCTAGAACCTTCTACCTGAGGTTCTATTTGCATATTTGTACAGCGTCCTCCTGATGCAGGGGCCGCTTGCACCTCATTCCGAGGTTCCTCCACCTCTTAATATAGTCGAGGGCTGTCTCATATGCCCTATGTTTTGTTGCATAGAGTTCGGCCACTGTGACCTCCCTCTCTGTGACATGAAATATTTCTCTGAACTTCCTCTGTATATCCGACCAGTCGTTGATTGACCCGGCCGGGAGGCTGGAGTACCATTCAAATGCGAGCCCCTTCAGCGAGGGCCCGAAAAACTTCAGCAAGTATGACTCATCGGTGGCCAAATCACCCATGACAGTCATATAATATGCAACGTGTTCCTTCGGGGATCCCTTCCCATTGATCTTGTCGAACTTGGGTGGCTTGTTGATCCCTGGGAGAAGTCGCTTGGCAGTATGGTGTTGCGGGTATGGCACCCGATAGGCACCAAATGCGACGTAGTCGCCTTCACTTCTTTCTGCGAGCTTCAGCTCGATCATCCTTTCTACCATCATCCGGTTCATGACTGATGGGAATCGACGCCGAGTACTGACTTTTTATTTTACATTTGTGTCCTTTAGTTTGCTTTTATATCCTTGGGAAGTATATATACAATTGTAAGGCTTTCTAAGCCAATGTGTCATTTCCTTGGATTCTTTGAATTTTTTTGCAAATGTGTAGTAGGTCCAGCTAGGGGGCCCTCTCTCCTTTCCCATTGGGCCACCTAAGCTATGTGGGGCTGGTCAACCATCCTAGGTGGCCATCTAGAAGGTTTGAATGCCAATTGACCACATGGGAGACAAGTGTGTTAAAAGATCAAGGGTAGGCCACCTACCCTCCCCCTTAGTCAAGGGGGCGCCCCCCCCTTCAGAATTAATTAGTATATTCTTTTTTTATTTTGTTTGAATCAAATGTGATGTCCCTCTTTTACCCCTCCTAATTCTAGATCTAGGGTTAGTTTGAGTCTTTTGTCATTTATTATATAAGGCTTGTATTTCCATTTTATTAGAATTAATCATATGAAATTTTAGAAATTTGGTTGAATGCTCCAAGGAAGGGTGCACCCCTTACCTCTCCCCTCTGGAATTCCATCTCCCTCCTCTATATTTCACGGTTGTGACCCTTCTATCTTATCCCCTCCACATCTAATTTCATTCTGTGCCGCCGCCGCCGCGGTTCGTGCCGCCATCGAGCCACCGCGAGCGATCTACCGAAGTGTTGTCAAGGTTCTATTTTTCAGGACAGAGGTCCACTCTATGATTTTTAGCTCCTAGCTCCCATATCATCTAGAGCTGGGATTTTCAGGGTATGTTCTAGAGTTCAACTCCACTCTATCGAAAAATTGAAAAAAAGTTCTCACCCCGTTTGCTATTTTCCCATTTTCGTGTTTTCCCACCCACCAGTTCTGTCTTTGTTCTATCTTGCTTAACAGCAACCCCGAGTTTCCCATTTCCGGACCATCTTTTGATTTTTTCTGGAACACCCTAAGTTACTGGAGGTTCTACCGACCATCCCCTCCACCCACGAATTTTCGTGGAATTTCTACAGGCCTTTACATATTTTCTAAAATTCATTCTCATATCCCCTTCAGTTTTGTCAGCTTCTGTCCAGATCCGACCACCCGCCAGTCTAAAATACATTTCCCCACTCAAATCTCAACAACACCTTTCAAAAAAATTATTGCCATTTTCCTCTCTCTCCCCTCCACAACTTTCATTAAGAAATCGAGGTCTGAATCTAAGGTCTACTCTGCCGTCAAAGGTAGTTCTCAGGAAACTTCTCTGCTGCCCTGAGATTTCGGGCACTGTCCAATAGCAACTTCAAAAATAGACTAAAGCAAGATCCGTGCAGATCCAGTTTGTTTCTCTGGCCCTAAATCGAAGTACTTCGAAAGAGCTTTCCAACGATACCTTCTGTCCTTCGATCCGACGTCAGGATTGATCGCAGCAGTCGATCTCGCCGGATCGCGCACCTTAAAATAGAAGCAGCATATCCGTGGGCACTCTTTCCGATCGGTGCCGATCGAAACCGCCGGGCCTCCGGCCGGCGAACCAGCATGCCGCCATCCCACGAAGCACCCCTCCAGGCGTCTCCACCGCAGTGGTGCTGCCATGGTCCCACACGGCCCCACTGACCAGCACGTGGGCCCCACAACCAGCAGCACATGCCTTCTGGACCGTGCCGACGAGGTGATCAAGTGCAGCCCGTCAACCTGAGATCGGTCCTCCCGGGCCCACTTGTGTAGCCCTTTACCTCCCTGTGTGGAGTGGGCGATATTTCATTGCTGTAATTTAATTCATTACTGTTACCGGGAGTTACCGAATTCGGCCAGGATCGTCTTCCCCACGCCGGGAGCGTGGAGGTATCGTGTTCTCTCCCTTGCTCGGCAACTTGCTTTATTCGTATATATTTCATATGCCGCTGCTAGAGAGCATGATAGGGTAATTAGCTCGCTTCATATTATTGCATTACCGCTGCTGCGAGAGAGAGCGTGACTGTCCCGTGACCCGATCCGGGCACAAGAGAGAGCCGACCACCCTAGCTCACTGCCGGTTTATCAACCGTGCACGTCCGACGCTTCCCTCGCTAAGGGACGATCGCGAGTTTGCATAGAGTCCAAGGATCGCATTCCAATTGGAGTCGAGTCCGTGGTCCGTCCCGCATTGGTTTGGTATCAGAGCGCCAGTTTAGTCTAGGGTCTCTAAAATCAAAAAAAGTGTCATTTACATCTAGTCATCATCTAAGTCGGTCTAAGGTTGCATCCGCATACCATTATTCGGTATATAAAAAGGTGTTGTCCGAACGTTAGGCTACGCCTATCGGGAAGGCCGCACACTTGAGCGAGTGATCTTCGGATCGATTAACTCCACCACGTATGGAATCTTGGTCGTGTCTAGGTTGATAGTCGAGTCGGCATTCCAACTTTGCATTACTTAGGGTCGTGTCTAGTGTTTTGTCCGATTGTCGGCGTGGTCATCCACTAGCTTCCCCGTGTCCCATGGATAACCGAACACCCGGATCTTATCCATGGTGGCGATACTATATAATATGGAAGGACCACCCGAACCACCCCAAAAGGCCCGAAGCCCGGGACTTCTATGGCTCCGAAAACCGGAGTGACTACTTAGAGTGGGAAGCCGTTATGAACGACTATTTTGAGTGTTATCTTATGTCCGATCCCGCGCAAGTCGACTTAGCCAAAAGGTGACTTTTCTATGAGGCCGCCGAAACATGGAGGGACATCAAGTACTTCCGGGAAAATAGGAGGCTAAGGCCCATCGAGTCATGGTGGGATATGAAGAGAGCGCTTAGGAGGGTCTACCTTCCCCGTCCACCTACCTCCAACTACGGGGGTCATACCACTAGCCATCCCCACCAACTCACCCGCAATCAAGTGGGCCACACCTCCAACCAACCCCGCCCCTTCACCCCCATCCAAGCCCTCCAAAGCAACCCCACTCAAGTGGTCCGCCCCGTCGCCTCCAACCAACCTCCCCTTAGCTTCCCCGTCCAATCCCACCCAAGCACCTCCAACCAAGTGGAAGCCCCGCTTCTAGTCGAGTCTAGGTCCCCAACCAAGTGGAAGCCCCGCCCCTTCACACCCGAGCCGAGAGCCGAGGAGCAAGTCCACTCCGAGGTCCCCACTCCAACCTGCTCCTTTGAGGAAATCGAGAAAAAGTTTTGGGATTGGTTGGAAAGGACACGTGTTTCTTCACCATCCATGAGTGCTCCATTGCCATCTACTTCCGAACTTTATTCGGAACCATCTTATTTGGAGCCACCAAAACCCGAGCTACCCGTGTTTCTTACGGGAACGCTATACATAGCCGAGCCACTTCTTAGTTGGCTCAAGGATGGCTTGGTCCCACGTCCATATCCATCAATGGACCCCACCTTACCTATAGTGCCCGTCAACTCCTTCCACACTACCTTTAGATCTAGTCACCATGTTGATACATTGGATGACCTTATTATGGTAATTGACGCGCAATGGAAGTTGATGCATTTATTGGCCCGAAGCTTCGACCAACCCACTAGCCGTAGCTTCACCCATCCGGCCTTAGGGTCCATTACCTCCGTGTGCACCGTGGGTTGTCTCACCACGGAGGTTCTCTTATTCCTCCCCATGTCAGTCGAACCCGACTTCATACCCTTTCACCCGAGGGAGGAACCATTCATCCTACACATGATCATCGTCCCACCTACAATGCATGGAGGTGACTATCCACACCTTCGAGACTTCTACAGCGGGGACCGTTACTTGTGGGAACCTACCACAAGGGGTCATACCTTCTTTGATCCCTTTGACCCGTTCCCTAGTGGACCCTTAGACCCTCCATATATACTTCCTTTCTTCTAGGGAGTCCACTACCATACCCCTACCCCACGGGCCTTGTCCTCTACCTTCACCAAGCCTATTTTTGATACACCCACACCCGGCTTTTCCACACCCGGCTCTCATGGTCCTCTCAAGTCTTCCAAATCCAAAGGGCCGCCCATGCATGACCACACCCAACGTCTAGGTGTTCCCCATGCCATCCATTCCCGGTTGCATAACATGCGTGCATGGAACATATTTGGGTGCCATGGTCCACCGTCACCCATGTACGGGTCGGACTAACATTAGGTCTGTTTAGGGTCTTTGTGGGTCTTGGTTTCATTTGTCCGTCGTGTGTTTGTACATGTATGTGTCGAGTCGAGTCGGTCTTTGTATGCTCGCGTTATTAGTCCCTTTCGAGTTCGAGACTTGTCGGACTATTGGGATCGGCTCTACTTTATATCGGATCTAGTCACACAAGGGACAAGCGGTGATTCCAAGTGAGTCTTCGCGCCGCCTTCCTTCCTTTGAGAGTGACCCCACCCCGGAGTGTCCACCTCTAGCCTCCTCCCCATGGCAGCGTGCGCATATCAAATCTATACGGGATGAGTAGGTGTCGATTACTTGGAGTGGAGCGTACTCCGCTCTTCCATGTAGGATGACGGATCCGTCGGCGTCACGAGCAGCTGCACCCCTACTCGACGGGGTTGAGTTCCTCCCACCCAGGGAGAGCTGATAGGAATCGACGCCGAGTACTGACTTTTTATTTTGCATTTGTGTCATTTAGTTTACTTTTATATCTTTTGGAAAGTATATGTACAATTATAAGGCTTTGTAAGCCAATGTGTCCTTCCCTTGGATTCTTTTGGTTTTTGTGCAAATGTGTAGTAGGTCCAGCTAGGGGGCCCTCTCTCCTTTCCCATTGGGCCACCTAAGCTATGTGGGGATGGTCAACCATCCTAGGTGGCCATCTAGAAGGTTTGAATGCCAATTGATCACATGGGAGACAAGTGTGTTAAAAGGTCAAGGGTAGGCCACCTACCCTCCCCCTTGTCCAAGGGGGCGCCCCCCCTTTAGAATTAATTAGGATTTTCTTTTTTATATTTTGTTTGAGACAAATGTGATGTCCCTCTTTTACCCCTCCTAATTCTAGATCTAGGGTTAGTTTGAGTCTTTTGTCATTTATTATATAAGGCTTGTATTTCCATTTTAGTAGAATTAATCATATGAAATTTCAGAAATTTCTTTGAATGCTCCAAGGAAGGGTGCGCCCCTTACCTCTCCCCTCTAGAATTCAATCTCCCTCCTTTGTATTTCAGGGTTGTGGCCCTTCTATCTTAGCCGCTCCACATCTAATTTCATTCTGTGCCGCCGCCGTCGCCGTTCGTGCCGCCATCGAGCCACCGCGAGCGATCTACCGAAGTGCTGTCAAGGTTCTATTTTTCAGGATAAAGGTCCACTCCGTGATTTTTAGCTCCTAGCTCCGATATCATCTGGAGCTGAGATTTTCAGGGTATGTTCTAGGGTTCAACCCCACTCTCCAAAAAAATTGAAAAAAAGTTCTCACCCCGTTTTCTATTTTCCCATTTTCATTTTTCCCACCCACCAGTTCTGTCTCTGTTCTATCTTGCTTAACAGCAACCCTGAGTTTCCCATTTCCGGACCATCTTTTGATTTTTACTGGAACCCCTAAATTACTGGAGGTTCTACCCACCATCCCCTCCACCCACGAATTTTCGTAGAATTTACACAGGCCTTTACATATTTTCTAAAATTCATTTTCAGATCTCCTTTAGTTTTGTCTGCTTTTGTCCAGATCCGACCACCTGCCAGTCTAAAATATATTTCCCCACCCAAATCTCAACAACACCTTTCACAAAAATTATTGCCGTTTTACACTCTTTCCCCTCCACAACTTTCATGAAGAGATTGAGGTCTGAATCTAAGGTCTAATCTGCGGTCAAAGGTAGTTCTCAGGAAACTTCTCTGCTGCCCTGAAATTTCGGGCACTGTCCAACAGCAACTTAAAAAATAGACTAAGGCCAGATCTGTGTAGATCCAGTTTGTTTCTCTGGCCCTAAATCTAAGTACTTCGAATGAGCTTTCCAACGATACCTTCTGTGCTTCGATCCGACATGAGGATTGATCGCAGCAGCCGATCTCGTCGGATCACGCGCCTGAAAATAGAAGCAGCAGATCCGTGGGCACTCTTTCCGATCGGTGCCGATCGGAGCCGCCCGGCCTCCGGCCGGCGAACCAGTGCACTGCCATCCCAGGAAGCACCCCTCCAGGCGTCTCCACCCCAGTGGTGCCGCCCCGGTCCCACACGCTCCCACCGACCAGCACTTGGGCCCCACAACCAGTAGCACACGCCATCTGAACCGTGCCGACGGGGTGATCAAGTGCAGCCCGTCAACCAGAGATTGGTCCTCCCGGGCCCACTTGTGTAGCCCTTTACCTCCTTGCGTGGAGTGGGCGATATTTCATTGCTGTAATTTAATTCATTACTGTTACCGGGAGTTACCGAATTCGGTCGGGATCGTCTTCCCCACGCTGGGAGCGTGGAGGTATCGTGTTCTCTCCCTTGCTCGGCAACTTGCTTTATTCGTATATATTTCATATGCCCCTGCTAGAGAGCATGATAGGGTAATTAGCTCGCTTCATATTATTGCAATACCGCTGCTGCGAGAGAGAGCGTGACCGTCCCGTGACCCGATCCGGGCATAAGAGAGAGCCGACCACCCTAGCTCACTTCCGGTTTCTCAACCGTGCACGTCTGACGCTTCCCTCGCTAAGGGACGATCGCGAGTTTGCATAGAGTCCAAGGATCGCATTCCAATTGGAGTCGAGTCCTTGGTCCGTCCCGCATCAATGACCATGGGGTCAGCTGGCTCCAGATAGAAGTGTGCCGGTTGCAGGTAAGGGGTGACCAGAGTGGTCGCCTGTGGAGGACGCAGCAGTGGGGGTGTCTGGTGCACTTGAGGGAGCACCGGCGGCATCAGTGACTGCGGCTGTGGTGGCCGTTGCTGAGTTATCGCCATGCTCGGCTCTCACGGCTGAGGCATGGTGTAGAGCGGCGGAGGGTCGACGTGATGGACCGCTCCCCGGGATGATTCGCCCTGGACTTCGGGCAGCTTAGAAGCTGATGACTGCTCTGTCCTCTCCATCAGTTGTTTCTTTAGAAAGTCTATCTCTTGCTGGTATCTTTGAAGTAGCATTAGGACCAACGGGTCCATAGTTGCAGTGCTGGGGATGGCCTCTGTTGCTTCCCCAGATGTACCCTCGGGCAGGATGTCGAGGAGGACATCATCTTCTTCTTCTGCCGTCACTACATTGGCGGTTAAAATAGCAGCTTCATTATTCCGCTGGTGGTAGACCAGGGGTTGTTTTCCTTTAGCTACCGCCAGGAGCTCCCTTGCGGCCTCTATTCTTCGAGTATTCGGCCCCGGCCTCGCGGCCAATTGAGCCAACTCACGGGGGTATTCGGGAAGTCCCCCATAGCGGTCGAACACGTCAGCCATATTGCAGGTGAAGACCTGCATCCTTCTTCTCTATCGATGGACCATCCTTTTAGCCTGATCCGGAAAGGTCAATCTCTCGAACACATAAATTCTTCTTTCTTCTTCTCGCCTAGGGATGGTTTCATCGGCTTCGATCTCAAAGCCGTCATCATAGCCATTGTCATCAACTGACGACACCATCATCCTTTCTCCTGCATCTTCTTCAACTGCCATTGATGGGTAGTAGTCTTCATTGGCTGCGGCTGCTTGTATCAGCAGCTGCTGTCCAAGCGAGGGGTTGCCTAGTCCTCGGAAATAATTCTTGACCAGATTGTCCATCTCTTCTTTACCCCATTCTTGATGCAGCACGGGGGACAATTATCGACCTCTCGCAGGAGGAATATAAGCAAGCCGAGCCCGGTCGGTAGGTTGCTAAAATCTTCGTCCCACAGCAGGGACGTTGGCTTGGCGGGTGCAGGCCCGGACGCTTTTACGGTGCGGATGGTTCGCAACCATCTCCTCTTCTTCTGGGGCCAGGCCCCTTTCCTTCTTTCCTTCTGCTCCGTCGAGAGTAGGGCATCAGCGGACAGGTGCAGCTTGGTGGACAGGTTGGACCCTCTTGGGGACCCATACCTGTTTAAACTTCTTTGGCCAGGGGGCCAATTTCTCCTGGCTGTAGCGGCCGGCTTCTTCTCTTTCCACCCTCCTTCCAGCGAGGGCTTGGTATGAGTTGTGGACGGGGATGGCGGGGATGACCCGTTCTAGGACTATTCATGCGTCGCGTCTGTTGAGGAAGACGTGCACACTGCCAACCATCATGGATTTACCGGACTGAGACAGAGATCCGGTAACCACAACAGTACTCCTCCGGAGTTGCTTGCGCTGGCAACCTCTAGACTTGTTAGCAGCGTCGGGGCGGGCCCCAGGGACGGCATGGTGCACCATGCAGCTGGCGACCAAGGTTGGACTCTTGAGCGAGTCGTGGCAGCATTGAGCCTTCAGAGGCTCCATCCTCTTCGTAGCTCCCTCGATGGGCTCCGAGGGTTCCACTTCCAGCATATCCAGAAAAGCTAACCCCAAGAAGTTGGGGAAGCCAACAGCAGTAGGGAAGTTGCCGAACACCGTGGGCGCCGCCAGGTACCCTTGCACATGACCGGCAATAATTGAAGGGCCGAAGTCGACGCCAATCAGTCCAGTTGTCGTTATCGTTCGCCTGAAAAGACAAACAAATCGACGATCAGCAACCTTTGGTAGGGCCTTGAAGCCCAAGTATCTCGGCAAAGAGATGAAAGGTGACACTGGTCCCACCGGGCGTGCCAGGCTGTTTCGATGGGATCTTGTTGATTTTATTTTCTCTTTTTTTGTTAAAAATTATTTTTATTGGGTTTATTTGGTTTATTTACGCGTCGATCAACCAATTAATTAAGTGGTAATTAACTGACTGATTGACTGTGCAGGCATGCCAGTCACGTAAGTGATGAGTTTATTGTGCGCTTATTCTGACCCGTGTCGGGCAAGAGTGAGGTTCGGTCGGGACCAGCAATCTGCCATACCATAAAGGCTATGGCGTTAATTACATCCCCCGTGAGGAGGGAAAACCTTTGATTAATTACCGAGATAATGGGCTGTCGAGGCCAGAATAAGGAATGCAAAGGATGTGAACGATCATGCAAGATATTATAATATACCATGCACGGTTTATTAGGGCGGAACCCTCAATACGTGGCGGAGGATATAGTTCCGAAGACCGCCATCACGCATGGCAAGAGCTTCCCGTCAGGCGTTACCCGACATTTTGCTAATGTCATTTGATATACCGAGGGCCCGCGCACTCAAGCATACATTGATGCAGCATGAATGCTTAGACTGAAAGATGATAATGAAGCTATGGAATTAGCCAATTCAGGTTTAGACAAACCAATTCAGTCAATTTATTAATTAAATGGTTTATTTAATTCTATCATTAGCATTAGAAATCACCTCGGAGGTGAAGAGAGGGTTGAAATGGCCCGACGACGCGATTCGGAACGAAACTGGCGCGGTACGCGTAGGTATAAAGCTTAAAACGGCACAGGAATCGTAGGAAAAGGTTAAAACGGTGCCACGGGGCATAGGTGTAGGGGGGAGGCCTTAAACGGTGCGCCCCTTTGAGGGCACGCCGTAATAGGGCGCGTCATTTTAAGGCACACCATATTATGGCGCGCCGGTTGCGGGTGGCACCGGTTTAGCCCCATTTCATGGAAAAAACTAAGGTTTTATTGGTTTATTTTTGGACTTATTAAAACATTTTGGAAGATTTTGGAAGTTTATTGAGTCAGTCATTCATCGGATCAGTCCCGGGCCATCTGGAAGTCGGGTCACAAGCTCGCGCGAGGTTCATACTCGAGCGCGACGATCATTCCGAACGAGGCAAGTTTATTAAGTTTAGGATTATTAAATGGTTTATTAACTTATTCGCGTTGAAAATCCGGCAGCATCTCCCCATCCCGGAGGATTATCAGGGAGAAGCGGGGAAGTACTCATGTGGCGGAGTAAACCCCTAAGGGCCGGGTGGCACAACGGCGGCCAGCAAACCCGAACGGATAGGAAAATCCCGAGGGCTAGCCTACTAGGGGCACCAAGTCCGTGGGTGGAGAGTAGACGGATAGCGCGACTCATAGCGGGAGCGAAGACCCCTAGAGCTAGCCTACGAGGGGCACCCGACTCGAGTCGATACCACGTCCAAGTCGGGACGACCGATAGAGAGGGAAAACCCCGAGGGCCAGCCTACGAGGGCACTCATCTCACGGCCACCACAAGGCCCACTAAGGGCTGTGGATTTGAGGTGTTGGGATTAACCCAATTTCTGTGCACTCATTTGTCCACGGGGAAAATCACTACCAATAGATGATTTCCCATAGACTGAGTGGTTAGGATGAGAGACTGGGAGATATTTCCTTTTCCCCGGGCATTGGGATGAGATCAATGTCCATGATCAAGCCCATAGATATTGATTTATGAACCGAAAAGGTGAAACTCACGGTATAGACGTCTGCGTTCTGGAGACTACAATCACCATTCCCTCTTGACTAATCGAACAGTGCGAAGAGGAGAATGGGTTATGGATTTTGGACGGAGGTGACCAAGGATATATACACAAGTACATCCCCCAACCACCAAACCCACAGAACAAGAGAAGGAGATACCATAGCATATATCATCAGAAACGGAAGCCCCGGGGAAGAAGGGGAATGGTTGCTATAGCCCATGGAGTCCAAGGGCGTGCCGGTGTGGGAGGAGACGAAAGGCAAAATCATTCGGACAGGGTGAAGGCATAAACAGAGGAGCCGGATGCCAATAAAGGAAGATGCATACGGTGCCGTAATGCTCGAATATGCTTCAGTCATTGCCTCAAGCACAGTGGATGAGGATGCTCATATGTGAGGCATCCTATCACGGCGCTGACACTGTTGCGCGGCGCTGTTTAACTTGCAAGGAGAAAAAAGCGCAAGAGGAAGAAGAAGAGGTGATGCAAAGGAACAGGGACGACATCGATCACACACCATCCATGCATATATATATATATATATATATATATATATATATATATATATTTCATTCGTGAATAACCAGAAACGAGCTACAGTGTTCGATGCCGGCGTTGTCGCTCGGACATCGTTTACATCACCCTACGGGAGGGATTGCAGAGAGGAGGAGAACCTCGACAAAGGTGGTGAGAAAGGGGAGGAAGAAAGGCTCATATCATCACCTCCCGCCCCCTCTCTCACTTACATTATGGCAGAAGAAGAAAACAGACGACGGAAGATTGACGGGAGACACCGCGACCCACCTATGGAAGCAACAGAGGAGCTCTTCTTCTCCGATGCCGGTGGACTTGTGCACAGCAGAGGATGACGGCAGCACGGTAAGGGACTCTCAGAGAAAGCCTTCCTCCCCACGAAACCTAACCCTCTTCTCCTTTGAATGGTCGTGGCTCTTTGACGATCAGGACCTCTCTCTCCCCCTATTTTATTTAATTTCTCTTCCAATTCCCTTCCCCTTTTAGTTGGTCGAACAAGGTGTTTATATAACACCAAGTTCATCGACGCCACAGAGGGGCGCGCCGGGGAGGATGGCGCCAGGGAAGCGACCTCCATGAACCATCTTTGCGCGCCGTTATTGACGGCGCCGTCTAAAGGGCGCACTGGTGAAGTAGGGCCCCGTATTAGCCTCGTTCGGCTGCCGAGGGCTAGTTGATGAGTCCGGGGATGATTCCGGAGGCCACCGTTGTCCATTCCTCTCACCGCGGTCCTTGAAAAACCTTGACGGGGCGTTGATGAAGCTCTCGGCACGACGTACGGCCTCAATCTGAACTCCGTGTGTGCTTGGCTTGAGCACGTGGGTTTTCTACTGACATGGCACTCGACACTACGATCTGTGCTTTCGGCCTAGCCTCATCGATGCTCAAAGCTTCTTTGTAGGGTGGGATAACACCCGGGATGGTTCCGCCTAAATTGGGTGATCATTCGGTTGCTAACGGACCCAATATAGCGAGAAGCCGAACCCGTGTGGGGTGATCGGGACCTTCTGCTGCCAGAGCCTCCGGTTTCTTGTTATGAAGGGCCGATGGCGTTCTTCCTCCTCAGGAGAGTCTTCATTCAGGCGGCGAGCCACCGGGTAGACCGTCGTCCTTGGTCGGGCGACGGGTGTAGGGTAGCTGCACGATGGAGTCGATGCCGGATCATTAGGCAGGCTTGGTCGCACTGTCGGTTGATTGTGGATTCATCTCGACTCTCCCAAGGTGAAGTCCCCGGTGTTCCTTCCATGTGACTCGAGTCTCTGGAAGCTTGAGAAGTCTTCAGCCGGTTGTTCTTCATCGGCTTCTGTGCATCAGTAGGCCGTATCATTCGTCTTTGCGGCTCGATCGCCGTTCATCACATTTTGAGTGCCAACACTAGATCATAAAGGGATTATGATAATGAGATCAGTCATCTAGAAGCACATGTTCAAAATGTTCCCAGCCATAGGATCTTCAAGAAGGTACATTGAAGATCCAGATAGACTATGTAATGCCCTGGCCGGGTCTTTCGGATCTTTATCGTTGAGCTTTCGGATCGCATTTGTGAGTCCAGAGTTGTGTTTTATGATCCAGGCAGGTTTTTCTCTTGTACAAGTTACGGAACCCAGTGGTGAGTTTACTGTTGAGTTCATCGACTTGAGGATGCTACAGTTGCGTTGTGCTCCTTCCGAGGATCACGTAGATTATTTTTTGTATTTTTCTGAATTAGTGCATTTTCGGGCTAATAATTAGATTTCACGAAAATTAGGAAATTCTTATTTTTCTTATTCTTTTAACCCTCTCTCTCTCTCCTTCCTCTCTCCTCACCGACGTTCACTCTCTCCCTCTCATTCTCTCTCCTCTCTTCTCCTCTCTCCGTGGGGCGCACGATCGTGGCAAGGTGGGCAAGGCAGGAATGTCGTGGAGTTGTCGTGGAGCATGCTGGTGTGAACGATGGAGCGTGGCGTTGGCGCTATCTCTCGGTGGATTCAAAGCCGGCGTGTTCGGGTTTGTGTGATGGTTTTCGGTGTGGTTCAGTCATTTCGGCGCGCGAGAACTTTGGTGGAGGTAGGGAGATGGATACCCTACTTCTCTTCTGCGTTCCCTCACGATTTGGAGTCGAACGGTGTGAGTATCAGCTGGTTTTACCGTGTTTGGGTGAAATCATGCTTCGGGGGGGGGGGGGGGGTGTGAGACGAGTTTGCCTTTCCCGACAACGATTTCTAGCCTAGTTAGTGTTAGTTGAACCCCTAGCATGTAAACATTTCATTCCCGCTAGTTTCGTTGTAATTGGTTGTCATTTGGGACCGGTATGAGCCCGGGAACCCACGTGACTCATTTTGGGTCGATTCGTTGGAATCACCTGTTTCTTATCTTTTTGGCATCGGATTGATCCCTTCCGGCTTGTGGAGGGTGTATATCATGTTTAGGAATGTTTCCCCATCGTTTCAGGGTGAACGGGGCATGGAAAGGCAGGGTTTTGGCCATTCCCATGGTTTTCTCACCGTAGTGCCTTGGCGGTCTTTTCAGAGACCGTTTTCATTCCTTAAGCGATCCAGTTGCGACCGTTTGGTTCTTTGTCGGTTCTAAGTCGGTTCAGGTTTTAAGCGGCCTTTCGATAGACCGTTTCTGTTGGCTTACGGTCAATTGGACGACCGCTAAGCTCAGTATAGCGGCCCAGGTAGGATCGTTACTACTTGATTAACGGCCCACTGGTGACTGTTATTTTCCTATTTATTTGGTTATGTCGGTTCGTTGCCTAAACGGCCTTGCGACTGACTGCCATTTAGGTTTTAGCAGTCTTAGGTTGACCATTTTTAATTATTTGATTTTGGTCAACGATTTTAAGTTGGTTCGGGCTAGCAGTCTAGCTCCGACCGTATGGTGTACTTGGCGGCCCTTTGGGTGACCGCCAAGCTCTGTGAAACGGTTCTAGGTTGACCGTTTAGTGGTTTGACTGGTTAAGTCAGTTCGGAGGTTGACTGGGTCAAGCGGCCAGGTATATGACCACTACAGTCACCTTTGCGGCCCTGGAGGAGACCGCCTTGTGCAAGTAGCGGCCTCAGCAATACCGCATACCCCTCTACTTAGGTAGTTTTATTCATTGAGTCTTCTGAGTGAAGCGGCCATGTCCTTGCCCGCCACACTCAGGGAGATGGCCCTATTGTAGACCATTTTTGGCATGATGCGGCCATGGTTTTGACAGCAAGTGTCTGTGTTCTTTGTGTGAGGGTAGCGGCCCTTTGGCTGACTGCTTGGTTTGCCTAGCGGTCAGGTAAATGACCATTTCTTTTCCAGAGTGCTGATTAGTGTTGCTTTTTTGATAATTTGACCTCCAAATTGTCTTGGCTTAACCTTGTGGTTTGCTCGTCGTCCTGTGGATCTCTTGGATATCCTATCAGGGCTGTGACCATGTTATAAGGTGGCCAGGAGTGCCATTATATCGAGTAGTGTTATGTACTGCTTCATAGTTATTAATGATTTCTGGTCAACCCGGTGTGATCCAGTGGTTGACATGTGACCTCGTGAATGTCTCGGTGATCCTGTATGGATTAAGACATGGTTTTGGATGCCTTGAGGTACTGTCTTACCTCAGTTTGCGTGTCCATGTGCTTTGAGGGTCTTAGTGATTCCTCAAGTCTCCGTAATTCATATTAAGCGGATGCGTGGATCCAGCTGTCTTGTGCTGTTTCCTTTATCGGTGTTTTACCGCGACTCTGGCTTAGGGATTAGGCTGATTGGCGGCTTGTTACCGCTTTTGTGCGACGATCTTGACCCAAGTCATGAGACTCAAGGATCGTTGTGTCGGCAGGTCTAGTTGTCTGTCCTGAGTCCTGAGTCCGGTGGCAGTTTGGTGTTCAGCCTGGTGTCTTGAGCTTAGTGTTTCGTAGTACGTGTAACAGTGCATCTTAGCCTATTTGTACTTCAACACTAATCTTTCAGATTCCTTGTGTCTAGTGAGCCTCCACTAGTCATAGTCTGACGACACTTTCCTATGTGTCGGCCCACCTAGGAGTGGTGGTGGGGTGAGTTCTCAATATACGGTTTTTTGGCTAGTTTCCATGGGCCCCCTTGCTTTGCGGTAGCGTCCTACTAGGGGGAAAACTAGCTAGAGGCCTGGCTCAAGGCAATGAGCTTGTGTGTGCACACGTGGTCAGGGGCGTTTGGATGAGCCCCGATAGGCGTGACCCTGGCTAGTCACTCGTTACTGTTGTTCCTTGTACTTGGTTCTGAGAGTATCTCAGTTACCACCGTTTAAGGCATGCGAGAGATACTGGTGGCGTAGTGTAAGACGTTAGTAGATGCATCTGGTTGTTCTTCTAGCGAGGAGGTACTTCTGTCACATGACGCATGACTCATAGTGCTTCATGACTTTTTCGGGTAGTCTATTCTTGGCTTCCCCAAAGTCAGTGTAGCGTGCACGATGATCTAGTTGTGTATGCGTTAGTGTTTCTTGATTGTGTAGATCTTTTCAAGGGCTTTTGCCTGTTCTTGTAGGCTTTCGCTTTGGAGCTAGTGCTTTATCGACGGATCGGTAACGCCCGACTTTGTGAGATCGGGGTTCGCCCTTCTATTGCCGTTTGGAGTAGCTTAGAGAGCCGAGGTTCGTTCGGCAACTGTGTTTCTGTTTGGTATGGCTTTACGCTTTCCATTAACTATCCTTACTCCTATTTTTACACCTCTAGTGTTGTAGTTTAGCACTGCTGCTACTTCTGCTCCTGCTTTACTGTTCAGCGTTGTTGTCTTACATGTAACTATGTTATTTCCTGTGGGGATCTGCGGGACCCCTACTGAGCTAGTGACACGAGGCACACCGCTACTTTTCAAGTGTGGTCATTCTTCTTTTTTGTGGTTCGTGGCGCGGTGTGTCAGTTTCTCGTTGCCAGCATTGCCTGCGTCGGGCTTCCCCCGACTTGAGAGTACATTTTCTCTACTGTTGGACTGTACTTGTCTTTATTTAGACTGGACTCTATCATTAAAATTGTTAATTGAAAATGTAATTTTATTTCTACTACTTTAGCAAACCTCATCATTGAAATATTAATTGCTTACTGCTTTATCGGGAACTTGAATGTACTCCACACACACCTTTTATCCCTTTGGAGCTTTACCGCTCTTGCGAGGCTTCGCAGGTTCCAAGTGGTATTGGGTTTACCTGGTATCCGGAGTTTATGTTGTCACAGTTGGTATCAGAGCTAGTTGTGTGAAAGTACATAGGAATTCGAGATATTGCAGTATTCAGAGTCCTTAAGGACCAGTACAGTCGGCAGCTGGCATCAGTTTTACGATTGTTTATCGCTTTATTTTCGCGTGTGGTCTTGTGCGTGTTGTGTTGGCACTGTGTAAGATGGATTTGCTCTTGTCGGATTGTGACGGAGTGCACTTTTTGTTATGGTGGTTGTCTTGGTTATACTGCACTTGGTAGAGTTCGCCGGTAGGCGTGAATCTGCGGTACAGTGTTCAAGATTTTTCCTGTGGTTTTGTCCAGGTGGCTGGTGACTTTATCGTTAGTGTGATGGCCGTGCACATTCCTATGTTGCTTTGGTCGTCCTAGTTTGAGATTTGTTCAGCCCCTGAGCTGTTATGCTTGTGTTGAGATGGTCGATTAGATATCTTGTTTGAGAGAATGCTCGGGTGAACCTAGGATTTTCTTTCCTGGTGAGCTACTGTTGGTCGAGCTTGATTCTTATTATCTTATCTGGTTGTGTCTTTTCGAGGTAAGCTTTGCTAGTGCTGTCTCTTCGAAGCCTTTGTCCTGTGTCTGCTTTAGTGTGGATAGTGTTAGTTCTGAACCTGATCTGCTCTTTGTTCGACGGTTGCTTGCCTTGACCTAGTGTGTGTTTTGGGGGCCGTTGTGCACCGTGTTCGTCGTGACGTGTTTGGCGGCTGTTGTGCTGTGAGGGTTTAGTAATCATTTCCGGACGTAAGGATAAGCTGAGACTATCATCCTTTGTGCTTTGTGTAGAAGCTGGTGCTATTCCTGGTTTGCACTATGGCGACTTGTGATCGGCTATTAGCAGGATCGGTACTCGAGGCGTGGTATATTGCAGTTTGTGAATTGTGATGGCGATGAGTGTGTGCTGAGATGCTGATGCCGAGTTGTCCTTGAAGCATGTGTGCATTGTGTTGAGTGTGCAGTGGAAGTGTGTGGGCTGACAACCCATGGTTCAGGATCGTGAAGTTGGAAGATTCTGGCCAGTTGAGAAGTTTGTTTTCCTCGGTGTGACTTCATCTTGGCGATGTGTGCCTTGATGCTGTGAATTGCTTTGCCATTATTTGGAGATTTTCCGACTATTGGCACTGCCATGTGTGAGGATTGGGGGAATGTGTCGGCGATTGTGCTGGTCGAGTACCCTTTCTTCCTCTATATTTTTCTTGGATGTTGTGCTCTCGGGACGTGATCGTGGTCCTAGAGATGCGTTCACCGAGATTGTTTTTGTTCTTGTGGGTCCTTGTTGGTGAGCTGCTCGCAGTGTGGCTTGTATATCTTAGCCGTGTGTTCAGCTGTAATTGTACCTTGATGTGACCCAGCTTGTAGTCGTGTCCTGTAGTTCTGTGTTAAGAACGGAGCCGAGATTCTGTAGGTGTTGTTGTTCTTGTTGTTTTCGGTTGGTGGTTGTGTTCAGCTTGGGAGGAGTCCCTGTGAGTTTGATTTGGCATTGTGTGGACCGAGGTCTTGTGAGTTGGTTTTCCTGTACTCTTCTATCATGATAGAGTTGGCATGCGACTCAAATAAGATGTAATGTCTAAGTGAGGACTGACTTGATTGTGCTTGTGGTCCGGTGCTATCGTTGGCGTTCTACGTGCCAATTTTTTTGTTCTAGGCATGTAAGCCGATGTTTTAGAGCAGTCAGCTAAGAGGACTATGTTTTATTGTTTAAGCTGATACTTGTTGAGTCTGTCGTGTGGTTTATCGGTAGCTATTGCGTGGCATGGGTCGTGTCTCCTTTCTCTATGATACGTAAGCGATAATGCCATGGTGTTTCAGAGGTGTCAGACCTGTGTTCACTTGTGTGCCATGCTCGTTCTGGGGATCGGTGTGTCTTGAGATCCGGAGCGTGTGCCTGTAATTGTGGTCTGGCAATGTCCCTCTAAACTGTGTTTTTCGAGAATTGTTGATGGGGACATCACCCAGAGTTCCCTCTGGCTCGGCACCTCTCTCCCTTCCGGAGACGGGTAGGATGCGACTGCACGACTTGATGGGTCCATGGCGACACTGAGGTTTAGTACTGGGGACATATTGATGTATTTTCTCCTTTTCTTGAGTCATTTTGATGTACTTGTCTTTATTTTGAGTCATGTCCCTAGGTCGTCACGTTATTTACCTATGTTTGCTAGGCTAGGGGCTCATATGGGCCCAATTAGATGGGCCTAGCCCATGGGCGCCCCCTTCCTTCCCCCACCCCCTTGCTTATTTACTTTTAGCATTTTCTCCAGGGACTTTTTGTAAATGTTGGGATCCCTATAAATAGGACCCCAACTCCTCTTGAGATGGTTAATGAACATTTGAATATTTTGAGCATAAGTGCACCCCTCCCTCTCTCTCTAGCTTTCTCATTCTCTCTCTCTCTCTCTCTCTCTCTCTTGGGGGCGAACCCCACTCTCTCTCTCTTCCCCTTCTCTCTCTCTCTCCCTTGGGCGAACTTGCCCTTTCCCCTTCCCCCCCTTGCCACATCATCAGCCACCTTACCCTTCCACCCTTTCACCTCCCCAAGAGCATTAACTCCCATCAATACCTCCACTTCCCCAAGCAACCCTTCCTATTCCCCATACACCCTCCCCACCTCCAAGACAACCTTCCCTCTCCCCCACACAACTATTCCACTCCCCCACACCCTCCCATTCATAGCCCTAGTGCGACCCAAGCCCCCTCCCACTACTTGCTGCGCATCCATCATCATCAAGCCCTCCCCCTCACCTTGGCCGACCCCTCCATCAGCCCCCCCCTCCCAGCTGCATCTCCCCCTCCCCCATCCACCACTCCTAAGCACACCCATCCCATCCACCATCACCCACCTTCCACCAACACTAAACCCCCTCTCCATCCCACTTAGTTCTTCCACTTTAGATTTCTCTCTTCCCAACCTGTAGGTAGCAGAAAGAAGGGACGACTTGCAGAGGCGACCACGATTCCTCACGGAAACACCTGAAAATGTATAATACATTTCTGGAAAGGTCGTCCAGTCCCCTACGCGGGCGAGGAAGAATCATACCATTCCGAGTTCGGGGCTGTCCGTGAGAGCCATTCTCCCCCGACTGCGCCAAGTTCCATCTGCAGAGCACCTGAGCTCAACCAGAAGTTGAACCACGACTAACAGTGGAGGATTCAAACCAAGGGTCCTTCTTCAAAGTTCTTTATCCACCTGTTCCCGAGCAGAAGCAAGAAGCAGAACCACATTCGGCGTCCGGGAGCCAACGTTCCGATTTTTCCCCTTCAGTCGCGCGGGTCTGCCTCCCCCAGTCTGCAGCGACCAGCTCCCACTCATCAGCGTCCCCCAGTACACCTTGACATCGGACGGCTTCCCCGTCAGTTTTGCAGCGTAGAGACTTCATCCACAGTTCCAACAACTCCAACGGTTCGAGATTTGGAACTCAGGACCGGCCGGGGTAGCTTCTGCAAGTCACTCTTCGTGCCAGATAGTGACTGTGGCCAGCTCCTGCCACTCTGTTCAAAGCCCGACCCGGACCGGAAGCTGCAGCAGAAGAAATCGAGGAAATTCAGGGCCATCTGCATACCAGATACGAGGAATTCTAGGCTGGTCTCGCCTCCAACATAATTCTGGAACGTGATTTACGGTCTCTACATCGACTGGCTGTCAGCCATCACAGCGAGCAGGGAGCTTCCGTTTCGGCTTCACCTACGCGTCTTCCGGCGAATCTCCCTCCCCCGCCTGGCCGGCTTATCGCCCCTCCCTGCGTGGAGGTAGTGTTTGAGTGTACTTAATTATCCCCACCCCAAGTTCACCCTCCTGCGTGAGGTGTAGTGGTTGTAATCACTTTACACAGGGTTGAAGCTTCACCGGCGCAGTGTGCGGGGATCCACACTTCCCCGCTCGCCCTCGTCTCCGAACGGGGTTGGTTTCTTCAAACCAACCAGTGGAAGCTGCAGCAGACGAAATCGAGGAAATTCAGGGCCATCTGCGTACCAGATACGAGGAATTCTAGGCTGGTCTCGCCTCCAACATAATTCTGGAACGTGATTTACGGTCTCTACATCGATTGGCTGTCAGCCATCACAGTGAGCAGGGAGCTTCTGTTTCGGCTTCACCTACGCGTCTTCCGGCGAATCTCCCTCCCCCGCCTGGCCGGCTTACCGCCCCTCCCTGCGTGGAGGTAGTGTTTGAGTGTACTTAATTATCCCCACCCCAAGTTCACCCTCCTGCGTGAGGTGTAGTGGTTGTAATCACTTTACACAGGGTTGAAGCTTCACCGGCGCAGTGTGCGGGGATCCACACTTCCCCGCTCGCCCTCGTCTCCGAACGGGGTTGGTTTCTTCAAACCAACCAGGTGAGCTCTAAACTTTGCTCCATTACTCTCTAGTGTTTGTTCATTTAATATCCGTAGACATCGCTCCGTTGAGCAAGCAAGAGAGTGTCCGACCCCACGTGCTCCACTTACGAGCGGTCACCGTGGGCAGTGAGCGAGTGGGACCTTGTGCCCCAATTGGCACTGGCCAGCCCCTTGAGTGTGGGCTACGTACCCTTGGGAGGGCAACCCATGCCTTGCTGGCACTCTCCCAGCAAGGGACTTGATCCATCACCTCCCCTTAGCATCATCTAGTCACCCCGGGCTCGTGTGTGTGCGACGGCGAATTGGCCCCGATTTATCAACTTAATTGCTATGTGGTGGTTGTGCTTGCGGAATAGGTCCTAGGTTTTGTTTGCTTGCTACCTACCCCATATTTGTGTCACATCAGTTGGTATCAGAGCAAGTTTTAGACTTGTCTCTACAAGCCTATGTCTAAGGGCAATTGCATTTCTATCCCGTGTCGTCATCTTTGTGCATGTCCACCCGTAGGGGTACCATATACCGGACTGATCCTTCTAATTCCAATCCACCTATGGATCCTAATTTACAAGGCAATCAAAACAACCCTAGGGAAGCTCCCCAAGCTCCTATGGATCGACTAGAGGCTGCCATTCAAGCCCTCACGGAGCAAATGAATGGTGTTTCCACCCGATTGGAGAGATTAGAAGAAGCTAGGGCCCCACCTAGGAACCATGTCCAAAGGGCTCCTCCCCCGCGGGCTGAACATGAGAGGGAAGACCTAGAGGATGAGTGGTATAGCGAGCAAGAGAGAGCCCCACAACCTCGGTACCATGAGAGGCGACCACGAGGGGATCCGGATGACTTCCTACTAAGAATGATCAAAGTGGAAGCTCCTAATTTTGATGGGTCACATAACCCTAGTGCCTATAAAGAATGGGAGCATGGCATGGACCAATACTTTGATTGGTACCCCATGTCCGAGGAAAGAAAGGTTAGGTTGGCCAAGATGCACCTTCTTAAATTAGTCAAGACCTATTGGCTAAAGGTAGAAAGCCAAAGGAGAATCAGGCATGAGGAACCCATTGGCACTTGGATGGACATGAAAGTCCAGCTTAGGAGAAAATATCTTCCCCACTCCTATAGCCAAATTCTCCTTGATGAGTGGCAAAGCCTTACCCAAGAGGGAAAGACCGTGGAAGAATATGTGGAGAAATTTGACTCATACCTCTTAAGGTGTGGTGTTGTCGAAGAACCGGCCGTCACTTTGTCCCGGTTTAGGAATGGTCTCCTTCCCCACATCAAACGGGAGCTTTTTATGAGGGAAGCCCATAGCCTTGAGGTTGCCTATCAAATAGCCCGTGATGTAGAAAGGTTTTCTAGGAACCCAAGGTTTGCCCCTCCCAAGGGCCCGGGACCCCGTCCCAACCTCCCTCCCTTGTTGAGAACACCCCCTCCCAGTGGGGGAACCCCCACTCGGCCCTACCCCCAACCAACCAATCCTACCCCCACAAAGGCCACCCCACCCAACCCTCCTCCCCGAAGGGAGGAAGCCTCCAAAGGGAAGACCCCAGGGAGTAGTACTGTTAAGTGTTTTCAGTGCCATGGTTATGGCCACATAGCCTCCCAATGCCCTTCCAAGGGGATGTCGAGCCTTGTTATTGAGGGCGGACCCACCACATCCCAGGAAACCCAAGAGGATACTGTTGAGGAGTACGAGGCTGCTTTAGGGTGGGAAGAGGAATACGAGGAGCAATTCTTTGAGGAAAGTATAGAAGATGACCCCCACTCCACCCACCTAGGGGTGATAAGGTGCACCCTCACCCAACCTAAAGAGGATGACTGGCGGAGGACTTCCATTTTCCACACCTTCATCAAAATCGGGGACCATGTTAGGAAGGTCATCCTAGACAACGGGAGTTGTGTCAACGCCGTATCCCCGGACACCGTCAAGCTCCTAGGTGATGTGACACAATATGCAGCGGAGGGCAATGAAACTATTTTGATGTGATACGACTCCCTTGGACCTAGGATAGCAAGCAGCACTATGAGTCGGCAACGTCGCACATGCGGTTTCGCTCGCGGAAGCACGCATGGATCCGTAGGAGGACCGGCGATGGGGGGTGAGGGTCCGAGTTTGGACCTTGCGATTCCAAGGGTCGGCCGGGTAGGTATAGATCCCAATGGGCCAAGGATGCCCGATTTCACGGGTAGCCGGCACGCCGAGGGCGTGGGATGTAATGGCTCTCTCTCAACTCGCCCCGCGGTGAACACTCGATTGGATTGAATTGCGGATCGGACACTCGCCTCACCTCCGACGGACAACTAAGTGTTGGGTTCGGTGCAGTATTCAGAGGGGGGGTGAATGAATATAGCTTTTTAAAAAAACTTTCACCCAATTAAAAACTAGAATACTAATAAGACTTTCACTCAATATAAAATTTCGCCCAAACTAGAACTATGATGCTAACTAGACAGATTTACCAAATCTGAAAGCTAATCAACTATTCTGTTCTACCAGTTAGCAAACACATGGAGCGCCCCTATGCATTCATCTAGCGGAAGCACAAATGAACAAATCAAACCACAATGCACAAGGGGTTTTTAGGTGGTTCGGTCTTTCAGACCTACATCCACCCCACACTCAAACCGAGTGTGGCTTCCACTAGCTCACGCTAGAAACAGCAGACTCAGTCTGCAACAAACGCTGCCAAACAGCTTGACCAGGGGAACAACCTCCCCTCTTCCTCCCAACCGGAGGGAACCACTAGTGACACCAGTCACTAGCAAACCAGAGACACAAGGTCTCTCTTCCTCCAGACCTGGAGGGAACCCCTGGACTTGAATCCACAAGCCCAGAACCGGAGACAAGTCTCCCTTCCTCCAAACCGGAGGGAATCAACAAGTAGCACCCAGCTACTTGCAACCGGAGATAGCAATCTCCCTTCTCCTGAACAAACAGGAGGAACCCACAAGTGACTCCAGCCACTTGGAAACCAGAGACACACGGTCTCTCTTCCTCCACACACGGAGGGAACCACCGGACTTGCTACTCACAAGCCCAGAGCCGGAGGAACAAGCCTCCCTTCCTCCAACCCGGAGGGGAACCTAGAGACCCAAGTCTCTCTTCCTCTGAACCCCAGAGGGAAGCACAACCGGAGATAAATCTCCCTTCCTCCAACCCGGAGGGAAACAACCGATGACACCCTGTCAAAGGCAACCAGAGACGCAAGTCTCTCTTCCTCCACACGGGAGGGTACCAACCACAAGTAGCACCCAGCTACTTGCAAACCGAAGACACAAAGTCTCCCTTCTCCTGAACCCACAGGAGGAACCCCGACCTCTCTATAGAGGATCGGAAATACAGTAAATGATAAAAACAAAAACGAAACCAGCAACAGAAGGCTGAAAAGATAAAAACAAATGTGGCTCTCGCAGGAGCTGGCTGGCCTGGATTTGATCCACGGTTCAGCAGGAACAGATCTTCTGTTGAAGCTTCTATCACTCTAGCTCTCTCTTCTTCTCTATTCTTCTTCCTCTTCCTTTCTTCACACTCTGCTATCTCGATCTCTTCCTCAACCTCTCTTTCTTTCTCTTTCTCACTCTCTTTCTCCTTTCTTCTTCTGCTCTTCTCCTTTCTCTTTTCTTTTTCTATCTGGATCGTGGCTCTCTGTATAAGCTTTCTTCTCGCCAACTCGATCACCTTCATCTGTGGATGAAGGTCTCATATATATAGCAGCAGTAGCAGCATCAGCCATGACGTGTGACCTCCACATTTCCAGCCCTAAGAATTCAGACCACGTGGCAGTCTTTCAGCAGGCTTTATTCCAACCTCGGATCACGTGCCCTCCTTAAGCTTCACGATCAAAGCACCTGTAAAACAGGGTATCGGATAAGTCATCAGTTTAAAGAACAACTCTGTATAGACTTATCAGAAGAACAGCGTTTTAGAAGAAACTTGAACGAGGTTAAAACGAAACAACACGAAGTGACAAATAGCAACGACACAGAGACAACTCGAGGACACAATAGGGAAAACGACACGAAGTCAGTAAGGACTCGATGTACAACAGTAAGTAACACGAAGTAAGACCACACAGACATAAACGATAACACGAGAACAACACGGGGTGACAGCAGAAACCGACACGAAGTGTTTGCAAACAAAGTAAGACACAAGGTCTACGTAAAGCAACACGAAGTGTGGTTAAAGCGAGAACGACACGAAGTGAAGTTATAAAACAACACGAGGTAAAAAGAAGAACGACACGAGATACATGGAGACAAAACAGAAACCAACACGAAGTGTGGTTTCAACACAAGAAAGACACAAGGTCTAGGAAGAACAAAAACGACACGAAGACACAAAACGGAAAACGATACGAGGTGTAACAAACACGACACGAAGTTATGAAAACAACACGGAGACGAAGTCTAAAAAAATGACACGGGGTGAAGACAACACGAAGACGAAACACAGGTTTCGACACGGAGTGAAAACGACACAAAGACAAAACAGAATTGACATGGGTTGAAATCAACACGAAGTCAAAAACTGAAATCGACACGGAGTGAAAACAACATGAAGACGAAGTACAAAGAGACGACACGAAGTGAAGTTGACACGAAGTGAAAACAACAGTAACCGACACGAAGTACATGAGAGGAAAAACCACACGAAGTCATGAAAACAACAGTAACCGACACGAGGTGAGGTTACTAAAGCGACAACGACACGCGGTGTGGAAAACACGACACGAAGACCTGAGACGGAGAAACGACACGAAGTGTAACAGGAACGACACGAAGTAAAAACAGTGATCGACACGGAGACGTAGACACTAAAACAACACGAAGATGAAGACAAGGGAAACGACACGAAGTCTAACCTCATACAAGCTTTCCTGTCACGTATGGAAATCAACACGAAGTGTTGTATGCTCATTCAACACGAGATCTTTTCGTGTTAGTGAGGGGAAACAACACGAAAACTCAAGTTCAGAAACAGCACGAAGATGATGTACAATCTGATGTACAGACATGAAGAACAGTCCAAGGTATAGACTTGCACGAGCAAGCTACAGTGCCAAAGTATAGACTTCACGCTGTACAGACTACATGACCAGTGCATGATTGTACTTGACGATGTGAACACTTAGCCTATGCAGACCAATGTACAGACTTTGGCGAAGCAAAAGGCTGTATAGACTTGGAGACCCAAAGCCATTGTGTAGACTTTGTCTAAGACAAGGCATGAGCTGACGTTGTATATACTTAGCCAATGCAAACCAGTCCGATGTATAGACTTTAAGGAAATGCATGCTACAGTGCAATGTCTAGACTTGCGATGTGTTCGCCAAATGCACACTACAGTTCAATGTATGGACTTGGACGAATGATGCATGTGCAGTGAATAGACTTAGGGCATAAACCCCACGATGCACTGTATAGACTATGCACATAACATAAGTCTAATATAAACAATATATCAGTTGTACCAGTCACAGTCATGATGCAATCATCAAGGCACAATGTCATGAAAACACTATATCATTGCTATCATCAAAATACAATATCAATCATCAAAACCACAGCAATGAATGCTTTATGCATCAGTTTAACATGTAACAGGACTGAACATCAAATATGTTAATCTAAACTGAGCAGCAAGATGACTGAACATTTGATTAACTCACATCAACAACCAATCATCAAAGCCATCATTAAAACCATCATCAAAACCAAAACCACATGCATGAGCACAACAATCAACAATCTCCCCCTTTTTGATGATGGCAACACATTCAATACATTGAGTCATTCGATGATGTGAGGCATTCTGAGGTAATCTGAAGACTCAAATTATTCTCCCCCTTTGACTTCATCAAAAAGAAAAATAATTTGAGAAATTATAGCATGTATAAAAGTTCAGTCAATTTCTCCCCCTAAATAAAAGCTCCCCCTTTGAGAAGAAATATGAACAGATAACACAGGTAGAAAAGGTAGGAGGATCACTTGATAACAGCTGAATCATAGGTTCAGAAAGGAAGCATGATTATAACCAACTGTTTAGAGTATAAGAATCACCACTCATACAATTTTCAAAAATTCAGGTTTAATCAGTGATAAATCTAGAGTAAAACACCTGACCCCTGAGAAAGAGTTTTAGATTCCATTTATAGCAATGAATCTAGGGCACATGGTATTAATAGATACGTCTGAAATAATACCCTTTTGTGTTTAAACAAGGAAATTCAAGAGAGGCAACTTGAATATGTATTGATAAAGATAATTTTCACTCATTGACTTTTGATTTTTCGAAGGGTTACAGCAGTTTGATTTTCATTTTTTTTTTAATTTCTGAAACTGAACTAAGTGAATAGACCTATGGCATTTATGCTGTTGACATTAGGTGTACACCTTGATAAGAGGCAGGTACCCCCAGTTATTAGGCATAAAATATATGATCTACTTCAGATCAAGACCCACGAGGAATAGTCTTCACTTTTGACATTAAGGGTACACCTTGATTAGAGGCCAGTACCCTCAGTTACTTGGTGAGGACTCCCCTTATAGATTTGACCCTATGAACAGAGATAGTCTAAGGCACTTCATGACATGTGAGATCTCCTGTCTTTTTGGAGGAGTTCACAGTTTCTCAGTGCAATCAGCCATTGCTTCTGTCACTATGTTCAGTTCTTAACATTAATGATCTTGTTTACTGCTGCCCTTAATTCTTTTAGAGTGATTGATTGAAAAACATTACACACTCTTGTTCACCTATTCTAGACATTTCCAGATTAACACATTTAGGCATTAAAAAAAACTTTTTCTATTTTAGCCATGAGACAAAGATTAAGAGCTATAAAAGTTTTCTTTTATCTCAATTTCTGAAGTGCAGACACTTAACTCTCCAATTTATAAAGGTTAAACCTTTAGTTCTCTTCAATTTGTAAGAGTGATTCTTATAAGTGAACAATGGCAATAATCACCACTCAATGTACTAAACCAGATACAGAGCTGTTGTTTAGTGAAAAAGTGGGGAAAGGATAGCAATAAGCATTATGATCCATAGCATCTGATGACAGTGAATATGAATGAGTTGAAAGGGGACAAAGAGAAATACCAAGGATTCAATGAATTGAATAGAACTCTCAGCTCCCCCTGACACCATGATGCAAAAATATGCTATGCATTAGACTGTTCTACATGCAGACTATGCAACATTAGTCAAACTCCCCCTGACAAAGTGCATGAAATAGAATTAATGAACTGCTCATAATTTTAGAATATGCTCAAGAAGAATTCATGCTTTGTTCAATCAGAGAGAGAATTTATCAAATGCATCATCTTCCCTTTAAATTTTCAGATTTTTTTTTTTAACAAATGATGCAGTACACTGTTCTTCATGAAAACTAAACCCATGGTACTAGGCGGAGGACCTGGTCTCAAAGACCATCTCACACATGGTAGGAACCTCCGGGCAGATTTCCCTGCCTTTTAGTAACATACCATTTGATATACCAGGGTTAACAAGGACGATGCAACATAAAGCAGTCCTTCATGCATTGAACAACTTCAATGACAGTCATGCTAATGATGTATGCAGACATAAGACACATGCATAGACTGAGTACACTAAATGAACCATTCACACATAGTCCAGGTATGCATTTAAATACAAGTATGCAATGCATTGACACAAAGCATATATAGTGCATCAACTGAATATGCTTAACGAAGCATTCAATTTCAGTTCAATCATATAGCAAGAGAAGAGCATCAGATATATGCAAAAATGAATTCAATAGCTGAGTCTGGAATACAGACTGATCAGCTAGACATGGAGAGATCATCAACAATCAATCAAGCAAATCAACATGAAGCACACATTTTTCATGCTCACAGTTTCAGATAATGGAATTTAAAACACATTTCAGAACTGACCTGAAAAGTTCAATCATGGGGTTTTCATTCTTGAGTGCCTTGGTTAACCCCCTTTTATTTCTCCCTCCAAGGCACACCTGCAAGATATTTGATCATCTTGATCCTGCAGAGACCCAAGTAGCTTTGGGTCCTGCGTTAGCCCTAACAGGTTTTCTAAACATTTTCATAGCAACATTATCATCAAATTTCATCAGTGAACAGTCATCCATAGAATGTCCAAATTTTCCACAGTATCTACATGAACTGGCTGGTTTTTGGTTCTTATGATACATGTTAACAGCAGGGTGATGTTTATAAGCATGTTCATAAGATTTTCTGTTATATGCATGAACAGTTTGATGCTTGTTCTTAACCATCCAACATTCAGCAGATTTATGGCCTGGCTTCCCACAGTTATAGCATGAAATTTTCACAAAAGTTTTTGCAGGGAATTTGACAAAATGGGGTTTAACATAGTTCTTTTGAACATACCAACAGTCCTTGACTGTATGCCCATTTTTCCCACAGTGGGAGCATGCAAAAGAATTTCTTCTATGAAAACCATTTTTACCCCAAGTAGATCTAAACCAGCACTCAGCAGCCTTGTGCCCAGGCTTATTACAGTTGAAGCACACGATGTGCTGACTAGAATTGTGTTTAGATCCATATGGATCATAAAAGTGCATGGAAGACTTGGCATGTAGTTTATTGTCTTCTTTCATGATAAAACATTCATTCATGAGATGACCATGCTTCCCACAATAATAACATGAGGCATCAGGCTTCCTAGCAACATGGTTTCTATCAAAAGAATTTCTAGAATGTAAAGTTCCACTAGCATGCTCATCCTTTAACATCAATCCACAGTCCTCCATTATGTGACCTCCTTTCCCACAATAATAACATGACCCCTTTGTAACATGAGTGTATGTGAGATCATGTGAATTGTGTGTAGCCCTTTTTATAGCAACAGGAGTGCCTTTTTCCTTTTTCTGTGAGTTTTCACCCTTTTTCTGTTTTGGAGTTTGTTCCACAGTTTTGGGTTTCACAGTGGAGTTTTGTGCAGTGAATTGGAAGACAGGAGGAGCAGAGGTTGTGTTCTGATTGGAAGCTTTAACAAAAATAGTGGATGTTTTATTCCCATTACTCCTTTTATTTGTCGGACTATAGCCCAGTCCTTGTCTCTCAAAGTTATCACTCTTTCCAAGAAGCTTATTCAGATTGTCCTTTCCTTTGACAAATTTTGATAGAGAATTTTCCAAATCTTTAATCTCAGAGTTCAAATCAGCAATTTTAGCCTCATATGTGGACAAGTCTGTTTCACAGGAAATTACTTGTTGATGCAAAGCATCATTCAGGCTTTTGAGTTTTTCTACTTCTTGTTTTAATTCTATTTCCTTGTCAGCTTCAGATAGGGACTTGTAAAGATCATCAACTTCTTGTTGAAGGGATGTGATACTAAGCTCATATCCAGCTATTTTCTGTTCACTGCAACTGACATTTCCATTTAACATTAGGTTGATGGTTTTTAGACTCTCAATTTCTTGTTCAGCATTCATCAACCTATCAGAATTATCCACACTCACACACTTGCCTTTTTCCATTGTCATTAGCCTATTTGTCAGCTGTATGTTTCGGTGTTTCAACTCATTGATTTCCTCTTTCAGTTTACTGTTCTGCTCTAGGATTTCATCATCAAACACCCATTTATCTGTTGAAGACTGACATTCATAAAACATTTCTCTTAGTTCTTCAGATTGAACTTTGTCAAGATTTTTCTGAATCTCTGAATTCATTGTTCTTTCAGCCTCCAATTTCTCAGAGATTAAACCATTTTCTTTTTCAAGGTTTATTGATTTATGTTCAAATTCTTTGGATCGGTTTTTGAGCTTTTCATTTTCAGATTTCAATTCTTTCAATTCAGAATTGATACATTCTAAATCTCTCACCAATCTTTCATTTTGAACAACATCAATGTTATGAGTCTGAACAACGAAGCTAAGCCTTTCCTTTAGTTCAACAATTTCACAAACAAGCTTTTGACTCTCCTCTTTGTGTAGACCAATTTGTTTCATAAAAGTTTGTTTTTCAGATTTCAAATGATCTAGATCTGTAGTAATAGAGTCAAAGTCTTGTAGTTGTCTTCTTAAGATTTCATTTTCAGTTTTCAGAGTTTCAAGTTTTTCACCTCCTAGATTTTCCAGCTTCTTTTTCAGACTTTTATATTTCTTCCCTAGTTTCTTACGGGATCTTAACAGATTTGCATAGGCATCTTCCCAATCGTCTAATGAAAAATTCTCGAAAGGGTTTACCTCCTCATCATCACGTTCTTCGGATTCATCTTGATCGCTACCATGGTTGCTCTCGTCAGCCATCAGACCGTTGTCGACATTTCCCTTCTGAGCAAGCTTCAGCTCATCCATAATGTCCTTGGCAGACCTGCAATCATGAGTACAAGACCATAAGGCTCTGTCAATAGCAGCTCTCATCAGGTTAAAGGCCTTCTGATTTTCTTCATATTTTGACTTGTGACTTTTAGTCCATTTGGACTTTTCCTTTGGCAATCTGTGGGGACCTTGTGAAATTAACTTCCACAGATCCGGATTAATCATTTTCACATAATTGTGAAGACTGCTAATCCATGAGTTAAAGTTAGAGCCATTGAAAATCGGTGGAGAACCCATTGAGTAAATCCGTAAACAGATTAATGAAGCAAAGGGTAGAAACAGATAAGCACAAGGGACACCAGGATCCTCTGCAGATCGTTGGATCTGAACAATCAGAGAACCGCTCTGATACCAATTGTTGGGTTCGGTGCAGTATTCAGAGGGGGGGTGAATGAATATAGCTCGTTAAAAAAACTTTCACCCAATTAAAAACTAGAATACTAATAAGACTTTCACTCAATATAAAATTTCGCCCAAACTAGAACTATGATGCTAACTAGACAGATTTACCAAATCTGAAAGCTAATCAACTATTCTGTTCTACCAGTTAGCAAACACATGGAGCGCCCCTATGCATTCATCTAGCGGAAGCACAAATGAACAAATCAAACCACAATGCACAAGGGGTTTTTAGGTGGTTCGGTCTTTCAGACCTACATCCACCCCACACTCAAACCGAGTGTGGCTTCCACTAGCTCACGCTAGAAACAGCAGACTCAGTCTGCAACAAACGCTGCCAAACAGCTTGACCAGGGGAACAACCTCCCCTCTTCCTCCCAACCGGAGGGAACCACTAGTGACACCAGTCACTAGCAAACCAGAGACACAAGGTCTCTCTTCCTCCAGACCTGGAGGGAACCCCTGGACTTGAATCCACAAGCCCAGAACCGGAGACAAGTCTCCCTTCCTCCAAACCGGAGGGAATCAACAAGTAGCACCCAGCTACTTGCAACCGGAGATAGCAATCTCCCTTCTCCTGAACAAACAGGAGGAACCCACAAGTGACTCCAGCCACTTGGAAACCAGAGACACACGGTCTCTCTTCCTCCACACACGGAGGGAACCACCGGACTTGCTACTCACAAGCCCAGAGCCGGAGGAACAAGCCTCCCTTCCTCCAACCCGGAGGGGAACCTAGAGACCCAAGTCTCTCTTCCTCTGAACCCCAGAGGGAAGCACAACCGGAGATAAATCTCCCTTCCTCCAACCCGGAGGGAAACAACCGATGACACCCTGTCAAAGGCAACCAGAGACGCAAGTCTCTCTTCCTCCACACGGGAGGGTACCAACCACAAGTAGCACCCAGCTACTTGCAAACCGAAGACACAAAGTCTCCCTTCTCCTGAACCCACAGGAGGAACCCCGACCTCTCTACAGAGGATCGGAAATACAGTAAATGATAAAAACAAAAACGAAACCAGCAACAGAAGGCTGAAAAGATAAAAACAAATGTGGCTCTCGCAGGAGCTGGCTGGCCTGGATTTGATCCACGGTTCAGCAGGAACAGATCTTCTGTTGAAGCTTCTATCACTCTAGCTCTCTCTTCTTCTCTATTCTTCTTCCTCTTCCTTTCTTCACACTCTGCTATCTCGATCTCTTCCTCAACCTCTCTTTCTTTCTCTTTCTCACTCTCTTTCTCCTTTCTTCTTCTGCTCTTCTCCTTTCTCTTTTCTTTTTCTATCTGGATCGTGGCTCTCTGTATAAGCTTTCTTCTCGCCAACTCGATCACCTTCATCTGTGGATGAAGGTCTCATATATATAGCAGCAGCAGCAGCATCAGCCATGACGTGTGACCTCCACATTTCCAGCCCTAAGAATTCAGACCACGTGGCAGTCTTTCAGCAGGCTTTATTCCAGCCTCGGATCACGTGCCCTCCTTAAGCTTCACGATCAAAGCACCTGTAAAACAGGATATCGGATAAGTCATCAGTTTAAAGAACAACTCTGTATAGACTTATCAGAAGAACAGCGTTTTAGAAGAAACTTGAACGAGGTTAAAACGAAACAACACGAAGTGACAAATAGCAACGACACGGAGACAACTCGAGGACACAATAGGGAAAACGACACGAAGTCAGTAAGGACTCGATGTACAACAGTAAGTAACACGAAGTAAGACCACACAGACATAAACGATAACACGAGAACAACACAGGGTGACAGCAGAAACCGACACGAAGTGTTTGCAAACAAAGTAAGACACAAGGTCTACGTAAAGCAACACGAAGTGTGGTTAAAGCGAGAACGACACGAAGTGAAGTTATAAAACAACACGAGGTAAAAAGAAGAACGACACGAGATACATGGAGACAAAACAGAAACCAACACGAAGTGTGGTTTCAACACAAGAAAGACACAAGGTCTAGGAAGAACAAAAACGACACGAAGACACAAAACGGAAAACGATACGAGGTGTAACAAACACGACACGAAGTTATGAAAACAACACGGAGACGAAGTCTAAAAAAATGACACGGGGTGAAGACAACACGAAGACGAAACACAGGTTTCGACACGGAGTGAAAACGACACAAAGACAAAACAGAATTGACATGGGTTGAAATCAACACGAAGTCAAAAACTGAAATCGACACGGAGTGAAAACAACATGAAGACGAAGTACAAAGAGACGACACGAAGTGAAGTTGACACGAAGTGAAAACAACAGTAACCGACACGAAGTACATGAGAGGAAAAACCACACGAAGTCATGAAAACAACAGTAACCGACACGAGGTGAGGTTACTAAAGCGACAACGACACGCGGTGTGGAAAACACGACACGAAGACCTGAGACGGAGAAACGACACGAAGTGTAACAGGAACGACACGAAGTAAAAACAGTGATCGACACGGAGACGTAGACACTAAAACAACACGAAGATGAAGACAAGGGAAACGACACGAAGTCTAACCTCATACAAGCTTTCCTGTCACGTATGGAAATCAACACGAAGTGTTGTATGCTCATTCAACACGAGATCTTTTCGTGTTAGTGAGGGGAAACAACACGAAAACTCAAGTTCAGAAACAGCACGAAGATGATGTACAATCTGATGTACAGACATGAAGAACAGTCCAAGGTATAGACTTGCACGAGCAAGCTACAGTGCCAAAGTATAGACTTCACGCTGTACAGACTACATGACCAGTGCATGATTGTACTTGACGATGTGAACACTTAGCCTATGCAGACCAATGTACAGACTTTGGCGAAGCAAAAGGCTGTATAGACTTGGAGACCCAAAGCCATTGTGTAGACTTTGTCTAAGACAAGGCATGAGCTGACGTTGTATATACTTAGCCAATGCAAACCAGTCCGATGTATAGACTTTAAGGAAATGCATGCTACAGTGCAATGTCTAGACTTGCGATGTGTTCGCCAAATGCACACTACAGTTCAATGTATGGACTTGGACGAATGATGCATGTGCAGTGAATAGACTTAGGGCATAAACCCCACGATGCACTGTATAGACTATGCACATAACATAAGTCTAATATAAACAATATATCAGTTGTACCAGTCACAGTCATGATGCAATCATCAAGGCACAATGTCATGAAAACACTATATCATTGCTATCATCAAAATACAATATCAATCATCAAAACCACAGCAATGAATGCTTTATGCATCAGTTTAACATGTAACAGGACTGAACATCAAATATGTTAATCTAAACTAAGCAGCAAGATGACTGAACATTTGATTAACTCACATCAACAACCAATCATCAAAGCCATCATTAAAACCATCATCAAAACCAAAACCACATGCATGAGCACAACAATCAACACTAAGAGCGATACTAAGCTAAGCAATAGTAAAAACCAGCAAGGGAGAGTGGCCAGGAGCTCACCTGATCGGCGTGAAGACGCCGATCCCGGGCGGAGACGAGGGCGAGCGGGGAAGTGTGGTCCCCGCACACTGCGCCGATGTAGCTTCACAACCTGTTCAAGAGTACATGCACTACACCTCGCACAGGAGGGTGGTCTCGGGGGTGGGAATTGAATAATTACAGTAAACACTACCACCACGCAGGGTGGGGCGGTAAGCCGGCCAGGCGGGAAGGGGAGGGTGGGCCAAAACGGGTAGAAAAGAACTAAGGGAGTTGGTGCAGCTGACTGGAATTCTGGATGGGAAGCCGCTGTTGCCGCCGTCCCGAGCTAGTCCGAACTCCGATTTCGAAGATTCCAACTCCTGGAGTTCCCTGACTTGATGCTGGTGATGTCTGAATTTTTGGGCGGCCTCTGGAGCCAGGGACTGGTGACACCAGCGACTGAACCGAGGCAGCGAGTGTGGTTTCTGGCCGGACCTGTTCTGTAACAGTAGGTTGCAGACACTGTGGTGAACTCTCCCGAACTCCGAATGGCACAAAACTAGCGGCGCTGTCTTCGTGGTTGAAGTAGCTTTCAGCAGGAGGTGGCGGGGCGATGATCCCAGGTCGGTGGTGACTTGGGTCCTGGGAAGAATGAACTCTGGTCGTTGCAGTCTGAAGAAACAAACCTGGACAGTGCAAGGGAGAAAATTCGTAACTCTGTCCCACGGTGTCCAAATGTCGATCCGCCTTCTGATCCTGAAAGAGGGCAGAGAGGAGAAGAACTTTTATGAAGAAACCCGAGTCTGGTTCGGCCTTGGTTGATCGTGGCACGTTGCTCTTTCTGGTTCTGATTCTCTGCAGAGGCTGCACCGCGGGGTTCTGGTTCTGTAGCAGCAGGTTGCAGACGCTGTCCCGGGCACTCCAGAACTCCGAATGGCACGAAACTGGTGGCGTCGTCTCCGTGCTTGAGGTGGCTTTCAGCAGGAGTCAACGGGGCTGCAATCTGAGGCCGTGGACGGTCGGTGTGCCCTGAAGAGTAGGCACTGGTCGCTGCAGACTGTAGGAGGCAGACCCGCGCGACCGAGGGAGAACGTTTGTAACTCTGGGTCTCGGATGCCAAATTAAGTTCCGCCTCATGCTTCTGGTCGTGGACAGATGGAGAAAGAAACTTGAAGAAGAAACTTCAGCCTGATTCCTTCGCCGTTGGTCGTGAAGCAGCTTCCAATCGCGTTCAGGCTTTCTGCAGGTGGAGTCTGGCGCAGTCGGGGTAGAACAGCTCTCACGGTCGGCCACGAACTCGGAATGGAGTGATTCTACCTCGCCTGTGAAGAGGACAGGGAGGACTTTCCAGAAAGGTAAGGTACGCCCTCAGGTGTCTCCGTATGAACTCGGGGGAGCTTCTGCAAGACGTGCCTTCTTCTGCTACCTGCAGACTTGGCTAAGCAAAGGGGTGATAGTGGAACTTGGTGAAAGGGAATGGGGTTTTAGCAATGGGGAAGGGTTGGAGGTGATGGTAGATGGGGGTGGAATGTGGGAGAATGATGAGAGGGGCGGAGCTGGTGGTCTGGAGGTGCAGGAGGGTGGAGGGGAGTGGAGGCCGAAGTTTGGAGAGGGGAGGGTGGAGGGGTCGGCCAAGGCAATGGGAGGGTGGAGAGGGTGGAGGGGGGTCGACCCTAGGAGGGAGGGGAAGGGGGTGGACGACCTAGGGAGGTGGAGAGACTCCTTGGGGAGAGGAAAGGTTGTCTTGGATGTGGGAAGATGTGTGGGGAATAGGGAGGGTTGTCTAGGGAAGGTGAATGGTTGCTTGGGAAGGTGGAATGAGTAATGGGGAGAGTAATGGGATCTTGGGAGGTGAAGAGACTTGCCTAGGTGGCAAGTGAGGTGGCAAGGGTAAGGAGAGAGAGGGGGATTTCGAATTTAGAGAGAGAGGGAGGGAGGAGAGAGAGAGGGGGTTCGTCCCTTGAAGAGAGAGAGAGAGCTAGAGAGAGAGAGAGAGAGATGGACTCAAAGGGATTCAAGTGGATTCAAATTTTCATTCATTCATCAATTAGCTTCAAAATGAAGAGTTGGGGTCCTATATATAGGGAATCCCCAATTACATAGAAGTCCCTGGAAAATAGACTAATAACAGAAGACCAAGGGGTGGGGAAGGGGGCGCCCATGGGCCAGGCCCAATGAAATGGCCCATTAAGGCCTACAACCCACTAACCTATTAAACCACTTAATGAATCCTTGGACTTAGGTAAATGACTAACTAACTTAGATAATAGACTCAATAAAAGGCAAAATTACATGATTATGACTCAAGAAAAATGTGGAAATTACATGGCAAGACTCAGAAAATGATGGCGAACAAAGTGGCGAGTAGTAGGACCCCATGGAGTGAAAGGGTAAGGGATGTCCCCATCATACTCCCGGGGTGCGGAGAACTCGACTCCGTCGAGTTAAGGGCCCACCGGGGAGCAGCTCAGGACGACTCGCAATCTCCAAACTCAACCTGTACCTGGGGCGGCTCTTCATCCTCTCAAGGCGGCCCGGACACACCCTCATGCTGGCGTTGGAACCCTGCTTGCATAGTATTGCTCTTCTGTGTACACGTTGGACTCTCAAGGCTATTTTGTGGAAGCTCTCCGGGGTGTCCCTGATGCGGGACAGAACTGACAAATGGACTAGACCTATGATGAAGACCAAGTGCGGCCAGCACTCACACGTGACAAGGCAAGCCGAGTGATCGACCTCCGTACTATTCCTCCGAAGAGAGGCGTCTCTCAACAAGAAACCCAAGTCCACGGCCGTCCCTATGAGGGAAACGAGTGGATCAAAGCGGCAAAGGGAGCCGACGCGCAACTATGGGAGTCTAGTCCGAGCTCGGGCTCGACTAGGGCCACGGAATGGTGCTCTCAACTCGCAAAACCCACGGTGAATTGAATATGTAGCTAGGATCCTACACTCGCACACTGCATAATCGAGAGCATACTAGCAAAGCAAATGCCAAGGGAAGGAACGTCGCACGTACCTCCACGCCTAGGCGTGGGGAAGGAACCCCGGCCGAGACCGACAACCCCGATACACACAATGAAAGAATAATTACAAGCCAACAAATGCCCACTCCACGCAGGGAGGTAACGGGCTACAGCAACTCTGTTCGGGGCGACCGGTACACGGGCTGACGGGCAGCACTCGGTGAAGGGGATGGCCGCGAGGAGGGTGTCGACGGTGATCTGCCAGTTCGCAGCAGCGCGTGACTCGGCGGTAACGGCTCCCACGACCTGGTCCGGTGTCCGATGGAGGCACCGTTAGCGAGGGCGCATAGCTGGGTCACGGGAGGAAGCCTCGGCCAAAGGGGGCACGCAGATTCCGCCCGTGGAAGCCGTGGCCGCACCTGCAAGTCGCGACGGGATTTCTGCTCGCAGAACAGCACACTCGAGCGGGAAATTGAGAACTCGCAGTTATGGAAGGCGAATGGGGCGCCGCTTGAGGGAGGACGTCGGGGACGCAGAGCAGCAGGTCCCGGTCGAACGGCTTGGCCAGATACGTCCGGGGTTGGCCGGGAGAACGTCTGCAAGTCGTCGTTGTCCCCGGCGCCGGACTGTGCAGATGGATCTGCGCGGCTCCACGAGGATCAACGCCACGCTCGGCACCGACGTCGGAACGAAGCGAGGTCGGCGGCGTTGGAAAGAGGAGGACGAGAGGTACCAACCCTGAAGAAATCAGATCCAAACTCGGAGTTTGTCGCTCGGGAGAACTTCTGCAAGATGGCAGGCAGGATCTGGCTCGCAGTGGGAAGGGGTCCTGCGCGATCTCACGAGAAAAATCGATGCCGGCGATGTGGACCTCGGATCGAGGCGAAACCAAAGCCCACGCGTCGGGGACTCGCAGGGGTACCTCCAGAAAAAAGGGGACGAGCAGATTCGTCCGGATCTGGGCGGAGGCGCTGCTGCAAGTCGGGGTAGAACTCAGGCGAACAGCTACGTGCACTTGTGACAGGGGATAAAGAAGGGAGGAAGCCTCGGCGTCGCACCGAGGGATGGGGAGTCGCACCCCGAGGTGATCCCGTCGCAGGATCAGAGAGAGAGAGGAGGAGGGGGCGCAGCCACCAAAGTTCTTGATCAGCAAAATTTCTTCATTATTCTTCAAAGAAAAATACATAAGATCTTTTATATGCTAGGGTTGAAACCCTAGCCAAGAGGGGGGGGGGGGGAAAGGGGACGCACATGACATGGGGGAAAGGGGGGGGGGGTGCGCAACAAGGCAAGGGGGAAAGGGGGGGGGGTGCGAACCACTCCTAGATTCTAGGGATGGATTGGGGAAAGGGGGCGGCCAAGGAGGGAGGGAGGAGGTCGGATGGGGAAGGGAAAGGGGAGGGGCCGCACCCCTCTTCCTACAATCTAGGAGAGGGGCGGCTGCCACCTTCCAAGAGGAAGGAAAGAGGTGGGGGCGCCCAAAACCCTAAGCCTAGGTGGGCTAAGCAAGGGAGTGGGTGGCCAGCCCAAATGGGCCAGAAATTGAACCAAAGAAATGGCCCAATAGCCCTCTCTCCTATCTAATAAGCATAAAATGGCCCAACTAAAGCCTAATTGGCTCCAAATGGCCTACAAAGGTCCATAACAATGCAAAAAGTGTCCACGCAGGGACTAAACTAAGGCCCAGCATGGCCTGAAGCATAAAAAGGGACTCTGCTAGTCCGCCAAGTGGCCGCCAAGCCAAAGGGATATCGGCAAGCTCCGTGTGCTCCGTCGAGTGATGCGGCGCGTGTCCTCACCAGTCCCTCTTAAAGGAAGGCATAGGCTCAAAACACTCACTGGGATTCTCCGCGGTGCCCATGTAGGGTGCCGGATCAGCCACATGATAATTGGGGTATGTCCCATAGCCCATTAGTAAATCTAATCCATAAGCCAGGTTTGCCAAAGCCACTTGGAACGTGAAAGGTCCAAGTCCTCGTGCCCTCGATTTGGAGGTGGCCCTAAGATAGAGTCGTTCCAATGCCACCATCGCGAGGTTACCTCCTTGGATTTCAAAGTGCCACACGTGAGTTTTAGCCCGCTTATTATGATCGTCACTACCCATAGTTGGATGCTCGCTTGAATGAGAATGCTTTGAGTGATGGTGCGGTGGGGGTGGGAAGTATGTGGTATGCAAAGGGGGACCAGGGCAACCAAAAGTAGACATATCATGTAGTGATGTTATGATGTCTTTGAAGAATTTGGGGGGACCGGGGCATCCATAGGTGTCCCCCTTGTGAGTGAGTGTGATGAATGATGGAGGACCCGGACAACCATGGATGCTCCTAACTTGCATAAGATGGATGATGAAGGGGTGGACCTACATATCCAAATGTGAACCTGCCATGCACTGGACCTAGTGTGTATGTGACACAAATGAGATGACTAGCCCTACCGGATGGGGTAAAATGTTGTGGCACATGCATTCCTATCAAGATGGTCCCATCTTTTGGTGAGGGTTGGTTTGGGGGTCTCCACTCATGGGATTCGAAGGGGTCCCAGAAAGTGGACATCTTGGGATGGTTTGATTCCTCATTTCCTAGGTGGATGTCACCTTTGGTCATGGCTCTCATAGTGTGAACTAAGTAGTGGAATGGGTGGGTTGGGTTCAACATGGTGGATGAGGGTAGGAGGGAGTGGGTGGTGGGTAAGGCGGCTAGGTCCCATGGGTTCAATGTCTTCCATAGGGAGGGATCAAAGGGGTCATGGAATGTGTTACCAAGGAAGGGGTATTCTATCTCCTCAAGGTCTTCAAATGATGGGGAGTCCTCCTCCTAAAATGTGGTAATTGAACCGAAGTTCGAGGAGAGTTGGTTGGTAATGATTGGAGGGCTTGGTATCCTACCCAAAATAAGTAACTCCAATTCGCGGATAGCATCGGCGAGGGATAAAAGAAGGTCGCTAGTGTAGCAACCCACAGTGTAAATGGAAGAGATGGACCCGACACATAGATGTAGGAGGTTAAGACTCCTAGGTTGGTCGGCTACAGTGGTCAACATGCCAGTTAGCTTCATTTGCCAAGTTAGACCCTCAAGAAAATCTCCTAATGTTTCCACCTGATAGGATGATTGGATTGTGGTGTGATAGGTGGATAAGGGTACTATAGGAAGGTTTTGCTCCATGGGTGGGTAAGCATGGACCATGAGATCTCCCAATAGGTTCTCCTTTAGCCAACGTGAAAGGGGTTCTCCTATGATAAGCTCGGTCTTTATTAAGGAGGGTGGTGTAAGGTGAAGACCACCATGTGAAGTTCCTTCTTCTTCCTGGACATGGGCGATCTCTATGGCGGGGGTTGGTGTGTTCACCTTTATGGGGTTGGGTATGGGAATCATGGGTTCCTCTATCAAGGAGGTGAGATGGTCCCTTGAGGGTGGGGTGGTGAGGATAGGTGTGTGGTACCCCCGGGGTGGGAGGTAAAGGGGAACTTGGTTTGGGATCGGTAAGGGGAGAAGTGGGGGCCTAGGTTGGGGTTGGGTAGGGATTGGTAGTGGAAGATGGATGGGTTGAGGAGGATTGGGTTGATTGGTTTCAGGGGGAGTGTCTCTTTTAGGGGAAGATGGAGGGGTGGTTTTGGGGTCCAAGGAAGTTTGTGGAGTGTGGGTTGGTGGGAGAGTTTTGGGTGGGGTGGTGGTGGCCATCATGGGCCTTGGTGGAGTGGACATGGGGTCCATACGGGTTGGAATGGTGAGGGTGGATTGAGCCATAATGCTTCCTCCACTTGGGATGGGAACTTCTTTGCCTAACCCATGATATTGTGATTCATACTCCTCTTCCCAATCGGGGGGGGCCTCATATTCCTCAACTTCAATCTCATTCCTTTGTGGTGTGGGGGTCTTGCTCTCCAGGGGAGTGGGAAGGCCTTTTGGCGATGGGGTGATGCAAGTTGGAATTATTTGGGGTGGTGGAGTTTGGACCCTAAGGGAGGTGAAGATATTCTTAATCTCAATCCTTAGTTCTTCTAATGAGTCTTGGGGTCCTTTGGGTGGTGGGGTTTTGGTCCTAGTGGAGGGTTTAGATGAACTGGGCGAGAAAGGAGGAGTGGGAGTGCTCCTCGGGTAATGGGTCTTAAGGTAGGAGTGGGACGGTCGGGGAGCATAGATCTTCCTAAGCTCACTCTTCATCTCTTCCCATGAGTGAATGGGCTCTTGTCCCCAAACCCTTCTGAATCTCTCTTTGTGTTCCCACATTTTCTTAGCTAGACCCCGAAGTCGTGCCTTGGCCCTGCGGACTCTCTCGGATCCATATACCCAAGTACTTTCAAAGTCCCTTTCCATGGTATTCTCCCACCTAAGATAGGCATGATGATCTCCATCAAAATGAAGGTCCTCATCTATAATGTAGTCCACGTGGAGGGGGTCAATCGGACCATTTGGCCAACGAGGGGTATGCATAATGATCGGGTGATGAATGCAACTGCCCTAGGACAAGACTTAGTAGAGACAAGTCTAGAACTTGCTCTGATACCAATTTGATGTGACACAATATGCAGCGGAGGGCAATGAAACTATTTTGATGTGATACGACTCCCTTGGACCTAGGATAGCAAGCAGCACTATGAGTCGGCAACGTCGCACATGCGGTTTCGCTCGCGGAAGCACGCTTGGATCCGTAGGAGGACCGGCGATGGGGGGTGAGGGTCCGAGTTTGGACCTTGCGATTCCAAGGGTCGGCCGGGTAGGGATAGATCCCAATGGGCCAAGGATGCCCGATTTCACGGGTAGCCGGCACGCCGAGGGCGTGGGATGTAATGGCTCTCTCTCAACTCGCCCCGCGGTGAACACTCGATTGGATTGAATTGCGGATCGGACACTCGCCTCACCTCCGACGGACAACTAAGAGCGATACTAAGCTAAGCAATAGTAAAAACCAGCAAGGGACAGTGGCCAGGAGCTCACCTGATCGGCGTGAAGACGCCGATCCCGGGCGGAGACGAGGGCGAGCGGGGAAGTGTGGTCCCCGCACACTGCGCCGATGTAGCTTCACAACCTGTTCAAGAGTACATGCACTACACCTCACACAGGAGGGTGGTCTCGGGGGTGGGAATTGAATAATTACAGTAAACACTACCACCACGCAGGGTGGGGCGGTAAGCCGGCCAGGCGGGAAGGGGAGGGTGGGCCAAAATGGGTAGAAAAGAACTAAGGGAGTTGGTGCAGCTGACTGGAATTCTGGATGGGAAGCCGCTGATGCCGCCGTCCCGAGCTAGTCCGAACTCCGATTTCGAAGATTCCAACTCCTGGAGTTCCCTGACTTGATGCTGGTGATGTCTGAATTTTTGGGCGGCCTCTGGAGCCAGGGACTGGTGACACCAGCGACTGAACCGAGGCAGCGAGTGTGGTTTCTGGCCGGACCTGTTCTGTAACAGTAGGTTGCAGACACTGTGGTGAACTCTCCCGAACTCCGAATGGCACAAAACTAACGGCGCTGTCTTCGTGGTGGAAGTAGCTTTCAGCAGGAGGTGGCGGGGCGACGATCCCAGGTCGGTGGTGACTTGGGTCCTAGGAAGAATGAACTCTGGTCGTTGCAGTCTGAAGAAACAAACCTGGACAGTGCAAGGGAGAAAATTCGTAACTCTGTCCCATGGTGTCCAAATGTCGATCCGCCTTCTGATCCTGAAAGAGGGCAGAGAGGAGAAGAACTTTTATGAAGAAACCCGAGTCTGGTTCGGCATTGGTTGATTGTGGCACGTTACTCTTTCTGGTTCTGATTCTCTGCAGAGGCTGCACCGCGGGGTTCTGGTTCTGTAGCAGCAGGTTGCAGACGCTGTCCCGGGCACTCCAGAACTCCGAATGGCACGAAACTGGTGGCGTCGTCTCCGTGGTTGAGGTGGCTTTCAGCAGGAGTCAACAGGGCTGCAATCTGAGGCCGTGGACGGTCGGTGTGCCCTGAAGAGTAGGCACTGGTCGCTGCAGACTGTAGGAGGCAGACCCGCGCGACCGAGGGAGAACGTTTGTAACTCTGGGTCTTGGATGCCGAATTAAGTTCCGCCTCATGCTTCTGGTCGTGGACAGATGGAGAAAGAAACTTGAAGAAGAAACTTCAGCCTGATTCCTTCACCGTTGGTCGTGAAGCAGCTTCCAATCGCGTTCAGGCTTTCTGCAGGTGGAGTCTGGCGCAGTCGGGGTAGAACAGCTCTCACGGTCGGCCACGAACTCGGAATGGAGTGATTCTACCTCGCCTGTGAAGAGAACAGGGAGGACTTTCCAGAAAGGTAAGGTACGCCCTCAGGTGTCTCCGTATGAACTCGGGGGAGCTTCTGCAAGACGTGCCTTCTTCTGCTACCTGCAGACTTGGCTAAGCAAAGGGGTGATAGTGGAACTTGGTGAAAGGGAATGGGGTTTTAGCAATGGGGAAGGGTTGGAGGTGATGGTAGATGGGGGTAGAATGTGGGAGAATGATGAGAGGGGCGGAGCTGGTGGTCTGGAGGTGCAGGAGGGTGGAGGGGAGTGGAGGCCGAAGTTTGGAGAGGGGAGGGTGGAGGGGTCGGCCAAGGCAATGGGAGGGTGGAGAGGGTGGAGGGGGGTCGACCCTAGGAGGGAGGGGAAGGGGGTGAACGACCTAGGGAGGTGGAGAGACTCCTTGGGGAGAGGAAAGGTTGTCTTGGATGTGGGAAGATGTGTGGGGAATAGGGAGGGTTGTCTAGGGAAGGTGAATGGTTGCTTGGGAAGGTGGAATGAGTAATGGGGAGAGTAATGGGATCTTGGGAGGTGAAGAGACTTGCCTAGGTGGCAAGTGAGGTGGCAAGGGTAAGGAGAGAGAGGGGGATTTCGAAATTTAGAGAGAGAGGGAGGGAGGAGAGAGAGAGGGGGTTTGTCCCTTGAAGAGAGAGAGAGAGAGCTAGAGAGAGAGAGAGAGAGATGGACTCAAAGGGATTCAAGTGGATTCAAATTTTCATTCATTCATCAATTAGCTTCAAAATGAAGAGTTGGGGTCCTATATATAGGGAATCCCCAATTACATAGAAGTCCCTGGAAAATAGACTAATAACAGAAGACCAAGGGGTGGGGAAGGGGGCGCCCATGGGCCAGGCCCAATGAAATGGCCCATTAAGGCCTACAACCCACTAACCTATTAAACCACTTAATGAATCCTTGGACTTAGGTAAATGACTAACTAACTTAGATAATAGACTCAATAAAAGGCAAAATTACATGATTATGACTCAAGAAAAATGTGGAAATTACATGGCAAGACTCAGAAAATGATGGCGAACAAAGTGGCGAGTAGCAGGACCCCACGGAGTGAAAGGGTAAGGGATGTCCCCATCACTAGGGCTCACCCCAACACCCCACCCCAAACCATACCGTGTGTCATGGATAAACAACCACTCCCTACCCGTCAACACATGTTGTCTTATCCCCATCACCTTCTCATCCTACCAAGGGCAAATATGGTGTGACATCATACCTATGGCTGTAGGAAGCATCCTACTAGGGAGACCTTGGATATATGATGTCAATGCTACCATCCAGGGGAAAACAAACACTTGCACATTTGAACACGAGGGGAAGACCATTCGCCTCAACCCTTCCCCACCCCGAAAGGAACCACCCCCCAAGGGAATTCTCCCGACACCACCTTAAAACCCAGGGGTCCCATTACCCCCAACCCAACCAACAAGTCAATAGTCCACCCCTAAGAGCCCCACCAAGGGCCTACACCTCATCACTAGTCAAGAACTCGAGGAAGAGGTAGCCCTCGGGACACCCATATACGCTGTAGTCATATGCCTAGAGGAACCCACCCCCTCCAACCCTCATCCTGTGGAGATACACCCTCTCCTAGAAGAATTCAAGGATGTGTTCCCCGAGGAGCTCCCCGATCAACTGCCACCCATGAGGGATGTCCAACATGCTATTGACCTTGTCCCAGGGGCCACCCTCCCAAACCTTCCCCACTATCGCCTCAACCCCACTGAGCATGCTGAATTGAGGAGGCAAGTGGAGGAACTCATTAGAAAGGGCTTCCTCCATCATAGCAAAAGTCCTTGTGCTGTCCCAGCCCTCCTCACCCCAAAGAAAGATGGGACATGGCGAATATGTGTCGATAGCAGGGCCGTCAACAAGATTACTGTCAAATATAGGTTCCCCATACCTAGACTTGACGATCTGCTAGACATGCTAGCTGGAGCCACCATCTTTTCAAAAATAGACCTTAAGAGTGGCTACCACCAAGTTAGAATAAGGCCCGGGGATGAATGGAAAACTGCCTTTAAAATGAAGGATGGACTCTATGAATGGCTGGTGATGCCTTTTGGGCTCTCTAACGCTCCAAGCACCTTTATGCGCCTTATGACCAAGGTCCTTAGGCCCTACATTGGAGTCTTCCTGGTAGTCTATTTCGATGACATCCTCATCTACAGCCAGTCCAAGGAAGCCCACTACCACCACCTTAGGCAAGTCTGCACCATCCTTAGGACAGAGAGCCTCTATGCCAACCCAGGAAACTGCCACTTCCTAACTGAGTCCATTACTTTCCTTGGGTATATGGTTTCCACTAAGGGAGTGTCCATGGACCCCGAGAAGGTCCGAGCTATCCTTGACTGGCTTGAGCCCCGCACCCTCCATGAGGTCAGGAGTTTCCATGGTTTGGCCACCTTTTACCAGAGATCCATCCGTGGATTCAGCACGGTCACAGCCCCTATCACCGACTACCTTAAAAAGGGGACCTTTGTGTGGACCAAGTCGGCATCTAGGGCCTTCCAGGAGCTCAAAGAAAGGATGACCCAAGCCCCTGTCTTATGCCTCCCTGATTTCTCCAAAGTCTTTGAGGTGACTTGTGATGCCTCCGAGGTAGGAATTGGCGGGATCCTCAGCCAGGAAGGACACCCAGTGGCCTACTTTAGTGAGAAGTTGTGTGATGCCAGGATGAAATACTCCACCTACGACAAGGAATTTTATGCCGTGGTGCAATCCCTCCGGCATTGGAGACACTATCTCTTGCCTAAAGAATTTGTCATATTTTCTGATCATGAGGCCCTAAAATACCTCAACTCCCAGCAGAAACTGAATGCCCGACATGCCCGATGGGTCGAGTACATCCAGTCCTACACCTTTGTGATCAAACATAAGGCTGGAAGCGAGAATCGTGCCACGGATGCACTCAGTAGGAGAATCTCCTTGCTAGCTACCATTCTGGTGGAAGTCATAGGATTTGAAAGACTCAGGGAAGAGTACTCTGATTGCCCGGACTATGGTCCAATCCATACCACCCTGTCCACCCTCTCACCTAGGAAACACCAAGGATTCATCTTAGAAGACGGGTTCATCTTCAAAGGCCATAGACTTTGCATACCTAGGACCTCTCTGCGGGATTTCCTGGTCTGGGAGTTACATGCGGGAGGCCTGGCTGGGCATTTTGGGGTACACAAGACCATTGCTATGGTTGAGGGTCAGTTCTACTGGCCAAGTCTCAAGAGGGACGTAGCCAAAATTGTAAGACAGTGTCGGATATGTGCCTCAGCCAAACAGACAAGACAGAACACCGACCTATACACCCCACTCCCTATCCCTGATCGCCCCTGGCAGGACTTAAGCATGGACTTTGTCTTGGGCCTACCTAGGACTCAAAAAAGGCATGATTCAATCTTTGTCGTAGTGGATAGGTTTTCAAAGATGGCCCATTTCATCCCCTGCTCTAAAACTTCCGATGCCTCTCATGTGGCCCGCCTATTCTTCGATGAGGTAGTTCGCCTCCATGGCCTACCCAAGACCATCATTTCTGATAGGGATGTCAAATTCACCAGCTATTTTTGGAAAACCCTCTGGCACTTAATGGGGACCCTTCTCAAATTCTCCACGGCCTATCACCCTCAAACCGACGGCCAGACCAAAGTCATTAATAAAAGTCTTGGGAGTCTCTTACGGTGTCTTGTTGAGGATCGCCCAGGGAATTGGGATCTCATATTGCCCCAGGCAGAGTTTGCATACAACAACTCAGTGAATAGGTCGATAGGGATGAGCCCATTTGAAGCTGTGCATGGGTACAAACCTAGAAAGCCTACAGATCTCATTCCTTTGCCTCCACATGCTCGAGTGTCTATTAGTGCTGAGTCCTTTGCCCAACACATGAAAGAATTGCATGAGGAAATCCGCAAACACATTAACAAAAGCAATGAGGTGTATAAGAAGTCGGCCGATTCCCACCGATGCCACCAGGAGTTTCACGTAGGTGATTATGTGATGGTGAGAACTGAGAGGCTTCTCCCTGGAAATGTGTCCAAACTGAGGTCGCATGGATCAGGCCCCTTCCAGGTTCTGAGGAGGATTGGCACAAACGCTTACGTGTTGGACCTCCCCGAGGAGTACGCAGTAAGTCCCACGTTCAATGTGGCTGACCTGGTGCCATACAGGGGTCCCACGGTGACGCCTAGTGAGGGAATTGAGCCTGTTCCACCTTTTGAGAGAGCCACCACCCATGAGAGAGTTCCACCAGTCCAGAGAGGCCAACGGGAGCAAATAGAGCGGATATTGGATGAACAGGTCACTGTCACCTGGAGCAAAGCATACGAGCGATACTTGGTCAGGTGGAAGGGCCGGCCCCCTTCAGATCATTCATGGGTGAGCAGGGAGGATCTTCAGCAGTTGGACCCCGACCTCCTAGAGCAATACCGTAGTTGAGTGGACCCTTTCTCGACAGAGTCGAGCTCTTCACAGCCCGGGGGAGTTGATGGGGACATCACCCAGAGTTCCCTCTGGCTCGGCACCTCTCTCCCTTCCGGAGACGGGTAGGATGCGACTGCACGACTTGATGGGTCCATGGCGACACTGGGGTTTAGTACTGAGGACATATTGATGTATTTTCTCCTTTTCTTGAGTCATTTTGATGTACTTGTCTTTATTTTGAGTCATATCCCTAGGTCGTCACGTTATTTACCTATGTTTGCTAGGCTAGGGGGCATATGGGCCCAATTAGATGGGCCTGGCCCATGGGCGCCCCCTTCCTTCCCCCACCCCTTGCTTATTTACTTTTAGCATTTTCTCCAGGGACTTTTTGTAAATGTTGGGATCCCTATAAATAGGACCCCAACTCCTCTTGAGATGGTTAATGAACATTTGAATATTTTGAGCATAAGTGCACCCCTCCCTCTCTCTCTAGCTTTCTCATTCTCTCTCTATCTCTCTCTTGGGGGCGAACCCCACTCTCTCTCTTCCCCTTCTCTCTCTCTCTCCCTTGGGCGAACCTGCCCTTTCCCCTTCCCCCCCTTGCCACATCATCAGCCACCTCACCCTTCCACCCTTTCACCTTGCCAAGAGCATTAACTCCCATCAATACCTCCACTTCCCCAAGCAACCCTTCCTATTCCCCATACACCCTCCCCACCTCCAAGACAACCTTTCCTCTCCCCCACACAACTATTCCACTCCCCCACACCCTCCCATTCATAGCCCTAGTGCGACCCAAGCCCCCTCCCACTACTTGCTGCGCATCCATCATCATCAAGCCCTCCCCCTCACCTTGGCCGACCCCTCCATCAGCCCCCCCCTCCCAGCTGCGTCTCCCCCTCCCCCATCCACCACTCCTAAGCACACCCCTCCCATCCACCATCACCCACCTTCCACCAACACTAAACCCCCTCTCCATCCCACTTAGTTCTTCCACTTTAGATTTCTCTCTGCCCAACCTGTAGGTAGCAGAAAGAAGGGACGACTTGCAGAGGCGACCACGATTCCTCACGGCAACACCTGAAGACGTATCCTACATTTCTGGAAAGGTCGTCTAGTCCCATACACAGGCGAGGAAGAATCGTACCATTCCGAGTTCGGGGCTGTCCGGGAGAGCCATTCTCCCCCGACTGGGCCAAGTTCCATCTACAGAGCACCTGAGCTCAACCAGACGTTGAACCACAACTAACAGTGGAGGATTCAGACCAAGGGTCCTTCTTCAAAGTTCTTCCTCCACCTGTCTCCGACCAGAAGCAAGAAGCAGAACCACATTCGGCATCCGGGAGCCAACGTTCCGATTTTTCCCCTTCAGTCGCGCGGGTCTGCCTCCCCCAGTCTGCAGCGACCAGCTCCCACTCATCGGCATCCCCAGTCCACCCTGACATCGGACGGCTTCCCCGTCAGTTTTTCAGTGCAGAGACTTCGTCCACGGTTCCAAAAACTCCAACGGTTCGAGATTTGGCACTCAGGAGCGGCCTGGGTAGCTTCTGCAAGTCACTGTTCATGCCAGATAGTGACTGTGGCCAGAACCTGCCACTCTGTTCAAAGCCCGACCCGGACCAGAAGCTGCAGCAGAAGAAATCGAGGAAATTCAGGGCCATCTGCGTACCAGATACAAGGAATTCTAGGCTGGTCTAGCCTCCAACATAATTCTGGAACGTGATTTACGGTCTCTATCTCTACTGGCTGTCAGCCATCACAGCGAGCAGGGAGCTTCCGTTTCGACTTCACCTACGCGTCTTCTGGCGAATCTCCCTCCCCCGCCTGGCCGGCTTACCGCCCCTCCCTGCGTGGAAATAGTGTTTGAGTGTACTTAATTATCCCCACCCCAAGTTCACCCTCCTGCGTGAGGTGTAGTGGTTGTAATCACTTTACACAGGGTTGAAGCTTCACCAGCGCAGTGTGCGGGGATCCACACTTCCCCGCTCGCCCTCGTCTCCGAACGGGGTTGGTTTCTTCAAACCAACCAGTGGAAGCTGCAGTAGAAGAAAGCGAGGAAATTCAGGGCCATCTGCGTACCAGATACGAGGAATTCTAGGCTGGTCTCGCCTCCAACATAATTCTGGAACGTGATTTACGGTCTCTACATCGACTGGCTGTCAGCCATCACAGCGAGCAGGGAGCTTCCGTTTCGGCTTCACCTACGCGTCTTCCGGCGAATCTCCCTCCCCCGCCTGGCCGGCTTACCGCCCCTCCCTGCGTGGAGGTAGTGTTTGAGTGTACTTAATTATCCCCACCCCAAGTTCACCCTCCTGCGTGAGGTGTAGTGGTTGTAATCACTTTACACAGGGTTGAAGCTTCACCGGCGTAGTGTGCGGGGATCCACACTTCCCCGCTCGCCCTCGTCTCCGAACGGGGTTGGTTTCTTCAAACCAACCAGGTGAGCTCTAAACTTTGCTCCATTATTCTCTAGTGTTTGTTCATTTAATATCCGTAGACATCGCTCCGTTGAGCAAGCAAGAGAGGGTCCGACCCCACGTGCTCCACTTACGAGCGGTCACCGTAGGCAGTGAGCGAGTGGGACCTTGTGCCCCAATTGGCACCGGCCAGCCCCTTGAGTGTGGGCTACGTACCCTTGGGAGGGCAACCCAAGCCTTACTGGCACTCTACCAGCAAGGGACTTGATCCATCACCTCCCCTTAGCATCATCTCGTCACCCCGGGCTCGTGTGTGTGCGACGACGAATTGGCCCCGATTTATCAACTTAATTGCTATGTGGTTGTGCTTGCGGAATAGGTCCTATGTTTTGTTTGCTTGCTGCCTACCCCATATTTGTGTCACATCAATTATGTTATCATGCTTTGTGTTTTGAGGTTTGGCTGATTCTTGGATAGCGTGGCCAGTGTTTGGGGTTGTTCTTCCTTGCTTTTTCTTGTTAGCTCCTTTAATTTCAAGGATGAAATTTCTGAAGGAGGGGAGGCTGTAATGTCCTAGGTCTTTCGGATCTTTATCGGAGAGCTTTCGGATCGCTTTTAGGGGTCCTGAGTTGTGTTTTATGATCCACGCGGGTTTTTCTCTCATACAAGTTACGGAACCCAGTGGTGAGTTTACTGTTGAGTTCATCGACTTAAGGATGATATAGTTGCGTTGTGCTCCTTCTGAGGATCGTTACTTCTTGATTAACGGCGCACTGGTGACCGTTATTTTCCTGTTGATTTGGCTATGTCGGTTCGTTGCCTAAACGGCCTTGCAACTGACTGCCACATAGGTTTTAGCGGTCTTAGGTCGACCGTTTTTAATTATTTGATTTTGGTCAACGGTTTTAAGTCGGTTTAGGCTGGCGGTCTAGCTCCGACCGTATGGTGTCCTTGGCGGTCCTTTGGGTGACCGCCAACCTCTGTGAAATGGTTCTAGGTAGACCGTTTAGTGGTTTGACTGGTTAAGTCAGTTCGGGGGTTGACTGGGTCAAGCGGCCAGGTATATGACAGCTACAGTCACCTTTGCGGCCCTAGAGGAGATTGCCTTGTGAAAGTAGCAGCCTCAACTAAATTGCATACCCCTCTGCTTTGGTAGATTTATTCGTTGAGTCTTCTGAGTGAAGCGGCCATGTCCTTGACCGCCACACTCAGTGAGACGGCCCTATTGTAGACCGTTTTTGGCATGACGTGGCCATGGTTTTGACCACAAGTGTCTGTGTTCTCTGTGTGAGGGTAGCGGCCCTTTGCCTGACCGCTTGGTTTGCCTAGCGATCAGGTAAATGACCGTTTCATTTCCAGAGTGCTGTTGACACCTGAAATATAACTGAAAACAAAGATGAGACCGAAGATAAGAACCAGACATGAAGCTCTCAAGAATTCCTGCAAAGCCAGAATTACAGAAGAGTCGTCACTTCACTGAAGTTATCACCCAGCTGAGGCCTTTCCCGGTCAAGCTGATGTCCGATATTGTCTTCGCTCAGATGGAAGTACTGATGAAGAATTGCAGTCTATTGACTGATGAAAACCTCCGAAAATATCCTGATAAGACTATGTCAACTCACCAATTAATGGGCCTTCACCTATTCTGACAGGTTCAAAGGACCGACAAATGAAAGGGCAGATTAGGTAGCTTTGACAGCTCAAGCCTACTAGTGAGGAAGTGTAAAATATTAAAAGCCCTAAATGGGCTCACTAGTGTGACACTGAGAGCTCCTCACCAGGGCCCAAAGCCCATGTGGGGCGGCGCCAGGAAGCTACATCATTTGGCGCTGGGAAGCCTCCTGCTTCAACCGAAGCGCGCCAGGAAGCCTCCTGCTTTCAACTGAAGCGCGCCGGGAATCTGTGGTCTGCGCGCCGGGGGGACCCTGCCGAGAAGGGGGAGCACCATGCCTATAAAACCCCCTTTCTCTCGAGCACAAGAAAGAAGAGAAAAAGAGGATATACAAAGACAGAGAGGGCAAGAAGAAAAGAAAGCAAGGGAGAAGAAAAAAAGAGCGAAGAGAGGCGTCTCCAGATAGCCAGATAAAAGAGAGAAGAGAAGAAGAGCTGCTGCAAGGTCAGAAAGAAGGAGAAGGTGGGGTGCTAGGGGAGGGAGAGGAGTCAATGCTCCGCCCTCCCCTTCCCTTTATTGCCGTCGTCCCTTCCTCCTTCCCTTTCTTTTGATGTATAAGCTTCGATTCTATTTTCTGCTTTCGAAGTGAAGAGACCTCCCTGTTGTCGAGGAGATAGAGTATTAGTCGATTGGTCTTCCCTCTGTCCCCTTTGTTCTATGAATTATGTAAACGATGAAACAGTGAAATGCAACTCCACGGTTGTTCCGATGAAATGGTGTTGGTTGGCCCTCTCCTTCCTGTGCTCTCTCTCTCTCGGAATGTATGTTATTCCCCACATGCATTAACTGCTAGGATACTTAGAATTTCAGTGATTTCTTGTGCCTATATGCGCGATTGTTTCAGATGGAAAGGAGATAATAGAGCCCCGATCCTTACCGTGGATATTTGGGCTTTGTCCCTCTCTCTCTCCTTCGACGACATCGATGATTTAAACGTTGCGAAGTCCATAGTCCTTTCAAGTTTCCTAAGCCATTGGGGCCATTACAGGGATCAGAGACAGTCATCTCTTGATCTCCTGGATGGTCGGCGATATGAATGGCATAAAGCCTGTTCCAAAGGGTTCGAACGCCTGGTGATTTCAATCCCTCGAATCCCTTCTATCCATGTGACTCCTTGATGTCAATATGGTGACTTGGTAGAGCCCTCGGTCCCCTCCTCGTTGGCATCCTAAAACCCCCTAGCCGTTACCTGAATCCCAGGAAAAATCCCCAAAACAGAGCACCGTAGAAACCCCACAAACCTCTACAAAACTTTCCGGCGCTATGAACAGCTCCCGGCGCGGCCCGCGCCGGGAACCTCACGCCGAGAGCGCCCTCCTCCTTCCTTAAAACTATGCCGAGAGCCTCATGCCGAGAGCCCATTCCCCCGCGCCGGGAACCTCACGCCGAGAGCGCCCTCCTCCGTCTTTAAAACCATGCCGGGAACCTCATGCTGAGAACCCATTCCCCCGCGCCGGGAGGCCTGCTCATGCTCGTTACAGCCATGCCGAGAGCCTCTCCTCCTCTGCCCAATCCTTGAGCACCCTGTCACACTAATTCGAGGGATATCTACAGGTCACAGGGTACACCACATGGAATAAATAAACGGGGAACCATCCCCAACATCACATCGTGCCAGGGGCCCAGTGCCTTTCTCTTTCGGTTTTCATCCCGGCACTCCGTGGATGATCACCTACTTCCCCTTGGGCATGTTCCAAGTTGAGGGGAGGTGCTGCCGAAATCTAGTTCAATGTTATCAACCCCGATGAGTCAAGGGGGTGTCTCCGATACACTTCCCATCCGGCTCCATCTTCGGGGGAAACGAACCTATTTGGAGCATCCGGTCGAGTGGAAGTGTCAAAAGGGAATACCTTAATGATTAGCCGAATTCCGTCCCGCCGATGCGTGGATGGTCTTCTATCCTTACCCGGTATGGCTCAAAGTTAAAGGTTGTGCCGCCCGATTTAGTCCGTTGAACTAAATAAATCTGCTCTCCATTCGCCATCTTCCTTAAGCATGAAGCCTTTATTTCGCACATTAATATTTTGACTGCCTTCTGAGGCCTCCTATTTTGGCGTTTAATCAAGGGTTGACCTTCTTAGGAAGGGCGTAATTAACGTCATAGCCTTTATGGTATGGTGGACTTTTGGTCCCGACTCGGACTTCACAATCGACTGACCAAGTCAAGTCGAGCGCACAATGAAATCGTCACACATGTGACTGGCACGCCTAACAAACCAAATAAATAAATAAACAAATAAACAATAATAACAAGCGAGATAAAATACCGCATCCACATGTCTGGCACGCCCGGTGGGACATAGTCTCCCTTCATCTCTAGGCCAAAATAGGAGGCCCAGTGGCCCCCCCCCTCAAATTTTCGATTCCGTGCTTTCTCTATTTTCAGGAAGCTACGATGACGGCTGGAATCATGTCTGTATGCTTTGATCAACAAGCGGTCGACGTGCATGTTCGAGAAGGCTACCTGGCGGTACCCCTTTCGTTCGGGTCGATGCCGCCTGCTGTCGGGATGCCCAACTGCTTGGGCCTCATCTTCACTGACTTGCTCGAGATTGACAACCAGGAGCAAAAGACTGTTGTCGAGACATTGCCGCAAGCTACCAGCCCCAAAATGAGCCAGGGGATGCAAGATATTCCTAAGGTCGTGGCCTGGTTCGTCCATCACGAGGCGAAGAGGGGCACATCATCTACTACTGGAAGAAGGAGGAGATCCGACAGGAGAGCCCGATCCACTGCTGCGGGTCGTCGGATATCCAACTCAGGAAAGACAATGCTGATTGGAGATGTCTGGGTAAACCTTAGTGGTCGCCCAAGGGCGGTCAAGCCAGACACGATCGTCCCGATGGTGCCTACTACCAACAGGTTCCGGGTACTAGCTGCCAGGAGGGTCGACACGAAAGAGGATGATAGAAGTCCACCGGCACCGAAGCCGCCCAAGTTCAGGCAGATCTGGCGGCCGAAGAAAATCCAGAGCTGGGTCCCAGCTCAAGAGGAAGAGAACATTGCTGATACCACTGTTGTCCGCTTCAGGGCAGGAAGCAGAAGAGAAGAAGGAAAAGACATAAGAAATGCTGTTGCTATTCACCCCAGGGCTTGGGGTAGGAGAGATGAGAAAGAGAATGAAGGAAGAAATCTGACTACTTTCTGCCCCAGGATGAGGGGCAGAAGATATCAGCAGAAGGAAGACCTCACGGTCACCCACCCCATGGCTGGGGGCAAAAGATGGGAAAGAAAGAATTATGCCGCCAACCGCTGCCAAGATGGGGGTAGAAGGTTCAGGGAGGAAGAGGAAATGAGAATAAGCGAACCGGTCGCTGCTGCCACTCTAAGAAGACCAAGAGCCTGTGCCAAACATGCCGATATATTCAAATACTGCAGAGCTGAGCACTTGACTGCTCAGGTGGAGAGACTGGCTTATCAGTAGAAGAGCCGGGAAAGATTGATGCTCCAACCAGAGCCACGAAGGCACAATCAAGAGGAGATGAAACAAGTGGCTCAATACTACTTTCACTACCTGGGGAACTCCGCCCTCGGGCAGCAAAGATTATCCCGTGCCTTGGGCACCATGGATGAAGAAGAAAAAGAAACCCTTCAAGAAGTGATGCTCGGAGTCTCCTCCTCCGGTTCCAATGATTATGAAAAAGGCCACAGAGCCGGGTATGGGAAAGAAGACCTGCACATGGAAGAAGCTAGAGAAAGAATATTGGTCTTTGACCGGCTCAAATACCCCGATCAGATGAGAAGGAAAGTCTACAGGCAGAGGGAAAAGATGCAGATCTTTGCCTGCAATATGGCCGGGCTTGTCAAAGGGCAGGATATGTTACCAACACAGCCAGATGAACTGCTCAGACTAGCAACCAGACCAGGCCCCGTCACAAGAAGAGGCCAGGCGGCAAAAGATAAGATGAAGACTAATGATGAAGCCTGTAAGATCACCACTATGACAGTTAATGTGGTGACGACGGAAGAGGAAGACAATCCCTTTGTTGATGATGCTGAAGGGACTTCAGAAGATCTATAGATCCCGTCAACCCTGGATCCCATGATCTAGATGATGTTTAGAAGATATCAAAAAGAGATCAATGCTCTCAGAAGACAGCTAAATGAGAGGCATGAAGCTACACCGGTCTCCAAGCAAGCCGAGCCTGTGGGGAAGACTGCCAGCTCAACAGAAATGGCTATTCTAGCTAATCCTCTTCCGGCTGATAAGGGCAAAGCACCGAGCCAACCCGTTCTACAGTAGACGGTAGCTCAGCCCTCTGCATCTCAGACGCAGCCTGCCGCGCCAGCCTTGCGTGCAACTGTGATGACAACTCCTTACGGTCAGCAACAAGCTCACTTCTTCCCGGAAAACATAGATCCAGCCATAGCCCAAAAGCTGATGATTGAAAAGATTGTGGAGATGAAGCTGTCTGAAAAGACTGGTGATGATGCTAGTACCTATGATGTGTACAAGGTACCATATCCTCCCCAGTATGCTGCCAAGAGACTACCTCCAGGCATCAGTAATCCGCCGAAGTTTGAAAATTTTAATGGCTAGGGCTCTCCCAGGGAGCACATAGCTTACTACACCACAATCATGGGTGACTTGGCAGCTGATGAAGCTTATCTGCTTAAGTTCTTCGGCTCATCCCTCACCGGGATAGCCTTTGAATGGTATTCAAGCCTGTCGGCTGGGTCAGTGGCCGATTGGCCTGATATGCAAAGAAAGTTCCGCGACAGATTTCACGTCACGGAAAGAGAAATTACAATAGCAGAACTATATGCAACCAGGCAAAAGCAAGATGAAATAGCACTGGACTACATCAAAAGGTGGAGGAACTTAGCTATGAGATGCAGAAGACCTCCTCATCAAAAAGATGCAGTGCAAATATGTAAGCAGAGCCTCAGGAGAGAGGTATTGGAAAAGATGATTGGTGCAGATGTCAGAACATTTGACCGGCTGAACAATATAGTGGCGGAGGTCGAGACGTTCCTGTCTAAGCGTCTGACGGCCAATGCTCCAACTGTGCCGAAAGAGAAATCTAATGATCGACGACCATCGCACTCTGAGGCTAACACCGTCGATTTCAGAACCTTCGAGCAACAGAAAGGGAAGAAGGGGGCAGATGAAGCTCCCCTGCCAGCAGACACAGCAGAAAGAAAAGATAAGGTCTCTCTAAGAAACAAAATGAGATAGTGTTGACGCCTATAAAATGAGCAATGGCAGAGACAAAATTGAAAAGAAGATCAGATCAACAGTGAAAGATCAATGACGAAGCTCGTTAACCATCTACCCGGCAGAAACCTCTTCCCGGTCAGGCTAATGTCCAGTGTCGTCGTCTAGCAGACGACGGCACCGATGAAATAACAATCACCTGACTGATGAGACCTCCTATCATATTTTAATAAGAGCTGTACTGCGTGCCCTGCTGAAGCCTTCCCAGGTTAAAGATGACATCCGGTCTTGACATCATTCAGATGACAATGCTGATGAAACCATATCTGATTTTGTCGTCATTCAGATGGCAATACTGATGAAATCCCAGCCTGCTGACTGATGAAATCTTAAGATGATCTCGACACAAGATATGTCGTCAATGAAGGGCCCTCTTGGGTAATGGTGTACTTGAAGGACTAGCAAAGCCCTAGTCTAAAAGACTTAATTGGGCCTGTGAAAGTGGCGCCGGGAGCTTCTTGTCGAAGCCCAAAAGGTGCGCTGAGATGTTGAATGCATGCGCGCCGGGAAGCCCCTCCAATGGGCGCGCCGGGAACTAGTGCTGCAGGCACGCCGAATGCCATCACCGTGAACATGGCCCTATAAAAACCCATTACTTCTCCCACAAGAAAGGGGGGGCTGGCTGGGGGGCAACAAAAAAAAAGAAAGCGATAGAAAAGAAACAGAGGGGCTTCGAGAGAGACTCCTCCACAAAAAAAAAAAGAGATCAACAGAGAAAGAGGGCCTCCTCCGCTGAAAAAGAGAGAAGAGATCAAAGAGAAAGAGAAGAGGAAGAAGCTCCAGGTGGGCAAGCTACTTGGGGGAGGGAGAGGAGTCAATGCTCCGCCCTTCCCCCCCTTATGTTTTCTTTTCTTATGAGTTCTTTTCTTCTTCATGTAATTTCACGAGTTTATCTCGATGCATCGAATGTAGCCGGGATGTCCTGGCCTCTGTCTTATCCCCTTTCCCTCATTCCCTCTGTGTGATTGATGTGAGTTCTGGGGTGATCTAATGATATGAAATGCTCCAATGGCCCGTTTGGGCGTTGAGTGATTGAAACATCTGCCAGCTATCTCTCCGTCTGCTGCCGTGTTTTTTTTCCTTTATATGTTTTCATTTTTAAGTCCAACTGAAGTGTGTCCGATGTCCCTCTCCGATTCATCATCGTTTGCATAAAGCCTCCTAGGCTTGCCCCAGGGCCAGAGACAGACCATCTCTTGGCTTTTGGGACAGTCTGCTACGGATATTGGCAATAGCTCGGACGACCTGTCCGAGATTCCCTTGCTACAGGAATAAGTAAACTATCTGGGTAGCTTGATACCGAGAGTTTCTAATCCGATTGCAGCATGGATAGTTCCATCAGGGTCGTCCCTGGGGCCTGAGATGACCATCTCTTGGCTCCCAGGCGACCAGAGATGCCAGCAAATGATCCCATGAGGGTCAACAGCACATGACGACTCAAAACCCCCTCCAGTAATTGGTTTCTTCGATTCCCTTCGAACCCAGCCCATCCTTGATGAATCAAACCCATGTCCATGCAAATCCAAGTGACTGGCAGGTCTGGAATCCCCAAAACTCCCTCTGAAATCTCAGGAAATCCCAGAAACAGAGCATCGTTTGAGCTCTGCAAACCATGAAACCCTGTAGCACTTCCATCCTCTCGGCATGCAAAATTCCCCGCCGAGAACTACGCTGCCGAGAGGCCACTTTCACCAGCAAAATGATAAAAGCCCTCCAGGCCACTTCCACGTGAAACCCCCCTTGTCTTTGGCCTCTCGGCGCCAGCTTCCCGGCGCGATGAGGAGCGCGCCGAGAAGCTCCATGCCGAGAGCCTCCCCCTTTCATCAAGCCGCGCCGAGAGCCTCTCCCCTTGGCCAAACCCCCACCGAGACCTCCTTGATTGGTCAAGAAGTCCACGCCGGGAGCCTCCCTCCTTCCTTCTCTGGCCAATTTAAACCCATGCCGAGAGCACCCCTTCTGGCCAATGTAAACCCGTGCCGGGAGCCCCCTTGGCCAACCTGTAAACCCATGCCGAGAACCCCTTGGCCAAACTATAATCCCACGCCGAGAGCCATCTTCTTGCTAATGAAAACCATGCTGAGAGCCTCTCCTTTGTCCACTCCTTTGGCCACTTCGTCCATTTATTCTGGGGCGTTCGTGAGTCGTCATATGTACCCCAGGGGGTAAATCAATTGGGGATTGACCTCCCCTATACTCCGAAGTCCCTAACAGGATTCACATGCCACCCCGTGGGTCTGACGAGCCCTGTCTCTACATGAGTTTCGTCAGTCTCCGATAAGGGGGATAGTGACCGATGCTAGAAACATGGATAGTCTCTTCGAGCCTTAGTGCTCGCTCATTTTTCGGTTTTCATCCCGGCACTCCGTGGATGTTAGCCTATACCACTCTCTGGCAAATGTTCGGTCCAGGAGAGGTGCTGCCAAAATTCTCTCAGGAGATGAAAGTCGACATCAGGTTATCCCCCGGGCTCTGCATGATAATAGTGACAGGGTTTCCCTCGACCCTGGTCTTCCTAAATCCCTCTTCTATCCTGATGCTTCTGTAAAGCCCAAATCTAATCCAGCTCAGATTTGATGAACTGATCCACCTTGACTTCACAGAACCTAGCCGGCTTGTCCTGAATCGCCAAGAAACCTAAAACAGAGCCTCCGGAACCCCTTTCGGGTCCTCACGGCGCCAGAATACCAACGTTCTCTCGGCGCCATGGCTCCCGGCGCGGCCCTGAGCGCGCCGGGAACCCTCACGCCGAGAAGCCCCCTTGGCCAAACCCCCGCAAGGGGCGCTGCCCCCTTGACCCCCGCGACCTGACCGGGCAGGTCGATCCCCGCGACCTGACTGAGCAGGTCGATCCTCGTGCGAGGGCGCAACATTGAGCGTTTGCTCGTTTTCCGTCGTCCCGCATCGGGTTCATGAATAACCCCTTTAGCTCGGGAGGGCTCTGCCACTGCATGAGTGCCGCCGGCTTCTATAGGGAATATCAAGCATTGCCCCATGGCAGATACGCGATTCGGGAAGTTCAATACTTCTCTCTCTCTTGGCTTTCATACCGGCACTCCGTGGGTGATAGTCTATTTCCCTCTGGGCATAATCCAGATTAAGGGGAAATGCTATCAAAATATCGATCGATGCTTTGAACCCCCATCATGGCCACGGCCCAGTCTACCTGTGACTGAAATTTTCCCTTCCCCCCTTAGCCCAGTCTTTGAACCGCTGACTTAACGATATTGTCTGCTTCTACGGTTGGTGTTATTATCTTGCCCGCCTTTCTGGCTTCGGTATGAAGTTCCATTTCTGCACATGAATATATGTTTGCCTCTCGAGGCCTCCTACTTTTAGCGTTTAATCAAGGGTTGTCCTTCTTAGGAAGGGCGTAATTAACGTCATAGCCTTTATGGTATGGCGGACTTCTGGTCCCGACTCAGACTTCACAATCGACTGATCAAGTCAGATCGAGCGCACAATGAAATCGTCACACATGTGACTGGCACGCCAAATAAATAAATAAATAAATAAATAAAAACCAAATAAAATAAATGCGTCCACAGATAGCCGTACTATTTCCCGAAAGATAAGACAGCCGCACTATTCAAATGGGCATACAAGTTCAACAAGGTAACATTGCCTGAGCCAAAGAGACCCGAGGACGCGGCAAAGAAAGGTGATCCACTGTTCTGTCCATATCACTGTGCGCTGGGGCACGCCATTGAAGATTGCTACGTCTTCAAAGATATTATGGAAGGCATGGTCAAAAAGGGCGAGCTACAGCTGGGAGATTACCAGGTAGAGCCACCTCGTCCACATGAGCCTCCGGCATTAAAAATGGCCGCCAATATGATTTCAATCTACCAATAGCTGCCTAAAGAGGCCGTTGAAGAAGACTCCCGCAGCCAATACCAATGGAGCAGTTATCCGCGGTGTCACACCAAGACCTGAACCGCCTCCAGTAAAGCCAGTATGGCGCACATCTGAGACGGGGCCAGTCATCCGGATCCCCACTCATAACCGGAGAAGACAAGTCCCCCTACCTGCACATAAGGAAGTAAGTCCTGCAGCCAGGCGTTTACAGCAGTATATTAATGGGCTCGATGAATATGAGCAGAAAAAGCCCGGGCACCTGCTGGTGAAAGACTGTATACTCTGGGAACAGCTCAAAGAATTGAAAATTAAAGAGCAGTCAGAGGCAGAACAAGAAAAAGCTGAGACTGAACCCTTCTGGGGGCAGGGGCCGATAAAGCCAAATGCCCATAAAAAGAAGAGACGGCCCAAGTCCAAGAAGGGAAAGAGGGTCGTGACAGTACAATGTAACACCCTGTCGGCACTCTTTACCTCGCTCGGGGAGAATGATGAAGATGAAACATCAAATGCCCCGCTAGAGGCCAACCATGTCGAGGCCTCAACCTCAGCACATGCAACACGGTCCGGAAGAAGGTGGGGGCGCCCACCGCCAGCTAATCATAACATTATGTTCAGAGGGGAACAACCCTACCAGATTCCTGAACCAGAGGTGCGGGGTGTCCAGATTCCTCCCCCTGCCAGCTTATACCAGGAAGAGAAGAAGGGAGGTCAAATTCCAACATTTCTGGAATTTCTATCCAGTCTGGAAAATGGGCAGTCGATACAGGCTGGGCCAGATAAAGGCAAGAGACCTCAACAGTCGGCATCTGTAGCCTACAAGCAGAATGAGAAAGAGGAGGATAACTCTCCGACAGCACCAGGGGCCGTTGCTATAGAAGAAGCCCCCCAAGAAATCAGTCCAGAGGTTGAAACCAGCACTGGTCAGCAGAGGCCACGGGCACCACATGAACCTCCAAAACCCCGATGGGCGGAAGAAATGAGACTGTCTAATGTCAGGGTGGGCAGCCGGATTATGAAAATGCTAAAGAAGCTCCCTACCAGATTCTCCATCTGGGAGATTCTCTCTCTGAGTGAAGAGGCTCGCCAAGCAATTGTTGATGCCTTGCAGTCGCCGGCACAGTATGAAGCACTCTTGATAGAAGTAAATTATGGGCCGTCAGTTACATTCACAGAGGATGACATGCTGATTCCGAATTCCTGCCATAACAGACCGCTATATATGAGGGGATCCCTGAACTGTCAGCCATTGAACAAGATACTGATAGATCCCGGGGCTACCGTGAACATTCTCCCATACCGCATCTACCAAAAATATTACTTTGATCTTCAGCTTACCAAGGTCAGAGACATGAAAATTGCGAGATTCAACCAGAAATGTGAGACGCCCCTTGGGGTGGCTGATTTTAACCTCACATTGGGGGACCTCACTATCGTGGTACGATTCTATGTAATCGACTCCAACACCACATATAAGGCCCTGCTAGGGAGATCGTGGCTGCATGAATATCAAATAGTGCCATCCACGCTACATCAGTGCATCAAATACTGCCATGAAGGGAAAGAAGAGAGGGTATTTGCGGATCTGCATCCCTTCGAAGTATTCGAGTGCCATATGCTCGATGCATCCTACTACACAGAGGTGTCACAAAAGGGTGAAGAGCAAGAGGCTGGGGTCGGTCAGAAAAAGCCGGCGACGAAGGCAAGAAACTGGTCTCCCCCGCCACCAAAGGGCTATATTAAAAAGCATGAGGTATCTCACATCTCTTATGCTGGTGACTTTGCTCGGATCACCCCTCCTAGCATTCGCCCAGATGATATCGATGAAGAGATGAAAGAAAAGTACACACAGGTAGAGGTTCCGCAGGGTTTAGTCAAGCCCATCGCCAGCCTAGAATACCAGACGGTGCTACCACTGAAGCTTATGGAAATCCCTCGTTTCTGCGAGCCTCCTACCATATTCTACACCAGGGAGCCAGTCGAAGACGATGATCAAGACTGCATGGTCCCTGAAGAATCTGCAAACCGGATGGTGCCGATCACGGGCTTGGACTATACTACCCAGCGGGTTTCGCAGATGTTCTCTAAAATGCAGATGCCATCACTACAACCTGTTGCCCAAAAGAAGGCGTTCCAGGAGCTATGGGATCCGCCCCGGGATGATAAAAAACTGAGGAAGATCACTCAGCACCCGGGATTGGGTTATACCCTTCAAGAATACTATGAAGCTGAGGTGGACGTCATCTCTGTCTCCTACCAGCATGAAGACCCTCCCGAGGTGGGATATGACAAGTACCCCTCGGAAGATGAAGAAATCATTTATCAATCCATAATGAACAATGAAGCCCCAGACAGTCAGCCGGAGACGGGGATGTCTGATGAAGCAAAGAAAGATTGGTGCTGGGAAGACCTACCTTGCAAAGAGGACCTGTTCCATGCTGAAGCAAAGTTTGATACGGGAACTCGGGATGAAGACCAAGTAGCCAAAGAGCTGAGGGAATGCCTAGAGTTTGAGCGCATCCTAGAAGAAGTCCGGGCTCTACAGAATGATGATCTCTCAAGGGAGTCTGCATCAGAAGAGCCTCTAAGGGTGGAAGACTCCATCTTTGAGCTTCCTGCTGATCTAGTGACGTCCTTGGGGCAGACTAGACAGAATCCAACAATATTGGCCGTATATGATGAGCCAGCACCCGCTGATGACCAGTATGATGAAACGGAGGGTCATGAAACGGAAGAAGATTATGTCCCGGGAGGCTTCATTGACCTGCAAGAAGCCCCGCCTGAGGTCGAAGATGGAGGTCAGGCCACCGTCGATGAGCTTGTGGAAATAAATCTGGGGACCACAGATGAGCCAAGGCCGACATTCCTCAGCGCACTGTTGGAGCCAGCTGCCAGGGAACAGTATGTACAGTTCTTGAAAGAATTCCGAGACTGCTTTGCATGGACATATGATGAAATGCCAGGACTGAGTTCTGATGTGGCACAGCACCGATTGGCAATAAACCCAGAGGCTAGCCCTGTAAAGCAGCCTTCCAGGAGAATGCGCCCTGAATTAATAAATCAGATTAACAAAGAGGTTGACAAGCTGATTGATGTAGGTTTTGTTGAAGAAAATCAGTATACTACATGGTTAGCCAACATAGTGCCCGTAAAGAAGAAGAATGGGCAGATTACAATATGTGTTGATTTTCGGGACCTTAATAAGGCTTGCCCGAAAGATGACTTTCCAGTGCCAATCCCTGAAGTGATGATCGATGCGACTACTGGTCATGAGGCTCTATCATTTATGGATGGGTCATCCGGATACAACCAAATCTGGATTGCTGAGGAAGACAGAGTGCACACTGCATTCCGTACCCCGAAGGGGATATTCCACTACAAAAGGATGCCGTTTGGCCTCAAGAATGCCGGCGCTACCTACCAAAGAGCTATGACCAAGATCTTTGACGATTTGCTCTTCAAGAAAGTAGAGTGCTACATTGATGATTTGGTAGTAAAAACTAAAAGAAGAGAAGACCATTTGCAAGACCTGAGGGTAGTATTCCAGAGGCTGCGCAAATATGAACTCAAGATGAATCCCATGAAATGCACCTTCGGCGTGTCCAGTGGAAAGTTCCTCGGGTTTATTGTCCGACATAGGGGCATTGAAATCGACCCATCCAAGATTAGGGCTATCCAGGAGCTCCCTCCACCACGGAATCTGCCCGAGCTGAGATCTCTGCAAGGGCGGCTGGCCTATATCCGACGATTTATATCAAATCTGTCGGGAAGATGCCACCCCTTTCACAAGCTCATGATGAAGGATGTACCGTTCCTCTGGGATGATGGATGTCAGGAAGCCTTTGATAAGCTGAAAGAATATCTCAAGACCCCTCCGGTGCTGGGGGCACCAATTAAGGGCAGGCCCTTGATACTGTATATCGCAGCCACATACTGTTCCCTGGGGGCAATGCTGGCACAGATAAATGAAGAAGGCAAAGAACAAGCCTTGTACTACCTGAGTAGGAGGCTGATTAGAACTGAAGAAAGCTACAGCTACATAGAAAAGACCTGCTTGGCATTAGTCTTTGCTGTCAAAAAGCTCCGACACTATATGTTGTCACAAGAAGTCAGATTGATATCTGCAGCAGATCCGCTCAAATACATATTGACTCAGCCAGTACTGAAGGGCCGGTTGGGCAAATGGGCAGTGATCCTGATGGAATTTGATATTACCTATACACCCCAGAGGGCGATAAAAGGACAGGCCGTGGCTGATTTCTTCGCAGAACATCCTGTGCCGGAAAATGATATGCTAGGGACTGAGTTACCCAATGATGAGACACTCGAGGCCTACCAGGCCCAGCCAGTTATGTGGCAACTATTCTTTGATGGAGCATCTAGAACAGAGACAGACTCCGATGGAAAGACCAGAATACGGGTCAGAGCCGGTATTGTGCTGAAATCACCAGAAGGGGAGGTCGTGCATACTTCCTGTTCTATAAACAAGCCCTGCACCAATAATGAGGCCAAGTATGAAGCTCTGATAATCGGGCTATATATAAGCCTCAACATGGGAATCCAAATACTTCAAGTGTTCGGGGATTCGATGTTGATAATAAAACAGATCCAAGGGGAGTTCGAAGTACGGAAGCCAGAACTGAATCCCTACCACCAAAAAGCTGTGCGCCTCATGGCGAAATTCTACCATATTGAGCTCAAGCATGTGGGCCGTGGACACAATGCCCAGGCTGATGCACTAGCGAAGCTGGCCAGCTCACTAGCAGTCCCACCAAATAAGACACTGAACATTGTCATTATGAACCGACGGCAAGTCCCCAGTATGCTAGAAGAGTTCCCCGAAGAAGACGAGGTTGCCACCATCAGCACAGAACGAGCATCTGATTGGAGACAACACTTGCTGCAGTGGTTTCTACACCAACAACTGCTGCAGATAAGAGAAGAAAAGATGAAACTCCTAAGAATCAAAGATTCTTATGAACTCAGGAATGAAATTTTGTTCCGAATAATGGCAGATGCACGCAAGAAGATTCTACTCCGCTATTTGTCCACTGAGGAAGCCTGGCAAGCGATGAAAGAAACACATGCTGGGACAGCAGGTGCCCACCAGGCTGGTCTCAAGATGAAGATAGAAATCAAGAAGCTGGGCTACTATTGGCCCACCATGTTTGAAGACTGCTGTAAATTTTCAAAATCATGCCAGAAATGCCAGGAGCATGCTACTGTGTCTAGAAGGCCTCCTACAACTCTGCACCCTACAGTTCCCAGCTGGCCATTTGCACAATGGGGAACTGATGTAGTCGGGCCACTACCGACTTCCTCGACCGGACATAAGTACATACTGGCCATAACAGATTACTTCTCCAGATGGGCGGAGGCTATAGCATTAAGAGAAGTGACTGGTGAATTGGTCGCCAGATTCATCAAACAGAACATTATCTTCCAGTTCGGGATCCCCAGCCGAATAATATCCGACAATGGAAGTCATTTCAGAAATCAGAAGGTCTATCGGCTTGCTGAGAAATATAAGATCGAATGGAGGACCTCCACTCCTTACAATCCACAGGCAAATGGATTGGCAGAAGCTTTTAACAAGACTCTCTGCACCTTGCTGGCCAAGGTCGTCAGTTCTAATAAGAAGGACTGGGAAGAGAAAATGTATGAAGCTCTGTGGGCATACCGCACCGTCTTCAAGACACCTACAGGGTGCTCACCATACTCGTTGGTATACGGCTCAGAGGCAGTGGTTCCGCTAGAGCTGGAAGTCCCGTCACTCAGAGTGGCAGTCCAATATGGCCTGGCCCGTGGTGAACAGACCAATGCAGAAAGAAGACTAGAAGAACTGGCTGAATTGGAAGGGAAGCGCCTCCGAGCCCAGAAGAGTATCCAAATGTATCAGGCCCGCATGGCCACTGCATTCAACAAACTCGTAAGAGGACGAGAATTCAAGAAAGGTGACCTCGTCATGGTCAAGAAAAAAGAAGTCATGGCGTCCAACCCAAAAAGAAAGCTGAATGCTAATTGGGAAGGTCCTTATGTGATACAGAGGGTCTACGAATGAGGGGCCTACGTGGTTGTTAACCATCGAGGGGAAATCCAATTCTCACCACTCAACGGAAGACATCTGAAGCTGTATCATCCAGCACAACCAACCTTCCCCGAGTAATCGGACAAAATCTTCCCTTTCCTTGGCCTAGCGGCACTCCGCCCTAGCCAAGCTACACCCATTCCTTGGTCTAGCGGCACTCCGCCCTAGCCAAGCTACACCCTTCCTTGGTCTAGTGGTGCTCCGCCCTAATCAAGCTACCCTTTCCTTTGTCTAGCGGCACTCCACCCTAGCCAAGCTACACCCATTCCTTGGTCTAGCGGCACTCCGCCCTAGCCAAGCTACACCCATTTCTTGGTCTAGCAGCACTCCGCCCTAGCCAAGCTACACCCTTTCTTCGTCTAGTGGCACTCCGCCCTAGCCGAGCTACCATTTCCCTGGTCTAGTGGCACTCCGCCCTAGCCAAGCTACACCCTTCCTTGGTCTAGCGGCACTCCGCCCTAGCCAAGCTACACCCTTTCTTGGTCTAGCGGCACTCTGCCCTATCCAAGCTACCCTTTCCTTGGTCCAGTGGCACTCCGCCCTAACCGAGCTGCCCTTTCCTTGGTCTAGTGGTACTCCGCCCAAGCCAAGCTACACCCTTTCTCGGTCTAGCGGCACTCCGCCCTAGCCAAGCTACACCCATTCCTTGGTCTAGCGGCACTCCGCCCTGGCCAAGCTACCCTTTCCTTGGTCTAGTGGTACTCCGCCCTAGCCGAGCTACCCTTCCTTGGTCTAGTGGTACTCCGCCCTAACCAAGCTACCCTTTCCTTGGTCTAGCGGCACTCCGCCCTAGCCGAGCTACCCTTCCTTGGTCTAGCGGCACTCCGCCCTAACCAAGCTACACCCTTTCCTTGGTCCAGTGGCACTCCGCCCTAACCGAGCTGCCCTTTCCTTGGTCTAGTGGTACTCCGTCCTAGCCAAGCTACACCCTTCCTTGGTCTAGTGGTACTCCGCCCTAGCCAAGCTACACCCTTTCTCGGTCTAGCGGCACTCCGCCCTAGCCAAGCTACCCTTTCTTGGTCTAGTGGCACTCCGCCCTAACCCAGCTACCCTCATCTTGAGCTGGTGGCATTCCGACCTGTCACCCTCTAAAAAAAGAGGAAGAAAGAAGAAAGAACAAAAAGAAAGTAAAAAAAAATGGGGTTAAAAATAGAGATACACCGCCAGACTTGCTCCTATATTAGGGACAAGTGCAAAAATGGCCCAAAACCCAACTGTGGTGAAAACCCTAAAGGGCACTGCAGGCAAAATCGGGTACCCCGCCACGTGAAAACCCGACAGGGCGCGTGGGCAAAAGCAAGAGGGGGCTGGCTCCGATGAAAACCCGAAAGGGCGCTTGGGTCGGTAATGTGGTGATTTCAAAGAAAGCCTCACCTCCCACCATAAAACTCCTCGTCGAGCGACCGGCGCCTTGCCCGATCAACGATTAAACCCATCCGGAATGGACCTTACGTCTATTCTGTTGAAGCCTTCATGCATTGCTCAAAGAAAAATTTCCTTCGATAATAAGCCCACCTCGGGATAGACCTTCCGTCTGTTCTGATAAAACACTTCCACTTGTTTCTGTCTAAGACCCACCACAATGAAACCTGTCCGGTTTAGACCTTACGTCTATCCCGATGAAACCTATTCTACGTCTCACCGCGATGAAACCTGCTGTTGATCGATTGGCACACTGCCCGATCTATGATGCAACCTATCCAGTTTAGACCTTCCGTCTACCCTGATGAAATCCATGAACTCCTTACATTGGTATAAGCCCAATACCGATGATGAAACCCGCCATTGATCGATTGGCACCTCGCTTAATATCAATGATAAAACCCTACCCAGTTTAGACCCTACGTCTATCCTGATGAAGCGTATGAAATCCATGCATTGGGATGAGCTAATACCAATGATGAAACCCGTTATCGATCGATTGGCACGCTGCCTGATCGATGCTAAAACCCATCCAGGGTGGACCTTCCGTTCGCTCTGACATAGCACAACACTGCCCTTTGAATCAATTCAGACCCTCCGTCTGGATAGATCATGAAACTCTATTCCTTTACGTTAATGTTAAATCCCACATTAACGATAAAACTCATGTTTTCAGCAAACGGCCTCGTGCCCGAGCTGCTATCTATATCCTCTAAATCAATTCGGACCTTTCGTCTGGATAGATCATGAAACCCTACTTCTCTCTGCACTGATGTTGACACCCACATCAATTATCGTGTGTCCACAATAAACATATGGCGCCATAATCCATAGGATGAAAGTTCTGGTCCCAAAAAAGATAATAAAAAAGGAAAAGAGAAAGAAAACGACAAAAAAAGTATATATATATAAAAATGGGGTTGAAAATAGAGATACCCCGCCAGACTTGTTCAGGCATTCTGGACAAGGGCAAAAATGGCTAAAACCCAGCTGTGGTGAAAACCCGAAAGGGCACTGCAGGTAAAATTGGGTACCCCGCCACGTGAAAATCCGAAAGGACGCGTGGGCAAAAGCAAGAGGGGGCTGGCTCCGGCGAAAACCCGAAAGGGCGCTTGGGTCGGTAATGTGGTAATTCAGAAGTTCCATGCCAACCGGCACGTTGCCTTCACCTCCCCTTCACTGATGAAGCCTTCTGTTGGTCATCTGGCTCTATGCCCCACCGATGATAAAGCCTTTTTCGGGATAGATCTTACGTCTACACTGATGAAATATATATACCCTCTTTTCACATGTCCCACCAACGATAAAACCCGTCATCATTCTGATAAAGCCTGGCCAGTTCGGACCTTATGTCCGTCCTGATCAAACTCCTGAACCTTCCCTTGATCGATCGGCTCCTTGCCCGGTCAACGATAAAACCCTACCAGGATAGACCCTACGCCTATCCTGATGAAACCTACGTATTTCTTGGCAAAGTCCCACCCGCAATAAAACCTGCTGGAATAGACCTCACGTCTATCCTGATGAAACTTATGAGATCCCTTTGCATCGATATAAACCCAATATCGATGATGAAACCAGCCATTGATCGACCGGCACCTTGCCCGATCAATGATGAAACCCTATCCAGTTTAGACCTTACGTCTATCCTGACGAAACTTATGAAATTCCTTTGCATCGATATAAACCCAATATCGATGATGAAACTAGCTATTGATCGACCGGCACCTTGCCCGATCAATGATGAAACCCTATCCAGTTTAGACCTTACGTCTATCCTGATGAAACTTATGAGATCCCTTTGCATCGATATAAACCCAATATCGATGATGAAACCAGCTATTGATCGACCGACACCTTGCCCGATCAATGATGAAACCCTATCCAGTTTAGACCTTACGTCTATCCTAATGAAATTTATGAAATTCCTTTGCATCGATATAAACCCAATATCGATGATGAAACCAGCTATTGATCGACCGGCACCTTGCCCGATCAATGATGAAACCCTATCCAGTTTAAACCTTACGTCTATCCTGATGAAACTTATAAAATTCCTTTGCATCGATATAAACCCAATAACGATGATGAAACCAGCTATTGATCGACCGGCACCTTGCCCGATCAATGATAAAACCATGTCCAGTTTAGACCTTATGTCTATCCTGATGAAACTTATGAAATTCCTTTGCATCGATATAAACCCAATATCGATGATGAAACCAGCTATAGATCGACCGGCACCTTGCCCGATCAATGATGAAAATCTACCCAGTTTAGACCTTACGTCTATCCTGATGAAACTTATGAAATCCCTTTGCATCGATATAAACCCCATATCGATGATGAAGTCAACCATTAGTCGATTGGTACATTGCCCGATCAATGATGAAAGCTTGTCCATTTCAGATTTTGCGTCTGTCCTGATGAAAACCACATACCCTTTTCACGTCTCACCTGTGATCAAGTCTACCCAGTTTAGACCTTACGTCTATCCTGATGAAACTTATGAAATTCCTTTGCGTCGATATAAACCCAATATCGATGATAAAATTCGTCACTGGTCGTTTGATACATTGCCCCAACCAGCTTTGAAACCTGTCCGAGATGAACCATCCGTTTGTTCCAGACGATGTTCTAAACCTCTTTTATTCAGCTACCCCCAGGATTGGGTTTAGGCACCCTCCGGATACCATCGCGCGGTGGAGCGAGTTCCCCATCCTTTCTCTGAAAGGGTGGACGCTCTCCTGCTAGGTACGGGCTGTTCGCATAGGGACCACTAAAACCGTTGCCAAATCACCATGAAATATTGATGGTGTGATAAGTAAAGGACGAACCACATATGAGACTGGTGTAAAGATTCCTTTTCATTGAATAAAAAAAAGGGGGGAATACAAGAAGGACACCTGAGGGGGAATTGTATTACAAAAAGGGGGAAACAGATATTCACAGGCGCCGGAATATGTCTTCGAAGGCCAGAAGCCCTACATGCGGGGTAGCCCCTAGCTCATGAAGTCGAGCCTCCTCCTCCTACAGCCGAGCAGACTCGTCCTGAAAGGACGCCACCTGCCCCTCCAATAGGGCTACTTCCTCCGCAAGCTGCGGCCGAGAAGTTGTTATCTGCGGCAGTTCAGCCCGAAGGTCAAACAGTTCAGCCTCCAAGATGGTTATACGGCTGCGCACGAACTGCTCCCGCTGCGCCAGAGACTGAAGTTGGCATTGGTGCTCCTAAAGAACCGAGTCCATCTTCTCCAGCTCAGACTTGCACTCCTTCCTTTGCAACTTCAAAGCTGCCAGTCTGTCAGACATAATATGTGCCAAGAAGTCCCGGCGATGTATAAACTTTAACAACAATAGAACCCGCTGGGCCCATATTTCCATGGGACAGCCCATCGCCTGTAGACCGGCGGTGAAACGCTCGGCTATCTCCTACAGCCGCAGATAAGTCAGTCCAGGCTGGGACTCCACCAGCTGGCGTAGCATGTCAAGATTTTGCCAGACAAAACTCTCAGATGAATTGGAGCTACCTCGAAAGTCACCTCACTGTCAATATCCGCCCATAGTGCAACATCAGGCTGGGAAGAGGAAGACGGGAGGTCTGCTGAAGGTGCCAACTAAGCTCTCTCTGCAATCCCTGACGAAACCAAGAGGCCTTCCACCTCCATCTCCTCGGGGGTTGCTATTTGAAAACTCGTAGGGGCAACTTTAATAAGTGCTGGAGCGGCTGCTTCCTGGGTCCCCAATGTGATACCCGCATCTTCAGCATCCTCTTCTCGGGGCTCCTCCTCCTCAGATTCCGAGAGCAAGGAGATTGATTCTGGGCCAGTTATGGACAATACTCCGATCTCTGTGGCAGATACCTCGCCTTCTTCCATCTCCGCTTCAGCGGCCAGTTCCTTCAATCTCAAGGCGGCAGGGGCTACGGACTGAAGAGGCAAAAGTTCAATTTCCATAATTACTGTCATGGGAATTGCTAACTCCGGTGCAATGGTCATCACTGTGGCCGGTATAAAGGCGGAACCCCTAACTGGGTCCGTCTCAGCTCTGAAATCCAAGATCCGGATAAGGGCCAAACTCTCCCCCGAGGTCCTCAAGTCCAGCAATGCTAAGTCTGTAGAAGACTACACCCTCACCGGCACGGGGAGAATTATCTCAGAAATGCCTGCACAAGTGGCTGACGAAGCAGGAACAATAGCCAAGGTGTCAGATAGAATGGCTTCAAAGGTTGCAATCGCTATTGGGCTAGCAACAGGGGATTCCTGTGAACAGATCAATGCAACATCAAGCAGCAGATAAAAATATATATATATAATAATGATGAGGAAAAAGAAAGAGACCCACTTCTAATGTGATGTCGATATCCTCAAAGGAGTGCAAGGAAGAGGAAAGCTCCACTGCCGAAGCAGGAAAGGGAGGAGTTATATCTGCCTCGGTATCCAAGCCAGCAAATTCTTCCTGTAGTTCCTCCTCAGAAGACGGCACCAGTAGTTTGGAGGGGGTGAACAGTGGGACAATGGCAGTACAGACAAGTGGGGCCTCTGATTGGGAGATACCCTCCGTCTCGCTCTCGCCGAAATCTGATCCTTCTCCCTCTGCCTCGGAAGCGGTCGTAGAGCTGCTAGAAGAGATTTCCACGCTATCCACGGGCGGGACTTGCGTCCCTAACATCTGCCTAGATGAAGACCGGGTAACTATGCGCCTCACAGGGACAAGGCCCCGTTTTGTCTGGGTCTTATGGCCCTCCTGTGGCTGAGTTATGTCGCCAGCTGCTCCCATAACTGTAGCCCCCTCACCGGCCGTCACTACAGGGAAAGTTTCGTGAGAGAAATAATAAACAGATGATCGAAATGTGCAAAAGAAGATTAAAAAGCACACTTACCCTCCGCCTCACTAGTCGGCGTGGGGGAAGGCAATCTGGTCTCCACCACAGAAGGTGTCACAACTGGCTCTTGGGCTGTACAAAAGGGGGAGGTCAGATTCGAAGAATTCTGTGAAATTCAGCAAAAGACAATGAAAGATACAACTGCAGTCTGTTGATGTTACCCCTGACTGACGTCTGGGCGTCCTCCCTTTAAGATTCAAACTCATCAAAGGAGGGGATATCAGGAAGAGGGGTCCCAGGATCCATCACTGCTGAAGCCGACTGCCGAGCATGGGCCTTCTTAGCCTTCATGGCCTTCCCAACTGCAGTCTTCACGGTAGAAATCTTTCTCTTCTTGCCCGGAGGCAGGGGAGTGGTCGTCGGTGCTGCTACAGGGACTTCGAAATAAGCAGGCTTCTCAGCTTGCGCAATGATTTTTCTGTAAAGCCCCTGTCGCTTTATATCTGGCCTATCTGTTGAAGACATCAAAGAAGCAATGAGACCAGTAGATGCAGAGTTTGAATAACAAACAGAAAGCACTACAGTCAGAAAGGAAAGACCATACCTGCTGGGCCATCATAACAGATAGAAAGCGGCCAGTACAGATAAGCTACCTGCTTCGAGCGGAAAGCAGCCTCCTTGATAAGCCAACAGACATCACCAAATGTCTGGCACTTCTCCACTAAAGATGCCAGATCGCTATGACCATGAAAGTCAAGACATCGAAATAAGTCGAGGTGGTCCATGCCCCAGCCGTCGACATAATGAAAAGAAATAAACAATGGCTTATTCAATATGCCGGCTATCGGACTCTCTGCAGATAACCCATGTACATTCAGCAGAACAAATAGCCAAGACGTGTGCTTGTAGTACGTCTGAGTCCTATCTTCCCTGCGCACAAACGTCCTATAGGGATGAAATCTATCTGTCGGACCTTTCCAGGGGACGACTATCAGGAGCGGCTCTTCAGCAGGGAAGGGGTACTATTGCGCCTCTAGACGAGCGCCTCCTACAGGGCACAGATGTTTCAAGTTCTTCATAAAAGTATCTTCGTTAATGGCAGCAAAGACAGGAGCGGGCGGCTCGGAGCCTCCTTCTTTCAGAACTCGACGCTGAGCCAGATAGTTCTCGGCCTCCCTCGGATGTTGTAAATAAATCCTTTTTAGATGGGCCTCGGGGATGTCAAATACCGGCCCGGGCTGTTGTTTCAGAAAAGAACGTTGGGCCACGTCCCAGAATGCACCCCTGCCATCCCTGTAAAAGCTGGTCCGAATATTCCACCATTTGATATACTCTGATGTGACGCGGGGGACACGGTTGGAAACAGTGGGAACTCTGAAAACGGCGCCATCATGGCGATGATAGAAATCCCACCACAACAGGCCATCACCGACAATGCCGGATCCGTGCTTGGCCCGGCTATCCAGGGGAAACTGGGCAACAGATGTAGGGATATGCTGGTCATAGCCAAAGTTCCGCCCGAAACAGAATGGATAATACGGTTCCAGAAGAAGCAGACCACCCTTCCTGAAAACTAAAACACTGGGTCGAATGGCCATGGCCCATCTAACCAGCACCGGCTCCAGAATAGACCGAACAGCGTTGGCCCCTGAAACGGGGTGAACATAGGTCTCTACCTCTTCCAGCTTACATTCTCTTTGAGAATGAACCAAAGGAGCTGAACCTGCTGCCAAGCTCCAGAAATGAATGCTGCCAGGGGCATCCACTGGTACCCTTATCAGTCGGCCCCTTATTTTGAACAACTGATCAGAGAAAGACCCAGGTTCGGCACTGGCAAATTCAATCATTCTGGGAAACACTGTATCTGCCTACAGAGTTCTAGGAGCCAATTCAGGAAATAGACTGCAGACCCAGGCATTGAAGAAGCGAAAAGGGCCCATGGTCCTCAAAGAGTGGGGAGTCCGATGCTTGTACAGATCCCCCAAAGATTTATAGATTAAACACAAGGCCACTGGGCAAAGTGACAGCCTCATTCCCCAGGCCATCTGGCATGCCGGGTATATGGCTTTCGGCCGAATGATTGTCTCGTCCCCTTGAGGGAGAGCAAAAGTGCACAACCAGAATGTGAAGTAAGCTGCGCAATGTGTGATAGGGTCCACCCCTGTTGGGTTTGGACCACCACTGCCTACACGGCACAATGAAGATGGCAACGTTGACTTATAGCAAGGAGCCCTTATCTGCTTGCTGGCAGTCGGACCCATGGAAGGGAAGTCCGCATATTTTAAGGGACCGTCAAAGAAATACTGAATCCACTGCCCTATCCGGACCCTCAGCTTGCTGCCTTTCTCTCGAGGATGGTAACCCTTGGAGGATCCTCTACTATGCGCCAGACAGATGGAGCGATAGGCCTTCATTAAATACCGGTAGGAATAGCCAAGTGAATACTTGCCTTCGCCATCTGAGCTATCCTTCTCGGAATCTGCCAAGCAGACCTCTTCATACGGCTCGCCGTCAATAGGCAGACCAGAAAGCTGTGACAAACTCCAGAGGTCGAGAGATGTTTCGCCCTCTGCTGTATAAAATATGTTGAACAAAGGGCAGAATACTTCGAACATTCCACAGCACAACCCTCGGGATATGGGATAGCGGAATCTAGAAGCAAAGACACTGTGATATACCCCGGCTCTGATCAGCAGAGGGGCGTATTCCTTTAAAACAAACTCTGTGAATTCCACCGCTCCCACCCGGAATAGATGGGCGTCAGTGATTTTGGTATCTCCAAACCAACCGGCAGCCAGATGATACTTGAACTGGACGGCCGAACAATTCAACACAAAGGGCTCTTCGCGGTACCCCCATTTTATCGGTGCCAGGAATAGACCATAGCCATGCTTCTCTCTATGAACTCGGCCACTAGCATTATCCCACCGGGCAGGTGTAAATTCTAGGGCCCGGGTCAACATTTTCTTCTCCGGCTCCAGCTCTGATATATCGAGGACTGTGTCCCAGTAACGCTTCTCCCCGAGAAGATAGATGGCCTTGTGGCGGTACACCGACTCCTTCAAGCTATCTCGTTCGGAAAGGATGGCAGCATCGACAGCACGGGCTATCCGATTGTCTCGCATGCCACCCACTGTGAAAGTTCAGATGAACGGCATTAAGTGGCGGTCCTTCGGAAGATCCGGCGGATAGTCATTGCCCCGTCTGAAGCATGTCTCCATCGCAGTGGAATATACCCTCGATGTTGATACTATATCCGTCTCAGAATCAGACGATTCGTCAACGGCAGCAACTTTGTCATACCCGAAGTCTAAACTGTGCACATTCAGCCAGTTTACTACGGCCCGTGATATATCTGGCTGTGCTGACGAGCTCACCCCAACAGCTCCAGAAGATGCAGCAGCGGAACCGAAAGCCATTGCAGTGACTGTAGTCAAAGAAGAGATGTGAATGAAAATCCCAAAACAAGAGGCAGTCTCGTAAAGATTGTAATATGAAACCCTATAAAAATTTCGACAGCATCTCCCCTTATTCAGGGTCTGCCCAAAGAAGATAGGGAGTCACCCACCAAGAGGGAGTGATCCAGGAAACAAAAGGGATTTAATCCCAAAACAGTGCCCTACCGAGCGAAGTATCGCCGGGAAGGGAAATGGGACGGCCGAGAGGGGGAGAAGCTCACGCCGAAGAGAAGAAGATGAAGAGAGAGGAAGCTCGGATGAAAATGAGAAGAAACAACCTCCCGGTGCCTCAAATAGTGGAACCAGAAGACAGGTTCTCGGCACGATGAAACACGCGCCGAGAACCCCCCCTAATTCAAAAAAAAAGCCCGTCGAAATGGGCAGGCCGAGAGCCCCCCTTTGGCCAAAAGGCACGCCGAGAACCCCGTGACCGAGCACGCCGAGAAGTCAGGCGCCGAGAAGCCCTGCGCCGGGAACCAGTTGTCCTTACGCCGGGAGCATCCAAGCCAAAGAAACTGGAAGAAATTCAAAGAAATTGAAAGGAATTTCAAAGAAATGTCAATGTGAAGAAGCTTCCAAATTCGAAATGAAAGATGCCTGATAATGTCCAGCTGAGAAAAAGGTTCAGATGCTGAATGATATGTACACCTGCAAGTACCGTGTCATTTATTATGCACTACCGCTACCTGCAAGTGGGGGGCATTTGTTGACACCTGAAATATAACTGAAAACAAAGATGAGACCGAAGATAAGAACCAGACATGAAGCTCTCAGGAATTCCTGCAAAGCCAGAATTATAGAAGAGTCGTCACTTCACTGAAGTTATCACCCAGCTGAGGCCTTTCCCGGTCAAGCTGATGTCCGGTATTATCTTCGCTCAGATGGCAGTACTGATGAAGAATTGCAGTCTATTGACTGATGAAAACCTCCAGAAATATTCTGATAAGACTATGTCAACTCACCAATTAATGGGCCTTCACCTATTCTGACAGGTTCAAAGGACCGACAAATGAAAGGGCAGATTAGGTAGCTTTGACAGCTCAAGCCTACTGGTGAGGAAGTGTAAAATATTAAAAGCCCTAAATGGGCTCACTAGTGTGACACCGAGAGCTCCGCACCAGGGCCCAAAGCCCATGTGGGGCGGCGCCGGGAAGCTACATCATTTGGCGCCGGGAAGCCTCCTGCTTTCAACCGAAGCATGCCGGGAAGCCTCCTGCTTTCAACTAAAGCGCGCCGGGAACCTGTGGTCTGCGCGCCGGGGGGACCCTGCCGAGAAGGGGGAGCACCATGCCTATAAAACCCCCTTTCTCTCGAGCACAAGAAAGAAGAGAAAAAGAGGATATACAGAGACAGAGAGGGAAAGAAGAAAAGAAAGCAAGGGAGAAGAAAAAAAGAGCGAAGAGAGGCGTCTCCAGATAGCCAGATAAAAGAGAGAAGAGAAGAAGAGCTGCTGCGAGGTCGAAAAGAAGGAGAAGGTGGGGTGCTAGGGGAGGGAGAGGAGTCAATGCTCCGCCCTCCCCTTCCCTTTATTGCCGTCGTCCCTTCTTGCTTCCCTTTCTTTTGATGTATAAGCTTCGATTCCGTTTTCTGCTTTCGAAGTGAAGAGACCTCCCTGTTGTCGAGGAGATAGAGTATTAGTCGATTGGTCTTCCCTCTGTCCCCTTTGTTCTATGAATTATGTAAACGATGAAACAATGAAATGCAACTCCACGGTTGTTCCGATGAAATGGTGTTGGTTAGCCCTCTCCTTCCTGTGCTCTCTCTCTCTCGGAATGTATGTTATCCCCCACATGCATTAACTACTCGGATACTTAGAATTTCAGTGATTTCTTGTGCCTATATGCACGATTGTTTTAGATGGAAAGGAGGTAACAGAGCCCCGATCCTTACCGTGGATATTTGGGCTTTGTCCCTCTCTCTCTCCTTCGACGACATCGATGATTTAAACGTTGCGAAGTCCATAGTCCTCTCAAGTTTCCTAAGCCATTGGGGCCATTACAGGGATCAGAGACAGTCATCTCTTGATCTCCTGGATGGTCGGCGATATGAACGGCATAAAGCCTATTCCAAAGGGTTCGAACGCTTGGTGACTTCAATCCCTCGAATCCCTTCTATCCATGTGACTCCTTGATGTCAATCTGGTGACTTGGTAGAGCCCTCGGTCCCCTCCTCGTTTGCATCCTAAAACCCCCTTGCCGTTACCTGAATCCAAGGAAAAATCCCCAAAACAGAGCATCGCAGAAACCCCACAAACCTCTACAAAACTTTCCGGCGCTATGAACAGCTCCCGACGCGGCCCGCGCCGGGAACCTCACGCCGAGAGCGCCCTCCTCCTTCCTTAAAACTATGCCGAGAGCCTCATGCCGAGAGCCCATTCCCCCGCGCCGGGAACCTCACACCGAGAGCGCCCTCCTCCGTCTTTAAAACCATACCGGGAACCTCATGCCGAGAACCCATTCCCCCGCGCTGGGAGGCCTGCTTATGCTCGTTACAGCCATGCCGAGAGCCTCTCCTCCTCTGCCCAATCCTTGAGCACCCTGCCACACTAATTCGAGGGATATCTGCAGGTCACAGGGTACACCACATGGAATAAATAAACGGGGAACCATCCCCAACATCACATCGTGCCAGGGCCCATTGCCTTTCTCTTTCGGTTTTCATCCCGGCACTCCGTGGATGATCACCTACTTCCCCTTGGGCATGTTCCAAGTTGAGGGGAGGTGCTGCCGAAATCTAGTTCAATGTCATCAACCCCGATGAGTCAAGGGGGTGTCTCCGATACACTTCCCATCCGGCTCCATCTTCGGGGGAAACGAACCTATTTGGAGCATCCGGTCGAGTGGAAGTGTCAAAAGGGAATACCTTAATGATTAGCCGAATTCCGTCCCGCCGCTGCGTGGATGGTCTTCTATCCTTACCCGGTATGGCTCAAAGTTAAAGGTTGTTCCACCCGATTTAGTCTGTTGAACTAAATAAATCCGATCTCCATTCGCCCTCTTCCTTAAGCATGAAGCCTTTATTTCGCACATTAATATTTTGACTGTCTTTTGAGGCCTCCTATTTTGGCGTTTAATCAAGGGTTGTCCTTCTTAGGAAGGGCATAATTAACGTCATAGCCTTTATGGTATGGTGGACTTTTGGTCCCGACTCGGACTTCACAATCGACTGACCAAGTCAAGTCGAGCGCACAATGAAATCGTCACACATGTGACTGGCACGCCTAACAAACCAAATAAATAAATAAACAAATAAACAATAATAACAAGCGAGATAAAATCCCGCGTCCACAAGTGCTGATTAGTGTTGCTTTTCCGATAATTTGGCATCCAAATTATCTTGGCTTAACCTTGTGATTTGCCTGTCGTCCCGTGGATGTCTTGGATATCCTATGAGGGATGTGACCATGTTGTAAGGTGGCCAGGAGTGCCATTATATCGAGTAGTGTTCTGTACTACTTCATAGTTATTAATGGTTTCTGGTCAACCTGGTGTGATCCAGTGGTTGACATGTGACCTCGTGAATGTCTCGGCGATCCTGTATGGATTGAGACATGGTTTTGGATGCCTTGAGGTACTGTCTTACCTCGATTTATGTGTCCATGTGCTTTGAGGGTCTTGGTGATTCCTCAGGTCTCCATAATTTGTGTTACGCGGATGCGTGGATCCAGCTGTCTTATGCTGTTTCCTTTATCGGTGTTTTACCGCGACTCTGGCTTAGGTATTAGGCTGATTGGCGGTGTGAATCGTGTTTTTCATATCAAAAATAAATAAGAAAGAAGATAGATAGTGAAATAAAGGGAATAAAAGGGGAGCAAGAGATTGCTATTGGAGTGTGATCGCCAGAGGGGTTACCTCAAAAGAAGAGAGATTGATCGCGAATACCTGGTGAAAATAGGATGCGGGATGAGTGTAGATTCCTTCCTCCTCCTTCTACCGGCCGGCCGATGAAGGGGGTTTTCCTCTTGATTACCCTTAAACAAAAAAAACCAACAATCAAAAGAGGAGGGATTAGCCAAGTGTGTGTAGTATCAATTCAAAAGAGTAATATGATGATGAAAGTGGAGCATGGAGTGTGCACCTTTTGGTTCTTTTAAAACCCCTAAGCAAATTAGGGAAGGAAAGAGATATGATGCGGAGCTAATGCAAACTAACTATGATGAACAATGATGAAGTAGCAAATTGATGCAAAGAACTCCCTGCTGTTCCTGACAACAGTAAAGGGGAATCAATTGATGCGGCTGATGCACTCGGAAGAAGAAGACCACTACAGGAGCACGGATTCGCAAAGAAAAGGAGAATAGAAAGGCTTCAGTGCACGGAGAAAACTGTTATTGCTAATCTCTCCTCTCTTCTGTTTAGCCAACCTTCCTATCAAGCTTCTGCTAACTTCGCGCGAACTCGACCTAGGGACGTATTTATAGGGTAGAAAACATAAATCTAATGGGATAAGAACTAGCAAGACCCTTCTACGGCAAGGTCTCTAGTTCCCTAATCGAGCAAGATGATCAAGCAGAGCAGGGGACTCTCCAGGAAAGGGCAGTTCAAGCAGGACACTGAAGGAAAAGAGACGACTCTCATCAAGGCGTTAATTGAAATTGACGACCTGAGTCAGGGCGTTAATTGAAATAACGACTGGCATAAAGACGTCAATTCTTGGATTTAATTTTAGTAAGAAAAACCTTCCTTATTTAAAAATGATAAAGAGACGCCTGTAGGCGAGACGTGAATTCAAAACACGACCCAGGGAGGGACGTTAATTTTTGATTTCAATTAGGGTAGGATACGTCAAATATCAAAAACTGACGCCTCTTGCTCTAGTCGTCCTTTCTTTGAAACACGCCCTAGCTTAGGTCACTATTTAAAACACGCCCCTCTTCGAGTCGTTAATTGCAAAAATGCAAGAAAAATCATAAAAACCCGCAAAAATAGAAAAACTTTATATTATAGAAATATTGAAGTTCACTTTGGGGCGTTAACATAGTGACATGAGATTTGATCAACATAGTATCAATTTTGGCGTGTCTACAGCTGCCCCGCCTTGGCATCTGCTTTGCAAGGGAGTGAGACGAAATGAAGTGAAAGTGTAACAAGCGAAATGAAGTGGAACGAACTGATAAGTAGATGCCAAGGTGTGATGTGACACGCCTCTGACACTAAGTATTAGAAATCTTTCTAAGATTCTGAGTGAAACAACTCCGGGTGATTCCATGAAAGCATCGATTGGCTGGATAAAGGAGACTAAACTAAATAAAATGTGCACGAGGGCACAACAGGGAGGCACCTTTGGAGAGCGGTTACCAGCCAATGTGGACGTGCTACAACCAAGGTGGATTTGCAGAAAATTAAAGTGAATTGAGATGAAGACCCAACAATGGGACGCTTTCAAGGAACTAGCCTGAGCGGCTTCAGAGAGAATAAAGTATTCGATTTAGAATGGAATATCTTATGCCAACTCAATTAAGAGCGAATGACTTTCATTATTGCCATAATATGAAGATTTTCATCATTAAGCTCAAAGTCCTACATGATGCATGCTGGGCTAAAAGAAAAAAAAATAAAACAAGCTAAAAATAGAAAATAATCAAGGATAATATTGTTAAGCCATCTAGATTTGGTCAAGAATCCAAATCTCTGAGCTAACATTAAGCCGAAGCCCGTTTGTCCGCACATCAACTCGGAAAGTGGAACCATCATCCCAGACCTTTAATGACTCAACGTCCTATCCGTGTGATCAAGATTCTCCTGGAATTATAACTGTTTTTGATGAAGGGGAACTCAAATTCCAGGTTCGTCAGAACCACAAGGTCCTTGATATGCTATAATAGCGTAAAATACCATATAGTAATAATGCTCACAGGAAGGAAATACAAGAGTGGGATGATGTTATTCCCATAAGTCACCCCTGCGTCTCGAAACCTGCACCCTTCTGTACTTGAAAAGTTCATTAGTTCTCTCAATTCAAAGCATGATATGATCATAAGTGCATAATCATAAGTAATCCCAATCAAAATATAGCACTTAAGTTCATTAAAACATAGGGAGGAACCAAATATGTAAACCCATAAAATAACGACTGGAGTTCATGGCGTCAAAAGAATAAAAGACGACCGACATGAGGGCGTTTAAAATATAAAAGACGTCTACCATCAAGGCGTTGATTCTTTTGGGATATCAAGAAAGTGACGACCCGAACGTAGGCGTTAAATAAAACACGACTTTAGACAAGTCGTCATTTCAACAAATGACGCTCCGGACACCGACGTTAATTAACCATGGATTCCGAAACACCCCGGTTCCGACTCTGAATCAAAAGCCAAGCCCAGTTCTAATTGTAATCGACCCTTCAACTTCGAACGGCTTCAGGACCCTCCAACTTCTATAAAAAGGAAGAAACTTCCTTAGATCAATCAAGCAACTCGTTGAATCTCTATTTCTTTTGCTTCTATCTGTTCACAGGTGCTGCTGCAACTGCTTCAGCTTCTTCCGGCTACTGAAATTACCTCAAAGAATGGAGAGGGCAATCAAGAGACCAAAGATCTCTACTCCCAGGCTGTCTGAAATCAATAGGCATATTAGCAGTAGAATCGCATCGAACCAGGTAGGCAGAAACAGAACTGTTCTTCTGTTAACTCTTAACTCCCATCCTTCTATTCCGCACACTCATCTGTTTTCTTTCTTTTTTTTCTTTTTTCCTTTTCCGTTTTCCACAGGATTATCCCGATATTCCAGGTGCAAGAAGGTTCACAAAAGTCAAGTGGCTGCCTCTTTTACTTTCAAAATTCTCTTCGGACATGAGGGTCTGCTTATCAAGATGGCACCTCTTAGGCCTAGTCACCCATGCCAAACACTATGACCAAGTTCATCTTGACTGGGCTGCCATAGGGGCTCTTGCTGAAATATGGCATCCCTCTACTCACACCTTCCTATTCTCCACCTTTGAAGCTACCATCCTATTGGAAGAGTTAGAGATGATCTTAGGCTTGAAGAAGATGAAGCAAGGAGATGAGGAGAAGATGGCCATCATGCCAAGGCAAATATCCTCACATGAATTGTTAACAAGCCTGATTCCTAGCCCAAACATAGTGAACCAAATCAAAGCCACCAAAGGAATCAACCTCCTAAAACTTGCCTCATGGGTCTACAAACGATCCGACCAAGCTAAAGAAGATGAAGAAGTGGAGCGAGTAGCAAAGGCTTTCGTGGTGTGCTTGGCGGGAGCAATCTTATTCCCCTCCACAGAAGACTTCTTGGATGAATCCCAATTAAGCGCAATAATTAGCCTATGGGAAGGAGAGAGAGTGGGACCGGCAATATTAGCCTTCCTATATAGTGGGCTCACTTCGGCGGCAATGGGGAGACCAATCTAAGGATTCATGCTTGCACTATCAAGTTGGGTAGATCTCCACCTTAAGTTCGATCCATGTGAGGAGGCCCAACAACCATCAAGGATATTTTCAAAAAGCCCACTTTCCTATATGACCGGCTCATTGGGAATAAGCAACAGGGTGATGAACCGGATACCTCAAATCAAGAAAAGGGTGGAATGGAGGGAGCACCTCAAGGTAATGCCAAAGAACCTCTTCACATGCACCCCAGGATTACTCAAAATGCAGGAACTCCACGCACGATTCTCTCCCGGCACGGATCTTCGGCTCGTAGGTGCCACAGAATTTGTGCTATATAACTCTCACTGATGCCTTCCTCAACTTGGGCTCCCACGGCGGCTATTCGAGGACCCATCTCATCTTCCTCCTATCAAAACCCGAGACATCGGCATCAATGAAGATGGAGAAGAATGCACCACAATTCAAGCTCTTTGGAAAATCTGCAAGACTCATCACCCTGTGGAGAACTTGGAAGAAGACAGAGATCAATGGAAATCATATGTAATAGCTTTAAGGAACTTGAAGCCCAAAGTGGCTCATTAAGTGCAATGCAATATCCTTCATTAAATAATCAATAATAATATTCAAATTGAGCCAATTACAATGTTTCTGATCAATTCTTCCAACAATATGTGATTCTGCTCTGAATAACGACATAGTTAATGCCATCAATTCCCAAAGTGACGCCTCAATATATGTCGTTTCTCATTAATCGGCTCTCAAAATTGACGCCTTCACGGAGGGGCGTTAACTGAATCACGACTTAAGACAAGGCGTTAATTAGATTCAAATTCTAAAAAGTATTCGTTAAAGATCCAAGAGTAACGCCTTAGGGTAAGCCATGTTTCATGTAAACGATGCCTTCAGACACGTCGTTAATCAAAAATAGTAATCATTATTCCCATCATGTCAATCAAGTCCCATTAAATGCCTCTGACGACGTCTGCCATTCCCCATGCGAAATGAAATAACGCCTCAAAGCACGTCGTTAACAATGAATGAGACGCCCTCTGGTCCAGTTGTCTTTTTAACAAGACACGACTTGGACAGGGTCGTTAATTCTTTTTGACTGTTCAACTTGCTTTCCCTCCTTTCTTCTTCCTTCTTCGTTCTGTTTCTCCCCTTTCTTTTTTCTTCTGCAAACCCTAACCGAACCAAAACCCCCCTTCTTTTTTTCTCACCCTCTATCTCTCAAACCCTCACCTCCCTAAGCAATGGCCGGTGGCGGACCTAAGCGGCAACGGGTGAGCGCCCCTGAGGTCGTGGACTTGGAGGGCGAACACGCCCATGTCGAGGAGGAGGCTCCTCCCGCGGCGACCGAGGAGGCACCGACGGTGGTGATCGGCAACGAGGGAGAACACGGCGACGACGAGGCCGTGGGAGATGAAGAAGATGAAAGTGAAGAAGAGGAAGATGAAGGCGAAGAGGGAGAAGAAGAACAAGGAGGGGAAGAAGGGAATGAGGAACCGCCGGCCACGGCGGCGGCCATTGCTCGCCCCGGCCAACTCCGGCGGCCACGGCAACCAAGGCCCCAACTCCGGGGAGAGTTGGCAGGACCCAAGCGAAACAAGGTAGGCCTCAACCCGATCCTTTTCTAGTTTATTTTATTTTCTTCCATTTTTTATTTCCATAGCTCTCGGGGAGAAGAAAACCAGGGACTCAGAAAGAAGACGCCCCCAGGGGTGTCGCTATTTAAGAAGAAGACGCCCGACCCTGTGTCGTCAATTCATTTTATTTTCTGAAAATAATTAGCCTTATGAAACACGCCCTACAACATGTCGTGAATTTGAATTACCATGTTTAGCATCATGCTTATTATTTTCATGCTTCTCAGTTTTCCAATTATTTCTTCAATATTTATGCCTTGATTTATATTTCGCATGCTGTTTTTATTTTATTTTCAACGAACCCTGGAAAACAACGCCCCCCATCGGGGCGTCAATTCAACAAATAACGGCCATATGGGTGGTCGTTAATTTAAATAATTCCGGAATATATTTCTAGGCCCAACAACTCATTTAAGAAAAGCGTCCCATTCAGAGGCGTTACTTAAGCAAATGACGACCCAGGGACGGGCGTCAATTAAAAAACCTTTTGAGAATTTAGAAATTAATTTCAAAACCACGCCACCCACCGGGGCATTTCTTAGATGAACAACGACCCTGGCTGGGTCGTTAATTCAACAGGCACATAGATTCATCAAAAACCCATTTAGAAATAACGCCACACTCAGGGGTGTTAATCAAGCAAGCCACGACCCAAGGTTGTTCGTTAATTAAATCAAACAGCAAAAATCTGAACCAAGGCAATTAAATGAATTTACACATGAAAATTAAAAAAACTTTCATTTATGCATGCAGGGGTTGATGAGGACACGCATCTCATGGGTCCAGGTCCGGGCAGCATACCACGGCCTCCCCGAGTTTCAGAGAGCTAGGGTAGATGCCATGGGGTTCGGGGCTTTCCTTAGCATAGAGCCATTCAGACCCGACCTAGCATTGATCCAGGTTCTGAGAGAGAGATGGGATAGGATGAGCCGGGCATTCTTGATGCCGTGGGGTCACATGATCCCCACCCTAGAGGATGTGGCTAGGATCACAGGGCTGAGGGTAGACGGGGAGGCTGTGAGTGGGATCACCTATTCTGACTATACTGAGCTTACCCAGAGACTGCTAGGGTTAGAGATGGTCTACGAGACACCTAGCGAGTGCAGGACCGTCTTCCGTACTGGCCTCACTACAGCTATGGGATTGGGAGATGCTAGGCAGAGACCTAGGGAGTCTTTAGAGCAGTTTTCGCAGAGGTTGATGGATGGGGCTAGGGCAGCCTATTGCCAGGACCCGGCTGACAGAGAGAGGGAAGATAGAGATTTCAGGAGGTTTCTATTCTTGATGCTCGGGAGGCTATTGCTCGGCACGAAGGGCGACGTCATCAACTACCGATTCCTAAGGATACTCGAGGACTTGGAGGGAGTCGGCAGATACGCCTGGGGAGCGGCACTGCTGGCACACATGATGGCCGATCTGTCTACGGGGACAGGACGAGAGATGACTGTGAGTGGCTTCTCACCTTTTCTTCAGGTATGCATTTCTTTGTTTGAATGTTTGAATGTATATGCGTATGAATGTTTTGCTAATATGATGCATGGATGCAGGTTTGGACCCATCTATACATGCCCATGGGGAGCGTCGACCTACGACCTGGAGGTGAGGGATCTTTCCCTCTGGCGCGACGCTGGCTACCAGTAGTTTTTGGGGCCCCACTCTCTTACGAGCTGTGGGTGTTACGGAGAGAGTTCCGCGACTTCCCTCCTTCACTGGTATGCATAATGCAATTTTTTCCTATTGTGTTTATGTTATAGAATGTGATATGATGGATGATAATGAATGTTTGCTTTGTGGATGCAGGTGCGGTGGAGACCCTATGAGGGGATGACCGACGAGGGCCAGCCGTGGGTCGTAGCGGGCCGACCTCGCTTTCAGCACGAGCTTTGGGTTCATTGCTTGAGCGAGATTGAGCCATTACGGCTTACGCTGGTGATGAGGACACTCGGCCTTCACCAGGAGTGGATAGAGGTCGGAGAGCCGTGAGGGATTGGAAAGAAGACACGCGGTCGCACCAAGGAGATCGACTGGAGAGTGCGGTTCGTGGACCAGTACGTGAACTGGCAGCGAGGCGGGACCCGAGTCACCTCACGGGTGACCGACAGCTCCGAGTACCTCCAGCGCTACTGGGAGGTTTGCGCCGGCAAGCCCATGATGAGGGTCCTAGGGTTATGTATGAATGCACTTATTCTTCAATTAAATGTGAATGCTTATGTATATCTATCATGCAACTGATGTGTAATGGATGCAGGATGCACGAGACATAGCAGCGATGGATGCATAGGCCCACCTACACAGCCTGGAGGCACAGCTGGCCACCACACGGGCAGATCTTCAGACCTTGGTGAGTGTTTAATTTATTTGTATATGCAAATGAATTTTTTTGTCCTTGAGTTATTGATGATTAGCCACTAACAATCTTAATGAATGCAGCGTGCCCAGCAGGGAGCAGTAAGGAGAGATACGGGAGAGGCCTCTAGCTCGAGAGGGCCTAGCGCAGAGGCGACTGCACTAGCGGAGCAGCTGGCGGGGGCAGTGGCATGGGCCGAGGCGGCAGAGTGTGACCTCGCCACACGGGTAAAACCAAAACTTAGACCTTATTCAAATATTGATGATTTATCATTATGCTGATGAAAACTGTGTTTTGCAGACTGAGGAGCTCCGAGCCTCTCTTACTTACGTCTGCGAGGGACAGCAGGTGATGGCCGCGCAGGTGAGTTTTACTTCTTTTTTACAGTCATGTGTTGCTTACTTCATGAATTATTGAATTATCGCATTAAAATGTGGAATTGATGATTTGTTTACCTGTTTGCAGACCACTCAGTTACAGGCGGCACGTACTCAGGCTGCCCTGTCCGGGGCAGAGTTGGCGATCCGTGAGCAGTGGGTCGCGGAGCGGGAGAGGGCTTTGAGGCGGCGTGAGGAGCTGCCTCAGGATGTAGTGGAGTTGCGGGTCCCTCTTGAGCTGGAGCGGAGAGAGCATGCGCGAGAGCGCGAGGAGCGTGCTCAGGAGCGTGAGGAGCACCTGGCAGACCGTGCACGTCACCACGAGCTACAACAGTCAGAGCGTGCCCGGTACTAGGAGCAGGTGGCAGCGCGCGAGCGTGAGCTGGCAGACTTGAGGACCCAGCTAGTCGTTACCCTGGAGCATCTACGAGCGTCAGAGGAGCGTCTTCAGCGTCGGCAGGAGCGAGCACGAGCTGCAGGGTACAGCTTCACCAGCTCTACCTTCGTGGCGGGTTCCTCTCTTCGAGAGAGGAGCGAGGCAGGGGGCCAGGTTCGTGTTCCAGCTTCTTCACGGGGGCCCATGCCCCCTCCACCAGCGCCACCTCGGGATGGCAAGGACGAGGTAGAGAGTAGGAGAGAGGAGGGTGGAGGCGAGAGCTGAGAGAGACTTACTTGTACTTCTCCACCCTCACACCTGTACTCAGATATTTATGATGCATATATATATATGAGATTAAAATTTTTGTTACCTAAGCACTTGTGTAGTTGTGTACTTGTGGTTGTGTACTTCACTTCTTTTCCACGTTCTTTGCTTTTGCTTTTATTTTCCCCTATGCCTGCAGCTGTAGTTCACACTTAAACAACAGGTTAATTCATCTGTTCGACTTGGCCCCTTGCTCAATAAGCAAGGGATGTCTTTACTTTGACCTTTATAGCGGGTCAAGGGGCCAAGCCTTTAATCAAATAAGGTGAATGAAATAACCAATAAAGGGAGATGCATCACACAAGCACACAAATGCAACCCATAACAAAAGATGTCCATGTAAAAATGCAAGCACACATCATGAAGGATAAACCACCAATTTTTTTCTTTTTTCTTTCATTTTCTTTCCTCTCTCTTTTTTTTTCATTTATTTTCCAAAAAAGACGCCTTAGACTAGGTCGTTATTTGTGTAGAAGACGCCCTCAGAGACGGTCGTTAATTCTGGTAAAGAGTTTGAATTTTGTTAAAAAGACGACCTATCTAAAGGCGTTATTTGATAAAAGATGACTTCGACTCAGGCGTTAATTACATAAAAGGCGCCTCACTCAGAGACGTTAATTTTGCTGTTTTCAGAATTAGGTTGACAAAGCTACTAGGGCATTGGGTCATACATGGTCGTCATTCAGGATTCATTGACCTTTCTTGATTAATTAAAAGGGGGTCGACGTGCTAGTGGTTAAACTTATACGTAAGATATCGCATGGTGCAATCTCCTAAGTCGGTCTCGACCATCGTGCTGGTTTATGACTTACCACAATGAAAGAGATGGAAGAAGATATAAGGAAGCCCATAAGGGATTCTGAAAAGCTCGAGGTAAAACCACCTCCCCTACCCTATGCCTGTTGGGATTCGATCTTTGGCATAGGGAAATTTTGTTACCTTTTACCTCTTTTATATTGCATGCATACGCCCAAGGTTTTCCTTGCGGGGACTTTGCCCTCTTGACATGCTTTTATTTTCACGATTTAACTTTCACTTTGGAACTGATTTGTATTGATAAAAAACCTAATTGTACTTGGGCTTTTGTGGCATTTTGTTCCCTTTTGGGCCCTGACTTTCACTTACTAAGGCGGCGGATAGGCTTAGCGGGTCTACTCCGAGACCTTCCTTCCTCCCTTATGGGCCGAAGAGGAAAAGAATGGGTATTGTCTTCACCTTTAGTCAGGTTTTGACTTTCCATTGGATTTTGCACCGGTTGAGTTCGAGGTTTAAGCGTGTAGTATGTGTGGGTGTCGACCCCGTTTTTGTTAACAAGACTGACGAATGAATACTGAAATTTGACTTTTCAGACCTTGCGTGCTTGTACGCCATGGCAACGATTTTTTTGGCATTTTGGAGAATTTCTATTTTGTTTGGGATTTCGGAAAATTCTATTTTGTTTGGAATCTGAAAAATTCTATATATATATATTTTTAGATTTTGGATTAGGGGTAGTATTTCTTAAGGTACAGCCTGTTCCAAGGATGAGCTAGCTCTTCTCCTTCAGCGTTAATCAATTTATAAGCATTGCCAGGATAAACATCTTTTATAATAAATGGTCCTTCCCAGTTTGGTTGGAGTTTTGAACGGGGGCCGCCAGGTTTTACAAAGATTCTCTTGATTACCATCTCACCGATTTTGAATTTTCTCTCAATTACTTTCTTTTGATAAAAACGTGAAAGCCTATTTTGATAAACACGCGCATGCTCAGCGGCGACTAGACGCTTCTCATCTAGGAGTTCCAACTGGGCAAGGAGTGATTCACGATGCTCATCAATAGAGAATTCCTTGTCCAATTGTACTCGCAGAGAGGGAATGAGAATCTCATAAGGAACTATCGCCTCCATTCCATAAGTAAGGGCAAAAGGGGTTTGCCCAGTGGGGGTACGAATGGAAGTGCGATAGGCCCAGAGAGCTTCTACTAGCTTGTCTGGCCAATCCGAAAATTTATTAGCCTCACACGTTTTCTTAACAATTTTGATCAATGTCTTATTAATTGCCTTTGCTTGTCCATTGCCCTGTGGATAATAGGGAGAAGAATGATGCAATGCAATGTTATACCTGTTGCAGAGATCCTTGAGCTCTTGGGAGATGAATTGAGGTCCATTATCGGTGATGATGGTACTCGGGATGCTGAATCTTGTGATGATGTTCTTCATTATGAATTTGCAGACGGTTGATTCTTTGATCTCCATGAATGCTTCCGCTTCCGCCCACTTGATGAAGTACTCTGTTGCCGTAAGGATGAATGATTTTTACTTCGTGAGGAGGTTCGAGTCACCAAGAGGTCCAATGATATCCAAAGCCCACATGGAGAAAGGCCATGGGGAGGACATAGGATGGAGTGAAGAAGCAGGAGAATGAATCTTGTCGGTGTGTAGTTGGCACTTAACACACCTTCGAACATAGATGGAACAATCCTCTTCTAGAGTTGGCCAATAGAAGCCTAGCCTAAGGATCTTCTTAGCTAGCATCTGGCTATTCACATGACCACCACACACTCCTGAATGCGCCTCTTCTACGACCTTCCAGGATTCATCATCGTCGAGGCATCTTAATAAAACACCCGTGAGCCCTCTTCTATAGAGCACACCTCCAACCAAAACATACCACTGAGCCACTCTTCTAATCACTTTCTTTTCTTTCACAGTGGCTTCTTCAGGATAGGACTGATCATTGCAATATCTGGCAATCTCATAATACCAAGGTTTCTCCTCATCAGCCAATTCTTCTTCCCAATCTAACAACATGACCTCTTTGCCTTTAAGAGCTTCACTCCGCCTGACCTTCTCGAGCACCTCGTCCCTAATGTCGAGGAATGCATGATCCTTAATAGCTGGAGTGTCACGCTAATGAACGAGAGGAACATGAAAATCTCGCCGGGGAGGAAAGACTAAGCAGAGGCCAAAGAGGCAAGAGCGTCAGCTAAGATGTTCTGGCTTCGAGGGACATAGACGAAGATCAACTTGGTGAAGAGTTTGGCATAAGCTGAAGCAAGTTCCTGGTAGGGCTTGAGTTTAGGATTGATAGTGCGGCACTTGACAAGCACCTGGCGTAGAATGAGTTGACTATCACCCACGGTTCGTAATTGGGTAACACCATATTTATGAGCGGTTTGAAGACCGGCCAAAAGGGCCTCATACTCAGCTATATTGTTTGTGACAGGGAAAGTGAGCTGAGCAGCAAATGGGATGGTGACCCCTTCTGGTGTTAAAAGAACCATGCCGATCCCTCTTCCTTGGGAATTTAGAGCTCCATCAAAATGTAATGTCCACATAGGATCGTGGGGTTGATTAATGGACATTAGTTCTTCATCTGGAAACTCTGAATTGACAGGATCAAATCGAGGGAGAGGGTGGTGAGCAAGATGTTCGGCGATGGCGTAACCTTTGATTGCTTTCTGTTGAATGTAAGTGATGTCAAATTGAGAGAGAAAACTTTGCCAGCGTGCCAATCGGTCGATAAGGATAGATTTTTCAAGAAGGAATTTAATCGGATTCATGCGAGCAATGAGGTGAACCTCGTGAGCTAAGAAATAATGTTTTAACTTCTGAACTACCCAGACTAAAGCAGCACAAGTCTTCTCCATGGCTGAGTACCTCTGCTCACAAGGGTTGAGAAGTTTAGACAAGTAGTATGTTGCCCTCTCCTTCCCTTCTTCATCCACTTGAGCTAGGACAACACCTACAGAGTCATCCAGGACAGAAACATAGAGGATAAGTGGCTTGCCCGAAATTGGCGGCCTCAGGACAGGAGGATTGGCCAGATAATCCTTCAATCCGTCAAAAGCTGCCTGACACTTGTCATCCCAATTAAACTTGACCCCCGGCTTAGTAAGCTCGTAAAACGGCCTGCATCTTTGTGAGTACTGGGAGACGAAGCGGCGAATAAATTGCAACCTCCTGATTAACCATCAAACTTCCTTCAAATTCTTGGGAGGAGGCATATCTCTGATGGCCTTTGCCTTATTGGGATCAACTTCAATTCCTCTTTTGCTGACAATAAACCCAAGCAACTTCCATGATGAAACACCAAATACGCACTTTTTGGAGTTCACTTTCAACTGATATTCTCGGGATCTTTGCAAGACTTTAGCTAAAACCCCAGGATGCTCAATCCTTGTTATTGATTTTACCACCAGGTCATCCACATACACCGCAATATAAATATGAATCATATTATGAAAAATTACCATCATAGCCCTCTGATAGGTGGCTCCAGCATTCTTCAGTCCAAAAGGCATGACCACATAGTAGTAAGTACCCCATGGTGTAGTGAATGACTTTTTCTCTTGATCTTCTTCAGCCAGGCGAATCTGATTATAACCCGAAAAACCATCCATGAAGGAGAGAGTTTCAAATCCTGCCGTATTATCAATCAAAACATCAATATGAGGGAGCGGGAAGTCATCTTTAGGACACGCACGGTTGAGGTCCCGAAAGTCTATACAAATCCGAACCTTTCCATCTTTCTTCATGACCGGGACGATGTTAGCCACCCAGTTCGGATAGAGGACAACTCTACCAAATCTAGCCTTATGAATCTTGTCGAGCTCTTCTTTCATCTTTAAAGCCATGTTAGGGTGGAAACGTCTCAACCGTTGTTTGATCGGGACAGACCATGGCTTAAGTGTAAGCCGATGTTCAACGAGCGCAGGGTCTAATCAAGGCATATCTTAATAACTCCACGCAAACGTGTCATTATATTCTTGAAGTACCAAAATAAGTGCCTCCTCTTCGGCAGGTGGCAAATTCTTACTGATGAGGACAATCCTAGGGTCTTCTTCCGTACCCAGATTTATTTCCATGGTAGGCTCTTCTACTGAGGCTGATGGTTCGTCAAATCTTCTCATGCCACTAGCAAGGGCATCAGCCTCGTCCTCATATTCTTCATAACTTTCATCTTCAACAGGGTCTTCATTATTCATAATCTCATAGACACCAAAACCCTCATAAGGAGCACAAATATCCTCATATTCTAACTCTGGCAGGATAATCAGATTCTCTAGAAATTCGGGGAGGGTTGAGCATCCCCGGCATCTTCTAGCCAATTCTAACAAGAATCTACGGGAAATTTGCTTACCCTTGGATTTCTTATGTGAAACTACCCCATGGATTTTATTATTAGAAGAAGAAGGGCAACTAGCTTGATCATTAGAAGAAGAAAAGGGAGGGGGTGAAAAAGTAGATACAGGAGGGGATACAGATGAGGACCCCTCGCAGGAGGAGTGGAAAAGGTTGATCAATGAATCTTGGAAGAGCGGTCCCTGGGTCGGGACACCCTCAGGAAGGAGATAGGAGGTCTCCTCAAAAGAGATGGAGGTTTGAAAAGTTGGAATTTTGGCATTTTTTTTCTTCATTTTCATTTTTTTTTGCTTTTCGAAGAGGAAGCAATGCGAAGAGGAAACAGGAGGTGGAGTGGAGGTTGACAAATTGGAGAAGGGTTGAATTAATAACGACCCGCGCGGGGGTGTGATGGAGAGTCTGGAAAATTGCTCGAGGAGCAAGGGAGGAATTGGAGGAGAAACTCGAAGTGAACTTGGACAAAAGATGACCATGATTGGAGGCGGTCTAGGCACACATGGAAACATTTGGGAATACAGGGAGACAATAAGAGACAGATGTATGGAAGTGAGAGAGAAAAGGCCGGCCCACAGCCTGTCTGTCGTGAAACCTTCCTCGTATGGCACATTTGGCTCTCCAGTGTCTGTATAATTGCTCAACAGCTGCCTCTTGTCTGTTATCACAATAGGCTTTTCAATCAACTCGTGGATCAGTGGTGGCCATTCCGGATCTGTTGGCATGAAGAGACGGCTCAAAGCAATAGTAATGTCATTCATATCAAACCATCTATACCAGTCACACTCTGGATCATCCATTTTCCTCCTCTTATCAGGCCTTAGAGATTCCAAGGCTTTGTATGTGGCCAATGGAGCAATATGACGAGCAAACTGTCTAGCATGGACGTCTTGACAGTCTAACATGGAAGTGATTATTGTAGTCTGCTCATTATTTTGGACGCCAGCTTTAATAAAATGTGTCTGCAATGTCCAAGTGAGCGGTTGACGATCTGTATTCAAAGTGGAGGTCATAACTGCCCATGGTTCTTTTTCATCTTTGTCTGGTCCTTTATAGCCTAGGCCGCCCCGTGCAATCAATCTTTGTGGCTTGACATGCTTAGTTCTGCCTTGGGAATTGACCCCCAGGCCTTTGCCAACCTGGTACCCCATTCTCATCAGAATATTCCAAAACGGGGTATTCATCATATTTTTCTTCTTCTTCCCCTTGACAGTTCGGGGTGTCATGGCAACTGTTGTAACTTTCTCGGGTGGCATCGGCCTTGGGTGAGGGATATCCAATACTGATAGCAACGGCTTGTTGGAAGGCCAAATAGAAGGAACTGACGTTGCTAAGTGTATGTCTTCATCTGGCAGAATTGGCATGCTAGTGACTTTAATAATGCAGCCTTTATGTGGAAACTTGATGCATTAATGATTTGTGGAGGGCACTGCATGTAACTGTTGAATATAGGGGCGACCCAAGATGCCATTGAATGTTGGATCCATATCCAAAATGTGAAAATCGACTGTGATTGTTGCTGGACCCAGACTAACCTTTAACGTTATCATGCCTAGAGGAGGCTTCTTAGTATTGTCGTATGCTGTGATTGTTATGGTGGATGGCCGAATCTGATTTTCTGGAATGCCGCACATCTTCAAAGTGGTTGGCGGCAATACATTGATGGATGTCCCAGTGTCCACCAAACATTGTTTCACTGCCACCTTATTGATATGTACTGTGATGCATAAAGCATACTTTCTTGCCGGTTGAGGTGCCAGTTCATGTTCATAAAAAGTAATTGCCGGCTGACTGCTAGTGGGAGTTAAGACTGTAGTTATGTGCTCGACCGGGATGTGTTCATTGACCATTACCTTCTGCAAATATTCTTTCAAGGCCAATTGATGGGTTGTTGACCTCTTGATCAGTTCTAGAATAGAAATTCTTGCTGGAGTCCGGTCGAGATGCTTTAGTAAATCATACTGAGTGCCTGGAATAGACTCTTGCTCTTGCTCTTGCTCATTGGGCCCCTGCGTGGGCTCCTGCTCTCTCTGGGGAAAAATGCACTGGAACATCCGTCCACTGCGGAGTGGTGCTACGGTTTGGCGCTCCTCTGTCGGGGTAAGTGTGGAGGGAGGGTTGGAAGATGAAGAAGGAACATTAGTGTTGACAAGTGGTGGAGAAGTGTTCGAAGAAGGAGCCCCCATAGGAGGTATTGGAGAAGGGTTCAAAAGAGAAACCCCTGTAGGAGGTGTAGGGGTAGAAGGGGGTATTGGAGTGTGGGTGGAGATAGTGGGTTGAACAATGAGAGGTCGGGGTATAAATGGTGGTTGAACTGATGGTGGAGGTGTCCTTGCCGGCGGAGTAGTGATGGTAGTGGATGTAACTGGTGCTGGTGACGGGCGAATGAGGAGTGGCCTAGATGGTGATGGCGAAGGATTGGTGGCGGATGATGGAGTTTGCTGCGTCAGGGGCTGTGGTCGTGGTGGACGGGTAAGGAGAGACCGGGTTGGTAAGGATGAGGAATTAGTGGGGACAGATGGGTTAACAGGGCGCAAAAGGGGGCGACTTAATTGAGGGGTAGAAGAAGAAGGAAGCGTGCGCAAGAGGCGCGGAGGTTGATTTGAATTATGATTGAATGCCCCGACAGAGGTGTTTTCTTCGTGCCATCCCTGCCCTCTCTCTACTTCATGGAGAGACGTGACTGGGTTCACTTGTTGCTTTGCTTGGTGCTCCGACAGTGGGTTGTGGACAATCCCCATATCTTGCTGAGGTGCTGGAGCTTGCTGTTGTACCGGTGGAGCTGGTTGGTGCGGCTGCTGAGCCTGCTGTTGCCGAGGAGGCCTTCTTACTTTCATAGCATCGATGAACTGTCTCATCTCGTCCCAATTAATACAGCCCTGGTCATTTAAATCATAGATGTAGTCCTTGAAGTGAAAGCAATGGTCAATATTGTGACCAGGGGAGCGGTGGAAAACACAATAGCGGGACGTGTCAACATTAGCGGGCCACGCTGTCCTTTCTTTTGGTAACATGAGCAGATTAGCAGCCATCAGGGCATTAAATATATCTGGGAGACTTTCTGGCAATGGCGGATAATGGGCCCTTTTGGGGCCAAGTGGTCTCCTTTGCTGTTGTTGTTGCGGGCCATAGTTGGTGGGTGGCGGTACTTGGTGGTACTATTGCAGAGCTGAGGGATCTGCATGTGGCGTTTGGTTTTGTGGAGGAGCAAGGGAAGGTTGAGGATCAAATTGGTGTTGTGGGGGTGAGTGGAAGAGGGTGTTTTGTTATGGAGGTGGCGGAGGTCGTGGGTTAGATTGGCGAAAAGGTGTGGGGTTTCTGACCGCGCCAACTTGCTCATTGATGACGGTGCCCTCAGTCGTGGGCCCGCTATTATTGACATTTGTATTCTTCTTGACCAACCGTGGTTTCGGTTCGAACATGCCCATGATGGGCGAATCCTTCATCTGAGTTTGAATATATCGAGCTCTTTCATAGAGCTCCTCCATGGTGGTCAATCTGTTCATGGCTAATATATGCCGAAATTGAGGGCTTGCATTTGAAATAATCATCTTAACCTGCTCTGGTTCTGACAAAGTATCTTTCAATTTCTCAGCCATTGATCGCCATCTATCAGCAAATATGATGAAGTCCTCCTCGGGCTTCATTTTCTCTGCAACCAAGTCCGTAACAGATAGAGAGGGTCCAACCCGGTCCCTATACTTCTACAGGAATTTCCTTTGAACCACATCAAAATTGCTGGCATCTGCTAGATCCAAGGAATAAAACCACTCGAGGGCTGGCCCCTCTAGAGATCTTCTAAACAAATAAGCCAGTGAGGCTTTGTTGCCTTGCCAAAAGGAGGTCTCATACATAAAATCCTTCAAGTGAATAAAGGGATTTCCAGTTCCATTGTATCGCCAGAAATTCGGCATCTCAGAAGGTTGTAAGTGAAAAACTGGCAATGTAGGCAGAGAGATCTCTAGAGCATTCTTGGCAGCAGTAACCTTGTTGAGTTGTTCTTCCATTGTAGCCAATTTCTGAAGGAGTAGAGCATTGGTATCTGACTCGACTGGGGCCGAATTTGGAATGAAGGTATTTGGCATAGGCGTCCTTAGAATTTGGGGAGGTTGAAAGGATTGGGGCCTAGCCGCGGAATAACTTACCTGTTGGGCCGGCATGGCCGCACCGGGCGTTGGTGGACAAGAGGGGGGTTTGTGCAAGACCGCCTGGTCATTATCAATGTGATGGCACTCGCGGCCGGAGGGGGATTGGAAGATGAAGAGGGAATATATTTCCCTTTCAAAGCGGCCTGAACTGCTTTCCGCTGGGAATCGTCCAATTGAGATAATGCATGAATTAAATCATTGACATTGATAGAAGGGGAGGTGTTCCCCGATGTGTTCTGATTGGATGGTAAAGCTTGAGAAGAGGGTTCAACCTCGTGAGTTGTGGTGTCAACCACATGAGTTTGAGAATAATGAACTTGAGATGGAGGGTAGCTTCCCTCATGATAGATGGAATCTTGGAGGGGTGTCTCATAAGATTGATCAAAAATATTCTCTTCCACATCATCATAAGAGTACCCGTAGCTTGCCATGTTGATGATCTTACCTGAACGGAGTTGCATGTTTAAGCAGAGAAAGAAGCTTATTTTGGAGGAATTATAATTGCAGTAATCACTCAATCCAATCAAGTTATGCAAACAAATTGTAATGAATGCAAGCTTTTAGATTCAAGTTTGAGATTAGAGTGAATTAAATTGATGCACAATCCTCTCTCTTTGTAGCGTAGAACTTAGTTGTGAGTTTTGGTTGTGATATCTGGGTTAACTAGGTTCTTTCTCTCTCCTCACCAACGGTGGGCTATCTAAACTCCGGGTACTTCAAGGTACAACCAGCCCGGCATCCGTGAGGGAATCCACGGGTGCGGGGACTTACGGAGGTCTTGGAAAAGGAATTTCCGGTCCAAAGAGACGGAATGCTCAATGGAGGGTTGTTCCAATTCCAAGAAGGGTGTGTGGAATCCTAGTGTAGAGAGAGGAGGTCTCTTAACCAAATGCCACAAAATGCAGAATAATATAAGCAGAGCAAGCAGGTATAATCAGATAATGAATATGTGAATCAATCCAGCATGAACAAACAGATCAAGCAACTTTCTGTTAACACACAAGTAGAAAGCGACTTGGCAGAAGTCGCTACAATAAGGAAACACGACAGCGTGGCTGTCGCTAATCTGTGAAGTCATGTCGGACAGTGCTCAAAAAACGCCTTGGTGTGAGGCGCGGATAGTGCAAAAGACGCCTGGGAGAAAGGCGCCGGATAGACAAAGGACGCCCACGGCGGGGGGCGTCAATTCTCAGGCAGTGAGAAAGCAGGAGACGCTATATAAAAAGGCGCCTTTCCAGAAGGCGTTAAATGCGAGAAAGACGCCTTGAGTAAAGGTGTTAATTCATGAAAAATGCCTGATGCGAGGCGTTAATTAAGAAAACACAGAGATCACAAACTGGCTAATCTGAGAGGTGTGGGTGTGTAGTGTGCACAATGGAGGGTGCCCGTCAGGCACAGTGGAGGGGTACCGTGGGTACCTAAGGGAAAGGGCACACGTGGGTGCCAATGGGAAAGGGCACACGTGGGTGCCAATGGGAAAGGGCACACGTGGGTGCCAACAGGAGAGGGTAATAAAAAAAAACAGTGGAAGTCCCACCGTGATCGCCAATTTGTGAATCATGTTTTTCATATCAAAAATAAATAAGAAAGAAGATAGATAGTGAAATAAAGGGAATAAAAGGGGAGCAAGAGATTACTATTGGAGTGTGATCGCCAGAGGGGTTACCTCAAAAGAAGGGAGATTGACCACGAATACCTGGTTAAAATAGGATGCGGGATGAGTGTAGATTCCTTCCTCCTCCTTCTACCGGCCGGCCGATGAAGGGGGTTTTCCTCTTGATTACCCTTAAACAAAAAAAAACAAACAATCAAAAGAGGAGGGATTTGCCAAGTGTGTGTAGTATCAATTCAAAAGAGTAATATGATGATGAAAGTGGAGCATGGAGTGTGCACCTTTTGGTTTTTTTAAAACCCCTAAGCAAATTAGAGAAGGAAAGAGATATGATGTAGAGCTAATGCAAACTAACTATGATGAACAATGATGAAGTAGCAAATTGATGCAAAGAACTCCCTGCTGTTCCTGACAACAGTAAAGGGGAACCAATTGATGCGGCCGATGCACTAGGAAGAAGAAGACCACTGCAGGAGCACATATTCGCAAAGAAAAGGAGAATAGAAAGGCTTCAGTGCACGGAGAAAACTGTTATTGCTAATCTCTCCTCTCTTCTGTTTAGCCAACATTCCTATCAAGCTTCTGCTAACTTCGCACGAACTCGACCCAGGGACGTATTTATACGGTAGAAAACACAAATCTAATGGGATAAGAACTAGCAAGACCCTTCTACGGCAAGGTCTCTAGTTCCCTAATCGAGCAAGATGATCAAGCAGAGCAGGGGACTCTCCAGGAAAGGGCAGTTCAAGCAGGACACGGAAGGAAAAGAGACGACTCTCATCAAGGCGTTAATTGAAATTGACGACCTGAGTGAGGGCGTTAATTGAAATAACGACTGGCATAAAGACGTCAATTCTTGGATTTAATTTTAGTAAGAAAAACCTTCCTTATTTAAAAATTATAAAGAGACGCCTGTAGGCGAGACGTTAATTCAAAACACGACCCAGGGAGGGACGTTAATTTTTGATTTAAATTAGGGTAGGATACATCAAATATCAGAAACTGACGCCTCTTGCTCCAGTCGTCCTTTCTTTGAAACGCGCCCTAGCTCAAGTCGCTATTTAAAACACACCCCTCTTCGAGTCGTTAATTACAAAAATGCAAGAAAAATAAAAAAAAACCTGCACAAATAGAAAAACTTTATATTATAGAAATATTGAAGTTCACTTTGGGGCGTTAACATAGTAACATGAGATTTGATCAACATAGTATCAATTTTGGCGTGTCTACAGGCGGCTTATTACCGCTTTTGTGAGACGATCTTGACCCGAGTCGGGAGACTCAAGGATCATTGTGTTGACGGGTCTAGTTGTCTATCCTGAGTCCGGTGGTAGTTTGGTGTTCTGCATGGTGTCTTGAGCTTAGTGTTTCGTAGTACGTGTAACAGTGCATCTTAGCCGGTCTGTACTTCAATACTGATGTTTCAGATTCTCTGTGTCTCGTAAGCCTCCACTAGTCGTAGCGTGACCACACTTTCCTGTGTGTCGGCCCACCTGGGTGTGGTGGCAGGGTGAGTTCCCAATATACGATTTTTAGGCTAATTTATGTGGGGCCCCTTGCTTTGCGGTAGCGTCCTACAGGGTGGAAAACTAGCTACAGAACTGGCTCAAGGCAATGAGCTTGTGTGTGTACACATGGTCAGGGTGTTTGGACGAGCGTCGATAGGCGTGACCCTAGATAGTCACTCGTTACTGTTGTTCCTTGTACTTGGTTCTGAGAGTATCTCAGTTACCGCCGTTTGAGGCGTGCGGGAGATACTTGTGGCACAGTGTAAGACGTTAGTAGACGCATCTGGCTGTTCTTCTAGTGAGGAGGTACTTCTGTCACATGACGCATGACTCATCGTGCTTCGTGACTTTTTCGGGTAGTCTATTCTTGGCTTCCCTGAAGTCAGTGTAGCGTGCACGATGATCTAGTTGTGTATGCGTTAGTGTTTCTTGACTATGTAGATCTTTTCTGGGGCTTTTGCATGTTCTTGTAGGCTTTCGCTTTGGAGCTAGTGCTTTGTCGACGGATCGGTAACGCCCGACTTTGTAAGATCAGGGTTCGCCTTTCTGTTGCCGTTTGGAGTAGCTTAGAGATCCGAGGTTCATTCGGTAGCCGTGTTTCTATTTGGTATGGCTTTACTCTTTCCATTAACTATCCTTACTCCTATTTTTACACCTCTAATGTTGTAGTTTAGCACTGCTGCTACTTTTGCTCCTGCTTTACTGTTCAGCGTGGTTGTCTTACGTGTTACTATGTTATTTCCAGTGGGGATCTGCGGGACCCCAACTGAGCCAGTGACATGAGACACACCCCTGCTTTTCAAGTGTGGTCATTATTATTTCTCATGGTTCGTGGCGCGGTGTGTCAGTTTGTCGTTGCCAGCATTGCCTGCGTCGGGCTTCCCCCGACTTGAGAGTATGTTTTATCTTCTGTTGGACTGTACTTGTCTTTATTTGGACTGGACTCTGTCATTAAAATCATTAATTGAAAGGTAATTTTATTTATACTACTTTAGCAAACCTCATCATTGAAATATTAATTGCTTACTGCTTTATCTTGAACTTCAATGTACTCCACACACACCTTTTATCCCTTTGGAGCTTTACCGCTCTTGGGAGGCTTCGCAAGTTCCAAGTGGTATCGGGTTTACCAGGTATCCGGAGTCTGGGTCGTCACAATTGGTATCAGAGCTAGTTGTGTGAAAGTACATAGGAATTCGAGATATTACAGTATTCGGAGTCCTTAAGGACCAGTATAGTCGGCAGTTGGCATCAATTTTGCGATTGTTTATCACTTTATTTTCGCGTGTGGTCTTGTGCGTGTTGTGTTGGCACTGTGCGAGATGGATTTGCTCTTGTTGGATTGTGACGGAGTGCTCTTTTTTTCATGGTGGTTGTCTTGGTTATGCTGCGCTTGGTAGAGTTCGCCGGTAGGCGTGAATCTACGGTGCAGTGTTTGAGATTTTTCCTGTGGTTTTATTCAGGTGGCTGGTGTCTTTATCGTTAGTGTGATGGCCGTGCACATTCCTATGTTGCTTTGGTCATCCTAGTTTGAGATTTTTTCAGCCCCTGAGGTGTTAAGCTTGTGTTGAGGTGGTCGATTAGATACCTTGTTTGAGAGAATGCTCTGGTGAATCTAGGATTTTCCTTCCTGGTGAGCTACTATTGGTTGAGCTTGATTCTTCTCATCTTGTCTGGTGGTGTCTTTTCAAGTTAAGCTTTGCTAGTGCTGTCTCTGCGAAGCCTTTGTCCTGTGTCTGCTTGAGTGTGGATAGTGTTAGTTCTGAAACTGATCTGCTCTTTGTTCGACGGTTGCTCGCCTTTGGACCTAGTGTGTGTGTTCGGGGCCGTTGTGCACCGTGTTTGTCATGCCATGTTTGGCAGCTGTTGTACTGCGAGGGTTTAGTAATAATTTCAGGACATAAGGATAAGTTGAGACTTGTATCCTTTGTGCTTTGTACTAAAGTTGGAGCTCTTCCTAGGTTGCACTATGGCGACTTGTGATCGGCTATTAGCAGGATCGGTACTCGAGGCGTGGTATATTACAGTTTGTTAATTGCGATGGCGCTGAGTGTGTGCTGAGATGCTAATGCCGAGTTGTCCTTGAAGCTTGTGTGCGTTGTGTTGAGTGTGCAGCGGAAGCGTGTGGGCTAACAACCCATGGTTCAGGATCGTGAAGTTTGAAGATTCTGGCCAGTTGAGAAGTTTGTTTTCCTCAGTATGACTTCGTCTTCGCGATGTGTGCCTTGATGCTGTGAATTGCTTTGCTATTATTCGGAGATTTTCACACTATTGGCACTGCCATGTGTGAAGATTGGGGGAATGTGTCGGTGATTATGCTGGTCGAGTACCCATTCTTCCTCTATATTTTTCTTGGATGTTATGCTCTCGGGACGTGATCGTGGTCCTAGAGATGCGTTCACCGAGATTGTTTTTGTTCTTGTGGGTCCTTATTGGTGAGCTGCTCATAGTGTGGCTTGTATATCTTAGCAGTGTGTCCAGCTGTAATTGTACCTTGATGTGACCCAGCTTGTAGTCGTGTCCCGTAGTTTTGTGTTGAGAACGGAGCCGGGATTCTGTAGGTGTTGTTGTTCTTGTTGTTGTTGGTTGGTGGTTGTGTTCAGCTTGGGAGGAGTTCCCTGTGAGTCTGATTTGGCATTGTGTGGACCAAGGTCTTGTCGGTTGGTTTTCCTGTACTCTTCTGTCATGATAGAGTTGGCATGCGACTCGAATAAGATGTAATGTCTAAGTGAAGACTGACTTGATTGTGCTCATGGTCCGGTGCTGTCGTTGGCATTCTGCGTGCCAGTTTTTTTGTTCTAGGCACGGAAGCCGATGTTTTGGAGCAGTCAGCTGAGAGGACTATGTTTTCTTGTTTAAGATGATGCGTGTTGAGTCTGTGGTGTGGTTTATCGGTAGCTATTGCATGGCATGGGTCGTGTCTCCTTTCTCTATGAGACGTAAGCGATAATACCATGGTGTTTCGGAGGTGTCGGACTTGTGTTCACTTGTGTGCCATGCTCGTTCTGGGGATCGGTGTGCCTTGAGATCCGGAGCGTGTGTTTGTAATTGTGGTATGGCAGTGTCCCTCTGAACTGTGTTTTTCGAGAATCGTGTTATCGTGCATTATGTGTTGAGGTTTGGCTAATGCTTGGATAGCGTGGCCAGTGTTTGGGTTTGTTCTTCCCTGCTTTTTCTTGTTAGCTCCTTTAATTTTGAGGATGAAATTTCTTAAAAAGGGGAGGCTGTAATGCCTTTGGTCTTTCGGATCTTTATCGGAGAGCTTTCAGATCACTTTGTGGGTCCTAAGTTGTGTTTTATGATCTACGTGAGTTTTTCTCTCATACAAGTTACGGAATCCAGTGGTGAGTTTACAGTTGAGTTCATCGACTCGAGGACGCTATAGTTGCGTTGTGCTCCTTCTGAGGATAGTGTAGACTATTTTTCCATATTTTTTTTGAATTAGTACATTTTCAAGCTAAAAATTAGATTTCACGAAAATGAGAAAATTATTATTTTCCTTTTCCTTTAACCCTCTCTCTCTCCTTCCTCTCTCCTCACCGCCGTTCACTCTCTCCCTCTCGTTCTCTCTCCTATCTTCTCCTCTCTCTGCGGGGGGTGCGACCATGGCGAGGTGGGTGAGGCAGGAACGTCGTGAAGTTGTCGTGGAGCATGCTGGTGGGAAGGATGGAGTGTGGCGTTGGTGCTATCCCTCAGTGGATTCAAAGCCGACGTGTTCGGGTTCGTGTGATGGCTTTCAGCGTGGTTTAGTCATTTCAGCGCGCGAGAACTTCGGTGGAGGTAGGGAGATGGATACCCTACTTCTTTTCTGCGTTCCCTCGTGATTTGGATCAAAACGGTGTGACATGCTTCAGGGTGTGTTAGACGAGTTTGCCTTTCCCGACGACGGTTTCTAGCCTAGTTAGTGTTAGTTGAACCCCTAGCATGTCAACATTTCATTCCCGCTAGTTTCGTTGCAATTGGTTGTCATTTGGGACCGGTATGAGCATGGGAACCCACGTGACTCATTTTGGGTCGATTCGTTGGAATCACACGTTTCTTATCTTTTTGGCCTCGGATTGATCCGTTCCGGTTTGTGGAAGGTGTATATCATGTTTAGGAATGTTTCCCCTTCGTTTCAGGGAGAACGGGGCATGGAAATGCTGAGTTTTGGCCATTCCCATGGCTTTCTCGCCGTAGCGCCTTGGTGGTCTTTTCAGAGACCGTTTTCATGCCTTAAGCGGTCCAGTGGCGACCGTTTGGTTCTTTGTCGGTTCTAAGTCGATTCATGTTTTAAGCGGCCTTTCGATAGACCATTTTTGTTGGCTTACGGTCAATTGGACGACCGCTAACCTCAGTAAAGCGGCCCAGGTAGGACCATTACTGCTTGATTAACGGCCCACTGGTGACCGTTATTTTCCTATTTATTTGGTTATGTCGGTTCGTTGCCTAAACGGCCTTGCGACTGACTGCCATTTAGGTTTTAGCGGTCTTAGGTCGACCGTTTTTAATTATTTGATTTTGGTTAACGGTTTTAAGTCGATTCGGGCTAGCGGTCTAGCTCCGACCGTATGGTGTCCTTGGCGGCCCTTTGGGTGACCGCCAAGCTCTGTGAAACGGTTCTAGGTAGACCGTTTAGTGGTTTGACTGGTTAAGTCGGTTCGGGGGTTGACTGGGTCAAGCGGCCAGGTATATGACCGCTACAGTCACCTTTGCGGCCCTGGAGGAGACCGCCTTGTACAAGTAGCGGCCTCAACAAGACTGCATACCCCTCTGCTTTGGTTGTTTTATTCATTGAGTCTTCTGAGTGAAGCGGCCATGTCCTTGCCCGCCGCACTCAGTGAGATGGCCCTATTGTAGACTGCTTTTTGGCATGATACGGCCATTGTTTTGACCGCAAGTGTTTGTGTTCTCTGTGTGAGGGTAGCGGCCCTTTGGTTGACCGCTTGGTTTGCCTAGCGGTAAGGTAAATGAGCATTTCTTTTCCAGAGTGCTGATTAGTGTTGCTTTTTCGATAATTTGGCCTCCAAATTGTCTTGGTTTAACCTTGTGGTTTGCCCGTCGTCCCGTGGATGTCTTGGATATCCTATGAGGGATGTGACCATGTTGTAAGGTGGCCAGGAGTGCCATTATATCGGGTAGTGTTCCGTATTGCTTCATAGTTATTAATGGTTTCTGGTCAACCCGGTGTGATCCAATGGTTGACATGTGACCTCATGAATGTCTCGGTGATCTTGTATGGATTGAGACATGGTTTTGGATGCCTTGAGATATTGTCTTACCTCAATTTATGTGTCCATGTGCTTTGAGGGTCTTAGTGATTCCTCATGTCTCCGTAATTCGTGTTAAGCGGATGCGTGGATCCGGCTGTCTTGTGCCATTTCCTTTATCGATGTTTTATCGTGACTTTGGCTTAGGGATTAGGTTGATTGGCGGCTTGTTACCACTTTTGTGCGATGATCTTGTCCCAAGTCTTGAGACTCAAGGATCGTTGTGTCGGCATGTCTAGTTGTCTGTCCTGAGTCCGGTGGCAGTTCGGTGTTCAGCCTGGTGTCTTGTGCTCAGTGTTTCGTAGTACGTGTAACAGTGCATCTTAGCCTCTCTGTACTTCAACACTGATGTTTCGGAGTCTCTGTGTCTAGTGAGCCTCCACTAGTCATAGCCTGACGACACTTTCCTTTATGTTGGTCGTTCGAGGCGTGTGGGAGATACTTGTGGTGCAGTGTAAGACGTTAGTGGACGCATCTGGCTGTTCTTCTAGAGAGGAGGTACTTCTATCGCATGACTCAACGTGCTTCGTGTATTTTTCGGGTAGTCTGTTCTTGGCTTCCCCGAAGTTAGTGTAGCGTGCACGATGATCTAGTTGTATATGCGTTAGTGTTTCTTGACTGCGTAGATCTTTTCTAGGGCTTTTGCATGTTCTTGTAGGCTTTCGCTTTGGAGCTAGTGCTTTGTCGACGGATCGCTAACGCCCAACTTTGTGAGATCGGGGTTCGCCTTTCTGTTGCCGTTTGGAGTAGCTGAGAGAGCCGAGATTCGTTCAACAATCGTGTTTCTGTTTGGTACAGCTTTACTCTTTCCTTTAGTTGTCCTTACTCCTATTTTTACAGCTTTACTATTGTAGTTTAGCACCGCTGTTACTTTTGCTCCTGCTTTACTGTTCAACGCTGTTGTCTTGCGTGTTACTGTGTTGTTTCCAGTGGGGATCTACGGGACCCCTATTGAGCCAGTGACACGAGGCTCACCCCCACTTTTCAGGTGTGGTCGTTCTTCTTCCTCGTTGTTCGTGGCACAGTGTGTCAGTTCGTCGTTGCCACTGTTTCCTGCGTCAGGCTTCCCCCGACTTGAGAGTACATTTTCTCTTCTGTTGGACTGTACTTGTCTTTATTTGGACTGGACTCTGTAATTGAAATTGTTAATTGAAAAGGTAATTTTATTTCTGCTACTTTAGGAAACCTGATCATTAAAATATTAATTACTTATTGCTTTATCTGGAACTTCAATGTACTCCACACACACCTTTTATCCCTTTGGAGCTTTACCATTCTTGGGAGGCTACGCAGGTTCCAAGTGGTATCGAGTTTACCCGATATCTGGAGCCTAGGTCATTGTGGACGCACTTTTTGACACGCTCATTTGTTTGTTCTTGAAGTCGATTTATTTGGTGGGTTTATTCATTTATTAAGTGCGTGGGCGTGCCAGTCACAAAGTGATAATTTATTGTGCGCTCGTTCTGACTAATCAGACGATTATGTAGTTCGTGTCGGGACCAAAACCCGTCGCGTCATAAAGGTCACGACGTTATTTACATCCCCTCGGAGAGGGGAACACCCTTTATTGATTGCCAGGAAAAGGGGCCTCATGACTAGAAATTAATTGCATAAAAACCTATTAAGAAATGTTGAAGTCCTCGTACGAGGGTGTGAAGAAAGTATCTGAGCTCATGTCAGTCATGTGTTGACCATTTAATATTCGGATGAATGTCCGGCTTGAGAATTGCATAATCGTCGCGGGAAGACCGGAACATGTATACGTCGGGATACGACAAATTTATTGTTCAAAGGAAGGGGAAACGTTTCGTTAAATCTTGGTTAGAGCGGTCAGAAACTGATAAGTTTGTCAGCCCGGTGCAAGATCAAGCTACGACCATACTGCGGTGGGCCCCCCGCGGTCGAAGTCGGGCTCGCGTGGGCATCGTCAATATTTCCGATGCCAAGGGGGCGACGGGAGGATGTCCCGGGACCAAATCTGAGAACTAGTATGCATTCAAAGGGAGCGGGCTATAGACCGAGGATATGGGTCAGGCAAAGACCATGATCGGGTCAGACACGAGGTCTAAGCATGGCCCACAGAGGCCTTATTGATATTCCCATGCAAAGGGTCTGGGGATGATGAGAGCCTTCTCGTTCCATTCAGATTTTGTCGGTCACTCATGGACCACTTTATGTTCGCACAAAGGTCCGTGTTTGTAGCGTAAGAGACGGTGACAAACCATATAAATGTCTACCGTGAGTACGGCAAGTTTAATGCAAGTGCGGGATTAGATCCAGATATATATGTCGGTCACTAACGGACCATTCACTGTTCGGACGAGAGTCCGCATTTGAAGCATCGAAGACAACGACAAAGCCGTACGGATGTCTGCCGTGGATTCGGCAAGTTTAATGTGGATGTGGGATTGGATCCCGATAGAGGTGGGTCAAGCTGATGATCTATTGGCCCGATGTGGTTGCGGACTATGGCCATATCGGGATCCCTGAGGTCCACGTCCGATACCATGGGGCATTGTTGCTATTATGTTCTCGCACAGTCCGGGGAAGCGGATTGTTAAGTGTGAAGCCCGAACTCGCCAACGTGGGCCCTCGCACGCGGATCGACCTGCGCGGTCAGGTCGCGGGGGTCAAGGGGGCAGCACCCCTTGCGGGGGTCTCCGGGGGCGGAGCCCCTGGAAGAAATTTTTGATTATAACAGGGGCGATATTGTCTTTTGTACTAGTTCTGGTTGTTAGATTTTATTGTTTGTTTACCCACGGGTGTTCCACATTCTTTTATTTCACTTGTTAGTTTCAAGCCTTTTATTTTGATTGGTTGATTGTTCTCATAAGGGTGGTTCATGCACTTTCATTTCTTTTCTTATTGGTTTAGGTCTCTTCTTTGTTTTATTCATTAGTTTCAACCCTTTACTTCTATTTAACTAATTTATGTTTTCTTTTATGAGGCACGCCGGGTAGAGGAAGCAAATGGGCGCGCCAGATAAGGGAATGCCAAGGGGAGAGGGCGCGCCGGTTAAGGATGTCAAGGGGAGAGGGCGCGCCGGTTAAGGATGTCAAGGGGTGGCGCGCCGGTTACATGGCAAGAAGGAAGGGGGGCACACCGGATAGATGCCAAGAAAATGAAGGGGGTCAAGGCCGCGCCGGGTAGAGGCACCCATGGGGGCGCGCCGGTTTAAGGGAGTTAAGGGGGGCGCGCCAGTTAAGGCCAATGAATAGTAATGCGCGTCGAATGAAGCACTATTCATTCCAAGAATTTGAAAGTTGTTTTGAGTGTAATGATATTCCGGCGCGGGGGGGTAGCGCGCCAGATTAGCCCGCGTCGGATTAAGGAGCACGTCGGGATAGCTATTATGAGTTTTCTTTCATTCTCTTTGCTTCCATTCTCGTTTCTTCAACCTGCAGATTGATCGAATGGATGGATTGTTTGTTCAATTGATACTTTAGATCAATAGAATACTTCTTATCATTCATTGAGGTGAACGAGTATGTAGATGTGAATGTTTTACTTGAAGGATGTATGATGCAAGAACTCAGAGGTTCAGGTTGATTCAGGGGCTTCAGACATACGCTGTGCTTATTCCCAGATAGCTTAGTTTGTTCGTCTGTTCTTATGTGTTCTTCGTCTGGCAAAATTTGGGCAGCATCTCCCCCGGACTGAAGCTTGCTAGAGAAAAATGGGGAACACCAAACGGATTGCTCTGGGGTGAACCTCAAAACTCGGAGTAAGGCCTCCGTTAACCCATAAGTGCATGTGGAAACTCGAGGACACGCCATCAAGAGTTCCAGCAGCTTACTGGTGGTGATTCCTCAAAGTGGGACAAATGTGTGCCTTAAGAGGGCCATGAATGTTCATCCCTCATGTGGGTTCCTTCGAAGGCTATGCCACGGAGAGGCGGGCTTCAAAGACCCTGGGTGCATGGAAGATAGGGAGAAAACGGGGGACGGCAGCTAAAGCCAAGAACCGTGCTTGCCAACAGACTTCCTTTTATTCATCCACAAGAAGGGGAAGGTCGAAATACAGAAGGGGGATCTACCATAGGGCAGAGAGAAATACATTTAGTGGGCAAGAGGAGGAGATACATCAATGGGAGAGGGGGAACAGAGCACAAGCTCCCCCCCCCTCGGACTCACCTCTCGCTCTCACTCTCCTCTCTTTTTTCACCTCTCCGGCACGGGGATGAAGCTTTCCTTCTCCTATGGTGGCCTACCTTTCTGTTGACAAACGGGCCAGCCTCTCTCCTTCCCTCTCTCTCTTTTTTGTTTGTTGAACAGGCAGAGCATATATATAATCGGCTGCCCTTTCATTGTTCGAACAGAAGAAACTCCCGCCACTTACTCTTGTTTGCCAGACGAATGCGATTGACATGCCACAGTGTCGTCCGTTGATTTGCACAGTACGCTGGCATTCGTCCAAGGACGGGACGTTCGTGGGTTTGCCGGGAGGTCTTCTACTGCTTCTCCACCGTGGATCCATGCCTTCGCCATTGATGCCACTGCGCTATCGAACGGAGGCAGAGACACAGCTTGATAGCATTGAATGCTATGCCCTTTCGAGTCTGCGTCTGAAGCCGACAGGAGAACAGAGTATCGGAGTATGGATGGGATGGCATTTGAGTTAAACCGGCACGGTGTTGTGCGCACCGGATTAACAACATACAAAGTGGTACGTCGGTTTGCAACCAAGAAAGGGGGGCACGCCTGTTGACAGCTAAAATATGAACAAAGATGAAGATGGGACCAGACCAGCGACAAAGACTGGAAGATGCCTGCAAAGTCAGGATTGAGGGAGGATCCTCACAACCAACCAATTGCCCGGCTAGGACCGTCTCAGGCCTAGCTAATGTCCGGTGTTATCGTCATCATTCAGATGCCAATACTGATAAAGCCCCAGTTTGTTCACTGATGGAACCTCGAGATGATCTCAACAAAGCTGTGTCACTACTAAAGGGGCCTCTTTCGGTTCTGATAAAAGTCAATACAAAATAACTAAGAGAAGCCAAGGCAATTATGCGGCCTAAAAGCACTAAATGGGCCGGCCGATTGGGCTTCTGACCATGGCACCGGGAACCTCAACGAAGGGCCGCTGGACGCGCCGAGAGCCTGAAGGAAGGCGCGCCGGGAACTTCTCCCATGGATACAGGCGCCGAGATCCCTTTCGCAAGGCAAGGGTTCTATAAAACCCATTGCTTCTCCCACAAGAAAGAAGCGCGGACAGACAGAAAAGAAGAAAAGAAAGAGGCAAAAAAAAAAAGCTGAAGAGAAAAAGAGAGAAAGCCAGATAGAAAAAGGGGATCGTTCGGAGAGAAAGAGCCACCCCCCCCCCTTTTCGATCAACAGAGAGGAAATAGAAGAGAAGAAGGAGGAAAGCTCCAGGTGGGCACTGGGGAGGGAGAGGAGTCAATGCTCCACCCTCCCCTCCATGTTTTCTTTCCTTGTCTGATGCAATATATCGAGTTCTCTCTCGATTTCTCAACTGTAGCCGGAGCTCCGGTCTTCTCTTTTGATTTCTGCCTTATATTTTTCTTTCATGATCAGTGTAATATTTCCTTTATGCAATGCAATGAAACGTCAAGATGGCCCGTTGGGTGTTGATAGATTAAGACATCGATCTCTGTCTGTCTCTCTATGTATATAGCCTTCGTCTGAAAGGAACATAGATTAGATTCTTTGGGTTTTGAAGCCGATCGCGTGGGTTTGTTCTTCGAAGAGGGATGAGGATAACCCCATCCAATGGGTTACTGAGTTTCGTTCTCTTCTTCCCTCTCCGATCTCAATGCCTGTTTTTCCATACATATATAATCTGGGTTTTTCTGAGGAGCCCCCCTTTTGGCGGTTCAGGAACCAGAGATATCAGTCTCTTGGTTTCCTGGGCTGCCCAGCTCTCATAAATAATGATCGGATATCAGGTCCTCCGACCTAAATATTGAATGTTTAGGACCTGAAGTTTATACGATTGATAGCCTCTCCTTCTCCGTTGGTTTAATATCACTGGGCTCATCTGGAGGGGTCGGAGGACAGTCATCTCCAGACTCCCCCAAATGGCCAAATGGCCTGCAACAGATGGGAAAAACTCTCCACAGGATCAGGTGTTGGTCTGATCTCCTCCATTTGATTCCTTCATCCAAATCCCTTGGCACCCTTCTAATAGAAGCCTCCATGAAATCCCTCTCTTACATCTCTGGCCCGACATTGATTCGAGCTTGAAATCCCCAGAAAACACACAAACAGAGCATCGTTTCTGAGCTCTGGAAACTCTGAAATTCTTCTGCATTTCACCTTCTTGGCGTGCGAGTTTCCCCACCGAGAACCATAAGGCCGAGAGGCCCCCCCCTTCTTTTGGCTAAACGACAACCCAGTCGGTTACCAACGCTTTCCTCGTGAGGCCATATGTGCAAGGCTCCTGGCGTGTAGACTCCCGGCGCGGCCAGGAGCGCGCCGGGAAGCCCTCTGCCGAGAACCCTTCTGCCTTCACAACCACCCATACACCCTTTTGCCCAATCCTGATGACACCCCTCTCGGCGCCCCCCCCCCCCTTTCCGGTGCGCCCATGAGCCCGCCGAGAAGCTCCAGGCCGAGAGGCCCTCTTTCCCTTTGGCCAGCCCAATGACCAGGCCGAGACCCTCTGCCTATAGCCATTCACACCCCCTTCTTTTTTTTTGCCCAACCTTGATGCTGCCCCTCTCGGCGCCCCCCCTTTCCGGCGCGCCCAGGTGCCCGCCGAAAGCCTCCAGCCGAGAGGGTCTTCCCTCCTTCTGTTGGCCGCGGAGAACCCTCGGCCGAGAGCCTTCCCTTGGCCGCCGAGAAGCTCTTTGGCCAGCCCAATGACCAGGCCGAGAGCCCCTCTCCATCCACCAAATAACAGGCCGAGAGCCCCATTTTGTCCAGACCAAAGGCCAGGCCGAGATCCCTCCTTCAGTCAGATGAAACCCACTCCGAGGCCCATCTCTGCACCATTCTTCTATAAACTTCTTAATCTCCCCTACATCTGTTTAAGGAGATACTCATAGACCATCACTTGTGCCTTGATGAGATACAATAATGGGGAAGATCTCCCCTACAGCTTTCGTCCCGAATCCGAATTTCACCAATGCCTTATGAACATAAAGAACCGTGTCATTATATGTGTTCTGATAGGTTCCAAGGGAATATTGATCAATGATATGAGGGCAAGAGATGTCCCTGGGCCTGGTGCCCATCTTTGTTCGGTCGTTGTCCCGGCTCTCCGTGGATGATGACCTATTCTTCCTTGGCATAATCCAAGTTCAGAGGACATGCTGCCGAAATTTACATATCCCCACCAATCGAGTGTGGTATTCTCCTCTAACCCCGCTGGCCCACGGAGCTATGCCCTTGCGTGATCTCTGATGGCCCTCCGAAGGGGGATATTAATAAGACATCGCACTCGTACCGGGTGTGTTACATCAGGCCGGTCCCCATCCGGATTTCGGGTTATGTCTATATATATACCTGATCTTTTGCGGAGCCCACCCTGCCGCTGCATGGGTGGTTTCCTATTCCCCACTTGGCATCATCCAAGATGGTGGGAATATGCCGGCGGGTTTCCCCCCGTAATTAATAAACCCCTGCTCTGTTCAGATACGTTTAACGTCTTGTAAACAGATGAATTCTGTCTCCTTTGAGCACACGGCTTTACCGCTGCATTCCTCCTACCTCTAGCGTTTAATCAAGGGTTGTCTTCCTTAGGGAGGACGTAATTAACGTCATAGCGTTCAGGGTATGACGAACTACTAGTCCAGACACGATCACTCACAATCGACTGACCAAGTCAGATCGAGCGCACAATGAAATCGTCACACATGTGACTGGCACGCCAATAAATCAATAAATAAATAAATAAGATATATACGAGATAAAATCCGCGTCCACAAGTCTGGCACGCCCGGTGGGACTGAGTCTCCCTTCATCTTTACGCTAAAATAGGAGGCCCCGCGGGCCCCCCCTCAAAATTCTGATTCTGTGTGCTTCCTTATTTCCAGGAAACTACGATGATGACTGAAAACACGTCTGTGTGCTTCGACAAACAACTCCTGGACATGCATGTCCAGGAGGGATACCTGGCGGTACCATTGGCGTTCGGCTCGTTTCCCCCAGCTGTCGGGCTGCCCAACTGCTTAGGCGTCGTCTACACCGACCTTCTGAAGGTCGATAACAATGAGCAAGGCACTGCCGCGAGTGCCCCAATGAAGACCACTGTCCAGAAGGACAGCTTGCCAGAGAAGACGGCCCCCACGGCCGTCGCCTGCTATGTCCACCACGTTCAGAAAAGGGACATGGTCCCCGCTGCTACTCAAAAGAGGAAGAGAACTAACCGGAGGAGCCGGTATGTTGCTGTTGAACGCCGTCTTTCCAACTCCGGAAAGATAATGATGATCGGGGGTGTCCGGGCGAACTTGAACGGTTGCCCGAGGGCGGTCAAGCCGGATGTGATCGTCCCGCAAGTGCCCACTGCCAACAGATTCCAAACTCTGGCCGCCAGGCATGCCAACTGGGAGGCCGATGAGAGGAAGCCGCTGGCACCCAAGCCAGCAAAATACAAGCAGGTCTGGCGACCGAAGAAGATGCAGAGCTGGGCTCCAGCTCAAGATGAGGAGAAGGCTACCAATGATGATGTTGCCCGCTTCAGGGCGGGAAGCCGAAGAAGAAAGGGAAAAGAAACAGGAAATGCTATTGCTGCTCACCCCAGAGCCTGGGGTAGGAGAGATGAAAGAAATGATGGAGAAAGAAAACTGACTGCTACTCGCCCCATGATGAGGGGTAGAAGACTTAAGAAGAAAGAAGACCTTGCTGTCGCCCACCCTAGGGCCGGGGGCATAAGATGGCAGAGAAAGAACCATGATGTTGCTGCCAACTGCTGCCGGAATGGCGATGCGGGAATGTGTGAACCAGCCATGGTTGCCATCCCAAGAAGATCGAGGGCCTGTGCCAGATAGGCCGACATCTTCAGATATTGCAAGGCCGAGCATTTGAATGCTCAGATAACAAGACTGGCCTATCAGCAAAGAAGCCAGGAAAGACTGATGTTCCAACCTGAGCCGCAAAGGCACAACTCTGAAGAAATGAAGCAAGTGGTCCAGGACTACTTCCACCACCTTGGGAACTCCGCCCTCGGTCAACAAAGATTATCCCGTGCCTTGGGTACCATGGATGAGGAAGAAAAAGAAATCCCTCAAGAAGTGATGCACAGAGTCTCTTCCTCCGATTCAAATGATTATGAAGAAGGCCTCAGGGCCGGATATGATGAAGAAGACCTGCACGGGGAAGAAGCCAAAAAAAGAATATCGGTCTTTGACCGGCTCAAATATCTTGACCAGGTAAAAAGAAAGGTCTACAGGCAGAAGGGAAAAATGCAAATCTTCGCCTGCAACATGGCTGGACTTGCCAGGGGGCAAGATATACTACCAACTCAGCCAGATGAACTGCTCAGGTGGGCTACTAGACCTGGTCCTGTCACAAGAAGAGGCCAGGCCGCAAAAGATAAAATGAAGAAATATGATGAAGCCCGCAAGATCACCACTATGACAGTCAATGTGGTGACAGCAGAAGATGAAGATAATCCCCTTGTTGATGATGCTGAAGGGACTTCTGAAGATATGCAAATCCCATCAACCTTGGATCCCATGATCCAGATGATGTTCAGGAGATATCAGCAGGAGATCAGTGCTCTCCGAAGGCAGCTCAATGAGAGACATGAAGCTACATCAGTCTCAAAGCAAGCTGAACCTGCGGGGCAGACATCCAGCTCAGCAGAGACGTCTATCCCAGCTAACCCTCTCCTAGCTGATAAGAGCAAGACACCGAGCCAACCTGTTCCACAGCAAACAGCAGCTCAACCCTCTGTGTCTCAGACACAGCCTACCGCGCCCATCTTGCGCGCCACTGTGATGACAACTCCTCACAGCTAGCAACAAGCTCACTTCTTTCCAGAAGATATAGATCCAGCTATAGCCCACAAACAGATGATTGAAAGAATTGTGGAAATGAAACTGTCAGAAAAGACTGGTGGTGATGCTGGTACCTATGATGTGTACAAGGTACCGTATCCTCCCCAGTATGCTGCTAAGAGACTACCCCCAGGCGTCAGTAAGCCGCCGAAGTTCGAGAAATTTAATGGCCAAGGCTCCCGTAGGGAGCATATAGCCTACTACACTACAATCATGGGCGACCAAGCAGTCGATGAAGCTTATCTGCTCAAGTTCTTGGGCTCATCCCTCACTGGGTTGGCCTTTGAATGGTACTCAAGCCTGCCAGCCGGGTCAGTGGTTGATTGGCCTGATATGCAAAGAAAGTTCCGCGACAGATTTCATGTCACGGAGAGAGAAATCACAATAGCTGAGCTATATGCAACAAGGCAGAAGCAGGATGAGACCGCTCTGGATTATATAAAAAGATGGAGAAACCTCGCCATGAGATGCAGGCGGCCTCCACATCACGAGGACGCCGTCCAGATTTGCAAGCAGAATCTTCGGCGGGAGACTCTCGAAAAGATGATCGGGATGGAGATAGGGTCATTTGACCGACAAAACAATGCCGCGGCGGAGGTCGAGGCCTTCCTCTCCAGTAGTCCTTCAGTTGCTACTGCTGTGTACCAGAAAACTAGATCGGCTGATAAATGGCCCATGCCTGCAGAAGTCAGTACAGTAGACTTCAAGATGTTCGAGCAACAAAAAGATAAAGAAAAAGGCATTGCCCGCCCTCCTCCCACTAGGCCGGCTGATCAGAAGGATGGCCCCGCTCTGCGAGCCAGGATGAGCAAGCCTTATTCCTTTCCTAAGGAAAAGACGCGGCTCCTGTTTGAATGGGCGGCCCAATTTGACAAGATTATCCTTCCGGATCCAAAGAGACCTGATGATGCCAAAAGAAAAGATGACCCCCGCTTCTGCCCATATCATCAAGCATTGGGTCATCCTATTGAAGATTGCTATGTATTTAAAGATATTATTGAAAGAATGATTAAAAAAGGGGAACTCGAACTGGGTGAGTATAGAGTGGACCCTCCATGCCTGCATGAGTTGCCTGAGTTAAAAAGAGCAGTCAATATGATATCTCTATACCAGCAATCGCCCAAAGAAATGTTGAAAGAAACAGACACCGATGAGCCCATCCTGTGGGAGCGCGTCAAATCCCCAGGCCTGATGAATAAGATGAAAAATAAATCAAAAATGCCAGATGTGCTGGATGACCCGTTATGGGTGCAGATGTCGACCGCCGAAAGGAAGGAAAAGCAGGTGCAAACAAACACAAGGAGGGACAAAGTCTTCTCCTGTAACATGCTGTCAGTTTTACCCGGCGATGGCCAGACTTCCGAAGGGGACGATGAAGAGATATGCTTCATGCCGATAAGGTCAGAGCAAGCCAAAGCTTCAGCCTCCTGTCCTGATGATAAAACCAGCAAGAAGCATGGGCACCTCCCGCTACCAGAAGAAGAAGCATGCTACCACACTCCTCCTCCATATGCGGGGATGAGGGCCAAGATGTTAATTTCTGAAAGCCTGGACGCGTCCGGCGCCTGTAATAGGGTACTGTCAGTCCCTCCTAAGACTAGAGCCGGGGGCAACGTTCTTGGCCTTGCCATGATGACAGAGCTATCTAAAAAACTACAAGAAGTCAAAGTGTTACAGAGCAAGCTGAATGAAATGGGTTTGCATCCGCCTGGTTTGCACTTAAACTCACCAGCTCCAGTAGTGATGGGTAAACCCGATACGAAACAAACAATGAAAACCAACTCTGCCAAGGGAGAAGTTACTAAGGCAGAATTGTATAAGGCCAAACAAAGGGCCGATGAATCTGCTCTGGATTATATCTACCGATGGAAGGACCTTTATGCCATATGTCAGCACCCACCAAACCAGGAGGAGGCTGTCCAGATATGCAAGCGCAACCTGAAGACAGAAGTCTTAACAAGGTCGGTTGGCATCGAAGTCAAGTCCTTCGATCTCTTGAATGAGATTGTGGCTGATACTGAGGCCTTTTTGGCGAAATATTGCCCGGCCGCTACCGCCCTAAGATAAAAGAGCAAGCCTGCTAGTGAACAGCCAATGCATAAAGATATTTACATTGCCGACTTCCAAGCTTTTGAGAAGAAAAAGGCGAAAGAGGTAGCTAGCTCTTCATCAGCAAAGACTAGAGAGCTAGGCCATTCCCTAAGAAGCAAAATGACTAAACCCTACTCCTTTCCAAAGGAAAAGACTCGGGTCTTATTCGAATGGGTCACCCACCATGGCAAGATCATACTCCCGGCCCCAAAGAAGCCCGGTGATGCCGCAAGGAAAGACGAGCCTCGCTTCTGTCCGTACCATCAGATGCTCGGACACCCTATTGAGGACTGCTACGTCTTCAAAGATGTTATAGAAAGTTTGATACAAAAAAGTGAGCTGCAGATAGGGGAATATAGAGTGGACCCACCGCGTCCCTATCAGATGCTCAATTTCAAGAAGGCAGCCGATATGGCCGCACCACACCCGCCAAAGAGCGATTTGCTCTAAAGGGCATTTTCAATACAGATGATACCCCGTTCTGGGGTAGGTGTATGCCAAAAAGAATGATGGTGAAAGATGCCAGTGATACCCCTTCCTGGGGGCAGATGTACACACAAAAAAAAAAGAGAAAAAAAAGAGAATTAAAAAAAAATGAGAATGATGATGATGAAGAGATGCCCATGATACCCCTTCCTAGGGGCAGATGTATTAATAAAAAAAATGATGAAAGGTATGGATGATACCCTATCCTAGGGGCACATGGGGATGATACCCTATCCTGGGGGCACATGGGAATAAAAAAGGGATAAAGAAAAGAGAGATGATGAAACAATATATATATATATATATATATATATATATATATATATATACATATGATGGAAGATGTAGATGATACCCCATTCTGAGGAGGGGGATGCATATCAAAAAAAAAAGAAGAAAAAAAGGAAAGAAAAAAAATGAAGAAAAAAAATGAAGAAAAAAAATGATGATTATGAGATGATGGAAGTTCCAAATGGTGTCCCATCTCGGGGGCAGATGCATGCCAAACAATGAGAAATATTGATGGTATCCCGTTCTTGGGACGAATGTATGCCAAAAGAATGATGCAAGACACACATGGTTCCCCATTCTAGGGGTAAATGTATGAAATGCCAATGACGGCATGCATGGCCGTCGCTGGATATGCTCACCCCTTTAAAGGGGCAATGATCGCGTATGGTGATGAGGAATAAAACTAGAGCATTGACCCTTCAAGGGCCATCCTATCACAGACTTTTACACTGCACATCTGCTGCTGATGTCAGGGACCATCCAAATGATGGGAGCCCAGATGGCAATGAACAATGAATGATGGATCAATGAAGAACGATGGAAGCTCGCCCAACCATCAGCGTTCAGGCCAATAGATGCTCGATGAGATCCCAAAAGAAATATATATATCAAACATCAAGGTGTCGGCATATAAGCTGATGGAGGAATAATGGCACTCGGATGAGTGAATGATAGATACATCGGTAATCAGACCGATAGATGTTTCACGATGGTCAAGGATATATAAGATGAATACATCGGTATTCAACCTGATATATAATAAATGAAGCTCCAAGGCAAAGATGATGAATACATCAGAGCCCAAGATGATAGAGGTTCAACAATGTCCACAAGATGTTCAAACAAGATCAACAATGCCCCAAGATGTCAACTATCGGTGTTCACGTCAACCGATGCTCAACCACTTTCCACGGTTGCCAAATGTATGCCCATCGGCGTCCAAGCCGACGGATGTCGGGGTTCGATCATTGACTTTCAAGCCAACAACCATCGGCGTCTAGCCGACATATGTCAATCATTCAGCCATCGGTACCATGGCCGATAGATGCCCGATGATCCTCTAGACTGCCAGAGATGTTTAACCGCCAGCATTCGAGATGACAGATGCTCACAAATATGGATTGCCAGTATGGCCAGCTAAGAGAAATCAAAATTCTAGCAATTAGTGCCCAGGCCGACAGATATTCTTCCATCGGCACTCAAGCCGACCAATGGTCAAAGATTGCCAAAGAAAAGTCAACAGAATCAGTGAATTTGCAAAGATGTAGATACCCAGCGGGTCAGAACCACATCAGCAATGAAGCATACCCTTCCAGCGAACGGCTTCGTGCCCGAGCTGCCATACACATTTTTGAATCAATTCAGACCTTTCGTCTGAGTTGATTATGAAGCCCTATTCCTTTGCGTTAATGTCAAACCCCACATTAACGATAAAACATACCCTTCCAGCGAACGGCTTCGTGCCCGAGCTGCCATACATGTCTTTGAATCAATTCAGACCTTTCGTCTGAATAGATCATGAAACCTTATTCCTTTGCGTTAGTGTCAAACCCCACATTAACGATGAAACCTACATTTCCAGCGAATGGTTTCGTGCTTAAGCTGCTACACACATCCTCGAGCCAATCCGGACCTTCTGTCTGGGTGGATGATGAAATCCCATTCCCTTGCGTTGATGGCAATCCCCACATCAACAATACAGCCATCCTCCCGGCGAACGGCTTCACGCCTAAGCCACAAAACACACTCAAGTCAGCCCAGGCCTTCCGCCTAGGCAGACGATGAAAACCTTATACCCCTTGCATTGGTGTCAGCACCCACATCAATGATGATACATACACAAGTTGAGCACATGGCTTAACAATTTACGAAGCTAAAGTCCCGATAAAAAAAAGAAGAAAGAAAAGAGAAGAGATAAAATGGGGTTAAAAATAGAGATACCCCGCCAGTCTTGTTCAGGCTTTCTGAGCAAGAGTAAAAATGGCTAAAACCCAGCTGTGGTGAAAACCCGAAAGGGCACTGCAGGTAAAATCGGGTACCCCGTCACGTGAAAACCCGAAAGGGCGCGTGGGCAAAAGCAAGAGGGGGCTGGCTCCGGTGAAAACCCGAAAGGGCGCTTGGGTCAGTAATATGGTGATCCTAAAGAAACCTCACCTCTCGCCTTAAACTTCTCGTCGATCGACCGGCACCTTGCCCGATCAACGATCAAACCCACCCAGTACAGACCCTACGTCTGTCCTGATAAAACCCTCATACCTTGCCAAAGTCCCACCATGGTGAAGTCCACTATTGATCGATTGGCGCCTTGCCCGATCAATAATGAAACCTATTAGGCTTAGACCTTACGTCTATCCCGATGAAACCTATGAAATCTTTGCATTGGTATAAACCCAATACTGATGATGAAACCTGCTTTGATCGATTGGCGCACTGCCCGGTCAATAATGAAACCTATCCGGCTTAGACCTTACGTCTATCCCGATGAAACCTATGAAATCTTTGCATTGGTATAGACCCAATACCGATGATGAAACCTGCTTTGATCGATTGGCACACTGCCCGATCAACGATAAAACCAGCCCAGTGTAGACTTACGTCTATTCTGATGAGATTCATGAGATCCTTGCATTGGTATAAACCCAATACCAATGATGAAACCCCCCCTGTGATCGATGGGCACCCTGCCCGATCGACGAAGAAACCCGTCCTTTTAAACTTGCATCTCTTCCTGTCCCACCGTGATGAAGCCTGCTGCTGATTAGCAGGCACACGGTCCGAGCAGCAATGAAACCCATCCAGTTTAGACCTTATGTCTATCCTGATGAAACCTATGAAATCCTTGCGTCGGTATATACCCAATACCGATGATAAGAGCAGCCGCCAATAAAGCAGCACATCGCCTAACCCGTGCTGAAGTCCCAATTCAAGCGATATATATACGTATATATAAATAAATAAATAAAAATGGGGTTAAAAATAGAGATACCCCGCCAGTCTTGTTCGGATATCCCGGACAAGGGCAAAAATGGCCAAAACCCCGCTGTGGTGAAAACCAAAAAGGGCACTGTAGGCAAAATCGGGTACCCCGCCACGTGAAAACCCGAAAGGGCGCGTGGGCAAAAGCAAGAGGGGGCTGGCTCCGGTGAAAACCCGAAAGGGCGCCTGGGTCAGTAATGTGGTAATTCAAAGTTCCATGCCAACCGGCACGCTGCCTTCACCTCCCCTTCACTGATGAAACCTTCCGTCGGTCAGCTGGCTCCATTCCCCACCGATGATAAAACCCTCCCGGGGTAGACCTTACGTTTACCCTGATAAGACCCACATACCCTCTTTCGCACGTCCCACCAACAATGAAACCCATCACTGTTCTGATGAAACCCATACATTCTCGGCAAAGTCCCACCTGCGATAAACCCTACTCAGTTTAGACCTTTCGTCTATTCTGAGGAAACTTATAAATCCTTTTTGCATCGATATAAATCCAATATCGATGATGAAATCAACTGTTGATCGATTGGCACCTCGCCCGATCAATGATGAAACCCTACTCAGTTTAGACGTTTCATCTATTCTGAGGAAACTTATGGATCCTTTTTTGCATCGATATAAATCCAATATCGATGATGAAATCAACTGTTAATCGATTGGCACCTTGCCCGATCAATGATGAAACCCTACTCAGTTTAGACCTTTCGTCTATTCTGAGGAAACTTATAAATCCTTTTTGCATCGATATAAATCCAATATCGTTGATGAAATCAACTGTTGATCGATTGGCACCTCGCCCGATCAATGATGAAACCCTACTCAGTTTAGACCTTTCGTCTATTCTGAGGAAACTTATGAATCCTTTTTGCATCGATATAAATCCAATATCGATGATGAAACCAGCTGTTGATCGACTGGCATTTCGCCCGATCAATGATAAAACCCTACTCAGTTTAGACCTTTCGTCTATTCTGAGGAAACTTATAAACCCTTTTCGCATTGATATAAATCCAATATCGATGATGAAATCAACTGTTGATCGATTGGCACCTCGCCTGATCAATGATGAAACCCTACTCAGCGTAGACCTTTCGTCTATTCTGGGGAAACTTATGAACTCTTCTTGCATCGATATAAACCCAATATCGATGATGAAACCAGCTGTTGATCGACTGGCATTTTGCCCGATCAATGATAAAACCCTATTCAGTTCAGACCCTACGTCTGTCTTGATGAAAACCACGTATCCTGTAATCGTCCCACCTGCAATGAACCTACCCAGTTTAGACCTTTCGTCTATTCTGATGAAGCTTAAACTCCTTTGCATCGACATGAGCCCAATGTCGACGATGGAACCACGCACTGGACGATCGACAAATCGCCACAATCAGCTTTGAGGAACAGACCTCTCGTCTGTTCCAGATGCATGTCTTCCGCTAGCCAACAGGCCCAGCAAAGGCAATCCCATCAGATACCGATACGTGGTGGACCGAGCCCCCATTCTTTCCCTGAGAGGATGGACGCTCTCCTGCTGCACACAGGTCGTCAGTATAAAGGCTGCTGAGACCATTACTCTTCATACGAAGGAAATAACAACACATGAAGAAGATGTTCAGCCACCCGGAGCTTCAATCTGGCAGATGTTCAGCCACCCGGAGCTTCAATCCGGCAGATGTTCAGCCACCCGGAGCTTCAATCCGGCAGATGTTCAGCCACCCGGAACTTCAATCCGGCAGATGTTCAGCCACCCGGAACTTCAATCCGGCAGATGTTCAGCCACCCGGAGCTTCAATCCGGCAGATGTTCAGCCACCCGAAGCTTCAATCCAGCAGATGTTCAGCCACCCGGAGCTTCAATCCCGCAGATGTTCAGCCACCCGGAGCTTCAATCCGGCAGATGTTCAGCCACCCGAAGCTTCAATCCGGCAGATGTTCAGCCACCCGGAGCTTCAATCCGGCAGATGTTCAGCCACCCGGAGCTTCAATCCGGTAGATGTTCAGCCACCCGGAGGTACAATCCGCCAGATGGTCAGCCAATCAGGGCTTAAAACTGACAGATGCAAGATGTACAGCCGATCGGGGCTCAAAACCGATAGATGCCAGATGGTCAGCCAATCAGGGCTTAAAACTGACAGATGCAAGATATATAGCCGATCGGGGCTCAAAACTGATAGATGCCAGATGGTCAGCCAATCTGGGCTTAAAACTGACAGATGCAAGATGTACAGCCGATCGGGGCTCAAAACCGATAGATGCCAGATGGTCAGCCAATCAGGGCTTAAAACTGACAGATGCAAGATATATAGCCGATCGGGGCTCAAAACCGATAGATGCCAGATGGTCAGCCAATCAGGGCTTAAAACTGACAGATGCAAGATGTACAGCCGATCGGGGCTCAAAACCGATAGATGCCAGATGGTCAGCCAATCATGGCTTAAAACTGACAGATGCAAGATATACAGCCGATCGGGGCTCAAAACTGATAGATGCAAGATATACAGCCGATCGGGGCTCAAAACCGATAGATGTCAAGATATACAGCCGATCGGGGCTCAAAACCGATAGATGCAAGATATACAGCCGATCGGGGCTCAAAACCGATAGATGAAAGATATACAGCCGATCGGGGCTCAAAATCGATAGATGCAAGATATACAGCCGATCGGGGCTCAAAACCGATAGATGCAAGATATACAGCCGATCGGGGCTCAAAACCGATAGATGCAAGATGTGCAGCCGATCGGGGCTCAAAACCGATAGATGTCAAGATATACAGCCGATCGGGGCTCAAAACCGATAGATGCAAGATATACAGCCGATCGGGGCTCAAAACTGATAGATGCAAGATATACAGCCAATCAGGGCTTAAAACTGACAGATGCAAGATGTACAGCCGATCGGGGCTCAAAACCGATAGATGCAAGATGTACAGCCAATCAGGGCTTAAAACTGACAGATGCAAGATGTACAGCCGATCGGGGCTCAAAACCGACAGATGCCAGATGTACAGCCAATCAGGGCTTAAAACTGACAGATGCAAGATGTACAGCCGATCGGGGCTCAAAACCGATAGATGCAAGATGTACAGCCAATCAGGGCTTAAAATCTGACAGATGCAAGATGTACAGCCAATCAGGGCTCAAAACCGATAAATGCAAGATGTACAGCCGATCGGGGCTCAAAACCGATAGATGCAAGATGTACAGCCGATCGGGGCTCAAAACTGACAGGTGCCAGATGGTCAGCCAATCAGGGCTTAAAACTGACAGATGCAAGATGTACAGCCGATCGGGGCTCAAAATCGATAGATGCAAGATGTACAGCCGATTGGGGCTCAAAACCGATAGATGCAAGATGTACAGCCGATCGGGGCTCAAAACCGACAGATGCTAGATGGTCAGCCAACCAGGGTTTAAAGCCAATAGAAGTCAAATGTGCCATTGATCGGGGCCTAAAACCGACATATGTCAGATATGCCAATTGATCAGGGCTCAAGCCGATAGTTGTTCAGCGGATCGAGGCTCAAGCCAAGAAGATCATGCCAGGAGGAACTCCCAGTATGGGGATACTGCCAAGCTATAACTGAAAGAATAAGTCGATAGCATTGAGCCAATGATACACCTGCAGACACCGTGCCGCACCTTCTGCGCTTACGCCATCTGCAGGTGGGGGGCATTTGTTGACAGCTAAAATATGAACAAAGATAAAGATGGGACCAGACCAGCGACAAAGACTGGAAGATGCCTGCAATGTCAGGATTGAGGGAGGATCCTTACAACCAACCAATTGCCCGGCTAGGACCGTCTCAGGCCTAGCTAATGTCCGGTGTTATCGTCATCATTCAGATGCCAATACTGATAAAGCCCCAGTTTGTTCACTGATGGAACCTCGAGATGATCTCAACAAAGCTGTGTCACTACTAAAGGGGCCTCTTTCGGTTCTGATAAAAGTCAATACAAAATAACTAAGAGAAGCCAAGGCAATTATGCGGCCTAAAAGCACTAAATGGGCCGGCCGATTGGGCTTCTGACCATGGCGCCGGGAACCTCAACGAAGGGCCGCTGGACGCGCCGAGAGCCTGAAGGAAGGCGCGTCGGGAACTTCTCACATGGATACAGGCGCCGAGATCCCTTTCGCAAGGCAAGGGTTCTATAAAACCCATTGCTTCTCCCACAAGAAAGAAGCGCGGACAGACAGAAAAGAAGAAAAGAAAGAGGCAAAAAAAAAGCTGAAGAGAAAAAGAGAGAAAGCCAGATAGAAAAAGGGGATCGTTCGGAGAGAAAGAGCCACCCCCCCCCTTTTCGATCAACAGAGAGGAAATAGAAGAGAAGAAGGAGGAAAGCTCCAGGTGGGCACTGGGGAGGGAGAGGAGTCAATGCTCCACCCTCCCCTCCATGTTTTCTTTCCTTATCTGATGCAATATATCGAGTTCTCTCTCCATTTCTCAACTGTAGCCGGAGTTCCGGTCTTCTCTTTTGATTTCTGCCTTACATTTTTCTTTCATGATCACTGTAATATTTCCTTTATGCAATGCAATGAAACGTCAAGATGGCCCGTTGGGTGTTGATAGATTAAGACATCGATCTCTGTCTGTCTCTCTATGTATATAGCCTTCGTCTGAAAGGAACATAGATTAGATTCTTTGGGTTTCGAAGCCGATCGCGTGGGTTTGTTCTTCGAAGAGGGATGAGGATAAGACTCCTAACCCCCATCCAATGGGTTACTGAGTTTCGTTCTCTTCTTCCCTCTCCGATCTCAATGCATGTTTTTCCATACATATATAATCTGGGTTTTTCTGAGGAGCCCCCCTTTTGGCGGTTCAGGAACCAGAGATATCAGTCTCTTGGTTTCCTGGGCTGCCCAGCTCTCATAAATAATGATCGGATATCAGGTCCTCCGTCCTAAATATTGAATGTTTAGGACCTGAAGTTTATACGATTGATAGCCTCTCCTTCTCCGTTGGTTTAATATCACTGGGCTCATCTGGAGGGGTCGGAGGACAGTCATCTCCTGACTCCCCCAAATGGCCAAATGGCCTGCAACAGACGGGCAAAACTCTCCACAGGATCAGGTGTTGGTCTGATCTCCTCCATTTGATTCCTTCATCCAAATCCCTTGGCACCCTTCTAATAGAAGCCTCCATGAAATCCCTCTCTTACATCTCTGGCCCGACATTGATTCGAGCTTGAAATCCCCAGAAAACACACAAACAGAGCATCGTTTCTGAGCTCTGGAAACCCTGAAATTCTTCTGCATTTCACCTTCTCGGCGTGCGAGTTTCCCCACCGAGAACCAGAAGGCCGAGAGGCCGCCCCTTCTTTTGGCTAAACGACAACCCAGTCGGTTACCAACGCTTTCCTCATGAGGCCATATGTGCAAGGCTCCCGGCGTGTAGACTCCCGGCGCGGCCAGGAGCGTGCCGGGAAGCCCTCTGCCGAGAACCCTTCTGCCTTCACAACCACCCATACACCCTTTTGCCCAATCCTGATGACACCCCTTTCGGCGCCCCCCCCCCCTTTCCGACGCGCCCATGAGCCCGCCGAGAAGCTCCAGGCCGAGAGGCCCTCTTTCCCTTTGGCCAGCCCAATGACCAGGCCGAGACCCTCTGCCTATAGCCATTCACACCCCCTTCTTTTTTTTTGCCCAACCTTGATGCTGCCCCTCTCGGCGCCCCCCCTTTCCGGCGCGCCCAGGTGCCCGCCGAAAGCCTCCAGCCGAGAGGGTCTTTTCTCCTTCTGTTGGCCGCCGAGAACCCTCGGCCGAGAGCCTTCCCTTGGCCGCCGAGAAGCTCTTTGGCCAGCCCAATGACCAGGCCGATAGCCCCTCTCCATCCACCAAATAACAGGCCGAGAGCCCCATTTTGTCCAGACCAAAGGCCAGGCCGAGATCCCTCCTTCAGTCAGATGAAACCCACTCCGAGGCCCATCTCTGCACCATTCTTCTATAAACTTCTTAATCTCCCCTACATCTGTTTAAGGAGATACTCATAGACCATCACTTGTGCCTTGATGAGATACAATAATGGGGAAGATCTCCCCTACAGCTTTCGTCCCGAATCCGGATTTCACCAATGCCTTATGAACCTAAAGAACCATGTCATTATATGTGTTCTGATAGGTTCCAAGGGAATATTGATCAATGATATGAGGGCAAGAGATGTCCCAGGGCCTGGTGTCCATCTTTGTTCGGTCGTTGTCCCGGCTCTCCGTGGATGATGACCTATTCTTCCTTGGCATAATCCAAGTTCAGGGGACATGCTGCCGAAATTTACATATCCCCACCAATCGAGTGTGGTATTCTCCTCTAACCCCGCTGGCCCACGGAGCTATGCCCTTGCGTGATCTCTGATGGCCCTCCGAAGGGGGATATTAATAAGACATCGCACTCGTACCGGGTGTGTTACATCAGGCCGGTCCCCATCCGGATTCCGGGTTATGTCTATATATACCCGATCTTTTGCGGAGCCCACCCTGCCGCTGCATGGGTGGTTTCCTATTCCCCACTTGGCATCATCCAAGATGGTGGGAATATGCCGGCGGGTTTCCCCCGTAATTAATAAACCCCTGCTCTGTTCAGATACGTTTAACGTCTTGTAAACAGATGAACTTCTGTCTCCTTTGAGCACACGGCTTTACCGCTGCATTCCTCCTACCTCTAGCGTTTAATCAAGGGTTGTCTTCCTTAGGGAGGACGTAATTAACGTCATAGCGTTCAGGGTATGACGGACTACTAGTCCAGACACGATCACTCACAATCGACTGACCAAGTCAGATCGAGCGCACAATGAAATCGTCACACATGTGACTGGCACGCCAATAAATCAATAAATAAATAAATAAGATATATACAAGATAAAATCCGCGTCCACAACGCCGGATTAAGGCCCCTTGGGGGGGGGCACGGCGGTTTAAGGCTTGATGGATGGGCGCACCGGTTTAAGGCCCAAGCAAGGGGGCACCAGTTTAAGTGCAGGCCGCGCCGGTTTAGACTTTGTCTTAGCTTCGCGGCTATTTGGGCGGACGCTTGTCCTCCCGTGTTGCTTTAGTTGTAATGCACCACCTCCTAGGTGTTTGATTTGAAGCCTCCAAACCCCGATTCGGGACTTTGAGTAATTTCCGGCCCATGCCAAACATGTGTTCGAATTCCCGAGTTTCTTTTGATTCCACCTTCGGCACCGCCAACTGGGGAGCCGGGGCTGTCCCTTCTACCCGAGGGGCTTCCTTGTTGGGTGACGAAGCACCGGGGATATATTCATCTTGCTTGGAGGAGGTATGGAGTTTATTCGGCCTTCCCGTCTTTGACTTGCTCTCGAGATGTCGAGACGCCCGTGCCACAGGAACATTCTTTTTCTTCTCTCTTTTTTTGACGTCCACAAATGTCCCCCACTCGTGGGCGGCACAAGGAAGAGACGAGTGCGCGGGGCCGGCGAGTGTAGAGTTCTTCGATAGGACATTTGTTCTTCCGAGCCAGTGGGATGCCAGTCCGGTGCAAATTCACGGGAAAGCGCTCACTCCTTCAGCGAAGGGATGAGGGGATCACTTCACCGCATATGCACGTGGACCGACCTGTCAGAGTGGGGGTTTAGTCATCGGCATGGGGTGAATGCCGAAGTAAGAAGGAAGGGCTTATGCGTCGTCCCAGGCAAAAGGCCCAAAATTACTTAGATGAGGCCAATCTCAAGGGGGAATTGGTGACTCGTGATGGGTTTAGGGAAGTTGTTCATTCATCGACCCAGACAGAAGGTCCGAGCCAAGCAAAGGGGATGCATTTTGTGTTCATAGACTTGGACGGAAGGTCTGAAACAAGCAAGGAGGCTTCTTTTTGTTCATGGACGTAGACGGAAGGTCCGAGTCAAGCAAAGGAGGTCCTTTTTATTCATCGACTTGAACGGAAGGTCCGAGCCAAGCAAGGAGGTTCTTTTTGTTCATCGACTTGGACGGAAGGTCCGGGCCACGAGTTTGTTCGTCGGTGGGATAGGGAATTGTAATACTGAGGTGGTTTATTCATTGACACGGGGTTAGCGCCAAAGCAAGGGTCTTTTTGTTCATGGAACCAGATGAAAGGTCCGGGCACCGGTTTGTTCATCGATGTCGACAGGGTGTCAGAAATCGACGTGGTTTGTTCATTGACACGAGGATAGTGCCAAAGCAAGGGTCTTTTTTTTCATGGAACCAGACGAAAGGTCCGGGCCACTGGTTTGTTCATCGGTGGGACAGGGAATTGTAATACTGAGGTGGTTTATTCATTGACACGGGGTTAGCGCCAAAGTAAGGGTCTTTTTGTTCATGGAACCAGATGAAAGGTCCGGACCACAGGTTTGTTCGTCGATACCGACAGGGGATCGGAGATGAACATGGTTTATTCATTGACACGGGGTCAGTGCCAAAGCAAGGGTCTTTTGTTCATGGAACCAGACGAAAGGTCCGGGCCACTTGTCTTATGCGTCGGTGGGACTTAAAATATTTTGATCTCCGGCGAGACTTGACGAGTCTGCATCCCTCGGAGGCTTCGATGATGATTTTTTTTCTTCTGTTCTTTTTTCTTTCTTTTCTTCTCTTTTTTTCTTCTTCTTTCTTTTTCTTCTCTGTTTCTCCTTGTCTTCTTCTTCTTTTTCTTTTTTTTCTCCTTCTTTTCTTTTCTTTCCCTTCTTTTTCTTCTTCTTTTCTTTCCCTTCTTTTTCTTCTTCTCTTCTTCTTCTTTTTTTTATCATTTTTTTGAACAACTTTGGGTACCTGCCGGCGTGGATGCCGATAGTGAAGAGCTACTGGCTCGAATGCCAATAGTCGGAAGCTGTCGGCCTGGATGTCGGTAATTAGGAAGCTGTCGGCATAGACGTCGATAAATCTGAAAGCTATCGGCTTGGATGCCGATAGTGAGAGAGCTGTCGGCTAGACGCCGATAATGACATAGCTGTCGGCTAAACGCCGATAGTCAGATAGCTGTCGGCTAAACGCCGATACTTGAAAGCTGTCGGCTCGGAGGCCGATAATTGAAAGTTGTCGACTCAGGGGCCGATAATTAAACGCTGTCGGCTCGGGGGCCGATAATTGAAAGCTATCGGCTCAAGGGTCGATAATTGAAAGCTATCGGCTCGGGGCCGATAATTGAAAGATGTCGGCTCAGGGGCCGATAATTGAAAGCTGTCGGCTCAGGGGCCGATAATTGAAAGCTGTCGGCTCAAGGGCCGATAATTGAAAGCTGTCAGCTCGAGGGCCGATAATTGAAAGCTATCAGTGTAGCAGCCAACAATTGGGAAGTATGCCACGAGGGCAGAGAGGAGGGTTTATTCCTTTACCGGTCTTGAGGGTGGGTCCAAAGTGAAAGGGATTCGTCACCCAAAAAGACGGGGAGGAGAGTTTGTTGATTTGACAAGGGTGTTCGTCACCCTAAGGGACGGAGAAAAGAACTTGTTGATTAAATGGCCTGGACGGGTGGTCCAAATCAAATGGGGTATTCGTCACCCGAAGGGACGGAGAGAAGAGTTTGTTGATTCTGAAAAGGATATTCATCGTTAGAAGAGACGGAGAGCAGAGTTTGTTCATGTAACGACCTGGACGGAAGGTCCAAATCGAAAGGATTGTTCGTGACCCCGAAGGGACGGAGAGGTGGTCAAGTCGCTGACACGGGCTAGTGTTAGCGCAAGGAAAAGGGGATGATTCCTTACCCGAATGGCAGGCTCGGGCCCGGGTGAAAGGTTGTTTCATTCTTTAATGCACCGGGGGTACCAGCTATATGAAGGGTCTTTTAATTCTTTGGCTGGACGGAAGGTCCGAACCAGAGTGGAGAGAATTCTTTTTGTTCTCCGGCTGGACGGTAGGTCTGAGCCAAAGTGAAAGGATCTTTTTGTTCTCTAGTTGGACGGAAGGTCCGATCTAGAGTGGAGAGAATCTTTTGTTCTCTAGCCGGGCAGAAGGTCCGATCTAGAGTGGAAAGAATCTTTTGTTTTCTAGTTGGGCAGAAGGTCCGATCTAGAGTGGAGAGAATCTTTTTGTTCTGTGGCTGGACGGCAGGTCTGAGCCAAAGTGAAAGGATCTTTTTATTCTCTAGCCGGACAAAAGGTCCGATCTAGAGTGGAGAGAATCTTTTTTGTTCTCCGACTGGACGGTAGGTCTGAGCCAAAGTGAAAGGATATGTTTGTTCTCTAACCGGACTGAAGGTCCGATCTAGAGTGAAAGGATCTTTTTGTTCTCTAGTCGGACGGAAAGTCCGATCCAGAGTGGAAGGGGTCTATTTGTTGTCTGGCTGGGCGACAGGCCTAAACCAAAGTGAAAGGATTTGATGTTCTTCAATGCGCCGGGAGTACCGGCTGTGAAATTTGAACCCAGGAAAGTGGGCCACGAGGGCCGTAGTTGATGTTGCAGAAGTAGGCCGTGAAGGCTAAAATCAAGGAAGCGGACTACAAGAGCCGCAATCGGGAGGCTAGCTATAAAAGCCAAAATTGGGGAGCAGGCTATGAGATCCCAAAGTGAGGAAGCGGACTACAAGAGTCGCAGTTGGGAGATTAGCAAGCCGCAAGGGTAGGAAGTAGGCCGTGAGGGCCAAGATTGGGCTGTACGAGCCAGAACTGGAAAAGCGGGCTGCGATAGCCAAAATTAAGATTGTTTTTTATTATTATTATTTATTTCTTTATTCAAGCATGCATGCATTCGTCAGTAGGCATAACATAAGTATAAATAAGGTAGCTCCCTCTATAGGGGATGGGATAGGGACATCGCCCATAATTCACAAACGTAGTGCGGGCCACGAGGCACGACTAAGGGGTGGTGCACCCGTCAAGATGATATCACATGCCTTGCATGCATAGCTTAAATTCACACATTTCACCCGAGGAAATTCTCTGTGGTGTGGAGGAGCAAACATGTGAATAAAAGGCCCTAAACATAGGGATATCCAGGTTTTCTAAGTAACACTCGACGGTTACTCTAGCGCCTAAACATAGGTTTCAGGCTTTCGATTTCGGTAGCTTCGTACACCCCCCATCTATTTATTTTGGTAGCGGATTTCACCGTTCGGCGTGAGTCTCCTCATGTGTCTCAATGGGGATTCCCGACTACTAGGCTTTGTCCTTATTATAATTATATTGCAGATTCCACCGTTTGACGTGAGTCTCCTCATGTGTCTCAATGGGGATCCCGACTATTAGGCTTCATCCTTATTGAAATTCGCTTCACCTTTTCGCGCGAGTCTCCTCATGTGTCTCAATGGGGATTCCCGGCTACTCAGATTCATGCTCCTCTCTTTTTTGTCTCATTTTTTCTCTCTTTTTTTTAGTGGGGGTAGGCAGCTTTTTCCTAAGGATTACCATTCACGCGAGTGCAGAAATTCAAACATCCGTAGAGCGCTAAGAAGAAAGTCGGGCAATCCCTATGGTCGAAGACCATTGAAAACATTAAGCGTGAAGTGTGGTAGTGTTGCCTCAGGTTTATTTTATGAGTTGGGCTTAGCAACTTAGCCATGAGTCTTCGCCTTGACGTGTGCACTCGCCATAATTGGGTTCCCTTTGAGCGTATGCCGTGACGCACGTGCATCCAGAATCAAGGTGATATTATTTAGCAAGGAAACACGGTCTTAGAAAATTACAAGGAGGTGCGTTATTCTATATTATAGGCAAACATGGAAGTAGGGCAGCCAAGCATTTTTTGTCTCTTTTTTTTTTCTTTCTTCTCTTTTTTTTGCGTAAGAACATATAGTTGTTACATATAAGCGTAGTGATAGTAGAGGTATTAGGAAAGCAGACCAAAAGCGGCCGAAAGGAAATTGAGGAAGTGGGCTATAGAAGACAAATGACATTAGGGTAGCGGGCCATAAGGGCCAGAAGATGCCGGGAAGTAGATCAGAAAAGCCGAGGGGCGTTAGGGAAGCAAGCCGTAGAAGTCGAGAGATGCCGGGAAGCAGGCTACAAAGGCCGAAGGTTGGAGGAGCAGGCATCGAGAGCCAAAATTGGGAAGCATGCCACGAAGGCCAAAGTGAAGTAGGCTACAAGAGCCAGAATTGGGAAGCGGGCCACGAAGGCCAAAGGGAAGCAAGCTACGAGTGCCAGAATTGGGAAGCGAGCTGCAAGAGCCAAAATTGAGAGAGCATGCTATAGAAGCGAAAGTATGGGAAGCGGGCTGCGAGAGCCAAAAAGAGGGGTCCCTTTTTGTTCTCTGGTCGGGGAAAGATCCGAACCAGAGTGAAAGGATTTCTTTAATTCTCCGGCCGGGGAAGGACCCGAACCAAAGTGAAAGGGTTATTTTTGGTTCTCTGGTCGGGAAATGACCTGAACCAAAGTGGAAGGTTGATTCTTTAATTCTCTGGCCGGGAAAGACCCGAACCAAAGTGAAAGGTTGATTCTTCGATTCTCTGGCCGGGGAAGGATCCGAACCAAAGTGAAAGGTTGATTCTTTGATTCTCTGGCCAGGGAAGGATCTGAACCAAAGTGAAAGGATTTCTTCTTTTGTTCTCTGGCCGGGGAGGGATCCGAACCAGATTGAAAGGTTGATTATTTAATTCTCTGGCCGGGAAAGGATCCGAACCAAAGTGAAAGGTTGATTATTTAATTCTCTGGCCGGGAAAGGATCCAAACCAAAGTGAAATGTTGATTCTTTAATTCTCTGGCCGGGAAAAGGATTCGGGCCAAAGTGGAAGGTTGATTCTCGATTCTCTGGCAAGGGAGGGACCCAAACCAAAGTGAAAGGATTATTTTTTGATTCTCTGGCCGGGGGAGGATCCGAACCAAAGTGAAAGGGTTGATTCTTTGAATGGAAAGCTGTTAGCTGGGAGCCGATAGTGGGGTAGCTGTTGGCTCAGGGGCCGATGATTAGAAGCTGTCGGCTTGGAGGCCGATGAATAGAAAGCTCTCGGCTCAGAGGCCGATAAGTGAAGTAGCTGTCAGCTCAGGGGCCGATGATTGGATAGCTGTCGGCTTGGCCGATAAGTGAATAGCTGTCGGCTCAAGGGTCGATAATTGAGTAGCTGTCGACCCGAAGGCTGATACTGGATAATTGTCAACTCATAGGTCGATGGTAGAGTAGCTGTCGGCTCAGAGGCCGATGATGGGATATCTGTCAGCTTGAAGCCCCGATGGCTGAGTATCTATCGGATTGAAGCCCCGATGGCTGAGTACCTGGTTGGTTTAACACCCCGTCGGCGGAAGGTTTAGTCAGTTTAACGCCCTGTCGGCGGAAGGTTTTATCGGTTTAACGCCTCGTAAGCGAAAGGTTTAGTCAGTTTAATGCCCTGTAGGTGAAAGGTTTTGTCGGTTTAACGCCCCATCGTCGAAAGGTTTTGTCAGTTTAACGCCCCGTCGGCGGAAGGTTTTGTCGGTTTAACGCCCTATCGGTGGAAGGTTTTATCGGTTTAACGCCCCGTCGGCGGAAGGTTTTGTCGGTTTAACGCCCCATCGGTGAAAGGTTTTATTGGTTTAATGCCCCGTCGGTGAAAGGTTTTGTCGATTTAATGCCCCGTCGACGGATGGTTTTGTCAGTTTAACGCCCCGTCGACAGAAGGTTTTGTTGGCTTAGACGAAAAGTCGTGACACCAACCCCATGAGAAGTTTATTTGTTGGATGGTTGGAGGTAGAAGGTGAAAGACCATGTCTGCCTCAAGGCTTACTTTCTTTTCTTCTCTTTTTCTTTAATGCGGGGAGGCGAGTGGAGAGACCACGTATGCCTGATGACTGTTCTTTTCTTTTATGCTCTTCTTTTTATTGTGAAGAGGCGGGTTCAAAGACCACGTCCACTTCATGACTGTTCTTTTTGTTCTGCTCTTCCTTTCACATTGATGTCCTCGGACTAGGGTGTATTCTTTTCACGTGCTCCCAGGTTGGAGTGTAGCTTTTCTTCATCTGCCCCCTAGGTCGGGAGGTAGGCCTATTTGCTTTTGTGCCCCTAGGCAAGGGTGTATTCTTTTGGCTTCTATGCCCCCAGGCCGGGGTATATTTTTCTTCACGTGCCCCCAGGCCGGGGTGTATTCTTTTATGGCTTCTATGCCCCCAGGCGGGGTGTATGTTTCTTCTTCAAATGTCCCTAGAGCTCTTCATTTCTTGTGCACCCAAGGCAAGATGGGTTTCTTCTTTATGTACCCCCGAGTCGGGGTGTAACTTCATGCTTCTTATGCCCCCAGGCCGGGGTGGATTCTGCTTCTTTGCTTTTGTGCCCCCATATCGGGGTATATTTTTTCCTCGAATACCCCTGAGCTGGGGTGCAACTCTGTTTCTTCTTATGCCCCTAGGTCGGGATAGAATCTTTTCACGTGCCCCCCGAAGTCGGGGTGTAACTTTTGCCTTATGTGCCCCTGAGTCGGGGTGGATTCTCTTCATGTGCCCCTGAGCGGGGTGTATCTTTTATGGCTTCTATGCCCCCATACGGGGTGTAACTTATGCTTCTTATGCTCCCCGTGGCGGGGTACATTCCTTGCTTCTCACGCCCCCATGGCGGGGTGTAGTTCTTCTTCGAATGCCCCTGACCCGGGGTGGATTCTTCTGCTTCTTCTGCCCTAGGGTGGGGTATATTTCTCTTTGTATTCCCCTAAGCCGGGGTGTATTTTTGTTTCATACGCCCCCATATCGGGGTATATTTCTCCCTCAAATATTCCTAAACCGGGGTGTATTCTTTGTCTCATATGTCCCCCGAGTCGGGGTGTGCTTTGCTTCTTGTGTACCCCGGGCGGAGTGTATTCTGCTTCTTCTACCCCTCAGGGCGGGGTGTGTGTCTTTTCATATATCCCCAGCGTGGGTGTAGTTTCTTCTTCAAATGTCCCAAGGTCGGGGTGTAACTTTTGCTTTATGTGCCCCCGAGTCTGGGTGGATCCTCTTCATGTGCCCCAAGGCCGGGGTGTAACTCTGTTTCTTCTTATGCCCCCCAAGTCGGGGTAGATTCTTCTCACATGCCCCCGAGTAGGGGTGTATTCCATTCATGTGCCCCCTAAGCGGGGTGTATCTTTCGCTTCTTATGCCCTAGAGCGGGGAGAATTCTTCTCTTTCTACCTCGACACACTGGGGGATGTTTGCTTCTTGTGCACCCAAGGTGGGGTGTATTGCTACTTTTGATGCCCCCAAGGTGGGGTGTATTACTGCTTCTGATGCCCCCAAGGTGGGGTGTAATTCTTCTTCAGATCCCCGTAAGCTGGGGTGCACTCTTTACGGCTTCCAAGCCCCCGTGGTGGGGTATGTTGCTTCTTTAAATGCCCCTGAGTCGGGGTGTATTCTTTTGTTTCTTACACCCCTATGGCGGGGTGGATGAATGCTCTCTTCTAGATTCGTGGCCATGCTCGACCTCATTGCTATAAAGCATTCCCTACAGCGGGGAGGAGTTCGTCAAGCTAGAGTTGCAGCTTATTGGATCTTCGAGCAGTCACTCGAGGGGCCGTCTTATACCCGATAGAGGAAGCAGGAAGGTGGAACGGGCCAGGGCATTGCACCATGGACTTGGACCCTCCTAGAGCCGGGCGGGATGCCGTCCTTCTTCTTATTCTCTTGATCGAAAACGCTTGCCAACTTTTCTTCTTGTCCTTTTTTTTCTTCTCTTCTCTTTTCTTTGGTGTAATAGACCGAGGTGGGTGCGCAGGAGAGCGCTCACCCCCTCAGGGAGAGGATGAGTGATTCGCTCCACCACATCAATCCCACAGTGGTAATCCTTTTTCAACACGGGCCTCGACGGATATGGTCGTACGACCCTCTCTCGCCAATTCTCACTCTTCTCTTTTTGCTCCTTTATTTTATTCTTCTCTTCTTTATTTGGTTTTTCTAGGGAGAAGGGGGGTTTGACTTCCCCTCCCTTCTTCTCTCTTTCTCTTCTCTTTCTTGGCAGCCTCCATGATTACTAGAAACCGCATATTCCTCGGAGTAGCGTCCTTGAGGCCAGAAAGATAATTACGCCTAGTCCGACCTTTCTCCCCTCAGGGTTGGCGAAGATAACACCTGCAATTCATAAAAGCAGGCAAACATTGTTTATTAGGAGGCCATGTGGCCCCGAATCCCAGCGAAGAGATGAAGGGTGGTTTGGGTCCCACCGGGCGTGCCAGACTTGTGGACGCACTTTTCGACACGCTCATTTGTTTATTCTTTTAGTCGATTTATTTCGTGGGTTTATTCGTTTATTAAGTGCGTGGGCGTGCCAGTCACAAAGTGACAATTTATTGTGCGCTCGTTCTGACTAATCAGATTATTATGTAGTTCGTGTCGGGACCTCGCGCCATAAAGGTCACGACGTTATTTACATCCCCTCAGAGAGGGGAACACCCTTGATTGATTGCCAAGAAAAGGGGCCTCATGACCAGATAATTAATTGCATAAAAACCTATTAAGAAATGTTGAAGTCCTCGTACGAGGGTGTGAAGAAAGTATCTGAGCTCATGTCGGTCATGTGTTGACCATTTAATGTTCGGAGGAATGTCCGGCTTGAGAATTGCATAATCGTCGCGGGAAGACCGGAACATGTGTACGTCGGGATACGACAAATTTATTGTTCAAAGGAAGGGGAAACATTTCATTAAATCTTGGTTAGAGCGGTCAGAAACCGATAAGTTTGTCGGCCCGGTGCAAGATCAAGCTACGGCCATACTGCGGTGGGCCCCCCGCGGTCGAAGTCAGGCTCGCATGGGCATCGTCAATATTTCCGGTGCCAAGGGGGCGACGGGAGGATGTCCCGGGACCAGATCTGAGAACCAGTATGCATTCAAAGGGAGCGGGCTATAGATCGAGGATATGGGTCAGGCAAAGACCATGATCGGGACGGACCCGAGGCCTAAGCATGTCCCACGGAGGCCTTATTGATATTCCCATGCAAAGGGTTTGGGGATGATGAGAGCCTTCTCGTTCCATTCAGATTTTGTCGGTCACTCATGGACCACTTTATGTCCAGACAAAGGTCCGTGTTTGTAGCGTAAGAGACGGTGACAAACCATATAAATGTCTACCGTGAGTACGGCAAGTTTAATGCAAGTGCGGGATTAGATCCCGATATATATGTCGGTCACTAACGGACCATTCACCGTTCGGACGAGAGTTCGCATTTGAAGCATCGAAGACAACGACAAAGCCATACGGATGTTTGCCGTGGATACGGCAAGTTTAATGTGGATGCGGGATTGGATCCCGATAGAGGTGGGTCAAGCTGATGATCTATTGGCCCGAGGTGCTTGCGGACTATGGCCATATCGGGATCCCCGAGGTCCACGTCTGATACCATGGGGCATCATTGCTTTTCTCTTCTCGCACAGTCTGAGGAAGTGGATTGTTAAGTGTGAAGCCCGAACTCGCCAACGTGGGCCCTCGCACGCTGATCGACCTGCGTGGTCAGGTCGTGGGAGTCAAGGGGGCAGCACCCCTTGCGGGGGTCTCCGGGGGTGGAGCCCTCGGAAGAAAATTTTGATTATAACAGGGGCGATATTGTCTTTTGTACCAGTTCTGGTTGTTAGAGTTTATTGTTTATTCACCCACGGGTGTTCCACATTCTTGTATTTCACTTGTTAGTTTCAAGCCTTTTATTTTGATTGGTTGATTGTTCTCATAAGGGTGGTTCATGCACTTTCATTTCTTTTCTTATTGGCTAGGTCTCTTCTTTGTTTTATTCATTAGTTTCAACCCTTTTCTTCTATTTAACTAATTTATGTTTTCTTTTATGAGGCATGCCGAGTAGAGGAAGCAAATGGGCGCGCCGGATAAGGGATGCCAAGGGGAGAGGGCGCGCCGGTTAAGGATGTCAAGGGGAGAGGGCGCGCCGGTTAAGGATGTCAAGGGGTGGCGCGCCGGTTACATGGCAAGAAGGAAGGGGGGGTGCCGGATAGATGCCAAGAAAATGAAGGGGGTCAAGGGCGCGCCGGGTAGAGGAACCCATGGGGGCGCGCCAGTTTAAGGGAGTTAAGGGGGGCACGGCAGTTAAGGCCAATGAACAGTAAGGCGCACCGGATTAAGCACTATTCATCCAAGAATTTGAAAGTTGTTTTGAGTGTAATGCTATTCCGGCGCGGGGGGGGTAGCGTGCCGGATTAGCCCGCGCCGGATTAAGAAGCACGCCGGGATAGCTATTATGAGTTTTCTTTCATTCTCTTTGCTTCCGTTCTCCTTTCTTCAACCTGCAGATTGGTCGAATGGATGGATTGTTTGTTCAATTGATACTTTAGATCAATAGAATACTTCTTATCATTCGTTGAGGTGAACGAGTATGTAGATGTGAATGTTTTACTTGAAGGATTTATTATGCAGGAACTCAGTGGTTCAGGTTGATTCAGGGGTTTCAGACATATGCTGTGCTTATTCCCAGAGAGCTTAGTTTGTTCGTCTATTCTTATGTGTTCTTCGTCTGGCAAAATTTGGGCAGCATCTCCCCTGGACTGAAGCTTGCCAGAGAAAAATGGGGAACACCAAATGGATTGCTCCAGGGTGAACCTCAAAACTCAGAGTAAGGCCTCCGTTAACCCATAAGTACATGTGGAGACTTGAGGACAAGCCTTCAAGAGTTCCAGCAGCTTACTGGTGGTGATTCCTCAAAGTGGGACAAATGTGTGCCTCAAGAGGGCCATGAATGTTCATCCCTCATGTGGGTTCCTTCGAAAGCCATGCCACGGAGAGGCAGGCTTCAAAGACCCTGGATGCATGGAAGATAGGGAGAAAACGGGGGATGGGGGCTAAAGCCAAGAACCGTGCTTGCCAACAGACTTCCTTTTCTTCATCCACAAGAAGGGGAAGGTCGAAATACAGAAGGGGGATCTACCCTAGGGCAAAGAGAAATACATTTAGGGGGCAAGAGGAGGAGATACATCAATGGGAGAGGGGGAACAGAGCACAAGCTCCCCCCCCCTCAGACTCACCTCTCACTCTCACTCTCCTCTCTTTTTTCACATCTCCGACACGGGGACGAAGCTTTCCTTCTCCTACGGTGGCCTGCCTTTCTGTTGACGAACGGGCCAGCCTCTCTCCTTCCCTCTCTCTCTTTTTTGTTTGTTGAACAGGCAGAGCGTATATATAATCAGCTGCCCATTCTTTGTTCGAACGGAAGAAACTCCCGCCACTTACTCTTGTTTTCCAGATGAATGGGATTGACATGCCGCGGTGTCGTCCGTTGATTTGCACAATACGCTGGCATTCGTCCGAGGACGGGACGTTCGCTGGTTTGCCAGGAGGTCTTATGCTGCTTCTCCACCATGGATCCATGCCTTCACCGTTGATGCCACTGCGCTATCGAACAGAAGTAGAGACACGGTTTGATAGCATTGAATGCTATGCCCTTTCGAGTCTATGTCTTAAGCCGACAGGAGAACAGAGTATCGGAGTATGGATGGGATGGCATTTGAGTTAAACAGGCGCGGTGTTGTGTGCGCCGGATTAACAACATACAAAGGGGCACGCCGGTTTGTAGCCAAGAAAGGGGGGCGCGCCGGATTAAGGCCCTTTGGGAGGGCGCGCCGGTTTAAGGCTTGATGGAGGGGCGCGCCGGTTTAAGGCCCAAGCAAGGGGGCACCAGTTTAAGTGCAGGCCGCGCCGGTTTAGACTTTGTCTCAGCTTCGTGGCTATTTGGGAGGACGCTTTTCCTCCCGTGTTGCTTTAGTTGTATTGCACCGCCTCTGAGGTCTTTGATTTGATGCCTCCAAACCCCGATTCAGACTTTGAGTAATTTTCGGCCCATGCCGAACATGTGTTCGAATTCTCGAGTTTCTTTTGATTCAGCCTTTGGTACCGCCAACTGGGGAGCTGGGGCTGTCCCTTCTGTCCGAGGGGCTTCCTTGTTAGGTGACGAAGCACCGGGGATATATTCATCCTGCTTGGAGGAGGTATGGAGTTTATTCGGCTTTCCTGTCTTCGACTTGGTCTCGAGATGTCGAGACACCCGTGCCGCAGGAACATTCTTTTTCTTCTCTCTTTTTTTGACATCCACAGTCGTCACAGTTGGTATCAGAGCTAGTTGTGTGAAAGTACATGGGAATTCGAGATATTGCAGTATTCAGAGTCTTTAAGGTCTAGTACGGTCGACAGGTGGCATCGGTTTTGTGATTATTTATCGCTTTATTTTTGCGTGTGGTCTTGTGCGTGCTTTGTTGGCACTGTGCGAGATGGATTTGCTCTTGTCGGATTGTGACAGAGTGCTCTTTTTGTCATGGTGGTTGTCTCAATTATGCTGCGCTTGGCAGAGTTTGCCGGTAGGCGTGAATCTGCGGTGCGGTGTTCGAGATTTTTTCTGTGATTTTGTTCAGGTGGCTGGTGACTTTATCGTTGGTGTGATGGCCGTGCACATTCCTATGTTGCTTTGGTCATCCTAGTTTGAGATTTATTCAGCCCCTAAGGTGTTAAGCTTGTGTTAAGGTGGTCGATTAGATGCCTTGTTTGAGAGAATGCTCGGGTGAACCTAGGATTTTCCTTCCTGTTGAGCTTCTGTTAGTCGAGCATGATTCTTCTCATCTTGTCTTGTGGTGTCTTTTCGAGGTAAGCTTTGCTAGTGTTGTCTTTGCGAAGCCTTTGTCCTGTGTCGGCTTGAGTGTGGACACTGTTAGTTCTGAACCTGATCTGCTCTTTGTTCGACGGTTGCTTGGCTTTGGACCCAGTGTGTGTGTTAGGGGCCGTTGTGCACCGTGTTTGTCATGCCGTGTTTGGCGGTTGTTGTGCTGTGAGGGTTTAGTAATCATTTCAGGACGTGAGGATAAGCTGAGACTTGTATCCTTTGTGCTTTGTGCTGAAGTTGGTGCTCTTCCTGGTTTGCATTATGGCGACTTGTGATCGGCTGTTAGCAGGATCGGTACTCGAGGCGTGGTATATTACAGTTTGTGAATTGCGATGGCATAGAGTGTGTGCTGTGATGCGGATGCTGAGTTGTCCTTGAAGCCTGTGTACGTTTTGTTGAGTGTGCTGCAGAAGCGTGTGGGCTGACAACCCATGGTTCAGGATCGTGAAGTTGGAAGATTCTGGCCAGCTGAGAAGTTTGTTTTCCTCGGTGTGACTTTGTCTTGGCGATGTGTGCCTTGATGTTGTGAATTGCTTTTCCATTATTCAGAGATTTTCTGACTATTGGCACTGGCATGTGTGAGGATTGGGGGAATGCGTCGGTGATTATGCTGGTCGAGTACTTTTTCTTCCTCTTTATTTTTCTTGGATGTTGTGCTCTCGGGACGTGATCGTGGTCCTAGAGATGCGTTCTCTGATATTATTTTTGTTGTTGTGGGTCCTTATTGGTGAGCTACTTGCTGTATGGCTTATATATTTTAGCCGTGTGTTCAGCTGTAATTATACCTTGATGTGACCCAACTTGCAGTCGTGTCCCGTAGTTCTGTGTTGAGAACGGAGCCGAGATTCTGCATGTGTTGTTGTACTTGTTGTTATTGGTTGGTGGTTGTGTTCAGCTTGGGAGGAGTCTCCTTTGAGTCTGATTTGGCATTGTGTGGACCGAGGTCTTGTCGGTCGATTTTGATGTACTTTCTGTCATGATAGAGTTGGCATGTGACTCGAATCAGATGTAATGTCTAAGTGAGGACTGACTTGATTATGCTCGTGGTCCGGTGCTATCGTTGGCGTTCTGCGTGCCAGTTTTGTTGTTCTAGGCACGGAAGCTGATGTTTTGGAGCCGTTAGCAGAGAGGACTATGTTTTCTTGTTTAAGCTGATGCTTGTTGAGTCTGTCGTGTGGTTTATCAGTAGCTATTGCATTGCATGGGTCGTGTCTCCTTTCTCTATGAGGCGTAAGCGATAATGCCATGGTGTTTCGGAGGTGTCGGACTTGTGTTCACTTGTGTGCCATGCTCGTTCTAGGGATCGGTGTGTCTTGAGATCTGGAGCGTGTGCCTGTAATTGTGGTCTAGCAGTGTCCCTCTGAACTGTGTTTTTCGAGAATCATGTTATCGTGCTTTGTGTTTTGAGGTTTGGCTTATGCTTGGAGCGCGTGGCCAGTGTTTGGGTTTATTCTACCTTGCTTTTTCTTGTTAGCTCCTTTAATTTCGGGGATGAAATTTTCTAAGGAGGGGAGGTTGTAATGCCTTGGGTCTTTCGGATCTTTATCAGAGAGCTTTCGGATCGCTTTTGTGGGTCCTGAGTTGGGTTTTATGATCCACGCGGGTTGTTCTCTCGTACAAGTTACAGAACTCAGTGGTGAGTTTACTATTGAGTTCATCGACTCGAGGACGTTACAGTTGCGTTGTGCTCCTTCCAAAGATCGCGTAGATTATTTTTTCGTATTTTTCTGAATTAGTGCATTTTCGGGCTAAAAATCGAATTTCATGAAAATTAGAAAATTCTTATTTTCCTTTTCCTTTAACCCTCTCTCTCTCCTTCCTCTCTCCTCACCGCCGTTCACTCTCTCCCTCTCATTCTCTCTGCTCTCTTCTCCTCTCTCCGAGGGGCGCGCGACCGTGGCGAGGTGGGTGAGGCAGGAACGTCGTGGAGTTGTCATGGAGCGTGCTGGTGTGAAGGATGGAGCGTGGCATTGGCGCGATCCCTCGGTGGATTCAAAGCCGGCGTGTTCGGGTTCATGTGATGGTTTTCGACGTGTTTTAGTCGTTTCGACGAGAACTTCAGTGGAGGTATGTAGATGTATACCCTACTTCTCTTCTGCGTTCCCTCGCGATTTGGAGCCGAACGGTGTGAGTATGAGCGGGTTTTACGGCGTTTGGTTGAAATCATGCTTCGGGAGGTGTGAGACGAGTTCACCTTTCCCGGTGACGGTTTCTAGCCTAATTAGTGTTAATTGAACCATTGGCATGTCAGCATTTCATTCCTGCTAGTTTCGTTGTAATTGGTTGTCATTTGGGACCGGTATGAGCCCAGGAACCCACGTGACTCTTTTTGGGTCGATTCGTTAGAATCGCACGTTTCTTATCTTTTAGGCACCAAATTGATCCCTTCCAACTTGTGGAAGGTGTATATCATGTTTAGGAATGTTTCCCCTTAGTTTTAGGGCAAACAGGGCGTGGAATGACCGGGTTTTGGCCATTCTTACAGTTTTCTCACCGTAGCGCCTTGGCGGTCTTTTCAGAGACCATTTTCATGCCTTAAGCGGTCCAGTGACGATCGTTTGGCTCTTTGTCGGTTCTAAGTCAGTTCAAGTTTTAAGCGGCCTTTCGATAGACCGTTTCTTTTGGCTTGCAGTCAATTGGACGACCGCTAAGCTCAGTAAAGCGGCCCAGGTAGGACCGTTACTTATTGATTAACGGCGCACTGGTGACCGTTATTTTCTTGATGATTTGGCTATGTCGGTTCGTTGCCTAAACGGCCTTGCGACTGACTGCCATTTAGGTTTTAGCGGTCTTAGGTCGACCGTTTTTAATTATTTGATTTTGGTCAACGGTTTTAAGTCGGTTCGGGCGGGCGGTCTAGCTCCGACCGTATGGTGTCCTTGGCGGCCCTTTGGGTGACCGCCAAGCTCTGTGAAACGGTTCTAGGTAGACCGTTTAGTGGTTTGACTGGTTAAGTTGGTTCGGGGGTTGACAGGGTCAAGCGGCCAGGTATATGACCGCTACAGTCACCTTTGCGGCCCTAGAGGAGACCGCCTTGTGCAAGTAGCAGACTCAACTAAATCGCATACCCCTCTGCTTTGGTAGATTTATTCGTTGAGTCTTCTGAGTGTAGCGGCCATGTCCATGACCGCCACACTCAGTGAGACTGCCGTATTATAGACCATTTTTGGCATGATGCAGCCATGGTTTTGACCGCAAGTGTCTGTGTTCTCTGTGTGAGGGTAGCGGCCCTTTGTCTGACCGCTTGGTTTGCCTAGCGGTCAGGTAAATGACCGTTTCTTTTCCAGAGTGCTGATTAGTGTTGCTTTTCCGATAATTTGGCATCCAAATTATCTTGGCTTAACCTTGTGATTTGCCCGTCGTCCCGTGGATGTCTTGGATATCCTATGAGGGATGTGACCATGTTGTAAGGTGGCCAGGAGTGCCATTATATCGAGTAGTGTTCCGTACTACTTCATAGTTATTAATGGTTTCTAGTCAACTCGGTGTGATCCAATGGTTGACATGTGACCTCGTGAATGTCTCGGTGATCTTGTATAGATTGAGACATGGTTTTGGATGCCTTGATATACTATCTTACCTCGATATATGTGTCCATGTGCTTTGAGGGTCTTAGTGATTCCTCATGTCTCCGTAATTCATGTTAAGCGGATGCGTGGATCCGACTGTCTTGTGCCGTTTCCTTTATCGGTGTTTTACAGCGACTTTGGCTTAGGGATTAGGCTGATTGGCGGCTTGTTGCCACTTTTGTGCGATGATCTTGACCCAAGTCATGATACTCAAGGATCGTTGTGTCGGCAGGTCTAGTTGTCTTTCCAGAGTCCGGTGGCAGTTTGGTGTTCAGCCTGGTGTCTTGTGCTTAGTGTTTCGTAGTACGTGTGACAGTGCATCTTAGCTTATCTGTACATCAACAATGATGTTTCAGAGTCTCTGTGTCTAGTGAGCCTCCACTAGTCGTAGCCTGACGTCACTTTCCTATGTGTCGGCCCACCTGGGAGTGGTGGCAGGGTGAGTTCCCGATATACGATTTTTAGGCTAGTTTCCATTGGCCCCCTTACTTTGCGGTAGCGTCCTACTAGGGGGAAAAACAAGCTAGAGGCTTGGCTCAAGGCAATGAGCTTGTGTGTGCACACATGGTCAGGGGCGTTTGGACGAGTGCCGATAGGCGTGACCCCCGCTAGTCACACGTTACTGTTGTTCCTTGCACTTGGTTCTGAGAGTATCTCAGTTACCGTCGTTTGAGGCGTGCGGGAGATACTTGTGGCGCAGTGTAAGACGTCAGTAGATGCATCTGGCTATTTTTATAGTGAGGAGGTACTTCTGTCACATGACGCATGACTCATTGTGCTTCATGACTTTTTTGGGTAGTCTATTCTTGGCTTCACCAAAGTCAGTGTAGCGTGCACGATGATCTAGTTGTGTATGCGTTAGTGTTTCTTGACTGTGTAGATCTTTTCTAGGGCTTTTGCCTTTTCTTGTAGGCTTGCACTTTGGAGCTAGTGCTTTATCGACGGATCGGTAATGCCTAACTTTGTGAGATCGGGATTCACCTTTCTGTTGCAGTTTAGAGTAGCTTAGAGAGCCGAGGTTCGTTCGGCAGTCATATTTCTATTCGGTATGGCTTTACTCTTTCCTTTAGCTGTCCTTACTCCTGTTTTTATAGCTTTACTATTGTAGTTTAGCACTGTTGTTACTTTTGCTACTGCTTTACTGTTCAGCGTTGTTGTCTTGCGTGTTACTATGTTGTTTCCAATGGGGATCTGCGGGACCCCTACTGAGCTAGTGACACGAGGCTCACCCCTGCTTCTAAGGTGTGGTCGTTCTTCTTCCTCGTGGTTCATGGCGCGGTGTGTCAGTTCGTCGTTGCAAGCGTTGCCTGCGTCGGGCTTCCCCCGACTTAATAGTACATTTTTGTTGACACCCGTTTTATGACCAAGTAGTTGGGTCATCTCCTTATTCATTTTTATGATGTCCCGAGTTATTCACCGCTTATTGGGTTTTTTTAGTCATCTTTTTGGGCTTGATTTATGGGTCATTCTCCCTGGTTGGGCCTAGCTCCTTGATTTCTCGAAGTTACATCTTATTGGTCTTGGATATGGGCTTATAAGGATTTTATTGTGGATTAACTTGAATATTTTTCGCTCTTTATCTCCTTTGCCACGTCTACTAGCCTAGCGGTCTATCGTACGACAGTTAGGTAGACGTTGGCGGTCTTTTCGTTGACCGCTAGGAGGCAGAGAGTCATGTTGAGTCTCTTTGATCATATCTTCTTGTGAACGACTGGGCCTAGCGGTAAATCGTTTGACCATTTTCATGTCCCTTACGGTCTTTCGCAAGACCGTTTAGTGGAGACAGAGAGTCCTGCTCCACTGTTCTTCCTATGCTTCGTCGTGGATGAACTAGAGTCCATGATTCCTTGATTTCTCTCTAGATAGAGGCTCTCATAACCTTCTGTTTATTTCTATGGACTCTTGAGAGTATTATCTTCAAGAATTATCCAGGTTCAGGCCTATTTTTGAGTCATTATCCCTCCAACTCGAACCTTGGGTTTGAGGGCCTATAAATAGGACCCTTGACTTCATGGCTTGAAGAGGAGATTTCTGGAGCTTGCCACGAAGTGCTGCTACGTTCTGGAGTGAGTACCAACCAGGGAGAAGCTGTTTCTACATCCATAAGGCTTCTGGTCCAGGGAGTATTGAGTTCCATTAGTTGTCTGTGTCTTTTTCTCTTAGTTTTAGTTTTTCCCCTTTCTTAAGCATATTCATAGCATTTTCCCTCTTCTTCTACCACATTCTCTGCACTCATATCACATTTCAAAACATCCTCCTATCTTTTCCACGCCCCATAGGGGTTAAAAAACCACCAACTCCCAGGTATTCACCCTTCCTTTTATGCGTTTTAGCCTAATTGCATTATAGATTCTACATTATTCCCAAGGGCTTATTGGGTCATTTTTCATTGTGTCTACACTCTCTTGCAGGTTTACAGGACTTATTGCACGAGGCCCATCTCTTCTGGCCGGCTAGGAGGGGTGGAGATTCAAGTTCCACTTCATTGTTCTGGGTGCTCTGGCGGTCATTCATCAGACCGTTTGTGGATTCCTGGCAGTCTGTCGTAAGACCATTTGCTGTCTCTTGCCAGTCATCTGCTAGACCATGTGCATCTACTGCGCCTGGGTTTTCTCTCTCCCATGGCGGGTGGTCTTACTCAGCTCATTCCAAGGTATTTATTGCATTTTTACTATTTTATTTCCCTTGGTGGCGATCACATCATTCTTAATTTGGGCACTGTTCAGTTTCTTGCTTGATTGTCTTCTTTTACTTTAGTTGTTCCACACCCTTGGTGTGTGTTTCAATTCAATTTTTTTGCTCCACGCCCATGGCGTGTGTTTCTATTTCTCCTTTTTCATTCTTGCCATATTTGAGTTGGCGTGCCCATATGCTCTGATTTTGTGTTGATTGCTTGAGTTAGTGAATCACTTGTTCACATCACATTACTACACTCATACACTTATATCATCACACTATCACACTCTCACACAAAGAAAGAAGGTGAACATAAACATCAACAACCCTCATTTTTTGGCGATCACGGTGGGACTTCTAGTGCCAATCGTGCTCAGTTTATGTTTGACCTACTGTTCTTAGTTGTCCTTGTGTTTTCCTCGATTTTCCTGTTTATTTTCTATTGTGTTCTGCTCTCTGGCTCTCTGGCTCTTTGGCGCTCTCCTCCATGACTGTTTTTGGCTTTCTGGCGGTCTAGCGATAGACCGTCTGATATTCTTAGCGATCGCGCATACGACCGTTTGCTCCAGTCATAGGTACGCATCCCGAGGTTGCTATTATTTTCACAATTTTTGATTATGTTCTTTGTTAGGGTGCAAGGCCCGGATACAGAGGGGGGGTGAATGTATCCCTCTAGAGATAATGATGGGGACATCACCTCCCATGCCCACGTTCACAGCTCGTCTCCTCACCCCGGTTGCATCCGGCATGGTTTAGTCATTTAATTTTGAGTCCTATGTAATTTTATTTGAGTCATTTGATGTATTTTCCCTTTTATTTGAGTCATGTTCCTAGGTCTTGCATTTATTTTCCTAAGTTTGAGTGTCATTAGATTGTGTAATGTGCTATTGGGCCCAATTCTTCGGGCTTGGCCCATGAGCCCCCCCTACCCCTTCGGTTATTTGTTATTGAGTCTTTTGTAAGGGACTTATTGTAAAATATGGGTTTCCTATATATAGGGCCCCATTTCCTTCATTTGGAGGTAATGAATGAATCAATGAAAAATGCCATTTGAGTATCCAAAACTTAGTTTAGTGGAGTGATTCCAACATTTTTTGGGTGAGAAACCCTAGGGGAGAGATTCCCCACCCTTCCCTCTCCTAATCCCTCTTTTTCACTCCACTTTCTCTCTCCTCATCACCCAATTTCGAATTTTCTTCTCTCTCCTCCCTTCCCAACCACCTCAACCCCCACCTACCATCATTAAAGCCCTCCACTTCCCCATGGCCTCCATTACTCCACCCCCTAGTCCCAAGGAGATCCCTCACCATTCCCACACCACTTTCCCCATTCCAACACAATCAACCCCTTCCCCACACAACCCCACAACTTCCAATGCCATTTCAAATTTGAAATCCACCCTTCCCTCCACTCACTTGTGCCCCCCCCCCTCACCTTCTCCTCTCACCCACCTTCCCAAATTCGTAGCTCCTCCTCTCACCACCTGTTAGACCCCCTTCCAGACCCCATTCTTCCCTTCCCCCACCTTAGAACACCCCCTCCTAGACCCCCTCACAGCCCGCGCTTTCCCCACACTCATCCACCCCCATTTCCCCTCCTATATACCCCATTCCCCCCCATCGTCATCAACCTACAGCCCTCAACTGAAGATCTACAGTAGACCTATAACTTCAGCGGCCACCACGACCTCCTCCGGATGCGTCTGAAGACCCAAGAGCCATCGTCGGAAGCGTCTGCCAGTTTCCTTCGCAACCAAAGTGGTTTCGTCTTCTTCCGATCTCCGAGTCGTCCAGGAGGTCCATTCTCCCACAGCTGCGCGGTTCTGCCTCGGCTGAGGACCTGAGCCGGCTTAGAAGCTCTGCCACGATGAGCCCCGAAGGAATCAGTCCTCAAGTCCTTCTTCAAAGTTCTTCATCGGCCTGTCCACTTTCAGAATCAAGAAGCGGAAGACCATTCAGCATCCGGGAACAGAAGTTACCAATTTTCTTCCACGGTCGCGTGGCTCTGCCTTCCCCAGTCTGCACCGACACCTCCTCACTCTTCTGGATCCACAGATCATCTCTGTTCTCTTCTGGCATCCCCGTTTCTTTTTCTGCAAAGAGGACTCACCCACGGTTCTAACGGCGCTGACGGCATCAAATTTGGAGTTCGGGAGCGGCCAGGACAGCCTCTGCATCCTACTGTTGGTGACCTGCCCCTGCTAGTCCGAGAAATAGAGGCCCTGTTCAAGCTTCTGCCACGACCTGCAGAGACTCCATAAGAAATTACAAAAATTCTGAGGCATTCTCCTTCCTGTTACAAAGATTGCGCCGCTGGTTTCGCCATCAGAAAAATTCCTGAGCAAGATCTACAATAGCAACACCGACCCTCTATCCTGGTTCACAGATAGCAGGCAGATTCGGCGTCCACCCTTGTTCCTCGTTCTTTGCTTTGGTTTCCCCACCCCGCTTGGCCGGCTGAAGGCCCCTCCCTGCGTGGAGGTAGTATTGATGTAATATCATTAACCCCCACCCCAAGTTCCCCTCCTGCGAGAGGTGTAGTGGTGTACTTTGTTTGGGCATGTCAAGCGACACCGCCGCGGCGTGTGGGGATCCACTCGCCTCCCCGCTCGCCCTCGTCTCCGACCGGGACCGGTTTCTTCAAACCGGTCGAGTAAGTGCTCAAACCTTCACTCCACTTAGTGCTTGTCTTTCAATATTAGTTCTTAATTCCGCTGGTTATGCGAGTGAGAGCCCGATCCTCAAGCCCCGTTGTCTTGAGTGATCACCGTGGGAAGAGTGCAACCGTTGCCGTTGGCACTTTGTCGGCCCCCTTGATTTGGGTACCCATACCCATTGGGAATCATTCTTGAGTCAACCCGGGCTTGGGTGAGTGACGATAGAGCGGTGGCCCAACTTGGCCCGTTTTGAATGCGATTATGCTTGCTTGCATTAGGTCCAAGGTTGTGTCACATCAAGTGGTATCAGAGCAAGTCTTTGACTTGTCTCTACAAGTCAAGTCCTAGGGCATGCTTGCATTCTTGTCCGAACCGTGCATTGTCAACCCATCATTGTTAACATTGAGTCTTGGGTCACATGGCTCCTCTCCCAATCATATCCCATGCATTCTTACCTAATGGAAAGCCCGTAGAAATTGATTTCATTGACCTAGAATCTGAAAATTGGGTGTCCCCCGATATCGTTACCTCTCCCAATCATATCCCATGCATGCTTACCTAATGGAAAGCCCGTAGAAATTGATTTCATTGACCTAGAATCTGAAAATTGGGTGTCCCCCGATATCGTTACCTCTCTTAGTAGGACCTGACAAATTGTGCACAATGGAGACCAAGTCTTTATTGAATTCCATAAATGGTTCGGGAAGATTAAGTATTTGGATGGGGCTTGGTGTCAAAAGGGAACATTGGCAGGTCCATGTATAATCCTATGTAAGAAATGGTTAGATGAAAGGAATGCCAACATCGACCCAACACGTCGGACTTGCCTTGTGCGTCCGTCACACCTTTTGGGAACCTTTAAATTCAACAACCTTTTATTCTCCCACCCGCGGGAATCCCACCCTTGTTCACCACCCCGGGTGCACCATACTCCGGCCATCATCACCCCACCATCAAAGAACCTTCCCACTCCATTAGCTTTGGAAGAAGTAGTCCACACCACAACCATAGGTCCCCATACCCAATTGGGCCCCATGACCAACTCTCCACCTAGGCCCATGGTAACCCTCACCACTATCTCTCCATCACCCCCAAAAGGGGACACTCCTCCCAAAACCAATCAACCCAAACCCCTTCAACCCACCCATCTTCCTCTCCCTACCCCAATCCAACTCCCACCAAAGCCTCCACTACTTCCACTCCCAAACCCCACTCTACCAATCCCAATCCAAGTTTCTCTTTACCCTCCACCCCGGGAGCACCACACACCAACCCTCATCACCCCAAAAGACCCCCTCACCTCCTTGGTAGAAGAACTCATACCTAATTCAATAGTTGAGGACACTCCAAATCCACTCCCCACCGTGGAGGGAACCCAAGTCCAAGTTGAGAAAGAAACATCACACGATGGTCCTCACCTTACATCACCCTCTCTAGTTGGGACCAAGCTCATCTTAGGAGAACCCATTGTTAGTTGGCTAAAGGAGAGCCCAATTAGAGAGATCCGGGCCAATGTTTTCCCTCCCATAGAACAAGATCTTCTCTTAGTGCCCTTCTTCTCCTATCACACCGCAATCCAAGCATCCTATCAAGTGGAGACTTTAGAGGACCTTCTCAAGGGCATAGCATGGCAATTAGAGATGACTAGCATGATGACCCCTATGGTTGAACAACCTAGGAGCCTTAGCCTCCTACACCTATGCATAGGGTCTATCACCTCGGTTTGCACCATTGGTTGCTACACTAGCGACCTCCTTCTATTCCTCCCTACACCGGATGAGCCCAACCTTCTCCTCGATTTAGAGCTTCTTATCTCGGGTAGAAAGCCAAGCCCTCCACTCATGGCCGACTCACTTGTCAAGAACATTGGCCCAACTATAATGGAGAAGAATGACTTACCACCACTTGAGGATCTTGAGGACATAGGGACCCTCCCCCTCGATAACCCTTTTTATGATCCCTTTGATCCCTTCCAATGGGGGTCAAAGAACCCATGGGACCCAGCCACCTTATCTACCACCCACCTTTCCCTATCTCAACCCACCATGTTTGACCCAATCCACCCCATCCTAGACCCGGGTTACACCTTGGGAGCCATGACCTTGGGCCACATATCCCTAGGTAATAAGGTTGTGCCCCACCCCATGACGACCACCTTCTTAGATCCATCCGATCCTTTCCAATGGGAGTTCAAAGGTTGTCCCACACCTATACACATGGAAGTCACCTTTGGGAAAAGCATGCATGTGTCTAGGCTTACCACACCCCTTGGCATGAACACTATGTTGGGTCCATTCATTCATACCACTCACATGTCAAGTAGAAAGCATGAGTGGCCCATATTCGGATGTATTGGTCCACCTTCATTTATCATGGGTCTTAAGCATGTCAAAAGCATCTACGGATGTCCAGGTCCCCCTACATCGATCACCACTTTGCATGATAGGTTCACCTACGGGTGCCCCGGCTGACCTAGGCCCACCAAAGTCTACATGACAATATTGCATGATAAGTCCACATATGGTTGCCCCGGCCCTCCAAAATCCATTAAAGTCTTCTTGGCATCAAAGCATGAGTGGTCTACTTTTGGTTGCCCAGGTCCACCCATCACCCCTAGAATGTCAATATTCACAAGATTGCATGAAAGCCTTTGCAAGCACATAAGCAAAAAGAATGAGGCTTATAAGAGGCGGGCTAACTCTCATCGGCGTCACCGAGACTTCCATGAGGGTGACTTTGTGATGGTAAGGACGGAGAGGCTCTCCCCGGGAGCCAACTCTAAACTGAGGCCACGTGGGGCTGGTCCCTTCCAGGTCTTGAGGCACATTGGTGCAAATGCCTACGAGTTAGATCTCCCTGAGGAGTATGCAATAAGTCCCACATTCAATGTGGCCGACCTAGTGTCATATAAGGGACCCACGGTGGTACCTAGTGAGGAGATTGAGCATACTTCTTCCCTTGAGAGAGCACCCACCCGTGAAGAGAGATCACTAGCCAAGAGAGCCCAGCGTGAACAAATTGAACAAATATTGGATGAACAAGTCACTACCACTCGGAGCAAGGTATACGAGCGCTATCTCGGTAGGTGGATGGATCGGTCTCGTTCGGAAGACTTGAGGGCAGTACCACTTCTACACCCTCCCAGGAGGGAAGGACAGTTACTCGACGGAGTCGAGTTCTCCGCACCCCGGGGGTATGATGGGGACATCACCTCCCATGCCCACGTTCACAGCTCGTCTCCTCGCCCCGGTTGCATCCGGCATGGTTTAGTCATTTAATTTTGAGTCCTATGTAATTTTATTTGAGTCATTTGATGTATTTTCCCTTTTATTTGAGTCATGTTCCTAGGTCTTGCATTTATTTTCCTAAGTTTGAGTGTCATTAGATTGTGTAATGTGCTATTGGGCCCAATTCTTCGGGCTTGGCCCATGAGCCCCCCCTACCCCTTCGGTTATTTGTTATTGAGTCTTTTGTAAGGGACTTATTGTAAAATGTGGGTTTCCTATATATAGGGCCCCATTTCCTTCATTTGGAGGTAATGAATGAATCAATGAAAAATACCATTTGAGTATCCAAAACTTAGTTTAGTGGAGTGATTCCAACATTTTCTGGGTGAGAAACCCTAAGGGAGAGATTCCCCACCCTTCCCTCTCCTAATCCCTCTTTTTCACTCCACTTTCTCTCTCCTCATCACCCAATTTCGAATTTTCTTCTCTCTCCTCCCTTCCCAACCACCTCAACCCCCACCTACCATCATTAAAGCCCTCCACTTCCCCATGGCCTCCATTACTCCCCCCCCTAGTCCCAAGGAGATCCCTCACCATTCCCACACCACTTTCCCCATTCCAACACAATCAACCCCTTCCCCACACAACCCCACAACTTCCAATGTCATTTCAAATTTGAAATCCACCCTTCCCTCCACTCACTTGTGCCCCCCCTCACCTTCTCCTCTCACCCACCTTCTCAAATTCGTAGCTCCTCTTCCCACCACCTGTTAGACCCCCTTCCAGACCCCATTCTTCCCTTCCCCCACCTTAGAACACCCCCTCCTAGACCCCCTCACAGCCCGGGCTTTCCCCACACTCATCCACCCCCATTTCCCCTCCTATATACCCCATTCCCCCCCATCATCATCAACCTACAGCTCTCAACTGAAGATCTACAGCAGACCAGTAACTTACAGCGGCCACCACGACCTCCTCCGGATGCGTCTGAAGACCCAAGAGCCATCGTCGGAAGCGTCTGCCAGTCTCCTTCGCAACCGAAGTGGTTTCGTCTTCTTCCGATCCCTGAGTCGTCCAGGAGGTTCATTCTCCCACAGCTGTGCGGTTCTGCCTCGGCTGAGGACCTGAGCCGGGTTAGAAGCTCCGCCATGACCAGCCCTGAAGGAATCAGTCCTCAAGTCCTTCTTCAAAGTTCTTCATCGGCCTGTCCACTTTCAGAATCAAGAAGCGGAATCCCATTCAGCATCTGGGAACAGAAGTTACCAATTTTCTTCCACAGTCGTGCGGCTCTGCCTTCCCCAGTCTGCATCGACACCTCCTCACTCTTCTGGCTCCACAAATCGTCTCTATTCTCTTCTGGTATCCCTGTTTCTTTTTTTGCAAAGAGGACTCACCCACGGTTCTAACGACGCTGACGACATCAAATTTGGAGTTCGGGAGCGGCCAGGACAGCCTCTGCATCCTACTGTTGGTGACCTTCCCCTGCTAGTCCAAGAAATAGAGGCCCTGTTCAAGCTTCTGCCCCGACCTGCAGCGACATCAGAAGAAATTACAAAAATTCTGAGGCATTCCCCTTCCTATTACGAAGATTTTGCCGCTGGTGTCGCCATCAGAAAAATTCCTGAGCAAGATCTACAACAGCAACACCGACCCTCTATCCTGGTTCACAGACAGCAGACAGATTCGGCGTCCACCCTTGTTCCTCGTTCTTTGCTTTGGTTTCCCCATCCCGCTTGGCCGGCTGAAGGCCCCTCCCTGTGTGGAGGTAGTATTGATGTAATATCATTAACCCCCACCCCAAGTTCCCCTCCTGCGAGAGGTGTAGTGGTGTACTTTGTTTGGGCAGGTCAAGCGACACCGCCGCGGCGTGTGGGGATCCACTCGCCTCCCCGCTCGCCCTCGTCTCCGACCGGGACCGGTTTCTTCAAACCGGTCGAGTAAGTGCTCAAACCTTCACTCCACTTAGTGCTTGTCTTTCAATATTAGTTCTTAATTCTGCTGGTTATGCGAGTGAGAGCCCGATCCTCAAGCCCCGTTGTCTTGAGTGATCACCGTGGGAAGAGTGCAACCGTTGCCGTTGGCACTTTGTCGGCCCCCTTGATTTGGGTACCCATACCCATTGGGAATCATTCTTGGCCTTGCTGGCCCTCTACCAGCAAGGGCCCAACCCCACATCCTCCCCTTGGCATTGCCAAGTCAACCCGGGCTTGGGTGAGTGACGATAGAGCGGTGGCTCAACTTGGCCCGTTTTGAATGCGATTGTGCTTGCTTGCATTAGGTCCAAGGTTGTGTCACATCAGATAATGCCCAAATTAAAACTCTAAAGCTCAGATAAGCGGAATAAGACTAATGAGCTCTCCAAGATGAGATGATAAGACAACACACGATCAAACAGTTGGACTGCAACAATGCAGTCACCTAATTACACCAGAAATGCAGGCAGAGCTAAACACACCAAACACACTTAGCAGAATATAAACCTCGAAATTTACTCCCAAGATAACACAACTAATCAAGCATGCACAACCTATGAATAGGAGGTAGAAGGCAAGGAACAACTGCACAAAGCAAAACCACTGCACAGAAGATTTTTAGGTGGTTCGGTCCTCCAGCCCTACATCCACCCCTCACTCCCAACCGGAGTGAGGCTTCACTAGCCAACGCTAGAAACAAGCAGACTCAGTCTGCGAACACTTGCTACCACACAGCTTGACCAGGGGAACAGCCTCCCCTCTTCCTCCCAACCGGAAAGACACCCCAAGTGACTCCCAGCCACTTGGAAACCAGAGACCGAAGTCTCTCTTCCTCCAGACCAGGAGGGAACCCACCAGTGACTCCTAGTCACCAGCAAACCAGAGGTCAAAGACCACTCTTCCTCCAGACCAGGAGGGACCCCTGGACTTGCAACCCACAAGCCCAGAACCGGAGATCAGATCTCCCTTCTCCTGAGTCCACAGGAGGAACCCAATCCCCAATAGGTCAATCGGTAGAACAAAGCTAACCAGAGAAACAAAATGAAAAATAAGAAAACATAAAAGGAACAGCCACAAAGGCTAGAAATGAAACACAATAGTCATTCTGGATTTGATCCACGAACAGACTGAACAGGTCTTCAATAGAACTCTCTCCTCTCTTCTTTTCTTCCTCTTCTTTCTTCTTATCAGCTCACACAATCTCTCTCTTTCTTCTGCTGCTCTCACTCTCTATTTTCTTCTCTTTCGCAGGCTCTCCCTATCTCTTCTCTTCTCTTCTTCTCCTGCTCTTTTGACCGTTGCTCTCTTTCTTCTGCTTCTCTGCTTTCTTCACTGGCTTCTATTCTCTCTGTATATACTTGGCCACTTCGATCACTCTTCATCCGAAGACGAAGCCTTCTATTTATATCAGCATCAGCACTGGGCGCGTGTGGTCTCCACAGCTCCCGCCCAAACCTTGGACCACGTGGCAGCTCTCCAGCAAGCTTCAGCACACGTGTCACGATCCTGGGCCTTTATCCATTCTTGGATCACGTGCCCTCATTAATCTGAATCCTCTGCAGGCAGAGACAAAGGAAATGTGATTAGTTAGTTCAGTCATACAACCACGAATGTATATACTTTAGAAGCAGTAAGTGAGTAAGTGTGTACACTGAGAGAGTGTATAGACTTGTAAGACTTTATGCGATCTCAGTGTATATACTTGCTGAAGAATGCATTATCATAACCGGAGGGAGTGTTTAGACTTCTGTGAAATGCATGAAGGAATCGAGTGTATAGACTTGGATATCTTCATGCGAGCTCAGTGTATAGACTTGCAGTTAAATGCATTAGTTAACTAAGTGTGTAGAGTGTATACACTTGAAAGCCTTCAAGCGTCCTCGGTGTACAGACTTGTAACAAGCCTATCGGATGTATAGACTTCGATGAGAGCAATGCATGAGCACCCAATGTACAGACATCCTGTCCCTGCAGCTGACGACTCCAGTGTATAGACTTGCTGAGGGAGAGACTGTACAGACTTGAAGCAAAGTAGGGCAATCGAGTGTATAGACTTCACGATGTGCAGACTTGCCAAAGGAACGGTTGTACAGACTTTAACTCAACAGCGATGAATAGACTCTGAATCAAGGCATGCTGTATAGACTTTGAGAAAGAGTCCAATGTGCAGACTTGCCACCGACCAATGTGTAGACTTGATGGTTGAGAGAGGATGGCCAGGACAAGGCACAAACGGATGTATAGACTTTGGACTTGAACGCCCAAGCAGGCTGTACAGACTTTAAGAGTAAGCCAGTGTATAGACTTCAAAAGCTTGAAGGCCCAATGTACAGACTCTGAAAAGTCTGAACCAATGTACAGACTTGATTAAGACAAGGCAGTTGAGTGTATGGACTTTGGCAAGCAAACGGCTGTACAGACTTTGACACAACAGTGATGTACAGACTTCCAATGAAAGCTACCGCTGTACAGACTTACTCAATCAAACCGATGTACAGACTTTGAAGCAAACGCCAGGTAAATGATGTGTAGGCTTGGCCAGAAAACGTAAGGAAAGGTATGAGTGTATAAACTTGGCCAAACGTAGGGAAAGGTGAGGAGTGTATAGACTATGCTTCACTTCGAGCAGCCATAGTGATGTATAGACTTAGCCTTTGAGATGTGGCTGTACAGACTTGGAGAGTTGAAGCCAATGTACAGACTTGATGATATCAAACCGATGTACAGACTTGCAGATACGAAGCTAATGTACAGACTTTAAAGGCTGTGAACAACAAGGCATGCTGTACAAACTTACTCAATCAAACTGATGTATAGACTTTGAATGATTTGAACGGGAGAATGTATAGACTTTAAGAACCGAAGCTCACGTTGTACAGACTTTGTTACCCAAACGATCAATGTATGGGCTTGAACTTCTGGAAACGAATGAATAGACTTTGCCACAGTCTAATGTATAGACTTCCGGTGTGAATGAAATGCTGTACATACTTGCTCAAACAGTCCGATGTATGGACTTGGAATTCCAACAGAAGGATGTATGGACTTTGATAAGAGAATGGATGTACAGACTTCAGGTGAAGACTAATGTATAGACTTCTAATATGAAGACCAATGTACAGACTTCGAATAAGAAGACCGATGTATGGAATTCGAATATGAAGACCAATGTATGGACTTCGATTAAGTGTAATGGCTGTACAAACTTGGAATGTTTGAGCCAATGTGTAGACTTCTGCAGGGCTGCCAGTGTATGGACTTGTACAGTGCAGCGAGTGTACAGACTTTGAGGCCGAAGACAATGTGTAGACTTGAGAAGCTCGAGGCCACTGTATAGACATGGGGTTCAGCTGAGAATGAATGGTCTTTGACGGAGTGAGACAATGTTCAGACTTTGAAGTTACATTGTGGATGTATAGACTTGAATGAGCATGGAGTGTATAGACTTGAAAGTATGAAGGCGATGTATAGACTTCAGTTGAAGTCAACTGAAGAGTGTATATACTTTATGAATGCATATGCCAAGACCAATGTACAAACTTGATCAAATGTCTAGACTTTGCATGAACAGTCGATGTGTAGACTTCACATGTAGAGATTCTGAACGTGTGTGCTGGCAGTGTACAGACATTGATAGTCTAGGGGGGTCGACCCATCTAAGAAGGGGGGTCGACCCACTTCAGTCCTGACAATGCTGACAGAGTTTACACTTGAACAAATAATGCATGTGAAAGATTTATGCAGCAGATAACATGACTGAACATATAATGCAATGCTTCATGATCTGATGAACTGACTGAACAACAAATTAACTGAACATATGAGAGACTGCATTATGATTAGAAAATGACTGAATAACAGCATGGTGACTCACACAGCAAGATTACTTCACAGTGATTAACTCACATCAAAACCAATCATCAAAAGATTAACTCACATCAAATCCAATCATCAAAAGATTAACTCACATCAAAGCCAATCATCAAAACCACAAGGACACAACAATCTCTCCCTTTTTGATGGTGGCAACACTACACTGTCTATGAGTAATTCTGATGACACAACTATTCTCTCCCTTTGACTTCATCAAAAAGAAAATAGTTTGAGAAGTTAAAGCAAACCAGCATGCAATGATTGGCAAAAAATCTCCCCCTTTGGCAAAAAATCTCCCCCTTTGATATAATCAATATGAATGCTGATGTAGAAGGAAATACCAAAATGCAAGAGCTCCCCCTAAAAATACGAATGCAAGAACACAATTGTCCCCCTTTAAGAGTTTCAAGTAGCAGATTTTCAAAGAAGCTCCAATCACAAGAAATTCAGTCTGATTTTCAAAGAGATATCAATCTCATAATTTCAAAACATAAGTTTTCAAAGTCTTCCATTATAAGGGCTTATGAATGAGCTTAATTGAACAGTATGGTTTAAACATGATGTATGCAGAGTTTATCAATAAAATTCTGTATTGATATCTAAAACCATGGTTTAATAAAAATGAACCAAGCCCTCATATATATCTTGATTAATCTCCCTTTCTCTTACACAATCAAATCTATTGACTTCTTTCAGAATTACATGCACAAGTATTGAGATCAAGCAATTATGAAGTCATATGATTTTGTCTAGGGTTGTAGCAATTTGATTTTAGCATCAATATTCAGATATTGAGATATGTTCAACAATTTTTCATGCTACAAATTTTACGAGCACTCTAGTTCAGTGCACACATTGTAACTAGAGGATATACCTTGATTAGAGGCCAATATCCCTAAGCACTTAGTGTGATTAACTGTCATGCTTTATGTGAACAAAGATAGCATTTACACATCATGACACACTATAAATCATTTCTTGATGAGTGAGTTATATTTCTCAGTGTGCATGCCATTGCTCTGCCTGATTTTTAATTATTCTTAATCAGAGTTAACTATGGTACCTCATGACACAGTCCTTTGGACATGTGTTTCTCAGTGACCAAGGTCATTGCTCTGACATATATTACCCTTTAGACGTTTCAGAAAAATTCATTTGCTTCAAATCAATAATAGTTTCATGTACTTAACCAATTAAAGTCATGTATTCAAAAGTGCAGATTTCAGAGTTTTTCACAAGACACAGCATGAAACAGATGGTTAAGGTTTATTAAACATGCTTCAGATATTTTTAAGAGATTTTAAAGTCAAACTCCATGAACATTAAACTTAAACCACATGAGTTATTTCAGACATTCATAAAAATGTATAATAGAAGATTTCTAGTTCAAGAGTTTTCATATTTATGATCGAGATAGCCCATTGAAATCTTCATGAAAGACTGATAGAATTCTGAAATCAAATGATACCAATTGATAAGAGAGATTTTGAAGCCCAGTATTTTTAAAATGTGATCAATGTTTGTCAATAGAATCAATAAGAAAGTGTATGCAATGAAATCTCACAAGAGTATGCATTTGACAACCTATATGCAATGTATGGACTCCCCCTGACAACATGTATTCAATCACTCTTTTTGGGATTTTTCAATATCAGGAAATGCAATGCACTATATGTATGCAAGGATATGCAATTTACTCAACATTGATTGCTATGCAAAGTCATGCAATTAACTTCCCCTGAAAACATGCAATGTTTGCCATGAGAAACTGAACATATGATTTTGATTCATGCACATTCAGACTGCCCTATCAAGCAAAATGTCCCATGGTACTAGGCGGAGCACTTGGTCTAAAAGACCACCTCTCACATAGTAAGAACCTCCAGACAGATTTTCTTGCCTTTTGGTAGCTTACCATTTAATATACCATAGAGGTCATGAATAACAATGCAAACCAACAGTCCTATATGCAATTCAGGTTTTCAATGAACTATGCAACGGACAAATTTCAAACAACATTCATATGCAGTCCAGATTTTTCAGAATGCAATTTGTTTTCAGAGTTTATGCATTTCAACAATTATCAAACAACTACAAATGGCAGATATGCAAGATTACATCAAATCAGATATGCAATGAATTTCAAAATAGGAAATGCAGAGAATTTACCTGAAAATTTCAGAAGGGGTTTTTCTTTGAGGGCCTTGGTTTATTTACCCCTGTTTATTCCTCAGTCCCAAGGCACACCTGCAAAACAAATTATTTTGCACAAACAGGTACCCAAGAGGTCTTGGGTCCTGAATTAACAGTGACATTCCTAGCAGGTTTTCTAAACAATTTTCTAGCAGCATGGTCATCAGATTTCATCAAGTAGCAGTTTTTCATTGAATGACCAGATGTGCCACAATAATAGCAAGATGCAGCAGGTTTCAGATTAAATTTATGCACCTTCTTATAAACATGATTTTTATGTGCATATGTATGAAAAATTTTGTTAACAGAATTAAAATTCTGTTTACCAAAACCAGTCTTGCTTTGGTATCCTGCCAGCCAACAGGTTGCAGCCCTGTGACCTGGCTTTCCACAGTTAAAACAATGAGAAGAATTCATTCTCTTAAAATTCTCATGAAAAGCATGTCTATTTGCAGGGATTTTAGCATGTTTAAAATTCTCATTTCTACCTTGAGCATGCCAGCATTCAATGGCCCTATGGCCACTCTTTCCACATTCAAAGCATGAAATAGAATTTCTCCTACTAGCATTCAGCCAGCATTCAATGGCCCTGTGACCTGTCTTTCCACAGTTAAAACATGCAAAATATTTTCTATTTACAGCAAATTTATTCCTATCAATATCATTATGGCTTGCAGGCAATTTAGCATGATGTGAAAAAGATATTTTCTTACTATTTGCAAACCAGCATTGTGCAATGCCGTGTCCTAGTTTGCCACAGTGAAAACATTCAGTTTTCCTTTTCTGAGGTGAAGAATTTTTATCATGAGATCTCCTAGCATTCTTATCATCCTTCTCCATCAACTTACACTCATGCATCAGATGTCCAAATTTATGAGAGTAATGACAGATAATCTTCTTTTTAGATGCCTGTGAGTGTGTGTGAGGACTGTGATCAATATGCACTGATGAACCCTTTTCATTTATTTTCTGATTTACTGTCCTTTTCTGATTTTTATCCTGTTTTCCTGTTTGCTTAGCCTTGTACTGAGTTGGAGATGAAGTAGAAGGCTTTTCCTGTTCAGAAGATTTAACAAAAATAGTTTTTAGGTTGGCTCCATTAACCTTCCTCATGATTGGACTGTAACCCAGTCCTTCTTTCTTAAAATTAATCTTTGTTCCCAGCTTTTTCTGAACAGTGGACTGTTTTCCTTTTGATGTTGTGGCTACATTTGAAGCATTTACAAATGATGTCATTAGCTTGTTCTGAAAAACCTTTTTATTGACATTGTTGTAGCCCAACCCTTCCTTTTTGACATTGACTTTTGTTCCCAGCAATTTGTTCAGATTATCTTGCCCACTAACAAATTTAGACAGAGAGTTTTTTAAGTCTTGAATTTCATTTTCTAAAGAGAAAATATGCAACTCGTAACTGGCAATCTCTTGCTCACTGTAATTCATAGCTTCACTCAAAACTTTGTTAGCAGTTTTATATTTCTCAATTTCCTGTTCTAGATTGCTCAGTTTATCAGAATCTTCAATGCAAACAGTTTTTCCTCTTTCCAAAGCTAGAAGTCTCTCTGACACAGTGGAGTTCAGCATTTTTAATTTCTCATTTTCTTCCTTAAGTTTCTCATTCTGAACCAATTCATTTATTAGAAGCTGATCTTCTGAATTGACTTCTTGCTTTCTTCTGTTTTCAAATTCCTTCATTTCTTTTTGTTGTTTTTCAAAATCATTCTGTAATTGTAAGTTTACAGATTTTATGGCATTCAATTTTTCAATCAGCAATATGTTCTCCTTTTTAAGTTTCTCTAAACTTTCTTCATTTTCTTTGGAGAAATTTCTAAGAGAATGATTCTCACTTTTCAGCTTGTTTAGATCAGATTTAGCACATTCAACTTATTTCAGCAAATCCTTACTCTGAACAGAATCATGACTAGCTAGGGTAAGCTTCTTTTCAAGTTCAGAGATTTCTTTTACATGATCTTGATTTTTAATTTTTAGCAATGAAATTTGTTTCTTCAGCATTTGAGTATCAGACATACTAGCATCAAGAACATTTTTCAGTTCAGCACAATTTCTACAAGGAGAACTTGAACTAACTAACCCAGTACCCTTCTTCAATTTTTTATATTGTTTTCTTAACAGTTCATGAGATTCAAGTAGCTCAGAATATGCATTTTCCCAATCATCTAAAGTATAGTTTTCAAAGGGATTTACCTCATCATCATCATCTTCATCTTGACTACTGCCTTGATTATTTCTGTCAGCCATCATGCAACTGTCCTCATTTCTTATCTGAGTTCGCTTCAGTATATCCAGAATGTCTTTAGCAGAACTGCAATCAAGGAAACATGAATGAAAGGCTCTATCAGTAGCTGCCTTCATTAGGTTTATAGCTATCTGGTTCTCTTCATGCATAGATTTGTGACTGTCAGTCCATTTGGACTTTTTCTTTGGTAGTTCATGAGGGCCGTGTGAAATTACTTTCCACAGGTCTGGATTAACAGAATTAGCATAATTCTTCAGACTAGCAAACCATACATTAAAATGCGTACCACTGAAAATCGGTGGATGGGCCATGAGAACAAATATCAAGAAAATTCAATGCAACAAGAATATTGATGCACTAAAAATAAATTAGCACCGAAGACTACATGATCGGATCTGCAGGTCGCTGGACCTTCTAAGCAGACACCGCTCTGATACCAATTGTTAGGGTGCTAGGCCCGGATACAGAGGGGGGGTGAATGTATCCCTCTAGAGATAATGCCCAAATTAAAACTCTAAAGCTCAGATAAGCGGAATAAGACTAATGAGCTCTCCAAGATGAGATGATAACACAACACATGATCAAACAGTTGGACTGCAATAATGCAGTCACCTGATTACACCAGAAACGCAGGCAGAGCTAAACACACTTAGCAGAATATAAACCTTGAAATTTACTCCCAAGATAACACAACTAATCAAGCATGCACAACCTGTGAATAGGAGGTAGAAGGCAAAGAACAACCGCACAAAGCAAAACCACTGCACAGAAGATTTTTAGGTGGTTCGATCCTCCAGACCTACATCCACCCCTCACTCCCAACCGGAGTGAGGCTTCACTAGCCAACGCTAGAAACAAGCAGACTCAGTCTACGAACACTTGCTGCCACACAGCTTGACCAGGGGAACAGCCTCCCCTCTTCCTCCCAACCGGAGGGACACCCCAAGTGACTCCCAGCCACTTGGAAACCAGAGACCGAAGTATCTCTTCCTCCAGACCAGGAGGGAACCCACCAGTGACTCTCAGTCACCAGCAAACCAGAGGTCAAAGACCTCTCTTCCTCCAGACCAAGATGGACCCCTGGACTTGCAACCCACAAGCCCAGAACCGGAGATCAGATCTCCCTTCTCCTGAGTCCACAGGAGGAACCCGATCCCCAACAGGTCAATCGGAAGAACAAAGCTAACCAGAGAAAAAAAATGAAAAATAAGAAAACATAAAAGGAACAGCAACAAAGGCTTGAAATGAAACACAATAGTCGTTCTGGATTTGATCCACGAACAGACTGAACAGGTCTTCAATAGAACTCTCTCCCCTCTTCTTTTCTTCCTCTTCTTTCTTCTTCTCAGCTCACGCAATCTTTCTCTCTTTCTTCTGCTGCTCTCACTCTCTATTTTCTTCTCTTTCGCAGGCTCTCCCTATCTCTTCTTTTATATTCTTCTTCTGCTCTTTTGATCGTTGCTCTCTTTCTTCTACTTCTCTGCTTTCTTCACTGGATTCTATTCTCTCTGTATATACTTGGCCACTTCGATCACTCTTCATCCGAAGACGAAGCCTTCTATTTATATCAGCAGCAGCACTGGGCGCATGTGGTCTCCACAGCTCCCACCTAAACCTTGGACCACGTGGCAGCTCTCCAGCAAGCTTCAGCACACGTGTCACGATCCTGGGCCTTTATCCATTCTTGGATCACGTGCCCTCATTAATCTGAATCCTCTGCAGGCAAAGACAAAGGAAATGTGATTAGTTAGTTCAGTCATACAACCACGAATGTATATACTTTAGAAGCAGTAAGTGAGTAAGTGTGTACACTGAGAGAGTGTATAGACTTGTAAGACTTTATGCGATCTCAATGTATATACTTGCTGAAGAATGCATTATCATAACAGGAGGGAGTGTGTAGACTTCTGTGAAATGCATGAAGGAATCGAGTGTATAGACTTGGATATCTTCATGCGAGCTCAGTGTATAGACTTACAGTTAAATGCATTAGTTAACCAAGTGTGTAGAGTGTATACACTTGAAAGCCTTCAAGCGTCCTCGGTGTACAGACTTGTAACAAGCCTATCGGATGTATAGACTTCGATGAGAGCAATGCATGAGCACCCAATGTACAGACATCCTGTCCCTGCAGCTGACGACTCCAGTGTATAGACTTGCTGAGGGAGAGACTGTACAGACTTGAAGCAAAGTAGGGCAATCGAGTGTATAGACTTCACGATGTGCAGACTTGCCAAAGGAACAGCTGTACAGACTTTAACTCAACAGCGATGAATAGACTCTGAATCAAGGCAGGCTGTACAGACTTTGAGAAAGAGTCCAATGTGCAGACTTGCCACCGACCAATGTGTAGACTAGATGGTTGAGAGACGATGGCCAGGACAAGGCACAAACGGATGTATAGACTTTGGACTTGAACGCCTAAGCAGGCTGTACAGACTTTAAGAGTAAGCCAGTGTATAGACTTCAAAAGCTTGAAGGCCCAATGTATAGACTCTGAAAAGTCTGAACCAATGTACAGACTTGATTAAGACAAGGCAGTTGAGCGTATGGACTTTGGCAAGCAAACGGCTGTACAGACTTTGACACAACAGCGATGTACAGACTTCCAATGAAAGCTACCGCTGTATAGACTTACTCAATCAAACCGATGTATAGACTTTGAAGCAAACGCCAGGCAAACGATGTGTAGGCTTGGCCAGAAAACGTAGGGAAAGGTATGAGTGTATAGACTTGGCCAAACGTAGGGAAAGGTGAGGAGTGTATAGACTATGCTTCACTTCGAGCAGCCACAGTGATGTATAGACTTAGCCTTTGAGATGTGGCTGTACAGACTTGGAGAGTTGAAGCCAATGTACGGACTTGATGATATCAAACCGATGTACAGACTTGCAGATACGAAGCCAATGTACAGACTTTAAAGGCTATGAACAACAAGGCATGCTGTACAAACTTACTCAATCAAACTGATGTATAGACTTTGAATGATTTGAACGGGAGAATGTATAGACTTTAAGAATCGAAGCTCACGTTATACAGACTTTGTTACCCAAACGATCAATGTATGGGCTTGAACTTCTGGAAACGAATGAATAGACTTTGCCACAGTCTAATGTATAGACTTCCGGTGTGAATGAAATGCTGTACATACTTGCTCAAACAGTCCGATGTATGGACTTGGAATTCCAACAGAAGGATGTATGGACTTTGATAAGAGAATGGCTGTACAGACTTCAGGTGAAGACCAATGTATAGACTTCCAATATGAAGACCAATGTACAGACTTCAAATAAGAAGATCGATGTATGGAATTCGAATATGAAGACCAATGTATGGACTTCGATTGAGTGCAATGGCTGTACAAACTTGGAATGTTTGAGCCAATGTGTAGACTTCTGCAGGGCTGCCAGTGTATGGACTTGTACAGTGCAGCGAGTGTACAGACTTTGAGGCCGAAGACAGTGTGTAGACTTGAGAAGGTCGAGGCCACTCTATAGACATGGGGTTCAGCTGAGAATGAATGGACTTTGACGGAGTGAGACAATGTTCAGACTTTGAAGTTACGCTGTGGATGTATAGACTTGAATGAGCATGGAGTGTATAGACTTGAAAGTCTGAAGGTGATGTACAGACTTCAGTTGAAGTCAACCGAAGAGTGTATATACTTTATGAATGCATATGCCAAGACCAGTGTACAAACTTGATCAAATGTCTAGACTTTGCATGAACAGTCGATGTGTAGACTTCATATGTAGAGATTCTGAACGTGTGTGCTGGCAGTGTACAGACATTGATAGTCTAGGGGGGTCGACCCACTTCAGTCCTGACAATGCTGACAGAGTTTACACTTGAACAAGTAATGCATGTGAAAGATTTATGCAGCAGATAACATGACTGAACATATAATGCAATGCTTCATGATCTGATGAACTGACTGAACAGCAAATTAACTGAACATATGAGAGACTGCATTATGATCAGAAAATGACTGAATAACAGCATGATGACTCACACAGCAAGATGACTTCACAATGATTAACTCACATCAAACCCAACCATCAAAAGATTAACTCACATCAAAGCTAATCATCAAAAGATTAACTCACATCAAAGCCAATCATTAAAACCACAGGGACACAACATTCTTATTTTTGGGTGCTATCTGGTCACCTCCTCTTGTTGTGGTATATATTTGCATCATTGTTTGCATTTTGTTTGCTTGTTATTAAGCTAGAAATTGCATGCACTCTGGTGCACATAGGGCCATTCATCTTTCATACCATAGTTGCATTCCTACCTTGGTGTGTGATCCTCTCGCCTCCATATTCCTTGGGGTCGACTAGGTGACCACATCAGGGACCTCCATAAGTCCCCGCGAGCCGTGGATTCCCACACGGACGCTGGGCCGGTTGTACCTTTACCATCCCGTGTCTAGGTTACATAAGTAAGGGAGAGTTCACATCTAGAGTTAACAAAGTCCACAATATCTTCCCTATTAGGAACCTATTGTTGGAGAGAATATATTAAATTCAAATCACTAAGGTTCTAAAGGAAGAGATAAGTAAAGTTTGTGCATCATTACAACTTGGTTGACTTTGAGTGCTTTTTCATCCCTTTCTTGTTTGCAAAAGTTTGGAATCATCTTGTCTGGTCACTCATTTGTGGTTGTTTGCTGATGAGGACATCACCGGCACTTTCATATGATCGAGGATCCCGATGCTCGCCACCTATGCTACATCTTGTTCACCACTTTATTTCGAGTCATATGATGTAATTTTTATTTTCTTATCATGTCCTTTTCCTTTTATTTGAGTCCAATACCTAGGTTTGGTAGCTATTTACCTAAGTCTTAAGTCATTATGTGTGTTATTGGGCCCAATTATATGGGCTAGGCCCAGGGGCACCCCCTTCCCCTTGGTTTAGTGTTAGAAGTCCAAAACTTAGGGACTTAAGTTAAATTGTGGGGTTCCTATAAATAGGACCCCAATCCCTCATTTGTAAGCTAATGAAGATTTGATAAAAAAGTTGCTACAAGATTTGTGCTTCTCTCTCTCTCTCTAGCTCCCTCTCTCTCTTCTTCTCTCTCTCTCTAAAGGGGGCGAACCCCATTCTCTCTCCTCCCCACCCCAAATTCAAAATTCACTCTCTCTCCTCCCTATTCACCTCTAATTAAGACCCCTCCCGCTTCCCCATACCTCCCATTTAAGTCCCCTCCAACCCCTAGGTGGAATCCCTTTCTCCTTGGCACCACTCCCTCCTCCCAAGCAACCTTTCCCCTTCCCCATACAACCTTTCATTTTCCCAAGAGAGAATCACTTCTCCCAAGCACCCCTTCCTCTCCCCAACACAACCCTTCCCCTTCCCAAAACAACATTAAACCCCATTAACCTCTCATTCAAACCAAAGGAGAGAGATCTCCCTCTCTCTCTATCCTAACCCAAATTCGCAGCTCCCCCTTCCTCCACCTGCTAGACCATCTTCCAGCCCCCATTCTGCCCCTCCCACACCTTAGATCACCCTATACCAGACCCCCACACAGCCCGGGGTCGCCCCCCCCACACATCCACCCCATCTCCCACCCCATCTACCCCATTTTCTATATACTAGTGAGCAGCTGCAGTTCTGCAGAACCGCCCCCCCTGTTGCAGCGCCGCCCACGACCTCATCCCGGAGCTGCTGGGGGCGTGGCTTACATCGACGGAATGTTCCGTGAGTCTTCTTCGCAAGCAAGGTGGGATCGTCTCATTCCGACTTTGCTACAGTTCGTGGTGCCCCTTCTCGTCCAACTGCGCAACAAGGACCAGAACCTTGACCTGAGCTGCAGTGCAGAAGCTCCCACGGCCACATCTTTCAACTTATGGAGGCGCCACTTGGCCGAGAGCTGCAGCCATGAGTCTTCCACCACCACCAACAAGCGGCGTCCCGTTCGGCATCAGGAAGTTTGTTTTCCATTTTTTCTCCCCTGGGCGCGCAGACAGTCTGTTTAGGTCCTGCCCCGATAGTGCCTCACTCAACGGACTCCTCCTCACTGCCCCGATACCCTCTGGTTCCGTTCTTGGTTGCTGCTCGAAGAAGACTCATCCACGGACGTCCTCGACTTGGTTTTGCCTCATTCGCACTTCGGGAGCAACCGTGGTGACTTCGGCCATCCGCTGCTGCCCCTGGGAACAGTCTTCTTCTGCACGCAAGGGACCTGTTCCATAGCCCGTCCCTGCCGGTGACGACTTCAGGACCACCCACAAAAAATCACAGTCGTACCTGGGTACGTTATAAACATTTTGGCGTAAGTATCATCAAGTTCTGAGTTCGGGAGAGCTCACTGCGGCAACTACATCGACACCCTGTCTTGCTGCCCAGACCCAGGCAGATTCGGCCGGGTGCTCTGTCGGTGCGATTCGAGCGAATCTCCCCTCCCCGCCTGCTTGGCTTAACGCCCCTCCCTAAGTGGAGGTAGTGTTTGCATTGTAATACTGATATCCCCACCCCAAGTCCACCCTCCTGTGTGAGGCGTAGTGGTTGTATAATTTAAACAGGGATCAAGCTTCATCGGCGCAGTGTGCGGGGAACCCACACTTCCCCGCTCGCCCTCATCTCCGACCGGGATCGGTGTCTTCACACCGATCAGGTGAGCCTCGGGTTGCCCTACTCTACTAGAATTGCTTTGCTTGTTTAGTATTGCTACTTAGTGCTGTCGGTCGGTGAGTGAGCGCCCGATCTCAAAATATCATCAATTTGAGTGCCACCGCAGAGCGAGTTGAGAGAGAGCCACTACATCCCACGGCCTTGGTGCGCCTGAGAACCCGACGTGTGCACACGGAGGCAATACTAGGCAAGTAGGGTTCCATCGCCAGCAAGAGGGTGCGCCTGAGCCACCTCGAGAGGATGAAGGACCGTCCCCTGGTTGCGGACGCAGGGTTGAGTTTGGAGGTTGAGGTTCACTCTGAGCTATTTAAGAGGACCACTTCCCCGGTGGGCCCATACTCGACGGAGCCGAGTTTTCCGCACCCCGGGGGTATGATGAGGACATCACCGGCACTTTCCTATGATCGAGGATCCCGATGCTCGCCACCTATGCTACATCTTGTTCACCACTTTATTTCGAGTCATATGATGTAATTTTTATTTTCTTATCATGTCCTTTTCCTTTTATTTGAGTCCAATACCTAGGTTAGGTAGCTATTTACCTAAGTCTTAAGTCATTATGTGTGTTATTGGGCCCAATTATATGGGCTAGGCCCAGGGGCACCCCCTTCCCCTTGGTTTAGTGTTAGAAGTCCAAAACTTAGGGACTTAAGTTAAATTGTGGGGTTCCTATAAATAGGACCCCAATCCCTCATTTGTAAGCTAATGAAGATTTGACAAAAAAGTTGCCACAAGATTTGTGCTTCTCTCTCTCTCTCTAGCTCCCTCTCTCTCTTCTTCTCTCTCTCTCTAAAGGGGGCGAACCCCATTCTCTCTCCTCCCCACCCCAAATTCAAAATTCACTCTCACTCCTCCCTATTCACCTCTAATTAAGACCCCTCCCCCTTCCCCATACCTCCCATTTAAGTCCCCTCCAACCCCTAGGTGGAATCCCTTTCTCCTTGGCACCACTCCCTCCTCCTAAGCAACCTTTCCCCTTCCCCATACAACCTTTCATTTTCCCAAGAGAGAATCCCTTCTCCCAAGCACCCCTTCCTCTCCCCAACACAACCCTTCCCCTTCCCAAAACAACATTAAACCCCATTAACCTCTCATTCAAACCAAAGGAGAGAGATCTCCCTCTCTCTCTATCCCAACCCAAATTCGCAGCTCCCGCTTCCTCCACCTGCTAGACCATCTTCCAGCCCCCATTCTGCCCCTCCCACACCTTAGATCACCCTATACCAGACCCCCACACAGCCCGGGGTCGCCCCCCACACACATCCACCCCATCTCCCACCCCATCTACCCCATTTTCTATATACTAGTGAGCAGCTGCAGTTCTGCAGAACCGCCCCCCCTGTTGCAGCGCCGCCCACGACCTCATCTCGGAGCTTCTTGGGGCGTGGCCTACATCGACGGAAAAGTCTGCGAGTCTTCTTCCCAAGAAAGGTCAAATCGTCTCATTCCGACTTTGCTACAGTTCGTGGTGCCCCTTCTCGTCCAACTGTGCAACAAGGACCAGAACCTGGATCTGAGCTGTAGTGCAGAAGCTCCCACGGCCACATCTTTCAACTTATGGAGGCGCCACTTGGCAGAGAGCTGCAGCCACGAGTCTTACACCACCACCAACAAGCGGCGTCCCGTTCAGCATCAGGAAGTTCATTTTCCATTTATTCTCCACCGGGCGCGCAGACAGTCTGTTTAAATCCTGACCCGATAGTGCCTCACTCAACGGACTCCTCCTCACCGCCCCGATATCCTCTGGTGCTGTTCTTGGTTGCTGCTCGAAGAAGACTCATCCACGGACATCCTCAACTTGGTCTCGGCTCATTCGGACTTTGGGAGCCACCGTGGTGACTTCGGCCATCCGCTGCTGCCCCTGGGAACAGTCTTCTTCTGCACGCAAGGGACCTGTTCCATAGCCCGTCCCTACCGGCGACGACTTCAGGACCACCCAAAAAAAATCACAGTCGTACCTGGGTACGTCATAAACATTTTGGCGTAAGTCTCATCAAGTTCTGAGTCCGGGAGAGCTCACAGCGGCAACTACATCGACACCCTGTCTTGCTGCCCAGACCCGGGCAGATTCGGCCGGGTGCTCTGTCGGCGCGATTCGAGCGAATCTCCCCTCCCCGCCTGGCTGGCTTAACGCCCCTCCCTGCGTGGAGGTAGTGTTTGCATTGTAATACTGATATCCCCACCCCAAGTCCACCCTCATGTGTGAGGCATAGTGGTTGTATAATTTAAACAGGGATCAAGCTTCATCGGCGCAGTGTGCGGGGAACCCACACTTCCCCGCTCGCCCTCGTCTCCGACCGGGATCGGTGTCTTCACACCGATCAGGTGAGCCTCGGGTTGCCCTACTCTACTCGAATTGCTTTGCTTGTTTACTATTGCTGCTTAGTGCCGTCGGTCGGTGAGTGAGCGCCCGATCTCAAAATATCATCAATTTGAGTGCCACCGCGGAGCGAGTTGAGAGAGAGCCACTAAATCCCACGCCCTTGGTGTGCTGGTCGCCCACGGAATTGGGGCATCCCAGATCCTTAGGGGGTACAGCCCAAGCTAGTTAAACCTCCGGAAAGGCGAGGTCCATCCTCGGACCCTCACCGCTATCGCCGGTCCACTTACGGACCCGGGTGTGTGCGACGCGAGTGAGTTCACTTGAGTGGGTCCGCCGTTCGGTTCGATTGCTTGCAAATTTTCAGATCCAAGGGGTTGTGTCACATCATTTGCTTTCCAAGGTGCTTCGTTGCATGTGGAGTTGTTTCCGATCCTTAGAGTCATCTTCTATGGGCAATTCCTCTTTCACCTCTTATTCCAATCCCTTGTTCGAGTCAAACATGTCTCCTTATGATCTTCCCCGTTCCCATGAGGAATCTCTTCCCCAGGGACTCTTGGAGGACCCACCTAGGGTTGTCCAACTTCAATTAGAAGAAGGGTCCGCCCCTCCTCCATCTTCTGTCCCCGGGGAGGGTGCGCAACCCTCCCTCTCCTCCAATAATCCCACCGGCCACATTTTGAAAATGATGGCCCAATTGGATCCGGCCCAACTTCAGGCCCTCTATCATACCTTACAGGGGTCCAATGCCCCATCTCCCACGATGGCACAAGGTCTATCCACTACTTCCATCTCACAATCTAGGGTTGATGGGCCCGGGGTCTCGCCCATTCCAATTGATCTTACCCCAGTCCAGCCTAGGACCCTCCAATTCTCCAATATAGAAGCGGGCCAGTCCTCTGACTTGGCCCATCAAATTCTTGATGAAGGGGAGACCATTCTTCCCTCATTCACCCGGGCTGAGTCCTATAGGCCTACTCCATCAATGCCACAAGTCCTCGTTGGACCGGCCCATTTCACTCACCCGCAGCATGGGGCGGCCCATGTTCACGCCAATTTCGGTTATCCTCCAACCCAATATCATTCTTATGGGTCCCCTCCTCCTCCTTCCATCTATCCTTCAGCTCCTCACCTTGAGCTTACTCCATTCACTACACCTACTCTATCTCAGGAGCAGGAACTTCTTGATAAATGGGCCGCCATGCAACAACAACTCGACTTTCTTCAAAATCGGGTTGGCCCACAATCTTTAGCGGATGTTCCAGTTCCTAGTTTCCACAACATCCGATTCCCTCCCCAATCTGAGCTCCCCATATACCTCAAGTATGACGGGAATAGTAATCTATTTATTCATGTGAGGGACTTTATGTATGAATCGGCGTAGTTCCAATATGATGATCGTCTTATGGCGTATTTGTTCCACCGATCTCTAGATGGTGTTGCATTGGAATGGTTCTATGCTCTGCCGTTAGAAGATGCTGAAAGCTTCAAGGTGGTGAAAGAAAAATTTATTCGAAGATTCCAAGACCGGGTCGGCCTGGAGTATTCATTCACAGATTTGGTGGCTGAAAAGATGAAGGCAGATGAGGAGTTTGCTACATACGCCGACAGATGGAGGCAGATGGCCGCCCATGTGCCGGGTCACATTTCGGAGGAGGAAAAGGACAACTTGTTGATATCTAATGCCACACCCATCTTCCGCAACATATTGGCCATGAACGATATTGCCAACATGCATCAGCTATATAGCCGGGCGCGGTTCATTCAAACCCAATTCAAGGACTCCCCTATCCACTCTCTTTTCGAGGCCCAAAAGCCCAAATATAATAGAAAACCCTAGGGGCCCATTATCGAAGGAGTCCAGACTAATGAACAAGTGCAAGCTGTTGCATTCCCTTTCCCAAACAAGTCCACTCCGTTCTGCTTCCCATAAATCTCGCGAAATCCCCAATTCTCCGCTCCCCAAAATTCTCAGCCTACCTTCTCCGCTCCACCAAACACCCAACCTACCTTCCCCGCGCCATAAAATGCTTTCCCCATTCCACAACAACCGCAACAACCTCCGTAATACCACAATGTCCCTCCACCCAATGGCTACACCAACAAGCGCCCGGCTCCAAAGAGACTGCAATATCCTCCTTTGCTCGAAACCCTCGCGGATATCTTTTCCGCCCTCATGTCAATAAATGAAATTCAACTTCCTCCGGAACGGCCCAATTTGAACTCGGCCGTTGACCAGTTCAAATATTGCATGTTTCATTGGCAACCCGGGCACACTATCGAAGGATGTTATCAGTTCCGAGATCTGGTGTACGATCTCCAAGAAGGGCATCGTATTGATTGGGCCGAAATGCATAAGGCCATTATTGAAATTAAAGAGAAAAGAAGGCAAGCGCCGAGGCAGCAAGTGCAACAGCATCAAGCAATGCAGCCACAACAACAGCCACAACCACAGCAGCAACAGCCCGTTCAAGACTTGGGGATCCACCAAAACCCCATGTCGAATCATCCGCCCGCTCCGCAACCACAACCACCGGCACCGGCCCAAGTTAACCTCATTCAACCCCAAGCTGCTGACACCGGGTGGTCCTATGACGATGAAGCCTCGGTACAGCGGCGCATTGCCCTTCACCATAGTTACCGCAATCCTTCTTTACCTTCCACTCCCCCCATCCTCCCGCTTAACCGTCAAACCTCTCCGTCACCCGCAATCGCCAAACCCCTCATCCTACCCTCCACTTCTTCCGTTATCCCACCTATCTCTACTCCCCCACCGGTTCCCATACCCATCGTCACCATCCCTCCATCAAACCCTTCACCCATCAGCCCTCCACGGCCTGTCGTCTCCGCTACCCCCATAACACCTATTATCACCATACCCACCCCTACTCCTATTATCCCCACTATCACCACCACACCTGCTACCACGTCATTCATCCACCCCACAGGGCCCATTAAGCTGCTTATCCTAAGCCCATCTGGTGCCGTGTCGGCCCAAAATCTTGCCTTACGAAGCGTGATGAGGACATCACCAGCTATCCCCTTTGTTCGAGGATCCCGATGCTCGCCAACTATGCTACATCTTGTTCGCCACTATATTTCGAGTCATATGATGTAATTTTTATTTTCTTATCATGTACTTTTCCTTTTATTTGAGTCCAATACCTAGGTTAGGTAGCTATTTACCTAAGTCTAGAGTCATTATGTTGGTTAATGGGCCCAATTATATGGGCTAGGCCCAGGGGCGCCCCCTTCCCCTTGGTTAAGTGTTAGTAGTCCAAAAGACATGGACTTATGTGAAAATGTGGGACTCCTATGAATAGGACCCCAATCCCTCATTTGGAAGCTAATGAAGTATTGATAAAAAAAGTTGCCACAAGGATTTGTTCATCTCTCTCTCTCTCTCTCTAAGGGGTGGATTCCCCTCTCTCTCTAAAGGGGGCGGCCCCCTCTCTCTCTCCCTTGGGCGACCCTACCCCTTCACCTCCCTCCCCTGCCACATCACCCTCCACCTCAGTCTCCCACCATTTCACCTCCCCAAGAGCCATTACTCCCCTTTAGTGTCTCCACATCCCAAGCAATCTTCCCCTTCCCCATACACCCTTTCACCTTCCCAAGGGAGAATCCCTTCTCCTAGGCACCCATTCCCCTCCCCAAGGCAACCCCTTCCCATTCCCTAGACCACCATTAAACCCTCCATTAACCCACCACTCCAAATCCAAAGGCAACCCTCTCTATACCCTTGGCCATTTGCGCACCCACCTCCCACCATCTTCCATTGACTTTGGCCGACCACCCCTCCCCAAGCCCACTTGCGCCCCCCTCACCCCACCTCCACCAAGATAGACCGCCTCCATCCACCCCCCCCCCTCTGCAACTCACCCCCCTTTCCCTTGTAGGTGCGTCCACGGCGACTCCGGCATCCCACGGCATCGTCCTCGTCATCGACGTTGAAGATCCCCCTGTTCTACTGCTCAAAGGCTTGTAGCAAGAACTTTGGTCGAGGTTGCAGCGTCCACACCGTCTTCCACATTGCAAATCAGTTCGAGCCTCCTTCAAAGAATTCGTGCGCCTTCAAGTCCTCTTTACGTGCAAGGTGGAATCGTCTCGTTCCGACTTCACTACAGATCGTGGTGCCCATTCTCATGCTGCTGCGCCAGATTTGAGCCAGAACCTGAGGTCCGTTTGGCAGAGGCTGCACCGACGTCAACAGCGCGATTCAGCCTAAACTCTCTTCTGAGAGTTGTTTCTTCTCCAAGTCCTCAATGCTCCCAAGGTGGTCTCGCCTCGTTCCGACTTCGGCACAGTGTGTGGCGTTCGTTCTCCCATGACTGCGTAGATCAGGGGCCACCCAGTCTACCCAGACTGTGTGCCTACCTTGCAGAGCGTGCCACGCCCAACCTGTTCGTCCTCGGCCCAAGACGTCCTCAGAAAAGTTGTGCCCCTTGACGACACGAAATCAACCCAGGTGGTTTCGTCCCATTCTGATCTCGGTGCAGAGAGTTCCAACACGGCCTTCGTCTCCCTGTCTGGCTGTTCTCAACGAAATCATAAGCTTACTACATCTGCGACCACGCCCGGCTCGGTAATCCAATGGAGCCCATATTTTGAGGGTACTTAGACCTCTCCGTCGGCCATCCGACCGAGTTGGTCTTGCCTCGTTCGGAGTTCTACATCGAGCGTACCAGTGACTGCACCACGGCGGCGCAGATCTGTCCAGCGGGACCGGTTCGTGCATGACCACTTCGTCGGCCGGCCACGCCGTCCAGCGACCTCAGAACAAGGCCAAACTTTCAGGAGCACCCTTGGACTTCTCCAGAAACATTTTGGTGCTAGCGGCGTCACATTTGGAGTCCCGTGCGTGGCGTACCTTTCAGAGCTTCGCGGTTCTGTCCTATAGGACAGCGTATAGTGGTGTCTAATCTCCCCTCCCCGCCTGGCTGGCTTAGCGCCCCTCCCTGTGTGGAGGTAGTGTTTAATTGTAACCAAGATTGTCCCCACCCATAGTCCAACCCCCCCGTGTGGGGAGTAGTGTATGTATTATTCGAACAGGGGAAGCTTCATCGGCGTAGTGTGCGGGGAACCCACACTCCCCCGCTCGCCCTCGTCTCCGGCCGGGATCGGTGTCTTCACACCGATCAGGTGAGCTTCTGACCACTCCTCTGCTGGTTTCTTACCTTTGCTTAGTTTAGTATTATCTCTAGTTGCGCCGTCGGCAGTGAGAGAGAGCTCGTTCCAATTTTCCATCAATTCGAGTGCCACCGCGGGTGAGTTGTGAGAGTGTCATTACATCCCACGCCCTCAGCGCACCAGCCGCCCTTGAAATTGGGCATCCCTGGCCCATTGGGGGTCCATCCCTAGCTGGCCATATCCTTGGAACCTCGAGGTCAAACCTCGGACCCTAACCACCATCGCCGGTCCACCTACGGACCCGAGTGTGCCAACGCGAGTGAGTCCGCTTGTGTGACATTGCCACATTGTTGTGATGCTTGCAAATCTAGGTCAGAGGATTCGTGTCACATCAAATGGTATCAGAGCAAGTTTTAGACTTGTCTCTACGAGTCTAGTCCTAGGGCATTGACGTTTGAGTCTCCCTTGCATCATGTTTTCCATCACTCCATTGCATGACCACCCTAGGGAGACACCCCAACTATCCATGGACCAATTTGACGCTTTCATCAACAAATGTCATAACTGTATAGATACCCTCACCTCCCGGCTTGATCGGCTTGAAGCAAAAGGGAACCACGGCCCTAGAGCTTGGTCACCTCGGGATGGATTTGGAGCCAATGAACCCCCACTTAGGAGCAATGGCCTTAGAGTCTTGCCTCCTCGGGATGAGTTTGATAGGAAAGGGTTAGGCTATGATCCTTACTATGAGAGGTCCCAACACTATGGGCGTGAGGAGAGACGCCCCTGGGATAACCTAGACAACCAATCCTCAAGAATGATGCAATTCTCTAGGTCTTCTAGGTTCAGTCCACGACCGGATGATTCCAATGACATGGGACCCCGTCCCAACCTAGACCCTCTCCCGAAGACACCCATGCCATGTCCTAACGGAAGTACCCTAATTTGGCCCACAAATCCTCCTCCCACCTCTTTCCAAAAGGAACTTAAGGAGGTGACTGAAGCCTATGAGGCTCCCCTAGATTGGGAAGAAGAATATGAAGCCCAATTGGGTCAAGAGAACTCATTCCTTCCCAAAGAAAATCCACTGAGCCAAATTGGGTGCACCCTCCCCTATGAGTTACAAGATGCCCAACCTAGGCCTCCACTACTACCCGTCCCCATTCTATCCCAAGTCCCCCATTACCCACCACCCAAAGAGCACCACATGCCAGTCATCATCACCCCACCCACAAAGGACCTACTCACCTCCTTGTTAGAAGAAACCATGAACCCACACCCGACCCCCTAGTAGGGAACACCCCAGAACCACTCCCCACCTTGGAGGAAAATCATGGCCAAAACAAGGAGGAAATTTCACCTTTCATGCCACCCCCGCCAATTGGGAGTGAACTCATCATAAATGGGCCCTTGGTTAGATGGCATGTGGAAAACCGGGCTCACCCTATCCTGCCCCATGCCTACCCTTCCATGGAACAACACCTCCCCATAGTACCCTTATCCACCTATCACACCACAATCCAATCATCCTATCAAGTGGAAACATTAGGGGATCTTCTTAAGGGTATAGCTTGGCAAATGGAGTTAACTGGCATGTTGACTACAGTAGCCGACCGACCTAGGAGCCTTGACCTCCTACACCTATGTGTCGGATCCATCTCCTCCATTTACACTATGGGTTGCTACACTAGCGACCTTCTTTTACTCCTCCCTACACCCGACGAGCCCGATGCTATCCACAAACTAGAGTTGCTTGTCTCGGGTAGAACATCCAGCCCTCCATTCATGGCCGACCATCCCACCAAAAACTTTGGCCCGATCATTTTACTAGAGGAGGAGAGTCCGCCATCAAATGGTTGTGAGGACCATGAGGACCTAGAGTTCCTCTCCGTAGGTGACCCTTACCATGACCCCTTCGATCCCTTCCTATGCCCCCCCACCTTACTCACCACCAACCTTTTCCTACCCCAACCGACCTTATTGGACCAAGCTCACTCCATTTTCCTAGACCGCTTTGACCCCTATGAGTGGAAACTCTCACACCAAGCCATATACATAGGAGAAACCATTTGGATGGGAATGCATGTGCCACTACATTTTGCATCATTTGGTAGGGCTAGTAAGCCCAGTCATCGCATACATGTCACACACACTTTAGGCCCAATGCATGACTGGCTCACATTTGGATGTGCTGGTCCTCCCTCATTCATCATTGATCATATGCATGTTAGGAGCATCTATGTGTGTCCGTATCCCCCGGCATTCATCACCACTTTGTGTGATAGGTTCCCCTACAGATACCATGGCCCTCCAACCATTGTTATGAAGCCCATGCATGATAGGGCCACTTGTGGCTGCCCCGGTCCGCATAAGTTCATCAAGGTCCACATCGCATCACAACATGATAGGTCAATTTACGGTTTCCCCGGTCCACCTTTACGCACCGAGCTTTTCACACCCACACCGCATCATAATGCATGGCATATGCATACACGCAAGCAATTCGCAATGAGCGGTGAGGTTCACAAAGAGCGGATAAGAGCTCGCGAGCGCCACTTGGAATTTCAAGTAGGCGATTTGGTGATGATGGCATCGGAGTGGCTCTACCTTAGGGTCACCTCCCATTCGAGGGCACGAGGACTTGGACCTTTCCCTGTTCCTAGTGGCTTTGGCAACACAGCTTATGGATTGAATTTACCAATGGGTTATGGGATATACCCCACTTCTCACGTGGCAAACCCGGCACCCTATATGGGCACCGCAGTGGATCCTAGTGAGTCTTTTGAGCCTGTACCATCCTTTAAGAGGGACACCCCGGAGAGCTCCCATAAAATAGCCTTGAGAGCCCGACGTGTGCACATAGGGGCAATACTAGGCAAGCAGGGTTCCATCGCCACCAAGAGGGTGTGCCCAAGCCACCTTGAGAGAATGAAGGACCGTCCCCTGGTCGCAGATGCAGGTTGAGTTTGGAAGTTGAGGTTCGCCCTGAGCTGCTTTGGAGGACCGCTCCCCCGGTGGGCCCATACTCGATGGAGACGAGTTCTCCGCACCCTGGGGGTATGATGAGGACATCACCAGCTATCCCCTTTGTTCGAGGATCCCGATGCTTGCCAACTATGCTACATCTTGTTCGCCACTATATTTCGAGTCATATGATGTAATTTTCATTTTCATATCATGTACTTTTCCTTTTATTTGAGTCTAATACCTATGTTAGGTAGCTATTTACCTAAGTCTAGAGTCATTATGTTGGTTAATGGGCCCAATTATATGGGCTAGACCCAGGGGCGCCCCCTTCCCCTTGGTTAAGTGTTAGTAGTCCAAAAGATAGGGACTTATGTGAGAATGTGGGACTCCTATAAATAGGACCCCAATCCCTCATTTGGAAGCTAATGAAGTATTGATAAAAAAAGTTGCCACAAGGATTTGTGCATCTCTCTCTCTCTCTCTAAGGGGTGGATTCCCCTCTCTCTCTCTCTCTCTAAAGGGGGCGGCCCCCTCTCTCTCTCCCTTGGCGACCCTCCCCCTTCACCTCCCTCCCCTGCCACATCACCCTCCACCTCAGCCTCCCACCCTTTCACCTCCCCAAGAGCCATTACTCCCCTTTAGTGTCTCCACATCCCAAGCAATCCTTCCCCTTCCCCATACAACCTTTCACCTTCCCAAGGAGAATCCCTTCTCCTAGGCACCCCTTCCCCTCCCCAAGGCAACCCCTTCCCATTCCCCAGACCACCATTAAACCCTCCATTAACCCACCACTCCAAATCCAAAGGCAACCCTCTCCATACCCTTGGCCATCTGCGCACCCACCTCCCACCATCTTCCATTGACTTTGGCCGACCACCCCTCCCCAAGCCCACTTGCCCCCCTCACCCCACCTCCACCAAGAGCGACCGCCTCCATCCACGCCCCCCCCTCTGCAACTCACCCCCCTTTCCCTTCCAGGTGCGTCCACGGCGACTCCGGCATCCCCCTGTTCTGCATCGTCCTCGTCATCGACGTTGAAGATCCCCCTGTTCTGCTGCTCAAAGGCTTGTAGCAGGAACTTTGGTCGAGGTTGTAGCGTCCACACCGTCTTCCACAGTGCAAATCAGTCCGAGCCTCCTTCAAAGAATTCATGCGCCTTCAAGTCCTCTTCACGTGCGAGGTGGAATCGTCTCGTTCCGACTTCACTACAGATCGTGGTGCCCATTCCCGTGCGTCTGCGCTAGATTTGAGCCAGAACCTGAGGTCCGTTTGGCAGAGGCTGCACCGATGTCAACAGCACGATTCAGCCTGAACTCTCTTCTGAGAGTTGTTTCTTCTCCAAGTTCTCAACGCTCCCGAGGTGGGCTCGCCTTGTTCCGACTTCAGCACTGTGCGTGGCCTTTGTTCTCCCACAACTGCGTAGATCAGGGGCCACCCAGTCTACCCAGACTGTGTGCCTACCTTGCAGAGCGTGCCACGCCCAACCTGTTCGTCGTCGGCCCAGGACGTCCTTAGAAAATTTGTGCCCCTTGATGACACGGAATCAACCAAGGTGGTTTCGTCCCATTGTGATCTCGGTGCAGAGATTTCCAACACGGCCTTTGTCTCCCTGTCTGGCTATTCTCCCAGAAATCATAAGCTTACTACATCTGCGACCACGCCCAGCTCGGTAATCGAATGGAGCCCATCTTTTGAGGGTACTTAGACCTCTCTGTCGGCCATCCGACCGAGTTGGTCCCGCCTCGTTCGGAGTTCTACATCGAGCGTACCGGCGACTGCACCACGGCGGCGCAGATCTATCCAGCGGCACAGGTTCGTGCATTACCTCTTCGTCGGCCGGCCATGCCCTCTAGCGACCTCAGAATAAGGCCAAACTTTCAGGAGCACCCCTGGACTTCTCCAGAAACATTTTGGTGCTAGCGGCCTTGCGTTCGGAGTCCCGTGCGTGGTGTACCTTTCAGAACTTCGCGGTTCTATCCTATAGGACAGCGTGTAGTGGTGTCTAATCTCCCCTCCCCGCCTGGCCGACTTAGCGCCCCTCCCTATGTGGAGGTAGTGTTTAGTTGTAACCAAGATTGTCCCCACCCCTAGTCCAACCCCCCTGTGTGGGGAGTAGTGTATGCATTGTTCGAACATGGGAAGCTTCATCGACGCAGTGTGCGGGAAACCCACACTCCCCCGCTCGCCCTCGTCTCCGGCCGGGATCGGTGTCTTCACACCGATCAGGTGAGCTTCTGACCACTCTCCTCGGCTGGTTTCTTACCTTTGCTTAGTTTAGTATTATCTCTAGTTGCGCCGTCGGCAGTGAGAGAGAGCTCGTTCCAATTTTCCATCAATTCGAGTGCCACCGCGGGTGAGTTGTGAGAGTGTCATTACATCCCACGCCGTCGGCGTTCCGGCCGCCCTTGAAATTGGGCATCCCTGGCCCATTGGGGGTCCATCCCTAGCTGGCCATATCCTTGGAACCTCGAGGTCAAACCTCGGACCCTCACCACCATCGCCGGTCCACCTACGGACCCGAGTGTGCCAACGCAAGTGAGTCCGCTTGTGTGACATTGCCACATTGTTGTGTTGCTTGCAAATCTAGGTCTGAGGATTCGTGTCACATCAGAGCGGGCATTTATTTCATAGGAATTATCCTTCCACCGGTGCACCTGCACCTAATCCCCAGTCCTCACAACAGGTCGCTGATCAGGAGGAGGCAGATCTACTGCCCGGGACACAATATGATCTGCTACATCATCTGGACCGGGTGCCCGCCAAGATTTCTGTGCTGGAATTGATCAAGAGGTCCACGCTTCACCAAGATGCGCTCTGCAATTTCCTTCAGAAGGTGATAGTGAATGAAGATAAGCGATCCATTGGCTCGTGTTCCAATCTGCGGAGCTTCACCTCGCCCCTCATTGCTCTCATTCCAAAGTGGATGCCCCGAAGACTTGTGGTGACTTCCACCCCATTAGTCTTTGCTACTTCATATACAAGATTATCTCTCGTGTGCTAAGCGATCGATTGGCTCGTGTTCTTCCTCTCTTGATTTCGGAGGAGCAAGGAGCCTTCGTCAAAGGCCGCTACATCATTGAAAATATATCTCTAGCCAAGGAGTTGGTCCAACACATCGGGAAGTCGTGTCGTGGCCAGAATGTCATCCTCAAGCTTAATATGGCCAAGGCTTATGATCGACTGGAATGGAGCTTTCTCTTTGCGGTCCTACGGAAGTTTGGGTTTAGTCTCCCCGCCATCTCCCTCATTGAACCTTTGATTACCAACTGCTGGTTTTCCATTCTATTCAACAGCCAATCTCATGGATACTTCAAGTCTACTAGAGGACTTCGGCAAGGGGACCCCATCGCACCGGCTCTTTTCATTCTGGTAGAAGAGGCTCTAAGCCGGGGGCTCTCCACTTTATTTCTTCGCAGCAGGGGCAGATACTATCAGTCGATCAGCATGTGTCCCTCCATCTTACACTTGCTTTTTGCTGACGATATGCTGATTTTCAGCAACGGGAATGTGCGCCACCTACGGTCTCTTATGACTTTCTTAAAGAAATACAAGGTCACCTCCGGACAGCGCATCAACTGCTCCAAGAGTTTGTTTATTCTTGGCAGCCACCCGTCGCCTTCCCTCACACGGTCTATTGGAGCCACCACAGGTTTCAGCCAAGCTTCTCTCCCGTTCACGTACTTGGGCATTCCCATACATGCGGGGAGACTGAAGCCGGCGCACTTCGCGTATCTTCTCTCCAAGTTTGCCGCCACCCTCCAAAGCCAGAAATCAGCCTTCTTATCGGTGGGAGGGAGAATTATACTCATAAGGCATGTTCTTTCAGCCATGCCCATCTACACCTTATCTTGCATTGCTGTCCCGTCTACCATTCCTAAGGGCTTCTACAAACTCTTGACGAACTTCTTTTGGGGCTCATATGAAGGGTCACCGAAGAGACATTGGAAATCTTGGGATCTTATTTCTCGCCCCACTGCTAGTGGCGGACTTGGGGTCCTCAATTTCCACATATTGCAGATAGCACTCAGAACCAAGCTATTGTGGAATGCTATATCTACAACGTCGTTTTGGGGTACTTTCTTCAGAGTGAAACATCTCCACTTCCACCACTACTCGGCTGCCCCCTTCTCTCATGCTACCATGGCGGAAAGGAGGCTTTGGCAGTAGGCGTCTGCTATCCTTCATGCAAATCACTGAGTCTTTGTCGGCTTGGACAGTTCGAGAGCCTCATTCTGGTTCGATGTATGGGTCAGGTCTGCTATTTTGAAGGTCTTCTTGCCACCGCAAGCTTGGGCTGATCTGCCAGATAAGATGACTTCAGTGCAGGCCGCCCTGGCTGGCCATGCGCCAGCCTCTATTGCAGCCGTGCAGTAGTTCTGCCCACCTGGGCGTCTCCACGATGCCTTTGCTTCATCCACCAATGCTGATAGGTGGATCTGGACGCTCAGCCCCAATGGCAAATTCACTACAAGGTTAGTGCGCAGTAGCCTCGCCCCGTGTGCCTCCACCTCCTGGGCCTTACTGTGGCACCATCTTATCCCCATCAAGTGGTCCATCCTCACTTGGCATCTCTTACGTGACTGCCTTCCGGTGGACGATATCATCATGGCTGCGGGTATTCCCTTGTGCTCCAAGTGCACCTGTTGTCCATCTTCCCAGGAGAAGGGGGCGCTGCACCTTTTCTTTCATGGGCAGATCACCACACGAGTCTAGGCAGCGGTCTTTGACCTGCTGCACTTCAGCTGTCCATTGCATTCTTCCATTTCCTCTGCTATCCTCGGTTACTTGGGGGGCCTCTCCCTCTCTTCGGTGGCTGGTAGCATCTCGCAGTGTATCTTCTTGGCCATCATCTCGGAGATTTGGCACAGTAGGAACTGAGCAAGGTGTGAGGGGCAGATCATGTCGGCGCTCCACATCCTCTCCACGGTCCTGCTAGCAGTCCGCTCCATTGCTCCAGTCCACTCCTTCAAGGGAAGAAGTCCCCTACCGGTACAGCAGCTGCTACTAGCTTCTTGGGGTGTCACCTTCAAGGCGCCGCAACCGTCAACACCAAGATTCATTAGCTGGTTTCCCCCTCCATCGGGCCGGCTAAAACTCAATGTCGACGGCGCATTCAAGCGCATCATGGGTGCAGCCGGTGGTGGAGGTGTTCTTAGAGATGCAGGTGGTCGCTTGCTTTCTGCCTTTGCTACTCCTTATCTTCATGTTGGTTCGAGCTTGGATGCCGAAGCACTTGCCCTTTGGGATGGACTATATTGGTGCCGGGAGCGTGGATATCGCAACATGGCCGTTGAGACAGACTCCCTCCTGCTAGCTAACATTGTCCTATGCCGGTCTTCTTGCCCTTGGCGGCTGAACATTGTCATGTATGAGGTGGCTCAATTACTTATCTCTCTACATATCTCCCTTTATCATGTGTATAGGGAGGCCAACCAGGTTCCTGACATGCTGGCCGACCTTGGTTGCCTCTCGTCTTCATTTTGTTGTGAGGGGTTCGGTGCGGTGGATTCAGAGGGGGGTGAATGAATCCGTCCCTTAAAACTTTTGCTCAATTAAGAATCTAGAATGCTAACTAGACAAGATAGACAGTCTGAAGAACCAATCAAATTCTCTTTTGAACCAATGAGCAAATATGTATAGCGCGCCTAAACATTCATCTAGCGGAAGCAAAGGAAAGTAATCAACCCACTGCACAGATGATTTTTTAGGTTGTTCGGTCCTCCAGACCTACGTCCACCCGTCACTCCAAACCGGAGTGAGGCTTCGACTAGCAAATGCTAGAACTGCAGACTCAGTCTGCAAACAGACGCTGCCTAACAGCTTGACCAGAGGAACACACTCCTCTCTTCCTCCAGACCAGAGGGAAACTACTAGTGACAGCCCGTCACAAGCAACCAGAGACCGAAGTCTCTCTTCCTCTGAAACCCAGAGGGAACCCACAAGCGACACCAGCCACTTGCAACCGGAGACACCAAGTCTCCCTTCCTCTGAAACCCAGAGGGAACCTACAAGCGACACCAGCAACTTGCAACCGGAGACACCAAGTCTCCCTTCCTCTGAAACCCAGAGGGAACCCACAAGCGACACCAGCCACTTGCAACCGGAGACACCAAGTCTCCCTTCCTCTGAAACCCAGAGGGAACCCACAAGTGACACCAGCCACTTGCAACCGGAGACACCAAGTCTCCCTTCTCTTGAGTCCACAGGAGGAACACCGACCTCCAACCAGAGAATCGGAAGAACAACGTGATCAGTTAAAAAGAAAAATAAGAAATGATAAAAACACAGCGACTGAAAGCTAGAAATGAAATGCAACAGGAATGTGGCTCTCGCAGGAGCTGACTGGATTGGATCTGATCCAAAGTCCAGTGAAGACAAATTTTCTGATGAAGCTTCTCTTCTTCTTCACAAGCTCTCTATCTCTCTTTCTCTTTTTCTTTTTCTTCTCTTGCTTTCACACTCTGCCTCTCTGCTTCTCTTTCTTTTTCTTCTCACTATGTACACTTCTCTCTGCTCTTCTTCTTCTTCTTCTCCACACTGGATCGTGCAGGCTCTATCTCTCTCTTCTTTTCTCTTCTTCTCCTTTTTCTTCTTCTACTACTCTCTGCCTCTCTACTGCTCTCTTCTTCTGCTTCTCTCACAATCTCCTAGCATGATTAGTCTTCTTCTGAGGAAGAAGCTTCGTATTTATAGAGCCTCAGAGATAGGGCGTGTGTAGGGCTTGTGCCCCCTTTATCCAGAGATATCCTCGAATCACCTGCCAGGTGCCAACCTCGGATCATGTGCCCAGACATCTGCCAGTTTAATGACAGAGTTACTTCAGTCGATCAAGCAGAGATAAAGCATTATGTATTAAACAACCAATGTATAGACATGTCACAAGGAAGTGTATAGGCTTGTATGCATTATTAGGATTGTACAGGCTTTGTTGAGAGAGATGCACACATGCACACAGGAAAGTATGCACAATGAATATGGATGCACTGACATGCCATTGAGGAATGTATACACTTGAGTGCGTGCATGCTATAAGGCAATGTATAGACTTAAGATGAATGCATGGACTATGCCCTTGTAGAATGTACAGACATGAAATGAATGCATGGACTATGCCCTTCTAGAATGTACAGACATGAAAAGAATGCATGTACTATGGTTATGCTTAGTACAAGTCCTGCACGGACTTTGTGATGTAGCAATGAACAGACTGCAATGAACTCTGCTCAGACTCCATTTATGCAAGCGAAGCAGTGCATGGCTGCACAGACTTTGTGTATCACTGACATGCCATTAGTGTTCAGACTCGATGAGCATGCAGCAACCAATGTATAGACTTGCTAGTGTATGGACTTGGTGAGCATGCAGCACCCAATGTATAGACTTGTGTTCTGAACGATGCCCAAATGCATAGTGTATGGACTTGTGCAAAGATAATGTACAGACTTTGACAGATGTGTAGACTTGATAGACATGCGGCGAATGTATGGACTTTGAATGCATGATAACGAGTGTATAGACTTCATTTGTGAGGTTGCACAAATGCAGATAGGGAAGTCTACACATTGAATCATGGATGCTCGGACATGCAGTCAACCACTATATAGACTTTTGTTCATGCAGCAATGTATAGACTTGATGAGATGATGAATGAACAAGCCACCAATCGAGTGTACAGACTTGCTGTAATGAACGATGCCCAAATGCATAGTATATGGACTTAGCGTGAATGCGAGAAGATGATGTATAGACTTGATGTATGCAGCGATAATGATGTATAGTCTTTGATTGTGTGCATGCTGCAAGGTAATGTATGGACTTGTGTGTGCAACCAGAGAATGTATAGACTTGTGTGTGCAGGCAGACAATGTATAGACTTTAAATCAAGGGATGCACTGGCTGTATAGACTTTGTGTGTGTGTGCGAGACAAATCAATGCATGAACTATGCACATGCATGAAGAGCACTGACGATGTACAGACTTGAGAAACGATGCATGCACAAGATGATGTACAGACTTGGTCTTTTGACCACGGGCTGTACAGACTTTGAGAAACAATGCATGCACAAGGAATGTACAGACTTTGTCTTGAGTATATGAAGCATGATGTGATGTGCAGACTTGACCGATGCAATGACTTTGTAATATAGCATGAGACCTAAACATGCACTGACTAGATGCTCACCATATGCATGGACCTTAAGGTATGCATAAAGACGCTAAGTGAGACGGATCTTAACAAGCACTGACTTGAAAATGCATGAGAGATATGAAATGCATTGGCTTATCACATGCACCAACATTTCTGTACAGGAAATAGCATATGGACAGATCTGAGAGTAGACAGAGCATTACCTGATCTAATTGTGAACTGATCTTACATGTCACTGGTGTTGTGCCCCTTAGGCACAAGCGTATGGTATCTTATTTTGATGATAGCAACACAGTGAGAGTTTCACAGTGAGCCATTCATTATGTTTAGTGTACATGCATTACTGCTAGTTACTGCATATGCAAACACTTGGTCGATGCAATGCATTCTGTCAGATATCAAGTCTGTACATCCTTTGCTTCAGTTCAATATCTGCTATGTGCATACATTGCATCGGTGCATTGCTTCTTCTGTGCATATACTGCATCAGTGCAAACAGTTGTTGCATGCGTCTGCTAAGAAATCTGTACACTCTTCAGGTGCATCATCTCAGCAAGTCCATACATTGGACTTGAACATATAGGAAGTCTGTACATCGGCTAGGCAGAAAGTCTGTACAGCCCTTGCTTAAGGCAAGTCTATACATTGCATGAGCATAGTCAAAGCTCTCAAGTCTGTACAGCATCCGTCATCTCATGCATCGTCTTATGCATTGTCATCAAGTCTGTACAGAGTCCATCGTCTTATGCATAGGCTAAGTCTACACATCGTCCGTCTCAATTAGCGTCTTATGCATAGGCTAAGTCTATACATTACAGCATGCATTGTCTTCAAGTATGTACAACGTCTAGCGTCTCATCCACCGTCTCAGTTGAGAGTTGAAGTCTGTACATCGGGCGCTTCATTCGTAAAGTCTGTACATTGAGCGTCTCATGTTGCGTCTCATTCGTCAAGTCTATACATCGGGCATCTCATGCAAGTCTGTACATTGGGGTATCACTTAAAGTCTATACATCAGCCTGTTCGTGTTCAAGCTTTCAAAGTCTAAACATTGTTCTGTAGCACACACACGAAGTCTATACAGTGCTGCATAGACTAAGTCTATACATCAGTGTCTTGTGCATGCATCATTCAAGTCTGTACAGCCTGTGTTCACAACACAAGGTCTGTACATCGTTCTGCTTGCACAAACGCCAAGTCTATACATTGGCTTTACTTGCACGAGCTGAAGTCTATACATCGTTCACTTGCAGCATTAGCCAATGTATGTACAGCCTGTGCATCCTTTTGATTCAAAGTCTACACATTGCGTGTTAGCATGCTCGCACACACTAAGTCCATACACTTGCTGCTGGCAAGTCTACATCGCATAGCATGCATGCGTCCAAGTCAGTACATCGCATTATGCATGTGTTCAAGTCTATACAATGCTGCGTGAAAGCAAGTCTACACATTGCTGGCTTTACCTATGTTCAAGTATGTACAGTCTGTGGGTTACTAGAACCAAAGTCTACACATTGTCTCAGCACACACACACAATGTCTGAACACTAAGTCTGTACATCGATAGGTGGCTTGTTCATGCATCATCCTCAGAGTCTATACACTCATAACCTTAGCCATTGCACTCTATGCTTCAAGACACACTAAGTCTATACAGTCTGTGTGCTTCATGCATTTGTGCATCGTTCACTCTAAGTATATACATTGCTTCAAGCACTCACAAAGTCTGTACACGCTTTAGCTCTGCATTCACAATGTGAAGTCTGTCCATACTTTGTCTTCGCTTTGCAAAGTCCATACATTGCAAAGTCTACATAATGCATTACAATACAAAGTCTGTACAAGGTGTCGACATTAAACTGATAATTCTCTCTGTCTGATAGGTTCTATTCGTGCAGAGCTTAATGAAGGGCACGTGATCTGAGGCTGGAAGGGCTGACGGGAGGATGACACGTGGCCAAAACACCTTGGCCGGAACTGTGGAAGACACGCGCCCAATGTTGCTCCTGTTGTGACTGCTTATAAAAGGAAGCCTTCTTCCACAGAAGAAGACTGATCGAATATACAGGAGCCTTGAAGGAAAAGCAGAAGAGCAGAGAGCCCCTTTTGATCCAGCAGAAGAGAAAAGAAGAGAGAAGAGAAAAGAGAGAAAAGGAAGAGTGTTGAGAGAGTGAAGAGTTGAGAGAGATGTTCCTCAGGTCTTTGGTTCAAAACCAGATCTGAGGTTTTCTTACTTGTTTGAGCTATATTCCCTGTAGGGATACATTTCCTTTTCGTTTGTTTTCTGTTTTGTTTTTTGAACTCATTTCTTCAAGCTGTTAGTCAGCGTTTGCAGAGGTGCTGCCTCTGGACGGGTCAAGCTGTAATCCCCAGCGGTTGCAGTGGAGGATTCCACTGGACAGCAAGCTGTGAGGCTCAGCAGATTGTAGGCAAGTAGTGAGGCCCAGCGGTTCAAGCTATGAGTCAGCAGTAATCCACACTCGGGTCGAGTGTTGGGTGGACGTAGGTCTGGAGGACCGAACCACCTAAAAATCATTTGTGCACTGTGGTTTGAATTTTCTTATCTGATTGGCGCTAGATGAATGGTTAGGGACGATATGGTTTGATTACACACTGTGTGTTCGATTGTAGCTTTGAGAGTCCTTTGACATTGTTCCTAAGTCACTAGTCAGTTCATCTATAAGCATTTCACTTGACTTAGTGAATCTGAATTCCGCAATTGCTTATTGGACTTCTGTCTTTGCGCAGTAGATGTTTGCTTAGGACGGTTCTTCATCTGCTCTGGCTGGTATTCGCATTGTGCCCACTATCTGTTTAGTAGAAGTTTTCATTCCGCATTTGTTTCTGCTGCAGTAATTTTTTAACGGGTGACTGATCTATTCACCCCCCTCTAGATCACCCTTTAGCGTCCCAACAATTGGTATCAGAGCCTAACTCTTTGTGTAGGACTAACATCCTAAAGTGGAACGGCCATGGATGCTAGAGGGTTAACAGCAGAGGGACAGTCTACTACGAAGCCACCATTCTTCGACGGATCCAACTTCCCATATTGGAAGAACCGGATGCAGGTCTTCCTCAGAGCCAAAGACTACGAGATCTGGAAGATCATAAGCAAAGGTCCCTATGAGCTACTTGAGAATGAGGAATTGTGGACCAGAGAAGAAATCAGGAAATCTACTCTGAATTGGAGCGCCATCAATGCCATTCAGTGTGCACTCCATCCCACTGAATTTGATAGAGTGTCATCCTGCAAGACAGCGAAGGAGATGTGGGATACTCTTGAAGTTATCTATGAGGGAACATCTCAAGTGAGAGAGACGAGGGCTAATATGATAGTATCAAAGTATGAAGCATTTCGGATGAAGCTTGGTGAAATAGTGACCGAAATGTATGCTCGTCTGACCATCATAACAAATGGTCTAAGAAATCTGGGAAAAGGCTATACCGATCATGATGTTGTTAGGAAGATTCTTCGATCGCTGACTCCGATGTGGCATACCAAAGCAACTGTGATTGAGGAGTCAAAAGATCTACAAACGATGAAACCCAATGAGCTGATAGGCTCTTTGATGGCGTACGAGATGAATCTTCTACAAGCTAAAGAGCTCGAATACAAGAAGCCTATTGCTCTGAAGGCCAAGCATAGCTGTTCAAAACAGTCCAGATGCAATGGATCATCCAGTGATCGGAGCCAATCTGGATCAGATTTTGAAAAGGATGAACTAGCTATGATTACAAGAGAGTTCAGAAGATTTCTTAGAACAGAAGGGAAAAATGTCTCCAGAAAATACCACAGCAGGAAGCAAAACAGGTATAAATTTAACCCTGCTGAAAAATCTGACGATAATACTTGTTATCATTGCAGGAAGACTGGACATATGAAGGCTGATTGTCCAGAGTTACAGAAAATCAAAGGAAGACCATGGAAGAAAGCGCCAAAGGGAAAGGCCATGGTCAGTACATGGAGTGATGAGGAAGAAGGCACACTGAGCACTTCCTCAGATAGTGAGAAATCAAAAAAGGACATCTGCTTGATGGCCAGGAATGGAAGAGAAGAAGAAGAAGAGTCTGATCAGGTATCATCCCCTTTCGAACATTATACTATTTCTGATTGGGAAGATGCTTATGGAGATCTGTTAGATAAAGCGAATGATATTAAGAAGGAAAACAGACACTTGACGAAGAAAATGAATTCTCTGGTTAATGATAAAACACTTACTGATAAAGTTGCATGTTTACAATCAGAGAATGAAAAATTGAAAAGTGCATGTTCTGAGTTTGATGAATTAAAGCATGTTGTGATTGATTGTAGGAAAGAAAATGAGTTGCTGGAAAATGTCATTGATGAGCTGAAATTGTCAATTCAGAAATTTGAAAATCAAGTAAAGATTTCAACTGAAAAATATGAAGTTGTTTTGTTAGTGAATGATGAACTGAAGAAAACTGTTGAAAATTTAGAAATTGAAAAATCTGACAAACAGAAAATCATTGAAAGCATGACCCAAGGAACAGAAAATCTTAATGCCTTGCTAGGGTCAAAAGTCAATTTCAGAAAAGAGGGTCTCGATTTTAATCCCTCAGCTAAAAAGAGTTTTGAACTGAAAACCATTTCATTTGTGGGAGAAAAGAATACAGGACCGCTCATAAAAATGGTAAATGAAAAATCTGCTTTCAATAATGTAAAATCAAAAGTGTCCAGTGCTAAGGACAAGGCACTTTTCTGGGGTAGAGCCTAGAGCTGCATGCTCTTCTTCCAAGGGTAAGTCCAAGGCTAGGGGTCAGCCAGCTAGCACATCAAAACCCCAGTCCAAGGCTGCTAAGTCTCCACCACCATCCACTGGTCAGAAAAAGACCCAATATAAGTCAGTGTAGAAATCTAGAGGGTCAAAGGTGGCAGGGAGACCAAGTGCAGCCAGGAACCAATTTGCTCATCCCTATTTCCCTAGAGCCCAAGTCTATCATCACATTCACTCACAACCACTTAATAGGTTTGGGTGGAATCCTGTGTACATGAGGTGTAAGTATCAGAATTTCCCCACTCAGCCCTATAGATCTCAGCCAGCTAGGAGATGGGATAGTCACTTTAGGACATGGAGTCCTAGTCAACAGGTGTGCTATGGTCAGCCTAGAACCAATTTGGGCCACAACTTCCAGTATACTCATTGGCCAAGGCACTGGCAGAAAAACAACAATGCTTTAAATAAAATGAATGCCAGGACTACACAGCAACCATCAAAGCACCAGAAAAAGAAAACTAAACCTGTTGGTGCTGAGAAAAAGAAAAATAACAAAAAGAACTCTCAAGCTGTAAAATCCACCAAACCTTCTACTTTCACACAAATGTGGATCCCTAAACAGCTTTTGTCATGTTTTCACTCTCAGTTGTCTATTTCTGTCTTGGGGCCCAAATTGTCTTGGGTTCCAAAACTTGCTCCCTAAGTGTGTTTGCAGGTATGCTTGGTAGCCGGGAACAAATTGATGAAACAGAAATAGCTACTTCAGGCATATGACAAGAGGCAAGGCCAAAATTCTAAGAGCTGAAAGAAATTGGAGGCCTTGTCAACAATCTGATGCAACACCAAGGGTAAAAATAAATCAGTCAGGTAAAGAAGGTAAGTGATTTAACTTCAGAATTGAATTGAGAAAGTCATGTTGATTTGGTTGTTTAAATTCTGATGTTCTCTTCTTGTCTAGTTGATCAGTTTGCATTCCAGACTCAGCTACTAAATTTAAATCTGAATAAATTTGATGTTCCTCTTCTGCCATCTATTGCACTGAGTTTGAATGGTTCATTTAATGCATATAGTTGATGCATGTGTCTACTGTCTGCATTTATCATTTGCATCAAGAAAATTGGTCAATGCATATAGGACTGCTTTGCACTGCATATATCACTTGCATAACCTTGGTATATTAAATGGTAAGCTACTAAAAGGCAAGGAAATCTGCCTGGAGGTTCTTACTATGTGTGAGATGGTCCTTGAGACCAGGTTCTTCGCCAAGTACCAAGGGGCAAGTCCTCATGTAGAATAGTGTACTGCATCACATTTGAAAAATCTGAAAAGAAATGATCATTGCATAGCATATTTTTGCATCTTGGTGTGAGGGGTAGCTGAGAGTTAAGTTCAATACTTTGAATCCTTTTCACTTCTCATTGTCCCCATTCAATTCATTCATATTCTTTAACATCAGATGTTGTTGGACCTTCATGCCTATTGCCATCACTGTTTAACAATTGCTATCATTTCCCTATCACTTTCACTGAACAACAGTACTGCTTCTGGTTTAGTTTTATGAGATGTGGTTATTGCAATTATTCATGTATAAGAATCACATTTACAAATTGAAAAGAACTAAAGGTTTAACTTTTATAAATTGAAGAGTTCAGTGTCTGCACTTCAGAACTTGAGATAAAAGAAAACTTTTATAGCTCTTAATCTCTGTCTCATGGTTAGAATAGAAAAAGTTTTTTTTAATGCCTGAATGTGTTAAACGGGATATGTCTAGAAATGGTAAATAGAGTGTGTACTATTTTTTTTAAAACAATCACTCTAAAAGATATAAGGGCAGCAGTAAATAAGATCATAAAAGCAAAGAGCTGAACACAGTGACAGAGCAATGGCTGAATTGCACTGAGAAACTGTGATCTCCTCCAAAGAAGCAGGAGAATTCATAAGTCATGAAGTGCTTCAAACTACCTCTGTTCATAGGGTCAAATCTATAGGGGGAGTTGTCACCAAGTAACTGGGGGTACTGGCCTCTGATCAAGGTGTGCCCTTAATGTCAAAGGTGAAAATTGTTCCTTGTAGGTTTTGATTTGAAATAGATCTAGTAGTTTATGCCTAGTAACTGGGGGTACCTGCCTCTGATCAAGGTGTACACCTAATGTCAACAGCATAAATGCCACTAGTCTATTCACTTAGCTCAGTTTCTGAAAAATTACAAAATGAAAATCAAACTGCTGTAACCCTTTGAAATCAAAAGTCATTGAGTGAAAATTGTTTTTCTCAATACATATTCAAGTTGCCTTTCTTGATCTTCCATGTTTAATCACAAAGGGTATTATTTTCTGACTCATCTATTAAAACCATGTGCCTTAGATTCATTGCTATAAATGGAGTCTATAACTCGTTTTCAGTGGTCAGCTGCTTTACTCTATTTTTATCACTGTTAAATCTGAATTTTTTTTCAAGACTGCATATTGTTGACTCTTATACTTTAACAGTTGTTTATAATCATGCTCACCTTCTGAACCATTGCTTCAGCTGTTGTGTAGTGACCCCTTCCTCATTCATGTTCTTTCCCTCCTATCTTCATATTCCTTTCTCAAAGGGGGCGAATCAATTCTGGGGGAGTAATTCATTCAGGGGGAGTTTGAGCTGTTCTAAGGGAGATCTGCATGTATTCTGCATTTTGCACTCATGTTCTTTTTTCTTTTTGATCATGTCAAAGGGGGAGAATATTTGGTTTGGTGACTCACTGTCACTTTGTTGCCATCATCAAAAAGGGGAAGAATGTTGTGCCCCTTAGGCACAAGCATATGGTATCTTGTTTTGATGATAGCAACACAATGAGAGTTTCATAGTGAGCCATTCATTGTGTTTAGTGTACATGCATTACTGCTAGTTACTGCATATGCAAACACTTGGTCGATGCATTGCATTCTGTCAGATATCAAGTCTGTACCTCCATTGCTTCAGTTCAATATCTGCTATGTGTATACATTGCATCGGTGCATTGCTTCTTCTGTGCATATACTGCATCAGTGCAAACAGTTGCTGCATGCGTCTGCTAAAAAGTCTGTACACTCTTCAGGTGCATCATCTCAGCAAGTCCATACATTGGACTTGAACATATAGGAAGTCTGTACATCGACTAGGCAGCAAGTATGTACAGCCCTTGCTTAAGGCAAGTCTATACATTGCATGAGCATAGTCAGAGCTCTCAAGTCTGTACAGCGTCCATCATCTCATGCATCGTCTTATGCATTGTCGTCAAGTCTGTACAGAGTCCATCGTCTTATGCATAGGCTAAGTCTACACATCGTCCGTCTCAATTAGCATCTTATGCATAGGCTAAGTCTACACATTGCAGCATGCATTATCTTCAAGTATGTACAACATCTAGCGTCTCATCCACCGTCTCAGTTGAGAGTTGAAGTCTGTACATCGGGCGCTTCATTCGTAAAGTCTGTACATTGAGCGTCTCATGTTGCGTCTCATTCGTCAAGTCTATACATCGGGCGTCTCATGCAAGTCTGTACATTGGGGTATCACTTAAAGTCTATACATCAGCCTGTTCGTGTTCAAGCTTTCAAAGTCTAAACATTGTTCTGTAGCACACACACAAAGTCTATACAGTGCTGCATAGACTAAGTCTATACATCAGTGTCTTGTGCATGCATCATTCAAGTCTGTACAGCCTGTGTTCACAACACAAGGTCTGTACATCGTTCTACTTGCACAAACGCCAAGTCTATACATTGGCTTTGCTTGCACGAGCTGAAGTCTATACATCGTTCACTTGCAGCATTAGCCAATGTATGTACAGCCTGTGCATCCTTTTGATTCAAAGTCTACACATTGCATGTTAGCATGCTCGCACACACTAAGTCCATACACTTGCTGCTGGCAAGTCTACATCACATAGCATGCATGCGTCCAAGTCAGTACATCGCATTATGCATGTGTTCAAGTCTATACAATGCCGCATGAAAGCAAGTCTACACATTGCTGGCTTTACCTATGTTCAAGTATGTACAGTCTGTGGGTTGCTAGAACCAAAGTCTACACATTGTCTCAGCACACATACACAATGTCTGAACACTAAGTCTGTACATCGATAGGTGGCTTGTTCATGCATCATCCTCAGAGTCTATACACTCATAACCTTAGCCATTGCACTCTGTGCTTCAAGACACACTAAGTCTATACAGTCTGTGTGCTTCATGCATTTGTGCATCGTTCACTCGAAGTATATACATTGCTTCAAGCATTCACAAAGTCTGTACACGCTTTAGCTCCGCATTCACAACGTGAAGTCTGTACATACTTTGTCTTCGCTTTGCAAAGTCCATACATTGCAAAGTCTACACAATGCATTACAATACAAAGTCTGTACAAGGTGTCGACATTAAACTGATAATTCTCTCTGTCTGACAGGTTCTGTTCGTGTAGAGCTTAATGAAGGGCACATGATCCGAGGCTGGAAGGGCTGACGGGAGGATGACACGTGGCCAAAACACTTGGGCGGGAACTGTGGAAGACACGCGCCCAGTGCTGCTCCTGCTGTGACTGCTTATAAAAGGAAGCCTTCCTCCACAGAAGAAGACTGATCGATCATACAAGAGCCTTGAAGGAAAAGCAGAAGAGCAGAGAGCCCCTTTAGAGCCAGCAGAAGAGAAAAGAAGAGAGAAGAGAAAAGAGAGAAAAGGAAGATAGTTGAGAGAGTGAAGAGTTGAGAGAGATGTTCCTCATATCTTTGGTTCAAAACCACATCTGAGGTTTGCTCACTTGTCTGAGCTATATTCCCTACAAGGATACATTTCCTTTTCGTTTGTTTTCTGTTTTGTTTTTTGAACTCATTTCTTCAAGCTATTAGTCAGCGTTTGCAGAGGTGCTACCTCTGGACGGGTCAAGTTGTAATAACCAGCGGTTACAGTGAAGGATTCCACTGGACATCAAGCTGTGAGGCTCAACGGATTGTAGGCAAGCTGTGAGGCCCATCGATTCAAGCTGTGAGTCAGCAGTAATCCACACTCGGGTTGAGTGTGGGGTGGATGTAGGTCTAGAGGACCGAACCACGTAAAAATCCTTTGTGCACTGTGGTTTGAATTTTCTTATCTGATTGGCGCTAGATGAATGCTTAGGGATGATATGGTTTGATAGCACACTGTGTGTTTGATTGTAGCTTTGAGAGTCCTTTGACATTGTTCCTAAGTCACTAGTCAGTTCATCTATATGCATTTCACTTGACTTAGTGAATCTGAATTCCGCAATTGCTTATTGGACTTCTGTCTTTGCGTAATAGATGTTTGCTTAGGACGGTTCTTCATCTGCTCTGGCTGGTATTCGCATTGTGCCCACTATCTGTTTAGTAGAAGTTTTCATTCCGCATTTGTTTCTGCTGCAGTAATTTTTTAACGGGTGACTGATCTATTCACCCCCCTCTAGATCACCCTTTAGCGTCCCAACAACTGGTTGACTTTTGACTTGAATTGACTTCCTTTTCATGACCCGTAAGTCATTCTAAAAAACTGTTCTATCAGTTTATCATAAACATCAAGATTATATCATCAAGGATGTAAACATAATGAGGCATAATATTTGTCATCATCAAAATCCCAGAACCACAGGGGACACAACAATCTCCCCCTTTTTGATGATGGCAATATTATGAGTCATTGCAATAGATTCATCATGATGATTATGAAATACCATATGGCAGTTCATGAACATGCACCACAGAATAGCTCAGTCAAAAATGAGCATGTAAAACACCATGTGATGCAAGTGTTGATTTGATGCAAATGATGACTCACAAAAGTTCTCCCCCTTTGACAACATCAAAAAGAATGGAATGATCATTGACTGTTGAAGGAGATGATATAGGAGCTATTATGCAAACTGAGTTACTATCATCTAAAACTCCCCCTGACAAGATACTCTCCTGAATGACAGAGCAGGACATAAAATGAATGAACATTGAACCATAGGGACATGCAAAAATTCTCCCCCTTAGATGGACAATGTTTGGAATGAAACTCAGGACATAAAGAAGTCAACAGTTAGGTCTGAAATAATATAGTCCAATGTGAGAAAGTAAGCATTCAGAATGAATGAGAAAGGTTTTCAATGGGATATCAATTTCACAAATCTGATTGAACAGGTATTTCAGACTCTTCTATTATAGAGATTTATGAATGATCTTCAATGACAAGTGAGATCATAATATGATGTATGTAAGGCTTGTTCATAAGCTTTCTGTACTCGTATCTGAAATCAGTTTTAATAAAAGTGAACCTTGCTTTCATATTGAAAGTCTTGTTTAACCTTCTTCTTTCTTACTCACTCAATTTCAAAGATTCCTTTAAGAGATGCAATCAATAGTATTGAAGTTAATCACATAAGAAAACATTTGTTTCTGTCAAGGGGTTCCAATAGAATATTTCTTTTGCACACATTTTCAAATCATACACTAGATCAGCAACAATTTTCATAACAATCTTCATGAGCACTTGAGTTTAGTACACCCTTGTAACTAGAGGATACACGTTGTTTAGACACCAATATCCCTAAGCACTTGGAAGGACTAACTGTCATGCTTCATAAGAATAGAGATAGCATTTACACCTCATGACACATTACAAATCATTTCTTTGATGAGTGAGATGTATTTCCCAGTGTGCATGCCATTGCTCTGCCAGATTATCAATCATTCTTAAGTAGAGTTAACTATGGCACCTCATGACACAGTCCTTTAGACATGGTTTCTCAGTGACCAAAGTCATTGCTCTGACAAGATTTACCCTTAGACATGTTCCAGATTCTCAGATGTTTAAAAATAATACTAATTTCATACATATCAATCAAGGAATATCATGATTTAAGAATTTTCAGAATTCAAAAGAGTTTAAAAGACACAACGTGAAAATGTTGGTTAAAGTTTGTTAAGACTAACTCAGATATTTTCAAGATATGTTCATAAACAAACACAAGACATACATGAAACTTCAACAGGCTGAAAGTATCAGACATTCATAGTCCTATATAATAGAAGATTCCTCTTTAAGTTGTTTTCAGATTTATGATCAGGATATGCATAGAGAAGTCTTTCTGAATTTTCAGGGAAGGCCGATCATTTTAAGGAGCAGCCAATTCAATAGATACCAATGGATAGGATGAGTGAAAATGGCTGATAACAGTTGAAGCAGGAAGCTGTAATGTGTTGCATTTCACATTCATCACAGGGATTTAAGCAAGATAGCAGTTCAAACTGAAGATGGGAAGTTCAGTTGATAGAAATGAGCTAGATAGACAGTTATGTGATGCATGCGTCAGATGCGATTTCAAGAATATGAATAATGCTCCCCCTAAATGTTTGCATGAGCTAGCATTCAAGGTGTCGACACTTCTAACCAGTAAATGCAAGTGCAGTGAGCTGACAGCATGTAATATATGCAATGATCACATTATTTCTTTGGTATAGAACTCCCCCTCACACTATGCACTGTATGACTGAAGTCTAAGAACAATGGATGCAATGAAATTTATGTATGGAATTTTTTATGGCCTGTGCTCATGAACATTTAGACTGCTCTTCGTGCAACTCTGACCTAAAGATCACCTCATACATAGCAAGCACTTCCAGACAGATTTCACCTGCCTTTTAGTAGCTTACCATTTAATATACCATAGTGGTCATGCATGACAATGCAATACCAACAGTCCTAAGTGCATCAGATTTTCAATGACTGTATGTCAAATGCATGTATATGTAATTCACATATATGCACACACAGCTCAACGTACAAACAAGTAAGCCCATGAAACTCAATGCAGGCGTCAAAACAAATAAAGGAGCATGTATGCATGAATCATGATATGCAGTGGAAAAAATATGACAATTATGCATGCACACATCAAACAAGATATGCAGTTATCCAAAGTTCACAATTTCAAATAACAGAGTTTAAGACAATTTTTCAGAACTGACCTGAATAGTGCAATCCTAGGGGTTTCATTCTTGAGTGCCTTGGATTATTACCCCTTTTTATTCCTTTCCAAGGCACACCTGTAATAATTGGATTATTTTGATCTAGCAAGAACCCAAACAGCCTTGGGTCCTGTACTACTCCCTGCAGGTGTTCTAAACAATTTTTTAGCAAGATGATCATCAAAGTTCATCAAATAGCAATTATTCAATGAATGACCTATTTGACCACAATAATGACATGATTCAGCAGATTTCAAGTTCTTTTTATGCAAATTATTGTTGTCATGAAATTTATTAGCAGAGAGAGAATTCTGTTTACTAAAACTAGCCAGCCAACAATCAGCAGCTCTATGGTCTGGCTTCCCACAGTTATAGCATGAAAATTTCACAAATCATTTTGCAGGGAATTTGACAACATGGGGGTTAACAGAATTCTTATGAACATGCCAACAGTCCTTGACTGTATGGCCATTTTTCCCACACTCGAAGCATCTGATATGCTTACTTTAAAAACAATTTTTACCCCTAGTAGATCCAAACCAACACTCAATGGCTTTGTGACCACGTTTGTTACAGTTAAAACAAATAATGTGCTGATTTGAAGCAAACATGTTTCTTTTGGGGCGATGATGATCAGAAGACCTAGCATGCATTTTATCATCTTGTTTCATGATGAAACATGCATCCATGAAATGACCATGCCTACCACAGTAATGACAAGATGTATCAGACTTCCTAGTAGCATGATTTCTACCAAATGAATTTCTAGAATGTAATGTTTCACTTGCATGCCCATCTTCAATCAATAATCTGCAATCATCCATTACATGGCCTACCTTGTCACAATAATGGCATGAAACACTCTTATCAGATGCATACGAATAAGTAAATGAGTTATGAGCAGTATGCATTGACCCATCAGATGCAGTAGAGGTAGCAGATTTCAAGACACAAGTAGGGACATGTTTATCCTTATTTTTCTTACCATTTTTGCTCAATTGTTTACCCTTGTTCACAACTTTTATTTGTTTTTCATTTTTCTGGGCCTTGAATTGGAAAAAAGATGATGTAGATGTTTTAGGAGGCCCAGAGCAGCTTGTAATGTCAGAGCTACGAACAAAGGTAGTGTACAACCTTTTTTTAACATATTTTTCAATTTGGGAGTTGCATCCTTGCTCTCCACTTGATTTAGTGGCGTTATCACACAAAGGAACATTCATTTTCTCTTTTCCTTGACAGATTTAGACATGGAATGAACAAGTTCATTTCCTTTACATTGCAAAGAGGAGATTTTGAGTTCAGAGTTTATCAAATCTTCTTCACATACAAGAATCTGTCTCTGTATAGCATCATTTAGATTTTTGACCATTTCTAATTCTTGTTTCAATTTCTGTTCGTTCTCAGACTGAATTTCTTTATTTTTAAAAGAATCAGACAGAGACTTATTCAAATCCAAAATATCACTTTTAAGAGAAGAGATGAGCAGTTCAAAGTTTGTGATCTTTTCATTAAGCATAGTATTGATGACTTTGTAATTGTCAATCTCTTTCATCAATGTACTCACTATCTCACATTCATTTTCAATTGAACTCTTCTCTTTTTCAAGCATTAAAAGCTTCTCAAAAATAGCAGAATTCAGCAGCTTCAGTTCTTCATTCTCCTTTCTCATTTGTTCATTCTGAACTATTTCATCAATTAGGATTTGATCATTTCCTAATGAATTCAGCTCATTCTCTAGTTCAAAAATCTTAACAATAAGTTCATTATTTTTGTTTTTTAGCACATAAATTTGTTCTTTGTGCTTGCCAAGTTCAGTTTGATTTTCTTGTTGAAGCCTTTTAGCCTTTTCATTTTCAAGCTTTAGTTGTTTCATTTCTGAGCCTATATTTTCAACTTCTTCCAATTGCTTCTTATAGTTCTGAATATCAATCAGATAAGCATCATGAGACTGTTTCAATTTTGAGCAATTTTCACATGATAAATCACAACATTTTTGATCAATCTTTTTCTTTAGTATTTTATTTTCAGATTTTACTTTTCTATATTTTCATACAATTCAACATACATTTCCTTTAAATCATCAAAAGTCATTTCATCAGAATCAGATTTAGAATTTACCTAATCTTCTTCTTCATTGCTTGAAGTGCTTCCTCTTGCCGTTAGACATTTCTGGTTCTCACGAAATGTGATCACTGAATCCCAGATTTCCTTCGCAGTCCTACATGTAAGAATAGAGGAAATGACATTAGCATCTACAGCATTCTTCAGAATGTCCCGAACTCTTATATTCTCACTGTTCATTTGTTTATCCTTCTGAGACCATTTATTCTTCTCTCGAGGCAAAACAAGTGGACCATATTCAATGAGATTCCACAGTTTTGGATCTATAGAGTTTATAAAACCACATAGACTGCGTAGCCATTTCTCGAAGTTAGAACCATCAAAAACTACAGGTGATGCCATTATAAACCAATGGAATAGACTCAGATCAATGAGCTAGAAAGCAATATCAGAAGAGTGCACCGCACTGGAATAGAAGACACAAAATCAAATCACCAGGATCCTCTGCAGATCGTTGGATCTGGAAGTCAGAGACCGCTCTGATACCAATTGATGGGTTCGGTGCGGTGGATTCTGGGGGGGGTGAATGAATCCCTCCCTTAAAACTTTCGCTCAATTAAGAATCTAGAACGCTAACTAGAGAAGATAGACAATCTGAAGAGCCAATCAAATTCTCTTTTGAACCAATGAGCAAATATGTATAGCGTGCCTAAACATTCATCTAGCGGAAGCAAAGGAAAGCAATCAACCCACTGCACAGATGATTTTTTAGGTGGTTCGATCTTCCATACCTACATCCACCCCTCACTCTAAACCGGAGTGAGGCTTCCACTAGCAAATGCTAGAACCGCAGACTCAGTTTGCAAACAGACGCTGCCTAACAGCTTGACCAAAGGAACACAATCCTCTCTTCCTCCAGACCGGAGGGAAACTACTAGTGACAGCCCGTCACTAGCAACCAGAGACCGAAGTCTCTCTTCCTCTGAAACCCAGAGGGAACCCACAAGCGACACCAGCCACTTGCAACCGGAGACACCAAGTCTCCCTTCCTCTGAAACCCAGAGGGAACCCACAAGTGACACCCGCCACTTGCAACCGGAGACACCAAGTCTCCCTTCCTCTGAAACCCAGAGGGAACCCACAAGCGACACCAGCCACTTGCAACCGGAGACACCAAGTCTCCCTTCTCCTGAGTCCACAGGAGGAACACCGACCTCCAACCAGAGAATCGGAAGAACAACATGATCAGTTAAAAAGAAAAATAAGAAATGATAAAAACACAGTGACTGAAAGCTGGAAATGAAATGCAACAGGAATGTGGCTCTCGCAGGAGCTGACTGGATTGGATCTGATCCAAAGTCCAGTGAAGACAAATTTTCTGATGAAGCTTTTCTTCTTCTTCACGAGCTCTCTATCTCTCTTTCTCTTTTTCTTTTTCTTCTTCTGCTTTCACACTCTGCCTCTCTGCTTCTCTTTCTTTTCTTCTCACTGTCTACTCTTCTTCTTCTTCTTCTCCACACTGGATCGTGCAGGCTCTGTCTCTCTCTTCTTTTCTCTTCTTATCCTTTTTCTTCTTCTGCTACTCTCTGCCTCTCTGCTGCTCTCTTCTTCTGCTTCTCTCACAATCTCCCAGCATGATCAGTCTTCTTCTGAGGAAGAAGCATTGTATTTATAGAGCCTTAGAGATAGGGCGTGTGTAGGGCTTATGCCCCCTTTATCCAAAGATATACTCGGATCACGTGCCAGGTGCCAACCTCGGATCACGTGCCCAGACATCTGCCAGTTTAATGACAGAGTTACTTCAGTCGATCAAGCAGAGATAAAGCATTATGTATTAAACAACCAATGTATAGACATGTCACAAGGAAGTGTATAGACCTGTATGCATTGTTAGGATTGTGCAGGCTTTGTTGAGAGAGATGCACACATGCACATAGGAAAGTATGAACAACGAATATGGATGCACTGACATGCCATTGAGGAATGTATACACTTGAGTGCGTGCATGCTATAAGGCAATGTTTAGAATTGAGATGAATGCATGCACTATGCCCTTGTAGAATGTACAGACATGAAATGAATGCATGGACATTGCCCTTGTAGAATGTACATACATGAAAAGAATGCATGTACTATGGTTATGCTTAGTACAAGTCCTGCACGGACTTTGTGATGCAACAATGCACATACTGCAATGAACCCTGCTCAGACTCCATTTATGCAAGCGAAGCAGTGCATGGCTGTACAGACTTTGTGTATCACTGACATGCCATGAGTGTGTAGACTCGATGAGCATGCAGCAACCAATGTATAGACTTGCTAGTGTATGGACTTGGTGAGCATGTAGCACCCAATGTATAGACTTGTGTTCTGAACGATGCCCAAATGCATAGTGTATGGACTTGTGCAAAGACAATGTACAGACTTTGACAGATGTGTACACTTGATAGACATGCGGGGAATGTATGGACTTTGAATGCATGATAACGAGTGTATAGACTTCATTTGTGAGGTTGCACAAATGCAGATAGAGAAGTCTACACATTGAATCATGGATGCTCAGACATGCAGTCAACCACTGCACAGACTTGTGTTCACGTAGCAATGTATAGACTTGATGAGATGATGCATGAACAAGCCACCAATCGAGTGTACAGACTTGCTGTAATGAACGATGCCCAAATGCATAGTATATGGACTTAGCGTGAATGCGAGAAGATGATGTATAGACTTGATGTATGCAGCGATAATGATGTATAGACTTTGATTGCGTGCATGCTGCAAGGCAATGTATGGACTTGTGTGTGCAACGAGATAATGTATAGACTTGTGTGTGTGGGCAGACAATGTATAGACTTTAAATCAAGGGATGCACTGGCTGTACAAACTTTGTGTGTGTGTGCGAGACAAATCAATGCATGAAGAGCACTGACGATGTACAGACTTGGTCTTGCGATCACGGGCTGTACAGACTTTGAGAAACGATGCATGCACAAGGAATGTACAGACTTTGTCTTGAGTATATGAAGCATGAAGTGATGTGCAGAGTTGACCGATGCAATGACTTTGTAATATAGCATGAGACCTAAACATGCACTGACTAGATGCTCACCATATGCATCGACCTTAAGGTATGCACAGAGATGCTAAGTGAGACGCTAAGTGAGACGGATCTTAACAAGCACTGACTTGAAAATGCACGAGAGACATGAAATGCATTGGCTTATCACATGCACCAACATTTCTGTACATGAAATAGGATATGCACAGATCTGAGAGTAGATAGAGCATTACCTGATCTGACTGTGCACTGATCTTACCTGTCACTGGTTGACTTTTGACTTGAATTGACTTCCTTTTCATGACCCGTAAGTCATTCTAAAAAATTATTCTGTCAGTTTATCATAAACATCAAGATTATATCATCAAGGATGGAAGCATAATGAGGCATAATATTTGTCATCATCAAAACCCCATAACCACAAGGGACACAACATGTTGTTGGTCTTCTTGGGAGGAGCTTCCGTCTATTGTCAAAGGGCCCTATCGTCTTGATAAGATAGGGTGCCCCTCGCTCCGTCCTTGACCTTTCCTTGTACTTTTTGGTTCAGCATATATTATATCTCTCCCTGCCTGGCGGTCGGGGGTGGAGCGTACCTTCCCTTCAGTTAGGGGTGATCGCTCTCCCTTGTCTTGCTATGTGGGTATTGATCGTAGTTTTAAAAAAATGAAGATATGGCAGTGGATAGCCTACCGACAGCTCTGGCCACGATCTCCAAAGGGCCAGCAATCACATTTTCTGAAACTGAATTGGCACCCCCTGAAGCTCGACAGATGTCGCTATGCATTTCTATCTCTCAACAAAGTCAGCATAGACGCAGCATTAGTAGATACAGGGGCTTCTATTAATGTCTGCCCTCTCAGCACTTTAAGGGCTTGCAATCTTTCTGAAGATCTATTAAAGCCGACCCCGACTAGCACTGCATCATATGACAACTCCAAGAGGGCGTGTCACGATGTGGTCACCATTCAGGCCGAGCTCAGGCCTCTCACTATGCCAATTGAATTCTATGTGCTGGATATCGACCCTATGTTAAAGGCTATCTTGGGTCGTCCGTGGATAGATAATCTTAATGTTGTACCATCCACTGCCCATCAGTGCCTCAAATTCCCTTTTCAGGGGAGGGTGGTTAAAGTAAATAGCATGTCCACGGTCCAGTCTGTCAAGGTCATCTTCGAGAAAATTCTGCCAACACTATGGCCCAACACACGGCCTGTTATTTCTGTTTTAGATCTGGATTTTTCATGGGCCTATGCGCCACGCAAGCCCATTACTGTGTCGGTCAACGTCAAAGTGAAGCCCCAGATACGTGATTCAAAGGGGTGGAATATGATATTAAAGCTGGGTTATCAGCCGGGAAGAGGCCTCAGCGCATAATTACAAGGGCGGACTAAACTAGTCCCCACATGCAAAAAGATGAATAGGAGGGGTCCCGATTACCGAGAATCCTCACTCTCAATCTTGGGTGATCTAGGCCGTTGACATGGGATTATCGCCAGCATTTTGTTAAAGGCCCTCTCCAGCAAGGCAGTCTGAAGACGTCTCCGAGTCAGCCCAAGGAAGAAAATGTAGCTCACACAGTCGATAGCCCACCATTGCTGCCTAAGGGACCGGTCGATGATATGCTTGATTTCAGTCAAGCATTTGAGATATTATTTTATGAAGAAGAAAGCGGCCGGAGAAACTAGGAGGTGCGACTTGTGCTTTATGAGCTGAAGAAGCTAGTTCACCGCCCGCGGGAAAGTGGGAGCTCACCCATCATATTCACTTGGTCTCCTTCCCACTTGTGTTCATTCTTCCAAAAGCTAGTATCCATACCCTGCTCACCTCCCATCTTAATCAATCCGCTATTGCTTGAAGTCCCTACTGATTTCCTCATTATCCGGACATGCACATGCTATCCACCGGTTGATCTATCCACTCCTTTCTTCTCCTCCTTCGATCCCTTCCTTGACATCTTTTGTCCATCCAAGTATCCTCGCAGGTTTCCTCCTCCACCTTCCTCTTCTCCGTCTTGTTGCATGATCTCCACTGATGTCCAAAAAAAAATGTCAACTTTGAAACGGAGATTTCAGTGGAAGATTACGATGTCTATTCTCCATCATCCTCCCAAGGGCATGGGGTCCCTGCAGCCTCCCTCCCGCTAGATTTTCTCTCTCCTAGGTTAGGCATAGGGTCCGTCGAGTCTAGGGTAGAAGAGTCTGTTAGGTCTAGATAAGTAGGGTCATCTTCTAGGTCATTCAACCCTTCCTTGCCTGAGTCACTCCAACCGGCGTGGCATTCCAAATCCATTCCTAATAAGTTTTTCTATGATCTAGCTCGGTGATATCATGCTCTTCTTAGATGCCCGGAGTTTATAGCTACGACAATTGTGATTGAAGAAGATGAGGAGCAAGGCGGGGTCTCGAGCGACGACGGATTGGGAGTCTACGAAGTTATGGATGAAAAGGACCCGGTTGATCTTAAGGAGAGCAATGTAGACAACACTGCTGATTTATATGCACAAGGTTTGATGAGATTTGACGAGCCATCGTTAGCAGTGGATGAACCAATAAAGGAAATTAATCTGGGAACTGTAGAAGACCCCAGGCCCATCATCATTGCTACTAATCTCCCTTCAAAAGTTGAAGAAGATTTAGTCAAAGTCCTAAGGGAGTATAGTGATTCTTTCGCCTGGTCTTACTAGCACATGGCGGGACTTGACCCCTCTTTAGTGGAACATCGACTAGTGCTTAAACAAGGGGCAACACCCGTCAAACAAAGATCGAGGAGATTCCACCCCCACATGGCCTTAAGGATAAAAGAAGAGGTCGACAAATTATACAAGGTTAGGTTTATTAGAGTTGTTTTATATCCTCAGTGGGTGGCGAATATAGTCCCTGTCATCAAGAAGGATGAGAAGGTGCGCATTTGCATTGATTTTAGGGATCTTAATAAAGCATGTCCCAAGGATGATTTCCCGCTGCCTCATATGGATGTTTTGGTGGACAACACCGCCGGGTACGAAGCATTGTCATTTATGGATGGTTATTCAGGCTACAACTAAATCTACCTCGCTCCCGAAGATCAAGAGAAAACCTCCTTCACCACGCCCTGGGGTACGTATTGCTATGTGGTCATGCCGTTTGGTTTGAAGAACGTAGGTGCCACTTATCAAAGGGAAATGATGGCTATATTCCACTATATGATGCATGTTTACGTGGATGATATCCTGGTGAAATCAAGAACTAAAGAGGAACACCCCGCCATTTTAGCTAAGGTGCTTCAGAGAGCTAGGGAGTACCAATTGAAAATGAATCCAAAGAAGTGTGTTTTTGGAGTCTCTTCAGGGAAATTGCTTGGCTTCAAAGTTAGTAAATGGGGGATTCAGATTGATCCTAATAAAGCAAAGGCCGTCATGGACACGCCTCCGCGTAAGAACATCACGGAACTTCGAGGATTGAATGGACGTTTACAATTCATTAGAAGATTCATATCCCAACATTCTCAGAGGTGCCGTCCGTTTTATGAATTGCTAAAGGCGGGGGTCAAGTTTGAATGGAATGAAGATTGTCAGAAGGCCTATGAAGATCTGAAGGCATATTTGTCTAATCCCCCGATTTTGTAACCTCTTGTCCCTGGGAAACCCCTGATCCTATACATTTCTATCATTGAGGACTCCCTAGGAACTGTCCTAGCACAAGTAGATGACGAAGGCAAAGAGCGGGCAATTTATTATCTCTCCATGTTGTTTAACCCCGCGGAGGCCAAGTACACCACCATGGAGAAGACTTGTGCCGCCTTAGTGTGGGTAGCTCAGAAGTTGAAACACTATTTCCTAGCCCACCCAGTTAGGTTAATCTCTAGAGTGGACCCAATTCGTCATCTCTTAGAAAAGCATGTCCTTTCTAGTAGGTTAACGCTCTGGCAGAGCTTCCTCTCTCAATTTGATATAACATTCGTTGTTCAGAAGGTAATCAAAGGATATGCCATCGCTAAGCATCTTGCTCATCTTCCCATCCCCTGCACGGACTCTATTCAAGATGATTTCCCTGGCGAGCATCTCTCTGTTCTTACTCATCATTCCTTTTGGTCTCTGCACTTCGATGGTGCACCCAATTATCAAGCCCGAGGGATAGGCACTGTTCTTCTTACTCTGGAGGGAGTTACAATCCCCTTTGCATATCATCTTTGCTTTCCTGCTACTAACAATATCACCGAGTATGAGGCTCTCCTGGCCGGATTGAAGCACGCCTATCTCTTGGGCGCGCGTTATTTAAACATCATAGGAGACTCTCAGCTCGTTTTACGGCAAGTTCTGCCCACTTACCGCACTCGTGACCTAATGCTCAAGCCATATCAGGATTTGGTCACTCTCTTGGCGAGGCAATTCCGTAAGCTAATCCACATCCATACTCCTCGATCTCAAAACATTCTCGCTAATGAACTAGCATCTCTTGCTTCCTCCTTGTCTTTCCCTCTCAGTCGGAGCACTGAAACTATCGTCGTTCAGAGATTGGACGCCCCCTCTCCTCAGGATCCTTGGTTTGCCAACCTTAGGAAGATTGTAGAGGCTAAGGCTGAGAAGGAAGATTTGAAGGAAGTATCTTTAACTGAGTTAGAAGAGATTCAAGAAGAAGAAAAATTGCCATGGTACCATGAAATCAAGCTATATTATAGAGATTGATCATTTCTAGAAGGGGAAAATGCCGAGTAGCATAAGGCTATCAGAAGAGCCGCCTCAAAGTATACCATTATTGATGGAGAATTGTACAGGCGCGCTCTTAATGGAATGCTCATGAGATGTCTCAATGATTATGAAGCTTGGAAGGTGGCCGAAGTAGCCCATTCTAGTGAGTGTGGAGGTCATGTCAATGGCCAGGGTCTAGCGAAGAAAATCTCTAGGCAAGGTTACTATTGGACCACTCTAGAGGAAGATTGTTCCCTCTATGTCCAGAGGTGCTTAAATGCCAACTCCACACTGATAAAATGTATGCTCCTGCTTCATCTTTTCATCCTCTCTCTGCTCCTTGGCCATTCTTTATGTGGGCTTTCGACATTGTCAGCCCGCTAGGTGATCCAAATTCTCAAACCAAGCAAAAATCCTTCATCCTTACCGCCACTGAGTACTTCACCAAGTGGGCCAAACCGGAAGTGTACGCAGAGATCAAAGCTACCATGGTGTGCCGCTTCATTCTGAAGAATATCATCTCGCGGTTCAAGGTACCAAGCAGTATTGTCACCGACAATGGACCCTAGTTCTTCTCCAAAGAGCTCCAGGACCTCTGTAAGAAGTTCAATATTGCATTGCATCATTCATCTCCATATTATCCTCAAGGTAATGGTCAAGCGGAAGCTACTAATAAAACCCTTCTTAAAATCATAAAGAAAACATGCGGATCTCACAAATTCTCTGATTGGCCTGAACGATTAGTGGAAGCTCTATGGGCTTACCGCACCTCCGTCCGTACTCCTACAGGGCAAACCCCTTATGCTCTCACTTACGGGATGGAGGCGGTGCTCCCATATGAGATCTTGATCCCTTCCCTAAGGGTGCATCTCGATAAGGAACTTAATCTCGATGAAAGCTGAGAGGCGTTGCTCGTTCAGCTGGAACTCTTGGACGAGAAGAGGATGAATGTGGCTGATCACATGTCTATTTATCAAAAGAGAGTTTCATGTTATTTTCAAAAGATGGTAATTGAGCACAAATTTCAAGTAGGTGATATGGTTTTGAAACATAAATTTATCAGGTCCGGAGGTCCTCGGTCCAAATTGCAACCTAACTGGGAAGGACCGTTTCTCATAAGAGAGGCTTATCCAGGGAACGCATATCGCATAGTCAACGTGGAAGGTGAGGAGCTGTCTTACGCCAGGAATGGGTTGTATCTTAAGCGTTTCTTTCATTAGAGTCAGGCTAATAAAGGCTCGGTGGCAAGGTTCCTCTTTCCTCGATCATAAAGGAAGAGCTTGAGCGTGGCAATCACACACACTTCACGACATCCCTGGTCAGGTTTCCCAATTTTGTTAACACAGTTTCTCCTTGGCCATGCTTGGGGGGAAGTTAAAGTCCATGTCCGTTTCTCTCTTTGGCTGAATCTAGGGGCAAGAGGCATATAAGGGGGCGATGACCGATCTAGATACCCTGACGAGAGGAGGTCTCAAACAGGGGCAGTCCGTTATGACCTGAGTCCACAAGAGAAAAAAAAAGCAACTGTAACATCAAAAGAAAGGAAGCAAATCAAAACAAAATTAAAAGTTCATCTCAAAAGCTTGAGGTCCAAATAATCAAAAGGTCCAAAAGTATGAAACTAGGCATAGCAAGAGTGGCAGTACAGTTTCCCCGCGGGACGTTATGAGCCCCGTCGTACGTGTGCCTACGGTGGATAAAGGTTCGATGACGGACGTAAAACCCCAGCACAACAGACTGAATCTCTGAAAGGGTTATCATGAGAAGGATTCAAACCCTAAAACCTTTATACCTAGTCTAAGCTTACCTCCCAAGTTCCTTTTTTATTTTTAGGACTGAAACACCACCCTGGGTATGGTCTCTGTAGAAGGCATCATGTAGATTGGCCCTGGCCGGGGGTTGTCATTTCAAAAAGGCACGCCAACCTCAAGAGAATCCTAGTGTGACAGGTAAGGCTCTCATTATCGGGACAGAATGAGTTTACAAAAAAAAAATTGAATATTTCAAAAAATAAAAAAACTTGAATATTTTAAAATCCAAAAAAAACTTGAATATTTCAAAATCCAAAAAAAATCAGACATTCCAAAACCCCCCAAAAATTGGATATTTCAAAAAAAATCCAAAAAAACTAGATATTTCACAAACCAAAAATACCATCATCATTGCATTACATTTTCACCTATTTAATAAGGCTCCACCCCTTGACCAAATATCAAGAATTGGTCATTCTCTAAACTTGCTGCAGGCAAGGGGTTGAGCCTAAGAACAGATCTAACTTGTTTCTTGTTTTAAGTGTGTGCAAACACATGTTCCATTAGCAGGATTCAAGGCTCATAGTTTTCCATCCCTAGTGGTCTTTTTATAGACCGCTTAATCCGGCCCTAATGGTCATCCAGGGATCGTTTGCTTCACCCAAGAATCAAAACTCAGTTTTTCTATCTCTCTTCTCTAAACGGTCTATCGCTAGACCGTTAGCACCCTTCTGGCGGTCCAGTAGGCGACCGTATGAGTCACCCGAGAGTCAGAAAACTTAGAGTGTTCCTGAGTCCTTCTGTTGGCGGTCTATTGCTAGACCGTTAGGTTCGTCTAGCGGTCCTTTGCTGGACCGTTTTATGAAACAGAGAAACCTATTATTGCACATTGATTTATTCAAGCCATAGTACATCATTCTTTCAATAAAATTCAGAAAACCATTTTGTGAACGCATTGCACATCCGATAAAACCAAAGCTCTCATTTATTTATTCAAGTCATAGGACATCATTCTTTCAATAAAATTCTGAAAACATGATATAGAGCTCAAATCACATTCATTTTCCTATCCGCGTGAGGCCGGATCTTGCACAATTCCTTCACATAAGCACGATACTCCTCATTGCTTTCTTTCACTTCCGCGTGCAAGGCACGGACTCGACTGATCTCCTACATGGTCAGAGCGCTCCGAACTGCCCGTTCATCCCCCTCGGTCCCAATCTTCCTAGCTTGAAGGGGAAGGTAGTGTGATAGTGCTTGAACTGTAGTACGAGGAAGCCTAATTTGTAAGTAGCACCGGTGCGGGTTGTACATTGCCAAGGTAGTGTTCCCCACTAGCTACAGATCTAGGCCTAGTCGCCGGGGAAATCTGAGGGTAGTTCCTTGAAGAGCCCGGGGTCGCATCATGAACTTATCAAGTGGCAAAGTGTTGAGGAAGAGGCGCCAATCATCCCGTGTTTTCTTGTCCGTGATCCGGCATTCAACCTGTGAAGAGAATCCAAATGCACCTCCTATGAAGTGAAGAGGGTGGCTCCCGAATATACGGCTAGCTGAAGGCAAGTTCTCCTTGGGTAGAAATTTGAGTCTAATTCCCACCCAACACTTCAGGATGACCATTGACCCGAAGAGGGGTCCCCCTAGTGAAGCTGAGCTAAGGCGTTCGTAAAGATATGAAAGGACGGCTTGGGAGATGGATAAACCCCGCCACAAACCACTAATAATCTTGAGGTTTTGGATATCTAAGAGGTTGTCGGTGGTAGTGAAGAGAAAAAACCCCGTACAAACAAATAGAGACGGCTTTTGCTATGGCTTCGTGCCTCCCGCTCTTGTTATTGCAATAAGCGTTGATCCATTGGGCCATGGGTATCAAATGGATGTGGTGAGGGCTGATCATGGTCCTAACATCTTTTGGATTGTGAATGATATCTCCCAAGATGAGTGATGGGTCTATAGGTTCAGCCGTGTAGCACACCAAATCTTTCTTCCCCACCTTAGTCTTAGGAAGGGCTAGGTAGGTCTCTACCTCTTCTATAAGGATAGTTTCTTCAAAGGTCCGGAATATGAAACTGTGTGTTTGAGGATGCCATAATTCTACAAGGGCTGAAATGTTAGGTCAATCATAAGAAAATTTTTAGAAATTCTTGGCTAGAATTAATAGAGGGTGTAAGTGCCATGCCCTAAGGATTGAAGTAACTTCTAAAGGGAGTTCCTTTATCATGGGAGCCACCCACTTTAAGGAAGAATAGCATCTTGGGCCAGGAAAGAGCTAAGAAAAAGAAGAAAAGAGAGGAAAAGAAGAGAAGGAAGGTCATGAGAAGAGGATTAAGGAAAATTCAGAATTTTTGAAAATTAATTTAGACTTACCTCTCTTGAAGGACTTGTGCTCAGATGTTTGGGGATTGTAGTCAGCCGTTGCAGCTCCCCATGCTCCTTTTTAGCCACCTTTGGACCGGTATAGGACACCTCTCCCATGGTGCTAGCTTCAAGGCTCCTCTTCATGATGATTTTGGTGGTTTTGAGAGAGTTTTCAAGGCTTAAAGCAGAAGATTGCTGTGAGCTACGAATTCTGGGTGTATTCCTAGTTATATGGCTTTAATTCTAGTCCTAACACATTAGGATTGAGACTAGTTAGCTTTAGATTAAGATAGGATAAAATCTAACACGGACTAGTTGCTCCTAGCCCCGAGTTTGGACTCTCACGGAGAGTCCCACTCAGACTTGTCTGAGTTTTCTCCCTAGCGGTCTATCGCGCAACCGCCAAGCTCCCCTAAATGGTCGTCAGGCGACCGTTTCATCCCTTTCTTCACCGCCTTCACACCTGTTCCCTTAACGGTCTATAGGTAGACCGTTATCTTCATCCTGGCGGTCTTCTATAAGACTATTTTCCTCTGTTTTCCTGTTAAAGCATGAATTTCTTTCTCTCTCTCTAAGTTTTCTCGCTCTCTCTTCTAATCTCACTATTAGTCCTAAAGGTTAGTAAGTCAGCATTCACATTCACATTGCATTTGAAAAAGACAAAAAAAGCCTATATCATTAATCGAAAGAGTCATGTACATGTGTCATAAAGAAGGAAAAAGAAAAGGTACAAATCACGCCCCAGTGGGTCCCTCTAGTGGACCGCCGCTGTCCCCGGTCCCCTCATGCCTCTTCGCCGGCGGTGCCATGGAGGTGCTCCCCTCCTCTTGGTGATGTCGCCGCTGCTCCTCCTCCTCGTTCCTCCGATGGCCGAAGGAACTTGTAAGGTAATCCCGGTGCACGCTGCGCGCACCACTCTGTGACACGCTATGGGACTAGCTGAAGTGCCCTCTCCAGCACTCAGATCTCAGCTCTCAGCTCTGTCGCTGCTGCTGCCCCGACTCTGAGTCTCTCTATCTCCGCTCGAAGAGGAGCCACCTCTGCCGCCTCAGCCCGCAATCTCTCTATCTTCGCTTGAAGAGGAGCCACCTCAGCCGCCTCTCCTCGGAGTCGCTCCATCTTGGCTCTGGCTCACTCCACCTCGCCAAGTGCTGCAGTCAACTCCCTCATCTACGTCAGCATTTATCATGGTTAGCCATATTGCATTTTCATATACCATTAAAGAGAAGTCGGTCAGTTGCTTACCCTCTCTGTGAGAGTGGCCTCCGCCTCCTCGGCCCGAGCAATTGCTAGTGCAAAGTCGGCGTCCTGCTCTGCTTGGCCCGCCGGCTGGGAAGATGAGGATGGAGTGTCAGGTCCCTGTCATCCTGCTCCCTCAGCTCGCTGCATTTTAGAAGTCCCAGTTAGTCAGTTGCATGCATAAGCATTTGCATTTAAGTCTAAGGATTGGAACTTACCAGAAGATCCAGGGAGCGCTGGAGGTCATCCCTCTGCTGCACAGTGGAGTGGAGGAGTCCCTACAGCTCTGCTATCCGACCCTGGGGGTCTACCTGCATGTAAGAAGTCAAATGGTCAGTGCATCATTCATAGGTGTCAAAGAATTAAATGCATTTAAGAAGTCTGAGTTTAGGAAGTCATACCAGTCATCGAGTGCCGCGGAACACCTGATCGCCGTATCTACTGGCGTAGGCCTTCAGATAGGCCTCGTCGCTGTTGGCTCGGGCTCTCACCACCCGACCCCTCCTCATCCAGTCCCGTACCTGGTCGATCGCCCGGGTCACCCAGTCGATCTCCCCGCTCAGGCCCTTCGAAGGCCGTCCAACCCGCTCGTCGTCGCGTGCCAGGAACTCCACATCTGGCTGGTGTACGCCTCGCGTCCTCACAACCAAGCGGTAGTGCAGTGGCTCGATGATGTTTATGCAGTGTAGCCACATGTCCTGTCCTACGTATGCCTGGGCCGCCTCCACCCAGGGCTGCCCCTCGTGTCCCTCATCTTGGTACGGTATCCATTGCACCTGAAAGTCATGCATTTGAGTCAGTCAGCATTTCATAAAAGCATTAAAGAGCATTTAGAAGGTTTAGAGTTTATAAGTTTATCGATGCATAAGGGAATGCGTCCATGTCCTCCTGGATCGCCCACGCCAAGCGTCGTAGCGACCCGGTGTCTCGAACCGCCATCCATCGCCTCGCGATGGGTACCTGATCCGGTTGTACCTCCTTTCCCCATCCTAGACCAGGGAGGTACAGGCAGCTCCATACCTGCATCAGTCAAATGTCAGCACAGCATATCATAAGCATTGGCATAATCATAAGCATTTAGAGTTAGGCATTTTACCTAAAGCAGAGGTGAGAAGCCGCCCAACATCGTCTGTAGGTCGGTGGTGCTCAAGGAGTCGAATAAGAACGCTAGCACTGCAGCTCCCCAGGCATACTCTCCAACTCCGTCAAGATCTCTCAGTAATGGGAGGAGTCTAACGCTCACTCCATCTGCCCTCGTCGTGAACAAGAGCTTCCCGAAAAGTAAAATCAGGAAGCGGCGGAGGGTGATGTCTCCCTCTTGCCCTGGTCCAGCTGACACTCTCTCTCAGGCTCTATCTATCAATCTCTCGAGATGCTGCTCCGGTAGCTCACCGACGGCTATCGCCTCTCCCCTCAATCATAAACTCTCCTAAAGTGTCGCCCGTCCCAGCATGGACGAGTGTCGCCCTGGTCTCAATAACTCCAGCCCAAGCAGCTCCTACGCCATCTCCCGGTAGTCAGCGTAAGTGGTCCCCGTCACTGGTGCCCTGTGCACTCTCAGTCACATGATCCGTGCGACATCCTCAAGCATCAGGATCATATGTCCCCATGGGAATAGGAATGCTCTGTTGATCGGGTCCCATCTCTCGTGGAGTGCGTAGAGCAATGCTGTGTCTATTTGCATCACCTCTATGCTAAGCAGCTCCCCGAATCCCATCGTTGTCAGTCTATCTCTCTGATAGTCGGTTAATGCCAAATAAACTGCCCAGACTTGCAGCCAAGAAATTATGGTCTTTCTCTTCCTCTGCACACAAGTAAAACAATCCAGCATTAGTCATACATATATGTCATATAAGTCATGCATTGCATTGCATTCAAAAATTAAAAACATAAAAACACTCTGGTACCCTAGCAGTCTCCTTATGGACTGTCTGTCTTTCCCAAGAAGTCACTCATTTGACCGTCTGGACTTCTAGCGGTCACTGGTGTTGTGCCCCTATGGTCATTTGAGTCATCTTGTGGTCACTTGGGTCATTTGACATCATCCTGTGGTCATTTGAGTCATTTGATATTCTTAGTTTTGATAATGGTTGAACACTATAAGTCATTGATGTTTGCCAATCTCATATGACTGACATACGTGATGTTTTGTTCATGACAGATATGCCAATGATTGGACAAGAAATAAAGTGGCGATGGCAAGAGTGAAAGCTCATTGATCGCGCCGAAGCAGGGATGCAAATCTCTTCTACAAGCAGAAGTCAACACTTCACATTCGGCACATCACATAGCCAAGATTGATGTACAATGAAACATAGCCAAGAGAACCCAAGGTCAAAGACTCAGTTGACACCTTCAAGACTGTCAAGGTTGATGCCACAGATGAGAACGGGCTGCTAAAGGAGTTAAGCGAATGAGATAAATGGTTAATGGATTGAACCGGAGAAACCCGGGTTCTGCCTAGCTGGCGGTCGACCGCCAGCCCAGGGGAGGTCGACCGCCCCTGCCAGCAGCCCCCTGTTTGCACGATTCAAAGTGGCGATCAACCGCCAGCCCAGTAGCGATCGACCGAAAATACCAGGGACTAAATTTCTACAGTGTTTATCAGTAGCAGTCGACCGCTAACTTCCACAGGTCGACCGCCAGCCCCGAGCCAACAATGTTGACTTTGTTTTCCACTTCGAGAAGAGCCCCTTTCCTTGTATTTGTTTAACCCCAAAGTCACCCAATCCCCAATGGATTGTGGATCTGGTCTGGGGGATGTCCAAGGACCATTCAGAGTCTATAAAACCAACACATGAGGGATTAGAAACCCTAATGCTTCAATTGGAACAAGAGAGATCAAGGGAGGCTAGAGGAGGTGATTCGCGGGTACTGTAGCACCTCCGTGAACAGTGCTTCGGGCTAGAGTTACTCATCCATCCAAGGTTATTCAAGCTTATTTTTGAAGCCATCAACCTCCAAGAAGGTGTAGAAGTAATCAAGGTTCAAGGCTGCATCCATTATCTCCTCCATCAACTCAAACGGGATTCAAATAAAGAGGGATCAAGGGAGATCAAAGGAGGCTTGGAAGAAGAGGTACTGTAGCCATGAACAGTACTTCGTGAAGAAGTTCTTCATCCATTTCAAGGTGTTTCAAGCTCATATCAAAGCAAGCAATCTTCAAGGAAGTGCAGAAGCAAGCAAGGCTATCAAGGTGATCCAAGGAAGCTGATTTCACAAGGTTTTCAAGGGAGATCAAATCTACATCCTTTATCTTCTTCATCAACTCAAGGTGATCCAAGGAAGATCATTTCATAAGGAAGAAGATACCATTGAAGCATCAGATTCAAGCTCCAGCAATCTCAGACAAGATCTTTTCTCTTTGGGCATATTCTATATCTTGTTTGAGTGTTTTTATATCTTATTCTTTTTCCATTTCATTCAAACATTTGAAACTGAAGATCATCCGTAACGGTGGTTAGTAGGAAGGCAATCGGAAGTTTTCGATCTGCGGTGATTGACGTCCCTACCGGTGGTTAGTAGGAAGACAATCAAAGATTTTTCTGATTTACGGTTCAGTGCGTGGCACTAGTGGAGCCTCACCAGATTTGGTGAGGGGTGGACGTAGGACTGGGGATTTAGTCTGAACCACCTTAAAATCTCGTGTGTTATGGTTTGATTGTGCGACTACTTTGTGTTAGATGCATGCTTAGGTTCAATCTCTATATTGCATAATCATCTTGCTAAGCAAATCGTTGTGTTTTTCGTTTAAATAGTTATATTCCACTGCTATTATCACTATCTAGCTTTAAAGAGGGTTGTATTGCGAAAAGAGGGGCAGATCTATTCACCCCTCCTCTCTAGATCCGCTATCCACTACTCAACAAGTGGTATCAGAGCCTAATCTCTCATTATGGGGTTCAACGACCTTGAGGGAAACGGTGGATTAGCGTCCAAAGGTTTTTTACCTGAAGGTCATTCTGTTAATAGACCTCCTTATTTCACTGGAACTAATTATCCTTATTGGAAATATCGCATGCAGGTGTTCATTCGCGCCCAAGATTATGAACTTTGGTGAGTGATTAGCAAAGGTCCGTATGAGCTTACGGATAATGAGGATTTGTTGACCAAAGAACAAATAAGACAATCCACTCTCAACTGGAGTGCTAAACACATCATGCAGTGCTCACTCCATCCAGTAGAATTCTCAACAGTGGCTACCTGCGCAACGGTAAAACAAATGTGGGACAAGTTAGAGGTAATTTACGAAGGAGCCTCTCAGGTACGAGAAACAAAAGCCAACATTTTAGTTTCTGAATATGAAATGTTCCGCATGAAGCGTGATGAGTCAATTCAGAATATGTATGCTCGGTTAACTGTGCTTACTAATAGTATGACTGATTTGAGAAAGAATTACTCAGAACAGGAAATTGTGAGAAAGATTCTCAGATCATTGACTCCCACATGGCACACAAAGGCTACCGTGGTTGAAGAATCGAGAGATCTCGCAACTACTAAGGTAGATGAACTTATTGGGTCATTGATGACCTATGAGATCAACCTTAAGAACAAAGAGGCTGAAGTGCCTAAGAAAAATCCCCTAGCTCTTACAGCAGGACCCAGCAGTCAAGGCACTTCTGATGAAGGTGTGGATTCAGCAAGTGAGTGAGATGAGGATGACGTAGCCATGCTCACACGTAAGTTCAGAAAATTTCTGAGAAAGGAAGGTAAGAGCTTCATGAGAGGAAGGTCAAAGGTAAGAAATAGTTTCAAATCTAATTCTGAAAACTTTAAGAAATCTGACAAAATCATTTGTTATTCTTGCAACAAACCAGGGCATTTCAAGACTGATTGTTCTGATAGATTCAAAAAGGCTGACAAATGGAAGGGCAAGAAGAAGAACAAGGCCATGGTGTCCACCTAGAGTGACGAGGAAGAAAGTGATGGTGGAACTAGCTCCTCGGACAAGGAAAAAGAAGATCTTTGTCTCATGGCTAGAGGTGATGAAGAAACTGAGGTAAACTCTCCATTTGAAAATTACACACTTGATGATTGGGAGCAAGCATATATACAGCTCATGGAAAAATATGACATGTACAAAAATGAGAATAAATCATTGAAAAAGAAAATTAGCTTCTTTGTGCATGATCATGATATGAATGATAAGAATGCTCTACTTGAAACTAAAATTGAAGATCTTAAGAAAATGATTGAGAATTTAGAAGAAGGAAGAAAAGAAATGGCTGACTTGGAAACTTAAAATGAAGGCTTAAGAAATGAGATTGATAGCATGAAACTAAAAATGTAAAGTTATGAAAAGGACAGCAAATTGAGTAATGAGAAGTATGAAGCTGTCAAACAAGTCAACATTCAACTTCTTCAAAATATTGAAAACCTACAAAAAGAGTTGAAGGATAAACAACAATCTTTAGAAAAGTTTGTGGATGGAAGACAAAACCTAGATGCATTGCTAGGAACTAGAATGAACCATAACAAAGATGGGTTGGGTTTTGATCCAACAAACAAAATGCCATTTGGGCTAAAAATTGTCACATTTGTTTCATCATCCGAAGCTTCCACCTCAAACACAACTCCCACACAAAACCAGCAAAAATAAAAGGAGAAAGGGAAAGAAAAGATTGAAGAGGCAGTCACTGAAATTCCCAAAGAGTCTGTCCAAAAGCCTAAGAAAGGTCGACCTTCCCCGCAGCATAGGTCAACACTTCCTTGGCCATTGCATGCTCAATCTTCTAGATATCACCATAACTGGATTGCACATTCATATAGGCCAACACCACCCTACTTTTGGGGAAATTGTGATTCATGTGTTCACCAATCTTATAAGTCTCAATCCCCTAAGTGGTAAAATAATCACTTTCAACCCAAAACCAACCAACGGCCTCAGTGGTTTAAGAAGCAAACTTCCTCAAATTTTTACAAAATTCAACAAAGAGCTTCTAAACAAAAAGTTAATGTCAAAGCTGAAAAGAAAAATCAAATCCCTGCTCTAAGCAAACAAAACGTGAATGCTAGGAAGGTTTGGATTCCAAAAGAAATGGTTTCATATTTTGAAAATCTGAAGAGTTTGATGGGACCCAAATTTGGTTGGGTTCTAAACACAATTGCTTAATTGCTTGTGCAGGAGTGTCTTGTAGCCATACATAACAGGTGGTACCTTGATAGCGGCTGTTCAAGACACATGACTGGAGATAAAATAAAATTTTATCTCTTGGAGGAAAAGGAAGGAGGATACATCACATTTGGAGGGAACAACAAAGAAAAAATCATTGGAACAAGTAATGTAGGTAAGAACCTCTCCAACTCCATCTGTAACGTGCTGCTAGTTGAAAGCTTGAAATACAACTTGCTTAGCATAAGTCAACTCTGTGATAAGGGTCACAAAGTATTGTTTGACTCTCATGAATGTAGAATCCTTGAACCAAAATCTGACAAGGTAAATTTTTTTGGAAAAAGAGTCAACAATGTTTACATGATTGACTTAGATGATCCTGCTCACATAAATCTTTATCTTGCTCCACCAAAATCTGAACTTGAATGGTTATGGCATCGTAGACTAGGTCATGCTAGCTACAATGTCTTACATAAACTGTTAAAGCATTCAATGGTGAATGGGTTGCCTGAACTTTCTTTTAAACAAGAAAATAAATTGTGTGATGCATGTGCCCTAGGTAAACAAACAAGAAAATCCTTCAAGGTTAGATCTGCAAACATTTCATCTAAACCACTTGAGCTGATTCATATGGATTTGTTTGGTCCAACCAGAACTGTTAGTTTAAGTGGTAGAAAATATGGGTATGTCTTAGTGGATGATTACTCTAGGTTCACATGGGTTTTCTTTCTTACACATAAAAATGATGCTTTTGATGACTTTCAGGCACTCTATATGAAGATAAAGCAAGACGGTGAGTTTAACATTTCCAACATTCAATCTGATCATGGTGGTGAATTTAAAAATGCTGACTTCTATAATTTTTTCAGGGCTGAAGGTATTTCACACCAGTTTTCTTCACCAAGAACCCCGGAGCAAAATGGTGTAGTTGAAAGAAGGAATCGAACACTCATAGAGATGGCAAGAACAATGCTTGCCGAACGGCAACTCCCAAAGAAATTTTGGGCTGAAGCGGTAAACTTGTCATGTTACATTATCAACCGCTCTATGGTAAAGCCACACACCAAAAAGACTCCTTATGAGTTGCTGAAAAGTAAAAAACCTTCTCTCACACATATGAAAGTATTTGGGTCAAAATGCTTCTTCCACAATAATGATAAAAGAGACTTAGATAAATTCGAGCCCAAGAGCGATGAAGGTATATTCCTTGGATATTCTGATAGATCTCGGGCTTATAGAATTTATAATGTCAAGAGTCAAATTGTGGAAGAATCACCCCATGTTTCCTTTGATGAATATCACAATAATTCTAACAATGATAACTCTTGCAGGAAAAATAATGAAGATGGGAAATTCCTAAGCATGAAGGAAAAGAATGATCCTCCACAAGAAGAAACAAGAGAAGATGGTGACCTAGCTGAATCAAGTAATGCAAGGGATCAAGGTCCAGGAGAAGGTAATGATTCTACAAACAGTAGAATTCTTAAGGATCATTCTCTGGAAAATGTCGTTGGTAGCTTGAATGACCCACCTAGAACAAGGTCACATTTTAGAATTGTGGAAGAATTAGATCAACTTGCTCTTATCTCCCAGATTAAACCCAAGAATGTTTATGAGGCATTAAAGGATGAAAACTGCATAAATTCAATGGAAGACGAGTTAAACCAGTTTGAGAGAAACAAAGTTTGGCATCTTGTTCCTAGACCTTCATCACAATCTGTCATAGGCACTAAATGAGTCTTTAGGAATAAACTCAGCGAGGATGGCAAGATAATAAGAAACAAGGCTAGATTGGTGGCTCAAGGGTATAATCAAGAGTTTGGGATAGACTTTGATGAATCGTATGCCCCAGTTGCTAGACTCTAAGCAATCAGAATTTTACTTGCCTTTGCATGCTCCCTCAGAATAAAGCTGTATCAAATGAATGTAAAAAATACTTTCTTGAATGGGTTGATCAAAGAAGAAGTCTATGTTGAGCAGCCCCCTGGCTTTGAGAACACTAACCATGTAGATTTTGTATACAAGATAGACATGGCACTTTATGGACTGAAGCAAACACCAAGAGCTTGGTATGAGAGACTAAGCTCATTCCTCATTGAAAAAGGGTACACACGAGGTAAGGTAGACCAAACACTTTTCACCAAGAAGCAAGGTAAGAACATCTTGATTGTTCAAATTTATGTTGATGATATTATGTTTGGTTCTACTAAATCTAAAATGTGTGAGGAATTTACTTACCTCATGACTAGCGAATTTGAGATGAGCCTAATGGGAGAACTCCAATTCTTTCTCGGTTTGCATGTCAACCAAGGAGAAGATGGGTGCTTCATAAGTCAAGCCAAATACAGCAAGGAGCTGCTGAAAAGATTTGACATGATAAACAGTAAAATAATTGCAACTCCTATGAGCACTACAACATCACTGGATTCGGATGAAAATGGTAAATTAGTGGATGCAAAGATCTATAGAGGTATGATCGGCTCTTTGCTTTACTTGACTGCATCCCGACCAGATATCCAGTGTAGTGTATGCCTTTGTGCTAGATTTCAAGCTAGTCCTAGAGAATCCCACTTGACTGTCGTCAAACGTAACCTTAGATATCTTGTCGGCACTCAAGATTTGGGATTGTGGTATCCGTCATCATGTGATTTATCTCTTATATCTTATTCTGATGCGGACTATGCTGGATGCAAGATGGATCACAAAATTACTAGTGGCTACTGCCAGTTTCTGGGCGGGTGTTTAGTTTCTTGGGCCTCCAAGAAACAACACTCGGTTGCCCTCTCAACCGCAGAGGCAGAATATGTTGCTGCGGGGAGCTGTGGCACCCATGTGTTGTGGATTAAACACCAACTCCAAGACTACTTAGTGGATCTTAGTTGTGTCCCGATTCTATGTGATAACACCAATGCTATCAACCTTGCAAAAAATCCAGTCCAGCACTCTAGGACTAAGCATATTGAGATTAGCCATCACTTCATTAGAGATGAGGTCGTTAAGAATAATTTTGAGCGGCATTTTGTTGATACTTTAAATAAAATTACTGATATTTTCACCAAGCCCTTATGTAATGATAGGTTTTCAACACTCAGAAGAGAACTTGGTCTTTGCCGACCTCAGGGCAATAAAACTTGATATGATGCTCTTGTTCAATTTAATGTGTGTTTTTGCATATTGGTGTTCCATGCATTGTCTATATGTAAATATGTCATTTTACATATGGTGTGGCATTGCATGTAGTCATGATGCATAATAAAGAATTGAATTCATGTTCATAATGCATTGCATAGTTTGTGTAGCATCCTTCTTGCATGACCATGGTATATTAAATGTTGATGTATGGAAAGGCAGGCTATGCTTGTCTAGAAGCACTCAATATGCGTGAGGTTTCACCTCCGCCAAGTACCATGCATCACTATCGCATATAGGCCATATAGTAACGGGGAGTTATCTTTTTGAAGCATTCATGCATATATTTCATTTTCATTCATAAGTGTACAACCATGTGTTGGGTCATGTATTTCATTTCTGCCAACTTCATGTTCGATCAGGTCAACCCTTGCATGGTTCTAGTCAACCTCTCCTTGACATTTGTCATTGCATTTGCCTCAAACATAACTCCTTGAGTGCATTCATTGCATATCCTTAGGGGGAGTCTTGCTGTCTTTCTTAATCTCTTGCAATCTGAACTTCACTGGCTTCCAGTTTGAAAATGAGATCATGAGACAGATAGAATATGGTGTAAGAGCTTTCTATTATATGAACTGATGATTGTCTATCCAGTGAAAATGGTTCATATTTAATGATTTCTTGAAGTTCTGATATATCTTTCGAAATCATCTATGTTCTATGGTTTTAATAGATCTTAACTAGAGATTGCATATTGTGCTTTGAATGATTATCCTAATATATGAAAATTTAAAATTCATGACCATCTTGGTGATACACTCGAGCTAAGTATTATTTTTAAACATCTTGATGAGCTGGAATTCCTGAAAATCAATTTGACAGAGTAATGATATTGTTGCACGGAGAAATATGTCACGTCATCAAATCAAGTGACGAATGATATGTCATGATGTGCCCTTGTTATCTCTGTCTTAATTATATTAAACTCTAGGCAGAGCTCTGATATAATTGCTGAGAAATATATCTTCTCATCAAAGAAATGAGATCGGATATGTCATGACGTGACTTTGCTATCTCTGTTCATTCTGAAGCATAACAATCAATCTTACCAAATACCTAGGAATACTAGCGTCTAAACAACGTGTATTCTTACGGCTAGGAGGCATGTACTAGACTCAACTGCTCGTAAAATATGAGTCATGTGCTTTCAAATACAAAAGATACTACCAATCAAAAATATGGTGCAATCATAAAATTCCATGCTTTACTCATGTTTGTTTAGCCTCCATACTAGTTTTTGTGTTATTCCCTTTGTAGTTATTGAATATGGATATATAGGACAAGGGAAGGTTAAACACTGCCATGATATACATTTTTTGTTCATTTCTATTAAAACTTAGATGTAGATGCTTTTCAAACTCTATTGATGATCTCAGATTTCATTAGCTTTGAACCATGTATGTTGCTCACGGTCTGGTTCAGGTTTGCATATAATGGCTTGCTCTCAACTCCTTTCAGCTCTAGTCTTACAAACATCCGTCCCCTTCTCTACTTTATCCCTCATTTGTTTTGCTGTCAAAGGGGGAGAAAATGTCTTGTTGTGAGTCCTTTATGAGCTAATACCTTTGTCCGTCCTTTGTGCGCCTTTGTGAGTGGTCAAAGGGGGAGAGTGAATTATGGACAGGGGGAGTCCACGAGGGAGAGAACCTTGTGAGCTTTGAGTCTTCATATGTGATGAGGGATTGTGCATAGCATTCACATGCTTTGATCATTCATGCATACATATCCGCATTCACATGCTTTCACTATCATGGATCTTGAGCTGCACATGTCGCATATGTCATAAACTTGGCATCTTGGATATTACTGCCACATAATGACTCACAGTGTTGCCATCATCAAAAAGGGGGAGAATGTTGTGCCCCTATGGTCATTTGAGTCATCTTGTGGTCACTTGGGTCATTCGACATCATCCTGTGGTCATTTGAGTCATTTGATATTCTTAGTTTTGATAATGGCTGAACACTATAAGTCATTGATGTTTGCCAATCTCATATGACTGACATACGTGATGTTTTGTTCATGACAGATATGCCAATGAATGGACAAGAAATAGAGTGGCAATGGCAAGAGTGAAAGCTCATTGATCGCGCCCAAGTAGGGATGTAAATCTCTTCTACAAGTAAAAGTCGACACTTCACATTTGGCACTTCATATAGCCAAGATTGATGTACAATGAAGCATAGCCAAGAAAACCCAAGGTCAAAGACTCAGTTGACACCTTCAAGACTGTCAAGGTTGATGCCACCGATGAGAATGGGTTGCTGAAGGAGTTAAGCGAATGAGATAAACGGTTAATGGACTGAACCGGGGAAACCCGGGTTCCGCCCAGCTGGCGGTCAACCGCCAGCCCAAGGGCCGTCGACCGCCCCTGCTAGCAGCCCCTTGTTTGCACGATTCTCAGTGGCGGTCGACCGCCAGCCTAGTAGCGGTCGACCAGAAATACCAGGGACTAAATTTCTATAGCGTTTCTTAGTAGCGGTCGACCGCCAGCTTCCATAGGTCGACCACCAGCCCCGAGCCAACAATGTTGACTTTATTGTCCACTTCGAGAAGAGCCCCTTTCCTTGTATTTGTTTAACCCCAAAGTCACCCAATCCCCCAAGGATTGTGGATCTGGTCTGGGGGGATGTCCTAGGACCATTCAAAGTCTATAAAACCAACACATGAGGGGTTAGAAACCCTAATGCTTCAATTGGAACAGAGGAGATTAAGGGAGGCTAGAGGAGGTGATTCGCGGGTACTGTAGCACCTCCGTGAACAGTACTTCGGGCTGGAGTTCTTCATCCATCCAAGGTGATTCAAGCTTATTTCTGAAGCCATCAACCTCCAAGAAGGTGTAGAAGCAATCAAGGTTCAAGGCTGCATCCATTATCTCCTCCATCAACTCAAAGGGGATTCAAAGAAAGAGGGATCAAGGGAGATCAAAGGAGGCTTGGAAGAAGAGATATTGTAGCCATGAATAGTACTTCGTGAAGAAGTTCTTCATCCATTTCAAGGTGTTTCAAGCTCATATCAAAGCAAGCAATCTCCAAGGAAGTGCAGAAGCAAGCAAGGCTATCAAGGTGATCCAAGGAAGCTGATTTCACAATGTTTTCAAGGGAGATCAAATCTGCATCCTTTATCTTCTTCATCAACTCAAGGTGATCCAAGGAAGATCATTTCACAAGGAAGAACATATCATTGAAGCATCAGAATCAAGCTCCAGCAATCTCAGACAAGATCTTTTCTCTTTGAGCATATTCTATATCTTGTTTGAGTGTTTTTATATCTTGTTCTTTTTCCATTTCATTCAAACATTTGAAACTGAAGATCGTCTCTACCGGTGGTTAGTAGGAAGGCAATCAGAAGTTGTCCGATCTACGGTGATTGACGTCCCTACCGGTGGTTAGTATGAAGGTAATCGGAGGTCTTTCCGATTTACGGTTCAGTGCGTGGCACTAGTGGAGCCTCACCAGATTTGGTGAGGGGTGGACGTAGGACTGGGGATTCAGTCCGAACCACCTTAAAATCTCGTGTGTTGTCGTTTGATTGTGCGACTACTTTGTGTTAGATGCATGCTTAGGTTCAATCTCTATATTGCATAATCATCTTGCTAAGCAAATCGTTGTGTTTTTCATTTAGCTAGTTATATTCCACAACTATTATCATTATCTAGCTTTAAAGAGGGTTGCATTGCGAAAAGAGGGGTAGATCTATTCACCCCTCCCCTCTAGATCCGCTATCCACTACTCAACAACTAGAACGACTGCTAGGCACCCAGCGTAAGGGCATTGTTTGCCCCGTTTCCCCAATCTTTGGAAATGGCCTAAATGGCCTACAAATCATTCCAATGGGTCCCCAGACCCATTCCCTTGCCATTCCATACACATGCATGCATTGAAAATAATAAAAAATGAAAATTTTAGTTTTTGGGGCCGTCGGCCTACCTCGGACGATCATCGTCCGGTCACCATTGTCGGCGCCTCCTCGGCCACAATCGCATCTTCCTCCTCTTCCATGGCTTCCCCAGGTCCCTCCTCCGCCGTAGGAACCTCTTCCACGGTTTGGGTCCACCGGATCCTCTTCCTCCACTGGCGAGTTCACAGCCTCCGTCAGCGACACGTCTTCTTCCTCTATCTGCCGCCGAAGGCGCTTCAAAGCTCTCTTCTTCACCATTTTGGGATGGTTGGATCCTCTGTTGCGGTGGTCGCCGATCACGTTGATCACCGGAGTGGCCAGAGGAGTGGGTTGAATGGGTTGGAATGAGATTGGGCGTATGGCATGAATGAAACACCCATTTAGTTTTTTGAATTCGCTCAGAGCCTAGCGATCTATCGCCATACTGTTTAGGTCCTCTTGGTGGTCCTTCTCTAGACCGTTTGAGTCTGAGTTGCCCTTCTCGAAGAATGTGAATGGCCCTTACTCTAGTGGTCTTCCACTAGATTGCCAGGGTTCCTTAGCGATCCTAACCTAGACTGTTTGGTCATGGTTGAACATTGTTGGTTTGATATGAAATATCTATTTGATTATTGTCTATTTTGAGTGGTTCTTGTCTTATTATGTCTCATAATTTTTGATGGCTAACATTCTTATTGTCAAACCTTGAACTCCATCATGTCACCCCATCATCTCGCCAGGTAGGTAAGTCAAGTAAGTATCCTGATTCCTTAGTCCCTTAGTGCATTACTATATGGTACTTGTGATATATTATCTCGAGAATCGGATGGTCATTCATGTGTTCTGGGATCTGATGTTCCACTTTAATAAAAATGATGATGATCTAGGTGCACATGTTTAATCGTTGGATAGGCCGTTAGGTTGGAAGAGTTGGGGGACGATGGTTCTATCTTGCACGTCGTGGTTGTAGATAGTGTCTTGACCCTGATTTCTCCGGTCTAGCAATACTATTCTCGAGTATCTTCCTATTTTTATCTTTCATCGCATTCATTTTGATGATTTCTTTATTTTAGCCTAGCATGCATCATGCACATCTTTGAGCATTCATGCGCCCTCATCTGTCTAAAGCGTCTCAGTAATGGTGGATAACTATGTATCCATGGTTTTGAGTAAGGAGAGTCATTCCACTCTGAGTTGGATAGTTTTCTTTTGTCTATTTTGCTCGGTTGGTTAGCTGAGATTCCTGTTTAGAGTTTAGTTGCTCGTCTCTTTACTTTTCCGTTCGTTGCTCCGATCGCCTATTAGCTATGCGTTCTAGTGAGGAGGTTGGTCGTGACTTTAGTTCCTTTAGTTATTAGTTCCTCCAGGTGTGCGTCATTTAGTTTTACCATTCCTTGTGATTAGTTCAAAGTTTTTCGGAAGATTCCTATCACTTGTTGGTTGAGGACGGGTGTCGGTTTACCTTAACGCTCGCTTTTCAGTCCACTCCACTTCGTCTCCGCTTCATCTCCATGTTCCATTTCACTTTCGCTTCACCTCCGCTCACTCCCCTACAAAGAGGACGTTAAGGAGGGGCATCTGTTGACACCCGTTTTATGACCAATGAGTTGGGTCATCTCCTTATTCATTATTATGATGTCTCGAGTTATTCACCGCTTATTGGGTTTTTTTTAGTCATCTTTTTGGGCTTGATTTATGGGTCATTCTCCCTGGTTGGGCCTAGCTCCTTGATTTCTCGAAGTTGCATCTTATTGGGCCTGGATATGGGCTTATAAGGGTTTTATTATAGATTAACTTGAAGATTTATTGGTTTTTATCTATTTTGCCTCGTCTACTAGCCTAGCGGTCTATCGTACGACCGTTAAGTACACGTTGGAGGTCTTTTGGTGGACCGCTAGGAGGCAGAGAGTCCTGTTGGATCTCTTTGATCTTATCTTCTTGTGAACGACTGGGCCTAGCGGTCTATCATTTCACCATTTTCATGTCCCTTGCAGTCTATCGCAAGATCGTTTAGTGGAGACAGAGAGTCCTAATCCACTGTTCTTCCTCTGCTTCACCGTGGACGAACTAGAGTCCATGATTCCTTGATTTCTCTCTAGATAGAGGCTCTCAGAATCTTATGTTTGTTTCTATGGACTCTTGGGAGTGTTATCTTTAAGAATTATCCAGGTTCAGGCCTATTTTCGAATCATTATCCCTCCAACTCGAACCTTGGGTTTGAGGGCCTATAAATAGGACCCTTGACTTCATGGCTTGAAGAGGAGATTTCTGGAGCTTGCCACGAAGTGCTGCTGCATTCTGGAGTGAGTACCAACTAGGGAGAAGCTGCTCCTACGTCCATAAGGCTTCTTGTCTAAGGAATATTGAGTTCCATTAGTTGTCTTTGTGTGTTTTTCTCTTAGTTTTAGTTTTTCCCCCTTCTTAAGCATATTCATAGCATATTCTGTAGCAACCCTGGTAAAAATAAAAGGAAATAAAAACCCCAATTGATCAAAATAAGATTAAAAGATTTAATGAATAAATAAATAATAAACCAAAATGTAAATAACGCCTTGATTCAAGGCGCTACTTCAAAAAGAAACGCCCTTATACAAGGCGCGAATTCCAGAAAGGACGACAACAACAGATGTCGTCAATTCTTAAACGGCCAAAATAATAAAAAAGGGCAAGTAAACGTGACGCCCTCCACATGGACGCGTTTTACATAAGAAATGATTTTAACAAAGGCGTCAATTTAAACTAACACCCTATGGCAAGGCGTTAATTCCGTTCGAGTTTCGTTCGACCCAAGAGACTATCCAGAGCAAGTTTTTGGATAACTACATGGAAGATTGAATAGGGTAAGAACTCTATTAGGGAAATATTACTTCGAATACGATACTAACTCCAATAGGATCGTAAAAACCCTATAAATAACCCTTCCTGTCGAACCCTAATAGGCTATTTCGTTGAAGGAAGCTCTGCTGCCATGCGTGAAGAACATGTAATGTTCTTCTTCCCTACCTTCAGTCATAGAAGAATATTGATGTTCTTCATCTGTGTTGTAGGTTACCTATCCAGTTTTCCTGACGTGCTGAAGAACTAAGGGTTCTTCATCAGCATCATCTTCGTCGTCTGTCACCTTCTTCCAAACGCAGTATAGAAGAGGAGCCGATATTCTCTTACGTGCATAGAAGAGAATTTCATTCAGATCCTTACTGCATCCGCTTCCGTGTGCTGCTGTTGTTGATTAAAGATCGGGAGCAACCATCATCTTCAGGAGGCTCTGTTTAGAATAGAGCACCGTTTTTCCTTCACGCATCATCATCCAGATCACCCATCAGGTAGGTTTTCTCAAGAATTATAGCCCAAACCAACATAATAATTATGATAAAGTCATATGTCAATTCATGCATATAGATTCTCTGCATTTTTCATAGTTTTCTAGAAAATTGTGTAAGTAGCGACCCTCCTTAGGGCGCTAATTTTAAAGGAAGAGACCCAGACTAGGGCGCTAATTCTTGTTTTGATGCCCTGCCCAGGAGTCGTCAACTTCACTTAATTATTAATTACCCATGTTTAAAATTCTATATCAAGTAAACCATGTATCTAATCTAATGCATGATCATACCTGTTGAATCCTGCTATTTTTCTTGTCCTGACCATGTAACTTGTTTTCCTGAAATTTTATTTATCTGGAAATTCCACTGTTCATGTGAAAACTTGATAAATCTTGAAATAACGACCTCCTGTAAGTCGTCTCTTACATAACTGACGCCCTGCACCAGGGCATGACTTTAAAATTAACGCCCCTCTGTGAGGCACGTTTTCATGAAAATTCTACAAATTGGCAATTTTGCAAAATATTATAAATCTAATGGACCCCTGCTACTGTAGTCGTTAAATCATAAATAAACGCCCCTATAGAAGGCGTTAATTTGATAAGTAATGACTTAGATTAAGTCGCTATTTTCCTGTGTTACTATTTTGAACTGTTTTCTGTTAACCGAGGGTTTTGATATATATTTAATTATATTATCTGGCACTATATTTCCATTCCGTGAATATAGTCCCATGTTTCACGATGATTTATCGCATTACCCCTCAATTCTCAGTGACATATAAGCTCTCCATTGGACATTCCGTTCCTTTGGACTAGCGAGTTAGTCATAGAGACCTCCATAAGACTCCTCGAGCCGTGGATTCTCTCAAGGCCGATTGAGCGGGTTGTACCATGAAAACCTATCACACAACTTTGCCAAGTCACTCTATAGAAACATGGTATACCGGCCCTCATGTTATGCTATGTGTATGATATGAGAATTATCTTAATGAACGGGGAAAGCATGCCGTTATTGTGATGTTCTTGTGGACCCCAATTCTATATCAAACATTATTATGATGTTCTTGTGGACCTCAATTCTATATTAAAAGAGTGACCATTTACTTGTGGGCACTTACTTGTCATGGTACCCAAGTTAGGGAACCAATTCCGCCTAGTTTTATCGATAGTCGTGATTACACCGTTATTATCGTCATTATTGTCATGTTCAAATCCTTGAAATGCTATCTACCTCTAAGTTCATACAAGTTCTTTATCCTTGAAACTCCATATTGGCTACACACAAAGTGGATGTCAAAATACATGATCAATGCCTGCGCATATGGGGCCCGATCTGGTCCTGGGAGGAGCACCCAAAAGTACTAGTGCCCATGAGAGTTGTAATGATCATGGTATGACATTGTACCGAAGTGCATGACTAGCTTGATTGGACATTCCACAAATCTTATACTTGACTCGTACTTGACATGACTTGCGTGACCCGAAAAAGGGTAATTTATATACTTGCTTGCTTGAAACGTGATAGCCAAGTTCTCGACATGACATGATGAAATTACTTACTTGAACATCCTGACATCTATTACTTGAAAGTTCATGAATAGTTCACCTTGTTATCTTGTTGATATACTCTCTATCTTGTCGTTTTATGCGAGCATGCATAGCTATAGTGCATTCATAAAAATGTAATTACTTAAACCCCTTGCTAGTTCTTGAGATATAATTTCCTACTGAGCGTTCGCTCACTCAGTGTTTTCCCTACTTTTCAAGTAAGTCCGATGACGAGACCCAAATAGACTGGGAAGGTCAAGAGTGAAAGAGATTAGAGCTTCTCAAAGCGTCAACTAGTCTTGTCTTTTCTATATTCTCTTAAGTCAATTTTGTACCTTTCTTTTTATTGAGTCTAGTAATTGTAAGGGTTTGTAATAGACATATTCTTATTAAAGGAAGAAATGGGTTGGGTTATCTTTATTTTTGCGTATCTCTGATTTGGTGTTGAATGCACTAATACTCTGATTGACTTGATCGATATAAACTCATCACGTGTCTCCAGGTATCTTCCGCGCTCGGGGCGTGACAGTTTTGTGGTATCAGAGCCTAGGGTATTCAATTCCGAGGAAACCCAAGTCCAAGGATAAGCCTGAACCTCTAACTAGTGAGATTGGGTAGAACCAAGGGTTAAAGTCATCATAGAATTAAAAGCCTTTTAACGCCATCACATACTAATATAGCTATCGAAATTGTAGGACAATGGCTACCGAACGTGCTCAATGGCGCAACATGCAACGCACTCTCCAAGGTATGGCCCATGCACTTAACAAGTGGCACAAGGAGGTGCACATCGTGGAGCAGGAAATCTCCACCAAAGCTTCAAGAACATGAACCCTCCTAAGTTCATGGGATCCACTGATCCAGATGATGCCAAACACTGGATCCGAGAGACGGAACGTGTTTTTAGAGTCATGCAATGCTCGGACCAAGAGAAGGTCATGTTAGCCACATTTCAATTAGAAAGAGATGCCCGATGCTGGTGGGAGTTGGTAGAAGCCACATTAGATCAAGGACAAGTTACTTGGGAGGAGTTGTTCAACATTTCAACAATAAATATTTCTCAGATCGAGTTCAAGAGAAGAAAGCCGCTGAATTCGCCGCACTTAAGCAACGATCTTTGTCGGTGGCTGAATATGAAGCGCAGTTCTCTAGGCTGTCTCGGTACGCTAAACACTTAGTTAATACTGAGAAGATGAAAGCTCGAAGATTCCTTAATGGGCTCAGGCCCCAATATATCACACAACTGGCACCGATGGACATACAAGTCTATTCGGAGATGGTTCGACGAGCCCAATTACTATAAGATGCCACGGAACTATCTGATAGGATCCGTGGGAAAGACAAGAAGGAGAATGTTACTAGCTCCGGCACCTTCAAACCTAATATCAAAAAGAGGCCAAGTAATGGAGGCATTCCCTCCCAGGAGCAAAAGTTCAAGAAGACCAAACCTTTCTCCATCACGACTACACCTGCTAAGGTGGTATGTAAGCACTGTGATAAGGCCGGGCACAAGGCCGAAGAATGTTGGAGGAAACTTGGAGCGTGTCTCCATTGCGGGAGCCGTGATCATCGGATTCCCGACTGTCCCCTACTCAACGATCAAGCTGGTGATGGAAAGCGCCCGGTAACAAAGAATGCTCGTCTCCACGCAATTAAGGAGACCGAAGAAGATGAAGGCAGACTAGTAGAAGGTACACTGAAAGTTTGTTCCAAGTCTGCACATGTCTTGTTTGATACGGGTGCATCACATTCTTTTATTTCCAAGAAGTTTGCTGACCCACTGCCTATGGAACCAGAATGGATGAAAAAAATTTATCTACTCCTCTCGAAAACGAAACCGATATTACGCACCATTATCAAAACTGTGAAGTCTTAGTAAAAGGAAGAAATCTTCCTATCAACCTCATATGTCTAGACCTAAAGGAATATGATGTCATATTGGGAGCAGATTGGTTATCTAGGTATCAGGCAACTGTGGATTGCCGTAACAGCAAAGTTACTTTCAAGCACTTTCCAGTACTAGTCTACTCTAGCCCTAAGAGTCGAAGCAAGTCACCTCTTATTTCGGCTCTCCGAGCTAGCAAGCTAATAAGGAAAGGATGTGTATCTTTCCTTGCATTTGTCACCATTAAGGAGACTAAGGAGACTAATCTAGAAGACATCCCAATTCTGCAAGAATTTCCGGACGTGTTTCCGGAGGACTTGCCTGGATTACCCCCACAAAGAGAAGTGGCCTTCACCATCGATTTGGTCCCCGGTGCTGGACCAATTTCTAAGGCACCATATAGGATGTCCCCTGCCGAACTCAAGGAGCTGAAGGAGCAATTAATGGAGCTTCTCAAGAAGGGATTTATTAGACCAAGCACTTTTCCGTGGGGAGCACCTGTGCTATTTGTAAAGAAGAAAGATGGATCCATGAGGTTATGCATCGACTATCGACAGTTGAATCATCTCACTATCAAGAACAAGTATCCACTGCCGAGAATCGATGAGTTATTTGATCAAATATCTGGATCCAAGTATTTTTCAAAGATTGATCTCAGGTCAGGTTATCACCAACTAAGGATCAAGGATGATGACATTCATAAGACCGCATTCAGAAGCAGGTATGGCAATTATGAGTTTGTTGTTATGCCTTTTGGACTAACAAATGCCCCTGCTGCCTTTATGCAGTTGATGAATAGTATATTCAGACCTTATCTAGATCAATTCGTGGTGGTTTTCATTGATGATATATTGATTTACTCCAAGACCAAGGAGAGCATGAGGAACATTTAAGGATTGCATTACAGATATTGAGGACAAATCAGCTATATGCAAAGCTCAGCAAATGTGAATTTTGGTTAAGAGAAGTAGCTTTCTTGGGGCATGTTATATCAAAAGATGGTTTATCCGTAGATCCATCAAAGGTTGAAGCTGTAAGGAATTGGGAAAGACCGACCAATGCTAGCGAGGTCCGTAGTTTCTTGGGTCTTGCGGGCTACTATCGGCGATTCATCAAGGATTTCTCCAAGATAGCCGTACCACTCACTAGGCTAACTCGCAAGGAGATACGCTATGAATGGAGCGAGGATTGTGAACGAAGCTTCCAAGCTCTCAAGGATCACTTGACTACTGCCCCAGTCTTAGCTCTACCAATTGAAGGAGAAAAGTTCGAGGTATACACCGATGCATCTGGCATTGGCCTCGGATGTGTTTTAATGCAACAAGGGAAGGTTATAGCCTACTCTTCTCGCCAATTGAAGAAGCACGAGGAGAACTACCCAGTTCATGATTTAGAATTGGCTGTGGTAGTATTTGCACTAAAGATATGGAGACATTATCTGTATGGAGTGCAGTTTCTTGTATACTCTGACCATAAAAGTCTTAAGTATCTCTTCTCTCAGAAGGAATTGAATATGAGGCAAAGTCGTTGGCTAGAATATCTTAAGGACTTGACTTTACTATACAATATCATCCTGTAGCTGATGCCCTTAGTCGAAAGCCGAGAGCATTACTAGCCAATTGTATGATTCAAGAGTGGAAGTAGCTAGAACAATTCACTAGACTTAATATAAGCATGGACAAGGACAGTAGGTGTGTCACCTTATCCCATATGAGCATACAGCCAGACTTGCTATCCGAAATACAAGGACTTCAAGGTAGTGACCCGGTATTAGTGGAAATCAAGGGCAAACTAGAAGGACAATCTGTGTTCCAACTAGCTTCAGATGGAAGGTTGTTATTCCAAAATAGAACTTTTATACCGGATTGCCCAGAATTAAAGAAGAAGATCTTAGATGAAGCTCACAGATCAAGGTACACAATTCATCCAGGATCTACTAAGATGTACCATGATTTAAAAAGGACCTTCTGGTGGCCTAATATGAAGAGAGAAGTCACGGACTTTGTGTCTCGCTATCTCACCTGCCAACAAGTTAAGGCTGAACACCAGAAGCCTGCCGGAAAGCTACATCCTCTGGATATTCCCAAATGAAAGTGGGAGGATATTGGTATGGATTTCATCATGGGTCTAACTAAATCAAAAGGAGGATATGATGGAGTATGGGTTATCATTGATCGATTGACCGAATCAGCGCACTTCTTGCCAATCAAGAGTCGATGGTCAGTGGATGTTCTGGCTGCATTATACATAAAAGAGATAGTCAGATTACATGGTATTCCTGTCTCGATTGTGTCTGACAGAGATCCCTGTTTTACTTCGTATTTTTGGAAAGGACTACAATATTCGTTGGGATCGAGACTTAACTTTAGTACATTTTTTCATCCTCAAACGGATGGTCAGACCGAGGGAACTAATCAGGTGGTTGAAGATATGCTCAGAGCTTGCATCATTGATTTTGGTGGAAGCTGGCATGACCACTTGCCTCTGGTTGAATTTGCATACAATAATAGCTACCAGACAAGTATACAAATGGCACCTTTCGAAGCCTTATACGGAAGGAGTTGCCGATCACCCTTATGCTGGGACGAAGTTGGAGAGGAACAACTATTAGGTCCAGATATGGTAAGGGATACCATCGAGAAGATACAGTTGATTAGATAAAGACTGCAAGTAGCTCAGTCTAGACAAAAGACTTATGCTGATACAAGAAGAAGAGATCTCGAATTCCCAGTCGGAGATCACGTCTTTCTCAAAATATCACCTGGCCATGGAATAAGGAGATTTGGTGTTAAAGGCAAGCTTACGCCAAGAGTTATCGGACCTTTTGAGATACTAGAAAGGGTTGGCGAGGTTGCTTATCACGTCGCTTTACCTCCTCAATTGTCCAAAGTTCATAATGTATTCCACATATCAATGTTGAAGAAATATGTGCATGATCCGTCACATATCATTGATCATGGAAACCTGGTGATTCAAAGGGATCTCACTTATGAACAAAAGCCCATGAAGATCCTTGATCGCTAGGTACGAACATTAAGGAATAAAGTTATCCACATGCTAAAGGTGCAATGGAGTAAATGTTCAGAACACGAAGCCACATGGGAGACCGAGGAGTCTATGAGGAAACGATTCCCGAACTTATTCTAAAAAGGTATATACTCTACACTCTCCACATATATATAAAAATATGCGATTAAATTTGGGGACCAAATTCTTTTAAGTGGGGGAGGGTGTAGCAACCCTGGTAAAAATAAAAGGAAATAAAAACCCCAATTGATCAAAATAAGATTAAAAGATTTAATGAATAAATAAATAATAAACCAAAATGTAAATAACGCCTTGATTCAAGGCGCTACTTCAAAAAGAAACGCCCTTATACAAGGCGTGAATTCCAGAAAGGACGACAACAGCAGATGTCGTCAATTCTTAAACGGCCAAAATAATAAAAAAAGGGCAAGTAAACGTGACGCCCTCCACATGGACGCGTTTTACATAAGAAATGACTTTAACAAAGGCGTCAATTTAAACTAACGCCCTATGGCAAGGCGTTAATTCTGTTCGAGTTTCGTTCGACCCAGGAGACTATCCAGAGCAAGTTTCTGGATAACTAAGTGGAAGATTGAATAGGGTAAGAACTCTATTAGGGAAATATTACTTCCAATACTATACTAACTCCATTAAGATCGTAAAAACCCTATAAATAACCCTTCCTGTCGAACCCTAATAGGCTATTTGGTTGAAGGAAGCTCTGCTGCCGTGCGTGAAGAACAGGTAATGTTCTTCTTCCCTGCCTTCAGTCATAGAAGAATATTGATGTTCTTCATCTGTGTTGTAGGTTACCTGTCCAGTTTTCCTGACGTGCTGAAGAACTAAGGGTTCTTCATCAGCATCATCTTCGTCGTCTGTCACCTTCTTCCAAACACAGTACAGAAGAGGAGCTGATATTCTCTTACGTGCATAGAAGAGAATTTCATTCAGATCCTTACTGCATCCCCTTCCGTGTGCTGCTGTTGTTGATTAAAGATCGGGAGCAGCCATCATCTTCAGGAGGCTCTGTTTAGAACAGAGCACCGTTTTTCCTTCACGCATCTTCATCCAGATCACCCATCAGGTAGGTTTTCTCAAGAATTGTAGCCCAAACCAACATAATAATTATGATAAAGTCATATGTCAATTCATGCATATAAATTCTCTGTGTTTTTCATAGTTTTCTAGAAAATAGTGTAAGTAGCGACCCTCCTTAGGGCGCTAATTTTAAAGGAAGTGACCCAGACTAGGGCGCTAATTCTTGTTTTGACGCCCTGCCCAGGAGTCGTCAACTTCACTTAATTATTAATTACCCATGTTTAAAATTCTATATCAAGTAAACCATGTATCTAATCTAATGCATGATCATACCTGTTGAATCCTGCTATTTTTCTTGTTCTGACCATGTAACTTGTTTTCCTGAAATTTTATTTATCTGGAAATTCCACTGTTCATGTGAAAACTTGATAAATCCTGAAATAACGACCTCCTGTAAGTTGTCTCTTACATAACTGACGCCCTGCACCAGGGCGTGACTTTAAAATTAACGCCCCTCTGTGAGGCACGTTTTCATGAAAATTCCAGAAATTGGCAATTTTGCAAAATATTATAAATCTAATGGACGCCTGCTACTGTAGTCGTTAAATCATAAATAAACGCCCCTATAGAAGGCGTTAATTTGATAAGTAATGACTTAGATTAAGTCGCTATTTTCCTGTGTTACTATTTTGAACTGTTTTCTGTTGAGGGTTTTGATATATATATATAATTATATTATCTGGCACTATATTTCCATTCCGTGAATATAGTCCCATGTTTCACGATGATTTATCGCATTACCCCTCAATTCTCAGTGACATACAAGCTCTCCATTGGACATTCCGTTCCTTTGGACTAGCGAGTTAGTCATAGAGACCTCCATAATACTCCTCGAGCCCTGGATTCCCTCAAGGCTGATTGAGCAGGTTGTACCATGAAAACCTATCACACTACTTTGCCATGTCACTCTATAGAAACATGGTATACCGGCCCTCATGTTATGCTATGTGTATGATATGAGAATTATCTTAATGAACGGGGAAAGCATGCCATTATTGTGATGTTCTTGTGGACCCCAATTCTATATCAAATATTATTATGATGTTCTTGTGGACCTCAATTCTATATTAAAAGAGTGACCATTTACTTGTGGGCACTTACTTGTCATGGTACCCAAGTTAGGGAACCAATTCCGCCTAGTTTTATCGATACTCGTGATTACACCGTTATTATCGTCATTATTGTCATGTTCAAATCCTTGAAATGCTATCTACCTCTAAGTTCATACAAGTTCTTTATCCTTGAAACTCCATATTGGATATACACAAAGTGGATGTCAAAATACAAGATCAATGCCTGCGCATATGGGGCCCGATCTGGTCTTGGGAGGAGCACCCAAAAGTACTAGTGCCCATGGGAGTTGTAATGATCACGGTATGACATTGTACCGAAGTGCATGACTAGCTTGATTAGACATTTCACAAATCTTGTACTTGACTCGTACTTGACATGACTTGCGTGACCTGAAAAAGGGTAATTTATATACTTGCTTGCTTGAAACGTGATAGCCAAGTTCTCGACATGACATGATGAAATTACTTGCTTGAACATCTTGACATCTATTACTTGAAAGTTCATGAATAGTTCACCTTGTTATCTTGTTGATATACTCTCTATCTTGTCATTTTATGTGAGCATGCATAACTATAGTGCATTCATAAAAATGTAATTACTTAAACCCCTTGCTAGTTATTGAGATATAATTTCTTACTAAGCGTTTGCTCACTCAGTGTTTTCCCTACTTTTCAGGTAAGTCTGATGACGAGACCCAAATAGACTGGGAAGGTCAAGAGTGAAAGAGATTAGAGCTTCTCAAAACGTCAACTAGTCTTGTCTTTTCTATATTCTCTTAAGTCAATTTTGTATCTTTCTTTTTATTGAGTCTAGTAATTGTAAGGGTTTGTAATAGACATATTCTTATTAAAGGAAGAAATGGATTGGGTTATCTTTATTTTTGCGTATCTCTGATTTGGTGTCGAATGCACTAATACTCTGATTGACATGATCGATATAAACTCGTCACGCGTCTCCGGGTATCTTCCGCGCTCGGGGCGTCACATATTCCCTCTTCTTCTACCACGTTCTCTGCAATCATATCACATTTCAAAACATCCTCTTATCTTTTCCATGCCCCACAGGGGTTAAAAAACCACCAACCCCCAGGTATTCACCCTTCCTTTTATGCGTTTTAGCCTAATTGCATTATCGATTCTACATTAATCCCAAGGGCTTATTGGGTCATTTTTCTTTGTGTCTACATTCTCTTGCAGGTTTACAGGACTTATTGCACGAGGCCCATCTCTTCTGGCCGGCTAGGAGGGGTGGAGATTCAAGTTCCACTTCATTGTTATGGGTGCTCTGGCGGTCATTCATCAGACCATTTGTGGATTCCTAGAGGTCTGTCATAAGACCATTTGCTGTCTCCTGGTGGTCATCTGCTAGACCGTTTGCCTCTACTGCACCTGGGTTTTCTCTCTCCCATGGCGGGTGGTCTCACTTGGCTCTTTCCAAGGTATTTATTGCATTTTTACTATTTTATTTCCCTTGGTGGCGATCACATCATTCTTAATTTGGGCATTATTCAGTTTCTTGCTTGATTGTCTTCTTTTACTTTAGTTGTTCCACACCCTTGGTGTGTGTTTTATTTCATTTCCTTTGCTCCACGCCCACGGCGTGTGTTTCTATTTCTCCTTTTTCATTCTTTCCATATTTGAGTTGACTTGCCCATATGCTCTGATTTCATGTTGATTGCTTGAGTTAGTGCATCACTTGTGCACATCACATCACTGCACTCATACACTTATATCATCACACTCTCACACTCTCACACAAAGAAAGAAGGTGAACATAAACATCAACATTTTTCTCTTCTGTTGGACTGTACGTGTCTTTATTTGGACTGGACTCTGTAATTGAAATTGTTAATTGAAAAGGTAATTTTATTTCTGCTACTTTAGCAAACCTGATCATTGAAAAATTAATTGCTTACTGCTTTATCTGAAACTTCAATGTACTCCACACACACCTTTTATCCCTTTGGAGCTTTACCGCTCTTGGGAGGCTTCGCAAGTTCCAAGTGGTATCGGGTTTACCCGGTATTCGGAGTCTAGGTCGTCACAGAATGTTAATCATAGTAACCGTCAATCAGGGTATTCTATCATCTTAGTAGCACAGTTGGTTCTTAGACCCGAGTCACTAAAGATGTCTTGTATGAGGGATGTTGAGTGTTTGATTACTGACTTATGGACTCATGTTAAGTAGTTTTGTATAGTTAGTTATTCAGGCTCAGTGAAACTCTTGTGAAGGCAATTAGTTTGACAACATGAGATCATTCACTCTCAGTATGATATATAAGAAAGAATGCCCTATAGATCTGTACTTAGAAAACTCCTAGCCAGTGTATGGGAGTTCATTATAAAAAAGGAGTCTTTCTAGTGAAGCAGTTTGTTGTACAGAGTTCAGTTGAACCAAGACACAATAGGGTTTGACAGTTGAACCATACCCTAGTCCTGGTGGGGGCATTGGATGAATGAAGATCTATAGCTGTGTGGATTATGAAGATAGAAAGGTTCCAGTGTAGGTTGCTTATCCCCAATATCATTTGGGATCACGAAGTGTTGCTTGCTGCCTTTCGTGATCAAAAAGAATGTTAATTTCATTAAAGGTTAATCAACCTGGGTTTATTAAGTTAAGAAGGGTTCTTAGCTTAATGGGTTGGAAAAATCAAATAGACTATTCGGCCTAGAGGGTCACATATAATGGAGTATTGGACATACCGAGATGGGTAAACTTTATAGACTTTTATTGGGTTTTTATGAAAAATGCCAGAGGTCTACAAATATATGTTGAAGGGAGAAACCCTAGCACAAGCTCCAAAGAAACCCTAGCCGGCCTCTCTCCTCTCTCTCTTTCTCCTAGGGGCGCCCCCCTCCTTCTCTCTCCTTCCTCTACGGCAGATGATGGTGTTGTGATCCGGTCGGCGTATGGATGTCGTGGAGGAGATTTCGTCTGCTCCCACTGCTCGTGTGGAGACGTCTAGAGGCTGGATGCTTGGACGACTCACAACTCTAGGATCCTCCTCTCATTCGTCTTTGAGCTTTTGGGAGATTCTTCACCCCGCAAAGATAAAGAATCATTCTTCACACCGCGGGATTTATCGATCTTGTTCGATTTTGAAAAACTAGCAACGATTTGCAATCAAGGATTTCAATATTTTCTGCTGCACTTCTAGTCGAAATCTTACACCCTTTAGTTCCCACTTGTTCACCACACATATCCCTTTTCTGTCCCCTACTTATTATTATTATTATTTCTCTCCTCTTTTTTTTATCTTTCTTCTTCTCTTTTTGTGACATCCCCAATGGGTAGCTAATGGCTTGTACTTGTTCATTAGTTTGCATTCCCTCGGTGACAGGGCCTTGTGACTTTGTAGGGAATTTAGGCTTTTGGGCTTCAAACAAAGAGTGAATGGCCGAGTCCTTAAAATGCCTTTGAATGAAGCGGGTCCGGCTATATAATTAGTGCATATTATAAATATCAGTCAAGGCTAATATGTTCTTATAAGTTGGTGCACATTAGTTATGAGGAGTTTAATTTTCTCTCCCTTCGGAAGGAGACCCTAGACACGTTCGACCATTTTCCTCCACCTGTCAGCATAGGTGGCGAAGTCCTCATCTGTTGGGTCCCTTAGTGCAAACGCAATCATGAGGGGGTGAATTGATTGGCGCCCTATTTAAAAAATTAACCTGATGATGCTCTAATTTCAACACATAGTGGACTCAACGATAGCATTTAGGAACAATTGACCGAGACTTAGATTCACTAAGTATCAAAATGATCGTGGTTAAGAACTAAGTGGCTTGATGAAAAAAACTCAACTTAGCAATATGTATGTGAAGATTGATTATATGTAACAGTCTATTTAATTCAGTGTGTGTGATAGTGTCAATTTGAACCTGTGAATGGAGATAGGAGAGATGGACAATCACACAGGCATTCAGACAAAGACACAGTAATTTTTAAGGTGGTTCAGGACTGCAGCCGGGCTCCCTACGTCCACCCCTCACCAAAACACGGTGACGCTTCCTATGCTACAAATGCATCAACACACACAGGGGCAAGTCCCCAATAACTCGCTGATACATAGCTTAACGGGGATGTACCCCCCCACACACATGCTATTTTCACATAAACGCATGGGGACGAGCCCCCAAAACAAGCACATGCTGTCGAACCGCAGCAACACACGGGGACGAACCCCAAAATAAGCACAAACGCTAACATACAACTTGACTCGAGGAATAGGCTCCTCGAACACACACACGGCTACTCAACAGCCAAAACACACTCTGATCCTTCAAACAAGGTCCCCAAAAAATGCAGAAACCATGAGGACTACACATGGAGAAGCAGATTAAAAGTTTCAGAAATAAAACAACAAATCGAAATAAGAAATGCAAATGTAGCTTTAGATTGAAATCTTGAAGCTGTAAATGCTGATCTGGACTGAGATCTGATACTACTATGTATCTCTCTATTCAGTGGCCACATGGTGATTTGGGAGGAAGGCTCTCTCAAATGGCTCTCAAACTTTCCTTCTCAGCACTGGAATCGCTCAGGCCAACTACTAGGCTGCTCTCCGTTCTTTTCTCCCTCTCAGATGCTCTTCAAAATGCTCAGGGCGTCTCTAATGACTAAGGGCTGTAGCAGTGACTTCCCCAGATGATAGATCCATATTTGTAGTAGAGAAATATGAGTAATTCCCTTTTTCAGAGCTATTTTCTTATTAATCCATGATAAAAGTAAAATATTCTAACCTAGGACCTTTCAAGAAGCAAAGCCACATGTCATGGAGGCGTGTGCCAAAGATTGGAGGTAAATGATCACGTGACCGCAGGGCCCACCCTAAATCTGCAAGTGTTGTAGTCTCAGACAATATCAGTCGACTTAGTTGATTGGTAAGTCGACTGAGTTGTTCCACACACTGACATCCTTTCAGTCAGGCTAAGTAACTCTGAAGATGTCTATCGACTTGATGGAGACCAAGTAGATTGAGTTTTTCCTCGCACTGATATCCTTTCAGTCGAGCTTGAGCAACCCTGAAGATATCTGTCGACTCGATAGAGACCAAGTCATTCTCTAACCTCTGCTGACTATTACTTTCTTTGAGTCGACATAGTGTTGAATTTGGTGTTCTCTCTCTATTGCCTCTGTCTACTCATCTGCACATCTGTCAACTCTTCTTCACATCTGTCGACTGAGTTAGAGCTTAGTCGACTAATATTACATATCTCTATCGATTCTTTTGTTGCAAGTTAAACCACTATCTTCCATCCTCTGCCAATCTTCATCTAGTGTTTGTTGTCACATGAAATTGCTACTGTTTGGATGGCAGCTTGAGCTTCTTGATCCATGTCCTTTGTGTCTTGCCATACTCCTCACGTTCTTCAGCATTCTTTTTGCCTTCTTGTTGATGTCTGTCGACTTTTACTCACATCTGTCGACTGAATTTGAACTTGGTCGATTAATTGTTACCTTGTTCTGTCAACTCTGTCTCTGCGGATAATTTACAGTCTTCCACACTCTGGAGGAAGCTTTGAGCTGACTTGCTCTCTACTTGAGTCGACTTAAATCTTATGTTTGTTGACTTGGACTCGTATCTGTCGACTTAAACACTAAGTCTGCCGACTTAAGCCTAAGCCGACCTATACCCTGCAGACAAGAGAAAAGTTCACACAAGTTAGTCCTTTAGCCAAGACATAACTAACCATTTACCTTAACATTTATAACATCAAATTCTTTGTCTTGGGCTCCATTTATATGGCTCAGATGATGTCCCATAAGTGCCACGTCGGATTCGAACTTGCTCGCGTGAAGGCACTGCCGCATTCGGTCGACCGATCTTCACAGGTCGGTCGAACGCCCAGTCGGTCGACCGAACTCAAGCATCAGTCGACCGAAACTTGTAACATTCTTAGTCTATCATTTCTAGGAAATTCGGTCAATCGGACCCTTTTTGTCGGTCGACCGGCCAGCCACTTTGGTCGACTAGTACACCTGAAACATGTAGAATTAAGCCCAATTATCATGTATTCATTTTAGTTAGTCCAACATACCTTAAGCACTCAGAGAAGGGGTGAGATAGTACCTCACTCAATGAATCAAAAGATTGTGAAGTAAAAACTCATCCATTCTACTATTCACACCAAGAGGGGAATCAAAGTACAAATCATTCAAAATATTATGTGTGTCCATACACAACAATTCACACCAATTTTTTTTATCAAATCATTGCAAAGCATATTTCCACAACAAGTTTCCAAACCATTCAAAATCTCATGAAGAACACAACAGCATGATAATAATGAATCATCAACCCATACAATGAATCATAGTTGGATCATTATCAAAAGCACAATAATGAATCATAGTTGGACATCATCAAAACCACACATGCACAACATTCTCCCCCTTTTTGATGATGACAACTATGATTCATTATTGCAACTATGAGTTCGACTATGAGCCATTGAACTTTCAATTCAGTCAAAGACAACCTGAATAAAAACTCTCCCCATTTGCAAGCCTTCCCCCTTGACTCAACTATAAACTTTCTCCCTAATGAACCAACAAATAATGACTCATGTAATCTCTCCCCTTTTGACATCATCAAAACGAAAGACATGGAAAGTGTATATGGAACATTCATGAAGGTGGGGATCAAAGGAAGCAAATATTCAGAGTAGGGGTGAAACAGTGAGGGCAACTAGATCCAAACAAGCATATAGAAGTGGCAACACGTTGATAGAAGTAGAGATTTAGAAATTAATTAAACACAATATGAACCCATGAGCCTACAACATGATAACCTGTTTCAGAAATGGACATGATCAGTGTTGGGTCCCGCAAGGTGTAGTCGGATCTAGAAGGGGGGGGGGTTGAATAGATCCTCTCAAAAGCTTTGGCCTATTTAAAAACTCTTAACTATCAAAAGTATGAACCAATCCTATAAAGTGAATGAATCACTTAGGCACAATGCACAGCAGAATTAAGTAGAGTGGCTCAAATGGAAATGACTCGGATTACAAGCGATGAAGCATCAACACTTCTTTAAGCACATTTCGATCTTGAAAGAAATAAGCCTTGTAGTGCAGGGATCAAAAAGTATAACACTAGAGCATGAAATAGCTTGCAACAACCGTGCGTGTGTGTGAATGTAGTGGTGATCAACCAAGGTGCATGCGAGTCTAAGCAAGGGAATCACTTAGCAATACTTTCACCTTGGCGCCTATGTGCAAGGTTGCAGCAGGCCGCCCAAGGGATGCAGTCAAAGTGCTAAGCCCAATTAAACCACAGATAAAATCGAAAGTGCAAATCTGAGTGCTTGAGTGTGTAAACAAGATAACCAAGTATGGAAGCACACGGACCTGTGAATGGGGGTAGAAGATATAGAGCAATCACACACGATGAACAACCCACAACATATAGATTTTTAAGGTGGTTCGGTTGCAACCCCGCAACCTACGTCCACCCGTCACCAAAACCCGGTGAGGCTTCCCTGCTGACTTACAGCTTGACCGGGGACACGCCCCAAACCACAGAACAGAGAAAGCCCTCTTTCTATCTTCCTACACACAAAGCCGGTAGGGATGGCTATACCGCAGATCCGAGAACCCCCGATTGCCTTCCTACTAACCACCGGTAGGGACGATCTTCAGTTTCAATAGATTGAATGAAATAAAAATAGAACAAGATGAAAAAGCTCAAATAAGATATGGAGATATGTTAGAATAAAGTATATCTTGTTTGAGATTGTTGGATCTTGAATCTGTTGCTTTGATCTTCCTTTGATCCTTTTGAGTTGATGGAGAAGATATAGGCTGTAGCTCGATCTTTCCTTTGAATCTCCTTGAGTTGATGAAGAAGAATATTGGATGTAGAACTACTGCACGGAGTACTGTTCACGGCTACAGTACCTCTTCTTCCTTGGAGCTCCTCTAGCCTCTCTTCATCTCTCTCTTCTCCAAATGATCAACTAGGGTTTCTATCCCTCTTGTGTTAATTTTATATCTCTTTGGATGGTCAATAAACACAACCCAGACCAGATCCACATTTTGTGGGTGATTAAGTGACTTTTGGATTAAAGAAATTCATGGGGAATGGCCTTTCTTGAAGTGTAAAACAAAGTCAACATTGGTTGGCTCGGGGCTGTCAATCGACCTGTGGCTTCTGGCGGTCGACCTCTCCTGAGAAACGCTGTAGACGGATGTTCCCTGGGATTTTCGGTCGACCGCTACTGGGCTGGCGGTCGACCGCCACTTAAAGAACTGTAGACGGTGGGCTGCTGGATGGGGCGGTCGACCGCCTCTGTGCTGGCGGTCGACCGCCAGCTGGGCAGAACCCGGGTTTTCCCGGGTCGATCCGTTAACTGCTTTAGCTCCACCGCTTAAGTCCTTTAGCAGTCCATTCTCATCTGTGGCATTAACCTTGACAGTCTAGAAGATGTCAATTGAGTCTTTGACCTTGGGTTCTCTTGGTTATGCTTCTTTGTGCATCGACCTTAACTGTCATTGAGCTTTCACTTTTGCCAACTCCACTCCATTCCTTGGATTGTCTTGTGGCTTGCTATCCAGAAGTTGCACCGACCTTGAGCCATCCATAAGGCAAGATATGCACTGACCATACGAGGAATATGCAATGACCTTATGTGTGATGCTATTCAGCTTGATTTCTGTGCTTGAAACATGCTAGATTTCCGTGCATTCAATATTGTCATATGTCTTGATATATGTGTATCCAGTTGCCTAGATTTGTGTGTCATTCTTGATCTTTTGTGCTGGAAGTATAATGACCTGAAATGAATGAATATTAACACTATCAAATGCAGGTATAGTTCATTAATGACTACAGAGGCAGACATCATCAAAACCATAAAATTAATCATGTTACATACATGTTCAACATTCTCTCCCTTTTTGATGATGGCAACTATGAGTCATTCTGAACTATGAGTCATTATAAATTCACATGCATTATTAATTTACATGGCAACTATGAGTCAAAAACATTCTTGAGAAGAAGAAGAAGAAGATTCTCTCCCTATCCCCTTTTGACAAAGACTCACATGGTTCTCACCCCCTTTGACACACAGAGTGGATTCTTTGATTAATGACTCACATAAACTTACCACATTCTTTGATTAATGACTCACATAAACTTCTCCCCCTTTGACAACATCAAAAGATCCAGAAAAGAGATAGAGAGACTCACACAAAAAGACTTACATGAAGCTCTGGCATCTCTTATGTGACATCATTACAAGCAACCATAATGTGGAGAAACATGTCATTGCAGGCAACATTCCAGAAAATGATGTGGAAATACATGCCAATGGTTGTACACTTATTAAGGTTGACAAGATAACCAGAGAGAACAACCAATTGTGGAAAGCCAGTTATAAGACCGATACCAATGAATGATATGGATGTATCGAACATGGTGGTGTCTTGTGGCTTAGCAAAGATAATGTAAGTGTGAGAGGTGGAGCCACAGCAGCATGATGCTATTCCTCAAATAGTGGAGATGGATAGAGCAGCCAAGGAGTAACTTTTTGATTTGAAATTTTGTAAGATTTTTAGTGGTTTTCTAGTTTTCAGATTTTTTGAATTTTCTATGCAATGCATGGAAATGATAAATGTAAGCTACAATTGTATGAAGTTAAGACATGCATGCCACCCTATTGCATGAAAGCATGATGCTAATGATGCTAGGACTTATGCCACTTGCCAATGAATGAGAAAGCAATGTGATATCACTTGACAGAGGACACCAATGATTTTGGATTCGACTTGAAAGGAGCATCAAGATGATACCACTTGTTGGATGATACCAAGATGATGTAATCATGGCAGCATGAATGATTTATGTAGATATGGCAGATGAAGGCAAACAACAAGGAGTATCAAGATATGACTTCTCAAGAAAGAATGGAGGTTCTTTAATCTGAATCCAAGTTCATAAATCAGAGTTCTGGATTTTTCAAAATTTTCAATTATAGAACCCAAATGAACCAGCTCTTACATTCAGATTGGTTTAATGCTAATGAATTCTGGCCTACTCAGTAGAATCACATGAAGACATTTGCATGCAAGTTTAATATTAGTTAACCAGAAATTCATGTCAAAATAAGATTAACCTTCTCTTATCTTACTCATTCAGTTACATTGGTTCCCTTGAGAGTGATCACAATAAGTGTTGAGTCTAAACACTTAGATGACTTTGATTTGATTCATGAGTGCTACACATTCAGATTTTTCTTTTGAAATCATTTGAAAGATGATTATTATCATTTTACGAGCAGTCAAGTGTAGCAACCACCATTCGACGTGAGTGTGCACGTTTACCAGACGCAAGCACCCCCAGTTACTCAGTGTAGCTCACGATTTTGCCTCACTTAGAACAGAGATAGCATAGTCACCTCATGACATATCGAACCTCATTTTCTTTGATGAGGATATATATTTCTCAGCAATAGTGCCATTGCTCTGTCTTGAGCTTACTTTAAGTGTAACCACTTTTTGAAATAAACAGATTCAACAAATGTTTAAAAATAATACTTAGCTGAAGTTTCTCGATCAAGGATGCCTTTGTACTCAAAAAATCTTTCAGATTCAAGACGTCATAACAAGTCAAAACATGAGAAACTAGTTTAAGTCTATTAAGCCCGACCATAAATATTTTCAAGACCATCAAACTTCAAGACTCAAGAAATCATTAATGTTAAACCAAAATCATTCATGTTCAAGACAATCACAAGACTCTATAAAAGAAAATTCTTTTTGAAGATTAACTCTGATAACCAACCTCAATAATAGATAGGGAATCCTCCAAGAAGTTCAAGGCACTTTGTATCCAAGTTGAACCACAAAAGGATGTTAGCAATATGATGGAGTGGTTTGATAAAGAAAGAGAGTGTTACATATGAGTGGAAGCTTGAGAATCAATGGTGAACACTCCCCCTCAGGTTATACACTGAGCTCAGACTGGAATGGAAGAGATAAAGTTATCAGGTGCAAGGAAGTGTTGACTTTGACATTGTGTGATGTCGACACCCGGAGCTCAGACAGAAGTAATTTTTAGGTAGATAGAAGTGTGGGGTCGACCTGTCAAAGGAGTGAGGACAACCTTTTGAACTGTAAGGCAGAGTTTTGACTGGATTTTCATGATGGGCAAACTCCCCCTGAGAAGAAGCATTCTGTGCCATGATGTTAATAGTATGAAGATGAAATAAATGTATGAATGCTGCAAAGTAACAACTCCCCCTTACTCTATGACCTATATGCGACATTGACGCATGGTACGTGGCGGAGGTGAAACCTCACGCATATTGAGTGCTTGTAGGCAAGCATAACCTGCCTTTCCATACATCAACATTTGATATACCATGACCGTGCAAGAGTGAAATGATGTGAAATAATTTAAGCTAGATTAATGTTGACTCCCCCTGAGTACATGCATGGGTTGGCAATGAATTATGTAGCCTAAGACTTATGTGAATACACAATGCAATGAAGATGCTGCAAAATGATCGTGCATTTTTGTGTCTTCTAAACATGATGTGCATTAAGGTATGTGTGATCACAAGATGATGCAAACACACGTGAATGCAACTTGATGATGATGCCAATAGACACCCCCGTTGAACAATGATAACATGAATAACGAGTTGAAAATACAGCCATGGTATGCATCATCAAAATCAAAATCCAAGCATTTCATGTGGCTGATAGCAAGACTTAAGCAACTCATCATCACATCAACTTCATCAGCATAATAAGTTTTTCATGAATTAAATAGCTGAAATCAAGCATGGTGTGAACAAGTTATCTAGCTCAAAAGTTCATCTCACACCATGGGGGTTTTGCATTTCAAAGAGCAATTCAGTTTACAGAATCTAATGACATTAGGTAGACGTATGATGCACTATCTACATGTCAAGACTAAACATGCAAGATGACTGAACTTAAAAGGTTTATGTACATACTTGTGCCTTGAGCTTTTATTTACCTTATGATCCTTTGTTCAGATCCAAGGCATCCTGCACCCAAAATTCTCATTTGAAATTTTTAGGAACCCAAAATTTCTTGGGTCCTTGTGGGTTAGCAGCTTTGTCATTTTCACTAATGTGGCTCATCTGTTTCAGGGAAATCAGATCATCCTTCCTCATTGTATGACAATCATACATGTTATGACCATTTTTCCCACAGTAAAAATAGCGCACAAAAGATTGAGCATTCTTTTTATGTTCATGTGCGTGTGCATTTTGTTTTTATGGATGAGCATGGGATTTACCTTTCATGGCATAAAGGTGATGCTTTCCCTTCAAGTGCCAGCACTCTTGGACAGTAGGGCTAGACTTTCCATAATAAGAGTAGTAAGGAGGAAGATTTTTCTTTAAAGTCATGGAGAGTGTCGACCTGCTTGTAGGGGAGTGCCGACTCTTCTGACTCCCCATGCAGTTCTGTGCAGATATCTGCTGAGTAGGTCCTTTGCCAGTGTTGACCTATTTCTTTCCTTACTCTTTCACTTGCTGTCCTGCTCTAAGCTCATCATTTCTCAAGATAAAATAATCATGCACAGTGTGACCATGTTTACCACAATAATAACAATGGACATTCATTTTTTGGAAAGCATGATATTTAGCATTGGATATGTTATGGTGCATGTTTGGATGAGCATGCTGAGTTTTACTTTTCTTTCGAGCAGTATGCCCTTTTTGGTGACCACAGGAAGTGGTGGCTTCCGGTGAGCCAGAATCTTGGATTTGGGCAAACAATGACAGGAATTCATTCAGACTTTGAATTTCATTTTTAAGTGAAGAAATGTGCTATTTAGATTCATCAAGGCCCTCTTCGCATGCTGTCAATTGCTCATTGAGCATGGCATTTACTGCTTTAAGATTTTGATTTTGTTGTTCTAAGGCATGCAAAGTTTCAGAGTGATCATCAATAACAGATTTACCTTTTTCATGTGCAACCAGTTTTTCATGCAATTCTTCTTCAGCTTGTTCACGTTCAATTTTCTTTTCGAACAACTCTCTATTCTCTGCTTTCAGAGAATCAATCAGATTTTGTTGTCATTCAAGATCATCCTGGAGACCAACATTTATGTTTCTCAAGAATGAACATTTTTCACATGCAAAATTAGCAGAGCATGAAATAGAATTTTTATTTCCTTCAATCAACCTCTCATGATAGATTAGCCCATCGGCCATAGTTTGATCATTAGAGATTGACTTAGGTTGGTTTTGAAGTTTTATTACAGTTTCTTCCAACCTAGTGATTTCATCATGAAGATTTTCATTTTCATCCCTTAGACATACAATGCTTTGTTTATGCGTATCTAGGTCAAAAGAGAGAGTGTCATTAAGCTCTTCAAAAATAGAACATTTTTTACAAAACGAGCTTTCATTTTGGTTGATTTTCTTGAGATCCTTTTTCAAATTTTTGTTTTCGATTTTTACCTTTTTGTATTGTGTAATCAACTCATCATAGGCTTCCATAAGCTCTTCAAAAGTGAATTCCTCGGAATCAGAGTTTACATGTGATGAGGATGTATTGCTGGGCTGTTCTGCACGGTCGGCCGCTTGTTCCTTCCTATCATAGATTTTCACCAACTTGTCCAATACTTCCTTGGCTGTCCTGCAAGAGGACACAAGATGAGTTAGTCTTAGATCAACTGCAGTTGTAATTAAGTTATATGCAAGAAGATTATCATTGTGTTTGGTCTCATGTTCGGCTGACCAATCAATTGAATTTGATGGCAGCTTATGAGGACCATTGTATATAAGAGTCCACAATTGTGGATCTATGGAGCTAACATAGATAAACAATCTCCCAACCCATGTCGAAAAATCTGAACCATCATAAATCGGCGGAGAAACCATCGAAGCAGGTGTAGCATATGAAGCCATATAAATAAATTGCACCGAGATCTTTCCCTGTAGATCGTAGGATCTGGGAATGGCAGAGCCAAGCTCTGATACCACTTGTTGGGTCCCGTGAGGTGTAGTCAGATCTAGAAGGGGGGGTTGAATAGATCCTCTCAAAAGCTTTGGTCAATTTAAAAACTCTTAGCTATCAAAAGCTTAAACCACTCCTATAAAGTGAATGAATCACTTAGGCACAATGCACATCAGAATTAAGTAGAGTGGCTCAAATGGAAATGACTCAGATTACAAGTGATGAAGCATCAACACTTCTTTAAACACATTTGTGATCTTGAAAGAAATAAGCCTTGTAGTGCAAGGATCATAAAGCATAACACTAGAGCATGAAACAGCTTGCAACAACCGTGCGTGTGTGTGAATGTAGTGGTAATCAACCAAGGTGCATGCGAGTCTAAGCAAGGGAATCACTTAGCAATACTTTCACCTTGGCGCCTGTGTGCAAGGGTGCAACAGGCCACCCAAGGGATGCAGTCAAAGTGCTAAGCCCAATTAAACCACAGATAAAATCGAAAGTGCAAATCTGAGTGCTTGAGTGTGTAAACAAGATAACCAAGTATGGAAGCACATGAAACTGTGAATGGGGGTAGAAGATATAGAGCAATCGCACACGATGAACAACACACAACATAGGGATTTTTAAGGTGGTTCGGTTGCAACCCCGCAACCTACGTCCACCCGTCACCAAAACCCGGTGAGGCTTCCCTGCTGACTCACAGCTTGACCGGGGACATGCCCCAAACCACAGAATATAGAAAGCCCTCTTTCTATCTTCCTACACACAAAGCCAGCAGGGACGGCTACACTGCAGATCGGAGAACTCCCGATTGCCTTCCTACTAATCACCGGTAGGGACGATCTTCAGTTTCAATAGATTGAATGAAATGAAAATAGAACAAGATGAAAAAGCTCAAATAAGATATGGAGATATGCTAGAATGAAGTAGATCTTGTTTGAGATTGTTGGATCTTGAATCTGTTGCTTTGTTCATCCTTTGATCCTTTTGAGTTGATGGAGAAGATATAGGATGTAGCTTGATCTTTCCTTTGAATCTCCTTGAGTTGAGGAAGAAGAATGTTGGATGTAGAACTTCTGCACGGAGTACTAGTCACAGCTACAGTACCTCTTCTTCCTTGGAGCTCCTCTAGACTCTCTTCATCTCTCTCTTCTCCAAATGATCAACTAGGGTTTCTATCCCTCTTGTGTTAGTTTTATATCTCATTGGATGGTCAATAAACACTACCCAGACCAGATCCACATTTTGTGGGTGATTAGGTGACTTTTGGATTAAAGAAATCCATGGGGAATGGCATTTCTCGAAGTGGAAAACAAAGTCAACATTGGTTGGCTCGGGGTTGGCGATCGACCTGTGGCTTCTGGCGGTCGACCTCTACTGAGAAACGCTGTAGACGGATGTTCCCTGAGATTTTCGGTCGACCGCTACTGGGCTGGCGGTCGACTGCCACTAAAAGAACTGCAGACGGTGGGCTGCTGGTTGGGGCGGTCGACCGCCCTTGTGCTGGCGGTCGACCGCCAGCTGGGCAGAACCAAGGTTTTCTCGGGTCGGTCCGTTCTACTTTAGCTCCGCCGCTTAAGTCCTTTAGCAGTCCATTCTCATCTGTTGCATTAACCTTGACAGTCTAGAAGATGTCAACTGAGTCTTTGACTTTGGGTTTTCTTCGTTATGCTTCTTTGTGCATCGACCTTAACTGTCATTGAGCTTTCACTTTTGCCAACTCCACTCCATTCCTTGGATTATCTTGTGGCTTGCTATCCAGAAGTTGCACCGACCTTGAACCATCCATAAGGCAAGATATGCACTGACCATATGAGGAATATGCAATGACCTTATGTGTGATACTATTCAACTTGATTTCTGTGCTTAAAACATGCTAGATTTCCGTGCATTCAATATTGTCATATGCCTTGATATCTGTGTATCCAGTTGCCTAGATTTGTGTGTCATTATTGATCTTTTGCGTTGGAAGTATAATGACCTGAAATGAATGAATATTAACAATATCAAATGCAGGTATAGTTCATTAATGACTACAGAGGCAAACATCATCAAAACCATAAAATTAATCATGTTGCATACATGTTCAACAATCAGATCAAAGGCAGACATAGGCATGAGCAAGATATAGCAATCAGAGTCAATGAGGATACATTATGTAATCTCTTTATTCAACTTTTTAGATTTTTAGATTTTTTAATTTTCTCTGCAATGCATAAAATCAAACACAGGTAATCTAACTACATACATGATGAAAACTATCTGGTAGATTGATACAAATTGGTGGAATGATACTAACTATTGCATTGAAGAACACCTAGATGCACATGTATGCAAATGAATGACTTTATGATCAAATGACCCTTAATGCCTAAATTCAATTGTTTCGTATAATTCCGATTGCTGGATATGATGCATTATGGATCATGCATTCATGCACTCAGTCAAGTAACACATTTACAATTAACCACACTTTCTCTCCCCCTTTGACATGATCATAAAGTGGGGTAAGAAAAAAACATCAGATGGACAAACACAACTGTTTAGGAGATTCACAATGATCAGATTTTATCATAATTAACTCTCCCAGGGACATGAAATTTGATAATTGAGTTAAGTAAGCAAGCAAATTCTCTTTCTCTCTCTCTCTGTTTACAAATGCACATGTATGCAGATGAATAATTCTATGACCAGATAAACCTTAATGCCTAATGCCGATCGTGCAGAATGATGTATCATGAATCATGCAAGCATTCTATCAAAACACACAATATATATGTATATATAAGTTCAAGTTGCCTCCCCCTTTCTTATTAAAAGAATGGTAATGGGACTACTAAACATGCAAATGATTCAAATGACGTGATATGTTCAATGACAATTCCACAAAAGGGGGTTGTGCAGTGATTTAGAGAGAAACATACAGATCTGTGAAGTTAGACAAATTTCCAGAACACACTTAAAATCAAATCTCTTATGGTGAAAATAATTAAAATGCCCAATGAACATCAGGCATATGGATATATGGACTTTCTAATTAACATTAGTGGATAACTCTCTATCTGCACATGCATTTTCATACTTGAATTATGATAGCTTTACTCTACCTCAATTTTTTAACAGCAAGAGTGGCCAAGTTTAATCTACACCTTTTTACACAAGGAAACACATGGATCACATGCCAGAATCCCCAGTTACTCTATGTATTAACCATTCCACTTCCTTTTGGAATGGAGATTAATCAAAATAGCACTTTTCAATGCGAACCATATCACGTCTTAGGTGACATGCATCCGACTTACTCAATGAGTTTGATCATTGCTCTGTCTTCTTTTCCTTTTCTTTTAATTCTGATTGGAGTTCCACTTCTCCGTTTTACGTGAACTCTCCTCATTTCTGCAATGGGGAGGCCCGGTTACTAGGCTAGGTTTTTCTCATTTCTTTTAGCATAAACACTCTTTTTCAATTGAGGCAAGAAATTCTTTTCTCAACACATGTCTTCAAAGAAGATGCAAGATTTTAAGTTTCACAAAAGTGTTAAGAAGAATTTCCTATATTTTTATAAATGATATTCATCAAATAAATTTTAATGTAGAAATTTGTGCAAGTTTAATTTCTAGTGTATGTTGAAAATTATGCTACACACATGATTATGAAGCTCCCCCGAAATATATGCACTTATCAAAATGATTTCTCCCCCTAAGTGTATGTGATATCGCATACAAGTCATGAACCAAGAATAGCGTATTTAGGAAGGGAATATATGGTCATAGGAATTTCCAAAGGGGTTGATATCCCATATATATCATGCAAGCATACTTGGAAGAATGCAACATGCAAGGCATGCATTATGTCATGCATACACAAAACCATATATGTCATGCTGCATGAGTGCAATATGCAGATGCCAGTCTATACATAATATGCAGCATGCAAGTGTGACATGTAAAAAATGCAATTTCCAATTTTTACTTGAAATGCATGAATGAGATGCAAGGTCCATTTTATGCATCTAATGCCCTATATGCATGAATGTGCAAGATGCACATAAATGCGTATGATCAGATATCTAGCAGATTTATTGGAATAGCAAAAACTGAAGCAAGGAAATTTATTGCAACCTCCCCCTTTGAATGAGCTATCAACTTCCAAAGATGAGAAGGAGGTAAATTATAAAATGGAACCAGATAGGAGCTAGAAATGCCAGAAATATTTAATAGGGATTAAAAGACTAGAGACATTTCGGTTGACATGCTATTGAGATCATGTCGATAGGTTTGTATAGACATGGATCAAACAGAAGCTATTTGTGAACTTGTCGATAGGGACTAGAGTTGATTTTTGTGGTCCTGTTGACCGAAAGTGAAGCCTTGAGAAGAAACATAACTGAGTCTAAGGCCAGATAAGGAATAATGATTTCAGAATTCATGAATTCAATAGGAATTTCATTCCCTCTAAGCAGGACTCACACACAAACAACCTTGGCCTAATTTGAACAAATGGCATCTCCCCCTGAACTCAAGCCTTGAGAGTACTCAGATTGTCTGATAGAACTAACGCCATACCATACGTCTCAACAACACATTGACTGCTTATGAAGACTAGGACATACTAATAGCAGAACATATGTTTACATGAGGGATGGAATTAAAATTTCAATACATCTCAGGTAGATATCACTAAGAACAGCTATTAGCAGTGACATTTCCGCAATCGTGAGGCATTTTCAAAACCAACCATTTAGCTATAGCAATTCATATCACAGAAAATTCCTTCATGAAATCTTTAATTGATTTATCTGAGTTTTGGTACTTGGCGGAGGATGATCTCTCGCATAGTGATACTTTCCAAATAGACTTAATTTGTCCTTCCATAAATCACCACTTGATATACCAGAAGATTCATAAACATGCAAAGCATTCATCAGCCACATCAGATTTTTATGATGAATATTGTACACATTTCAGAGTCAAGCACTACCATTTACATAACATCAGAATAGCAGTTTAGAGATAGTATCAATCAACAAATTAACATGTAGAAGCACCTAAAAACATTTTAAGGATCACGAGACAGATAGTACTCGAGCTTTCTTGATTTGACATTTTGCATTTCAAACATATCAGATATTTTAACTTTGTCCCATGGTTTTTAAAAAATTATGTGCGCCTTCACTTCCTTCGATGGAGTAACCATCTTGTGCTTCTTATTTCCAAGGCGCACCTGCAAGGCAAATTTCTCATTTGACATTTTTAGCTACCCAAGTCTTCTTGGGTCCTTGAGGGTTAGTTCAATTTCTCATAGTAACTCTGCTCATGTAGAAGGCACATAAATCATCCCTTTTCATGATTCTACAATCCTCAATTACATGTCCAAATTTTTCACAGTAAAAGCAAACATGATGAACAGTTTGAATAAAAGAATTTTTTTATATGCATGAGATTTCTCAAGTGCATTCCTCTTGTTTCTGAAAACTTTAGGTTCAAGATAATTGATCTTGGCATTCATTCTGGAAGCATGAGCATCATCATTCAACATTGACCAACATTCTTTCATCATGTGACCAAATTTTCCACAAGAATAATAGCATTGAGAAGGATTTCTTTTAACTGAGTTTTCATTATTTGGATTATATTTTCTGGACATATTTTTCTTGTTTGAAAACATTCTTTCTTGTTCAAAAACCTTTCTACTTCTACATGCATTCGGATCATCATTCTTTATTGCATTGTAATCATTCATAACATGACCATGCAGTCCACAGTAAAAATAAGAAACATTTCTTCATTCTTTAGAAACAGATTTATGCATATATTTAACTCATCTTCTTTCATGAGATTTAAATCACTCATCATATGTCCATGCATGCCACAGTAAAAACAAGAAATATTCAATCGTTTTGAGGCATGATGTCTAATTTGAGAGTTTTTAGCATGCACATCAGAATTAGTAAACTTGCTTTGCTATTTTTGCTGCGAGTTTGTTTTCATTTTCTGATTTTTATTCTATTTTTGAGTTCTCAGATCAACAATTTATTTTGGGGGTGTTTTAGTGGTGGAGAGTACATCAGAGGTATGAACAAATGAAGTTTTTAATTTGTTTCCAAATGACTTTTTGTTCACAGGAGTGTATCCAAAACCTTCCTTTTAGAAATTAATTTTTGTTCCCAAGATTTTATCAAAGTTTTCTTCCCCCTTAACAAATTTTGACAAGGAAACATTCAAATCTCTGATTTCATTTTCCAATGAAGAGATGTGCAATTAAGAACTGACAATCTCTTCCTCACATGCTATAACCTCAGCGCTCAAAATGCCATTCACAGTTTTGTAACTTTCAATTTCTTACACTAAATCATGCAATTTTTCTGAATTATCATTTGCTATGCATTTCCCTTTTTCATATGCATGAACTTTATCAATTACCAAATTGTCTTGTTCATTCAATTTTTCATTCTCTTCAACAAGATTCTTGTTTTCAATCAACTCATCAAGCAATCTCTAATCATCTAACATTGATTTCAATTTATCTTGAAGTTATTTTTCAATTTCTTCCAGCTTAGAGATTTTTACCACAAGAGTTTCATTTTCTTCTCTCAAGCTTGCAATTAGTTCCTTATGCACATTTGTGTCAAATAACATAGATTCATTCAAGTTTTCAAGTTCTACACATTTTTCATAGGATTTATCATGAAGATTGTTTTCAAGTTTCTTTTTTAATTTTTTATTTATAGATTTCATTTTCTTTTACCTGTCTAACAGGTCTTCATAAGCATTCATTAATTCATCAAGAGATACTTCATCAGTTTCAGAACTTACCTCTTGTTCTTCATCGCTCACTTGACCATAACTATTTGCCATAAGATAGTTATTTTCCATTCTCTTCTCATGAATCTTGACCAAGCCATCCGATATTTCTTTAGTTGTGCTGCAATCAGCTATGCCGAGCAAACCATGTGGATTTCTGCTTAGGTAATTCATGATGGCCATGAGAAACAAGTTTCCACAACCTGGGATCATGAGAGTTAATAACCCTACACATTCTCCCTAACCACAAAGCATAATCAAAACAATTAAAAACCGGTGGAGAAATCATGGAGAACTATTCGACGAAAGAGGTCAAGACTATAATTGCACTAGGATCTCCTCTGAAGATTGTTAGATCTTGGAAGAACAGAGCTAGGCTCTAATACCAATTGTTGGGTCCCTTAGTGCAAAAATAATCAAGAGGCGGGTGAATTGATTGGCGCCCTATTTAAAAAATTAACATGATGATAGTCTAATTTCAGCACATAGCAGATTCAACAATAGCACTTAGAAATAATTGAGCGAGACTTAGATTCACTACGAATCAAAATGATCATGGTTAAGAACAAAGTGGCTTGATGAACTAAACACAACTTAGCAATATGTGTGGGAAGATTGAATTTGTGTAGCAGTCTATTTAATTCAGTGTGCGTGATAGCGTCAATTTGAACCTGTGAATGGAGCTAGGAGAGATGGACAATCACACAAGTATTCAGACAATGACACAGTAATTTTCAAGGTGGTTTGGGACAACAGTTGTGACGAGCCGGACTCTGGATACCAGATATACCCTATAGGACTACCGAGTAAACCCGATACCGCTTGGAACCCGAGAGGCCTCCCAAGAGTTATAAAGCCCCGAAGGGAAAAAGGAATGTCGCGTAGTACAGTGAAGCCATAGAGATATAACAGTAAGCAATTAAATTTCATTAGATCGGTTTGCTAAAGTAGTAGAAATAAAATTACTTTTTAATTAACAGTTACAAGTTTAACTATTATACCAGAGTCCAGTCCAAAGGAAAAGACAAGTACAGTCCAACAGCATGAAAAACGTACACTGAGGTCGGGGGAAGCCCGACGCAGGTACCGCTGGCAACTACGAATGGGTCACACCAGGAACCGCGGAAGTAGAAGACGCCACCCACCTGAAAAGTAGGGGTGAGCCTCGTGCCACTAGCCCAGTAGGGGTCACACGGATCCCCACTGAAAAACAAAGCAATAACACGCTAAAACAACAGGTAACAGCAGGAGTAGTAACGCTGGAAAACTAAACTACAAAGCTGTAAAAGAAAATCGGAACAGAAGGAGCATCTACAGCTACAAGAAAAGGGAAAAGTCGTACCTGAATGAAGACACGGTTGTCGAACTAACCTCGGCCTCCCAAACTACTCCAGACAGCAATAGGAAGGTGAACTTTGATCTGACAAAGTAAGGAGTTGCCGACCTGCCGGGCGTACAAAGACATGCAAAAAGCCTAGAAAGGACCTAGACAGACACAGACGGCCTAAAGCATACACGACTCGATTGCCATGCACGCTCTTCTAGACACGACCACACACACACACACGCGACTAGAACGTCGTGCACATGACACAACTTTGACCTCGGGCAAGACGACAAGAGGGCTAACCTAGAAAGGTCACGACGTACGAGAAATGCGACAGTCACGTGTCATGTGACGGAAGCTCCCCCTCACTAGAAGAACAGCCAACTGCCTCCACTGACGTCTTAAGTCATGCCTACAAGTGTCTCATCTGCGCTACCGCCGGAGGCACGACAGAGACTAAGACACGCTCAGAACCAGAACAGGAACTACAGTAACGAGTGACTAGACAGGGTAACGCCCGTCGGCGTCAGTCCAAGCCCCTAACCACGTGTGCACACACCGACTCTTCCTGGAGAGCCAGGCCTCTAGCTAGTTTTCCCCACCCGGCAGGACGCTACTATACAGCGGGGCCCCTTGGAAACTAGCTTAAAAACCGTATATCGAGAATTGCCATGCCACCACTCACGGTTGGGTCGACACGTCCTAACGCGTCGCCAAGCTATGACTAGTGGAGGCTCACTAGACACAGACTCCAAAACACGAGTGCTGAAGTACAGACATGCAAGGAAGCAATGTCACACGTACTACGAAGCACCAAGGCAGCACAACGACTACAAACAGACTCAGGATAGGGCAACTAGACCTATAGACACATCGATCTTTGAGTCAGAAGACTCAGGTCAAGATCATCGTACCAAGCTGTACAAGTCGCCAATCACTCTAATCCTAAGTCAAGAAACAACACGACAGCGTAAAACGACACACGGAGACTTGAGGGATCAACAAGACCCTCGACACACTTGGACACACAAACTGAGGTAAGACGATATCTCGAGGCATCCAGAACCATGTCTCAGACTGGACGAAATCGCCCAGACACACACAAGGTTACCTGTCAACCACTGGGCCACCTTGGGTTGACCGGAACCAGATAATGACTACTCTACAGTAGGAAAGAGAATCCTACTTCAAGCAAGAAAACTCCTGGCTACCTTCTAATGTAGTCTTAGCCCTCATAGGATGTCAAGAGACATGCACGGGACAGTGGGTAGACCACAAGGTCAAGCCAAGACATATCAGAAGCCGAAACACAGGTAAACCAACCTCTGGGAGACGAGCGATCTATCCCTCGACCGCTTAACGGCATAAGTAGTCAAGGAAGAAGTCGCCGCACTCACGAAGGTACTAAGGACTCTGGTAGTCAAGGGTTGGGCCGCCAGGGCACTGTGGCGGTCAAGGAATAGGCCGCTAGACACATTTAACCCCAAACTGACTTACCCCATCAAACCACCGTAGCGGTCTAATATAGAAGCGCTACATGGACCTGGCGGTCAAAGAATGAACCGCCACACTAACCACCCTAAGACATAGACCTAAGACAAACGGACCTGTAACGGCCTAATAAAGGCGCGCTACACGACTCTGACGCATGAGGGTTGGGCCGCTTCAGCCAACTGACTTAAAACATTAACCCGGTCACACATACTGTGGCGGCCTAAGAGATGCGCGCTACAGTGCTCTGGCGGTCAAAGATAGAACCGCTAGAGCGAACCGACATACGTGAACATGAAGAAATGACAAGGCTGTGACGCACTAGCATAGGGGCGCCAGAGGCACGTGACGGTCGAAGAGTGGGCCGTCACGCTAACCCAGCCTTGAACTCGCCGACATGCTTAATGGTGTGGCGGTCTATCGTAGGGCCGCCAGAGACTGTGGCGGTCTCTGGAACGGCCGCCAAAGTGACACGGCTGGAAAACAAGGGGAAAGGCTGAATCAGCCCGTTCCACGCCCCATTCACGCCGAAACGTAGGGGAATCAATACAGGTCGATGAGAAAAGTCTTCCACAAGCCGGAAGGACCACATGCAACAGACGAATCGAGAGATCGGGGAGATTTTGACGAATCGACCCTAATCGGGTCACCAGGGTTCCCGGACTCCTATCAGCCCCGAATGACGACCAATCATGACAAAACTGGCGGGAATAGGATTTAGACATCCCAGCAGTTCGTTTGATACTAATTTTACTAAGAATGGTCGCCATTTTCTGGTGAACCCTACGAACTCCTAAAATCACAGTTTTACCTAAAAGAGCCTAAACTCGCCCGTTCTTGCACCGAACAACACAAAATTATAGGGAAAACATAGAGGAGAAGTAGGTGATCCGTCTCCCTACCTCCACCGAAGAAACCGTGTGCCAAAGCGACTAAACCACGCCAAAAACTATGTCGCCAGCTTGACCGTCGGCTTTGAATCCACCATTCGGGATTGCGCCAAAACCGATCCGATCCTCGCCCCTTGGCGCATCCGACCAACCCCACGGCATCTCCTCTACCTGCCCGAGCCTCCTCCGTCTGTAGCCCGAGTCGGAAGGGCGAGAGAAGAGAGAAAACGGGGGAGAGAGAAGTCACGGCGGTGAAATGAGAAGGGAGGAGAGAGGAAGGAAAGAAAAATGAAAAGAAATTCAGAACTTTTTCTATTTTCTGAAATTTTGATAATTAGCCTGAAAATGGACTAATTCATTAAAATATGCAAAAATAGTCGAAACGATCCTCTCGACGAGTATATCGCAACTGTGGTGTCCACGAGTCGATGAACTGAGAAATAAACTCACCGCAGGGTTCCGTAACTAGTACGAGAGAAAAACCCACACGGATCGTAAAACTCAACTCAGGACCCACAAAAGTGATCCGAAACTCTCCGAAAAGGATCCGAAAGACCTAATAAGAATCCGATAAGAATCTAGGGCATTACATCATCCCCTCCTTTAAGAAATTTCATTCTCAAAATTTAAGGACTAGCAAAGGAGAAGCGGGGAAGAACAACCCCAAGACACAACTTGAAACAGCGTGAATCTTGAGAAACATAATTCAGAGGGACATAGTCAGACCATAATCATAAGTACACGCTCTGGATCGAGCACGACACAAGTGAACACAAGTCTGACACCTTCGAATCAAGGCAACGTCGTTTACGTCTCACATGAAAGGAGACACGACCCATGCCATGACAACAACTATCGGGAAAACAAAACAAAGGACACGGCAAGCATCAGCTTAAACAAGGAGATATAGTTCTCTCAACTGACAACTCGTCAACATCATCGGCTCCAGTGCCAAAGGCAACAGGGAACACCTAGCACACAGGACACCAACGATGAAAAAGGAGCATCCTGTCGCATCTTGACGAGAGCAAAACCATCTCGTACAGTGCCAACGGGGCACGCACAAGATGACACACGGAAAACGAAGCGACAAGGAATCGCAAACCTAATGCCAGCTGAAGACTGTACTGGACTTTCAGGACTTTGGAAACTGTATATCTCGGATTCCCATGTACTTCACACAACAATGCTCTGATACCACCTGTGACGACCCGGACTCCAGATACCGGATATACCCGATAGGACTATCGAGTAAACCCAATACCGCTTGGAACCCGAGAGGCCTCCCAAGAGCTGTAAAGCTCCGAAGGGAAAAAGGAATGTCATGTAGTACATTGAAGCCATAGAGATATAACAGTAAGCAATTAAATTTCATTAGATCGGTTTGCACAATTCGTAGAAATAAAATTACTTTTTAATTAATAGTTACACATTTAACAATTATACCAGAGTCTAGTCCAAAGGAAAGACAAGTACAGTCCAATAGAAAGAAAAATGTACACTGAGGTCGGGGGAAGCCCGACGGAGGTACCGCTGGCAACTACGGACGCGTCACACCAAGAACCGCAGAAGTAGAAGATGCCACCCACCTGAAAAGCAGGGGTGAGCCTCGTGTCACTTGCCCAGTAGGGGTCACGCGGATCCCCACTGAAAAATAACACAGTAACACGCTAAAACAACAGGTAACAGTAGGAGTAGTAAAGCAGGAAAACTAAACTACAAAGCTGTAAAAGAAAATCGGAACGGAAGGAGTAGCTACATATACAAGAAAAGGGAAAAGCCGTACCTGAACGAAGACACGGCTGTCGAACTAACCTTGGCCTCCCAAACTACTCCAGACAGCAATAGGAAGGCGAACTCTGATCTGACAAAGTCAGGAGTTGCCGATCTTCCGGGCCTACAAAGACAGGCAAAAAACCTAGAAAGGACCTAGACAGACACAGAAGGCCTAAAGCATACACGACTCGATTGCCGTGCACGCTCTTGTAGACACGACCACACACACACACGACTAGAACGTCGTGTACACGACACAACACTAACCTCGGGCAAGACCACGAGAGGGCTAACCCGGAAAGGTCACGACGTACGAGAAATGCGAGAGTCACGTGTCATGTGACGGAAGCACCCCCTCACTAGAAGAACAGCCAGTTGCGTTCACTGACGTCTCATGCCACGCCTACAAGTGTCTCATCTGCGCTACCGCCTGAGGCACGACAGAGACTAAGACACGCTCAAAACCAGAACAGGAACTACAATAACGAGTGACTAGACATGGTAACACCCGTCAGCGTCAGTCCAAGCCCCTGACCACGTGTGCACACACCAACTCTTGCTGGAGAGCTAGGCCTCTAGCTAGTTTTCCCATGGTACATGACGGTACTATACAACGGGGGCCCACGAAAACTAGCTTAAAAATCATATATCGGGAACTGCCACGCCACCACTCCCGAGTGGGTCAACACGTCGTAACACGTCGCTAGACTACGACTAGTGGAGGCACACTAGACACAGACTCCAAAACACGAGTGCTAAAGTATAGATAGGCAAGGAAGCACTGTCGCACGTACTACGAAGCACCAAGGTAGCACAACGACTGCCAATAGACTCAAGAGAGGGCAACTAGACCTATAGACACAATGATCCTTGAGTCAGAAGACTCAGGTCAAGATCATCGTACCAAGTGGTACAAGCCGGCAATAGGTCGAATCCTAAGTCAAGAAATGACACGACCGCGTAAAATGACACACGGAGACTTGAGGGATCAACATAACCCTCAGCACACTTGGACACGCAAACCAAGGTAAGATGATACCTCGAGGCATCCAGAACCATGTCTCAGACTGAACGAAATCACCGAGACACACACAAGGTTGACTGTCAACCACTGGGCCACCCTGGGTTGATCGGAACCAGACAATGACTACTCTACAGTAGGAAAGAGAATCCTACTTCAAGCAAGAAAACTCCCGGCTACCTTCTAATGTTGTCTTCACCCTCATAGGATGTCAAGAGACATCCACGGGATAGTGGGCAGACCACAAGGTCAAGCCAAGACATATCAGAAACTGAAACACTGGTAAACCAACCTCTGGGAGACGAGCGATCTATCCCTCGGCTACTTAACGGCATAAGTAGTCAAGGAAGAAGTCACTGCACTCACGGAGGTACTAAGGACTCTGGCGGTCAAGGAATCGGCCGCTAGACACAGTTGACCCCAAACTGACTTACCCCTTCAAACCACCGTAGCGGTCTAATATAGACGCGCTACACGGACCTGGCGGTCAAAGAATGAACCGCCACACTAACCGCCCTAAGACATAGACCTAAGACAAACGGACCTCTAGCGGCCTAATAGAGGCGCACTACACAACTCTCACGCATGAGGGTTGGGCCGCTAGAGCCAACCGACTTAAAACATTGACCCGATCACACATATTGTGGCAGCCTAAGAGAGGCGCGCTACAGTGCTCTGGCGGTCAAAGATAGAACCGCTAGAGCGAACCGACATACGCGAACATCGAGAAATGATAAGGCTGTGACCCACCAGCATAGGGGCGCCAGAGGCACGTGACGGTCAATGAGTGGGCCGTTACGCTAACCCAGCCTAGAACTTGCCGACACGCCCAATGGTGTGGCGGTCTATCGTAGGGCTGCCAGAGACTGTGGCGGTCTCTAGAACGGCCGCTAAAGCGACACATCGGGAAAACAATGGAAAAGGCCGAATCCGTCCGTTCCATGCCCCATTCACACCGAAACGTAGGGGAATCGGTACAGGATGACGAGAAAAGCCTTCCACAAGTCGGAAGGACTGCATGCAACGGACGAATCGAGAGATCGGGGTGATTTCGGCGAATCGACCCTAATCGGGTCACCGGAGTTCCCGGACTCCTACTATCCCCGAATGACGACCAATCACGACAAAACTTGCGGGAATGGGATCCAGACATCCCTTCGATTCGTTTGATACTAATTTTACTAAGAATGGTCGTCATTTTCCGGCGAACCCTACGAACTCCTAAGATTACAATTTTACCTAAACGAGCATAAACTCGCCCGTTCTAGCACCGAACAACATGAAATTACAGTGAAAACGCAGAGGAGAAGTAGGTGATCCGTCTCCCTACCTGCACCGAAGAAACCGTGCACTGAAGCGACTAAACCACGTCGAAAACCACGTCGCGAGCTCGACAATCGGCTTTGAATCCACCGTTCGGGATCGCGCCAAAACTGATCCGATCCTCGCCCCTTCGCGCATCGGACCATCCCCATGACATCTCCTCTACCTGCCCGAGCCTCCTCCGTCTGCAGCTGGAGCCGGATGGGCGAGAGAAGAGAGAAAATGGGGGAGAGAGAAGTCACGACGGAGAAATGAGAAGGGAGGAGAGAGGAAGGAAAGAAAAAGGAAAAAGGAAAAGAATTTAGAAAATTTTCCTAATTTCCAAAATTTTGATAATTAGCCCAAAATGGACTAATTCAGAAAAATACGCAAAAATAGTCGAAATGATCCTCTAGACGAGTATATCGCAACTGTGGTGTCCACGAGTCGATGAACTGAGAAATAAACTCACCGCAGGGTTCCGTAACTAGTATGAGAGAAAAACCCACACGGATCGTAAAACTCAACTTAGGACCCACAAAAGTAATCCGAAACTCTCCGAAAAGGATCCAAAAGACCTAATAAGAATTCGATACGAATCTAGGGCATTACAACAGTTGAGCTCCCTACGTCCATCCCTCACCAAAACCCAGTGACGCTTCCTGTGCTGCAAATGCAGCAACACACAGGGGGACGAGTCCCCAACAACTCGCTGATACACAGCTTAACAGGGATGTACCCCCCCACACATGCGATTTTCACATCAACGTAGGGGGACGAGCCCCCACAACAAGCACACACTGCCGAACCACAGCAACACACTGGGATGAACCCCAAAATAAGCACAAACCCTGACAGACAGGTTGACTGGAGGAATAGGCTCTCGACCACACACACACAGTCGCTCAACAATGAAAAAACACACTCCGATCTCTAAAACAAGGTACCGAAAAAATGCTTAAACCACAGTGACTACACACGAAGAAGTAGATTAAGAGTTTCAGAAATAAAACAACAAATCAAAATAAGAAACACAAATGTGGCTTCAGATCGAAATCTTAAAGCTGTAAATGCAGATCTAGACTCAGATTTGAAACTGCTCCGTCTCTCTCTATTCAGTGGCCACACGGTGATTTCGGAAGAAGGCTCTCTCAAATGGCTCTCAAATTTTCCTTCTCAGCACGGGAATCACTCAGGCCAACTGCTAGGCTGCTCTCCTTTCTTTTCTCCATCTCAGATGCTCTTAGAAATGCTCAGGGCGTCTCTAAGGACTAAAGGCAGCAGCAACGACTTCCCCAGATGAGAGATCCATATTTGTAGAAGAGAAATATGGATAATTCCTTTTTTAAGAGCTATTTTCTGATTGGTCCATGATAAAAATAGAATATTCTAATCTAGGACCTTTCCAGAAACTGAGCCATGTGTCTTGGAGGCGTGTGCCAAAGATTAGAAGTAAGTGATCACATGACCACATGGCCCACACGAAATTTGCACGTGTTGTAGTCTCAAACAATATCAGTCGACTTAGTTGATTGGTAAGTCGACTGAGTTGTTCCTCACACTGACATCCTTTCAATCATGCTAAGTAACTCTGAAGATGTCTGTCAACTGGAGACCAAGTCGACTGAGTTTTTCCTCGCACTGATATCCTTTTAGTCAAGCTTGAGCAACCCTGAATATATCTATCAACTTGATGGAGACCAAGTCGTTCTATAACCTCTGCTGAGTATTCCTTTCTTTGAGTCGACACAGTGTTGAATTTGGTGTTCTCTCTTTGTTACCTCTGTCGACTCTTCTTCTCATCTATCAACTCTTCTTCACATCTGTCGACTGAGTTGGAGCTTAGTTGACTGATATTACCTATCTCTATTAACTGTTTTATTGCATGTTAAACCACTGTCTTCCACCCTCCGCCAATCTTCATCCAATGTTTATTGTCACATGAAATTGCTGCAATTTGCATGCCAGCTTGAGCTTCTTGTTCCATGTCCTTTGTGTCTTGTCATACTCCCCAAGTTCTTCAGCATTCTTTTTGCCTTCCTACTGATGTCTATCGACTTTTCCTCACATCTGTCGACTGAATTTGAACTTGGTCGACTGATTGTTACCTTGTTCTGTCGACTCTGTCTCTGCGGATAATTTATAGTTTTCCACACTCTAGAGGAAGCTTTGAGTTGACTTGCTCTCTACTTGAGATGACTTAAATCTTATGTTTGTCAACTTGGACTCATATCTGATGACTTAAACACTAAGTCTGTTGACTTAGGCCTAACCCAACTTGTACCTTGCAGACAAGAGAAAAGTTCACACAAGTTAGTCCTTAAGCCAAGACATAACTAACCATTTACCTTAACCTTTGTAACATCAAATTCTTCGTCTTGGGCTCCATTTATCTGGCTTAGATAAGGTCTCATATGTACCACGTCGGATTTGAACTTGCTCACGCGAAGGCACTGCCACATTCGGTCGATCGGTCTTCATACGTCGGTCGAACGCCCAGTCGATCGACCAAACTCAAGCATCAGTCGACCGAAACCTGTAACATTCTCAGTTTGTCATTTCTGTGAAATTCAGTCAACCAGACCCTTTCTGTCGGTCGACCGGCCAGCCACTTTGGTCGACCAGTACACCTGAAACATGCAGAATTAAGCCCAAATTAGCATGTATTCAATCCAATAAGTCCAACATACCTTAGTTATAAATCTTGACATTTTTGGACTTCTTTGAACCTGTTAAGCACTCAAGGACGGGGTTAGATAGTAACTCACTCAATTAATCAAAAGATTGTGAAATGAAAACTCATCCATTCTGCTATTCACACCATGAGGGGAATCAAAGTAAAAATCATTCAAAATATTACGTGCATCCATACACAACAATTCACACCCTTTTTTTTATCGAATCATTGCAAAGCATATTTTCACAACAAGTTTCCAAACCATTCAAAATCTCATGAAGAACACAACATCATGATAATAATGAATCATCAATGCACACAATGAATCATAGTTGGATCATTATCAAAAGCACAATAATGAATCATAGTTGGACATCATCAAAACCACATATGAACCACACATGCACAACATTTAGAATCAGCTTCTCAACTACCAAATCCATGACAGAGTACTCTAGCCAGACCTTATCTTGGAATCCTAGTATAAACTTTTCCTTGACCACCCTATAATCTTCAGCCTGCTTGGGGCGGAGAGAATAAAACCTCTCTAGAGCTCTTCCTTCTAAGGAACGACTGAAAAGAGAGGCCATGAGATAGTTATCTTCTTGATAGTGGGTGGGTTCAAAGAAGAAGGCCCTAATGTGGTCATATGGGTTGCCAGATCCATTATACTTTTGATAATTAGGAAGTTCGGCATGTGGGGGAAGTCGGATATTACGAAAGTTAAGAATTGGAACATCAACCACAGACTTCGTTCCCAAATGCTTACATAGTTGATCAAGATGCTTTAGCATCTCGGCTAGTTGTCCTTGGGATACAAGATGAGCATGGTGGCTTGGATCACAATGCAGGTTCTTAGGGTAGGAAGATGGCTCAGGTTGGGATAATTGGTCAAAGAGTAGCCCATCTTCGGACTAGCGTGTGGTGGGTCATCTTGCATTGGGTATGATTGAACCCCCTTGGAAAAGCTTGTGGGGACGAAGGCATAGGATTAGGGGAGGCAGCCCGAGGATGAGGGACCACAGCCTTATTTTTGGACAATTGGGCTCGGGCTGGATCTAAGGAATAGGCCTTTTCCAGAGTGGTGCATTGGACGGATTTAGGCTAAGTAGGGGTAAGATTAAGTGCACTTGGGGTTGTTCTTGGTTCAATAGTAAGGGCAAAGGGCATGGGGTTAGAAGAACCTGTTTGAGGAGAGTGCATCACAATTGAAGAGAGTGCATCACAAAAAAATTAGGAAATATGGTTTGGAGTTCCTCAATGCTCATGTGCGTTGTCATGCGCGCAATTTGAGTAGGTTGTTCTTTAAAGGTGGGATGGGATGGTTGGGCTTGCCCTCCTTCCTCAACCTGAGGAGGAGTGAGTCCTTCTCCAGATTGAAGAGTAGCTACCTTTGCTTGGGTGGAGTCCTCGAAGAGCCTACGAGGAAGAGATTACTTATAGGAGTAGGAAGTGGGATGAGTGGACTCATTGGGTTGAAAAAGGGGATTGTTGTGAGACCACATGATGGAATACTCTTGAGGAGAGAAACCTAAACCCCTAAAACAACCCTACATGAGCTTGAAAACAACCTATACGAACACACAATCCTAATCACGCAAGGACACGAAATGCAAAATCTAATCAAATAAGGAAATGCAAACAAAGGTCTCACCCAAAACAAGGAAGTTGAGATGATGTACTAAATTTTAGGTGTTCAAATTGACCTTTTAATATTTTGATTAATTAAGGTTCCCTCAAGCAATAGGATTCTTAAAGGGAAATGAACTCAAACTCCAAATGAACCTAGGTTTGCCTCTCACTCACGTAGGCAACTAGGACACTAAAGGGGCACTAGGTACAACCAGCTGTTCATCTGTGTGGGAATCCATGGCTCGCAAGACTTACAGAGGTCCCTCAATGAGTCTTCTTTTCAACCACAAGGAATATGCGATTGATTGGAATATATTTCACCAAGGGGGGGTATAAAAAACTACGTACAAAAAATGCGTATGAGCCTATGTGCACTGAAGTGCATGCAAATTCTAACCTAGTTCTAAAAATCAAGTAAGCAATTAATGACAAATAATAATATGCAAGACAAACTAAAATAAACAGACAAGAGTAAAAATGATCACCAAAATCTAGAAAATAGCCAAAAAATTCATGGATCGGTGAACTTACCTAAGCATGGTGCTCTAAGAGGTCACCTTCTAGATGCAGTTGCTGGGGAGGCCGTGTTCAACCATGGATAGAAAATAGCAAGAAAATAGAAGAAAAAACACAAGAAATAGACCCTAAAAAGTCACAAACTCACAACCAGAAGCATGCAGGCAGAAAGCAACATGATGGGCACTGGAAGTCTCACCGTGATCAACAGAAAGGTGCGGATACGAAAGATGAACTATATGAATGATGATGAATAAATGAAAGTAAGAAGAAGCAATGGACATGAGGTAAAGTTAATGTGACCATGATCACCACCAAAGTATAATAACGAAATTCATAGTAAAATATTACTGGAAATAGTGTTACTTACCTTGGAAAGAAGAAGGCTCCATCAACACACTGCTAGTTGAGAACACAATCACTTAGAAGGGTGCGTTTTGATTAGAACGCGATCTTTGGGCTGGTGTGACTTAAACTTGGCTTCTATGTGTGGCGTGTTCTATCAATAGAGCGGGAAAACTGGGGTTCTCTTCTTCCTCTCTCTTCAGCCGGCCAATGTGTGAGGGCCTCACATCCAACCTTATGCCTATAACGAAAAAAAATGAGAAAAACATAGACAAAATCGAATTAGATCCTTGACTAGTGTAGAATATATCCCTTAATGAAAATAAGTATGTAAAAGGAAGGGGCTTTACCTGGGGGAGGGTTTTAACCCCTGTTTGGGTAAAAATAATAGGGTGTGTGTGTGTGTGTGTGTGTGTGTGTGTGTGTGTGTGTGTGTGTGTGTGTGTGTGTGTGTGTGTGTGTGTGTGTGTGTGTGTGTGTGTGTGTGTGTGATGTAGAAATGAAGTATAAAACGTAATGTGATGTGCTAAGATGCTTATGAGGAAGGTATGAAGAGAACTAAGGAAAGAACAAAAGGAACAAGAGAGAGGGTAGAAGACACGTCTCTGGTTGAAGCTCTTGACTTGAAATCATAGCAACACTTTGTCCTACCTCTACAATTCATCCACCCTAGCCCTAGGCCCAAGGGGTCTATTTATAGGAGAGAAAAAGCCCTAGTTCGGATCTAAAGAATAAAGTAAGAAAAAAGTTGTCCATAGGAAATAATTTCATCCAAAATAGTCTGGGGAAGGATTCTAAGACATGTCTGAGATTATCTGGATCATAAACACGAAGAGAATTGATCAATCATGGACTCTAGAGCAATCATGACCAGAAGAGATATGTTTGTTGACGTCCAAAAATTAGCATCAATCCTCACCAAGCCAAACGAAGCAATTAAAGGGAGATAGCCAAAAAAAATGATGATGGAAATGATATAAGAAGAAAAAAAAAGAAAAGAGAAGAGAAGGGGTAGGGGAAGGCTGAATCAGCGCGCAAGGCTCCTAGGGCGCTGAATCGGCAGCTCTCCTTTGTGGCATCTGATACGACGGCTAACCCCTCTTGAGCCTGATCCGATGCACAAGGCTCCCTTTGTGGCACTTGAACCGGTGGCCAACCCCCCTTGCCCTAATCCGACGTACAAGGCTCGGCCAACCCCCCCTTGCTCTAATCCGACGCGCAAGGCTCCTCCAAATGCACTTGATCCGACAGACGAGAATGGCCATAAGCATTTGATCCGGCGACCCTACAGAGCACGCATGCCCCCCCCCCCATGCTCTACCCCATTAATGAGCCTGCGGGGAAGGCATGCACGTCGCCGACATGCCGCCCGTGTGTTGGCAAGCGGGAGGATGCACCACAATTCATGTTCGAGCGGCGGAAAGAGACGAAGCACGTCAACGGCCATGCTCGAGCGGTGGAAGCAGGGAAAATAACACAAAAAAATGCGTCAACGCCTTGCACGAATGACATGTATGAAAGAAGAAGATAGCATAGAAGAAAGCTCTCTCCCCAGCTGGATCTCTCGCTCGATCTCCCTGGAGTGAACCTCGGCTGGCCCTCTTGCGAAGACTCCAAATCCCAAGCAAGCCCGCGCTAGCCAGAAGAAGACCCACAGGAGAAGGAGAGTGAGAGGGGAAAGGAGAGGTGAGAGGGGGTAGAACAGGGGATCGACAGCTCTTCCCCTTTACCATTGTATTTACCTTTTTTTTATTTGCTCCTATGTATCTTGATTCGGAGCAGGCCACTCTTGTCGAAGATTCAGAACCGAGTTATTCTATCGTCGAGCCCGCCTTGAATACAGTGGCCGAAGTCAGAAAATCTGATTACTCTCCATCCAAGCAGCTTGCACCCCTACAACGAGCTGAGTCAAAGACTCTCCTGGAAGGTTGGGGGAAATGCAAGCAAGAATTGGAAGTCCTAGAAGCTAAAGATGAAAATGAAGACTTCATTGACCTATAGCCAGCGCCTCCGGAAATTGAAGACGGTGGCCAGGTCACGGTTGACGAATTATTAGAAATAAATTTAGGAAGTGATGATGACCCTAGGCCAACATTCCTCAACGCCCAGCTCTCCCCAGAGAAACAAAAACTATACATACAGTTGCTGCAAAAGTTCCAAGACTGCTTCGCCTGGAACTTCAAAGAAATGCCAGGGCATAGCCCTACAATTTCTCAGCATGTCCTGCCTATAGACCCGAAGGTTGAACCTGTGAAGCAGCCACCCCAGCACATGAGACCGGAGCTGATTACACAAATATGTTGTTGTGCCTCGAACTGTTTTGATGAAGATTCTGAATGCTATGTGATGATTGAGAAAGTTTCAGTTGATATATTGAGATGATGAGTTGACTGGCAAATTGAATGCAGGTTAATTGTGAAAATTTTCATTCCAACTCTCAAGGCCAAGGTATCAACACATGACTTTTTGGATCTTAATGTGAATGGAAAGATCTGGGTGAAATTCTTGCTTAATCATGTAAATCTGAGTTGTATAAACTTCTTTGATCGATTGTGATACATGTTTATAATTTATGGAGGTTTCAATTGCATTTACTAAAGTTTTACTGCTGTCAGTAAAAGTGTCGACCTCAGGGGTCGACACTTATTTGTGGAGTCTCTGCCTTGCGTTGAAAAATAGGACGCTGGCAGAAAGTGTCGACCTACGGGGTCGACACTTTCACCAGGATTCTGCTATTTTGCTAAGGCAGAACTCTCGTGAAAAAGTGTCGACCCTGAAGGTCGACACTTTCAGGTAAGTATGTTCAATTCTGTAAAAATAGAATGTTCATGAAAAAGTGTCGACCTCGTGAGTCGACACTTGTCATCACGAATGTTATGTTCTTTTTCACATGCCAGAACACTTCGTACCATGGGTCGACACTTGTGACTCAATTTTGCTTATATAAAAGTTCTGGCAGAACTTTCAGGAACAAGAGTCGACCCCATGGGTCGACACTTTTTCTGAACGTTCTTGCGGGTTTTCCGGATCTCCTTCGAACCCATTGGGCTTGGATCCATTTGGCATGGTTGATGACCCTAATGACCTTAGAGTGTCCCTTATTTCTTGTATGTTGTTTAAATAAGGTTTGGAGTGGGCTTTTATGTCATTTGGGGGATCAAATCCCCTTGTATATAGTGCCGCCCTTCATTCGATCGGAACCCATCTCTTGAGCTTCTAACGTATTCATCTTGTTCTTGTAGGAAGAAGGAGAGGAACGGTGCTGCTCTTGGAGGAAGAACCCTGCGGCCAAGCTTGCTTCACTCGACCCCAACCTTGAAGCTGGACGGACGGCGTCCCTGCTCTCCTCCATCTCCTAGCTTGGGTGATTTTCGACAAAGGGGGCCATTCTTCTCTCTCATGTGTCTTCATTCTCAAGCACCCTTCATTCATCTCCGTTTTGGTTGAAAGATTAGGGGAAGATCCATCTTGTTAATCATTCTCCTAGTCATTTTGTGCATAGATTGTTATTCTCTGATCTGGGCTTGTATTTTCCATTCTACTTTCATATCTTGACTATTTCGGAGCTTGCTCTGAGTGTGTGTGTGGGGTGTCTCGTCATCGTGCGAGAACCCACGTGTGTGGGCCGTCGAGCCCGTGTGTGTGGTTGCTGCAGTCGCGCAGCGTTGATAGTGAAATCCTCTCGAGGTGAGAGGGGTGGATGTAGGACGGCACTTTGTGCGTCCGAACCACCTAAAAATGTTGTGCCGTGGTTTGCTTGGTTGGTGTTGGTTGATATCTATTTTTCCGCTCACTATACAAGTGTGAGACTGTGACGCGTGAGTGTTCTAAATTGTCCGTCCGAATATTATTGTCCTAGTGAGTACATCTGTGCACCGGGGAGTTGTGAGAGCTTACTTGATCTAATTTCAGTTGTATTAATCAAGCCTCTGTCTTAGATTTATTCCTCATATTTGTGGCTTGTGTGGGTTGCATTTAATATTTGTGAAAAAGGGTGGGCAATCAATTCACCCCCCTCTCAACTGCCTCATAACCGAGCCAACAATTGTTATCAGAGCCTCGGCTCTTCTTTTTAGAAAACCTAGCGGTTTTAGAGTGATCTGTTAGGAATGGCCAACAATCTTAACAAGGGGATGATGCCCGAAGGGCATTCTATTCAACGGCCACCCTTCTTCGATGGGAGTAACTACCGATACTGGAAGAATAGGATGATCGTATTTCTTAGAGCACAAAGTCATGAAATATGGACTGTTATTAGAAATGGTCCTTATGCTGTAAACCCCGATGAGGATATGTGGGATGATGTTGCTATCAAGAAAGCCACTGTGAATTTTAATGCTTTAAATATAATTCAGTGTGCTATTCACCCTAACGAGTATGCTCGTGTCTCCATGTGCAGCAGCGCAAAGGAAATGTGGGATAAGCTCAAGCTTATCTACGAAGGCATCACAGAAGTCAAGGAGACAAAGGTGAATATGCTAACCCGTGACTACGAGCTCTTTAAAATGAATGATGAAGAAGATGTCTCCCAGATGTTCGCACGACTTATGGAGATCACCAACGGACTGAATGAAGTCCCGCGATCAATGACACCCAAGAGGGGGGTGAATTGAATGTTTATAAATTTGAAGGAAACTTTTGGCCTTTTAAAAATATGTGATAGAATGCCAGTTAAGAGATTCAAAACTATTTGAACACAAATTGGATTTATCAAACTTTGTATGATGAGATATAGAATATGGAAGATATACGTAGATAAATCCCTAACAACAATTAACAAATACACTCACTTAGAATGGAGGTAGAAGAAAAGGACCAAACCACACAAATCAAACCATAGTGCACAGCGGTTTTTAAGGTGGTTCGGATGCAACGTCGACAATCCTACGTCCACCCCTTACCAAACCCGGTGAGGCTTCACTCGGGGATAAATCCCCAAACGGAGACGACGCTCCAACCACCCACGCAGGACGACGCCTGCCCACACACATGGGGACGCGCCCCAACACACACACACACACACACACACACACACACACACACACACACACACACACACACACACACACACACACGGAGACGAGGTCTCCAACACGATCCAACAACCGGATCAACAACACACACACTTACTGCCACAAGTGCAGCAATCCACACACACGAGACAGAATGGATCCAAAAGACCCACACACACACAAACACAGATCTAAGAAGATCCACACACACACACGAATCAAATACGGCACACACACACACGCACACGGATCCAACAACGATCCACACACACACAAGTTCTTCAGTTTATGATGACCATAAATACAACACCCAAATCATAAAGACGATGGGGCTTAGTTTAGAAAACTCCTGATTTGGGTTCCCTTTGAATGCATGCAGCGGGGTTGAGAATGGATGAAGAACACTTGCTGCACGGAGTACTGTTCACAGCTACAGTACCATTCTCCTTCACTTAGACAATCTTCCTTTGATCTCTTCTTGAAAACCTTGCTTGCTACTTGATAGCCTCCCCCTTGATCTCTCTTTGTTGGTTGCTTGCTTCTTCACTTCATAGATGCTTGTTGGCTACAGAAGTACCTTGAATTGGTTGGAGATAGATGAAGAACTTGTTGCACGAGGTACTATTCACGGAGCTACAATACCTCTTCTTCCACCTTGGATAGTCTCCCCTTTAGATCTCTTGGATGATTAGGGTTATGACTCTAATAGAATGTTTTATAACCCTTGGAAGGTCTATGGACAAGCCCTAGATTAGATCCACAAATTCTGGAGGGTTTGGTGGCTTTGGGATTAAACAATAGCAAGAGGAGATGCTTCTTTCGAGATGGACAAAAGTCAATATTTTTGGCTTATCGGGGTTGGCGGTCGACCAGTAGAGGCTAGCGGTCGACCGCTACTGAGAGAACTGTTGGCCGTTGGTTTCTGGGAATTTCGGTCGACCGCTACTGGGCTGGCGGTCGACCGCCACTGTGAATCCTTGTAGGCCGTGAGCTGCTGGTAGGGGCGGTCGACCGCCCCTGAGCTGGCGGTCGACCGCCAGTTGGGCAGAGCCCGGGTTTTCCCGGGTCGGTCCGTTAACAGCTTCAGCTCCGTCGCTTAAGTCCTTTAACAGCCCGTTCATGTCTGTGGCATCACCCTTGACAGTTTAGAAGGTGTCAACTGAGCCTTTGACATTGTAGATTTTTACTAAGTGTTTTGACCTGCAAAAGCATACATAATTGATTAGAACTATACCTCAACCATCCATATGATAAATGCATGAAGTTCATGCAAACAATTTGAGCATTAATCAAAATTTTGTTCCTGGGGCTCCGCCCCCGGAAACCCCGCAAGGGGCGCTACCCCCTTGACCCTCGCGACCTGACCGACCAAGTCGATCCCCGCAACCTGACCGCGTAGGTCGATCCACGGGCGAGGGCGCACGATGGCCAAAAGGGTTTCATGTTTTAATGTGCATGAATGAGGTGTATGAAGAAGAGGTATATGAGATACACATGGTGATATCGATGCTAAGACAAGGTAAGAGTCTCACCAATGGTTCTTGACAGTAAATGACATATACCACCTGTTTTGGATTGTAGAGGAGCAGGGTGCTTATCCACATGTTTGGTTCATCAGGTGACTGCCATGTGTTTGATCCTATAAGCAAGATAGTCAAGGTTAATACCATGCTTGTTCCCGTTGAAGAGATTATGAAACCTCTTGCCTCTTGTAAAACCATCTTATGTAAACCAAGGATCAAGACCATGTAACCGTTCTCATTTGCCATCTCAGCCATACATAAATAACAAGAGCATGAGCAATCAACCACAAGTTTAGTTATAATCAAAATCATAACTTAACAATCACGACAATCATCAAAACTATAACTCAACAATCTCCCCCTTTTTGATGATGACAAACTTATTGATGATGATAAACTTAATGATAAACTTATTAATGATGATACAGTAGAGTGGATACAATAACAGAATGGCACATATATTCGTCTCCCCCTGTCACACACAATCATCAATTTTTCTCCCCCTTTGACATAATCAAAAGGTGGGATAATGCAACTCTTTCTCCCACAATAGCATTATCAAGCGAGCTGGAAGGAGCCAAATAAGAAAGAACAAGATTAACTCCCTTTGAAACAGCAATAGCCCATCATATCAAATCAGAAGAAGCAAGGGCAAATCATAGATGAGCAAAGTAATATGATGCTAATCAGAGCAAATCAATTGGTGATTATTCTCACAAATCAATATGATACCATCCAAAGCAAATACAGTCAAGCATGTATTGATACCAATTGAATGTAATGATTAGCCTCAAGGATATGAACCAGAAGAGGAAGATGTTCATAAGATGAGGTCTTCAGCATGATAGCATTCGAAATCTAGATCCCATGTCAGATTTTCACAATAAGCAAGAGCAAGAGGATATATCAAAAGGATTTTCTTGATTTTCAATTTTTTTTTGATTTTTATATTTTAGTTTGAAATGCATGAAATGCAACACATGCAAGTGATGCGATATGAGATATACAATCAAACAGTTACATATATGTACATGCAACACATCTCCCCCGTACGTATATAAGAGGGTATAGGTATAGGAAATGTGCATGAGGGTCATGACAATCGGAATGCACATGTGTAGCACATGGGAGGTTATGCAATCATATAGGAGAATCATGTAATTGCTAATGCAGTCAATCAACTTTCTGAATACATATTAAATCAAATTTCCAGATGTGTAAGTGAGTAACATGAACAATGATAGTTACAATATGGATATTCAGATTTTTAGATTAACACAAGGAGACATTTTACAGACTGCACTTCAATTTTGAGAACATCATATTGGAGGCTACGCTCTACCACAATGAGTTTTCACCATCATTTTTCAACTTTACCAATAATACAAGATAGTCAGAATTTTTCAAGAGTGATCAGGTTCAAATAATTCATTTTTACGCGAGTAGACGCATGGAGCTTATGCCAGAATCCCCTGTTACTCATAATACTAAACCATTTCACATCATTTTGAACAGAGATACTAGTCAACACTTTTCATATATGAACCACATCACGTCTCAGGTGACATGTGCCCAGTTTACTCAGTGAGACCGAGCATTCCTCTATCTTTAATTTTCATCCCAAATTTTTAAACAGGATAGGTAGGCAACTTTTTCCTCGACTATCTCTTTAACATACATACAGCAAGTTTAACATCTTGAGAGTGTTGAAAAAAAATTCATATATCCTTATCTTTAACACTCATTTTCACATTTTGTGCATGAAGTGTGTGAAGTTGATTCAGCATGTATACTGAAAATATCATGAATACACAACAGTGCAACTCCCCCTAAATAGATGCACTTATGAAATATAAACTCTCCCAGAGTGTACGACATGAAACACTCCAATAATGACTCAAATACAACATTATTTGTCAAGAAGACATAAGGTCATAGAAGTTTCAAGGATGGGGGTGAATAACATATAATAGCAAGCAAGCACACATTGGTAGTTTATGCAAATGCACTATGACATGCATGCGTGCAATGTGATGTCAATTTGATACCAATTGAATGGACAATATGATACCAATTGAATGGATGCCAACTGAATGAACTAAGTGTGACGAATGCATGAGTTCCAATGCAATACAGGTATTAGCATATAAGAATGCGATGCAATGTGCAAAGTGATTCAGACTTTTGATTTTCATTTGCATGATCTAAAAGCACCTTATGCATGCATGCATGTATGCAAGATGAGAATGACAAACAGGATGCAAAAGTAAGATGAGAGCTTTGATTCCAATCCAATGTGACAACTTCCACATGAGACTATTCACATTCAATTAATGGATCAAACAAGCATCTTTTTCTGACATGATCTTTATGAATGAGGCTGCATACATGATCACAATTAAACAATGCAAACAAATTTTTAGAAATGTTCAAAATCAGAATTTCAGAAATCTTTCACAAATTTTGAAATTAGAAATCATTCACAAGCCAAATATTTGAATCATGAGCAAAAACATATTTTCAATAGAAATAACTCAGTTCAAAGATTCATTCATAGATCAACCATTTGACTTCTTTGAGTTCTAGTATGAGGAGGAGAACGTTGATCTAAAGACCAACTCATGTATAGTGAGAGTTCCCAAGTGAATGTGACCCACCTTTTCACTACTCAGTATTTGATATACCAGATACTCAATTGAGCTCAGATGTCATCATACAATTCAAATTGAGAGATATTCAATAGCCAATCACCTTATACACATTTCTCAAGATTTTCAATTTGGGTCAAGCAATTTGACAAAATCATCACATCTACTAGGGCAACAACATGTCAAGTTTTCACAATATTTTCCGGAGTTCAGCAGACCTGTTGACAGGTGCATTCCATAATCTCCCACATGCAAATGTCATGATTCATCAACAATGTTTAAGCATGAAAATGGATATGCATTCTAATAACAAAACCAATTTTTTTAATTCTTCATTCATGGAGATATGGTTAAAACAACTATGAGTTTTTCAAATAGAGCTCAGAAGTTAATTTCCAATACTTGTGCCTTAAGCATCCGTCATCTTCTAAGTCTTCCACCTATTGAACCCATTCTCAATCAAGAAGATATGAGCCTTTCATACCATGCCTTGGGTACTCACTTCAGTTCGTACAGAGCTTCCTGTAGCTGGTGCACATGTTGTGGATGTTTTGGGTCTTCAAGCCTTGCAGGTTGTTATCCCATTCAGCAATTAGCACATGGTACTCATCAAAATCACTTCCTGTTACTTGGTGGCAGTTAAGGAAGTTCTCATCATTTTTCCTCCTTGCAAGGTATTTCTTCAGTTGATTCGTACTTCTTGATCATAGTTAACCCAATCTCATTTGTATTCCTGAAAGTATGATCTGCATCCAAAGATGAAATGATTTGGTTTGTCAATTTCGATTCAAGTCAAGACTTTTATTTAGCACCTAAAGTCTACTTAAACACTTCTAGACTTAAATGCATGACACATTATTTTAACAACCAACATCCCCTAGATAGCTTTAGATGCAATGCATGACTCATGTGTGAACCTGAACATTAAGCCCATAGGACGAATGTGGTTGCTCCCCCTTAGTGTGTGTATGAATATAAGATGTTCAGTAACAATGCAATGCCATATGTAGCCTTTTGAGTAAATGACTCATAGTACTAGGCGGAGAACTTAGATCCGAAGATCACCTCACGTGTAGTGATAGTTTTCAGACATGCTTAACCTGCCCTTCCACATGTCACCATTTGATATACTATGTAATCATGGATGACGAAGGCAGGAGGAATGTAATGCATTATGACATAACTACACAATATTCAATATTTGCAAGACATCACGTGAAGGTATATGCATACTCAGTGTATGTAGTGAAATCATGCTGATGAATCTTCAAGCTCTTCTTTACACGAAGATGCGATATGACAAGTGATATATGTCCAAATATGCAAAGAACCATGAATGAAATGCATGTACGGATATGTGCAAGACTGCATGACTATATGACTCAAAATGAATCAAAACCTTACACAGTCACTGGAGAGAGTAGGAGAGATATCACCTGAGTGTTCAAATTTCATTTTGTTTTTCTTTTAACCTTGCTTATGCCACTTGACCCATGTACTTTACCTCCTTGATTGAAAATATGTTTCATGCTTCATATTTCAAGGCACACCTACAAAACAGATTTCTCATTTACCATTCTTAGGTACCCAAATCCTTTTGGGTCCTTGTGGGTTAACAGCAACATTTGTACATGGTTTCCACTTTTTGACAATATTCAAATTATCATTTTTCATCAAAAGACAACCATGCATCAACTCACAATCATGCTTAGTATGCCCAGATTCACCACAATAGAAACAACGCACAGAAGCCATTTTCCCATGTGGTCTTTCAGCATGAACATAAGAATTCTCAAATCCATTTCTCCCAATTGAATTTTTTTTACATTTTTAAAATCATTCATTTTCTTGCATGCTCTCAAATCATCATTCTTCATAATGAAACAATCATGCATGGCATGTCCAGATTTATCATAATAAAAACATGAGAGTTTCTTTCTAGGTGGTTGTGTGTGTATGGTAGAAGTATGTTTAACATGCACGGGTGTGCTAGCCACATTTTTGAATTTTTGATGGATGTTGATTTTCTGATTTTTATTTTTCTTTTGAATCCTTTGGACATTCACATTATTTTTCTGATTTGATTGGGTTCTTGATACAGTGGGTTACTGGGAGTGAGATGTGGAGGTGCTGGGTGCACAATTGTCATGAACAAATGAAGTATATGTTTTACTTCCAAATTTATTTTTGTTCACAGATTAAACCCCAGCCCTTCTCTTTGAAAGTTTACTTTCATTCCTAGCAATTTATCGAGGTTGTTTTGACCATCCACAAATCTAGATAATGAAATATTCAAGTCAAGGATTTCAGATTCAAGAGATGCAAGGTGCAATTTATAGGAAACCATCTTATTTTCACACGAATTGACTTGTTCATGTAAAGTAGCATTGATGGTTTTATGACTTTCAATTTCTTGCAACAAAGCATGCACTTTTTCAGATTCATCAATATTCACAGATTTTCCTTTTTCAAAAACAAGTAATCTTTCAGAAATGGTCTTATTCAATTCCTTCATTTTCTCATTTTCTTTTTCAAGTTTCTTATCATGAACAAATTCAGTCTGACCATTGTCCATTGAACTTATTCTCTCTCTAAGCTCTTTATTTTCATTTCTCAAGGAAGAGATTTGATCTTTATGGAATTCAAGATTGAACACATAAGACTCAATCAATTCCTCTAGATGCAAGCAATTTTTACAAGAGGAATTACACTTAGTTTGTTCAGCATCCTTTTTCAATTTTTTGTTTTCTGATTTTAACTTCTTATATCATTCAGCAAGCTCATCATATGCATTCAACAGATCTTCATAGCTAAATTCATCTTCATTATCAGAATCCGAATTTACCTTTAAGCTTGATCCATTTGGCTGATCACTTCCTTGATCACTCGTGCCCGCTACAAGACATTGGTCTCCATGCTCTTCCCGGATTTTGGTTAATCCATCCAAGATGTCCTTCGCAGATCTGCAATGGGAGACAAAGGGGAAATAATTAGAATCAACTACAACAGTTAGCAACTTTAACACCAAATAATTTTGATCATGTTTAAGCTTTTGATTTTCAGTCCAGACATTTTTGTCCTTAGGCAACTCATAAGGACCATATGAAAAAAACTTCTATAGCTTAGGGTCATATGAAGTGACAAGACTGCACATTCTACCTAATCATAAATCGAAATTGCAACCATCAAACACCGGTGGAGAACTCAAGGTGTACATGTTGGTAGTCATTGATCTGGATCTCTCTAGATTGTTAGATCTATGAAATATCGAGCATTGGCTCTGATACCAATTGAAGTCCCGCGATCAATGACACCCAAGAGGGGGGGTGAATTGGGTGTTTAGAAATTTGAAGGAAACTTTTGGCCTTTTTAAAATATGTGATAGAATGCTAGTTAAGAGATTCAAAACTATATGAACACAAATTGGATTTATCAAACTTTATGTGATGAGATATAGAATATGCAAGATATACGTAGATAAATCCGTAACAACAATTAACAAATACACTCGCTTAGAATGGAGGTAGAAGAAAAGGACCAAACCACACAAATCAAACCATAGTGCACAGCGGTTTTTAAGGTGGTTCGGATGCAACGGCAGCAATCCTACGTCCACCCCTCACCAAACCTGGTGAGACTTCACTCGGGGATAAATCCCCAAACGGAGATGACGCTCCAACCACACACGCAGGACGACGCCTGCCCACACACACGGGGACGCGCCCCAACACACACACACACACACACGGAGATGAGGTCTCCAACACGATCCAAGAACCGGATCAACAACATACACACTTGCTGCCACAAGTGAAGCAATCCACACACACGAGATAGAATGGATCCAAAAAACACACACACACACACAAATGCAGATCTAAGAAGATCCATGCACACACATGAATCAAATACGGCACACACACACACGCACACGGATCCAACAACGATTCACACACACACATGTTCTTCAGTTTATGATGAACATAAATGCAACACCCAAATCATAAAGACGATGAGGCTTAGTTTAGAAAACTCCTGATTTGGGTTCCCTTTGAATGCATGCTGAGGGGTTGAGAATGGATGAAGAACACTTGCTGCACAGAGTACTAATCACGGCTACAGTACCCTTCTCCTTCACTTGGACAATCTTCCTTTGATCTCTTCTTGAAAATCTTGCTTGCTTCTTGATAGCCTCCCCCTTGATCTCTCTTTGTTGGTTGCTTGCTTCTTCACTTCATAGATGCTTGTTGGTTTCAGAAGTACCTTGAATGGGTTGGAGATAGATAAAGAACTTGCTGCACGAGGTACTATTCACAGAGCTACAGTACCTCTTCTTCCTCCTTGGACAGCCTCCCCTTTAGATATCTTGGATGATTAGGGTTATGACTCTAATAGGATGTTTTATAACCCTTGGAAGGTCTATGGACAAGCCCTAGACCAGATCCACAAATTTTGGAGGGTTTGGTGGCTTTGGGATTAAACAATAGCAAGAGGAGATGCTTCTTTCGAGATGGACAAAATTCAATATTTTTGACTTATCGGGGCTGGCGGTCGACCGCTACTGAGAGAACTGCTGGCCATTGGTTTCTGGGAATTCCGGTCGACCACTACTGGGTTGGCGGTCGACCGCCACTGTGAATCCCTGTAGGTAGTGAGCTGCTGGCAAGGGCGGTCGACCGCCCCTGAGCTGGCGGTCGACCGCCAGCTGGGCAGACCCGGGTTTTCCCAGGTCGGTCCGTTAACCTCTTCAGCTCCATCGCTTAAGTCCTTTAGCAGCCCGTTCATATCTGTGGCATCACCATTGATAGTTTAGAAGGTGTCAACTGAGTCTTTGACCTTGTAGATTTTTACTAAGTGTTTTGACCAGCAAAAGCATACATAATTGATTAGAACTATACCTCAACCATCCATATGATAAATGCATGAAGTTCATGCAAACTATTTGAGCATTAATCAAAATTTTGTTCCGAGGGCTCCGCCCCCGGAAACCCCCGCAAGGGGCACTGCCCCCTTGACCCCCACGACCTGACCGCGCAGGTCGATCAACAGGCGAGGGCGCACGATGGCCAGAAGGGTTTCATGCTTTAATGTGCATGAATGAGGTGTATGAAGGAGAGGTATATGACATACATATGGTGAGATCGATGCTAAGACAAGGTAAGAGTCTCACCAATGGTTCTTGACAGTAAATGACATATACCACCTATTTTGGATTGTAGAGGAGCAAGGTGCTTATCCACATGTTTGGTTCATCAGGTGACTGCCATGTGTTTGATCCTGCAAGCAAGATAGTCAAGGTTAATACCATGCTTGTTCCCGTTGAAAAGATTATGAAACCTCTTGCCTCTTGTAAAACCATCATATGCAAACCAAGGATCAAGACCATGTAACCGCTCCCATCTGCCATCTCAACCATACATAAATAACAAGAGCATGAGCAATCAACCACAAGTTTAGTTATCATCACTTAATCACACATTAAGTTTAGTTATCATCAAAACCATAACTTAACAATCACGACAATCATCAAAACCATAACTCAACACTGAAGTCACTCGGAAGAGAGTTCACCAACAAGGAATTGGTGTGGAAGGTGTTGAGGTCACTATCACCGAGTTGGGACACCAAAGTGACCGTGATATAAGACTCCAAGGATTTGACAACTCTCACCGTGGATGCACTCATAGGGTCATTAATGACCTATGAGATCAATGTGATCAAAAGGACGGAAGAGGATCTGAAGAAGAAAAGGCCAATCACCTTGAAAGCACTCCCGGAGAGTATCTCGAGCCAAGAGGAATCGTTGGGAACCACCGACGATGAAGAGGTTGCTATGCTAACAAAAAAGGTAAGACAATTCTTGCGCCAAAAAAGAAGATTTGGCGGGAAGTTTAGGAAAGGGAAGAGGCAGCCAAGACAAAGAAATGAACCATCCAAGGCCGCCGAAATCATTTGCTATGAATGTAAGAAAGCGGGGCACATGCGAGGAGAATGCCCCGAGCTCCAAAAGAAAAAGGGCAAAGTTGTCAAAGGCAAGAAGCCGAAGGCCATGAAGGTGACATGGAGTGACGAGGATGAGGATGATCCCACGACCGATGATGAGGAGCAGGATATTTAAGAACTCGTGAAGACGATGTGCTTGATGGCCAACAGCGACAGCGAACAGGTAATTTCTGACACTGAGGCCATTTCAAATGAACAGTGGGAATTTGCTTATGAAGAATTAGATGAGAAGTACATAAGAATGAAAAATGAGAATAGGACTTTAAAGAAAAAGATTCATGAAATTGTACACTCATCTGATTCATGTGGAAAATGTAATTTGCTTGAAATAGAAATCAAAAGTCTGAAAAATGGAAATGATGCTTTGGAAACCAGGCTGGCTTTGTTTGAAGAGGAAATAACATGCTTGGACATAGAGAAGAAGAATGCATTTAAGCTGAAAGATGAAATCCAAGAAAAGCATGACCTCTTAAACAAAGAACTTGAAAAATTGCATGTCCAAATGAGTGAATGTGAAAAAGAGAAAGAGAACTTGAAAGTGAAGAATAAGAGCTTAGTTATTGAAATTGAAAAATTGAAAAATGAGAATGGAAAGGTAGTGAGAGAGAAAAGAAAACAAGTTGAAAAGAATCAAAGAGTAATGCATAGCAACAAGAATCATGTTCATTATGCAGCAAAGAAATCATTTCATCAAGGAGAATGTTCACACACACACTTCGAAAAGTAAATTGTTAATTCTAAATTCCCTTCAACCTTCAGAAATGAAAATAAAAGAAGAAATTTTGGTAGGAGAAGACCCACGTGTTTTTATTATTGGAAAATAGAGCATGACATGTACATATGCCAACTCATGCAATATGATGATGAATTATTTTCAGTAGATATTATGAGCCACTTGGGAACGCTAACGTTAAGGGACCCAAGCTTGATTGAGTACCCAAATCAAAATGAGCATGGTTGGTAATTGGTGCAGGTCTGCATGAAGGCGGGAGACAATAAATGGTACTCGGATAGTGGATGCTCCAGACATATGACTGGAAATAAACTCCTCTTTGCAGACCTTATTGAGAAGAATGGCGGAACGGTAATTTTCGGAGGATAGGACAAGGGTAATATCATAGGAATTGGGAGAATTGGTAAGGACCCTCATTGCATTAAAGATGTTTCACTAGTTAGAGGTCTTCATCGTAATTTGCTCAGTGTAAGTCAACTCTGTGACAAGGGTCACAAAGTTATTTTTGAATCTTCACACTGCACAATCATTGATGCTAACACACAGAAAATTAAGTTCATAGGTGTAAGATGTAACAACACCTATCAAGTCAATTTTGATGAGCTTGCACCTAAGAAATTGTGTTTAGTTGCTAATAGAAGTGAAGATGTTTGGTTGTGACATCGCCGTCTTGGGCATGCCAGCTTTAATGTAATTAGGAAGTTGAACCGTTATGATTTAGTCAAAGGTCTTCCTAAATTGAGTCTTGAAACTTCTAAGATTTGTGAAGCATGAAATAAAGGAAAACAAACCACCACATCCTTTAAATGCAAAAACATTGTGTCTACAGAAAAACCCCTTCAACTGTTGCATTTGGATCTATTTGGTCCCACCAGGACTCACAATCTTAGGGGGAAACTTTATGGCTTTGTGATTGTCGATAATTTCTCGCGATATGCAAGGGTTTTATATCTTGCTAACAAAAGTGATGCTTGCAATGAGTTTATTGTTTTTTGCACAAAAGTCCAGAACGAAAAAGGATCTTCAATTTAGAAAATTCAAAGTGACCTTGGAAAGGAATTTGAAAATCATGAGTTTGATGCTTTCTACAGGAAGCAGGGGTACGAGCATCAGTTCTCCTCACCAAGAATCCCTCAACAAAATGGTGTGGTCGAAAGGAAAAATAGGATGCTCGTGGAGATGGCGCGTACCATGCTTGCCGAGAATGGTCTTCCATGGTACTTATGGGCAGAGGCGGTGAACACCGCTTGCTACATCACAAATAGAGCAATGGTAAGACCAATCCTTAAGAAAACTCCATACGAGCTTTACAAACGTAAGAAACCCAACATATCTCATTTCAAACTATTTGGTTCAATTTGTTACATTTTGAACAATGGAAAAGATAATCTAGAAAAATTTGAAGCAAAAAGTGATAAAGGGATCTTCCTCGGGTATGCTCTAACATCTAGAGCTTACCATGTGTATAACACTAGAACACTTGTTGTCGAGGAAAGTCAACATCTAGTTGTTGATGAATTCACAATGAGGAAATCGAATGAAGATCATTTTCTTATTACAGGTGAGGGAGAAGTTGAAAAGGGAGAGTCAAGCAAACAAGGTGAGACAGCAAATCAAGAAGAAGAAAAAGAACAACAAGAAGAAGAAGCGGATCAAGAACAATATCCGAACCTTCCACACCAATGGACCACGCACAGGGACCATCCATTGGAGAACGTGATCGGCGGTGTGGATGAAGGAATTCGAACTCGGGCTTCAATGAGGAAAGTAGAAATTCACGATAATCTAGCTTTACTTTCCAGCATTGAGCCTAAATCATTAGATAATACTTTAAATGATAATTCTAGGGTTCTCGCCATGCAAGAAGAGCTACACCAATTCCAAAGGAATCGGGTGTGGTTCCTCGTGCCCCGGCCTGATGGCCATCCTATCATTGGAACTAAGTGGGTTTTTCGAAACAAACTTAGTGAAGATGGGATGGTTGTAAGGAATAAGGCAGGATTAGTAGCCAAGGGCTACTCTCACGAATTTGGCATTGATTTTGATGAATCATTTGCACCTGTGGCTAGATTGGAAGCAGTTAGAATTTTACTTGCTTATGCTTGTCACAGGAACATGAAACTGTTTCAAATGGACGTGAAGAGTGCCTTCCTCAATATAGTGATCAAGGAAGAAGTGTACGTGGAGCAACCACCGGGATTTGAAGATGAAAGATTTCCGGACCACGTATTCAAATTGGATAAGACACTATACAGTTTGAAACAGGCTCCCCTGGCATGGTATGATAGATTAAGTTCATTTCTTATTGAAAACGGCTTCAAACGAGTTAACATAGATCAAACATTGTTTACAAAAACTTGTGATGATCATTCATTAATTGTTCAAGTTTATGTAGATGATATAATATTTGGAGCCTCCAATTCAAAAATGAATGATGAATTTACCCAACTAATGCAGGGGGAGTTTGAGATGAGCTTGATGGGAGAGCTCAACTTCTTCTTAGGATTATAAATAAAAATAAATGGACAACGGCATCTTTATCAACCTGAATAAGTACACACAAGAAATTGTCAAGAAATTTCAACTCGAGACTGCCAAGCCCTTTGCTACACCGATGTCCACCTCATAGAAAATGGAAGAAGAAAAAGGTAACAAAATTGATCAAAAAGTCTTTAGGGGTATGATAGGATCCTTGCTTTATCTGACTGCTAGTAGACCTGATATACACTTCAGTGTTTGTCACTGTGCAAGATACTAATCTTGTCCTAGGGACTCTCATTTAGCGGCCGTGAAAAGGATCTTCAGGTATTTTAATGGAACTCTTGACCTTGGTTTGTGGTATCCAAGGCATAATTCATTTGACTTACATGCTTTCACTAACTCTGATTATGCTGGTTGCAAAATGGATCGAAAAAGCACAAGCGATCACTGTCAGTTTCTTGGGGGCTGCATGGTTTCATGGGCCTCAAAGAAACAACATTGTGTGGCTTTATCAACTGCCGAAGCCGAGTACGTGGCTACCGGTAGTTGTACGGCTCAAGTGCTTTGGATCCAACATCAGTTGCTAGATTTTGGTTTTTGTTTTAAGAAAACTCCCATAATGTGTGATAACACTTCTGCAATAAACTTGTACAAGAATCTTGTACAACATTCTCGCACTAAGCACATAGAAGTTAGACACCACTTTATAAGAGATCATTTCAATAAAGGTGATTTTGAACTTATTTTTGTTGATACAAAACACCAACTTGCTGATATATTTACAAAACCTTTGAATTCTGAACAATTTTACTTTCTAAGAAGAGAATTAGGAGTGTGCAGATTAGACACTTAGATATTTTAAGCTGAATTGTACATACACTCTTGTCATCTTTTTCATAAAGAAATTGTTCATATTGCCTTTTGCTTTGCACATAAAAGTTTTCATTCTCCTTACTCTTCAAACTTTGCCTCTTGTGCATAACACACTGAATAATCATCTGGTTACTATACATGCTTTTGTCCTTTTGCATCCGCATGTACATAAATGCATATACTTCATCAATGTGTGCATGAATGCCATGATTTACCGGTATATCAAATAGTGTTAATGGAACGGTGGATCAAGTCCACCTGGAAGCTTTCATCATGTGTGAGTGTGATCTTCGGACCTAAGTACTCCGCCACGTACCGGTAATCAAATTGCTTGAAAACATCATTTTGAAATGCTTGAGTGTATATATACTACACACCTTTCAGTTGAAATCTTCTATGACCTTACACCCTTGCTGAATAAAATGCCTTGACTAGGACATGTTTTAACATGGCACATATTAAGGGGGAGGTTTTTGCTATAATGGTGCATACACTTAGGGGGAGACATCACCATGAATAGGCTAATTCATCTCTTACATTCTACGCAATCTCTCACACATTTTGCACATCTGAGTTAATGATTATAACTAATAAGGATTTCACTTATTCCACTTAACACACTTTAGGACTTTGGAACCCCTACATGGAAATCACTTGACTTGTGAGGAAAAAACTGTCAGCCCCGTCAAAAATAGTCAATAAGTGTGATTTGACATGATATAAATCAGGAATCCCCCCTGAGATAAAGGAGGAGACTCGCATTGAAAAGTGTCCTATCCACATAATCATAAGTGACGATGCCGAGTAACCGGGAAGTGCCCCTGAAAAAAAGGGCATGACTCGTGTCAAAAGGTTAGTCATCGTGTCATTAAAAATGCAAAATAATCTTGGGGTTGTGCGAAGCTACCAAAAGTCGAGCACGTTGTATGAAAGTGTAGGGAAGAAAAGTTCCCATTTGTGTTCTTTAGAAAATCTAAAAATCCATGCTATCTAGATTCATTGCTCATACTTCACATATTTACCTAAGGAGTGATTGTATAGATGTACACCTTGAATCATTCATATTTCATGAGTCTTGCAGTACCACTTCTTGTAAGCACTACCCTTTTAGTATTGCACATGAAATTCATGTTCTCAGTCTATCGCATTTTTCCTATCCTATTCATAGAGAACTTGCTTGCTATACTATACACTGATGAGTGCATATGTGCTTGACTGCTTCATTCTTGTGTTTCATATGCATCTCATTGAGTTAATTGTGCATATTGAGGCTTAACTTTCATCCTTTTCAGCGTTAATAATCCCCTATTTGACTCTGACAAAAAGGGGGAGAAATAATTTGCATTGTTGTTGCATTGGATTGAATGAAAATTCATGACTTGCTTTGTTTTTGATTGATTATGTTTTTGGCAAAAAGGGTGAGATTATGTTTTTTGGCAAAAGGATCTTTACATGTTGATTCAGCAAGTTATGAATTCCTGACTGGAAGTCATGCAATTGGCGTGCATGAGAAAATGGTTGTTTTGTCATCCTTTATGCAAATATCATAGTTCTATAAATGGTTTTATCTTCATCAAAAAGGGGTGATTGTTGTGCCCCGGACTGTTTTGACGAAGATTCTGAATGATATGTGATGATTGAGAAAGTTTCAGTTGATATATTGAGATGATGAGTTGATTGGCAAATTGAATGCAGGTTAATTGTGAAATTTTTCATTCCAACTCTCAAGGCCAAGGTATCAACACATGACTTTTTGGATCTTAGTGTGAATGGAAAGATCTGGGTGAAATTCATGCTTAATCATGTAAATCTGAGTTGTATAAACTCCTTTGATCGATTGTGATTCATGTTTATGATTTATGGAGGTTTCAATTGCATTTACTGAAGTTTTGCTGCTGTCAGTAAAAGTGTCGACCTTAGTGTCGACACTTGTTTGTGGTGTCTCTGTCTTGCGTTGAAAAATAGGATGCTGGCAGAAAGTGTCGACCTACGGGGTCAACACTTTCACCAGGATTATGCTGTTTTACTAAGGCAGAACTCTCGTGAAAAACTGTCGACCTTGAAGGTCAACACTTTCAGGTAAGTATGCTCAATTTTGTGAAAACAGAATGTTCGTGAAAAAGTGTCGACCTCGTGAGTCGACACTTGTCATCACGAATGTTATGTTCTTTTTCACAGGCCAGAACACTTCGTAAGAAGTGTCGACCCTATGGGTCAACACTCATGACTCAGTTTTGCTTATATAAAAAATCTGGCAGAACTTTCAGGAAAAAGAGTCAACCCCATGGGTCGACAATTTTTCTGAACGTTCTTGTGGGTTTTCCGGATCTCCTTAGAACCCATTGGGCTTGGATCCATTTGGCATGGTTGGTGACACTAATGACCTTAGGGCGTCCCTTATGTCATGTATGTTGTTTTAATAGGGTTTGGAGTGGGCTTTTATGTCATTTGGGGGATCAAATCCCCTTGTATATAGTGCTGCCCTTCATTCGATCAGAACCCATCTCTTGAGCTTCTAACGTATTCATCTTGTTCTTGCAGGAAGAAGGAGAGGAACGGTGCTGCTCTTGGAGAAGAACCTTGCGGCCAAGCTTGCTTCACTCAACCCCAACCTTGAAGCTAGAAGGAAGGTGTCCCTGCTCTCCTCCATCTCCTGGCTTGGGCGATTTTTGACAAAGGGGGCCATTCTTCTCTCTCCTGTGTCTTCATTCTCAAGCACCCATCATTCATATCCATTTTGGTTGAAATATTAGGGGAAGATCCATCTTATTAATCACTCTCTTAGTCATTTTGTGCATATATTGTTATTCTCTGAACTGGGCTTGTATTTTCTATTATACTTTCATATCTTGACTATTTCGGAGCTTGCTCCGAGTGTGTGTGTGTGTGTGGTGTCTCGTCATCGTGCGAGAACCCATGTGTGTGGGCCGTCGAGCCAGTGTGTGTGGTTGTTGTCGTCGCGCAGCGTTGATAGTGAAATCCTCTCGAGGTGAGAGGGGTGAATGTAGGACGGCACTTTGTGCATCCGAACCACCTAAAAATGTTGTGCCGTGGTTTGCTTGGTTGGTGTTGGTTGATATCTATTTTTCCGCTCACTATATGAGTGTGAGACGGTGAGGCGTGAGTGTTCTCAACTGTCCATCCGAATATTGTTGTCCGAGTGGGTACATCTGTGCGCCGGGGAGTTGTGAGAGCTTGCTTGATCTAATTTCAGTTTTATTATCAAGCCTATGTCTTAGATTTATTCCTCATATATGTGGCTTGTGTGGGTTGCTTTTAATATTTGTGAAAAAGGGTGGGCAATCAATTCACCCCCCTCTCAATTGCCTCCTAACCGGGCCAACATATGTAAAGAAGTTGACAAGCTCATTAATGTGGGCTTTGTTGAAGAAAACTAGTATACCACCTGGCTAGCTAACATTGTGCCCGTCAAGAAGAAAAATGGGCAGATTAGAATTTGTGTGGATTTTCGGGATCTGAATAAGGTATACACGAAGGATGACTTTTCGGTACCAATAACGGAGGTCATGATTGATGCTACCACTGGTCGTGAAGCTCTGTCATTCATGGATGGGTCTTCTGGCTACAATCAAATATGGATCACAGAGTAGGACCGGGTCCACACTACCTTTCGAACCCCTAAGGGCATCTTCCATTACAAACGGATGCCGTTCGGATTAAAGAATGCTGGTGCAACTTATGAGAAAGTAATGACCAAGATATTCGATGAACTACTATATGATAAAGTTGAATGCTACATAGATGACCTGGTAGTTAAGACCAAAAAGAAAGAAGATCATCTGCAAGACCTCCGAGCGATATTTTAGAGGTTGAGGCGGTATGAATTAAAGATGAACCCTATGAAGTGCCCCTTTGGGGTATCCAGTGGCAAGTTCTTACGCTTCATCGTCAGATACGGGGGAATCGAGATCAACCCCGACAAAATCAAAGAAATATAGGTGCTACCTCCACTCAGGAACTTGACAGAGCTACGCTCTCTGCAGGGCCGTTGGCATACATTCGACAGTTCATCTCCAATCTATCGGGTCATGGCCATCCATTCCACAAATTGATGACAAAGAATGCACTGTTCCAGTAGAGCGAAGAATGTCAAGAAGCTTTCGAAAAGCTGAAGGATTATCTGAAAACACCACCAGTCCTGGAAGCATCGGTGAAAGGACGACCTCTCATCCTATATGTAGCAGCAACTGAATATTCATTGGGGGCTTTGCTAGCTCAGAATAATGACGAAGGAAAAGAGCAATCCCTCTATTATCTCAGCAGAAGATTAGTGAGGACTGAAGAAAAGTACTCTCCCATTGAAAAGACATGCTTAGTGCTTATGTTCACTACGAAGAAGCTGAGGCACTATATGTTGTCACATGAGGTCCAGCTGATCTCCAAGGTAGACCCAATATAGTACATCCTCTCTCAGCCAGCTCTCAAGGGCCAGCTAGGCAAATGGGCGGTGATGCTGATGGAATTCGACATCACCTACATCCCACAAAAGGCTATTAAGGGCCACGACATCGCGAACTTCTTCGTTGCACATCAGTTGCCCGAAGATTCCCCTCTAGCCACTGAACTCCCTCAAGAAGAAACACTGGAGGCATACCAGATTCAGCCCACTGTGTGGCAGCTATATTTTGATGGGGCATCCCGAACTGAAGTTCCAGCAACTGGGCTGATCAGAGTACGAGCCGAGGTGGGCGTTGTCTTAAAGTCTCCTAAACAGGAGGTTATATATAACTCCTACTCAATAAACAAGCCCTGCAAGAATAATGAAGCTGAGTATGAAGCTCTAATAATCGGTCTTCAAATTGTTCTATCCATGGAGATCCAGATGCTAGAAGCATTCGAGGACTCGATGCTGGTTGTGAAACATGTGGAAGGATAGTTCGACGTCCGGAAGCCAGAACTCCTCCCATACCACTGACAGGTGCTGTGCCTCATGGCAAAATTCTATCTTATTGAAGTGAAACATATTAATCGAGGACAAAATGCTTAGGCTAACGCCCTCTTAAAGCTGGCTAGCTCCCTAGAAGTCCCACCAGATGAAACTCTAAATATAGTTGTCATTAATAGACGCCAGGTTCCCAGCATAATAGACGAACTGGCGAATGAAGAAGAATGGGAAGCAATGACGATTGAAGAAGCCCGTCAGCCTGATTGGCGGGAACATCTATTAAAATGGTTTCAGCACTAGCAGTTACCAAAAGAAAATGAGCAGATAATGAAATTGATCAGAATCAAAGATTCCTAAGAGATGAGGAATGGAACGTTGTTCCGAATAATGGCGGATGCTCGCAAGAAAATTTTACTGCACTGTCTGTCAACATAAGAAGCTTGGTAGGTAATGAAAGTGGTCCATGCCGGCTCTGCTAGAGCACACCAGGCAAGTCCAATAATGAAGATTGAGATAAAGAAGTTGGGCAACTATAGGCTAACTATATTTGACGACGGCATCAAGTTTGCCAATTCATGCCAAAAGTGCGAAGAACACGCCACCATGCCAAGGAGGCCACCGACGCCATTACACCCCACCATCCCTAGCTAGCCTTTCACCTAGTGGGGCCCAGACGTGGTGGGTCCTCTATCAACATCCTCGTTAGGATGCAAATATATTTTGGTAGCTACAGACTACTTCTCTAGATGGGCAGAAGCTGTAGCACTAAGAGAAGTGACAGGAGAGCTGGTTGCCAGATTCATCTGTCAAAACATAATATTCCAGTTCAGTGTTCCCAGTAGGATCATCTCCGACGATGGCAGCCACTTCAGGAACCAGAAGGTTTACAGGCTAGCCGATAAATACAAGATTGACTGGAGGACCTCAACTCCATACAATCCTGAAGCTAATGGGCTTGTTGAAGCATTTAATAAGACCCTCTGCTCTTACTAGCAAAGATATCCAATACTAGCAAGAAGGATTGGGAGGAAAGAATGTACGAGGCACTCTAGGCCTACCGTACGGTCTATAAAACCCCGACTGGCTGTTCACCATATTCCCTGGTATATGCGTCAGAGGCAGTGGTGCCAATTGAGCTGGAGGTGCCATCTTTGTGGGTTGCCATTCAGCAAGGCCTGGCTGGCGAGAATCAAACAAACATAGAAAGAAGGCTGGAGGAGCTCTCCGAACTCGAGGGAAGATGACTCCGAGCCTAACAAAATATACAGCTGTAGCATCCTGAGTTTTTAATAATGAATAACAATATTATTGAATTATCTTATTGACCCAAAATTTCAAATTTTTAATAAAAATAAGGAAAACATGTATCTTTTAGAAAAACAACTTTTCCCGCAACTTTATCTTCAGGAAGAGACCCGAAATAAAAATTGGATTAGGCTTAATTTGAAATTTAGTGTCAAAATCAAAATTTTGCTAGAAAGAGCCCAAATCGTCAAATTGGACCTCAATTCGCACTCTAATGGGCTCTGATCAAACCCAACCCGTCGGCCCATGATAGATGATCGATTCCCCTTCGAAAACCCTAACCCTAGGCACTCCAATTCGGCGGCGGTGGCGTAGATTTGGTCAAACCCCATTTTTCTCGCCGTTTTCTACCTTCAGATTCCTTGTGATCGATTCGAACCCTAAGATCCTCAATAGACTCTCTAAATAGATATCCCATGCCTCCCTTGAACCCCATTTGCTCCTAGAGGCGCTGGTGTGCTCGATCGTGGGAGGATTTTGGCATTTAGGGCGGTGCGAGATTAGGGTTCCGACGTGTTCTTCATTCCCCTCTTTTCATCTATCAAGGTAGGTTTCTCTTAGGCTAAACCATTGATAAAGCATGTGGCCTTGTTCGCCTTTCTATCCTCTTTAATTTGATACTAAATCACCCAATTTTTGTCCACTATATTGATCGAATTAACCTTTTAACCAAAGGTGTGCCGAGTTTCTATTGTCTGTCATTTAAGTCCATTTAATGTTGGGTTTCCGCAAGTTAAATTTTGATTAATGTATATCTTCCTATTCATCTTTGAGTGCTCTTTATATTGGTATACTTTTGCCCAAATTTTAATGAGGATTTTGTTCATTCTCTGCGTTGGATCATAGTCTCTCAGAGTTCAGGCTCTGTCTCAGATAGCGGTCATACCAGTGACCGCTACCTGAGATAGCGGTCGCGCGATAGACCGCCTTCTGGCGGCGGGTTTTCAAAAAAAAGAAAAGAAGGGATAGGTTTTAAATTAGTTGTCTCCCCTTGACCGTCTTATGCATATGGCAGTCCCGTGAAGACCGTTTCTATCCCTGTTCCAGTAAAAAATTGGTTGATTTTCCGGCATGTTATGCAATGCTATTCCCTGTCTTACAGTGTGTTACTAGGGTTAAATGCATTATATAATTTACTGCTAACTAGGGTTATGGAACAATTAGTCTAAGTTTAATTATTCCTCATAATTATGCTTCATGATCATCATCATCTTGCCCTCTTATGATTGAAAAAGAGTAGAATAACATGTGAAAAGATTGTTTAAATTCGCTAGTTAATTCTGCATATTTGCTATTTATTGTTCAATACATGTTTGTTTGATAAGTTTGTTTGAAGGTCGTGCCACTCCAGTGGTGTCGACTGGACCGATTACACTCATTTTCTACATGTTTTGAGCCTTAATTCTTGAGCATTGAATGCCTCTCCATTGGATACTCCTTCCGTCGGAAGGTGTTCATGTTTCAAGGCCACCGTAAGACCCCTCAAGCCTAGGATTCTCACTAGGATGTCGGGAAGGTTGTACCCTTAACACCTGAACCAATGACTCGATTGGAATTTCTTTTGGGGCAGTCCAAGTTGTGATTGTTCTGCCCAGTCTCGACCAGATAGTGGCCTTCACTGGACCGCTACCTCGAGGTAGCGGCCAAGATGTGACCGCCTTCTTCCTTTTGATCTGGCCTGTGTGCCAGTCCTGTCTAGACATCTGCCCTTGTTCCAAGTCGACTCCGCTTTGTTTAGGTCAACCTATGTCCCCTCAGTTGACCATGGTAGCGTGGACTGAACCCTATTTTAGTCCAGCCATACCACAGGTCGACTGAGGGCCTTGATTGGTCACTGAATCATGTTGTCTGCCTGTCACATGATAGCTATTCTCTCTGGACCGCTACCTTCTGGTAGCGGTCGATCCCAGACCGTCTTATGGTTTTCTTTCATGTTCTGATTCGACGCACCAGAGCAGTGAGTCGACGCAGCCCTATTTTATGATAACGGCCCAGGAGGGGCCGCCACCTTATGTTAGCAGTCCAGACCTGACCGCTACTTCATCCAATTAGTTGAAATTTTATTTTTTGTGAAATTGTGTGTTTTAGAATATCTAAGCCCTGTTGGTTCTATTTGAGACATAATCCTAGACATCTTTCACAACCTTCTTTAAAGTCATTTTCCCTAAATGGCTTTCCTTTCTAATAAGCTTGCTATTCTCCAAGGAGATCCATTTTTCTACTCGTGTTCTCTTGAATTACATGAGCTATTCTTGGAACTCAGATGCCATTAGTAAATTTGTCTGGAATTATATGATATGGGACTTTGGGTGCACTTTGATACTTGATGCTAGGCATAAACTATTAGGGCCCGGATCTGGTCCTAGGGGCAAGGCAAATCCCAGACATGTACTGGTATTATGAATGATCAGGTGTGACATTGCACCAACTATACGTAAGATTCGATCTAGACATATTTACATCATGGGCATCTTCCTTACATGTGTGACTAGATATGTTTGACTATAAGGTCCGGAAGGGACAATTTGTTGATATGAAGCTCTAGTGCTCAAAATCTCTTGTACTTACGAGTCCGGAAGGGACAATTTGTTAATATGAATGCTAGTGCGAGCCATCTCTTGTAAAGGTTCCAAGTTATTCTCTCTCCATCATGTTCTTGTACCCATCTCTTGTTTATCTTAATATTGAGCCTCCATGTGACCTTGATACTCTTTTGGTAATGATTATGTTTTCTATCATGCAGTATTGTTATTTTCATGCATTATTAAATGACTAATCACTTATATTTTGCTTGATGATAGAGTGTAATTCCTACTGAGCTTCTTGCTCACCCAGTTTCCTCTCAACACTTTTCGGGTATTGATGAAGTTACTTCAACTGATGGGGCGGGGCAAGAGTGAAGGAGCTGCTAGTACCGCGAAGAGTTGTGACTTTTGTTTTGTTGAGTCGAGTCCTATAATTTTGGGCCATTTCTTTTTCTTGAATGTAAGTCAGTCAGGAGTTGCAATAATGGCTTATTAATATTAATAAAACTTATATTTATTTTTGGCGTATGTTTGTCTTGTGTTCTTGTCTTTTGGTTCGCTCTTTATCATGAATGAATCACTATCACGTTCCGAGCATGTCTTCCGCTGCTATCGGTCCAGGGCGTGACAACAGCTATACCAGGCTCGCATGCCTCGTGCTTTTGACAAGTTGGTCAAAGAACGGGAATTCAAGAAAGGTGACCTGGTTGTGGTGAAAAGAAAAGAGGTAATGGCAGCCAATCCCAAAGAGAAATTGGTGGAAAACTAGGTGGGTCCCTATGTCATCCACTGAGTATATGAAGGTGGCACAGATGTCCTCGTGGACCACAGGGGAGTAATCCAATTCTCCCCTCTCAATAGAAAGCACTTGAAGCTCTACTACCCGGCTTTGCCCACCCTCGGGGTGTCGACGGATACATTATAAAAGAAAAGGAGAAGGGAGATGAGCATGGAGTTGTTCCTCCCAAGCCTATGCCCCTGGCTAGGCCAACCACTCACCTTAATTTGCCAACGGCACTCGGCCTCGGTCGAGCTCTAAAATTCCATATTTAGACCACTCCCCCTTAGGTCCGGATTAGTGCGTAAACCTTTTCATTTGCATTGACGTTATTCCCACGTCAATGAATACACACTATTATCGGTGAAAGGCTTTGTGCCCTAGCTGACTCATATACACCATCACCAGTTTAAACCTTACATTCGGATTGGTGCTTCTTTGCGTTGACATTATCCCCACGTCAACGAATACATTTGTATCAGCGAAAGGCTTTGTGCCCTAGCCGACTCATATACATCATCACCGGTTTGGACCTTACGTCCGGATTGGTGCTTAAATATTTTCCTTTGTGTTGACGTTATCCCTGCGTCAACGAATGTGTTTATATCGGCGAAAGGCTTCGTGCCCATGACAACCCAAATACATCATCACCGGCGTGGGCCTTATGTTCGGACCAGTGCTTAAACCCTTTTTCTTTGCATTGACGTTATCCCCACGTCAACGAATACACACTCTTATCTGCGAAAGGCTTAGCGCCCTAGCTGACTCATATACATCATCACCGGTCTAGACCTTATGTCCGGATTAGTGCTTAAACCTTTTTCCTTTGCGTTGACGTAATCCCCGCGTCAACGAATATGCTCCCCTATCGGCAAAAGACTTCATGCTCTAGCCGACCTACATACATCATCGTCAATTTGGACCTTACTTTCAAATCGACGCATAAACCCTTTTTTTTTGCATTGACGTTATTCCCACATCAACGAATACACACTCTTATCGGCAAAAGGCTTTGTGCCCTAGCCGACTCATATACATCATCACCAATCTAGACCTTACGTCCGGATTAGTGCTTAAACCATTTTCCTTTGCATTGACGTTATCCCTGTGTCAATGAATATGCTCCCCTATCGGCGAAAGGCTTCATACTCTAGCTGACCTATATACATCATCGTCAGTTCGGACCTTACGTTCAAATCGATGCATAAACCCTTTTTTTTTTGCATTGGCGTTATCCCCACGTCAACGAATACATATTTTTATTGGTGAAAGACTTAGTGCCCTAGCCGACTCATACCATGATCATCGGTCTGGACCTTACGTTCGGATTAGTGCTTAAACCTTTTCCCTTTGCGTTGACGTTATCCCCGCGTAAACGAATATGCTCCCCTATCGGCGAAAGGCTTCGTGCTCTAGCCGACCTATATACATCATCATCAATTTCGACCTTACGTTCAAATTGACGCATAAACCCTTTTTCTTTTCATTATCGTTATCCCCACGTCAACGAATACACACTTTTATCGGTGAAAGGCTTAGTGCCCTAGCCGACTCATATACATCATCATCGATCTGGACCTTACATCCGGATTAATGCTTAAACCTTTTTCCTTTGCGTTGACATTATCCCTGCGTCAACGAATATGCTCCCCTATCGATGAAAGGCTTCATGCTCTAGCCGACCTATATACATCATCGTCAGTTTGGACCTTACCTCCAAATTGATGAATAAACCTCTTCTTTTGCGTTGACGTTATCCCCGCATCAACGAATATGCACTTTTATCGACAAAAGGCTTCATGCCCTAGCCAACCTATATACATCATCGTCAGTTTGGACCTTACGTCCAAATTGATGCATAAACCTCTTCTTTTGCATTGACGTTATCCCCACGTCAACGAATATGCACTTTTATCAGTGAAAGGCTTCGTCAGTTTGAACCTTACATCCAAATTGACACATAAACTTCTTCTTTTGCGTTGACGTTATCCCCACGTCAATGAATACACACTTTTATCGGTGAAAGGCTTCGTGCCCTAGCCAACTTATTTATCATCATCGCCAGTTTAGACCTTACGTCCAAATTGACACATAAACCTCTTCTTTTGCATTGATGTTAACCCCGCGTCAATGAATGCGCACTTTTATCGGTGAAAGGCTTCATGCCCTAGCCAACTTATATACCATCATCGCCAGTTTAGACCTTACATCCAAATTGACGCATAAACCTCTTCTTTTGCGTTGACGTTATCCCCGCGTCAACGAATATGCACTTTTATCGCTGAAATGCTTTGTGCCCTAGCCAACTTATATACCATCATCGCCAGTTTAGACCTTACGTCCAAATTGATGCATAAACCTCTTCCTTTGCGTTGATGTTATCCTCATGCCAATGAATACCAATGTTTATCGACAAAAGGCTCTATGTAGCAACCTTGATAAATTTAAAAGGAATAAATAAATCAAAATTGATTAAAAGATTTAATAAATAAACGAAAGAGCTTGGAATAAAAATAATTAAAACCCTGATGGAAATAACGCCTCAGATAAAGGCGCTACTTTACAAGAAAACGCCCTTACCTAAGGCGTGTTTTGAAGAAAGGACGCCCACACTTTAAGGCGTCAAATTTCAAACGATCAAAATAAATAAAAAGGGCAAGATAGTGTAACGTCCCTTGCATGGACGCGTCTCAACAAGAAACGACGCTTGACCAGGCGTCAATTTAAATTCGACGCCCTGACCCAAGTCGCTAATTCAGTTTGAGTTTCGTTCGACCCGAGAGTCTATCCAAGGTAAGTTGATAACTATGAGAAAGAGTTCGAATGTAGTAATAACTCTATCTTGGAAGTATTACTTCCAATCAAACACTAACTCAATTAGGATTCTAGAAATCCTATAAATAACCTACTCCTCGAACCAAGAACGCTATTTGGTGTTCGGACTATTCTACGGTAGGTGAAGAACCAAGGTTATTTCTTCTTTTCTGTTTATGATGGTATGAAAAACATTAACAGGTTCTTCGTCTTCTTCTCTACTTACAGGTTAAGAGGATTCACGTTGTGAAGAACAAAAGTTCTTCATCAGAATAAATCCCTCTTCCGTTAACATAAAGCTCTACATGTTGCTGTTTGCTGCTATTAGGAGTTTCAGAGTCTAGGTATTCTCATCAAGTCCTTCACGTTTCTCCATCAGAAAATTCTCATAAGGTAGGTTTTCTCAAAGCACTGTAGCCCAAACGAGGTAAATACTAGCATGACATGCATATACATGGTTTATTATGGATTTGAAGCGTTTTCTGTAATATTTTGAAAGAAACGCCCACGACAAGGGCGCTACTTTAAAAGAAACGACCTGCCCAAGGTCGTTAATTACATATTTGACGCCCTACTCAGTAGGCGTCAATTTCATGCAATTTTCTGTAGATAATAAATACCCATGTTTAAAAATTAAATATCGATCAAATACTGCAACTAATGTAATGCATGAGCTCACCTGTAAATTCCGGCTATTTTTCTTGTCGTGATTATATATCTTGTCTCCTGAAATTTTATTATCCTGAAATCTATAAAAATTCCTGGAAATTGTGAACTCACGACCTGACTCAGGTCATTTCTTATTGAACCCACGCCCCTTTCCAGGGCGTGAATTTAAATGTAACGCCCCTTCCAAGGGCACGTTTTTGATAAACTCCTGAAATTGTATATCCTGTAAAATATTGTAAATAAAAAGGATGCCTGATACAGTAGGCGTCAAATTTAAGGAAAACGCCCCTATACAGGGCGTGTTTTTGATGAAATAATGAAATATTGAAATTCCTGCAAATAGGAAAAATATATAAGCGCCCTTATCCAAGGCGTTAATTTCTTGAGTAGTGACTTTGCTTAAGTCGTTATTTTCCTGTTTCTCTTAACCGAGGTTTTCATTATATCTATATATATGTATATCGGCACTATATCTCCACTCCGTGAGTATAGTCCCACGTTTTCATGATGTTTTATCGATTACCCTCAACTCTCATTGACATACAAGCTCTCCATTGGACATTCCGTTCCTTTGGACTAGCGAGTTAGTCATAGAGACCTCCGTAAGACTCCTCGAACCTTGGATTCTCTCAAGGTCGACTGAGCTGGTTGTACCCTAAAAACCCATTACACTATTGAATGCCATGTCACTCTAAAAGGAACATGGTATACCGGCCCTTATGATATGCAAAGAGTATATCATGAGAATTCTTAATGGGATGATGATATCATGCCATTTGTTGATGTTCTTGTGGACCTCAATTCTATAATAAGAATGAGGGTATCTTGCCTTTGATGTACTGTTCATGTGGACCTCAATTCTATATAAAGAATGTCCATACTTGTTTGTCATGGTACCCGAGTTAAGGGAACCTAATTCCACCTAGTTTCATCGTTCATCGTGATTATCGCCTATCTATGTCCAATGTCGTATTTTTGGACCTCATTCTCTCAAAGTTATCCTACGTGTCTATAAGCTTAAATTGTTGAAATTCCCTATTGGCTATATATATATATATACAAGAGTGGATGTCAAATATACATGATAAATGCCTGCGCATATAGGGCCCGATCTGGTCCTGGGAGGAGCACCCGAAAGTACTTGTGCCCATGGGAGTTGAATGATAATGTATCTGGCATTATACCGAGTGCATGACTAGCTTGATTGGACATTCCACACAAATCTTGTACTTGACTCGTACTTGACTTGACATGAATTGCGTGACCCGAGAAAAGGGTAATTACTTGCTTGCTTGATACATGATAGCCAAAGTTCTTGACATGACTTGCTAAAAGTACTTGCTTGAATATCTTGACATCTTTTCTTGAAAGCTCGTGACTAGTTCATCTTGCGGTCTTGTTGATAAATTCTCTCTCCATCTTGTCGTTTTATGCGAGCATGCATAGCTATAGTACATTCATGAAAACGTAATTATTTAAACCCCTTGCTAGCGCTTGAGATATAATTTCCTACTGAGCGTTCGCTCACTCCGTGTGTTCCCTACTTTTCAGGTAATTCCGACGACGAGGGAAGTCAATCGGATGGGAATGGTCAAGAGTGAAAGTGATAGAACTTCTCCAAAGTGTCATCTAGTCTTTTTTCTATTTTCTTGAGTCAACTATGTACTTTTTCTTTTTTTGAATAGAGTATTGGATTTGTAATAGTCTATCCATTATGACATAAAGGATTGGGTTATCTTTCTATTTTGCGCATCTCTGTTTTGGTGTCGAATACACTACTACTTTGATTGACATGATTGATATAAACTCGTCGCGCATATCTGAGTATCTTCCGCGCTCGGGGCGTGACAGTTTTTGTGGTATCAGAGCCTAGGGTATTCAATTCCTAGGAAAAAAAACCCACGTCCAAGGATATGTTCAAACCTTTAACCAGTGAGATTGGGTAGAACCAAGGGTTAAAGTTAACATAGTATATGAGTCTTTAAATACAATCACATATTAACCTAGTTATTGTAATTGTAGGATAATGGCTGCCGAACGTACTCAATGGCGCAACATGCAGCGTACCCTTCAAGGCATGACTCAAGTGCTGCAACAAGTAGCACAAGGAGGTGGACAACGAGTAGGAAGTCTCCACCAGACTTTCAAGAATATGAACCCACCCAAGTTCACGGGTTCTACTGATCCAGATGATACTGAACACTGGATTAGGAAGATAGAACGTATATTCCATGTTATGCAATGCACGGATCAGGATAAAGTTTTATTAGCTACTTTTCAGTTAGAAAGGGATGCTAGATGCTGGTGGGAATCAATAGAGGCTACTATAAATCAAGATCAGGTTTCGTGGGAAGAATTCGTTGAACACTTCAATGTGAAATATTTCTCGGACCGCGTTCAGGAAAAGAAGGCTGCTGAATTTGCTGCATTAAAGCAACGATCTTTGTCAGTGGCCGAGTATGAGGCCCAATTCTCTAGATTGTCTCGATACGCTAAGCATCTAGTTAGCACCGAGAAAATGAAAGCTAGGAGGTTTCTTAATGGGCTCAGGCCCCAAGCTATTACTCAACTGGCGCCGATGGACATTCAAGTCTACTTAGAGATAGTACGTCGAGCTCAACTATTAGAAGATGTCACGGAACTGTCTGATAAGATTCGTGGTAAGGATAAGAAGGAACAAGTTACAGGTTCAGGTTCCTTTAAACCCAACTTCAAGAAAAGGCCTAGCAATGGAGGTATTCCCTCACCAGACCAAAAGTTCAAGAAGACCAAGCCCTTCTCTATCACCACTACCTCTCCAAATACAGTGTGCAAACATTGTGATAAAACGGGTCATAGAGCAGAAGAATGCTGGAGGAAACTAGGAGCATGTCTCCGTTGTGGGAGTCGTGAGCATCGGATTCCCGATTGCCCATTACTTAACGACCAAGCCGTTGACGGGAAGCGCCCAGTAACCAAGAATGCTCGTCTTCATGCAATCAAGGAGACCGAGCAAGTAGAAGGAGGCGGCTTAGTGGAAGGTATATTGAAAGTTTGTTCCAGGAATGCATATGTCTTAATTGATACTGGTGCATCACATTCGATTGTTTCTAAAAAGTTTGCTGACCCATTACCCCTAGAACCGGAATGGATAAAGTTAGTTTTGTCTACTCCTCTGGATGATGAGACTGATATTACACATCATTACCAAAACTGCGAGGTATTGATTCATGGTCAAAATCTCTCTATTGATCTCATATGTTTAGATCTGAAAGAGTATGATGTTATACTAGGGGCAGATTGGTTATCCAAGTATCAGGCAACGGTTGATTGCCACAATAGTAAGGTTACATTCAAGGAATTCCCATAACTAATATTTACTAGCCCCAAGAGTCGGAGCAAATCCCCTCTTATTTCAGCTCTCCGAGCTAGCAAGCTCATCAGGAAAGGATGTACATCTTTCCTTGCCTTTGTCACAGTTAAAGAAGCTAAGGAAGCTAAGCTAGAAGACATTCCAGTAGTGCAAGAATTTCCGGACGTGTTTCCGGAAGATTTGCCGGGATTACCCCCGCAAAGAGAAGTGGCCTTCACCATTGACTTAGTCCCTGGTGCTGGTCCGATTTCAAAGGCACCTTATAGGATGTCACCTGCTGAACTCAAGGAATTAAAGGAGCAATTGATGGAACTCATTAAGAAAGGATTCATTAGACCAAGTACTTCCCCGTGGGGAGTGCCTGTATTATTTGTAAAGAAGAAATACGGATCCATGAGGTTATGCGTCGACTATCGACAATTGAATCATCTCACTATCAAGAACAAGTATCTACTGCCGAGAATCGATGAATTGTTTGATCAAATTTCTGGATCCATGTACTTTTCCAAAATTGATCTTAGTTCCGGATATCACCAACTAAGAATAAAGGACGAGGATATTCATAAAACCGTATTCAGAAGCAGGTATGGCCATTATGAATTTGTTGTTATGCCTTTCGGACTAACGAATGCCCCTGCTGCCTTTATGCAGTTAATGAATAGTATATTCAGGCCTTATTTAGATCAATTCGTGGTGGTCTTTATTGATGATATATTGATTTATTCCAAGACCAAGGAAGAGCATGAGGAACATTTGAGGATTGCATTACAAATATTGAGGACAAATCAATTATATGCAAAACTTAGCAAGTGTGAATTCTGGCTTGAAGAAGTGACTTTTCTCGGACATGTTATATCAAAGGATGGCTTGTCTGTAGACCCATCAAAGGTTGAAGCTGTAAGGAACTGGGAAAGACCGACCAATGCTAGCGAGATCCGAAGTTTCTTAGGTCTTGCCGGCTATTACAGGCGATTCATCAAGGATTTCTCTAAAATCACCGTGCCACTTACAAGGTTAACTCGCAAGGAGATCCATTATGAATGGGATGAGGAATATGAGAGAAGCTTCCAAACTCTCAAGGATCATCTTACTACAGCTCCTATCTTAGCATTGCCAATTGAACGAGAAAAGTTCGAGGTATACACTGATGCTTCTGGCATTGGCCTCGGGTGTGTTCTAATGCAACAAGGGAAGGTTATAGCCTACTCTTCTCGTCAATTAAAGAAGCATGAAGAGAACTACCCCGTCCATGACTTAGAATTGGCCGCGGTAGTATTTGCACTAAAAATATAGAGACATTATCTTTATGGAGTACAGTTTACTGTATACTCCGATCACAAGAGTCTCAAATATCTTTTCTCACAGAAGGAACTGAATATGAGGCAAAGACGATGGCTGCAATATCTCAAGGACTTCGACTTCAATATACAATATCACCCCGGAAAGGGTAATCATGTAGCAGATGCCCTTAGTCGAAAGCCGAGAGCACTGTTAGCCAATTGTCTGATTCAAGAATGGAAATTACTAGAACAATTCTCTGAACTCAATATAAGCATGGACACGGACCCTAGATGTGTCACATTATCTCATGTAAGCATACAGTCAGATTTATTATCTGAGATACAAGCACTTCAGGATGATGATCCTACATTAGTAGAAATCAAGGGCAGATTAAAAGGACAATCGGACTTCCAACTAGCTTCTGATGGAAGATTAATGTTCAAGAATAGAACTGGTATACCGGACTGCCCAGAATTGAAAAAGAAGATCTTAGATGAAGCTCACAGATCAAGGTATACGATTCATCCTGGATCTACCAAGATGTACCAAGATGTGAAAAGAAATTTTTGGTGGCCCAACATGAAAAGAGAAATAGCGGACTATGTATCACGCTGTCTCACATGCCAACACGTCAAGGCGGAACACCAAAAGCATGCTGGAAAGCTACATCCTCTAGATATCCCTAAATGGAAGTGGGAGGATATTGGTATGGATTTCATCATGGGTTTATCTAAATCAAAAAGAGGACATGATGGAATATGGGTTATCATTGACCGATTGACTAAATCAGCGCATTTCTTGCCAATCAAGAGTCGATGGTCAGTTGATGTCTTAGCTGCACTATACATCAAGGAAATAGTCAGATTACATGGTATTCCTGTTTCAATCGTGTCTGACAGAGATCCCCGTTTTACTTCTCATTTTTGGAAAGGACTACAACATTCGTTGGGGACGAGACTTAATTTTAGTACAGCCTTTCATCCTCAAACGGATGGTCAGACTGAGAGAACAAATCAAGTAGTTGAAGATATGCTTAGAGCATGCATCACTGATTTTGATGGAAACTGGCATGATCACTTGCCTCTGGTCGAATTTGCATATAATAATAGCTACCAAGCTAGTATACAAATGGCACCTTTCGAAGCTTTATACGGAAGGAGTTGCCGATCACCCTTGTGCTGGAATGAAGTTGAAGAGAAACAACTGTTAGGTCCAGACATGGTAAGGGATACAACTGAGAAGATACGAGTAATCAGGAAAAGATTGCAAGTAGCTCAGACAAGGCAAAAGGCTTATGCCGACACAAGAAGAAGAGATCTCGAATTCCAAATTGGAGATCATGTATTTCTCAAGATATCGCCTGGACGTGGAATACGAAGATTTGGTGTTAAAGTCAAGCTTACACCGAGATTTATCGGACCTTTTGAGATACTAGAAAGAGTTGGCGAGGTTGCTTATCGCATCGCATTACCACCTCAACTGTCCGAAGTACATGATGTGTTCCACATATCTATGTTGAAGAAGTATGTACATGACCCATCACATATTATTGAATATGGAGACCTAGTGATCCAGAAAGATTTCACGTATGAACAGAAGCCTATGAAGATCTTAGATCGAGAAGTACGTGTCCTAAGAAATAAGGTTATTCCCATGCTAAAAGTACAATGGAATAAGAATTCAGAACATGATGCTACATGGGAGACTGAGGAATCTATGAGGAAACAATTTCCAGATTTATTTTAGAAGGTACGTACTCTACACTCTCCAAATGCAAATATATGATATGGAATTTGGGGACCAAATTCTTTTTAAGTGGGGGAGGGTGTAGCAACCCTGATAAATTTAAAAGGAATAAATAAATCAAAATTGATTAAAAGATTTAATAAATAAACGAAAGAGCTTGGAATAAAAATAATTAAAACCCTGATGGAAATAACGCCTCAGATAAAGGCGCTACTTTACAAGAAAACGCCCTTACCTAAGGCGTGTTTTGAAGAAAGGATGCCCACACTTTAAGGCGTCAAATTTCAAACGACCAAAATAAATAAAAAGGGCAAGATAGCGTAACGTCCCTTGCATGGACGCGTCTCAACAAGAAACGACGCTTGACCAGGCGTCAATTTAAATTCGACGCCCTGACCCAAGTCGCTAATTCAGTTTGAGTTTCGTTCGACCCGGGAGTCTATCCAGGGTAAGTTGATAACTATGAGAAAGAGTTCGAATGTAGTAATAACTCTATCTTGGAAGTATTACTTCCAATCAAACACTAACTCTATTAGGATTCTAGAAATCCTATAAATAACCTACTGCTCGAACCAAGAACGCTATTTGGCGTTCGGACTATTCTACGGTAGGTGAAGAACCAAGGTTATTTCTTCTTCTTTTCTGTTTACGATGGTATGAAGAACATTAACAGGTTCTTCGTCTTCTTCTCTACTTACAGGTTAAGAGGATTCACGTTGTGAAGAACAAAAGTTCTTCATCAGAATAAATCCCTCTTCCGTTAACATAAAGCTCTGCTTGTTGCTGTTTGCTGCTTTTAGGAGTTTCAGAGTCTAGGGATTCTCATCAAGTCCTTCACGTTTCTCCATCAGAAAATTCTCATAAGGTAGGTTTTCTCAAAGCACTGTAGCCCAAACGAAGTAAATACTAGCATGGCATGCATATACATGGTTTATTATGGATTTGAAGCATTTTCTGTAATATTTTGAAAGAAACGCCCACGACAAGGGCGCTACTTTAAAAGAAACGACCTGCCCAAGGTCGTTAATTACATATTTGACGCCCTGCTCAGTAGGCGTCAATTTCATGCAATTTTCTGTAGATAATAAATACCCATGTTTAAAAATTAAATATCGATCAAATACTGCAACTAATGTAATGCATGAGCTCACGTGTAAATTCGTGCTATTTTTCTTGTCGTGATTATATATCTTGTCTCCTGAAATTTTATTATCCTGAAATCTATAAAAATTCCTGGAAACTGTGAACTCACGACCTGACTCAGGTCATTTCTTATTGAACCCACGCCCCTTTCCAGGGCGTGAATTTAAATGTAACGCCCCATCCAAGGGCGCATTTTTTATAAACTCCTGAAATTGTATATCCTGTAAAATATTGTAAATAAAAAGGACGCCTGATACAGTAGGCGTCAAATTTAAGGAAAACGCCCCTATACAGGGCGTGTTTTTGATGAAATAATGAAATATTGAAATTCTTGCAAATAGGAAAAATATATAAACGCCCTTATCCAAGGCGTTAATTTCTTGAGTAGTGACTTTGCTTAAGTCGTTATTTTCCTGTTTCTCTTAACCGAGGTTTTCATTATATCTATATATATGTATATCGGCACTATATCTCCACTCCGTGAGTATAGTCCCACGTTTTCATGATGTTTTATCGATCACCCTCAACTCTCATTGACATACAAGCTCTCCATTGGATATTCCGTTCCTTTGGACTAGCGAGTTAGTCATAGAGACCTCCGTAAGACTCCTCGAACCTTGGATTCCCTCAAGGTCGACTGAGCTGGTTGTACCCTAAAAACCCATTACACTATTGAATGCCATGTCACTCTAAAAGGAACATGGTATATCGGCCCTTATGATATGCAAAGAGTATATCATGAGAATTCTTAATGGGATGATGATATCATGCCATTTGTTGATGTTCTTGTGGACCTCAATTCTATAATAAGAATGAGGGTATCTTGCCTTTGATGTACTGTTCATGTGGACCTCAATTCTATATAAAGAATGTCCATACTTGTTTGTCATGGTACCCGAGTTAAGGGAACATAATTCCACCTAGTTTCATCGTTCATCGTGATTATCGCCTATCTATGTCCAATGTCGTATTTTTGGACCCCATTCTCTCAAAGTTATCCTACGTGTCTACAAGCTTAAATTGTTGAAATTCCCTATTGGCTATATATATATATATACAAGAGTGGATGTCAAATATACATGATAAATGCCTGCGCATATAGGGCCCGATCTGGTCCTGGGAGGAGCACCCGAAAGTACTTGTGCCGATGGGAGTTGAATGATAAGGGATCTGGCATTATACCTAGTGCATGACTAGCTTGATTGGACATTCCACACAAATCTTGTACTTGACTCGTACTTGACTTGACATGAATTGCGTGACCCGAGAAAAGGGTAATTACTTGCTTGCTTGATACATGATAGCCAAAGTTCTTGACATGACTTGCTAAAAGTACTTGCTTGAATATCTTGACATCTTTTCTTGAAAGCTCGTGACTAGTTCATCTTGCGGTCTTGTTGATAAATTCTTTCTCCATCTTGTCGTTTTATGCGAGCATGCATAGCTATAGTACATTCATGAAAATGTAATTATTTAAACCTCTTGCTAGCGCTTGAGATATAATTTCCTACTGAGCGTTCGCTCACTCCGTGTGTTCCCTACTTTTCAGGTAATTCCGACGACGAGGGAAGTCAATCGGATGGGAATGGTCAAGAGTGAAAGTGATAGAACTTCTCCAAAGTGTCATCTAGTCTTTTTCCTATTTTCTTGAGTCAACTATGTACTTTTTCTTTTTTTGAATAGAGTATTGGATTTGTAATAGTCTATCCATTATGAAATAAAGGATTGGGTTATCTTTCTATTTTACACATCTCTGTTTTGGTGTCGAATACACTACTACTCTGATTGACATGATTGATATAAACTCGTCGCGCATATCCGAGTATCTTCCGCGCTCGGGGCGTGACAAGCCTGAAGTGTGGGAACTAAGTGCCATGCAGGGTAAAGTGCTACGTTATGGGAGCCACCTCTTGAGTCCGTAATGGAGCAAAGTGCTACATTGTGGGAGCCACCTCTTGAGCCTGTAGGGGCCACCTCTAGAGTCCTACCTGCCTGGGGGCTTGATTGCGTGATTGCGTGCTATATGTGCCCAGCGACGAGGACGTCGCCTATATAAGAGGGGTAGATTGTAACACCCTCAAATATAGCTAAGTTGTACTCTATATCACCGAGGCACCTTTTGAAGTATCGGCTCAGTTCTTGAAAAGAACTCCGAAGTTAAGCGTGCTTAATGGGGAGTAGTACTGGGATGGGTGACCTGCCCGGGAAGTCCCTCATTCTGGAGCCGATCACCGTTAAAAAGGGATAAAACCGTGAGGCCGGTAGGCCAAAGCGGACAATACCTCGATGGTATAGAGTACGGGGAGTGACACTCTACGTCCTAGCCGACTCCTCTACACCACCTTCGGTTTGGACCCTACGTCTGAATTGATGCAAAAACACTTTTCTTTGCATTGACGCTATCCCTGTGTCAACAAATACACACAGTCATCGATGAAAGGCTTTGTGCCTTAGCCAACCTACACACGCTATCGCTAGTTTAGATCCTACATTTGAATTGGGGCATAAACTCTTACCTTTGCATTAGCGTCCACCCCACACTGATGAACACATTGTCAAATGCACATCTGTGCACTAACTCATAAGCTGCTTGGACTCGAAAGCCGTATTTTAGTCCATGAACAAAACCTACATGAATTACTTTTGTTTCAAAAAAATTGGGGCTTAAAATAGAGATGCCCAGCCAGACTTGTTTTGTATCTCGGCGAACAAGGGCAAAAATGGCTATAACCCGACTATGGCGAAAATCTGAAAGGGTGCTGCGGGCAAAATACGGTACCCTGTCACGTGAAAACACAAAAGGGTACATGGGCAAAAGCAAGAAGGGGCTGGCTCCGGTGAAAACTTGAAAGGACGCTTGGGTCAGTAATGTAGTAATACAAAAATATCATTTTCTTCAAACTTGTGTTTTCTACCTATCCTCGCGGAAATTCCGAATAGGATGCTCATCATACGTCCCACTGGAGATCCGTAATACTCAAACCCTTCAGCATAGGCCTTAAGCATATGCTGCTAAAATAAACCCCTTTTGCTTTGGCATTTAACCAATGCTGATGAACAAACTACCTTCGATCTCCGTCATCATCGGTGAGATCGATGAACAAAACTTTCGACTCGGACCTTTCATCCTTGTCGATGAACAAAATCTCTTTTACTTCGGCATTTAACCAATGCTGATGAACAAACTAACTTCGATCTCCATCATCATCGGCGAGATCGATGAACAAAACCTTTGACTCGGACCTTTCATCCTTGTTGATGAACAAAACCTCTTTTGCTTTGTGATTTAACCAATGCTGATGAACAAACTACCTTCGATCTTTGTCATCATTGGTGAGATCGATGAACAAACCTTCGACTCAGACCTTTCGTCCTTGTCGATGAACAAACCTCTTTCGCTTCGGCATTTAACCAATGCCGATGAACAAACTACATTCGATCTTAGTCATCATAGGCAAGATCAACAAACTATCTTCGATCTCCATCATCATCGGCGAGATCGATGAACAAAACCTTCGACTCGGACCTTTCATCCTTGTCGATGAACAAACCACTTTTGCTTCAGCATTTAACAAATGTCGATGAACAAACAACCTTCGATCTTCATCATCATCGGCGAGATCGATGAATAAACCTTTGACTAGGACCTTTCATCCTTTTCGATGAACAAACCTCTTTTGCTTCGTCATTCAACCAATGTCGATGAATAAACTACCTTCGATCTTAATCATCATCGGCATGATCGACGAACGACCTTCGATCTCGATCATCATCGGCGAGATCGATGAACAAAACCTTCGACTCGGACCTTTCATCCTTGTCGATGAACAAAACCTCTTTTCTTCAACATTTAACAAATGTCGATGAATAAACTACCTTCGATCTCTGTCATCATCGACGAGATCGATGAACAAAACCTTCAACTCAGACCTTTTGTCCTTGTCAATGAACAAAACCTCTTTTGCTTCGACATTTAACCAATGCCGATGAACAAACTACCTTCGATCTTCGTCATCATCGACGAGATCGATGAACAAACCTTTGACTCAGACCTTTCGTCCTTGTCGATGAAGAAACCTCTTTTGCTTCGACATTTAACCAATGCCGATGAACAAACTACCTTCGATCTTACTCATCATCTGCATGATCGACGAACTACCTTTGATCTCCGTCATCATCGGCGGGATTGATGAACAAAACCATTGACTCGGACCTTTCAACCTTGTTGATGAACAAAACTTATTTTGCTTCGGCATTTAACCAACACCGATGAACAAACTACCTTCGATCTTCGTCGTCATCGACGAGATCGATGAACAAACCTTCGACTCCAACCTTTCGTCCTTGTGGATGAACAAACCTCTTTTGCTGTGACATTTAACCAATGCCGATGAACAAACTACCTTCGATCTTAGTCATCATCGGCAAGATCGACGAACATACCTTTGATTCTCATCACCATCGGTGGAATCGATGAACAAAACCTTCGACTCGGACCTTTCATCCTTGTCAATGAACAAAACATCTTTTGCTTCGGCATTTAACCAATGTTGATGAACAAACTACCTTCGATCTTCGTCATCGCCTGCGAGATCGATGAACAAACTTTCGACTCGAACCTTTCGTCCCCGTCGATGAACAAACTCCCCATTGCTTCGGCATTTACCCCATGACGATGAACAAACTATCGTCAATCCTTTGACATTATTATCAAGATCAATGTTTAAATCCTTTGGTATAGGCCTTACGCCCATGCTGCTGAAACCATTTCCTTTGCTTCGTCATTTACCCACTGCCGACGAATTAACCCTGTCGATCTTTGATAATAAGATCGATCCTTAAACACTAAGCCCAGGCCTTGTGCCAATATTCTACCTAATGATTTCCCTTGTTTCGGCATCCTCAGCCGCTTAAACAAATCCCTTCTGTCATACCCACATCTTGGGTTTGCGAGGCACTCGTAGTGTGGTGGAGCGATCCTGTGACTACCCAGGGTCTGGATACCGGGTAAACCTGATACCACTTGGATCCTGCGAGGCCTCCCAAGAGCGGTAAAGCTCCGAAGGGATAAAAAGGTGTGTGTGAGTACATTGAACTTCCAAATAAAGCAGTAAACAATTAATTACTATGATCAGGATTGCTAAAATAGCAGAAATAAAATTACCTTTTCAATTAAACAAATTAAACTATAGAGTCTAGTCCAAAAGAAAGATAAGTACAGTCTAACAGAAAAGAGAACATACTCTCAAGTCGGGGGAAGCTCGACACTGGCACTAAGAACCACCACACTGCTCTTCGAACCACGAGGAAGAACAGCTACACCTAAAAAGTCAAGTGTGAGCCTCGTCTCACTGGCTCAATAGGAGTCCCGCAGATCCCCACCACGGAACGAACACACTAACAGCAGTGCAAGGAAAGCAACAGCAAAAGCAGGAACATGAGTAGAAACAACAAAAGTAAAGAGGCAAGCCGTACTAACGGAAACACGGTAGCCAAGCAAACCTCGGTACTCTAAACTACTCCTAATCGATAAGGACACGGATCCACAGACCCATAGTCGGGAATCACTAAACTGATGCAAGGAACTCTAGCTACATAGCCAGGGCAACATCACGACACCTCAATCGTGTAGGCTCGTCTATAGAGACAAAAGCCCAACTCAAGACCACACGGTCTAAAAGCACCAATACATACATGATGTCACCATCATGTATGCTACACTGACCTCGGGTAAAGCTAAACACAGACTACCCGACGAGTCATGTTAATAGTGACGAAAAATGGTCACAAAAGCCACAATTCATGTGTCATGTGACAGAAGCACCTCCTCAGTAGAAGAAAGCCAGATGAATCCACTGACATCTTACACTGCGCCTCTAGCGTCTCCCACTCGCCTCGAACGTGGTAACTGAGACACTGAACAAGAACCAAGGAACTACAGTAACGAGTAACTAGTCAGGGTCTTGCCCGTCGGCGTCTGTCCAATGCCCCTGACCACGTGTGCACACACAAGCTCAATGTCATGAGCCAGGCCTCTTGCTGGTTTTTCCCTCCCGTAGGACTCTCACAGCTAGACAAAGGGGCCCATGGAAACTAGCCTCTGAACCGTTTCAATCAGGAGCTCACCCCGCCACTACTCCCAGGTGGGCCGATACACGGAAAGTGTCATCAGGCTACGACTAGTTGAGGCTCACTAGACACAGAGACTCAAAATAGTGAAGTATGGATAAGCTAAACACTCACCTTTCACAAGTACCACGAAGCACAAGGCAGCACACAGAACTGCCGCCAGACTCAGGACAAGCAACTAGACCTGCTCACAATGATCCTTGAGTCACAAGACTCAAGTCAAGATCATCGCACAAAACGGTAACACGCCGCCAATCAATCGAGTCCCTAAGTCAAAAACCACAGGAAAACATATCATGGGATCGACACAAGACATCCGGATCCACATCAATCGGAAGTCCTCGGCCCCTAGGCCGCTCAACGGACTCACAATGTTGCATGATGAGAAACACAGAACATGAGGGATCATCAAAGCCCTAAAACCACATAGGCATGCAAACCGAGGTAAGGTGATACCTCCAGGCATCCAAAACATAGTCTCGATCCTCACAGGATAACCGAGACACTAACGAGGTCACGTGTCAACCACTAGGTCACAACCGGGTTGACCGAAAACCATAATTGAGAATGGGGGTTGCTAAAGACTTACTACCCTTGAAACCTTCCCCATTATATAGATTTCTAGCCTCCCAAAGGCTTTTCCCACGTCCTACAAGGCTCAGTCCAGCCCCCAAGGTCGCTGGTTGAAGAGGAGTTAATGTCATGCACCTCCTCAGTTTGAACAGAGGTGACCCTTCGTCTACCCAATCATAGATGCGATTGGGTGCACTTTTCTGTTAGGATTTGAGTTGGGACGTCTTCAGGTGAAATCAAGAGGACTTCTAGATCTAACTTTGGGATGTGGTTCCATCTAATTTCATCAACCATAGCATGAGTTATGATTTTCGTAATATTAACATTTATTCTCCCTCATTCCAATCGCGACCCTTCGGTAGCCCGATATAGTTTAAGTATAACTCTAGTGTCCAGGCAGTTATAGGTTGGTATGTCTTCATATGAAATCAATAGGACTTCTAGATCTAACTTAGGGAGGTAGTTTCATCGAATTTCATCAATTCTAGCATGAGTTACGATTTTCGCAAATTAACATTTATTTTCCCTTATTCCAATCGCGACCTTTCGGTAGCCCGAGATAATTCGAGTATAACTCTAGTGTCTGGGCATTTATGCATTGGGATGTCTTGATATGAAATTAATAGGACGTGCAGATATAACGTTTGGATGTGTTTTCATCGAATTTCATCAATTCTAGCATGAGTTACGATTTTTGCAAGATTAACATGTAATCTCCCTCGTTCCAATCGCGACCTTTCGGTAACCCGAGATAGTCCGAGTATAACTCTAGTGTCAAGGCATTTATGGGTTGGGACATCTTCAGATGAAGTCAAGTGGACTTCCAGATCTAACCTCAGGATTTGGTTTCATATAATTTCATCAATCCTATCATGGGTTGTGATTTTCATAAGATTAACATTATTTCTCCTCCGTTCCAGTTGTGGCCTTTCTGTAACCCGAGATAATTCGGGTTTAACTCTAGTACCCAGGCCGAATTGGCCTCGACCTCAACATAGAAGATGTGGCTAACATCTCATTCAAAATTATGGCCTTGGTTTCAGGTCTTTTCATCAACCAAAGATGAAGTTATGAATTTCCCATTAATTACATGCGAATTTGCCCAACAGTCATATCTCTTCGTGACAACTGGCAGCAAAAGGCTCAGAACCTTAGGTTTTGTTGCGAATTGGGTTTCCACCTCAACATAAGAGTTTGGATTAAGGGCCAAATATTTCTAATGGGCCAAGTTTCATCTCATTTGGTTAATTGTGGGCCAAGTTATCCCTATTTCAATGGGTAAGTATTTTTCTATAACTATTTCGACCCATTATCATAACTCCTTCTTATCTCCTATTAGACCTATTTTTCAGAAGTTATACTCTTCATCAAAGTTGTTCCTTACCCAATGGTTGTTGCATGGACTTTGGTTTCACCTAATTCTGACCTCCCTATATTAAGTTACAAATTTCCTAAGGATCCTTCAATAATCTGTCCAGATTTCTAGCTCATTGAGTTCATGGGCACGAATTATTCTCAATTGGGCCAGTGCCTAAATTGGTGGTCATAACAAAGGGTATACCCCAATGCCCTTGCCGTCGGATCAGGAATTCCCTCATATAGAGGCCGTCGTATCGCCTGTTTGGCCCATTACCTGGACTGTATTCGTTGTTTAATCAATCCCAATTTTGGCAGGGGTTTGCCAAGTCTTTCTACCATGGCCCCTATCCGATGAGAGGGATACAAACAGACTAGTATTATATGTAACTATTTAATCCCATCAGTCTCCGAATGTTTTGGTTTTTCGATCACCCTCGAGGGAATAATAAACCGCCCCATTGGCGAAGAGCACCCTAACCTCTCTAGACCCACTGATTCACGATTATACCTGTGCACCCCGGAGCCTCTACGTATATGCCGTGATGACATACAAGCCAATATAGTTGGAAAAATGTGATCAACAACCCCCGGGTGATACGTGTCTCCCGATGGATGAGTCCTCGGGGATTCGCCACCCACTATAGGGTCAGGGCTGTCTTTCTGGCATGTCCATCTTTCTGCGGTTCGTCTCAGCTTGTTGTGGACAGGTCTCTTATACGTCTCCCCCGACACGCTCTGGGGCAGGGGGAGATGCTGCCGAAATTTACCCACTCTGCTACTTTTTCGTTTATTTTCTCTCTCGTAACGGACATAGATCAGAGCATTTTGATGCCGGTGAAAGACTGATGTTGAATAATAAAAGAAATGAGCATAAGCACAACGCCAATGTTCTGGATTAATAAAGAAAAGAAAGAAAGGAACAAAATTAAACCAAGGGCTGGGTCGACTCAGGCCTTACCCTAGTGTAGATCCTATGGAAAAATCCATAAAGAAGATTAAAAATTAAAAATAATAAGAATAAAAATTAAATCAATGGGAAAATGGAGAAAAGGGAGCATGCGCAGATGCTAAGAAGGGAATGTGATCGCCAGAGGGCGCGTGGGCCTCAAAGGATAATAACAATGAATAAGAGGAGGGATCATGAATAATACCTTTTAAAGCGGGGAGATGTGAATGCCACCTTCTCTTCCAATCGGTCGGCCAATGAAGAGAGTTCTTCTTGAGATGATTACCCTTACAAAACATAAATAAACACCAATAAAAAGATATAGATTAGAAACAAGGTGAGTGTAGCATCAAACCCTTAATATATGATAAACATGAAAATATGGAATAAGACACACCTTGTTGGTGTTGGCTTTAAACCCCTATGTAAAGGGGAAAGAAAAATATGATGATATGAAGAAAGGAGGGAGGGTGCAAGTGTTGCACATACTACAAGAAAAATCATAATTTTTGACGGACTAATTCTATCGAAAATCCTTTAGAACTGACTTTTCCAACGTATTTTTGACGGATTTCTGACGGAATCATTCTCTAAAAATTTTGGTCACTAATTTCTGACGTAATATATTTCCGTCGGAAATTACCGACAAACATATTCTGCCGATATTTTCATCGGTATTTATGTCAAATTAACAACTTTTAATAATAAAAAAATTAATTAATATTTTTGACGAAAATAATTTCGTCAAAAAATACGTTGGTAATATATTCTTTTAATTGATATTAAAATTAAAAAGAATTTTCGACGGATGCTCTTACGTCGGAAATACGTCAAAAAAAATTTCGACAGAAATATATTTCGTCGATATTTTTTCGGTAATATATAAATTTAATTAGTAAAAAATTAAAAAAAGTTTTTGACAACAAAATATTTTTGTCGGAAAATACGTCCAAAAAATTTTCGACGGAAAGATATGTCGTCGATAAAAGGTCGGTAATAGATAATTGTACAAATAAAAATATGTTCGACAAATATTTTTCTATCAAAAAAACATTGGTATTTTTCGACGTATTTTCGACAGAATGTCAGAATTCCGTCGAAAAGTTCTCTCCATTTTTTTATATATATTTGAAAATTTTTAAAACATATTTAAAACAACAATTATACAACACACAACCTACACAACTCAACATAAAATTCACAATAAACAACATATACAACATACAATAAACAACATCCACACAACATACAATAAACAACATCCACAACACATAACTCAATGAATAAAAAAGGTTACATTTACATTAATTCAAAAATATCATTTTTTCACAATATCATTAAAAAATCAAGAGATATCCACTTGATCATCCTCATTCATAGCATCTTTACCATCACCAGCTACAGCAGGATCCTACATCACAGAAAAATAATGTTAAATAAATTTAAATAAAAATAATTAATAATGAAATTAATTAAATATCCTTTGGATTTTCTAAATTTGAAAGTAGATAATATGAATATGAATTCTTTAAATTAGTTTTGTTTTGAGCGTCGAGGCTAGACTAGGTATTCATTTTACATTCCGTCAGCTCTCTCAAGCGACACTCCCCACCCATGCCACGTTAGAATAATCGGCACGTCGATCAAATCGGTATTTCACATTTTGGACACCCGAAATCCCAGGCCATAGATTTATTTTAAACTAAAATAGTTTGGAAAGAAATGTATAGTTTGAGTGCCGAGCCCAAACCAGGTATCCATTTTGGATTCCGTCGACTCCCCCAAGTCACAGTCCCCACCTAAGTCGTGTTGGAATAATCGGCATGTCGATTAGATCGATATTTCATATATTGGACCCCCAAAATCTCTAACCTTTGATTTATTTCAAGCTAAATTAGTTTGGAAATGACAAGTTTGAGTGCTGAGCCCAAACTAGGTATCCATTTTGGATTCCGTCTACTCCCCCAAGTCACACTCCCCACCCAAGTTGTGTTTGAACAATCAGCATGTCGATCAGATCAATATTTCATATATTGGACCCCCAAAACACTTAACCTTGGATTTATTTCAAACCAAATTAGCTTGGAAATGGCTAGTTTGAGTGCCGAGCCCAAACCACGTATCCATTTTGGATTCCGTCAACTCCCCCAAGTCACACTCCCCACCCAGGTAGTGTTGGAACAATCGGCATGCCCTTAACCTTGAATTTATTTCAAACTATATTAGTTTGGAAATGGCTAGTTTGAGCGTCGAGCCAAAACCAGGTATCCATTTTCGATTCCGTCAACTCCCCCAAGTCACACTCCCCACCCAAGTCGTGTTGGAACAATCGGCATGTCGATTAGATCGAAATTTCATATATTGGACCCCCGAAGCCCCTAACCTTGGATTTATTTCAAACTAAATTAGTTTATAAATGGCAAGTTTGAGCGTCGAGCCTAAACTAGGTATCCATTTTATATTCCGTTTGTTGGGTGCCGAGAGGCTGATCTAGAAGGGGGGATTGAATAGATCTACCCCCGTTTTAACTTTTCAAACGAATAGATATGAAAGCTAACACACGAAATAGATAGAACTATATGGACTCGGTCCTAGACAGCAACTAGCGTTCAAACACACAAGCAGATAGGTATGAAATCACACACCACACCAGGGGATAGGGGATTTTAAGGTGGTTTGGTCCTCAATCCAGAGGCCTACGTCCACCCCTCACTTAACCAAGTGAGGCTTCGACTAGTGCAAAGCACTTGACATTGGGAAAACACCCCAACCACACACTGCTGATCCACAGCTTAACAAGAGAACAACTTCTCTTAGAACCACTGACAAACAACGTGTACTTCTTTTATAGTTCATGAAGAACCAAAGAAATGAAAAGAAGAAAGTAGAAAAACTCTAAAACACAGAAAAGGTTTAGAGAAACTGTCTCCCAGAATAGTAGATGTGATCTGTGTATCAGTTGATGCCGTCGCCCTTCAATTCAGCCCTTCACGCTTGAATCAACTAGTTCAGCAAGAAGTCCTTGACGTTGCTTCCGTGTGGCTCTGCTTGCAACCTGTATAAAATATGATGTCTCTCTGGTTTTCTGCAAGTACACACCTTTTTCCTCATCTTGTTCTTACTCTGTGTTCTTCTTTCTGTATTTAAGCACCCTCTCTTCCGTAGGATATGGAAACCCACGAAGGTTGCCATAGAAACATAGAACACTTATCAGAGTCCTGATCAAACTTCTTCTTTTCGTATCTGGGTTGATATCATCACCACCGTAAATCACTAGAAATTGAGATAAATCTCGTTCTCTGATTTTAGTCGATGTTAGTCAGTGTCGTTTGATGATTAGGAAAGCTCTAGATTCAAGTTTGTGAAGTTTAAGAATCCCAGCCATACTCAAATTCTTCGAACGAAAATGGGTTTCTTCAAGCTTTACTACCACGAGCTATTTGTCACCCTTATCTGACATTTGTCACCACTAACAAGCTATTTGTCACCCTTAGCCGATAGTAGCCATCGCCTTTGACTTAGCTTCATAGCTCATGTGACTAAAGTCGACTTTGCGTTCAACTCAGGTCGACTTCTCTTCTTGGTTTTTGAAGTGTTTTCTTCTGTTGTCCATTTTACATCGTTAAGAAGGCATTTGTCGGCCTTATTGTCTATTTGTTACCTCTGACCATCTATTTTTCACCCTTAGGCGCTGGGAGCCGTCGCCTTCAACAGCTTGTGTGATACTCATGCGTGAACGAGACTGAAGCGTGACTGGAGTCGACTCCTCTTTGAACTCGAGTCGACTCTCCTTCTACGGATTTGAGCTTTCTATGGCTGTTGTCTATTTTTCACCTATAGAAAGGCATTTGTCACCCGTATTGCCTATTTGTCGCCGCTAAGGACCTATTTGTCACCCTTACTACGGTATAAGCCGTTGGCCTTGGTTTGGGTTTTTCTGCCTTACGGGCTGAAGCAGAGTCAGCTCCAAGAGCGTTGACTTTGCATTCTAAAGGCTTTGCTTTATGGCTTGAATGTGTTACAACCTGGTTGCGTTGACGCAAGAACATGGCTATGTGAACGCTATCGTGTATCTGGCAGCAAAGTGAACTGAACTGAAGTGGAACATCAAAGCTTCCATTACTTATTAGACACCTGAAAGGCACACTATTAGATGAATTATGCAACTGGTGGTATAATAAAATAAGAGATTTTAATCACAATGATTCATAGTTAGTCACCATCAAAACCAGGGACACAATATTCTCCCCCTTTTTGATGATGGCAACTATGAGTCATTTGCTTTACGTTGCATCAATTCTTTTCGTCAACCAGAGGTTTCCACAAACTAAAAATACCTAACAGAAAGCTTCATTCCATTCAAAACTTAATTTCATTCACAACTTAACCATCAAAACCACAAAGTGCAGTGCAGATGATGCAGATGCAACTAATGCAACTAATGCAATGCAAATGTGATGCAACACACATGACTCTCTAGGAAGACTCAACAACAAATGCGCACAATGGCACACTAATGCAATGTAAATGATGCATGACTCTCTCATGACTCTCTCTCTCTCATGAACCACTCTTATTATGACTCACTCTCTCCCCTTTGACATCATCAAAATACTACCCGAGGAGGATTAACTAACACAATAATTTAGGGACATTGAAATGAAGAACTCACATTCCATGTAAAGACTATAATTAAAAAGAAAGTCTCCCAACACAAAAATATAAGTGGCTCAGGATTTATCATTGGTATCTAAGAAGAGAGGAAAAGTTGAAAAGGATTGACTTTTGCAAACAGAAGAGAATTAAAACTGCTCTTTGAGTGAATATTCAGCCTAATTCTTTCAAAGTTACTACACAATTTCAAAAGGCACTTCTAAGAAAAATTTTAACAAGCAGTGACATTAATCAATTTTTAACAATAGACAATGAGGTAGGTCACCTTTTTTTTTTAGTTGGGGCATTCAGATGTAGTCTGCCTTTTGACACAAGTAGACATATTTCTTCAATACCAGAATCCCCGGTTACTCAGCATGACACATCATCCTCTTTCTACAGAGATTACTGCCTACTTCATGACATACATAATCCATCACTTCCTTGGTGAAGGAATGTAGTTTCTCAGCAAGTGCAGTCATTGCTCTGCCCATATTGATTTTCTCTCAATTTGCTAGTGGAGTTAGCTAGAATGCTTCATGACACAGTCTTCATCGTTTCAAGGCGATGGGGTCAGGTTTCTCAGCTATCATAGCCATTGCTCAGCATAGATATTTCATTTCACAGGGTGGACATTTTTCTTTGTCTTATATATAAGCATTGTTTAAAAACACTACTGCAATTAAAATTTTCACTCAGAATAGCCTCTTTACTCTCACTTTCAGATTGTTAGAAAAGAGCATTAGTATAACTCATGAAGTTATTTTAAGGTTGTTCCACAAGCAAAACTCTTTCTCTTTAAGTTCCTTAATCCCAGAGTTGAATGATTATATTCCTTAAACCATGAATTCTCATAGGGGACATTTCAAGAGAACATATGGTCTTTTAGACAGAAAATGAGTACATTAACTCTCCCTGAATCAATGCAGATCAGTTAATCTTAGGATAGGGTAACAAGGAAATTTGATGTGACAAATGATTACTAAGGGTAGGTCTAACCTCAAAAAGACACCTTTATAAACTCCCCCTCAGTATATGCATGATTTATTATGCTAACAACACACATCATGACAAATGCAATACTCAGTTACCATGACTCATAGACTGAGATGTTGGGATGACTTATGGTACTTGGCGGAGATATGTACCCATGCATAGTGATTGCTTTCTGACAGATGAAGCCTATCCTTCCACAAGTCACCATTTTATATACCATTTAGTCAATGCAAAGGACACATGAATATAATGACACTACAAGTAAGCTATGCCAAGACCAGAACACTGACATAAGCAAAAAGAAATGCAGATCATGTTACTCAGATTTTTCATGTAGCCTACACAGACCAAGCTCTCTTCTAAGTGAAGTGAATCTTTCATTGCAGAGAGGCTTGGTAAAGATGTCAGCAATCTATTTTTCAGTTTCAATGAATTGAAATTCAAAGCTCTTTTTAAAGGCTTCATCTCTAAAAAAGGGATGCCTAATTTCAATATGCTTGGTTCTAGAGTGTTGGATTAGATTTTTGGTCAAACTTATAGCACTAGTGTTATCACACAAAATTGGGGCACATCCAAGATCCACATTGTAGCCTTGGAGTTGGTGTTCCATCTATAACACCTGTTGACACCTTGAAAATGAACAAGGGTGGAAGCAGATCATACCCACAGTGAAAGACCAATGATGAGGCTCGTCAACCATTTACCCGACTGAAGCCTTTGCCGGCCGAGCTGACGTCCTGTGCTGATGTCACTCAGATGGCAGCACTAACAAAGCAGTAGTCATTTGACTAATGAGACCTCCCAGCACACATTAATAAGAGCTGTGTTACTGCCTCATCCAAGAATCCACAGATGACATGTCATCGTAAGTCAGATGTCGGCTTATTGACAGATGTGATGTAAGATAAAGATGAAGCCGGTACCGGCAGATGAAGATTGTAAGGGCTTCTGCAAAGTCAGAACACAAGAAGAATCGTCTCCACAGATTATACACCCGGCTGAAGTCTTCCCAGACTAAAGCTGATGTCCGATCTCGTCACCATTCAGGTGACGATATCGATAAAATGATGCCCGGTTTTGTCATCATTCAGATGGCAATACGGATGAAACCCCTGTCCGCGGACTGATGAAAACCCTGCTAATGATCTCAATACAAACTATATCACCAACGGAGGACCCTCTTGGGTACTGATGTACGTGAAGGGCCTATCAAAGGCCTGGTCAAAGAGACCTAAATGGGCCTTTAATGGTGGCGCCGGGAGCCACTTTGTCAAAGCCCAAATGCTGCACAAGGTTGGAGTCCTGCGCGCCGGGAAGCCTTCAGCTGAGGCGCACCGTGAGGTGTCTAGCGAGAAGGCAAGGAGGGACGGCTATAAAGCCCCTTCCCTTCGAAAGGCTGATGGTTGGTCAAAAAAAAAGTCAGAGATAGGAAGAAAAAAAGGAGCAGTAGAAACGAAAACCAGATAAAAAAAAGAGCCAGAAGAGAGACCGAGAGGGAAAGAAAGAAGAAGCTTAGAGAAGAAGAAGAAAGGGAGACTCAGGCGGGTAGCCCGGGGAGGGAGAGGAGTCAATGCTCCACCCTCCCCCCATGCTTTCCTCTTTTTATTTTCTTTTTCCGATGTAATCTGGCGAGGCTTTCTCGATGTATCAATGTAGCCGGAGGATTCCGGTCTCGATTTCCATCTCTCTGTCTTTCGTTTACCTTCTACGATCTGTACAGGTTTGGGATGATGTAATAATATGAAACATGAACATGGCTCGTTTGGGCATTCGATCGATTGAAATATCTGTTGTATTTCTCCCCTTCTTGCATCGGCTGTTCTTCTGAATGTCGTTTTGCCTAGATGTTATAGCTTTTCGATCCATGTTTCGACCTCCCCTCCCTAGCCTGTCCTCTGGTGGAAGACGAAGACGGAGTCTCAACCCTCATCCGGTGGGTTATTAGGCTCTGTCCCTCCTCTTCCTCCCCCTCAAATCATGGTTTCCCCGGATATCACAGATGTCTGTCGAGCTCCCATCTCATTCAGGGTCAGAGACATCAATCTCTTGACCGTCTGAGCAGCAGGTGAGTATAGAAAATGTCATACGTCCCATGAGGATTCGATAATGGATGATCTTCCGTTCGAATGATGCTAACCCCCGCGTAAACCCCTTCTACAGTCCAGATCCTGACTCAATCCGAGCCAGAAATCCCAGAAATCTCCTGAGCAGAGTATCGCAGCCAAGCCAGAAACCCCTTTTAGCCCCTTCCCGGCGTGGCCATTTCCCCGCCGAGAACTACTCTGCCGAGAGATCCCCCTTTCTTTAGCCCCTTCGGCAAGGTAAATAAAGCCTATCCCAATACAGCCTTCCCGGCCCGGGGGCCTCCCGGCGCGGTCATTATCGCGCCGAGAACCCTTGCGCCGAGAGCATTCCCCCTTGGCTAATAAAACCCACGCCGGGAACCATGCTTCCTGCCACCCCTGCTTTACGTTGTGAATCCTCCATTCCTTGAACCCCGGAGGAAAGCCTTCCTGCTACAGGCCAAGGAACCACACAGATGCCCTCTGAAGTCCGATCAACCAAGCCTTGCATCTTGTCGAAGGATACTCTAGATCATCATATGTGCCTAAGGGATAAACATCATTGGGGATAACTCCCCTACATAACCTTACAAGCCAGAGAAACACTGCCACAGCATAAGTTTCAATGGCCTCAAAGGGATATTAAGTTGGTGCTGTGATCACATACACGGGGTAGGGGTCCCATACCCCCCTTATTCTGGCTTTCATCCCTGCACTCTGTGGGTGATCGTCTATTACTCCCTAGCATACGCTAGGTACGCGGGTGCTGCTGCTGAAATCCTCCCAGCCGATGAAAAATAATACTGAAGCTGTCCACTGGGCTCCGTATGGTGATGGTGAAAAGGACCTCTGTGTGGGGCTCTTCCCCTCCAATCCCTCTCAGTTCTTGGCCTCCTTTGAAGCATATACAACTAAAACCAGTTGAACCCCATCTCTAGTCTCTAGAGCCAATCTACTCTGATATAATTCCCAGAAAACTCTCAAAATCCTAAAAACAGGGTACCGTAAAGTCCTAAACCCCTCACGGCGCCCAAACACCCCTTCTCGGCCAGCTACCTCTCGGCGCCACCAGCTCCCGGCGCGGCCTTCAGCACGCCGGGAACCCCCAGTCCGAGAGCTCCTCTTCCCCCTTTAGCCTACGCCGATAACCCCCTTGGAGAATCTTCAGCGCGCCGGGAAGTCGGCGCCGGGAGCTTCCTGGATTCTTCCCTTTGGCTACGCCGAGAACCTCCATCTTCTTGCTACTCATGCAGGGAGCCTTAGCCTCCCATCTGTGGTCATGCCGAGAGCCTAAGTTGCCACCCTGTGAGCCCAAATGCCCAGAGCTAACCTAGACAGAGATATTCGTGGATCACCAGATGTGTCCCGAGGATAAAGTTAAAGGGAGGTAGACTCCCTTATGTTTCATCGATTCGTGTCGAAGTCACAACGACGCGCCTCCCTCTTAGCTCCGGTGAGCCATGCCAATGCATGAGTGCCACCAGCTCCTGTGAGGGAAGAATCAAACATTGCCTTAGGGCATACGTGTGTAACGTGGAGAGGCCTGACCTCACTCTTTCTTTCGGCTTTCACCCCGGCACTCCGTGGGTGATAGCCTATTTCCCTCTGGGCATGATCCAGACCATGGGGAAGTGCCGCCGAAATGTTAACCGATGCTTTAAACCTCCGTCCTGATCGCGGCTCATCCTGTCCGCGATTGATATCCTCTGTTTTACCTTTCCCCTGAGTCTGATTATTTTTCGAGCCGTCGATTCAGCGATATCGTCTGTTTCTACAATCGATGTTATTATCTTGCCTGCCTTCCTGGCTCTGGTATGAAATTCAAACTGCGCACATAAAAAGAATATCCTTTTTATTATTGCCTCTCGAGGCCTCCTATTTTGGCATTTAATCAAGGGTTGTCCTTCCTTGGAAGGGCGTAATTAACGTCATAGCCTTTATGGTATGACAGACTTCTGGTCCCGACTCGGACTTCACAATCGACTGACCAAGTCAGATCGAGCGCACAATAAAATCGTCACACACGTGACTGGCACGCCTAATAAATCAATAAATCAAAAATCCAAATAAAAACAAAAAATATAAATAAATAATATAATGAAATAAAATAAAATCCACGTTCCACAAGTTGGCACGCCCGGTGGGACCTAGTCTCCCTTCATCTCTGTGCCAAAATAGGAGGCCCAGCGGGCCCCCCTCAAATTTCTGATCCTGTGCGCTTTCCTTATTTTCAGGAAGATGACTACTGGACTTATGTCTGTATGCTTCGGCCAACAACCGATCGATATGCATGTGCGAGAGGGTTACCTGGCGGTACCCCTGTCATTCGGAGCAATGCCCCCTGCTGTCGGGCTGCCCAACTGTCTGGGCCTCGTCTTCACCGACCTTCTGCAGGTCAACAACGATAAGCAAGGCACCGCTGCAGGTGCCCCTATGAAGACTACTGGTAAGAAGGCTGGCTTACCGGAGAAGACGACCTCGACGGTCGTCGCCTGCTATGTACACCAAGTTCAAAGGAGGGATACGGTTCCCGCTGCTGCCCAGAGGGGAAAGAGAAATAACCGGAGAAGCCGATATGCTGCTGCTGAGCATCGTCTTTCCAATTCTGGGAAGATAATGATGATGGGAGATGTTAGGGTGAACCTCAACGGTCGCCCCAGAGAAGTCCGACCGGACAAGATTGTGCCGACTGTCCAGACGGACAACAGGTTCCGCGTCCTGGCCGCTAGGAGGGCCAACTGGGAAGCTGATGAAAGGAAGCCACTGGCGCCCAAACCAGCAAAATATAAACAGGTCTGGCGACCAAAGAAGATTCAGAGCTGGGCCCCAGCTCGATATAAGAAGAAGGCTACTGAGGATGCTGTTGCCCGCTTCAGGGCAGTAAGCAGAAGAGAAGAAAGAAACTACAGAAGAGATGATATTGCTGCTTACCCTAAGGCTCGGGGAAGGAGAGATGAAAAGAATGATGAAGGAAGGAGTCTGATTACTACTCGCCCAGTGATGAGGGGCAGAAGATATGAGAAGAAGGAAGACCTTACTATCACCCATCCCAGGGCCAATGGCAAAAGATGGGAAGGGAGGAATTATGCCGACACTGCCAACTGCTGCCAAGATGGCGACATGGGAATGAGCGAACCAGTCACGGTTGCCATTCCAAGAAGACCAAGAGCCTGTGCCAGACAGGCTGACATATTCTGATATTCTAAAGTCGAGCATTTGAATGCTCAGATGACAAGACTGGCTCATTAGCAGAAAAGTCAGGAAAGATTGATACTCCGACCAGAGCCGCGAAGGCACGATCCGGAGGAGATGAAACGAGTGGTCCAAGACTACTTCCACTACCTGGGGAACTCTGCCCTCGGTCAGCAAAGATTATCCCGTGCTCTGGGCACCGTGGATGAAGAAGAAGTAGAAGCCCTTCAAGAAGTAATGCTCGGAGTCTCCTCCTCCGATTCAAATGATTATGAAGAAGGCCGCAAGGCCGGATATGATAAAGAAGACCTGTATAGGGAAGAGGCTGAAGAAAGAGTATCGGTCTTCGACCGACTCAAATACCCTGACCAGGCAAAAAGAAAAGTTTGCAGGCAGAAGGGAAGAATGCAAATCTTCGCTTATAACATGGCTGGAATCGCCATGGGGCAGAATATGCTACCAACTCAGCCAGATGAACTGCTCAGGCTGGCTACCAGACCAGGCCCCGTCACAAGAAGAGGTCAGGCTGCAAAAGATAAGATGAAGAATGATGAGGAAACCCGCAAGATCACCACCATGACAGTCAATGTGGTGACAACAGAAGAAGAAGACAATCCCTTCGTTGATGATGCTGAAGGGACTTCAGAAGATATACAGATCCCATCGACTCTGGATCCCATGATCCAGATTATGTTTAGAAGATATCAATAGGAGATCAGTGCTCTCAGAAGACAGCTAAATGAGAGGCATGAAGCCACACCGATCTCCAAGCAAGCCGAACTTGTGGGGCAGACTTCCAGCTCAGCAGAAATGGCTGTCCCAACTAATCCCCTTCCAGCTGATAAGGGCAAAGCTCCGAGCCAGCCTGTTCTGCAGCAAGCAGCAGCTCAGCCCTCTACATCTCAGACGCAGCCTGCCGCGCCCACCTTCCGCGCCACTGTGATGACAACTCCTCACAGCCAACAACAAGCTCACTTCTTCCCAGAAGAGATAGATCCAGCCCTAGCCCACAAGCTGATGATTGAAAGAATTGTGGAGATGAAGCTGTCTGAGAAGACCGGTGATGGTGTAAGTACCTATGATGTGTACAAAGTACCGTATCCTCCCCAGTATGCTGCTAAAAGACTACCCCCAGGCGTCAGTAAGCTACCGAAATTTGAGAAATTCAACGGCCAGGGCTCTCCCAGGGAGCACATTGCTTACTATACCACAATTATGGGCGACCTGGCAGCTGAGGAAGCCTATCTGCTTAAGTTCTTTGGCTCATCCCTCACTGGGATAGCCTTTGAATGGTATTCAAGCCTGCTCGCTGGATCAGTGATTGATTGGCCTGATATGCAAAGAAAGTTCCACGACAGATTTCATGTCACGGAAAGAGAAATTACAATAGCGGAACTATATGCAACCAAGTAAAGGCAGGATGAAACAGCACTGGATTACATCAAAAGGTGGAGAAACTTAGCCATGAGATGCCGAAGACCTCCTCATCAGGAAGATGCAGTGCAGATATGTAAACAGAGCCTCAAGAGAGAGGTGCTAGAGAAGATGATCAGTGCAGATGTCAGAACATTTGACCGGCTGAACAATATAGTGGCGGAAGTCGAGACGTTCTTGTCCAAGCGTCCGACCGCCAATGCTCCCACTATGCCGAAGGGTAAAACCAATGATCGACGGCCATCACATACTGAGGCTAACGCCGTCGATTTTAGAACCTTCGAGCAACAGAAAGGGAAAAAGGAGGCAGATGAAGCTCCCCCGCCTGAGGGTGCAACAGAAAGGAAAGATAAGGTCTCTCTGAGAGACAGAATGAGAAGGGCTTACTCTTTTCCCAAAGATAAGACATAAGCACTATTTAACTGGGCATATAAGTTCAACAAGGTAACATTGCCCGAACCGAAGAGACCTGTGGATGCGACAAAGAAAGATGATCCGCTGTTCTGTCCATTTCACCGTGCGCTGGGGCACGCAATTGAAGATTGTTATGTCTTCAAGGATATTATGGAAGGAATGGTCAAAAAGGGTGAGCTACAGTTGGGTGATTACCAGGTGAAGTCACCTCATCCGCATGAGCCTCCGCCCTGGAGGATGGCCGCCAATATGATTTTAGTCTATCAGCAGCTGCCTGAGGAAGCCGTTGAAGAATGTACCAGGCATACTTATGAAGCTTGCCTCCTCACCCCACTGAAAGATCAGGGAGGATGGCAGACGAAGCCCATAAAGAATAGGAAAAACACTCTTGCAGCCAGCACCAGTGGGGCAACTATCCGGGGTGTCACCCCAAGGCCTGAGCCGCTTCCAGTAAAGCCAGTATGGCGTACAGCTGAGACCAGGCCAGTCATCCGGATCCCTACTCACAACCGGAGCAGACAAACTCCCCTACCTGCACATAAAGAAGTAAGTCCTGCAGCCAGGCGTCTACATCAGTATATCAATGAGCTCGATGAATATGAGTAGAAAAAGCCCAAAAACCTGCTGGTAAAAGATTGTATACTCTGGGAGCAGCTCGAAGAATTGAAAATTGAAGAGCAGCCAGAGGTAGAGCAAAGAAAAGATGAGACTGAGCCCTTCTGGGGGCAGGAGCTGGCAAAGCCGAATTCCTAGAAGAAGAAGAGACGGCCCAAGTCCAAAAGGGGAAAGAAAGTCACGACAGTACAATGCAACACCCTGTCGGTACTCTTTTCCTTGCCCGGGGAGAATGATGAGGATGAAGCATCAAATGCCCCGCTAGAAGCCAACCATGCTGAGTCCTCTACCTCAGCCCATGCAACACGTTCTGGGAAAAGATGGGGGCGCCCGCCACCAGCTAATCCTAATATTATATTCAGAGGGGAGCAACCCTATCAGATCCCCGAGCCAGAGGTACGAGGTGTCCAGGTTCCTCCCCCTGCCAGCTTGTACCAAGAAAAGGAAGAGGCTCCTTCATTCCTGGAATTCTTGTCCAGTTTGGAAAATGAACAGTTGGCTCACACGGCCCCAGCTAAAAGTAATAAATGCCAGCAGACTGTAGTTAGAAAGCAGAAGCAACATGAAGAAAATAAAGGAAGTAACCCTCTAGCAGAAACAGGGGTCGTTACTACAGAAGAAGCCTCCCGGGAAACCGATCAAGAGGGTAAAATCGGCACTGGGTAGCAAAGGCCACAGGCACCACATGAACCTCCGAGAACCCATTGGGTGGAGGAGATGAGACTGTCTAACGTCCGGGTGGGCAGTCGGATCATGAAAATGCTAAAGAAGATCCCTACCAGGTTCTCCATCTGGGAAATCCTCTCTCTGAGTGAAAAGGCTCGCCAAGCCATTATTGATGCCTTGCAGTCGCCGGCACAGTATGAAGCACTCTTGACAGAAGTGAATTCTGGTGCATCAGTCACATTCACAGAGGATGATATGCTAATCCCAAATTCCGGCCATAACAGACCACTGTATATGAGGGGTTCCCTGAACTGTCAGCCGATAAGTAGAATACTGATAGATCCCGGGGCTGCTGTGAACATTCTCCCATACCGCATCTATCAGAAATATTACTTTGATCTGCAGCTCACCAAGGTCAGAGACATGAAGATTGCAGGATTCAACCAAAAGTGTGAGACACCTCTTGGGGTAGCTGATTTCAACCTCACATTGGGAGACCTCACTACAGTGGTACGATTCTATGTGATCGACTCCAACACCACGTATAAAGCCCTGCTGGGGAGACCGTGGCTGCATGAATATCAAATAGTGCCATCCATGCTACATCAGTGCATCAAATACTGCCATGAAGGAAAAGAAGAGAGGGTGTTTGCAGATCTGCATCCTTTTGAAGTGTTCGAGTGTCATATGCTCGATGCATCCTACTATACCGAGGTGTCGCAAAAGTGCGAAAGGAAAGAGGCTGTGGTCAGCCAGAAAAAGCCCGCGACAGAGGCAAGGAATTGGTCTCCACCGCCACCAAAGGGCTATGTTAAGAAGCATAATGTATCTCACATCTCTTATGCCGGTGACTTTGCTCAGATTACCCCTCCTAGCGTCCACCCAGATAATGCCGATGAAGAAATGAAGCAACAGTACACTCAGGTGGAGGTGCCGCAGGGTTTATTTAAACCCATCGTCAGCCTTGAGTACCAAACGGTGCTACCACTAAAGACTATGGAAATCCCTCGCTTCTGCGAACCTCTTATTATATTCTACACCGGGGAGCCAGTCGAAGAAGATGATCAAGACTGTATGGCCCCTAAAGAAGCTGCAAACCGGATGGTACCGATTACAGGCTTGGATTATACTACCCAACGGGTTTCACAAATGTTCTCCAAGATGCAAATGCCATCAATGCAGCCTGCTGCTCAGAAGAAGGCATTCAAGGAACTGTGGGATCCGCCTCGAGATAGTAAAGAAATGAGGAAGATCACTCAACACCCAGGATTGGGTTATACCCTCCAAGAATACTATGAGGCTGAGGTAGACGTCATATCTGTCTCCTACCAGCATGACGATCCTCCCGAGGTAGGATATGACAAATACCCCTCGAAAGATGAAGAAATCATTTATCAATCCATAATAAGCAATGAAGCCTCAGACAACCTGCCAGAAACAGAGACATCTGATGAGACAAAGAAAGCTTGGTACTGGGAGGACCTATCTTCCAAAGTGGATCTGTTCTAGGCTGAAGCAAAATTTGATACGGGAACCCCGGATGAAGATCAAATAGCCAGAGAGCTGGAGGAGTGTCTGGAGTTTGGGCGCATCCTAGAAGAATTTTGAGCTCTACAGAATGATGACCTTTCAGGGGAGCCCACATTAGAAGAGCCTCTAAGGATGGAGGGGTCCACTTCTGAATTTCCTACTGAACCAGTCTCGCCCTCGGAGCAGACTGAACAGGATCCGGTAGTATTGGCCCTATATGATGCGCCTGCATCCGCTGATGACCAGTATGATGAAGCAGAGGAGCATGAAACTGAAGAAGATTATATCCCGGGAGGCTTTATTGATTTGCAAGAAGCCCCGCCCGAAGTCGAAGACGGAGGCCAAGCCACCGTCGATGAGCTGATAGAAATAAATTTGGGGTCAGCGGATGAGCAAAGGCCGACATTCCTCAGCGCACTGCTGGAGCCAGATGGCAGGGAACAATAGATATAGTTCTTGACAGAATTTCGAGATTGTTTTGCATGGACATATGATGAAATGGCAGGATTGAGCTATGATGTGGCACAGCACCGATTGGCAATAAACCCAGAGGCTAACCCTGTAAAGTAGCCTTCCAGGAGAATGCGTCCTGAACTGATAAATCAGATTAACAAAGAGGTTGACAAGCTGATTGACGTAGGCTTTGTCGAAGAAAACCAGTATACTACATGGCTGGCCAATATAGTGCCCGTAAAGAAGAAGAATGGGTAGATTATAATATGTGTTGATTTTCGGGACCTTAATAAGGCCTGCCCGAAAGATGATTTCCCGGTGCCAATCACTGAGGTGATGATCGATGCAACTACTGGCCATGAGGCCCTATCATTTATGGATGGGTCATCCGGATACAATCAGATCTGGATTGCTGAAGAAGACAGAGTGCACACTGTATTCCACACTCCGAAGGGGATATTTCACTACAAAAGGATGCCTTTCGGCCTCAAGAATGCCGGCGCTACCTACCAAAGAGCTATGACAAAGATCTTTGATGATCTGCTCTTCAAAAAGGTAGAGTGCTAGATTGATGATCTGGTGGTAAAAACCAGCAAAAGAGAAGATCATTTGCAAGACCTAAGGATATTATTCCAGAGGTTGCGCAAATATGAACTCAAGATGAATCCTATGAAATGCGCCTTTGGCGTGTCCAGTGGAAAATTCCTCGGATTTATTGTCCGACATAGGGGTATTGAAATTGATCCATCCAAGATTAAAGCTATCCAGGAGCTCCCTCCACCAAGGAATCTGCACGAGTTGAGATCCCTGCAAGGGCATCTGGCCTACATCCGACGATTTATATCAAATCTATCAGGAAAATGCCACCCCTTTCACAAACTCATGATGAAAGATGTGCCGTTCCTCTGGGACGATGGCTGTCAGGAAGCCTTTGAGCAGCTGAAAGAATACCTCAAGACCCCTTCGGTGCTGGGGGCACCCATTAAGGGCAGGCCCTTGATACTGTATATCGCAGCCACTTACTGTTCCCTGGGGGCAACGTTGGCACAGATAAATGAGGAAGGCAAAGAACAAGCCTTGTACTACCTAAGTAGGAGGCTGATGAGAACTGAAGAAAGCTACAGCTACATAGAGAAGACCTGCTTGGAACTAGTCTTTGCTGTCAAAAAGCTCTGACACTATATGTTGTCACATGAAGTCAGATTGATATCTGCAGCAGATCCACTCAAATACATATTGACTCAGCCAGTACCGAAAGGCCGGTTGGGCAAATGGGTAGTAATTCTGATGGAATTCGATATCACATATATACCCCAGAGGGCAATAAAAGGACAGGCCGTGGCTGATTTCTTCGCGGAGCATCCTGTGTCGGAGAATGATATGTTGGGGACTGAATTACTCGATGATGAGACACTCGAGGCCTGTCAAGCTCAGCCAGTTATGTGGCAACTATTCTTTGATGGAGCATCCAGAACGGAGACAAATTTCGATGGAAAGACCAGAATACGGGCTGGAGCCGGTATTGTGCTGAAATCACCAGAGGGGGAGGTTGTGCATACTTCCTGTTCTATAAACAAGCCATGCACCAATAATGAAGCCGAATATGAAGCTCTGATAATCAGACTCAATATCAGCCTCAACATGGGTATCCAAATGCTTCAGGTATTCAGGGATTCGATGTTGATAATAAAACAAGTCCAAGGGGAGTTCGAAGTGCGGAAGCCAGAACTAGATCCCTATCACCAGAAAGTTGTACGCCTCATGGCAAAGTTCTATCATATTGACTTCAAACATGTGGGCCGTGGACATAATGCCCAGGCTGATGCACTGGCAAAGCTGGCCAGCTCGCTAGCAGTCCCGCCAGATGAAACACTGAACATTATTGTTATGAACCGGCGGCAAGTCCCCAGTATGGTAGAAGGGTGCCCCGAAGAGGAAGAAGTTGCCACTATCAGCGCAGTACAGGCGTCTGATTGGAGACAGCATTTGCTACAGTGGTTTCTGCGCCAACAACTGCCACAGAAGAGGGAGGAAAAGATGAAACTCCTGAGAATCAAAGATTCCTATGAATTTAGAAATGGAACTTTATTCCGAATAATGGCGGATGCACGCAAAAAGATTCTACTCCGCTGCCTGTCCACTGAGGAAGCTTGGCAAGCGATGAAAGAAATACACGCTGGGACAGCAGGCGCCCACCAGGCTGACCCCAAAATGAAGATAGAAATCAAAAAGCTGGGCTACTATTGGCCTACCATGTTTGAAGACTGCTGTAAATTTGCAAAGTCATGCCAGACGTGTCAGGAGCATGCTACCGTGCCTAGAAGGCCACCTACAACTCTGCACCCTACAGTTCCTAGCTGGCCATTTGCACAATGGGGAACTGATGTAGTCGGGCCACTGCCGACTTCCTCGGCCGGTCATAAGTACATATTGGCCATGACAGATTACTTCTCCCGATGGGCGGAAGCTGTAGCATTAAGAGAAGTGACTGGTGAACTGGTCGCCAGATTTATCAAGCAGAATATTATCTTCCGGTTCGGGATCCCCAACCGAATAATATCTGATAATGGAAGTCATTTCAGAAATCAGAAAATCTATCGGCTTACCGAGAAGTATAAGATTGAATGGAGAACCTCCACTCCCTACAATCCCCAGGCAAACGGATTGGCATAAGCTTTTAACAAGACTTTGTCCACCTTGCTAGCCAAGGTTGTCAGTTCTAATAAGAAGGACTGGGAAGAGAAGATGTATGAAGCTCTGTGGGCATACCGCACCGTCTTTAAGACACCTACAGGGTGCTCACCATACTCATTGGTATACGGCTCGGAGGCAGTGGTTCCACTAGAGCTGAAAGTCCCGTCACTCAGAGTGTCAATCCAATATGGCCTGGCCCGTGGCGAACAAACAAATGCTGAAAGAAGGTTAGAAGAACTGACTGAATTGGAAGGGAAGCGACTCCAAGCTCAGAAGAATATCCAAATGTATCAGGCCCGCATGGCCACTGCATTCAATAAACTCGTAATAGGACGAGAATTCAAGAAAGGTGACCTCGTCATGGTCAAGAAAAAAGAAGTTATGGCGTCCAACCCAAAAGGAAAGCTGAATGCTAATTGGGAAGGTCCTTATGTGATATAAAGGGTCTACGAAGGAGGGGCCTACGTAGTTGTTAACCATCGAGGGGAAATTCAATTCTCGCCACTCAACGGTAAACACCTCAAGCTGTATCATGCTGTACAACCAATATTCCCCGAGTAATCGGGCCAAAACTACCTTTCCTTGGCTTAGTGGCATCCAGCCCTAGCCGAGATACACCTTTTCCTTGGTCTAGCGGCATCCAGCCCTAGCCGAGATACACCCTTTCCTTGGCTTAGTGGCATACCGCCCTAGCCGAGATACAACCTTTCCTTGGCTTAGCGGCATCCAGCCCTAGCCGAGATACACCCTTTCCTTGGATTAGTGGCACTCCACCCTAACCAAGCTACCTTTCCTTGGCTTAGTGGCACTCCGCCCTAACCGAGCTACCTTTCCCTTGGCCTAGTGGCACTCCGCCCTAACCGAGCCACCTCTCCTTGGTCTAGTGGCACTTCGCCCTAACCAAGCTACCTTTCCTTGGTCTAGTGGCACTCCACCCTGATCGAGCTACCCATCCTTGGTCTAGTGGCACTCCGCCCTAGCCAAGCCACCTTTTCCTTGGTCTAGCGGCATCCAGCCCTAGCCGAGATACACCCTTTCCTTGGCTTAGCGGCACCCCGCCCTAGCCGAGATACACCTCTTCCTTGGATTAGTGGCACTCCGCCCTAACCAAGCTACCTTTCTTCGGCTTAGTGGCATCCAGCCCTAGCCGAGATATACCCTTTCCTTGGTCTAGCAGCATCCCGCCCTAGCCGAACTACACCCTTTCTTGGTATAGCGGCACTCCGCCCTAGCCAAGCCATCCCTCGTCATGATCTAATGGCATTCCGACTTGTCACCCTCCCAAAAAAGAGGGGAAGAGAGAATAAAAGAATGAAAATAAATAAATAAAAAAGATGGGGTTAAAAATAAGGATACCCTGCCGGTCTTGTTCAGGTTTTCTGAGCAAGGGAAAAAATGGCTAGAACCCAGCTGTGGTGAAAACCCGAAAGGGCACTTCAGGTAAAATCGAGTACCCCGCCACGTGAAAACCCGAAAGGGCGCATGGGCAAAAGCAAGAGGGGGCTGGCCCCGGCGAAAACCCGAAAGGGCGCTTGAGTCAGTAACGTGGTGATCCTAAAGAAGCCTCACCTCCCGCCATAAACCTCTCGTCGATTGACCGGCACCTTGCCCGATCAACGATCAAACCCACCCAGTATAGACCCTACGTCTGTCCTGATAAAACCCTCATACCTTGTCCAAAGTCCCACCATGGTGAAGTTCACCGTTGATCGATCGGCATCCTGCCCGATCAATGATGAAACCTGTCCAGTTTAGACCTTACGTCTATCCTGATGAAACCTATGAAATCTTTGCATTGGTATAAACCCAATACCGATGATGAAACCTGCTGTTGATCGATTGGCGCACTGCCCGATCAGCGATGAAACCTGTCCAGTTTAGACCTTACGTCTATCCTGATGGAACCTATGAATTCCTTTGCATTGGTATAAACCCAATACCGATGATGAAACCTACCTTTGGTTGACGGGCTCGCTGTCCGATCGGCAAAGAAACCGGTCCAGTTTAGACCTTACGTCTGTTCCGACTAGATCTGCATATCTCTTTACGTCCCGCCGTGATGAAACCTGCTGCTGGTTGATTGGCACACTGACCGATCAGCGATGAAACATGTCTGGGCTAGACCCTACGTCTATCCTGATGAAACATATGAAATCTTTGCATTGGTATAAACCCAATACCGATGATGAAATCTGCTGTTGATCGATTGGCGCACTGCCCGATCAATGATAAAACCTGTCCGGGCTAGACCCTACGTCTATCCTGATGAAACATATGAAATCTTTGCATTGGTATAAACCCAATACCGATGATGAAACCTGCTGTTGATCGATCGGCGCACTGCCCGATCAATGATAAAACCTGCCCAGTTTAGACCTTACGTCTATCCTGATGAAACTTATGAAATCCTTGCATTGGTATAAACCCAATACCGATGATGAAACATGCTGTTGATCGATTGGCGCACTGCCCGATCAATGATGAAACCTATTCAGTTTAGACCTTACGTCTATCCTGATGAAGCCTATGAAATCCTTACATCGGTATATACCCAATACCGATGATAAGAGCATCCACTAATGAAGCAGCACATCGCCTGATCCGTGCTAAAGTCCCAATTCAGGAAATATATATATGTACATCTATATATATATAAAATGGGGTTAAAAATAGAGATACCCCGCCGGTCTTGTTCAGGTTTTCTGAACGAGGGCAAAAATGGCTAAAACCCAGCTGTGGTGAAAACCCGAAAGGGCACTGCAGGCAAAATCGGGTACCCCGCCACGTGAAAACCCGAAAGGGCGCGTGGGCAAAAGCAAGAGGGGGCTGGCTCCGGTGAAAACCCGAAAGGGCGCTTGGGTCAGTAATGTGGTAATTCAAAGTTCCATGCCAACCGGCACACTACCTTTACCTCCCCTTCACTGATGAAACCTTCCGTCGGTCAGTTGGCTCCATTCCCCACCGACGATGAAACCCTTCCGGGGTAGACCTTACGTTTACCCTGATGAAATCTACATACCCTCTTTCAAACGTCCCACCGACAATAAAACCCATCACCATTCTGCTAAAGCCTGTCCAGCTCGGGCCTCACGTCTGTCCTGATAAAACCTACGCATTTCTTGGCAAGCCCCACCTGCGATAAAACCTACTGGAATAGACCTTACGTCTGTCCTGACAAGACCTACACCTTTACGTACGTTCCACCGTTGATCGACCGGCACCCTGCCCGATCAATGATGAAATCCTCTATCTAGTTTAGACCTTACGTCTATTCTGATGAAACATATGAAATCCCTTTGCATCGATATAAACCCAATATCGATGATGAAACCAACTGTTGATCGATTGGCACCTTGCCCGATCAATGATGAAACCCTATCCAGTTTAGACCTTTCGTCTATTCTGATGAAACTTATAAATCCCTTTGCATCGATATAAACCCAATATCGATGATGAAACCAACTGTTGATCGATTGGCACCCTGCCCGATCAATGATGAAATCCTATCCAGTTTAGACCTTACGTCTATTCTGATGAAACATATGAAATCCCTTTGCGTCGATATAAACCCAATATCGATGATGAAACCAACTGTTGATCGATTGGCACCTTGCCCAATCAATGATGAAACCCTATCCAGTTTAGACCTTACGTCTATTCTGATGAAACTCATGAAATCCCTTTACATCGATATAAACCCAATATCGATGATGAAACCAACTATTGATCGATTGGCACCTTGCCCGATCAATGATGAAACCCTATCCAGTTTAGACCTTACGTCTATTCTGATGAAACTCATGAAATCCCTTTGCATCGATATAAACCCAATGTCGATGATGAAACCAACTGTTGATCGATTGGCACCTTGCCCGATCAATGATAATACCCTATCCAGTTTAGACCTTACGTCTATTCTGATGAAACTCATGAAATCCCTTTGCGTCGATATAAACCCAATATCGATGATGAAACCCGCTATTGATCGACCGGCACCTTGCCCGATCAATGATGAAACCCTACCCAGTTTAGACCTTACGTCTATTCTAAAATTTCCCTTGCATCGATATAAGCTCAATATCGATGATGACGTCAACCGTTGGCTGATCGGTAAATCGCCCGGCCAATGATACAATCTGGCCAGTTCGTACTTTATGTCCGTTCTGATGAGAACCATATATCCTTTTCAATGTCCCACCTGCAATAGTCTCTACCCAGCCTAGACCATACGTCTACTCTGATGAGACCCCCTCATTTGCATTACGGCAAATCGTCTCCCTTACGGCACACATGGCCAATATGATGTTTGCTGCCACCAACAAAATTCAGTTCAAGCACCTCCTCGGATGCCGTCACGCGGTGGAGCGAGTTCCCCATCCTTTCTCTGAAAGGGTGGACGCTCTCCCGCCAAGGTATGAGCCATTCGCATGAGGGATTGTCAAAACCGTTACCCCACCTTCCAAAGTAATAAAACCACATGCAGAATAAGATGGAGACGAATGAAGCCAAGAGATTCCTTTCCATTAAAAAAGGGAGTACATAAAGGGCCCCGAGGGGACACCATATCACAAAAGAGAACAAAAAGAAAAAGAAGGGATAGATAATTTATGGCCGCCGGAATATATCTTCGAAGGCCAGAAGACCCACATAAGGAGCGCCCCCCAGCTCATGAAGGCGTGCCTCCTCCTCCTGAAGTCCAATGGACATGTCCTGGAGAGACATCACTCGTCCCTCTAGCGAGGCTACCTCCTCTTCGGACCGCGGCCGGATAAAGGATAATTGTTGCAGTTCGACTCGAAGTCCAGAGAGCTCCATCTCCAGGATGGCCATCCGATCCCGCACAGCTTCTTCCCGCTGAATAGCACCTTGTAGCTCGGCTCGGCGTCCATCAAGCATAAGCGTCAGCTTCCCCAGCTCAGATTTATATTCTGACCTCTGCAGCTTCAACGCCGTTAGCTTATCAACCATAGTCCGTGCTAGGAAGTCTCTCCGATGCACGAATTTCAGTAGAAGCAGCACCCGCTGAACCCATATGTCCAAAGGGCAGCCCATGGCCTGCAAGCCAGCGGTGAAGCGATTGGCGATTTCCTTCAGTTGCAGATACATCAAGCCAGGCTGGGATTCTACCAGCTGACGTAGCATGTCCAGATGCTGCCAGACAAAGTTGTCAGAGAAAGCGAAGCCGAAGGTGGCTGAGGGGACGACTTCAAAGGTCACCTCGCCATCGATATCTTCCCACAATGCAACGTCCGGCTGAGAGGACGAAGACGGCAGATCTACTGTAAGGGCTGGCCAGTCCCTCTCTGTGCTCTCCTGCTGAGCTGAAGATTCCTCCCCTATCGTTGTATCGGAAGCTATAGCTTGAACATCCGCAGGGGGAGAATCGATGAAGGATGGAGCTGCCTCTTCATGAGTCTCTTGAATAGGGGCTTCATCTTCAGCTGCTCTTTCTGGTGACAGGGAAGGAGCTGCTATAGTCGGAGAAGGCAGAAGTCCAGTCTCTATAGCCACTATGGCAGGGACTGCTGACTCGGGCGCAATTGACATTACTGCGGCCGGTATAAAAGTGGAGCTTCTAGATGGATCGGCTTCGGCTCTGAAATCTGAAGCCCTGATAGGAATGCAACTCTCTCCTGAGACCCCCATCTCCACGACCGAGAGGTCTTCACGCGCCGAGAAGCCTATGGCCTCGTGCCGAGAAGCTCCAAAAAGCTAAAAATAAAGTCAAACAATAAGAAGATAGGAAAGAAAGATACATGTGCAGAATATTGTTGCAACGAGATGATCAGGTCTAAGGACCGGATTAAAAAGAAATTGAGGAAGATACCCTCGAATAATGAAAGTCACCTGCAGGCCCCGTGCCGCTTATTCTGCGCTTACGCCGCCCGCAGGTGGGGGGCATTTGTTGACACCTTGAAAATGAACAAGGGTGGAAGCAGATCACACCCATAGTGAAAGACCAATGATGAGGCTCGTCAACCATTTACCCGACTGAAGCCTTTGACGGCCGAGCTGACGTCCTGTGCCGATGTCACTCAGATGGCAGCACTAACGAAGCAGTAGTCGTTTGACTAATGAGACCTCCCAGCACACTTTAATAAGAGCTGTGTTACTGCCTCATCCAAGAATCCACAGATGACATGTCAGCGTAAGTCAGATGTCGGCTTATTGATAGATGTGATGTAAGATAAAGATGAAACCGGTACCGGCAGATGAAGATTGTAAGGGCTTCTGCAAAGTCAGAACACAAGAAGAATCGTCTCCACAGATTATACACCCGGCTGAAGTCTTCCCAGACTAAAGCTGATGTCCGATCTCGTCACCATTCAGGTGACGATATCGATAAAATGATGCCCGATTTTGTCATCATTCAGATGGCAATACTGATGAAACCCCTGTCCGTGGACTGATGAAAACCCTGCTAATGATCTCAATACAAACTATATCACCAACGGAGGACCCTCTTGGGTACTGATGTACGTGAAGGGCCTATCAAAGGCCTGGTCAAAGAGACCTAAATGGGCCTTTAATGGTGGCGCCGAGAGCCACTTTGTCAAAGCCCAAATGCTGCACAAGGTTGGAGTCCTGCGCGCCGGGAAGCCTTCAGCTGAGGCGCGCCGTGAGGTGTCTGCCGAGAAGGCAAGGAGGGACGGCTATAAAGCCCCTTCCCTTCGAAAGGCTGATGGTCGGTCAAAAAAAAAGTCAGAGATAGGAAGAAAAAAAGGAGCAGTAGAAGTGAAAACCAGATAAAAAAAAGAGCTAGAAGAGAGACCGAGAGGGAAAGAAAGAAGAAGCTTAGAGAAGAAGATGAAAGGGAGACTCAGGCGGGTAGCCCGGGGAGGGAGAGGAGTCAATGCTCCGCCCTCCCCCCATGCTTTCCTCTTTTTATTTTCTTTTTCCGATGTTGTAGCAACCCTGATAAATGAATATTGAAATAAAATTAAAAACATATATATTACAGAAGTAATACAGATAATAAAATAAAGTACAAATAACGCCTCTTAGTAAGGCGTTAATTTAAAAAGAAACGCCTCTATAAACGGCGTGACTAAAGAAAGGACGCCCACACATGTGGTCGTCAACTCTCACGCGACCAAATAGGCAAGTAAAAGAAATGCCCATATCTTGGGCGTGTTTCAAAAACAAGGAACACCCTTATCCAAGACGTTTCTTAATAAACGACCTGAACAAGGTCGTCAATTCAAGAATGGACGCCCTGACCTAAGGCGTTAATTCCGTTCGTGAACCGTTCGAACCCAGAACTTATCCAGGGTAAGTGATAAGCATTAGAAAGAGTTCAAACGTGGTAATGACTCTATCATAGAAGTATTACTTCCACATGAACACTAACTCTAATAGGATTCCATAACCCTATAAATAATCTACTATCTAACCCTAAAACGCTATTTGGCGTTCGACTCATCAAGAGGTATATGCAGAACATTGTGTTCTTCTTATTTTCTTGATTCTCTGCTACATGAAGAATTAATATTCTTCGTTTTCTTCTCTTCTTACAGGTTAAGAAGCCCTACGTTCTGAAGAAACATAGTTCTTCATCCGGGTAAAAGTTCTTACTTTTGTGTGATGTTCAGATTACAAAGAAACGGATGCAGTTTCTTCATTCTTTCTCTTATAGGAAAGCTACAGTTGAAGAGGCAAAGAGTTCTTCTTCTACAATCAAAGCCATCGTCTTCTTCCATCAACCAATAGCCGTGGTCTTCAGGAGCCTAACCGAGCATCATCCTCTGCTAGTCAAAACCCCTCACTGTCATCTTCAAATCCACTATTAAGGTAGGATTTTCTCAAGTTACCGTAGCCCAAATAAAAATTGATGCAAGATATATATATATATGTATAATCATGGCATGCATACAGTTTTGTTTTCATCTCTGCAATATTTTTCAAGAAACGCCCTTGTCAAGGGCGCTATTTTACAAGAAACGACCCTGACAAGGTCGTTAATTCAGAATACACGCCCTGAACACAGGCGTTACTTTCATAAAAATCGCATGTAATTAATAATTGATCCTGTTTAAAATTCAATAAATATGAGATATCGATTCTAAAAATCTTGCATAACTCTACCTGTGAATTCCTGTTAATTTTATTGTCATGACCATGCCTCCTGCCTTTTAAAAATTTATATCCTGAAATATTGTAAATTTCTTGAATTCACGACTTGGACAAAGTCATTTTTCATATTTTAACGCCCCATAACAGGGCGTGAATATTAAAGCTAACACCCCTTCCTAGGGCGTTTCTCGGTTAAAATCCTGAAATATATATATTCTGTAAGATAGGATTAAATAGTAACGCCCCTTTCCAGGGCGTGTTTCAGATAAATCCTGAAAATTATTTATATTCTGTCAAATATATAAATAATGAGACTCCTTCTGGTGAAGTCGTCAACTCTTTAAGAAACGCCCCTGTCCAGGGCGTGTTGTAGATAAATTTCAGAATTATTGAAATTTCTGCAAAACGGATCATATGTAAACGCCCTTCTGTTAGGCGTTAATTACTTGAGAAACGACTTGACCTAAGTCGTTATTTTACTGTAAAACTGATTTTTCACTATTTCTGTTAACCGATGACTTCATATATTATATATTATATGTTATAATATATATATCGGCACTATTCTCTACTCCATGAGTATAGTCCCATGTTTCATGTTGATTCATCGATCACACTTAACTCTCATTGACATACAAGCTCTCCATTGGACATTCCGTTCCTTTGGACTAGCGAGTTAGTCATAGAGACCTCCGTAAGACTCCTCGTAGCCTTGGATTCCCTCAAGGCCGACTGAGCTGGTTGTACCCTAAAAATCCATTACACGATCTTTGCCATGTCAATCTAAAGAAACATGGTATACCGGCCCTTATGATTATACAAAGAGTATATCATAAGAAATTCGTAATGAGATGATGATATCATGCCATATCATGTCATTATTGTAAACCTCAATTCTATAAGAATGAGGGTATCTTGCTTGATCAAATGTTCATGTGGACCTCAATTCTATATAAAGAATGTCCATATCAATTTGTCATGGTACCTAAGTTAAGGGAACCATATTCTACCTAGTTTTATCGATATCGTGATTATACCGTTATTATAGCCATTCTATGTCCTTTGTCATATTTTTGGACTCAATTCTGTCAAAGTTGTCATACATGTCTACAAGCTTGAACATTGAAATTCTATATTGGCTATATAAACAAGAGTGGATGTCAAAAATACATGATAAATGCCTGCGCATATAGGGCCCGATCTGGTCCTGGGAGGAGCACCCGAAAGTACTTGTGCCCATGGGAGTTAAAATGATAAGGTATCTGGCATTATACCGAGTACTTGACTTGCTTGATTGGACATTCCCACCCATCTTGTACTTGAATCGTACTTGACTTGACATGAAATGCGTGGCCCGAAAAAGGGTACTTTACTTGCTTGATACATGATAGCCAAAGTTCTTGACATGACTTGTTAAACGTACTTGCTTAAATATCTTGAATACCTTGTTATCTTGTTGAAAGATCATGATTAGTCCATCTTATTTCCTTGATATTACATTCTCTCTATCTTGTCGTTTTATGCGAGCATGCATAGCTTTATTGCATTCATGAAAGATGTAATTACTTAAACCCCTTGCTAGTACTTGAGATATAATTTCCTACTGAGCGTTCGCTCATTCCGTTTGTCCCTTTGTACTTTTCAGGTAAGTCCGACGACGATGGAAGTCAATCGGATGGGAATGGTCAAGAGTGAAAGTGATAGAGCTTCTACAAGTGTCGTCTAGTTGTTTCTATAGTCTCTTGAGTCAAATATGTATTCTTTTCCTTTTGATTAAACAGAGTATTGGATTTGTAATAGTCTATCCATTATGAAATAAAGGATTGGGTTATCTTGCTATTTTGCGCATCTCTATCTTTGTGTCGAATACACGACCACTCTGATTGACATGATTGATATAAACTCGTCGCGCATCTCCGGGTATCTTCCGCGCTCGGGGCGTGACAGTTTTTGTGGTATCAGAACCTAAGGTATTCAATTCCTAGGAAAAACCCAAGTCCAAGGATAAGTTGAACATTTAACCAAGTGAGATTGGGTAGAACCAAGGGTTAAGAGTCAGTGAGTCTCTTAATGAGATCACAGTGATATAATACTAACGTAGCTATGGTAATTGTAGGATAATGGCTGCCGAACGTGCTCAATGGCGCAACATGCAGCGTACCATCTAAGGGATGACTCAAGTGCTACAACAGGTAGCACAAGGTGGTGCTCCACGAGCTGGAAGCTTACACCAAGCCTTTAAGAACATGAATCCCCCGAAGTTTATGGGATCGACTGATCCGGACGATGCCGAGCATTGGGTTCGGGAGACTGAACGCATATTCCGTGTCATGCAATGCACGGATCAGGACAAAGTTCTATTAGCTACATTTCAATTAGAGAAAGATGCTAGATGCTGGTGGGAGTCTATTGAAGCAACCATAGATCCGACTCAAGTAACATGGGATGAATTTGTGGAATACTTTAATACTAAATATTTCTCGGACCGAGTCCAAGAAAAGAAGGCTGCAGAATTCGCTGCATTAAAGCAACGATCTTTATCATTAGCAGATTATGAAGCTCAGTTCTCCAGGTTGTCTAGATATGCTAAACATCTTATTAGCACGGAGAAGATGAAAGCCCGAAGATTTCTTAATGGGCTTAGGCCCCACTATATTACTCAACTGGCGCCTATGGACATCCAAGTTTATTCTGAAATAGTGCGCCGAGCCCAATTACTTGAAGATGCCACGGAACTATCTGATAGGATCGGTGGGAAAGACAAGAAGGAACAAGTCACGGGTTCGGGTTCTTTCAAACCCAATTTCAAGAAGAGGCCCAACAATGGAGGTTCATCCTCTCAAGATTCCAAATTCAAGAAAACCAAGCCTTTCTCTATCACCACTACCCCTTCGAACACAGTCTGCAAGTATTGTGACAAGGCTGGTCACAAAACAGAAGAATGCTGGAGGAAATTAGGAGCTTGTCTCCGTTGTGGGAGTCGCGAACATCGGATTCCCGAGTGTCCATTGATGAATGACCAAGCCGTTGATGGTAAACGCCCGGTGACCAAGAATGCTCGTCTTCATGCAATCCAGGAGACCGAACCAGAAGAAGAAGGCGGATTGGTGGAAGGTACATTGAAAATTTGTTCCAAAAGTGCTTATGTCTTATTTGATACGGGTGCATCGCATTCCTTTATTTCTAAGAAGTTTGCCGACCCGTTACCATTAGAACCGGAATGGATAAAAATAGTTCTAACTACTCCTCTGGGAAGTGAGAATGATATTACTCATCACTACCAAAACTGTGAGGTAATGGTTCAAGGTAGGAAGTTACCTATAGATCTCATATGCCTCGATCTAAAGGAGTACGATGTTATACTGGGAGCGGACTGGTTATCCAAATACCAGGCAACGGTTGATTGCCGTAATAGCCGAATTGCTTTCAAAGATTTTCCAGAATTAGTCTTTACTCGCCCCAAGAGTCGGAGTAAATCCCCTCTTATTTCGGCTCTTCGAGCAAGCAAGCTCGTCAGGAAAGGATGTGTATCCCTCCTTGCTTTTGTCACTGTTAAAGAAGCTAAGGAAACCAAGATAGAAGACATTCAGGTAGTGCGAGAATTTCCAGACGTATTTCCGGAAGATTTGCCGGGATTACCCCCTCAAAGAGAAGTGGCCTTCACCATTGACTTAGTCCCTGGTGCTGGTCCTGTTTCAAAGGCACCATATAGAATGTCCCCTGCTGAACTCAAGGAGTTGAAGGAGCAGTTGATGGAACTAATCCGAAAAGGGTTTATTAGACCAAGTACTTCCCCGTGGGGAGCACCAGTCTTATTTGTAAAGAAGAAGGATGGATCCATGAGATTGTGTATCGACTATCGACAGTTGAATCATCTTACTATCAAGAACAAGTATCCACTGCCGAGAATCGATGAATTATTTGATCAGATTTCAGGATCCAAATACTTATCCAAGATTGATCTCAGGTCGGGATATCATCAATTAAGAATCAAGGATGATGACATTCACAAGACCGCATTCAGAAGCAGGTATGGCCATTATGAATTTGTTGTTATGCCTTTTGGACTAACAAATGCCCCTGCTGCCTTTATGCAGTTAATGAATAGCATATTCAGGCCTTACTTGGATCAATTCATAGTAGTCTTCATTGATGATATATTGATATATTCCAAGACTAAGGAAGAACATGAAGAGCATTTGAGGATTGCATTGCAAGTCTTGAGGACAAATCAATTATATGCAAAACTCAGCAAGTGTAAATTCTGGCTTGAAGAAGTAGCTTTTCTCGGACATGTCATATCAAAAGATGGATTATCAGTAGATCCGTCAAAAGTTGAAGCTGTGAGAAATTGGGAAAGACCCACTAATGCAAGCGAGATCAGAAGTTTCTTAGGTCTTGCAGGCTATTATCGACGATTCATCAAAGATTTCTCTAAGATCGCCGTACCACTTACAAGATTGACTCGTAAGGAGATCCGATATGAATGGAGTGAGGAATGTGAAATAAGTTTCCAAACTCTCAAGTATCATCTTACTACAGCTCCGGTCTTAGCTCTACCAATAGAAGGAGAGAAATTCGAGGTCTACACTGATGCTTCTGGCATTGGCCTCGGATGTGTCCTAATGCAACAAAGGAAGGTCATAGCATACTCTTCTCGTCAACTAAAGAAGCATGAGGAGAATTACCCCGTCCATGACTTAGAACTGGCCGCGGTGGTATTTGCCCTAAAGATATGGAGACACTACTTATATGGAGTGCAGTTTACTGTATACTCCGATCACAAAAGTCTCAAATATCTATTTTCACAAAAGGAGCTAAACATGAGACAAAGACGCTGGCTAGAATATCTCAAGGACTTCGACTTCAATATACAATACCATCCCGGAAAGGGTAATTATGTTGCTGATGACCTTAGTCGAAAGCCGAGAGCAATGATAGCCAATTGTATGATACAAGAATGGAGGTTGCTAGAATAATTCTCTGAGCTCAATATAAGCATGGACAAGGAAGCCAAATTTGTCACATTATCTCATGTAAGCATACAGTCAGACTTATTATCTGAGATACAAACACTTCAGGATGATGATCCTATATTAGTAGAAATCAAAGGCAGATTAGAAGGACAATCTGACTTTCAGGTAGCTTCTGATGGAAGATTATTGTTCAAAGATAGAACTTGTATACCCGACTGTCCGGAATTAAAGAAGAAGATCTTAGATGAAGCTCACCGATCAAGGTACACTATTCATCCTGGATCAACCAAAATGTACCAAGATGTAAAGAGGAACTTTTGGTGGGCCAACATGAAAAGAGAAATAGCGGACTATGTATCACGCTGTCTCACCTGCCAACAGGTCAAGGCAGAACACCAAAAGCCTGCTGGAAAACTTCATCCTCTAGATATTCCTAAGTGGAAATGGGAGGATATTGGTATGGACTTTATCATGGGTTTATCTAAATCGAAAGGAGGACATGATGGAATCTGGGTTATCATTGACCGATTAACTAAATCGGCACATTTCTTGCCAATAAAAAGCCGATGGTCAATTGATGTGCTAGCTGCACTGTACATCAAGAAAATAGTCAGGATACATGGAATTCCTGTCTCAATCGTGTCTGACAGGGATCCCCGTTTTACTTCTCATTTTTGGAAGGGATTACAACATTCGTTGGGAACAAGGCTCAACTTTAGTACTGCTTTCCACCCACAAACGGATGGTCAGACCGAGAGAGCTAATCAAGTTGTTGAAGATATGCTTAGAGCATGCATCATTGACTTTGGAGGAAGCTGGCATGACCACTTGCCATTAATTGAATTTGAATATAATAATAGCTACCAAGCTAGTATCGAAATGGCACCTTTCGAAGCTTTATATGGAAGGAGTTGCCGATCACCCTTATGCTGGAATGAAGTTGGGGAAAAACAACTATTAGGTCCAGACATAGTAAGGGATACAACTGAGAAGATACAAGTAATCAGAGAAAGATTGCGAGTTGCTCAGACAAGACAAAAGGCTTATGCTGATACAAGAAGGAGAGATCTTGAATTCCAAATCGGAGATCATGTATTTCTCAAGATATCGCCTGGACGTGGCATACGAAGATTTGGTGTTAAGGGCAAGCTTACGCCAAGATTCATCGGACCATTTGAGGTACTTGAAAGAGTTGGCGAGGTTGCTTATCGCATCGCGTTACCTCCTCAATTGTCCGACGTACATAATGTGTTTCACATATCTATGTTGAAGAAGTATGTGCACGATCCATCTCATATTATTGAACATGGAGATCTGGTGATCCAGAAAGATCTCACCTATGAACAGAAGCCTATGAAGATCTTGGATCGAGAAATACGAGCTCTAAGGAATAAGGTTATTCCCATGCTCAAGGTGCAATGGAATAAGAATTCTGAACACGAAGCGACATGGGAGACCGAGGAATCTATGAAGAAACGATTTCCCGAGTTGTTCTAAGAGGTATACGTTCTACGCTCTCCACGTGTATAATTATATATATTGAATTTGGGGACCAAATTCTTTTTAAGTGGGGGGGGTGTAGCAACCCTGATAAATGAATATTGAAATAAAATTAAAAACTTATATATTACAGAAGTAATACAGATAATAAAATAAAGTACAAATAACGCCTCTTAGTAAGGCGTTAATTTAAAAAGAAACGCCTCTATAAACGGCGTGACTAAAGAAAGGACGCCCACACATGTGGTCATCAACTCTCACGCGACCAAATAGGCAAGTAAAAGAAACGCCCATATCTTGGGCGTGTTTCAAAAACAAGGAACGCCCTTATCCAAGACGTTTCTTAATAAACGACCTGAACAAGGTTGTCAATTCAAGAATGGACGCCCTGACCTAAGGCGTTAATTCCGTTCGTGAACCGTTCGAACCCAGAACTTATCCAGGGTAAGTGATAAGCATTAGAAAGAGTTCAAACGTGGTAATGACTCTATCATAGAAGTATTACTTCCACACGAACACTAACTCTAATAGGATTCCATAACCCTATAAATAATCTACTATCTAACCCTAAAACACTATTTGGCGTTCGACTCATCAAGAGGTATATGCAGAACATTGTGTTCTTCTTATTTTCTTGATTCTCTGCTACATGAAGAATTAATATTCTTCGTTTTCTTCTCTTCTTACAGGTTAAGAAGCCCTACGTTCTGAAGAAACATAGTTCTTCATCCGGGTAAAAGTTCTTACTTTTGTGTGATGTTCAGATTACAAAGAAACGGATGCAGTTTCTTCATTCTTTCTCTTATAGGAAAGCTACAGTTGAAGAGACGAAGAGTTCTTCTTCTACAATCAAAGCCATCGTCTTCTTCCATCAACCAATAGCCGTGGTCTTCAGGAGCCTAACCGAGCATCATCCTCTGCTAGTCAAAACCCCTCACGGTCATCTTCAAATCCACTATTAAGGTAGGATTTTCTCAAGTTACCGTAGCCCAAATAAAAATTGATGCAAGATATATATATATATGTATAATCATGGCATGCATACAGTTTTGTTTTCATCTCTGCAATATTTTTAAAGAAACGCCCTTGTCAAGGGCGCTATTTTACAAGAAACGACCCTGACAAGGTCGTTAATTCAGAATACACGCCCTGAACACAGGCGTTACTTTCATGAAAATCGCATGTAATTAATAATTGATCCTGTTTAAAATTAATAAATATGAGATATCGATTCTAAAAATCTTGCATAACTCTACCTGTGAATTCCTGTTAATTTTATTGTCATGACCATGCCTCCTACCTTTTAAAAAATTATATCCTGAAATATTGTAAATTTCTTAAATTCACGACTTGGACAAAGTCGTTTTTCGTATTTTAACGCCCCATAACAGGGCGTGAATATTAAAGCTAACGCCCCTTCCTAGGGCGTTTCTCGGTTAAAATCCTGAAATATATATATTCTGTAAGATAGGATTAAATAGTAACGCCCCTTTCTAGGGCATGTTTCAGATAAATCCTAAAAATTATTTATATTCTGTCAAATATATAAATAATGAGACGCCTTCTGGTGAAGTCGTCAACTCTTTAAGAAACGCCCCTGTCCAGGGCGTGTTGTAGATAAATTTCAGAATTATTGAAATTTCTGCAAAACGGATCATATGTAAACGCCCTTCTGTTAGGCGTTAATTACTTGAGAAACGACTTGACCTAAGTCGTTATTTTACTGTAAAACTGATTTTTCACTATTTCTGTTAACCGATGACTTCATATATTATATATTATATGTTATAATATATATATCGGCACTATTCTCCACTCCGTGAGTATAGTCCCATGTTTCATGTTGATTCATCAATCACACTTAACTCTCATTGACATACAAGCTCTCCATTGGACATTCCGTTCCTTTGGACTAGCGAGTTAGTCATAGAGACCTCCGTAAGACTCCTCGTAGCCTTGGATTCCCTCAAGGCCGACTGAGCTGGTTGTACCCTAAAAACCCATTACACGATCTTTGCCATGTCAATCTAAAGAAACATGGTATACCGGCCCTTATGATTATACAAAGAGTATATCATAAGAAATTCGTAATGAGATGATGATATCATGCCATATCATGTCATTATTGTAAACCTCAATTCTATAAGAATGAGGGTATCTTGCTTGATCAAATGTTCATGTGGACCTCAATTCTATATAAAGAATATCCATATCAATTTGTCATGGTACCTAAGTTAAGGGAACCATATTCTACCTAGTGTTATCGATATCGTGATTATACCGTTATTATCGCCATTCTATGTCCTTTGTCATATTTTTGGACTCAATTCTGTCAAAGTTGTCATATATGTCTACAAGCTTGAACATTGAAATTCTATATTGGCTATATAAACAAGAGTGGATGTCAAAAATACATGATAAATGCCTGCGCATATAGGGCCCGATCTGGTCCTGGGAGGAGCACCCGAAAGTACTTGTGCCCATGGGAGTTAAAATGATAAGGTATCTGGCATTATACTGAGTACTTGACTTGCTTGATTGGACATTCCACACCCATCTTGTACTTGAATCGTACTTGACTTGACATGAAATGCGTGGCCCAAAAAAGGGTACTTTACTTGCTTGATACATGATAGCCAAAGTTCTTGACATGACTTGTTAAACGTACTTGCTTAAATATCTTGAATACCTTGTTATCTTGTTGAAAGATCATGATTAGTCCATCTTATTTCCTTGATATTACATTCTCTCTATCTTGTCGTTTTATGCGAGCATGCATAGCTTTATTGCATTCATGAAAGATGTAATTACTTAAACCCCTTGCTAGTACTTGAGATATAATTTCCTACTGAGCGTTCGCTCATTCCGTTTGTCCCTTTGTACTTTTCAGGTAAGTCCGACGACGATGGAAGTCAATCGGATGGGAATGGTCAAGAGTGAAAGTGATAGAGCTTCTACAAGTGTCGTCTAGTTGTTTCTATAGTCTCTTGAGTCAAATATGTATTCTTTTCCTTTTGATTAAACAGAGTATTGGATTTGTAATAGTCTATCCATTATGAAATAAAGGATTGGGTTATCTTGCTATTTTGAGCATCTCTATCTTTGTGTCGAATACACGACCACTCTGATTGACATGATTGATATAAACTCGTCGCGCATCTCCGGGTATCTTCCGCGCTCGGGGCGTGACAGATGTAATCTGGCGAGGCTTTCTCGATGTATCAATGTAGCCGGAGGATTCCGGTATCGATTTCCATCTCTCTATCTTTCGTTTACCTTCTACGATCTGTACAGGTTTGGGATGATGAAATAATATGAAAGATGAACATGGCTCGTTTGGGCATTCGATCGATTGAAATATCTGCTATATTTCTCCCCTTCTTGCATCGGCTGTTCTTCTGAATGTCATTTTGCCTAGATGTTATAGCTTTCCGATCCATGTTTCGACCTCCCCTCCCTAGCCTGTCCTCTGGTGGAAGATGAAGACGGAGTCTCAACCCTCATCCGGTGGGTTATTAGGCTCTGTCCCTCCTCTTCCTCCCCCTCGAATCATGGTTTCCCCGGATATCACAGATGTCCGTCGAGCTCCCATCTCGTTCAGGGTCAGAGACATCAATCTCTTGACCGTCTGAGCAGCAGGTGAGTATAGAAAATGCCATACGTCCCATGAGGATTCGATAATGGATGATCTGCCCTTCGACTGATGCTAACCCCCGCATAAACCCCTTCTGCAGTCCAGATCTTGACTTAATCCGAGCCAGAAATCCCAGAAATCTCCTGAGCAGAGTATCGCAGCCAAGCTAGAAACCCCTTTTAGCCCCTTCCCGGCGTGGCCATTTCCCCGCCGAGAACTACTCTGCCGAGAGATCCCCCTTGCTTTAGCCCCTTCGGCAAGGCAAATAAAGCCTATCCCAATACAGCCTTCCCGGCCCGGGGGCCTCCCGGCGTGGTCATTATCGCGCCGAGAACCCTTGTGCCGAGAGCATTCCCCCTTGGCTAATAAAACCCACGCCGAGAACCATGCTTTCTGCCACCCCTGCTTTACGTTGTGAATCCTCCATTCCTTGAACCCCGGAGGAAAGCCTTCCTGCTACAGGCCAAGGAACCACACAGATGCCCTCTGAAGTCCGATCAACCAAGCCTTGCATCTTGTCGAAGGATACTCTAGATCATCATATGTGCCTAAGGGATAAACATCATTGGGGATAACTCCCCTACATAACCTTACGAGCCAGAGAAACTCTGCCACTGCATAAGTTTCAATGGCCTCAAAGGGATATTAAGTTGGTGCTGTGATCACATACACGGGCTAGGGGTCCCATACCCCCCTTATTTTGGCTTTCATCCCGGCACTCTGTGGCTGATCGTCTATTACTCCCTGGCATACGCTAGGTACGGGGGAGGTGCTGCTGAAATCCTCCCAGCTGATGAAAAATAATACTGAAGCTGTCCTCTGGGCTCTGTATGGTGATGGTGAAAAGGACCTCTGTGTGGGGCTCTTCCCCTCCAATCCCTCTCAGTTCTCGGCCTCCTTTGAAGCATATACAACTAAAACCAGTTGAACCCCATCTCTAGTCTCCAGATCCAATCTACTCTGATATAATTCCCAAAAAACTCTCAAAATCCTAAAAACAGGGTACCCTAAAGTCCTAAACCCCTCACGGTGCCCAAACACCCCTTCTCGGCCAGCTACCTCTCGGCGCCACCAGCTCCCGGCGTGGCCTTCAGCGCGCCGAGAACCCCCAGGCCGAGAGCTCCTCTTCCCCCTTTAGCCTATGCCGATAACCCCCTTGGAGAATCTTCAGCGTGCCGGGAAGTCGGCACCGGGAGCTTCCTGGATTCTTCCCTTTGGCTACGCCGAGAACCTCCATCTTCTTGCTACTCACGCCGGGAGCCTTAGCCTCCCATCTGTGGTCATGCCGAGAGCCTAAGTTGCCACCCTGTGAGCCCAAATGCCCAGAGCTAACCTACACAGAGATATTCGTGGATCACCAGATGTGTCCCGAGGATAAAGTTAAAGGGAGGTAGACTCCCTTATGTTCCATCGATTCGTGTCGAAGTCACAATGACGCGCCTCCCTCTTAGCTCCGGTGAGCCATGCCAATGCATGAGTGCCACCAGCTCCTGTGAGGGAAGAATCAAACATTGCCTTAGGGCATACGTGTGTAACGTGGAGAGGCCCGACCTCTCTCTTTCTTTCGACTTTCACCCCGGCACTCCGTGGGTGATAGCCTATTTCCCTCTGGGCATGATCCAGACCATGGGGAAGTGCCGCCGAAATGTTAACCGATGCTTTAAACCTCCGTCCTGATCGCGGCTCATCCTGTCCACGATTGATATCCTCTATTTTACCTTTCCCCTGAGTCTGATTATTTTTCGAGCCATCGATTCAGCGATATCGTCTGTTTCTACAATCGATGTTATTATCTTGCCCGCCTTCCTGGCTCTGGTATGAAATTCAAACTGCGCACATAAAAAGAATATCCTTTTTATTATTGCCTCTCGAGGCCTCCTATTTTGGCGTTTAATCAAGGGTTGTCCTTCCTTAGAAGGGCGTAATTAACGTCATAGCCTTTATGGTATGACGGACTTCTGGTCCCGACTCGGACTTCACAATCGACTGACCAAGTCAGATCGAACGCACAATAAAATCGTCACACACGTGACTGGCACGCCTAATAAATCAATAAATCAAAAATCCAAATAAAAATAAAAAATATAAATAAATAAATAATATAATAAAATAAAATCCACGTTCCACAACACCTGGGTGCCACAGCTCTCTGCAGCAACATATTCTGTCTCTGCAGTAGAGAGAGCAACCGAGTGTTCTTTCTTGAATGCCCAAGAAATCAAACAACCACCCAAAAGTTGGCAATAGCCACTGGTGCTTTTCCTGTCCAATTTACATCTAGCATAGTGTGCATCAGAATAAGAGACAAGATTGAATTCATAAGATGTAGGGAACCATAGTCCCACATCATGAGTACCAGCAAGATATCTGAAAATTTACTTTACCACACTCATGTGTGACTCCCTAGGATTTGCTTGAAATCTAGCACATAGGCACACACTGAATTGTATGTCTGGTCTAGATGAAGTTAGGTAAAGCAAAAATCTGATCATACCTCGAAAGGTCTTTGAATCTACCATTTTACCTTTCTCATTTGCATCTAAGCTTGCATTGGTGCCCATTGGAGTTGCTATTGTTTTCACATTCTCCATTTTGTACTTCTTTAGCAGCTCCTTAATGTACTTTATCTGGCTTATAAAGCACCCATCTGGAGTTTGATTAACCTGCAATCCTAAGAAAAATTATAGTTCACCCATTAGGCTCATCTCAAATGCACTTGTCATTAATTCAGCAAATTCTCTACAAATGTCGGATTTGGTAGAACCAAATGCTATATCATCAACATAGACTTGTGCAATGAGAATGTCATCTTTCTCCACTTTTCACAACAAGGTTGGGTCAACCTTACCTCGTGAAAAACCTTTACTTGTGAGGAAACAACTTAACCTGTCATACCACGCACGAGGAGCCTACTTTAAGCCATAAAGAGCCTTGTCTAGCTTAAAGACATGGTCAGGGAGTTCTGAAGATTCAAAGCGAGGAGGTTGTTCAACATACACTTCCTCCTTGATTAGACCATTGAGGAAAGCACTCTTTACATCCATCTGTTGAAGTGTTATACCATGGGAACATGCAACTGCAAATAGAATCTTGATGGCCTCTAGCCTAGCAATAGGGGCAAAAGACTCTACAAAGTCAATACCAAATTCTTGATTATACCCCTTGGCTACTAGTCTAACTTTGTTTCTCACAATTTAACCTTCTTCACTCAGTTTATTTCTGAAAACCCACCTTGTACCTATGACAGATTGGGTTGTGGGTCTGGGAACTAAATTCCACACTTTATTTCTTTCAAATTGATTTAGCTCTTCATGCATGGAATTAATCAAATTTTCATCTTTTAGAGCTTCATCAATGTTTTTCGGTTCAATTTGAGAGACAAAGGCTAGATGATATACTTCTTCAGGAATTCTAAGTTGTGACCTTGATCTAGGGGGATCATGCATACTGCCAATTATGTAATGTAATGGATGATCTTTGAGTACTTAGATGTCTAAAGCATCATTACCTTAATTTCCAGAGTTGATCCTTTGATTACTTGACTCACCTAGATCTCTGGTTGGCTCTTCTTCCTCAACTTGCTATTTTTGCTCCTCCTTCGGATTCAAGAATTCCTCATCATCTTGTTTTTTGCAAGACATTGTTTTGTTAGGTTCAGAATTTGTTTCATCGAAAGAGATATGTGAAGACTCTTCCACAGTTTGGTCTTTTATGTTAAAGACTCTATATGCCCTAGAGCGGTTAGAATAACCAAGAAAGATACCTGTATCACTCTTGATTTCAAATTTATCCAAGGGCTTTTTGTCATTATTATGTATGAAACATTTTGCTCCAAAGACCTTGAAATGAACAAGGGATGGTTTCTTACCTTTGTACATCTCATATGGAGTTTGGTGACTAGAAGGTGTTACCATGGCACGGTTTATTATGTAACATGCTGTATTGACAGCTTTAGCCCAAATTTTTCTGGGCAAGGAGCTTTCAATTAGCATGGTTCTTGTCATTTCAACAAGTGCATGTTCCTTCATTCAACCACTCCATTTTGCTCAGGGATTCTTGGAGCTGAGAACCTATTGTTTATCCTTTGATTGCTGCAAAAATTATCAAAGTCAGAATTTTCAAATTCACCACCATGATCTGATAAAATGGTGCAGAGTTGGAACTTACCATCCCGCTTTATCCTTTTGAAGAAAGCCTCAAACTCCATAAATGCATCACTTTTATGAGATAAAAAGAATACCCAAGTGAATCTAGAAAAATCATCCACCAAAACAAAACCATATCTTTCCCCACTTAGACTAGCAGTCTGAGTAGGTCCAAATAGGTCCATATGAACCAGTTCTAGTGGTTTGGTTGATTGATTTTCTATTCTACTCTTAAAAGATTTTCTAGTCTATTTACCTTGTGAGCATGCAGCACAGATTTTAGTGTTTTGTTTGAATGAAATTTCAGGCAGGCCTCTTACCATGATGTGCTTAACCAGTTTGTGCATAACATTATAACTAGAATGACCTAGTCTACGATGCCATAGTGACACCATATCATCCTTTTTTATAGTTAGGCAAAGGTTGTTGTGTGCAACATAATCCAAGTCTACCATGTAGACATTGTTTACCCTCTTGCCAGTAAATTTTATTGTTTCAGAATTAGGCTCCATGATTCTACATATTTGAGAGTCAAAAATTACCTTATGCCCTTTGGAGAGGGGGATTTCCGCAGCCCACCACAAAGGCAGCCCAACAAGACCTACAAGGTCCAACCAGGCGAGCCCACCCAAGTGATAGCCCACAGGGCCCACTTCGGGAGAAAAGCCCAATAAATAAGACTCGAGGAACCAACTCTCCCCGGCGGCCTTCTAGGCTCGGAGGGCCCGAGACAACGGTCAGGTCCCAAGGAAGGTCAGGCCTAAAGCCCTCTCCCCATCCGAGAGAGATAGGCTCCAGCCGATCTATCCGACCCCACCCTCGCCGGGCCATGCCTATCGCTCGGACGTGAGCTAGCATCCCCGAGGCTCGGTAAGACCGGTTGATTATTTGCAGGTGTGGCCGTTCAGAGTCCTCCGCCAGCGGGAGAGTCATGGGAGCTGCCGGACTCCAAGGGGATAACGTTCCCACGATCAGGCCATGAAAGCCCCCGTTAAAGACGTAACTCCCACCGGGAACCCCTCAGCTTACAGGACTCCTGAAGGCGGCGCACTATTTAAGCAAGGGATACCCTCCGGAAGATGGTAAGATGAACTAAGCATTCACACACCCTAAGCTCCTGAGCACAATTCGCTTCACCCTTTGGTGGAGAGGATTCTCGTGCATCAGCTCTCTCCTCCCCCCATTATTACTTCCACCATAGCTCTACTGACTTAGCCATCGGAGGGTTTTGCCCCAGGGAAATCCCCTGGGCCCTCTGATACGTTTCCCTCTCTTGCAGATTCATCTTCTAGTGATCCACAGCCCGCTCAGGACCCCGCGCGAGATCTCGCCTCTTCATCTGGCACCGTCTGTGGGAAACGCACGAAAAGTCGAGATGCTGAGAAGAAGCTCAGGGAGGAGATCCGCCGGTGGGGTAGGTAAGGCTGTGGCGGCGGCGGGAGGCGCCCCCTCTAGGGTCTCGCAGAGCCCCCCTCCAACGCCGGCATCCCCACCAACAGGCCACCACCCCCCCCCCCCGGCGGAGACAGGGGCACCCCTCGACGGTGGCGCCAACGCCTTCCAGGCCCTCAACGAAAAGATGGACGTCCTCGTGGAGCTCATGAGGGATCAGGCGGCCAGGGACGCAAGGTCCCACGCCCCGTCAGGAAGTCCCTCTCGAAGGAGTGCGACTCAGCACACCGTCGGAGGCCGCTTCACCCTTCGCGGCCGACAGCTTCTCCGCAACGACGTCGGAGGACCCTCGCATGCTCCGCCTGCGGAGCAAGAGGCTTCCTCCACGCCGAGGAGAGGGAAGCAGGGGATGAGGCCGCCGCGCCCGGGCACTAGTGCCCCGGGAGATCGCCAAGATCCCCCCCCCAGCCCCATGGTGCGACTGCAGCCAGAGCTGTCCCTCCGGCTGCGTGATTTCGAGAGACGGTTCGCAGAGCAAGAGCGCGCCCTCCGCGCCCTGCAGAAGACCTCTCTCCCGGAGGACGAGGAGAAATCCCCTTTCTCTGAGTACATCTTGAAGGCAGAGGTCTCTCCCAGAGCCTCCATTCCAACCTTCAAGCTCTACGACGGCCAGGGCGACCCAGCCGACCACTACGATAGCTTCGACGCCCTGGTGACCCTTCATGGAACGCCGGATCCCATCAAATGCCGAGCCTTCACGGCCACCCTAGTCCAAGGTGCTCAGGCATGGTTCCGGGCCCTCGCCCCTGGGTCCATTCAAGACTTCAGGCAATTCGGGCTAATTTTCAAGGAGAGTTTCACCGGCAGCGCCCCCCCAAGGTCAATAGCGGGGCTCCTGGCCCTCAAACAGGCGCAAGGGGAGAGGCTCCGGACTTACGTCCACCGATTTAAATCGGAAGCCCTCAGGATCCCCCGCCTAGATGTGGCCTCAGCCACAACCGCACTGACCGGGGGCACCCGGGACGAGAATCTCCGCCGCGAGCTTGTCCTCCACCCTCCCTCGACCCTTGCCGAGCTAGTGACTCTGGCACTGCGCCACGCCGAGTGCGAAGAAGTACTCAGCGCCTGCCGAGACGCAACCGGCTCGGGTCGGGAGAGGGACAAAAAGTGGACATCCGAGCCAAACCCTGGCTCGGGTAAGAAGCGCGATCGAGAAGGAGAGCGCAAGAGAAAGTACGAGCGGTACACCCCCTTGACCGCGCCAGTCTACGAGATCTATGAAGACATCAAAGACTCGGGACTTCTCCGCCAGCCCGAGCCAATGAGGTTGAAGAACCGCAAGCGGGACAGGCATTGCTTGTTCCACGGCGACCACGGGCACCACACCGGAGATTGCCATCAGCTCCAGGACGAAATCGAGCGCCTCATCCGTCTGGGGCACCTAGCCCGGTTCACGACCGGGCACAAAGAAGAACGAGACGCCGCAGAGGAGATCGACAACGCCCCTCGAGGGGTCCACATCAACGTCATCTCCGGCGGAGCGGCATCGGGCGGTGACACCAGCCGAGGAAGGAAACGTCATGCCGAGCGGGCCAGCCAAGCCTTAGAGCCCCCCAGAGGCCCGCCGATAGAGCCCCAGGTCATAGTCTTCTCGAACCAAGACCTGGAAGGGCTGTGCACCCCGCATGACGATGCCCTAGTTATCTCGGCCACGATAAATCACTGTAATGTAGACAGGATTTTGGTTGATAATGGGAGCGCCCCCGATGTATTATCTTATGACTACTTTCTCAAGATGGGGGAAGACCCATCCAAGCTCCGCCCGATCCGAACGCCCCTTTGCGGGTTTAATGGCCTGGCCACCTACCCCGAGGGAGCCCTAAGCCTGCCGGTCACTATCGGCACCCCACCCAAAACCGTTACGGTCATAGTGGACTTCATAGTGATTAAAGGTATGATAGCGTACAACGCCATTTTCGGCCGAAAAATTCTCAGCCGAATAAAGGCCGTACCATCTACCTATCACCAAAAAATGAAGTTTCCCACCAAAAAAGGGTTGGGGGAAGTCCGAGGTAACCAGGACACGGCTAGAAGGTGCTACAATATCTCGGTGGAAGCCTCAAGGCCGGACGGAAAGGATAAGGGCCCTAGGGGAGTCGAAGGAAGAGCCGTGACCACCGAGCCCGGTGGCGAATTATTAACGGTCTTCCTGAACGATGACCCGGCCCTAGGAGTAAGGATCGGCGCCGACCTACCGCCAGAGGAACAGCAGCAATACAAGAAGTTTCTTTCTGAGTATGTTCGGGTCTTTGCTTGATCCGATGATCAACTCCCTGGTATACCAGGGGAGACCGTGACACACAAGCTCAACCTCGACACCACCGTGAGACCCGTACAGCAACGGAGAAGGAAGCATGCACCCGAGAAACAGGTGATCATCAAGGCGCAGGTCACCAAGGGACAAGATACTGGTCTTTTCAGACCGGTCCTGTACCCAACGTGGCTTTCCAACGTCGTCCTGGTGCCGAAAACTACAGGCAAGTGGCGAATGTGCGTAGACTTCACCGATCTGAACAAGGCCACCCCCAAGGACTGCTATCCGCTACCGAGCATCGACCAATTGGTTGACTCCACCTCGGGCAACGAGATACTCAGTTTCCTGGATGCCTATTCGGGTTATCATCAGATCTGAATGAGCCCTGAAGATGTCGAGAAGACCGCCTTCATCACCGACTACGGCGTGTACTGCTACACCCGGATGCCCTTCGGATTGAAGAATGCTGGAGCCACATACCAGCGACTGGTCAACCACATGTTCGAGGGACAGTTAGGTCGGAACGTCGAGGCCTACATCGACGACATGCTCGTCAAGACCCCGAGGGCCCAAGACCACTTCACCGACCTCGCCGAGACTTTCGGCACCCTCCTGAAGTACTGCATGAAGCTCAACCCCGCCAAGTGCGCCTTCGGAGTAAGATCCGGGAAGTTCCTGGGTTTCCTGGTCACTCAGCGAGGGATCGAAGCCAACCCCGACAAGGTCCAGGCCATCCTGGACATGCGCCCACCCACGTGTATCAAAGACGTCCAGCGTCTGACAGGGCGTGTCGCTGCTCTCAGTCGTTTCCTGTCCCGTGCGGCCGAACGGTGCTTGCCCTTCTTCAAACTGATGAGGGGGCCCAAGATAGCATCTGCTACGTTCGCATGGGATGGGGAATGCCAAACAGCGTTCGCCGAGCTCAAAGAGTTCCTGGCTTCGCCCCCGGTGCTTTCGAAGCCCGTCCCGGGCGAGGTCTTGTTGCTCTATCTCTCGGCGACGCCATCAACGGTCAGCTCGGTCCTAGTCAGGAATGACTCGGGAATCGAGAGGCCGGTCTACTACACCAGCAAGGTGCTCAACGAGGCCGAGCGGAGATACCCCGCAACCGAGAAACTCGTGCTAGCGTTGGTTACATCCACAAAGCGCCTCCGACCTTACTTCCAGGGGCATCCCATCACCATGCTAACCGGCGAGCCACTGAAGAAGATTCTGGCCCACCCCGAAGCCTCGGGGCGACTTGTCAAATGGGCCATCATGCTCGGGGCCTACGACATCTCGTATCGGCCGCGATCAGCTATCAAAGGACAAGCACTCGCCGACTTCATCACCGAGAGCACCGTTCCGGTCGAGGACAGGCCTCCGATGGCAACCGGGCCAACCTGGGAGCTGTTCGTCGATGGATCGTCCAACTCGGTCGGTAGCAGCGCAGGGATCCTACTAAGGTCCCCCGAAGGAATAGAGTTGCAATACGCCCTAAAGTTCAACTTTTTGGCGTCCAACAATGCTTCCGAGTACGAGGCCCTTATCTCGGGAGCCCGCATGGCCCGACGGTTGGGGGCCGAGCGAGTCAGGATCCACACCGACTCCCAGCTAGTTGCAAGCCAGGTCAATGGCGAGTACGAAGCTCGAGAGGTACCTATGATCAAATACCTCCAGCTGGTCCGGAGCCTGGCCCAGCAGTTCGAGGAGTTCGAGGTAGTCCGAATAGCTCGGGAGCAAAACTCTCGGGCGGACGCCCTCTCCCGACTGGCCTCCTCCCTAGACCCGGAAGGTACATGATCGGTCCTCCTAGAAGAGCTAGAGCGCCCGAGCATAGACTCGGAGCTCCTCGCCATTGACTCGGCCACTCCCCGCGACTGGCGCTCCCCCTACCTGTCCTGGCTACGGGACTCCCGGGAGCCCTCCGACCCTCGGGAAGCCTGCCGAATGAAATACCAAGCTCGGCGCTTCGTCATCCTCGACAACGCTCTCTACCGAAGATCGTTCTCCGGGCCCCTTCTGAAGTGTCTCGGTCCCGATGAAGCAAGCCAAGCTGTTGAAGAGATTCATCAAGGCCTGTGCGGAGCACATTCAGGAGGTCGGTCGCTGGCCAGAATCCTGCTAAAGCAAGGGTACTGGTGGCCGACCCTGCAGCGCGACTGCACGGCTTACGTACAACATTGTGATCGTTGCCAGCGGTTCGACCATTTGGTCCATCAGTCGGCCACAGAACTTGTCACCCTTACCGAGCCCTACCCTTTCGCTCGGTGGGGGATCGACATCCTTGGGCCGTTCCCAACGGCTCAATCCCAGAAGAAGTTCATCATCGTCGCCATCGACTACTTCACCAAGTGGATCGAGGCTGAAGCAACAGCAAGGATCACCGAGACAGTCGTCTGGGGCTTCGCATGGAAATCGATCATCTGTCGCTTTGGCATCCCCCGAGTGATAGTGAGCGATAACGGGCGGCAATTCGACTCTCGGTACTTCCGAGACTGATGCGCCGACCTAAATATCCGCAACTACTTCACTTCGGTCGCCCACCCTCAGGCCAACGGACTAGTTGAAAATGCCAACAAGACCATCTTGAAGGGCATAAAAACCAGACTCGGTAAGGCTAAGGGTAGCTGGCTCGAGGAATTGCCTAGCGTACTATGGTCGCACCGAACGACCCCCAGGGTGGCAACCGGTGAGACCCCTTTTCAGTTGGTATACGGCACAGAAGCCGTCGTTCCGTTAGAGATCGCCAATCCGTCTCTCCGAGTGATCAGCTTTTCGCCCGAGGCAAACGAGCAGAAGTTGCTCGAGAACCTCGACCTGGCAGACGAACTCTGAGAGATCGCGAACGTCCGAGCTACGGAATACCGGCGCCGCCTCACTCGGTACTACAACACCAAGGTCCGAGGCAGACAATTCCTACCAAGGGACTTCGTCCTCAGGAAGACTGAAGCCTCTCGACCACTGGAGGCGGCGGGCAAGCTATCCCCCAACTGGGAAGGCCCCTACCGAGTGATCGAGACGCTCGGGAAAGGTGCGTACAAGTTAGCCACAATGGAAGGGGAACCCATTCCCCGGACATGGAACGCAACCACACTACGCAGATTTTATTTCTGAAAACTGTATCGGCAAATCGGGTAAAATAAACCCCCTTTTTTGCATTCATTCAAGATTACTGTTGGTACATCAGAATGGCAACTGCCAGTACATCACATAGTGAAAAGCAAAAAATCCATCTAGCACCGCGGCAAACGGCCATCGCCCGACCGACCCGGTCTTGACCTTCTCGCATCCAGCCACTGACTCTGACTCGCGTAGAAACTGGCTCGGACAAGAGATGGTCGACCCAGTTGGCTCGGGTGGACTATGACAAAGGTGACAGAGGGACGGCAAGGAGAAGGCCACCTTTCACGCGAGGAAGGCTACCTTCCAAGTTGGCAACAACCTGGAAAAAGGAGCGCTGTGAAGATCTCCTCTCTGCCAAACTACCAACTCTTTGGAGGCGAACAGAAAGCAAGCAGCCCCCGAAGAGTGAAAGAAATGAAGAACAAAAGAGAGAGAAAGAGGCTGCGGGCAGGGGTGAGGAAGGGACTGGAGCCGCCTCCTCCCCTCCCACGGAGGGGAATGGCAGCCGACATCCCTAACTCCCCCATCCGCCCTCCATCTCGGCATCCGCCCGGAAACCTCGCTGGAGCCAAGAGGGGGCAAACGGCGTGCCCCCGCACGTCGAAGCCCTCTCCAGATCTGCGCGGAGACCGTCGGACCCGTCTCATGCACGCGCGGCGACCGTGGGACCCGACCGATATTCCAGGACAGCTGGAACCGGCCGCTCCCCGTCGTCTGCAGCGTCATCTTCTGAAGGGTCTTCCATGCTCCGATCGCGGCGGCGCAACGCAGAGCGAAAATGAGGGAACAAGAGCAGACCGCCGACGAGAGTCCTAAGTGTTAAGAAGGAAGGAGCACCCTTCGGTCCTTTTTATAGGCCAAGGGAGGCCACGCGCCTTAAATGACTCCCCCCTCGAAAACACGCTATAGGACCTCCCTTGGAAGGTCACCTCCAATTCCTCGGCCCCCGCCTTAGCGGGATTCGCGAAGCGCCTCGACTTTCAAAGCATGGTGGAATGAAAGGACGCCCCACCAGAAGTCTCCCGAATCGGCATGCGAGGATGGTGCAGAAAATATCGGCACCTTCCAACTGCCCCCGATACGCCAGCCAAGTCACGGCAAAGATAGCGATCAAACGAAGTAAGTCCTTTATTGCCTCCCATAAAGAAATCCTCTTACAAAAGGAAAAATAGACAAAAAGGGGAAGGGGTAAAATAAAGCATAATACATCAGGCCTCGGGCCCACTTTGAAGCTCGGGAATAGCAGTAGGGGATGCGTCACCCCCGGTACCTTCGGTGACGGCCGGCCCGGACACTGACCTCGCCTGTGCGAGAACTGTCCCGGTCGTGAGCCCTCCTGGAGCCTCCGAAGTTGGTGACCCCGCTGGAGGTGACTCCTCCGGTTCTTCCCCGGCCGAGGATGAGGAGCTGGAAACTGACTCATCCGAGTCAAAACTCTGGCCGTAAGGAAAATCACCCCCGGCAAGGTGCTCGTTGGCATAACTCATCGCCCGGTGATAGCCCTGCCTGAATCCCTTTCGGGCACCCCGGCGGAGCGCTACCTCGTAGTAGGGTAGGGCAGCTTCAATCAGGTCGGCCGAGTAAGCTTCCGAGCCTTTGTAGCGCTCGATCGCCTCCGCCTCGACCTGCCCGTCCCGAGCTCACTCCGCCTCGGCCGCACGCTCTTCCGCCCTCGCCAGACGCTCCTCTAGCTCGGTCATCCTTCGCTCGGCTTCGATCGCCCGACCCTCCGCCCGGGCTTGGTCTGCCTCAGCCTCAGCGCGAAGGCGCTCCGCGTCCTCCGCCCGATCCTGCAGCTCACCGCGCTCAAGCTCCCAGAGGCCATCCAGCTCAATGTGACGTTGACGCTCGTCTTCTAGGCGTTTGCTCTTCCTCTCGAGCGATTCTCGGGCCCTTGCTAGCTGCTCGGCCAGCGCCTCGGCTTCCCGACGGCTCGAACGCGCCAACTCCCTAAATGCGAGGAACTCCCGCCGGAGCCCCTCATGCTCCCCCTCGAGCCGGGCTAGTTTCCCCTCGCATCCACCAAGGGTCCAGGTGAGCTTCGACCGCTCCGCCTCCGTCCGGGCGTGTGCCTCTGCCATCACGGCCGCTGTCCGAGCTATGACCAGGCCGCCCTCCATCAGGATATCAAGGACCCCGGCGGGAGTGCTGCGCCTTTCTCCCCCCCTCGTCCTCTCGGTGATCGACCGGCAGAGCCGGTACAAGTCGCCCGAGATACCGAGCCTGACCAGAGGTTCCGGCAAAGGGGACTGCTCCACCCTGGGCACCCCGCCAGAAGACCCTGTTTGGGCAGCAAAGCTGACCGCCCCGCTCGCCACGATCGGTTGGGGTTGCAACGCCTCCCCGGGCGAACCCCCAGCCTCGATCGGCGCCGCGGGATCCATCGCACCAGAAGCTGCCGGCACTTGGGGTTGCGACGCCCTCGCGGGCGAACCCCCATCCGCGCCGACCAATCCCTCGGTCCCAGCACCGGCCACACCGGCATCGGCCCCCTCTGCCCCCACAGAGGGGAGAGCCGACCCATCACCTCCCTCTGCGGGGCCCCTGGTCTCCTCGGCCCCGTCTCGCCCGGCGGATGGGAGAGCCAGCCCGGAGGGGTCGGCCCCATCCTGCCCCCGAGGGGGGAGCGCCGCCGAGCCAGAATCGCCCCCGACAGCGGTAGGAAGGCCGGCTTTCTTGGCCCTTTTCCTGGCCTTCACGGCCTCCCGCAACTTCCCCGCCAGGGGATCCTTGCACTTCAGGCCGGTCGATCGAGAAGTCCCCTCGGGGGCCGCCCCCTTGCCCTTATCTCGGGCATGGACGCGACCCTCCGAGACATCGGGCTCATCGGCTGCCGAGTCATCTCCCAGATCGATGACCTCGGCCGCCTCCTCCAGAGGCTCCCGCCTCACGTCTACATCAAGAAGAAGCCCCAGTCAGGAGAAGGAAAAGAGCTACCACCCGTAAAAAAGAGCCTCAAGAGCCGTACCTGTCGACGTCAACCGCGAGAGAAGACACCGTTTGATGTTCTCCGACGTCACCAGCTCCTCGGTCGATTGGCGGTTCTCCAACAGACGGGCAGCCTGCTGCTCCACGTGGGGAGGGAACTCCTCCTGGCGAGGGGGCAGATTCGGGTGAAAGTTGGGCGATGTCCGGCATCTCCAGATCTCGTCCGTCGCCACTGCCTTCACCCAGAAGAATTGGGTCTTCCACCCCTTGTGCGAGGAGTCCTTCGCCGCGAGCGAGATGCAGCTCCTATTCCTCCGCGCCTGGATGAAGTAGAAGCCCTTCCCCGCCGACTGGTGCGCCTTCAACTCAAAAAAGAAGTGGAAGAGGTCCAAAGAAGGAAAAATATCATGCTGACGACAAAGAATCCCGAAGGCCGAAAGAAGAAGATAGGAGTTGGCCACCAACTAAATATGCGCCAACCGGAAAAAATTAAGAAGCTGCAGCACATAAGGATCGAAAGGAAGCCGAAATCCACTCTTCCAAGCCAGAAGGAAGGTGCAAATGAGCTCGCCATGATCATCCAGACTCGTCTCGTACGGAGTGACGGCGATAAAGCTGTATCTGAGAGGCAGGCGGAAATAATGCTCCAGCCTCCGCACCTCCGCTTCCCCCAACTCACTACAGTTGGGGACGGGTTCCCGCCTCACCGGCGCAAGCTCTGGACTCTGATCCGCCATCAAGTCGGGAAGAGATCCCTCGTACGAGCTCGAAGACTCCGGGGGAGAAGGAAGTTGCCGGACCGCCTCTGCGGTTATCCTCGCCAACTCCTCGAACGCCGCCACAAGGCTCCGCGTCTCCGTTGTACTCTCACGGCGCATCAAGAAGCAAGGAAAGCCTAAAACCCTGGAAGCCTAGAACGATGAACAGCGCCCCCTATAAACCCCTGAGGGTGGCGGCGCGCCGTTCCGTGCTCCGAGAAAACGGGGGGCCCCTTCATTTCAAATCCGTCAGGATCATCATTACGGGCCTCGGCGACCGCTATAAGCGGCTCTATAACGCGAACGGAATTCCACCCACCTGAGCCACGCCGGTCCGAAGCCTCGAAAAACTACTCATCCGAGCCTCCTTGGCTCGGGAGTAGGAGGGGGACAAGTGGAGAGGGGGATTTCCGCAGCCCACCATAAAGGCAGCCCAACAAGACCTACAAGGTCCAACCAGGCGAGCCCACCCAAGTGATAGCCCACAGGGCCCACTTCGGGAGAAAAGCCCAATAAATAAGACTCGAGGAACCAACTCTCCCCGGCGGCCTTCTAGGCTCGGAGGGCCCGAGACAACGGTCAGGTCCCAAGGAAGGTCCGGCCTAAAGCCCTCTCCCATCCGAGAGAGATAGGCTCCAGCCGATCTATCCGACCCCACCCTCACCGGGCCATGCCTATCGCTCGGACGTGAGCTAGCATCCCCGAGGCTCGATAAGACCGATTGATTATCTACAGGTGCGGCCATTCAGAGTCCTCCGCCAGCGGGAGAGTCATGGGAGTTGCCGGACTCCAAGGGGATAATGTTCCCATGATCAGGCCATGAAAGCCCCCGTTAAAGACGTAACTCCCGTCGGGAACCCCTCAGCTTACAGGACTCCTGAAGGCGGCGCACTATTTAAGCAAGGGATACCCTCTGGAAGATGGTAAGATGAACTAAGCATTCACACACCCTAAGCTCCTGAGCACAATTCGCTTCACCCTTTGGTGGAGAGGATTCTCGCGCATCAGCTCTCTCCTCCCCCCATTATTACTTCCACCATAGCTCTACTGACTTAGCCATCGGAGGGTTTTACCCCAGGGAAATCTCCTGGGCCCTCTGATACGTTTCCCTCTCTTGCAGATTCATCTTCTGGTGATCCACAGCCCGCTCAGGACCCCGCGCGATATCTCGCCTCTTCACCCTTTATCACACAATTGGCTGATGCTTAAGAGGTTGTATTCTAGGCCTTCAACAAGCAGAACATTCTCTATTGAGTTGGATGAATACTTACCTATCTTACCTATTCCAAGTATTTTCCCTTTGTTATTTCCTCCGAATGTGACATGTCCTGCCTCTTTTTCAACCAGGAAGTAGAATTTGGCTCTATCCCCAATCATATGCTTTGAACAGCCACTATCTAGATACCACCTATTGTGTACGGTTGTAAGGCATTCATGCATAAAATAGATCAAACCAAAAAATATTGAACCCAGGTGCTTTTGGGTCTTAACCTTCCTTTCAATTCAGTCAAACAGGATATCAGTTCTTTAGGTATCCATATTTGGTTTGTATGTGTGGGTTTGATGTTTTCCTTAAAATTGTTTTTTAGATTACCCATTTTGTTGATTGCAAGAGGTTTTGCCTTCATGGAATTTATGGGGGTAGGAACCCATTGTCTTACTGGCTGTCTTGGTTTCCACTATTGGGTCCAACGAGGATTCTGATTATTAAACATTCTTGGAGGATAGGGATGAGGTTTTCTAGCAAAGGAATGAACAGGGTAGGTCTGATGAGGGAAGTGTGAGGACCTACTGACATAGGTGTGGCCACCCCACCATGGCTGTCTGGTCCATGCAGGGTTTCTGGTTGGCCTTTGGGTCGACTTGGGATTTAGGTTATGTCGACTTGGCCAAGGTCTGTTTTGCTTTGGGCTACTTGTAGGTGGTCTGTGGGTTGACTTACTAGGTGGTTTGTATTGTTTTTGAACAAGAGAGTGTTGACACCCGTTTTATGACAAATGATTTGGGTCATCTCCCTATCTATTTTATGATGCCCCGAGTTATTCACCGCTTATTAGGCTATTTTGGTTACTTTTGAGATTATTTTCATGGGTCGCTCTCCTTGGTTGGGCCTCGTTCCTTGTCTTTTCCGTCGCTTTAAGCTTAGTGGGCTTTCGTATCTTTTTGCCACAACCTTGCCCCTAGCAATCTATTAGACAGCCGTTAGATAGCTTTTGGTGGCCTATTACTAGACCATTAGCCAGAGGAAGAGTCCTGCTTTAACGTCTTTCCTTTCAATCGTTATCTTTTAAGGGCCGATTAGCTCATGCGGTCTATCACACGACCGTTAGGGGCGCTCTAGTGGTTCTTTGCTAGACCGCCAGGCATACAGAGAGTCATGTTGGGTTTCTTCGGTCTTATCTCTTTCTTGACGACTGAGCCATGCGGTCTATCAGTCAACCGCTTATGGATCCTTGCGGTCTATCTCAAGATCGTTATGAGAGACAGAGAGTCCTGCTCTGTTTGTTCTTCCTCTCTTCCGCCGTGGTCGAACTAGAGTCCATGATTTGATGATTTCTCTCTGAGTAGTGATCCTCAGAACTTTCTGTTAGTTTCTATGGACTCTTGGGGGTATTCTCTTCGAGATTTATCTAAGTTCAGGTCTATTTCTGTGTCATTATCTCTCCAACTCGACCTAGGGTTTGGGGGGCTATAAATAGAACCCTTGACTTCATGGTTTGAAGGACGATATTTTCTGGAGCTTGCCACGAAGTGTTGCTACATCCTGGAGTGAGTACCAACCAAGGAGAAGTCCTTTCTACGTTGTTAAGGCTTCTGGTCTAGGGAGTATTGAGTTCCATTCGTTTAGTTTGTGTCTTTCTTTCTTAGTTTTCTCCCTTCTCTTTGCATCTTCATAGCATATTCCCTCTTCCTCTCCCACGTTCTCTGCACTCACATCACGTTTTCAAACATCCTCCTATTCTTTTCCACACCCCTCAGGGGTTAAAAAATCACCAACCCCCAGGTATTCACCCTTCCTTTTATGCACCTTATGTTAATTGCATTATAGATACTACACTAGTCCAAGGGCTTATTGGGTTATTTTTTTTCGTGTCTACATTCTTTTGCAGGTTTAGAGGGTTCATTACACGAGGCCCAGCTCTTCTGGCCGGCCAGGAGGGGTGGAGATACAAGTTCCACGTTGCTATTCTGGGTGCTCTTGCGGCCGTTTGGATACCATTTGTGGATCTCGGGCGGCCTATCGTAGGACCGTTTACTTTCACTTGGCGATCGTCTTCAAGACTATTTTCCTTCCGTAGTGCCTGGTTTTCTTTCTCCCGTGGGCGGGTGGCCTCACTCGACCCTTTCCAAGGTACATATTGTGGTTTTATTACATTATTAACCTTGGTGGCAATCACATCTGTCTTCCTTTATTTGGGTATTGGTAATCTCTTTCATCATCTTTCTTACTCTCTTTTATTTTTAGTTGCTCCACACCCACGGTGTGTGTTTTCCTTTTATCCCTTTGCTCTACATCACGTCGTGTGTTTTCCTTTATTTCTGCACTGTTGAGATGACATGCCCATAAATTTCATGCTTGGTATTGATTGCTTGAGTTAGTGCATCACTTGCTCACATATATTTCACATCTTTCATATCTCTCACATCACATCACACCATCATCATCACAAATATATCAACAACCTCTATTTTTCCGGGGATCACGGTGGGACATCTAGTGCCAATCGTGCTGAGTTTCTATTTCACCTGCTCATCTTTGTTGTTCCCAGTCGCCCTTGTGTTTTTCTCGGTTTTCCCATTTATTCCTTGTTGTTTTCTGCTCTCTGGTTCCTTGGCAGTCTCCTCCATTGCCGTTTCTGGCCTAAAAGTAGTCTAGCGATAGAGCATCTTATCTGTTAGCTGTCTCCCATAAGACCGTTTCTCCAATTATAGGTACGCATCCCGAGGTTATTGTTATTTCTACATTTTTTGGCTCTGTTTATAACTCCTTGGTGCTATCTGGTCTCCTCCTTTTGTTGTGGCATATATTCACTTAATTATTTGCATATTGTTTGCTAGTTTCTTAGCTAGAAGTTACATGCACTCCGGTGCACATAGGATCATTCATCTTTCATATCATAGTTGCATTCCCACCTTGGTGTGTGATCCTCTCGCCTCCATATTCCTTGGGGTCGATTAGGTGACCGCATCAGGGACCTCCGTAAGTCCCCGTGAGCCCTAGATTCTCACACGGACGCTGGGCCGATTGTACCTTCACCACCCCGTGTCTAGGTTCCATAAGTAAGGGAGAGTTCACACCTAGAGTTAACCAAGTTCCCGACATCCTTCTCATTAGGGACCTATTATTGGAGAGAATATTTTAATTAAAATTATTAAGGTCCTAAAGGAAGAGATAAATAAAATTTATGTATCATTATAACTTGGTTGACTTTGGTTGCCTTTCATCCCTTTCTTACTCACATAAGTTTGAAGTCATCTTGTCTAGTTACTCATTTGTAGTTGTTTGTGTTTTGTTTTCAAGGTGTCACATTGCATGTAGAGTTGCTTTCGATCCTTAGATCCATTTCCTAAGAGCAATTCCTCTTTCACTTCTTACTCTAATCCTTTGTTCGAATCCAACATGTCTTCCTACCATCTTACCCGTTCCCATAAGGAATCTATTCCCCAGGGTCTCTTAGAGGACCCGCCCAGGGTCATCGAACTTCCATCTGGAGAAGGGTCCGTTCCTCCTCTATCCTCTGTCTCCATGGAGGGCGCGCAACCCTCCCTTTCCACCAATAATCCCACCGGTCACATTTTGCAAATGATGGCCCAGTTGGATCCGGCCCAACTTCAGGCCCTTTATCAGACCTTGCAGGGGTCCAGCGCCACATCCCCCACGATTGCATAGGGTCTGTCTACCACCTCTGTCTTTCAGTCCAGGGTCGATGGGCCCGGGCTTCCACCCATTCCTATTGATCTTACCCCGGTCCAGCCCAAAATCCTTCGGTTCTCCAGTCTGGAGGCAGGCCAATCCTATGGATCGGCCCCTCAAGTCCTTGATAAAGGGAAGAAAGTTCTTCCCTCATCCACCCAGACTGATTCTTATAGGTCCATTCCATCGGTGTCACAAGTTCTTGTTGGCCCGGCCGATTTCACTCACCCTCAACAAGGGGCGGCCCATGTCCACTTCAACTTGGGTCATCCTCCGGCCCAATATCCTTCTTATGGGCCTCCCCCTCTTTCCATCTACCCTTTGCTCCTTTCGCTCCACCTACTCCATCTCAGGAGCAGGAACTCCTCGATAAATGGGCCGCCATGCAACAACAACTCGACTTCCTTCAAAAGCGGGTTGGCCCACAATCTTTGGCAGACGTTCTAGCTCCCAGCTTCTACAATATTCGATTCCCTCCTCAATCTGAGCTCCCCACATACCGCAAGTATGACGGGAACAGCAACCCTTTTATTCATGTGAGGGATTTCATGTATGAGTCAGCGCAGTTCCAGTATGATGATCACCTTATGGCATATCTATTCCGCCAGTCACTAGATGGAGTTGCACTGGAGTGGTTCTATGCTTTGCCACTAGAAGACGCCGACAGTTTCAAGGTTGTGAAGGAGAAGTTTATTCAAAGGTTCTAGGACTGGGTCGGCCCGGAATATTCATTTACAGATCTTGTGGCCGAGAAGATGAAGGCAAACGAAGACTTTGCTACTTATGCCGACAGATGGAGGTAGATGGCCGCCCGTGTGCCTGGTCATATTCCCGAGGAGGATAAGGTCAAGTTTCTTATCTCCAATGCTACCCCCACTTTCTGCAATAGATTGGCGATGAACGATATTGCCAACATGCACCAACTCTACAGCCGGGCAAGATTTATTCAAACCCAGTTCAGGAACTCCCCCATCCATTCTCTCTTCGAGGCCCAAAAGCCCAAATACAATAGAAAACCCTAGGGGCCCGTCACCGAGGGAGTCCAAACCAATGAACAAGTGCAACCCATTGCATTCCCCTTTCTCTAACCAGTCCACTCTACTCTGCTTTCTAAAAACTCCGCGTAATCCCCAATTCTCCACTCTTCAAAATCCTCAACCCATTTTTCGTGCTTCAACAAATGCCCAGCCTACCTTCCCTGCTCCACAAAATGTCTTCCCCGATCCACAACAGCCGCAACAACCTCCACAATATCATAATGTCCCTCCACCCAACAGCTACACAAATAAACGCCCGACTCTCAAAAGGGCGCAATATCCTCGTTTGCCCGAGTCCCTCATAGACATCTTTTCTGCTCTCATGTCGATAAGTGCAATTCAGCTCCCTTCGGAACGGCCCAACTGGAACCTGGCCGTCGACCAATCCAAGTACTGCATGTTCCACCGATAGCCAGGCACACCATTGAAGGATGTTTTTAGTTCCGAGATCTGGTGTATGATTTACATGAAGGGCAGCGCATCGATTAGGCCGAGATGCATAAGGACATTGTTGAGATAAAAGAGAAAAGGAGGCAAGTGCTGAGGCAGCAAGTGCAGCAACAAGAACCGCAGCCACAACCGTAGCCATAACAACAGCAACCCATCATGACTTGGGAATCCACCAAAACCCCATGCCAAATCATCCGGCTGCTCCGCCACCTCAGTCGCCAGCACCGGCTGAACTTAATCTTGTTCAACCCCCGGCTCCCGACACCTGGTGGTCCTACGATGATGAAGCTTCAGTACAGCGGCTCATGGCCCTTCACCACAACTACCGCAACCCCTCTCCACCTTCTACCCCCGTCATCCTCCCGCTTAACCATCAAACCCCTCCACCCTCCGCATTCGCTAAACCCCTCATCCTATAACCTGCTTCCCCTATTATTCTGCCTATCTCCACTCCACCGCCAACACCTACCCCCATTATTACCTCGTCTCCACCTAACCCTTTACCTGTCATCCTCCGTCCACGGCCTGTTATCTCCACCACTACTCCTATCACCCCCATTACCTCCACTACACCCTCCACCACGTCATTCATCCACCCCGTCGGGCCCATTAAGTCACTTACTATGAGCCCATCTAATGCCGTGTCGGCCTAGAACCTTGCCCTATGGAGCGGACGCTTGTTCCATAGGAACTATCCTTCCACCGGTGCATCTACACCCAATCCCCAGTCCTCTCAACAGGCTACTGATCAGGAGGAGGAAGCTCCACTGCCAGGTACCGAAAATGATTTGCTACATCATCTAGACAGGGTGCCCGCTAAAATTTTTGTGTTAGAGCTGATCAAGAGGTCCACGCTTCACCAAGATGCACTCTGGAATTTCCTACAGAAAGTTATAGTAAACGAGGACATGGCGGTAGACAGCTTACCGACAGCCCTGGCTACCATCTCCAAAGGGCCAGCAATCACATTCTCTGAGATTGAACTAGCACCTCCCGAGGCTCACCTGATGCCGCTATGTATTTCCATCATTCTAAATAAAGTAAGCATAGACGTAGCGTTGGTAGACACAGGGGCCTCTATTAATGCCTATCCTCTCAGCAATTTAAGGGCCTGTAACTTGTCATAAGATTTACTAAGGCCAACCCCGACTACTATTGCAGCATATGACAATTCCAGATGAACATGTCATAGGGTAGTCACCATTCAAGCTGAGCTTGGGCCTCTTACAATGCCAATTGATTTTTATGTGCTGGACATCGATCCTATGTTCAAGGCCATCTTGGGTCTCCCGTGAATTGACAATCTTAATGTTGTACCATCCACCGCTCATCAGTGCCTCAAGTTCCCTTTTCAAGGGTGGGTGGTCAAGGTAAAAAGCATATCCATGGTCCAATCCGTCAAAGCCGTCTCAGAAAAGATTTTGCCAACGCTATGGCCTAGTAATCGGCCTGTCATTTCAATATTAGATCTGGATTTCCCAAGGGCCTATACACCACATAAGCCTGCCACCATGTCAGTCAACATCAAAGAAAAGCCCAAGATCAGAGATTCAAAAGGCTTGTCCATTATACTGAAGCTGGGGTATCAGTCGGGGAGAGGTCTCGACGCACAATTATAGGGGCGGACCAAGCCGGTCCCCAAGGGCAGGAAAATGAACATGAGGGGTCTCGGTTACCGAGAATCCTCATTATCCATTTTAGGTGACTCTGGACCATTGACCTGGGAGTACCGCCAACATTTTTTCAAAGGTCCTCTCCAGCCAGGCACATTGAAAGCATCACCAAGTCAACCCAAGAAAGAAGATACAACTTATATAGTTGACAGTCTGCCATTGCTATCAAAGGGACCCATTGATGATATGATCGACTTTAGATAGGCATTTGGAAGATTATTTCATGTAGAAGACAGTTGCCAAAGAAACAAGGAGGTGCGACTTGTGCCTTATGAGCCGAAGAAGCTTGCTTACTGCACGTAGGAAAGGGGGAGCTCACCCGTCATCTTCACTTGGTCTCCTTCCCGCTTGTTCTCATTCTTTCAAAAGCTGGCATCCATACCCCACTCACCTCCTCTTTTGATTGATCTGTTCCTATGTGAGATCCCCACTGATTTTCTCATTGTCAGAACATGCACTTGTTGTCCGCCCGTTGATCTATCCACTCCTTTCTTCTCCTCCTCTGATCTTTTTTTTTGACGTTTTCTGCCTATCCATCTATCCCCTTAGGCTTCTGCCTCCACCCTTCTATTCATCTTGTTGCATGATCTCCACCGATCTCCAAAAAAAATGTCGAATTTAAAACAGAGATTTCAGTGGAAGATTACGCTATCTTCTCTCCTTCCTCCTCCCAGGGGCATGAGGTCTCTACTGCCTCCCTCCCACTAGATTTTCTCTCTCCTAGGTTAGACATTGGGTCCATCGAGTCTAGGGAAGTAGAGTCTGTTAAGTCTAGAGAAGTAGGATCTTGTTCTAGGTCATCCAACCCATCCTTGCCTGAGCCGCGCCCGCTGGCGTGACATTCTAAGTCCATTCCTGATAGGTTATTGTAGGATCTAGCATGGACATTTCATGCGCTTCTTAAATGCCCAGAGTTCATAGCTACGGCGATTGTGATCGAGGAAGACGAGGAGCAAGGCGGGGTGTGGAGCGATGACGGATTGGGAGTCTATGAAGTCGTGGATGAGAAGGACCCAGCTGATTTTGAGGACAGCGATGTAGATGACACTGCCGACCTGTATGCGCAAGGCTTAAAGAGATTTGATGAGCCGTCATCAACAGTGGATGAACCTACGAAGGAAATAAATCTGCGAACTGAAGAGGACCCCATGCCTATTATTATCGTCGCTAGTGTCCCTCTAGAAGTTGAAGAGGATTTAGTCAAGGTCCTAAGGGAGTATAGCGATTCTTTCGCCTGGTCTTACGAGGACATGCCGGGTCTTGACCCCTCTTTGGTGGAACACCGATTAGTGCTTAAGCTAGGGGCAACACCCGTTAAACAAAAGTTGAGAAGATTTCACCCCCACATGGCCTTGAGGATGAAAGAAGAAGTAGACAAATTGCATACGGCTAGGTTCATTAGAGTTGTTTTATATCCCGAGTGAGTGACAAATATAGTCCTTGTTATCAAGAAGGACGGAAAGGTGTGCATTTGTATCGATTTCAGGGATCTTAACAAAGCATGTCCCAAGGATGATTTCTTGCTACCTCATATAGACGTGTTGATGGACAACACTACTGGGTATGAAGCATTGTCATTCATGGATGGTTATTCAGGATACAACAAAATATGTCTCGCTCCTGAAGATCAAGAGAAAACCTCCTTCACCATGCCCAGGGGCACGTATTGCTATGTGGTCATGCCGTTTGGTTTAAAGAACGTAGGTGCCATCTATCAAAGGGCGATGATGGCTATATTCCACAACATGATGCATGTTTACGTGGAAGCTTACGTGGATGATATCTTGGTGAAGTCATGGTCGAAAGAAGAACACTCCACCATTCTAGCTAAGGTGCTCTAGAGAGCTAGGGAGTACCAGTTGAAAATGAATCCAAAGAAGTGTGTTTTCGGAGTCCCTTCAGAGAAATTGCTAAGCTTTATAGTTTGCAAAAGGGGGATCCAGATTGATCGTAACAAAGCCAAGGCCATCATGGATATTCCACTGCCTAAGAATATTACGGAAGTTCGAGGATTGATTGGACGATTACAATTTATTAGAAGATTCATATCCCAGCATTCTCAAAAGGTGTCACCCGTTTTATGAATTGCTAAAGGTAGGGGTCAAATTTGAATGGAATGAAGATTGTCAAAAGGCCTATGAGGATTTAAAGGTATATTTGTCCAATCCCCCGGTTTTGCTGCCTCATGTCCCTAAGAAATCCCTAATCCTATATATTTTTGTTATCGAGGACTCCCTAGGAGCTGTTTTGGCACAAGTAGATGATGAAGGCAAAGAGCGGACAGCTTATTAATTCTCTAGGTTATTTAACCCGGCAAAGGCCAAGTACACTGCCATAGAGAAAACTTGTGCCGCCTTGGTTTGGGTAGCTCAGAAGCTAAAACACTACTTTCTAGACCACCCGGTTAGGTTGATCTCTAGAATGGACCTGATCCGCTATCTCTTAGAAAAGCTTGTCCTTTCTAGTAGGTTAGCTCACTGGCAGAGCTTCCTCTCTCAGTTTGACATCACATTCGTTGTTCAGAAAGCAGTCAAAGGATATGCCATTACTGAACATCTCGCCCATCTTCCTATCCCCTGCACGGACTCTATTCAAGACGATTTCCCTGATGAGCATCTCTTTGTTCTTACTCAGGTGCACTCAATTCCCAGGGCCGAGGGATAGGTGATGTTCTCCTCACTCTGGAAGGGGTGACGATTCCCTTTGCATATCAGCTTCATTTTCCTGCTACCAACAATATTACCGAGTATGAAGCTCTCCTGACTGGATTGAAGCACGCTTACCTCTTAGGCGAGTGATACTTGAACATCATAGGAGACTCTCAGCTCGTTCTGCGGCAAGTTCTATCCACTTACCGTACTCATGACTTGAAGCTCAAGCCATATCAGGATTTGGTCACTCTCTTGGCTAGGCAATTCCGCAAGATGATCTACATCCATACTCCTCGATCACATAATATCCTTGCCGATGCGTTGGTGTCGCTCGCTTCCTCCCTATCCTTCCCTCTCAGTCGAAGCACTGAGACCATCATCGTCCAGAGATTGGACGCCCCTTCTCTTCAGGATCCTTGGTACGAAAAACTTTAGAAAACTATAGAGGTGAGGGCTGAGAAGGAAGATTTGAAAGAAGAATGTTTAACAGAGTTAGAAGAGATTCTGGAAGAAGAAGAATTGCCATGGTACCATGAAATCGAGCTGTATTGCAGGGATGGATCGTTCCCAGGAGGGACAATTGCTGAGCAGCGTAAGGCTATTAGAAGAGCCGCCTCGAAGTACACTATCATTGCTGGAGAACTATATAGGCGCACTCTCAATGGAATGCTCATGAGATACTTATATGATGATGATGCTTGGAAGGTGGCCGAGGCGGCCCATTCAAGTGAGTGTGGAGGTCATGTCAATGGCCAGGCTTTAGCAAAGAAGATCCTTAGGTAGGGTTACTATTGGCCCACTCTAGAGGAGGATTGCTCCCTCTATGTCCGGACGTGTCTTAAATGCCAACTCCACGCTGATAAAATCAATGCTCCTGCTTCATCTCATCATCCCCTCTCTGCTCCTTGGCCATTCTCCATGTGGGCTTTCGACATTGTCGACCCGCTCGGTGATCCCAATTCTCAAACCAAGCAGAAATCCTTTATTCTTACCGCCACTGAGTACTTCACCAAGTGGGCCGAAGCAGAAGCGTATGCAGAGATCAAGGCTACCATAGTGTGCCGCTTCATCTTGAAGAATATCATCTCGCGGTTTCGAGTGCCAAGCAGCATCGTCACCGACAATGGACCCCAGTTCATTTCTCAAGAGCTCCAGGACCTTTGTAAGAAGTTCAATATTGCATTGTATCATTCATCTCCATATAATCCTCAAGGTAACGGTCAAACCGAAGCCACCAATAAAACCTTTCTTAAAATCATAAAGAAAACATATGAATCTCACAAATTTTCTAATTGGCCTGAACGATTAGTGGAAGCTCTGTGGGCTTATCGCACCTTCGTCCGTACTCCTATGGGGCAAACCCCTATGCTCTTACTTACGGGATGGAGACGGTGCTCCCATATGAGATCTTGATCCCTTCCCTAAGGGTATAACTCGATAAGGAACTTAATATCGATGAACGTCATGAGACGTTGCTCGTCCAGTTGGAACTCTTGGATGAGAAGAGGATAAATGCGGCCGATCACGTGTTTGTTTATCAAAAGAGAGTTTCGCATTATTTTTAAAAGAAGGTAATTCAGCGTAAATTTCAAATAGGTGATATGATTTTGAAACATAAATTCATTAGGTTTGGAGGTCCTAGGTCTAAATTGCAACCTAACCGGGAAGGGACGTTCATCGTTAGAGAAGCTTATCCAGGGAATGCATATCGCCTAGTTAACGCGGAAGGTGAAGAGCTGTCTCACGCGTGGAATGGGTTGTATCTTAAGCATTTTTTCGCTTAGAGTCAGGCTAATGAATACTCGTTAGCGAGGCGTTATTTTCCTCAATTACGAAGGAAAATTCTGAGCTTGGCACTCACACACTTCACGACATCCATAGTCTGGTTTCCCCAGTTTTGTGTAAACACCGTTTCTCCTCTGGCCATGCTTAGGGGAAGTGAAAGTCACTGTCTGTTTCTCTCTTCGGCTGAATATAGGGGCAAGAGGCGAAAAAGGGGGCGATGATTGATCTGGACACCCTGATGAAAGGAGGTCTTAAATAGGGGCAGTCCGTTATGACCTGATTCCACAAAAAGAAAAGCAACGGTAACACCAAAGAAAAGAAAAAGAAAAGGAGCAAAAAAATCAAAGCAAAGCCAAAAGAAGGTCAAAGTCCAAAAGCTTCAAAAGTATAAAACTAGGCATGGCAAGAGTAGCTGTATAGTTTCCCCGCGGGACATTATGAGCCCAGTCATATGCGTGCCTAAAATTGGATAATGGTTCGATGACGGATACAAAGCCCCAGCGTAATAGACCGAATCTCTGAAGGGGGTTGTCATGAGAAGGACTCAAGCCCTAAAAGCCTCTATACCTTGCCTAGGCTTACCTCTCGAATTCTTTTTTTTTTAAGACTAGACCGTACCCTGGTATGGCCTCGGTAGAAGCACCATCGTACAGATTGGACCCCAGCCGGGGATTGTTACCTTAAAAGCCTGCCAACATCAGGAGATTCCTAGTGGGACATGTAGGGCTCTTGTTGTCGGGACGAAGTTAGCCTTGAAAATCTAAAAAAATCAGATATTTCAAAATCTATAAAAAATAGATATTTTAAAATAAAAAAATCAGATATTTCAAAATCCAAAAAAATCAGATATTTCAAAAACCAAAAAAATTAGATATTTTTCAATCCAAAAAAATCAGATATTTTACAATCCAAAAAAATCAGATATTTCAAAATCTAAAAAAAATCAGATATTTCACAATCCAAAAAATTCAGATATTTCAAAATCTAAAAAAATCAGATATTTTAAAATTAAAAAAAGCATATATTGCAAAACCCCAAAAAATCAAATATTTCAAAATCCAAAAAACCATCATCATTTGCATAGCATGCATTGCATTTATACATTTCGTTACATCTCACCTATTTAATAAGGCTCCACCCCTTGACCAAATATCAAGGATCAATCATTTTCTAACTTGCTACAAGCAAGGGGTTGAGCCTAATAACAGATCTAACTTGTTTTCTTGTTTAAGTGTGTGCAGGCACAGGTTCCATTGTCCCAGGATTCAAAGCTCACAGTTTTCTCTATCTCTAGTGTTGAGTTATGGTTTTGATGATTGTTAAGTTATGGCTTTGATGCTAACTAAACTTAATGTGTGATTAAGTGATGATAACTAAACTTGTTGTTGATTGCTCATGCTCTTGTTATTTATGTATGGTTGAGATGGCGAATGGGAACGGTTAGATGGTCTTGATCCTTGGTTTGCATATGTTGGTTTTACAAGAGGCAAGAGGTTTCATAACCTCTTCACCGGGAACAAGCATGGTATTAACCTTGACTATCTTGCTTGCAGGATCAAACACACGGCAGTCACCTGGTGAACCAAACACGTGGATAAGCACCCTGCTCCTCTACAATCCAAAATAGGTGGTATATGTCATTTACTATCAAGAACCATTGGTGAGACTCTTACCTTGTCTTAGCATCGATCTCACCATGTGTATCTCATATACCTCTCCTTCATACACCTCATTCATGCACATTAAAACATGAAACCCTTCTGGCGATCGTGCGCCCTCACCCGCGGATCGACCTGCGCGGTCAGGTCGCGGGGATGGTTGAGCATCATGCATTTCTCATATGGATTGCATGAACTTCATGCATTTATCATATGGATGGTTGAGCTATATTTCTAATCAATTATGTATGCTTTTGTAGGTCAAAACACTCAGTAAAAATCCACAAGGTCAAAGACTCAGTTGACACCTTCTAAACTGTCAAGGGTGATGCCACAGACATGAACGGGCTGCTAAAGGACTTAAGCGACGGAGCTGAAGAGGTTAACGGACCGACCCGGGAAAACCCGGGGTCTGCCAAGCTGGCGGTCGACCGCCAGCTCAGGGGCGATCGACCGCCCCTGCCAACAGCTCACCGCCTGCAGGGATTCATAGGGGCGGTCGACCGCCAGCCCAGTAGCGGTCGACCGGAATTCCCAGAATCCAACGGCCAGTAGTTCTCTTAGTAGCGGTCGACCACCAGCCTCCGCAGGTCGACCGCCAGCCCCGATAAGCCAAAAATATTGACTTTTGTTCATCTCGAAAGAAGCATCTCCTCTTGCTATTGTTTAATCCCAAAGCCACTAAACCCTCCAGAATTTGTGGATCTGGTCTAGGGCTTGTCCATAGACCTTCCAAGGGTTATAAAACATCCTATTAGAGTCATAACCCTAATCAATCCAGGAGATCCAAAGGGGAGGCTGTCCAAGGAGGAAGAAGAGGTACTGTAGCTCCGTGAATAGTACCTCGTGCAGCAAGCTCTTCATCTATCTCCAACCCATTCAAGGTATTTCTGAAGCCATCTACCTCCAAGAAGGTGTAGAAGTAATCAAGGTTCAAAGGTACATCCATACACCTCTTCATCAACTCAAGGTGATCCAAGGGAAGAAGAAGAAGGATGCTACAAGGAAGAAGGAGCCATTCAAGCATCATCTGAAGGTACTCTAGCACCATTTGAAGTCAGCTGTCTCAAAGGAAGAGAACAAGCTCACAAGCATCAAAAAGATTCATGGATTTGTTCATGGAAGAAGGAAGGGTACTGTAGCCGTGAACAGTACTCCGTGCAAGAAGATCTACATCAAATACAAGGCCATTTAAGCTGAGTCTCAAGCTATTCAAGTGAAGAAGGAATCAACGCGAACATCTAGAGCACACGCTCAGGGGGAGCCTAAATCAGGAGCTTTCTAAACTGTGGTTTATTCATGTTTGTGTTTTGTGCCTTATAGTTTCAGATTTATGTTTCTTATAAACTACAAACTCGTGTGTGTGTGGATCGTTGTTGGATCCGTGGTTGTGTGTGTGTGTGTCGTACTTGATTTGTGTGTGCGTAGGTCTTCTTAGATCTACGTGTGTGTCTGGATCTATCCAGATCTTAGTGTTTGTGTGTGTGGAGTGCTGCACTTGTCGCAGCGTGTGTGTGTCTTGTTGATCTGCTTGTTGGATCATGTTGGAGACTTCATCTCCGTGTGTGTGTGTGTTTTGGGGCGCGTCCCCGTGTGTGTGGGAAGGCGTCGTCCTGCGTGTGTGGTTGGAGCGTCGTCTCCGTTTGGGGATTTATCCCCGAGTGAAGCCTCACCGGGTTTGGTGAGGGGTGGACGTAGGATTGCCGTCGTTACATCCGAACCACCTTAAAAACCACTGTGCATTGTGTGTTATTTGTGTGGTTTAATTGTTTTCGTTGTATGGTCATGTATGAACGGAAAGTTTGAGAGAATTGGTTAATTAGTTTTTATTTACTCATTATTATTTATCACACATTTTGTAAAAAGGGTAAAAGATTTCGTAAATTTGTTATCACCCAATTCACCCCCCTCTTGGGTGTCATTGATCGCGGGACTTCATCTGGTCCCTTGGTGGTCTTTTGTTAGACCATTAATCCATCCAAAACAGTCACATGGGGACCGTTTTCCTCACCCGAGAACCAAAACTCTTTGTTTTTTCTATTTCTTTCCCTTAGCGGTCTTTTGATAGACTGTTAGCCTCTTCCTAACGGTCTAATGGTGACCGCATGTCACACCCGAGAGTTAAAAACACACAGTTTCCCTGTGCCTCTTCCCCTTGCGGTCTATCGCTAGACCATTAGGCGGTCCGGGCGGTCCTTTGTTGGACCATTTTTCAAACAAAGAACTCTATCTTATCTGAACTATCAAGCTAAAAGAGTAGTTTTATTGCACATCTTTGAAACTAGTCTTTTATTTCACTCATCCAAGGTTCATGATACATCATTTCTCCTAATAAAATTCAAAGCACATGATCCATAGAATTCAATTTACATTCAATTTTACATACGCACAGGGCCGGATCTTACGTAATTCCTTCACATAAGCTCGGTACTCTTCTTCATCCTCTGTCACTTTTTCTTGCAAGGCACGGACTCGGCTGACCTCCCACATGGTAAGAGCTCTCCGGATTGCCCGCTCATCCTCCTCGGTCCCAATTTTCCAAGCTTGAAGGGGAGCGTAGTGTGAGCGTGCTGGAACCGTAGTTCGGGGAAGCCCAATTTGTAAGTAGTACCGGTGTGGGTTGTAGATCGCCAAGGTAGTGTTTCCCACTAGCCGTAGGTCTAGGCTCGGTCGCCAGGGCAATCTGAGAGTAGTGCCCTGAAGTGCTCTTAGTCGCATCACGAACTTATCAATTGGCAAGGTGTTGAGGAAGAGGCGCCATTCGTCCATTGTCTTCTTATCTGCGGTCCGACATTCAAATTGTGAAGAAAATCCAGATGCACCTCCTATGAAGTAGAGTGGGTGGCTCCAGAATATGTAGCTAGCTGAAGGCTAGTCTACCTTGGGTAGAAATTTGAGTCTAATTCCCATCCAACATTCCAAGAGAATCATTGACCCAAAGAGGGGCCCTCCTAAAGAAGCTGAACTAAGGCTTTCATAGAGGTAAGAAAGGATGGCTTTGTTGGATATTGTGTTTTGATGATGACAAACACTATGACTCATATGTATGATGTCATAATGTTTTGGACCAATTTTAGATGAAATTGCAGAATTTCTGTGTGACTTGATTGAATTATTCATGATCTTTGTTGCATACATATTGCATACATCAACTTGTGTTCAAACATCATTAATGTTACTATACATGCACATGTACTTTAGGTCAACATACAGTCAACCCTGTGCACATAGATCTAGGTCTATGTACTTGTATAAAATCTGTCTGTATGTGTGAGATTTCATCAAACACCATGTGTGCATATCACTTTTATGTGCTTGGCACTTCAGTGAACACTTGGTGTGCATTTCATAGTCAGCACACTTCATAGTCATTGCACTTCATGGTCTGTGCATGTTTCTCTCTCAAGCACATATAAGGTCTGTGCATACTTCATTGTTTCGCACACAACGTCGGTGCACATTTCAGCTATCTGCTTACTAAGGTCAGTACATATTCCTCATATAGTCAGTGCACATCTCAGTGGTCTGCATATATAGTCGACGCTAGCAGGAGTACATGCATATAAGGTCTGTGCTAGCCTGTCGTGCTTTGTCACTAGGTCGGTGCACATTTCAGTTCAACACATATAAGGTCTGTGCATACACTGTAGCAAGTCGGTGCACTTTTTGCATATAGCCATAAAAGGTCTGTGCACGTTTTAACCACAATGCTTCATAGTCTATGAAACAGGTCTGACCACACAACTAGTCTAAGCGTATGTAAAGCCAAGGTCTAAGCACATTCCTGTTCGCATATGCCAAGACAGAGCACATGGCATCATGCATACTGAAGTCTGTGCACACACTATAGCAGGTCAGTGCACATTTTGGTTCAACACATACAAGGCTTGTGCTACCTTGAGTTTGTTTGCATTAGGGTCGATGTTAGTAGAGTATCAAGCATATCAAGGTCTGTGCTACCTTGAGTTTGTCTACATTAAGGTCGATGTTAGTTGAGTATCATGCATGTCAATGTATGTGTTACCTTGCACCAGGTCTATGCTAGTTAGCTATGGCTTAGGTTAAAGTCTGTGCTAGCTGTTGCATTTCTCACTATGGGTCGATGTTAGATCAGAGTTAATGATGATTTCATATTCATAATTATAGAATCTTCAGCACATTATATCTACTATGATCTGAACTTCAATCTCATATTTCTGCATAAAAATCAATGCATATTGATCTCACTATGAAGGTCAAGTGACTGATTAAATGCCTCTTAACTCTTCTACAGGAACTCAATATAAAATAAAGCCTTAACAATTCCAAGGTTGCCCGGGCTCATGCATGAACTCAAGTGGAGTGATCAACACATGATCCAAGGCAGGCTGATACTAGGCGATCCTGCCACATGTAAAGCAGCGGCACTGTGATGCTAACACATGGATAAGTCTGGATCAGATCTGGCATGAAATTTGGGCGGGAATTGTGGCGACCACGCGCCCATCTCCTGGAGTTTATAAAAGGAGGGCTGATCGCCCAGTTCAAAAAAGAGAAAGCGATAAGAGGAAAGCTGAACAAGGCAGAAGGAGAAGAGAGGTCAGAGCGGCAGAAGGCTAGCTAGAAACAGAAGAGAAGTGTGAGAAGATCAGAAGAAGAGAATTCAGAGAGCAGTAGGAATAGGGAGAAAAAGAAAAGAGAGAGCGAGTGAGCCGCAGAGAGAAGAAATCTGAGAGAGTAGCAGAGAGAAGAAAAATTAGAGAGATTGAGCCGCAGAGAAAAGAGAGAAGAAGAGATCAGAGAGAAAAAGAGAGAGCTAGCAGAAGGAGGAGGAAGAAAGGGAGATGTGTGTCTAGATCTAGAAATGTTTCTGATTTTTGGATCAAATTCAAAATTAGACTGCTCCTGCGTGAGCTACATTTTTGTGCTTCAATTTCCAACTTTCTGATTGCTGTTTACATCACCTTGTTTTTCCATTTAAATCTTTCATACTTCTACTAAGCTGTGTATCAGTGGAGGCTAAGCTGTTTGGCCCAGCGGTCAAGCTGTTAGTCAACGGTCGGCTAAGCTGTAAAGCCCAGCGGTTTGTTGGCAAGCTGTGAGGCCCAGCGGTTTCAAGTTGTTTGGCAACAGAATCCGCACCCTAGTTAGAGTGTGGGGTGGATGTAGGTCTGGAGGACCGAACCACCTAAAAATCTTCCTTGCACTGTGGTTTGTTTATTCTTGGGTTTCACCGCTAGATGTATGGATAGGATTGCATTCAATTGTCTATCTATTGAGTGATTCTTAAATGACTTGCTATCTAGATTGAGCATGCTAACACCATTGTTCCTGCTGAGTAATGTTTGCTTACACTAACGATCTGTTCAATAGCGTGTCATTTGGTTAATCATGTGCTTCTTTACAGCTATGGTTTATTTAAGTCAATCAATCCTAATTCCGTAAAAGTTCACTGATTAGACTTTTAATTGGATAGATTTAGAGTAATTTTTTTTAAGAGGGATTCATTGACCCCCCCCTCTGAATCTGATTTGCAGCATCTAATAGACTCAACAATTGGTATCAGAGCGGGTCTCTAATTTCCAGATCCAACGATCTGCAGAGGATCCTGCGTATTTGGTTTCGTGCTTTACTGTTCTAGTTTGTTTCATTTTCTATCTGAATTCATTCAGTTGTTTTTCAATGGCATCTCCTATAGTGTTTGACGGTTCAAACTTTAGCAGTTGGCTAGGCGGCCTATGTGTCTACATAAACTTCATTAATCCAAATTTATGAAGTCTTGTATCTAATGGCCCACATGAACTGCCTCATGATCAGACCAAGTGGTCTAATGAGGATAGACTAAAGAACCTTGACAATCTCACAGTTCTTAATATTCTAAAAGTTGTAGTAAATACTGACTTAATTCTGTTTGCTTTCAGGTGCACATCTAGAAAATAAATACTGGACAAAGTGATTGCGAGTCATGAAAATAAGGAAGAAGAGTGCCTGATGGCCGATCGAAGGGATCAGACTGAAGAAACAGCATCCCAGATAAGCACTGAATCAGTAGATTTTTCTTTTGATGAATTGGTAGATATGTATGATGATTTGCTTGAGAAGTATGAGAAAATGAAGTCATAAAATAAAAAATTAAAGAAAAAGATTGATCAAAACTGCTCTAATTTATCTTGTGAAAATTGTTCAAAATTGAAGAAATCGCATGATGCTTGTTTGACTGATATTCAGAATTGTATGAAACAATTTGAAAGTTTTGAAAATAGTGTTTTAGAAATTAATGAACTGAAGTCTGAAAATGAAATCTACAAAAGACAGATTGTAATGAATAATGAAAAGGTTAATAGACTTCAAGAAGAAAATCAAGCTGAACTTCTCAGGTATAAAGAACGAACTTCCTTGCTGAAAAATGAAAACAATGAACTTGCTGTTAAGATTTCTGAACTAGAGAATAAACTGAATATTAGGAGATGATCAAATCCTACTTAATGAACTAGTTCAGAATGAACAAATAAGAACAGAAAATGAAGAATTGAAGTAGTTGAATATTGCCATATCAGATAAGCTTCTAATGCTTGAAAAAGGAAAGAATGCATCTGAAAATGAATGTGAGAGAGTGAGTGCATTAATGGAAGAGATTGACAGCTACAAAACCATTAATGCTATGCTTAATGAAAAGATCACAAATTCTGAATTGCTCATCTCTTCCTTAAAAATTGAAATTTTAGAATTGAATGAGTCTTTGTCTGATTCCGTTAAGAATAAGGAAAATCTGAAAGTAGCTTCTAAAAAGAAAGTCTCTAATATCAAGAGAGGTAGTAAGCAGGAAATGAGGAATAAACTTTACTCAACTTTTGTGAGTAGCTCAGGCATAGCTAGCACGTCTATCTCCTCCTCAAAAAAAACTGCTACTCAAAAGAATTAGAAAACAAAACAAAAAATACTGAAAAATAATGATGATAATCAGCATGCTAAGAAAGTCCAGGACAATAAATCTCTTGCTAAGAATGTCAAATGCTTTTACTGTGAAAAGTTTGGTCATGAAATGCATGATTATTTTGTCATGAAGAAAGATGATGATAGATTTCATGTTAGGGCTTCTTATGCTAAGAAATCTCATTCTGCTCAAAATAAGAGAATAAAATGCTTTTACTATCATAAACTAGGTCATCTCATGCATAGATGTAGATTAATGGAATTAGATGACCTAGCTACTGTAGGAATGCATGATAAACAATTTCAGAATAGAAATCATGCATATCTGAATAAGGAAATTTATTATTTTCATTGTGGCAAATTGGGGAACATTGCTGCTCAATGTTGACATGCACAGGGAAAGAAACCTAACTCTGGATTTGTTAATTTCCCTGTTAACAAAAAATGTTTTTGATATAAATGATTTTGGTTCTAGAGGCAAGCACAATATATGCTTCGAATGTGGGAAGCATGGCCATACAGTCAAGGAGTGCTAGCATGCTCAGAGGAAGAAGTTTAATTCTAAACCTGTAAAATTCCATGCTCCCAATGTTGCTGGTAGAAATAATTTGGTTTATAAAAAGAAAAAAATCATGTTTTAATTATGGAAAGCTAGGCCACAGGGTTGCAACCTGTTGGCTGGGAGTCTATCATAAACAGACTCGCTTTGTTAAATAGAATATTCATTCTGTTAAAAGGAATTTTCATGATAATTCTCTTAGGTTCAATGTTCATAGTAATGTGCATAAAAAGAATTTGAAATCTACTACATCATGCTATTACTATGGTCAGAAAGGTCATTCAATGAATAACTGTTACGTGATGAAATTTGATGACTCACATGCACAAAAATTGTTTAGAACACCTACTAAAGGTGTCACTGATAATTTAGGACCTAAGACATCTTGGGTACCTGTTTATGCCAAGTAAACTATGTTTTGCAGGTGTGCCTTGGAGCTGAAAAAATAAAAGGGGTAAATAAACCAAGGCACCTGAAAAATAAAAACCGCATGTCTGAACTTCTCAGGTCTGACATTTGAACTCTGTTTAAATTCTGCCTTCATTACTGCATATCATGTCAAACTTGTTGGGCATACATGATGACATCCTCATGTGTTATCTGCTTTATTCATATTGAGGTTTTTCTGAAAAAAATCTGAAATACACATGAAGATAATTGTAGTCTATCTTAGATTGCAATGCATATTTGGTTTAGACATTGCATTTGCATATTTCTTGAAAATCTGATAGGACTGCATGTACTTCATGGTCCTGCTAGGCCCTGGTTGTCTTCTGTCTGTCACCATAGGTCACAGAGCATATAAGGCAGTCCATGACTTCATTAGCATAGAACATAATCTTTCTCGCATAGAATTCCATGCATTTATGGTATTATGAATTCTGTTTGGTATTGCATATAGTCAGGGGGAGTCTGTAAGTTCCCTGCATTATCTTTATGCCACATATGACTGGATAATGTTTTTAGATAAGGGAAATCATTGCATAAAGCATACATGTAGTTAATTGCATTGCATATCATTTATTCCAAAAATATTTTAAAAAGAGGTGATTCACTGCATATAGATAGGGGGAGCATTTTAAATTCTTCAATTCATCATTCTCTGAATGAGTCCTATATTTCAATTGATCTATTCTGTCATATTTGTATGACAGTGACTCACATCATCAAATGATCATTGTTGGCGGATTTCAAATTGATTCTGATCTGAATTCTGAACTCTAAAACTCTGTCTACTACTCCTTATTTTGCTGAAAGAGAGTTTTAATTGATCTCAATCATTTCTGTGCTATTCCTTTCTGGCAACTGAACATTATATCAAAAGGCTTAGCTGAAAAGATAGGTTATGCCTATCTGGACGGTTAACCCTTGCGTGAGTAGATCTTCGGATCCCACCTCCGCCTAAGTACTGTTCTAGTTGTAATTTCTTTTGTCAGCCCACCCTTGACATATTTCACTATTATAATTGTTAGGCTGGTTTGACTGAAATTCAATCTCTGTTATTGGCTTTTGAACTTCTGTTCAATCTCAACCTCATAGTTCTTGCTGCATATCCTGAAGTCTTTGTAAATTCACTGCTCTTTAGTTGATCTTCCTGAAGATGTGTCTGATGCATATTGATCACTTCTGCTACAAGCATGAGTTCTAATTCTCTCACTTTATATGCATGCTTGTTTACACATTTGATGTTTGCTGCTGCTCAGATAATAACTGAATCGAGATTTGAAGAAAACTTCAGCTTGTAAACTGCTTCATAAATCTGTAATCATCTTTAATGTGAAATCTTCCAATATACTAGTTTAAGAATGTTTGTTAATTTGCATCGATTTAAGTCTAATGTACTCTTAAGTTTGAACTTAATGGACTTGAAAATATCTGATTCAATCCTTTTAATAAACCTTAACTGTTTGTCTCATGTAAGTTCATGTAAGACTTCCTGAAATCTGAAAAGTTGAAATCTTGATTTACTTTGATTGAAATACATAGTGTAAGAATTGTCTTAAACATTTAATCTGTCTGAAACGGTTTTATAAGAAAATTGTGGACAAAGCAATGACTGTGGTTACTGAGAAACCTGTCCAAAGGACTGTTTCATGAAGTACTATAGTTAACTCTGTTTAAAAATCATTAAAAATAATGTGAAAATATGGTAGAGCAATGGCATAATTATATTGAGTAACTAGGGATTCTGACCTTTAATCAAGGTGTCTTCTCATGTAAAAGACATGTCTAATGCTACCTCTGCTCTCTAAAGAGAGAAGCAATATGGTTATTACACTGAGTAACTGGGTCATTTCACCTAAGACGTGTTGTGCCTCATGTAAAAAGGTGTTGATTAAACCAAAATTGCTCATTGAAAAATAAATTGATGCTCAATAAGAAAAATCTGAAAAATATATGCATCACACAATTCAAAAAGAATAGTCAAATTCAGATGTATTCATGAATGTTTAATCTCAATACTTCATTGTGTTACTCTTAAAGGAGTCATGGAAAGTAAACTAAGTAAGATGAAAAGAAGGTTGAAGTAGAATGTTATATGAGCAAGTGGTTCATTTTTATTAAAGAATTATTTCAGATATGTGTATTAAAAATTATTAAAGAACTTTGTTTACATCATTCTTAAACCATACTTTTCAATCGAAGCGAATTCATAAGCTCTTATAATGGAAGACTCTAAAATCTAAATATTGAATTATGAAGTTGGTTTCTTACTGAAAAATTCTTCATCTCAGATTCTTTGAAAATTCACTGTTATATCTGTTCAAATTACTGCTCTCTGTCACTACCATTTCTTGATCACTTATACAATTGTTTCTAAAAAATCTATGTTTTGATTGATCTCTACACATTACCATAATTTCCCTCCTGCATTCTTTCTAGACACATTCCTCATCTGTCCCTCCGGTTGAAAGCTATGTTTCCTCTATGAAATGGCTGCATTGCATTGTTTTCGAAGGGGGAGAACTCTCTGTTGTTTCATCTATTTTGTTGGTATTTGCCACATCAGGTCCTGGATTCACTTTTCATAGGGGGAGAACAGTGTGACACATTGTCTTCATTTGTCTGTCGGACTTGGATCCTTTATCTACATGTGTGCTTTCATAAATTGCTCCATTTTAGGTACTTTCTTTTTGATGAAGTCAAAGGGGGAGAATATGTGGAGGAGTCATATTGAGTGTGTCTGCATGAATGGAATCATTTATCTATGTATTAATTGATACATGTCTAGAATGAGTTTTGGGGGAGAATGAGTTTGCATCAGTAGAGGAGAATGAGTTTGCATCAGTAGAAGTCATTCAATGCACTTACATGAATAATATCATGAATAATATCCGGTCTATTTGGCTTATTACATTGTCATGTTGACTCATATGACTCATAGTGTTACCATCATCAAAAAGGGGGAGATTGTTGGATATTGTGTTTTGATGATGACAAACACTATGACTCATATGTATGATGTCATAATGTTTTGGACCAATTTTAGATGAAATTGTAGAATTTCTGTGTGACTTGATTGAATTATTCATGATCTCTGTTGCATACATATTGCATACATCAACTTGTGTTCAAACACCATTAATGTTACTATACATGCACATGTACTTCAGGTCAACATACAGTCAACCCTGTGCACATAGATCTAGGTCTATGTACTTGTATAAAATCTATCTGTATGTGTGAGATTTCATCAAACACCATGTGTGCATATCACTTCTATGTGCTTGGCATTCCAGTGAACACTTGGTGTGCATTTCATAGTCAGCGCACTTCATAGTCATTGCACTCCATGGTCTGGGCATGTTTCTCACTCAAGCACATATAAGGTCTGTGCATACTTCGTTGTTTCGTACACAATGTCGGTGCACATTTCAGTTGTCTGCATACTAAGGTTAGTACATATTCCTCATATAGTCAGTGCACATCTCAGTGGTCTACATATAGAGTCGACGCTAGCAGGAGTACATGCATATAAGGTCTGTGCTAGCCTGTCGTGATTTGTCACTAGGTCGGTGCACATTTCAGTTCAACACATATAAGGTCTATGCATGTTTGTCTTAAATGCATAAAAGGTCTATGCATACACTGTAGCAAGTCGGTGCACTTTTTACATATAGCCATAAAAGGTCTATGCACGTTTTAACCACAATGCTTCATAGTCTGTGAAACAGGTCTGACCACACAACTAGTCTAAGCATATGTAAAGCCAAGGTCTGAGCACATTCCTTTTAGCATATTGCAAGATAGAGCACATGGCATCATGCATACTAAAGTCTGTGCACACACTGTAGCAGGTCAGTGCACATTTTGGTTCAACACATACAAGGTCTGTGCTACCTTGAGTTTGTTTGCATTAGGGTCGATGTTATTAGAGTATCAAGCATATCAAGGTCTGTGCTACCTTAAGTTTGTCTGCATTAAGGTCGATGTTAGTTGAGTATCATGCATATCAATGCCTGTGTTACCTTGCACCAGGTCTATGCTAGTTAGCTATGGCTTAGGTTAAAGTTTGTGCTAGCTATTGCATTTCTCACTATGGGTTGATGTTAGATCAGAGTTAATGATGATTTCATATTCATAATTATAGAATCTTTAGCACATTATATCTACTACGATCTGAACTTCAATCTCATTTTTGCATGAAAATCATAGCATATTGATCACACTATGAAGGTCAAGTGACTGATTAAATGCCTCTTAACTCTTCTATAGGAACTCAATATAAAATAAAGCCTTAACAATTCCATGGTTGCCTGGGCTCGTGCATGAACTCAACTGGAGTGATCAGCACGTGATCCAAGGCAGGCTGATACCAGGCCATCCTACCATATGTAAAGCAACAGCACTGTGATGCTAACACGTGGATAAGTCGGATCAGATCTCGCATGAAATTTGGGTGAGAATTGTGGTGACCACGTGCCCATCTCCTGAAGATTATAAAAGGAGGTCCGATCACCCAGTTCAAAAAAGAGAAAGCGATAAGAGGAAAGCTGAACAAGGCAGAAGGAGAAGAGAGGTGAGAGCAGCAGAAGGCTAGCAAGAAACAAAAGAGAAGTTTGAGAAGATCATAAGAAGAGAATTAAGAGAGCAGTAGGAATAGGGAGAAAAAGAAAAGAGAGAGCGAGCGAGCTGCAGAGAGAAGAAATCTGAGAGAGTGGCTGAGAGAAAAAAAATTAGAGAGATTGAGCTGTAGAGAAAAGAGAGAAGAAAAGATCATAGAGAAAAAGAGAGAGCTACCAGAAGGAGGATGAAGAAAGAGAGATGTGCGTCTAGATCTAGATATGTTTATGATTTCTGGATCAAATTCAGAATCAGACTGCTCCTGCGTGAGCTACATTTCTGTGCTTCAATTTCTAGCTTTCTGATTGCTGTTTACATCACCTTATTTTTCCATTTTAATCTTTCATACTTCTACTAAGCTGTGTATCAGCGGAGGCTAAGCTGTAAGGCCCAGCGGTCAAGCTGTTAGTCAGCGGTTGGCTAAGCTATAAAGCCCAGAGTTTTATTGGCAAGCTGTGAGGCCCAGTGGTTTCAAGCTGTTTGGCATGAAATCCACACTCTGGTTAGAGTGTGGGGTGGATGTAGGTCTGGAGAACCGAACCACCTAAAAATCTTCCTTGCATTGTGGTTTGCTTGTTCTGGTGTTTCACCGCTAGATGAATGGATAGGATTGCGTTCAATTGTCTATGTGTTGAGTGATTCTTAAACGACTTGCTATCTAGACTGAGCGTGCTAACACCATTGTTCCTGCTGAGTAATTCTTTGCTTACACTAACCATCTGTTCAATAGCGTGTCATTTGGTTAATCATGTGCTTCTTTACAGCTCTGGTTTATTTAAGTCAATCAGTCCTAATTCTGTAAAAGTTCATTGATTAGTCTTTTAATTGGATAGATTTAGAGCAAATATTTTTTTTAAGAGGGGTTCATTCACCACCCCCCTCTGAATCCTGTTTGCACCATCTAATAGACTCAACAGGCTTGAGAGATGGATAAACCCCGCCACAACCCACTAATAATGCTGAGGTTTTGGATGTCTAAGAGGTGGTCGGTGGTGGAAGAAAGTAAGACCCCGCACAAGCAAATGGAAGTAGCCTTGGCTATGGCTTCATTTATCCCCCACTTGTTTTTGCAATGGGAAGTGACCCATTGGGCCATGGGTATCAAATGAATATGGTGGGAGCTAATTATGGTTTTCACATCCTTTGGGTTATGGATGAAATCCCCTAAGATGAGTGATGGATCTATAGGTTCAACAGTATGACACACCAAGTCTACATCTCCCACCTTAGCCTTAGGAAGGGCTAGGAAGGTCTCTACCTCTTCTATAAGGACAGTAGCTTCAAAAGTTGGGAATATGAAAGTGTGTGTTTGAGGATTCCATAACTCCACAAGAGCTGAAATGCTAGGCCAATCTAATGAAATTTTCTGAAAATTCTTGGCTAGGACTACTAAAGGATGAAGTTCCTTTATCATGGGAGCCACCCACTTCAAGCTAGAGTAGCATCTTGGACCAGGAAGGAGCTAGAAAAAGAGGAAGAAAAAAGAGGAGAAAAAGAAGAAGAGTAATGCAATGAGAAGAAACTTAAGGAAATTCATGAATTTAATGACTTGATTTGAACTCACCTCTCTTGAAGAGCTTGTGCTCAAGTGCTTGGGGATGGAAGTCAACCGCTGTAGCTCCCCATGCTCCTTCCTAGCTGCCTTTGGCCCGATGTAGACGACCTCTCCCATGGTGCTAGCTTCAAAACTCCTCTTCATGATGATTTGAATGCTTTTTATGAACTTTTCAAGAGCTTAAAGCAGAGATTTCTATGAGTTGTGAATTCTCGATCTATTCCTAGTTATAGGGCTCTAATTCTAGTCCTGATGCATTAGGATTGAGGCTAGGTGGCCTCAATTTAAGTTAGGATAGGTCTCCATGCAGATTAGGAACCTCTATCCACGGGTTGGGACTCTCCCGGAGAGTCCTGCTCGGATTTGACTGAGTCTTTTCCTTTGTGGTCTATCGCGAGACTGCTAAGCTCTTATAAGGGGTCGTCAGGTGACCATTTATTCTCTTCCTTCACCGCGTTCTCTCCTGCTCACCTAACGGTCATGACTCAACCATTTGTTCCTCTTTGCGGTCTTTCATTAGACCATTTTCACACTTTCCGTCCTATCTTTTTCACTTTAATCATCAGTTCTTTTCCACTCTCTCTTGCTCTCTTTGTTAGTCCAAGAGGTCGTTGTTAGTAAGTCAGCATTTACATCTGCACATTTGCATTTGAAAAGACAAAAAAGATCACATTTTACTAATCAAAAGATCATGTACATGCATGCATAAGTATAAGGCAGCTCTCAAGCAGGTCCCTCTCCTGGACCTCCACTGTCGCCGGTGCCCTCGTGCCGCTTCTCTGGCGGGCACATGGATGTACTGCCCTCCTCTCGTCGTCATCGCCGCTCTCCCTCCTCGTTCCTCCGATGGCCGGAGGAGCCGGAAAGGAAGTCAGGGAACGCGCTGCTCCTCGCGCTGCTCTGCGAGGCACTCCGCTCGGGTCCTCGACCCATCATCCATATTGTCCTCTCTACAGCCCACAGCTCAATCCTCAAATCGTAGGGCTAGCGCCGAGCCTCCCTTGCCTCGGTTCGGTAGTGCTCTATGTCCGCTGCTCCTGTACGGAGTCGCTCCATCTCTGCCCGAAGTCACTCCGCCTCGGCTCATGACCGCTCCAGCTCTGGCTCGAGCGCGCTCTGTCTTGCTAAGTGCTGTGGTCAGCTCTCTCGCCTGCATAAACATTCATCCTGGTTGGTCATTTGCATAATCATAGCATTTAGTCAAAGACGAAGTCGGTTGGTTTGCTTACCCTCTCTGCGAGAGTGGCCTCGGCCTCCTCGGCTTGAGCAAACACCCGTACGAAGTCGGCCGCTCAGCTCGGCCTTACATAGGCTGGGAAGAAGAGGATGGAGTGTCCGGTCCCTGCCGCTGTGCTCCCTCGGCTCGCTACATTATAGAAATCAAGTTAGTCAAGTGCATAAGCATTGCATATTAAGTCTAAGGTTTAATGAAATTCACCTAGAAGCTCCAGCACGCACCGGAACTCATCCCTCTGTTGCATGGTAGAGTGGAGGAGACCCTGGAGCTCCGCTATCCATCCCTGGAGGAGACTTAGGAGTTTGAGTTATCAAATGGGGTTGACTAGCATGTTGGCCATGGAACCCATTAAGCCCAAGTACCTTGCCTTTGCCTACTCATCCATTGGCTCCATTACATCTATTTGCACTATAGGCCAATGCACTAGTGAGCTTCTAATCTTCCTGCCAACCCCTAGGGAACTTGACCCAATGAGCCCCACAAAAAAATGCTCTCCTCTCCTCAAGGTCACACTTCCTAGTGAGTCCACACTCTTGTTGTTGCCCCTTGTCGATGAAGGTTCAACATGCATCGGGGAACGTCCTACTTGGGCCAACCGATCCAAGGACATAGAGGGATCCCTCTATAAGAGTTTCAATTTCTATGATCCTTTTGACCCCACTCAATGGAAATTCCCTCCTTCCACAAGGAAAGGGATTTCAATTCCCGATGAGTTTTACACCACTCCTTTACCACAAGGAGAGGGCAATCAACCTAAGGAATCCACTTTTGTGCTTACCCCATTAGGAGACGAGTGCCCAGCCCACACTAGGGAGTGTATGCTTTGTATGCTCAAGGTCCAGGATGGGAAGAAGCCTCATTCCCCTCAACCCAAGTCTCCTAGATCCACATGTTCCCTTCCCACTAGCCCCTCATTACCAACCCACCTCCTGGCCCTCCTACATCTCTCCCTACCCCTCGCCCCTTTGCAAGGAGCATTACGATAAGTCCCACTGGGTTCATGATTTCCATTTCCCTATGTGTGCTAGGGACCCTAGGGTGACCACTTGGATTGAAACCCACCTCCACATCACCCACCCCTTAACCCATCTTAATCTGTTTGGCCACTCCCTATGGGCTTCCAAGTACTCCTCACCCACCACCCACTCCCTCCTACCCTCACCCACCATGTCAGGCCTAACCCACCCATTCCGAAATTCTGCCCACACTATGAGAGTCAATGCCAAGGGTGGCATCAACCTTGAAAATAAGGGAGTGACCCATCCCAAGATGTCCACCCCTTGGAACCGCTTCGATCCCCATGAGTGGAAACCCCCAAATCTCACAGATGGGACCATCTTGATAAGAATCCATGTATCACAACCTTTTGCATCATGTGGTCAGGCTAGTCACATCATTTGTATCATTCACACACTAGGTCCAGTGCATGATAGGCTTACATTTGGACAAGTTGGTCTTCCCCCACTCTTCATCCGTCTCATGCATGATAGGGCCACTTGTGGCTGCCCCGGTCCACCTAAGTGCATCAAGGTCCACATGGTTTCAAAGCATGATAGGTCAATTCATGGATGCCCTGGTCCTCCTAAGTCTGTCAAAACCAATCTAACACTTGATAGGGCTGAATTTGGCTGTCCAGGCCCTCCCTTCATCCCTATAGGATCATCATTCATGACAGTGCATGGTTTTAGGCCTACAAAGCCCTCGGATCTCATTCCCCTTCCCCCACATGCTAGGGTGTCAGTCTCAGCTGAGTCCTTTGCACAGCATATCAAAGAGTTGCATGATGACATCCGCAAGCATATAGGGAAAAGCAATGAGGTTTATGGGCAAATGCTCACCGGTGCCACTGTGAATTCCAAGTGGGAGACCAGGTGATGGTGAGGACGGAGCGGCTCCTTCCCGGGCCTGCCTCCAAGTTGAGGGCACGAGGGTCGGGACCCTTTCGAGTTCTATGATGACTTGGCAGCAATGCTTATGAGCTTGACCTACCAGACAGCTATGGGGTGCACCCTACCTTCAACGTGGTGTACCTGGTACCCTACAAAGGCCCCGCGGTGGAACCCAGTGAGGAGCTTGAGCTGTTACCCCCCCCCCCTTATGAGAGACACTCCCGGAGGGACTCCACTTCCCAGCTTAAGAGACCGACGAGAGCAGATAGAGGCAATACTGGATGAGCAGAGCATCATTACGAGGCACAAGGTGTATCAGCGCTACTTGGTTAGGTGGAAGAATCGTCCCCCGACGGAGGATGCTTGGGTGAGCCGGGAGGACCTACTGCGGTTGGATCCCTACATTCTGGAGCACTATGACAGCCAGGCAGACCCACACTCGATAGGGTCGAGTTCTCCCCACCCCGGGGGATTTGATGAGGACATCTCACGACACTCGCTATGGCTCGGGTCGCCTGCACACCCTTGATTTGGGTCGACTCATTCTCATCTTATGTATCCTCCTTTTATTGAGTCTTATCATATGTAATTTTCCTTTTATTGGGTCATGTCGCATGTATTTCCTTTTATTATGTCATGTTGTACTAGTCCATTTCCCCTATTTGGTCTAATTGGGCCCTAATACCTTAGTTTGGGCCTATTGGACTGAGTCTAGGACATGTTTGGTCTTTTGCCTTAAATGACAGGGTTATTTTTATCTTGTAAAGATGGGTTGCCTATAAATAGCCCCCATCTCCCTCCATGTACTAACTTTTGATGAATATTGAAGAAAACTCTTTCAAATCTCTCATTATTCCATTCCTCTCTCTCTCTAGCTCTCCTTCTCTCTCCCACAAGGCAAGGGCGAACCTCCCCTCTCTCCTCCCCCCTCTCTCATTCAATTCCAACCCCCACCTACCTCCATTAATACCCCACAACTTCCCACAACCCTCCTTTACTCTCCACCTAGTCCCAACAACCCTCCACCAATCCAAACTCTACTTCCCAACTACCACTCACCTCCCTTCACTTCCCAAGGCACCTATCCACCTTCCCAAGGCTAAATTAACCCCTCCCAAAGCCCAAATTCGAATTACCCTCCCCTCTCCCATCCCTCCCTCACCCTAGGTCGAAATCCACTCCCTCCCCATAGCCAAGTTTGCCCCCCACCTTCCCTCACACTCATCTTCCCTCTTGTGCACATCCACTCCCCCATCTCCACCTCTAGCAGTTCCAGCCCCCTTTCTCCCTCCATCCCTGCCATTCCTAACCTCCTGGAGCCCTAGCCACGTCCTCCCCCCCCTCCCTAAACCTTCAGCCATCATCCTCAAGCTTTGTTAACCCCCTCCCACTCCCTTCATTCTTGCTAGTTTGCCATTTCAGAAAGCAGGTCGCAGGCTGCAGAGTTGGGTCCTGAAGATCGCAACAGGACCGGCCGTTCCCTGGTCTTCCTGGTGTCAAGGCCTACATCTCTGGAAAGGGCGTCCAGAGAGCTTTCAAGGAGAGGTGGTTTCGTCAACATCCGAGGTTGGAGCTGTTCGCAGGAGCCGATCTCCCTCAACTGCGCAGAAGCTCTCAGGCAGGGAACCAGAGCTGCAGTCACAGTCTGACCACGACTTCCTCCATGAATATCTGAGCGCCATTTTTGGAGGGCTGAAACTACTACCAGTTAGCTGTCTCCTCCAAGAAGAAGGACCTCATTCGGCCACCGGAGCTGCAAGTTAACATTTTCTTCGTCAGGGTGGGTAGTCTGCCCACTGTGGGACCAGGTTCGACCTGTACCTACTCTTCCGGATACCCCGCTCTCCTCCGACCTTGGATCGAGGCCCCGTCAACTTCTGCTCGAAGCTACTCCGACCGCGATCGCGTCACCACCAATCTCATCCCAATCGGAGTTCAGGAGCGGCAACAGAGACGTCTGCAACCTGCTGCATCAGTTTGGTACCTGCCAGGAGCCAGACATTGCTGTCCTGTTCCCATCGCCGGCACTGCCAGCCTCGGGTGTCAAAGCTTCCCCAAAAATTCAAGCTTCATACCCTGTCAGCTGAGAAACTTTTGGCAGTGGTTTCGTCAAGTTTAGAGCCCCGTGGTACCCGTGGCAGCATCAACAGCGACATCCTGTCCTGCAAACCTGCAGATTGTCAGAACCGGCGGACTCGGAAGATCGGCTTTTCCTTTGCATAAATCCCCACCCCGCTTGGCCGGCTGAAGGCCCCTCCCTGCGTGGAGGTAGTTTTGGGTGTAATAAGATTAATCCCCACCCCAAGTTCATCCCTCCTGCGTGAGGTGTAGTGTTGTACTCTTTAAGTTTCAGGTCAAGCGACAATCGCCGCAGCGTTCGGGTAATTACCCACGCTTCCCGGCGAGCCCTCGTCTCCGAACGGGATCGGTGTCTTCACACCGATCAGGTGAGCTTCTGATCACACCCTTGTAGCTTCATTTCTGCAAATGTAGTATTGCCTTGAATGCCCGTCGGACGGTAAGAGAGCGCTCGGACTTAATTTTAAGCGATTTCGTGCCCACCGCGGCCCGTGAGTGAGTGCCACCCAACACCCCGCCTTGCGGGCCAGCCACCCACAAAGCTGGGTCTCCCAGGCCCATTGGGGGTCAGCCTTAGCATTGTAAGTCCATTAGGACAATTGGGTCCCGCCCCGGACCCTCACCATCATCTCCCGGACCCATCGGGTGAACGTGTGAGCCGAGTGAGCAAAAATCGTCATTGTGAGAATCATTAAGCGCTTGTATGCTTGCGGGTCTAAGTCCTAGGGTCATCCCATCATATTTAGTGGTCTTTGGGCTGTACCACATCAAGTGGTATCAGAGCGGTCATAGGCTTGTCCTTACAAGTCTAGTCTTGGGTCACACTAAGTTTTTCTTAGGTGCATTCGCACACCCTTGCATAGCCCACCCAACTTTGCATGACCACTCGTAGTGGAGCTCATTATCAAGGCAATTCATCTTCTTACAATAAATACCATGAATCCCAATTCCCACGGTGACCGGTTCACCATGTCCTTTAGCTTCAAAGTAGTCCTACCCCACAACAAAATCACCACGGTGTTCCTTGATGAGTACCAATCGGGAAATTATGTCTCCCAAACTCTTGTGAACTCCTTGTCACAAGAAGGGAAAATTGTCATCCATGGGGAATGGGTTTTCGTAGAGTTCTACGTACCTTGTGTAAGCCGCATTCCCCCCAAATCCATTACGTGGGGTAGTGGAGCATGGTGCAAAATTCGGCCCCTTGGGTCACATATTATTTTGGGAAAAGAATGGATGGAAGAACAACAAGCAATCATAGACCCCGAAGGAAAAGGGTGTCACTTGCAATCCCCGGGAGACAAGAAAAGGTTCCACTTCCCAAATTCTTATAACCAAGCCCTCTCCAAGTTTGAGCAAACCATTCAAAAGCGATCAGTTAAAGTGGAAAATGAGCCTCAAATCTCCATTGCACAAAACCAACCCGAACCCCAACATGAGCAACTCATCCCACCAACTGGTGAGCTAACCATAGAGGAGCCCCTAGCTACCTGGCTCAAGAAAGGTCCCATCTTGTACCCTTCAACCCCATGCAACCTCCCCATAGAGCAAGTTCAACTAGTGCCATGTCATTCTCATCACACAACATATCAATCCTTTTGCTTTGTAGAAACCCTTGAAGACCTACTTAGGAGTTTGAGTTATCAAACGGGGTTGACTAGCATGTTGGCCATGGAACCCATTAAGCCCAAGTACCTTGCCTTTGCCTACTCATCCATTGGCTCCATTACATCTATTTGCACTATAGGCCAATGCACTAGTGAGCTTCTAATCTTCCTGCCAACCCCTAGGGAACTTGACCCAATGAGCCCCACAAAAAAATGCTCTCCTCTCCTCAAGGTCACACTTCCTAGTGAGTCCACACTCTTGTTGTTGTCCCTTGTCGATGAAGGTTCAACATGCATCGGGGAACATCCTACTTGGGCCAACCTATCCAAGGACATAGAGGGATCCCTCCATAAGAGTTTCAATTTCTATGATCCTTTTGACCCCACTCAATGGAAATTCCCTCCTTCCACAAGGAAAGGGATTTCAATTCCCGATGAGTTTTACACCACTCCCCTACCACAAGGAGAGGGCAATCAACCTAAGGAATCCACTTTTGTGCTTACCCCATTAGGAGACGAGTGCCCAGCCCACACTAGGGAGTGTATGCTTTGGAATGCTCAAGGTCCAGGATGGGAAGAAGCCTCATTCCCCTCAACCCAAGTCCTCCTAGATCCACATGTTCCCTTCCCACTAGCCCCTCATTACCAACCCACCTCCTGGCCCTCCTACATCTCTCCCTACCCCTCGCCCCTTTGCAAGGAGCATTATGATAAGTCCCACTGGGTTCATGATTTCCACTTCCCTATGTGTGCTAGGGACCCTAGGGCGACAACTTGGATTGAAACCCACCTCCACATCACCCACCCCTTAACCCATCTTGATCTGTTTGGCCACTCCCTATGGGCTTCCAAGTACTCCTCACCCACCACCCACTCCCTCCTACCCTCACCCACCATGTCAGGCCTAACCCACCCATTCCGAAATTCCGCCCACACTATGAGAGTCAATGCCAAGGGTGGCATCAACCTTGGAAATAAGGGAGTGACCCATCCCAAGATGTCCACCCCTTGGAACCGCTTCGATCCCCATGAGTGGAAACCCCCAAATCTTACAGATGGGACCATCTTGATAAGAATCCATGTATCACAACCTTTTGCATCATGTGGTCAGGCTAGTCACATCATTTGTATCATTCACACACTAGGTCCAGTGCATGATAGGCTTACATTTGGACAAGTTGGTCTTCCCCCACTCTTCATCCGTCTCATGCATGATAGGGCCACTTGTGGCTGCCCCGGTCCACCTAAGTGCATCAAGGTCCACATGGTTTCTAAACATGATAGGTCAATTCATGGATGCCCTGGTCCTCCTAAGTCTGTCAAAACCAATCTAACACTTGATAGGGCTGAATTTGGCTGTCCAGGCCCTCCCTTCATCCCTATTGGATCATCATTCATGACAGTGCATGGTTTTAGGCCTAGAAAGCCCTCGGATCTCATTCCCCTTCCCCCACATGCTTGGGTGTCAGTCTCAGCTGAGTCCTTTGCACAACATATCAAAGAGTTGCATGATGACATCCGCAAGCATATAGGGAAAGCAATGAGGCTTAAGGGCAGATGCTCACCGGCGCCACTGTGAATTCCAAGTGGGAGACCAGGTGATGGTGAGGACGGAGCGGCTCCTTCCCGGGCCTGCCTCCAAGTTGAGGGCACGAGGGTCGGGACCCTTTCGAGTTCTATGACGACTTGGTAGCAATGCTTATGAGCTTGACCTACCAGAGAGCTATGGGGTGCACCCTACCTTCAACGTGGTGGACCTGGTACCCTACAAAGGCCCCGCGGTGGAACCCAGTGAGCAGCTTGAGCCGTTACCCCCCCCCCCTTATGAGAGACACTCCCGGAGGGACTCCACTTCCCAGCTTAAGAGACCGACGAGAGCAGATAGAGGTAATACTGGATGAGCAGAGCATCATTACGAGGCACAAGGTGTATCAGCGCTACTTGGTTAGGTGGAAGAATCGTCCCCCGACGGAGGATGCTTGGGTGAGCCGGGAGGACCTACTGCGGTTGGATCCCTACATTCTGGAGCACTATGACAGCCAGGCAGACCCACACTCGATAGGGTCGAGTTCTCCCCACCCCGGGGGATTTGATGAGGACATCTCACGACACTCGCTATGGCTCGGGTCGCCTGCACACCCTTGATTTGGGTCGACTCATTCTCATCTTATGTATCCTCCTTTTATTGAGTCTTATCATATGTAATTTTCTTTTTATTGGGTCATGTCGCATGTATTTCCTTTTATTATGTCATGTTGTACTAGTCCATTTCCCCTATTTGGTCTAATTGGGCCCTAATACCTTAGTTTGGGCCTATTGGACTGAGTCTAGGACATGTTTGGTCTTTTGCCTTAAATGGCAGGGTTATTTTTGTCTTGTAAAGATGGGTTGCCTATAAATAGCCCCCATCTCCCTCCATGTACTAACTTTTGATGAATATTGAAGAAAACTCTTTCAAATCTCTCATTATTCCATTCCTCTCTCTCTCTAGCTCTCCTTCTCTCTCCCACAAGGCAAGGGTGAACCTCCCCTCTCTCCTCCCCCCTCTCTCATTCAATTCCAACCCCCACCTACCTCCATTAATACCCCACAACTTCCCACAACCCTCCTTTACTCTCCACCTAGTCCCAACAACCCTCCACCAATCCAAACTCTACTTCCCAACTACCACCCACCTCCCTTCACTTCCCAAGGCACCTATCCACCTTCCCAAGGCTAAATTAACCCCTCCCAAAGCCCAAATTCGAATTACCCTCCCCTCTCCCATCCCTCCCTCACCCTAGGTCGAAATCCACTCCCTCCCCATAGCCAAGTTCGCCCCCCACCTTCCCTTACACTCATCTTCCCTCTTGTGCACATCCACTCCCCCATCTCCACCTCTAGCAGTTCCAGCCCCCTTTCTCCCTCCATCCCTGCCATTCCTAACCTCCTGGAGCCCTAGCCACGTCCTCCCCCCCCTCCCTAAACCTTCAGCCATCATCCTCAAGCTTTGTTAACCCCCTCCCACTCCCTTCATTCTTGCTAGTTTGCCATTTCAGAAAGCAGGTCGCAGGCCGCAGAGTTGGGTCCTGAAGATCGCAACAGGACCGGCCGTTCCATGGTACTCCTGGTGTCAAGGCCTACATCTCTGGAAAGGGCGTCCAGAGAGATTTCAAGGCGAGGTGGTTTCGTCAACATCCGAGGTTGGAGCTGTTCGCAGGAGCCGATCTCCCTCAACTGCGCAGAAGCTCTCAGGCAGGGAACCAGAGCTGCAGTCACAGTCCGACCACGACTTCCTCCATGAAGATATGAGCGCCATTTTTAGAGGGCTGAAACTACTACCAGTTAGCTGTCTCCTCCAAGAAGAAGGACCTCATTCGGCCACCGGAGCTGCAAGTTAACATTTTCTTCGTCAGGGTGGGTAATCTGCCCACTGTGGGACCAGGTTCGACCTGTACCTACTCTTCCGGATACCCCGCTCTCCTCCGACCTTGGATCGAGGCCCCGTCAACTGCTGCTCGAAGCTACTCCGACCACGATCGCGTCACCACCAATCTCGTCCCAATCGAAGTTCAGGACCGGCCACACCGACATCTGCAACCTGCTGCATCAGTTCGGTACCTGCCAGGAGCCAGACATTGCTGTCCTGTTCCCATCGCCGGCACTGCCAGCCTCAGGTGTCAAAGTTGCCCCAAAAATTCAAGCTTCATCCCCTGTCATCTGAGAAACTTTTGGCAGTGGTTTCGTCAAGTTTGGAGCCCCGTGGATCCCGTGGCAGCATCAACAGCGACATCCTGTCCTGCAAACCTGCAGATTGGCAGAACCGGCGGACTCGGAAGATCGGCTTTTCCTTTGCATAAATCCCCACCCCGCTTGGCCGGCTGAAGGCCCCTCCCTGCGTGGAGGTAGTTTTGGGTGTAATAAGATTAATCCCCACCCCAAGTTCATCCCTCCTGCGTGAGGTGTAGTGTTGTACTCTTTAAGTTTCAGGTCAAGCGACAATCGCCGCAGCGTTCGGGTAATTACCCACGCTTCCCAGCGCGCCCTCGTCTCCGAACGGGATCGGTGTCTTCACACCAATCAGGTGAGCTTCTGATCACACCCTTGTAGCTTCATTTCTGCAAATGTAGTATTGCCTTGAATGCCCGTCGGACGGTAAGAGAGCGCTCGGACTTAATTTTAAGCGATTTCGTGCCCACCGCGGCCCGTGAGTGAGTGCCACCCAACACCCTGCCTTGCGGGCCAGCCACCCACAAAGCTGGGTCTCCCAGGCCCATTGGGGGTCAGCCTTAGCATTGTAAGTCCATTAGGACAATTGGGTCCCGCCCCGGACCCTCACCATCATCTCCCGGACCCATCGGGTGAACGTGTGAGCCGAGTGAGCAAAAATCATCATTGTGAGAATCATTAAGCGCTTGTATGCTTGCGGGTCTAAGTCCTAGGGTCATCCCATCATATTTAGTGGTCTTTGGGCTGTGCCACATCAGGTGTCCAACGCACCTGAAAGGGCAATTAAGCGAAGTCACCATTTATAAGAGAATTTAAGCATATTTTAGAAGTTTTAAGTCTAGAAGCTTCCCGATGCATAAGGAAAAGTGTCCATGTCGTCCTGGATCGCCCGCGCTAAGCGTCGCAGTGACCCTATGTCCCGAACCGCCATCCATTGCCTCGCGATGGGGATCCGGTCCAGATGTACCTCCTTTTACCGCCATAGGCTAGGGAGGTACCGGTAGCTCCATACCTGCATTAGTTCAGTGTCAGCATATCGAAAATCATAATCATAATCATAAAACATAAGCATTTTAAGAATAGAGCATCTTACCTGAAGCAAAGGCGAGAAGCCGCCCAGCATGGTCTGTCGGTTAGTGGTGCTGAGTGTGTCAAAAAGGAACGCCAACACAACAGCGCCCCAAGCATACTCTCCCACTCCGTCTAGGTCCCTCAGCAGTGGGAGGAGCATGCAGCTCACTACGTCTGCCCTCGTCGCGAAGAGCAGCTTCCCGAACATCAGCATCAGGAAGCGACGCAGGACGATGTCTCCCTCCGGTCCCGGTCCCGGTCCCGGTCCCGCAGCTACTCTCTCTCTGGCGCTATCCGTCAGCCATCCCAGGTGCTCCTCAGGTAGCTCTCCCATATCTATTGCCGCTCCTCTAAGCCCCAGGCTCTCCTGGAGTGTCGCTCTCGCCAGCATCTATGAATAGTGTCTTGGTCTCGTCAGCTCTAAGTCCAGCACCTCCCTTGCCAACTCCTGGTAGTCGGCGTGTGTCATCCCCGTCACTGGCGCTCCATGCACTCTCAGTCCCATGATCCTCGCCACGTCCTCCAGCATGGGGATCATGTGTCCCCATGGGAACATGAAGGCCTTACTGATCGCGTCCTATCTCTCGTGCAGCGTGTATAGCAACGCGATGTCTATCCTCATCACCTCGATGCTCAGGAGGTCACCGAACCCCATCGCTGCTAGCTGATCTCTCTGGAAGTCCAGCAGTGCTAGATACACTGCTCGAAATAGCAGCCAGGAGATCCTCGTCCGTCTCTTTCCCTGCATACATTTAAACAATCAAAATCAGTCATTCATATAGTTTATAGTTCATGCATTGCGTTGCATTTAAAACAAAATAAAAAATCACTCTAGTCCCCAAACGGTCGTCACTTGACCGTTTCTTCTTCCCTAACGGTCATCCCAGGACCGTTTTCTTCCCTAGCGGTCACTGGAAGGACTGCTAGGCACTCAGCGAAGGGGCCGTGTTCATCCTGTTTCCCCAAAATTGAAAATGGCCCTAAAGGCCGTTACATCATTTCTATGCGTCCCCAAACCCATTCCCTTCCTATTTTTACCCACATGCATCATCTAGAAAAATCAAAATTGGGTTTTTAAGGAAGTCGGCCTACCTCAGACGAACGCCTCCCGGCCGGTGCCTCCTCTGCCATGTGCCCTTCCTCCTCATCTCCAGGAGCTTCCCCAGGCCCTTCCGCCGCCGTGGGAGACCCCTCCTCCATTGTTTGGACCGACGGGACCTCTTCCCCTTCCGGTGGGCTAGCTGCCACCATTGGAGCTTCTTCTTCTTCTTCTAAACGCCGTTGGAAGCGGCGAACGGCTCTCTTTTTCACCATCCTTGTGTGGGGGGGTGGCTGCCCGGTCACGGTGGTCGGCGGTGTGGCGGTCTTGGTGGTCACCGGAGTGGCTAGTGTTGAGACTTGGAGTGGAATTCGAGTGAGAATGGGAGAGGGAACGATCGTTTCTGTTCTTTTTTAAAAAAAATCTCTCAGAGCCATGCAGTCTAGCTTCAGACCGTTAGGTAGCTGTTTGCGGTCTTCATGCAGACTGTTTGTCATCTGGGTCACCCTCGTTGAAGAATGTGAACCGCCCTTCATCTAGCGGTCTATCTCTAGACCGTTAGGAGTCCTTTTACAGTCTCGACTAGACCGTTTGAGCTACTGCATCTTGATGATTTGAAGTGCTATATCCGCTTTGTTCTTGGCTCCATTTTTGAGTGGTTCATGTCTTATTTATACTTCGTGCTCATTCCATGAAAATAATTGTTGATGGCTAACCCCTCTTATTGTCATATATCATGAACGCCATCATGCTATCATTTCTCGCCAGGCAGGTAAGTCAGGTAAGTATCTTGATCCTAGTCCCTTAATGCATTACTATATGGTATCTATGATATATTATCTCGAGAACCGGCTGGTCAATCATGTGTTCTCAGATCGGATGTTCCCCTTTAACAAAAATGATGATGATCTAGGTGCGCATGTTTAATCGTTGGATAGGCCATTAGGTTGGAAGAGTTGGGGGACGATAGTTCTATCTTGCACGCCGTGGTTGCAGATAGTACCTTGACCTTTATTTGTCCGGTCTAACAATACTATTCTCGAGTATTTTCCTATTTTATCCTTTCTTTGCATTTATTTTGATGATTTTCTTTATTTTAGCCCAGCAAGCATCATACGCATCTTTGAGCATTCATGTGCCCTGATCTGTCTAAAGTGTCTCAATAATGGTGGATAGCTATGTATCCATGGTCTTGAGTAAGGAGAATCACTCCACTCTGAGTTGGAAGGTTTCCTTCGGTCTATTTGCTCGGTTTGGTTAGCTGAGGATTCATGTCTGGAGTTTAGTTGCTCGTCTCTTTACTTTTTCATTTGCTCCGACCGCCTATCAGCTATGCGTTCTAGTGAGCAGGTTGGTCGTGTTTTTTTTTCTTTAGTTCCTCCAGGCATGTGTCATTCGGTTCGGCCGTTCCTTGTGATTGGTTCGATGTTTTCTGGAAGATTCCTATCGCTCGTTGTTTGAGGATAGGTGTCGGTTTACCTTAACGCCCACTTTTCAGTCCACTCTGCTACATTTCTGCTTCATCTCCATGTTCCATTTCGCTTTCGCTTCACCTCCGCTCGCTCCCCTGCAAAGAGGACGTTAAAGAGGGGCCTCTGTTGACACCCATTTTATGACCACTGAGTTGGGTCATCTCTCTATCTATTTTATGATGTCCCGAGTTATTCACCACTTATTGGGCTATTTTGGTTACTTTTGGGCTTATTTTCGTGGGTCGCTTTCCTTGGTTGGACCTCGTTCCTTGTCTTTTCCATTGCTTTAAGCTTAGCAGGCTTTCATATCTTTTTTCCACAACCCTACCTCTAGCGGTCTATCAGACGACCGTAGATAGTTTTTGGCGGCCTATCACTAGACCGTTAGCTAGAGGAAGAGTCCTACTTTAACTTCTTTCCTTTCAATCCTCATCTTTTAAGGGACGAACAGCTCATGCGGTCTATCGCACGACTGTTAGGGGCGCTCTAGCGATTGTTTGCTAGACCGCTAGGCATACAGAGAGTCATGTTGGGTTTCTCCAGTCTTATCTCTTTCTGAATGACTGAGCCATACGGTCTATCAGTCAACCGTTTATGGATCCTTGCGGTCTATCGCAAGACCATTAGGAGAGATAGAGAGTCCTACTCTATCTGTTCTTCCTCTCTTCGACCATAGTCGAACTAGAGTCCATGATTTGATGTTTTCTCTCTAAGTAGTGATCCTCAAAACCTTCTATTTGTTTCTATGGACTCTAGAGAGTATTATCTTTGAGATTTATCTAAGTTCAGGTCTATTTCTGTGTTATTATCTCTCCAACTCGACCTAGGGTTTAGGGGTCTATAAATAGAACCCTTGACTTCATGGTTTGAAGGAGGAGATTTTCTGGAGCTTGCCACAAAGTGCTGCTGCATCCTGGAGTGAGTACCAACCAGGGAGAAGTCCTTTCTATGTCCTTAAGGCTTCTAGTCCAGGGAGTATTGAGTTCCATTCATTTAGTTTGTGTCTTTCATTCTTAGTTTTCTCCCTTTTCTTTGCATCTTCATAGCATATTCCCTCTTCCTCACTCACGTTCTTTGCACTCACATCATGTTTTCAAACATCCTACTATTCTTTTCCACGCCCCTCAAGGGTTAAAAACCACCAACCCCCAGGTATTAACACTTCCTTTTATGCACCTTAGCTTAATTGCATTATAGATACTACACTAGTCTAAGGGCTTATTGGGTTATTTTTTTTCGTGTCTACATTCTTTTGTAGGTTTACAGGGTTCATTGCACGAGGCCCAACTCTTCTGGCTGGCCAGGAGGGGTGGAGATACAAGTTCCACGTTGCTATTCGGGGTGCTCTTGCGGCCGTTTGGAAGACCGTTTGTGGATCTCATGCGGTCTATCACTGGACCGTTTGCTTTCACTTTGCGGCCATCTTCAAGACCATTTTCCTTCCGTAGTGCCTGGTTTTCTTTCTCCCATGGGCGAGTGGCCTCACTCGACTCTTTCCAAGGTACGTATTGTGGTCTTATTACATTATTCACCTTGGTGGCGATCACATCTGTCTTCCTTTATTTGGGTATTGGTCATCTCTTTTATCATCTTTCTTACTCTCTTTTATTTTTAGTTGCTCCACACCCACGGTGTGTGTTTTCCTTTTATCCCTTTGCTCCACATCCCGACGTGTGTTTTCCTTTATTTCTGCACTATGAAGATGACATGCCCACAAATTTCATGCTTGGTATTGATTGCTTGAGTTAGTGCATCACTTGCTCACATATATTTCACATCTTTCATATCTCTCACATCACATCACACCATCATCATCATCACAAATATATCAACAGAGAGTAGTCAACCTTCTCTTTGCCCTTGGATCTTTGATTTTCGGGATTTTTAAGATTGCACTCTTGTTGGATGGTGTCAGGTGGATTTTCAGTTTAGTTAGATTGAGGGGTGGAAGTCTTAGAAGAGGAGTCAGTGACAAATGTGATTATTTTTAGGCCAATTTCTTTCTTCTTAGTTGGTTGAAAACCTAGACCTTCTTGTTGAAGTTCATCTTAGTTCCTAGAAGGGCATCTAGGTTATCTCTACCACTTACAAATTTTTCTAAGGAGGTCTGTTTATCTTCATTTTCTTTTCTCAACTTTTCAAGTTCTTTTTGTAATTCTTCATTGGCTCCTTTTATAGCTTCATACTTTTCACATGCCAATTTACACTCATCTTCATACTTCTGCATTCTTATTTTTAGTTCATCAATTGTGTTTTTCAAAAAATTATTTTCTTCCTTCACAATTTTTGAATCTGATCTGTTGTTTTTTAACTCATCCACCAACCTTCTTAGATCTGAAATTTCTATTTCGAGGGAAGCATTTTTATCTTTCAGTGAGGTGTCATGCACAAAGTTGTTTTTCTTTTTCTTTAGGGATTTTTTCTCTTTTTTGAAATCATCACATTTATCTAGCAATTCTGATTATGCTTCCTCCCAGTCACTTAAGGTAAAGTTTTCAAACAGAGACCTTTCCTCATCACCTTCAGGAGTTTCTTCTGCCATGAGACAAATTTTTCCTTCACTCTCTTCAGAAGATGTCTCCTCCTCTTCCTCTGCTTCCTCATCATTGCAAGTGCTAATCATGGCTTTGGCACTTTTTCCCCTACAATTGGAGTTGGATTTCTTAATTGCTTCAAGACATTCATAGTTAACATGTCCAGACTTCCTGCAATTATAACATACAATTGTGTCAAACTTCTTAGCATGATTTGATTTGAACTTGGAATATTTACTTACCTATGGCCTTCTTTTATTCATGCCCTTACCTTCTGTTCCTAGAAACTTTCTGAATTTCCTAGTGAGCATGGAAAACTCACCAGTCTCTTCTTCTGTGCTAGAAGACTCACTGTTATTTGATGATTCTTGATCACCAGGGCTTGCCTTCGATGCCACTGGTTTCTTATTTTTAATCTCTTCTTCCTTCCTTTTGAGATTTAACTCATATGTCATTAAAGACCCTATGAGTTCATCAATGGTCATGGTGGACAGATGGCGCAAGTCTTCAATAAATGTTGCTTTTGTATGCCATATTGATGTCAGAGACCTAAAGATTTTTCTCACCAGTTCCTGTTCAGAATAAGTCTTTCCCAGGCTTTTTAAACTGTAGGTCAATTGAGTCAGTCTGGCATACATCTCTGAAATCGATTCACTAGCTTTCATTTTAAACATTTCATATTCAGAGATTAGCATATTTGCTTTGGTCTCCCTTTCCTCAGAGGTACCTTCATAAATTTCCTCTAGTCTTTTCCACATCTCCTTAGCAGTAGCACATGAGGAGACTCTAGAGAATTCTGTCGGATGGAGAAAACATTGCATGTCATTCATAGCTCCCCAGTTGAGGTTGGACTTTCGTATCTGCTCTCTAGTCCAGTTGTCTTCATCAACTGGTAGCTCATATGGTCCATGGCTCACCACCTTCAGGTCTCATGATCGTGGGCTCTCAGGAAGACCTGCATACGAGTTTTCCAATATGCATAGTTAGTGCCATCAAAGAACGGGGGACGGTTTACTGAATGTCCCTCAACCATATAACCTTTAGCCTCCATTGCACCTAGTCTCTTCGGGTTGTTTAAACCACACAAAGGAGAACCAAGCACTGATACCACGTGTTGGGTGCTGAGAGGCTGATCTAGAAGGGGGGTTGAATAGATCTGCCCCCGTTTTAACTTTTCAAATGAATAGATATGAAAGCTAACACATGGAATAGATAGAACTATATGTACTCGATCCTAGATAGTAACTAGCATTCAAACACACAAGCAGATAGATATGAAATCACACACCACAGCAGGAGACAATGGATTTTAAGGTGGTTCGGTCCTCAATCCAGAGGCCTACGTCCACCCTTCACTCAACCAAGTGAGGCTTCCACTACTGCAAAGCACTTCACATTGGGAAAACACCACAACCACACACCGGTGATCCACAGCTTAACAAGAGAACAACTTCTCTTAGAACCACTGACACATAGCTTGTACTTCTTCTGTAGTTCTTGAAGAACCAAAGAAACGAAAAGAAGAAAGTAGAAAAACTCTTAAACATAGAACAGGTTTAGAGAAACTCTCTCCCAGAGTAGTAGATGTGATCTGTGTATCAGTTGATACCGTCGCACTTCAATTCAGCCCTTCACGCTTGAATCAACAAGTTCAACAAGAAGTCCTTGACGTTGCCTCCATGTGACCTTGCCTGCAACTAGTATAAAATATGAAGTCTCTCTGGTTTTCTGCAAGCACACACCTTTTTCCTCGTCTTGTTCTTACTCTGTGTTCTTCTTTCTGTATTTAAGCACCCTCTCTTCCATAGGATATGGAAACCCACGGAGGTTGTCATAGAAACATAGAACTCTTATCAGAGTCCTGATCAAACTTCTTCTTTCCATGTCTGGGTTGATACCATCACCACCGTCAATCACTAGAACTTGAGATAAATCTTGTTCTCTGATTTTAGTCAATGTTAATCAGTATCGTTTGATGATTAGGAAAGCTCCAGATTCAAGTTTGTGAAGTTTAAGAATCCCAACCATACTCAAATTCTTCGAACAGAAACAGGTTTCTTCAAGCTTTACTGGCACAAGCTATTTGTCACCACTAAATAGCTTTTTGTCACCCTTATCTGACATTTGTCACCACTAACAAGTTATTTGTCACCCTTAGTCGATAGTAGCCATCACCTTTGACTTACCTTCATAGCTCATGTGACTAAAGTGGACTTTGCATTCAGCTCAGCTCGACTTGGCTTCTAGGTTTTTGAAGTGTTTTCTTCTGTTGTCCATTTTACACCGTTAAGAAGGCATTTGTCGGCCTTATTATCTATTTGTTACCGCTGACCATCTATTTTTCACCCTTAGGCGCTGGGAGCCGTCGCCTTCAACAACTTGTGTGATACTCATGGGCGAACGAGACTGAAGTGTGACTGGAGTCGACTCCTCTTTGAACTCGAGTCGACTCTCCTTCTACGGATTTGAGCTTTCTATGGCTGTTGTCTATTTTTCACCTGTAGCAAGGCATTTGTCACTCGTATGGCCTATTTGTCACCGATAAGGACCTATTTGTCACCTTTACTGCGGTATAAGCCGTTGGCCTTGGTTTGGGTTTTTCTGCCTTGCGAGCTAAAGCAGAGTCAACTCCAAGAGCGACTAAACTCGACTCCTCTTCTTCAAATGTGTTCTTCTTCTATTCTGATGCTGTCCACTGACCTGAAAAATGATTCTTTTGGGCTTGAGCTATTGTTGCATTGACTTTGCATTCTGAAGGCTTTGCTTTATGGCTTGAATGTGTTATAGCCTGGTTGCGTTGACGCAAGAACATTGCTACGTCAACATAGTCTTGTATTTGGCAGTAAAGTGAACTGAACTGAAGTGGAACATCAAAGCTTCCATTACTTATTGGACACCTGAAAGGCACACTGTTAAATGAATTATGCAACTAGTGGTCCAATAAAATAAGAGATCTTAATCACAATGATTCATAGTTAGTCACCATCAAAACCAGGGATACAACACCGTCAACTCCCCCAAGTCACACTCCCCACCCAGGTCGTGTTGGAATAATCGACATGCCGATCAGATCGATATTTTATATGTTAGACCCCCGAAACCCCTAACCTTGCATTTATTTCAAACTAAATTAGTTTGGAAATGGCTAGTTTAAGCGTCGAGCCCAAACCAGGTATCTATTTTGGATTCCGTCAACTCCCCCAAGCCACACTCCCCACCCAGGTCATGTTGGAACAATCGGCATGACGATCAGATCGATATTTCATATATTGGACCCCCGAAACCCCTAACCTTGGATTTATTTCAAAGTAAATTAGTTTGAAAATGGCTAGTTTGAGCGTCGAGCCCAAACCAGGTATCCATTTTGGATTCCGTCAACTCCCCCAAGTCACACTCCCCACCAAGGTTGTGTTGGAACAATCGACATGTCGATCAGATCTATATTTCATATATTGGACCCCCGAAACCCCTAACCTTAGATTTATTCCAAACTAAATTAGTTTGGAAATGGCTAGTATGAGCGCTGAGCCCAAACCAGGTATCCATTTTGGATTCTATCAACTCCCCCAAGTCACACTCCCCACCCATGTCGTGTTGGAATAATCAGCATGTCGATCAGATCGATATTTAACATGTTTGACCCCCGAAACCCCTAACCTAGGATTTATTTCAAACTAAATTAGTTTGGAAATGGCTAGTTTGAGCGTCGAGCCCAAACTGGATATCCGTTTTGGATTTCATTAGCTCCCCTAAGTCAAATTCCCCACCTAGGTCGTGTTGGAATAATCGACACACTGATCATACCAATATTTTACATCTTACACCCCCGAAACCCTAGGTCATTTGTGTTGGATCAATTTTTAATTTCATGTTTCAAATCTTAGACTCTAAAAGCTGAATTCTTTGAACTAAGTAGTAATATTATAACTCTAAAGTCTACGAAATTAAAAGTTAAATTAAATACTCACATGAGGGGGCTATGATGTGCTCGAGGGTGCTCCCTGAGTCAAATTCCTGCCTGAAAGAGGAGGGTAGCAACAACCCGGGTAATGCGTGCCTCGATGCGTGTCTCGATGCCGTCTACCTCATCTCGAATGATGGATCTAATATGACTTGTAGAAGTGCCAGTGGAGGGAGTAGAGAAGGAACTGCTACTGGGGTTGGATGAAGCTGAGCTAGCACAATATGCTAGAATCTCTGCCCAAAATCGTAGACTCTTCCTTTCTTCGGTGAGCCGGTTGCTGCTACCCATGCCTCAGGATCTAACTGTGGCCGCTGTGTCTCCTCCTCCCTGTACTTTTCAGTCATATGCCTATCATATGACACCTGCAAATTGAATAAAACATATTATAAATTTCATATTAATCAATCATATTTAAAAATTGAAATAGAAAAGAAATGTGTATGTATATAATCTTTCAACTACCGAGCGAGCTCTCTCGCTCACATACTGTACGGTCCCCTTCACCTGGTGAACTTTAGCAAATAAATCGCGGTACAAGACCGTACCACCCCTCTTCTTTTACTGTTATACATGTTATAGAGAATAAATAAGGACATATAAGAAATAAAATGTAATAAAATTATGATTATTACTTACCAATCTCTCCTTCTGGGTCGTGAAGGAAACGGATCCAGAAGTATGGAGACGCACGTCTGGATGTGACGCACGGGTGGCTTTGACTTTTTAGGATTTGGCTATCCAATTAGGCTCGGCCCATCTATCACAAAGGACCTCCGAGTGCCTTCCAAAGGCCACAATCCTCGCTCCCCCTGGCTGCAGCCTAGGCACGGTCCCGACAGTTGTATAATTGATGCTTATAATTTACAATTATTGTGGCCTCCCATGCACGTCGAGCTCGTCCGGCGTCAGCTGGCCTTACAAATTGATATCCTCGCTATCAAGAATTAAAAATTTAGTCTATTGAAATTACGAAGTTGGGAAATATGTAATTTAAAAGATTAAATTATATACTAGGAACTCGTCGTACAATCAATCGCAGATATCTTGATGAAACTTTCGAAATGACTTATATGGGCCGGGCACATGTCGCATAATAGTGTTGGTAATAAAACAAGAAGTGTCATTGGGCTCTACTTTATCCCTACAATTACATATGTTAAAATGATCGCCAACAATTATATAGTTGATGGATAGATAACGAACATAATTCATGAGTTTAAATATTTATCTAGCGACCAAACATGGCTTGCGTCCCTCCGACAGTAGAAGCTGCTCACCCTCGTGATGGCTAATAGCATCATTTGCTGATTGTGTGCCCGGGTGGGCAAACGAGCCAACTATCGCAGGTGGTTTGCTCGATGTACCTGCTACAAGTAAAATAGAAGTAGTTAATCAGAATTTAGCTCATTATAAAAAACTATTTATTCAACAAGTAAACATATACAATTTCCATCATTTAACTAAGAATTTAAATAAACATACCAGTAGAATGTGATCGAAGCGGTGTACTATGTAGACCTGGTGCAGAGGCACTCGAACCTGTAAACATAGAATATCATGAGTAAAACAAAGTGCATAATCACTACTCATTTATCTAAGAATTTAAATAAACATACGAGCAGTAGGTGGTGGGAGCGGTGTGGAGGCACTCGGACCTGTAAACATAAAATATCATGAGCAAAACAAAGTGCATAATCACTACTCATTTATCTAAGAATTTAAATAAACATACCAGTAGCAGGTGGTGGGAGTAGTGTGGAGGCACTCAGACCTGTAAATATAAAATATCATGAGCAAAACAAAGTGCATAATCACTACTAATTTATCTATGAATTTAAATAAACATACTAGCAACAGGTGGTGGGAGTGGTGTGGAGACATTCAGACCAACAAACATAAAATATAGTGAGCAAAAGAAAGTGCATAATCACTACTCATTTATCTAAGAATTTAAATATACGAGCAGCAGGTGGTGGGAGCGGTGTGGAGGCACTTGGACCTGTAAACATAAAATATCGTGAGCAAAATAAAGTGCATAATCACTACTCATTTATCTAAGAATTTAAATAAACATACCAGCAGCATGTGGTGGGAGCGATGTGGAGGCACTCAGACCTATAAACATAAAATATCGTGAGCAAAACAAAGTGCATAATCACTACTCATTTATCTAAGAATTTAAATAAACATACCAGCAGCAGGTGGTAGGAGCGGTGTGGAGGCACTGGGACCTGTAAACATAACATATCGTGAGCAAAACAAAGTGCATAATCACTATTCATTTATCTAAGAATTTAAATAAACATACCAACGGCAGGTGGTGGGAGTGATATGGAGGCACTCGGACCTGTAAACACGAAATGACATGAACAAAACAAAGTACATAATCACTACTCGTTTATCTAAGAATTTAAATAAACATAGCAGTAGAAACCCTCCCACAGCCACCTCTCGTCGAACTCCCAATACGACCTCCTCGAACCATCTAATTATTGACAATAATAAAAGTAGTGCATATTAGTCCACAACTAATTACGAGGAGAGGTGGTAAGTAATAATGATAAGAAGTGCATATATGATAAATTTCTTAAAAAATATTCAATCATTATCTATTTCATATTTAGATGCTGAAGATATATCAAACTCAGCCCCATCTTCATCATCTTCCTCATTCTCACTAGATTCATACTCTTCCTCCTCAGAGGACTCCTCTTGTCAAACAATTACTTCATTTAGCTCAGTTGGATCGACTTCTTCCACTTCATCCTCTATAGACAACCAAAGTGGCTCGTCAGATTTGATCAGATGAATTTTAGAAGTATCCAACTCTGCAGTGTCACCCTCGTCTGATTGAAAAAATTTGGCACTAGAATCCTCTGAGACAGCTTCTGTCATATCTAACTTATAATTAGGCACAAGGCTTGGTTTTACCCTACAGACTGCCCACCAATCTTTATTCTTAGACGATGAATAACTTGAATAATACACTTGCTGAGCTTGTGCGGCCAAAATAAACTGTTCATAGGTATTTAATTTGGATCTATGTTTGACATCAACAATCCCATATATTACGTCGTTTCGAACTGAATTCGGATCAAACCAATGACACTTGAAAAGAAATATGCGGTTGTCTTATCCGAGATATTGTAATTCTATGACCTCCTCAAGAATACCATAGTAATCAAGTTCATTTTCATTATATGTACTACCATTCACACATACGCTACTATTCATCATAGACTTATTTCGTCCATAATCTCTGGTGTGAAATCTATAACCATTCACAAAAAAATCCTGGATAGGCATGCACGACCTTCGAAGGTCCATAACTTATCACCCGGACTCTTTCCTCAGTAACATAACCTTCTTCAACCTATGAATATAAACCACATTACTTTAAAATCAGGCATACACCTCAAGCTTTGTGGAACTTAACTTTGACACTTACTTGAGCTTTAAGCCATCTGGCAAAAGATCTCTCTTGTTCCTTTTGAACCTTCATGTCATTGAGGTGTGGACATTGAGTAATTAATTCTGAATCAAATTGCCTACAATGATGAATGCAGCACCACCATAAATGGGAGGAAGAACGTCAAGCAACTTATAAATTTTAACACCTGAGGAGTTGAGGACTTACTCAACATAAGGTTCAATCTCAGCACAGTTCAGGAGAAGAAATATCTCTACGGCCAACAACTCTCTGTGCTCTAATATGCGAATCGAACAATGTACTAATGCACGTACTGGATACTTAAATATGGACAACCGGTCGGATGCACCCACCTCTCCTCCATCATCATTACGTGGAGGTCAAGTACGACAAGTTTGAATTTCGAGTTCAAAGTATATCGAACAGAAGTTTAAAATTTCTTTAATAATATATGCCCAAGTAATCGAACCCTCTACTTTTACCTTGTTGCGAACCTTCATTTTCAGGTCATGCATACACCTATGACAACAATTCATATGACAATGACATACAGTGACAACTGTCAAATAAACTATAAATACATAGTGATTACCTCTCAAATGGATACATCCATCGAAATTGTACCGGTCCTCCAACTTTGGCCTCGTATGGCAAATGGATAATTAAGTCCTCCATGGAATCGAAGAACGCAGGGGGAAATATCTTCTCCAACTTGCATACCGCCATGACCACATTCTGTTCGATAGTTTACACGTCCCCAAGTTAGAGTTCTGATGCACATAGAATCCTGAAAAATTGACTCAACTCAGTCAATGGCCCCCATATAGGCTTTGGCAATATGTCACATAATGTAATAGGCAGAAGTCTCTCCATGAATACATGGCAGTCATGACTTTTCAATCCATATATTTTTCCCTCATTGACATTCATACAACGGGCTATGTTAGACACATATCCATCAGGGAATCTTAATTGCTTCAGCCACTGGCACAGTTCATTGATCTGTGTGTCTTTCAACACGTAAGTTGCTTTAGGTTGCACAACTTTTCCTCGTACCTGCTGCAATTCCAGCTCTGGTCATTTGCAAACTATCTTCAAGTCCACTCGAGCCTTGGCATTGTCCTTTGTTTTAGCTTTCATGTTCATGATGGTGTTGAACACATTATCAAAGACATTCTTCTCAACATGCATGCCGTCCAGGTTGTGCCGTATCAATAGGGCTGACCAGTAAGGCAATTCCCAGAAGATACATTTCTTCACCCAATTGTGATCCTCTCCAAATCCACAAAGATGCCGTATACTACCCGACAGTTGCACTATATCTGGTAAGTTTTACAACTGTGCCGTCATTTGTCGACCAGATATCCGTTCCAAGTCTGCTTCATCCATTTCAAATGTGTTCTTAATGAATGAGTCCTTTTGCCTTCGGAAAGGATGGTCAATTGCTAGAAACCGTCGATGACAATCGAACCAGCATGATTTCTTACCATATTTCAAGACAAATGATTTGGTATCAGCCATACAGTAAGGACATGCCAACCTCCCGTGTGTGCTCCAGCCAGATAGCATTCCATATGCAGGGAAGTCACTTATTGTCCACATCAATGCAGCCTTCATAGTGAAATTTTGTTTTGTATATGCATCATAAGTAATAACTCCATCATTTCATAATTTTTTCAACTCATCAATCAATGGCCTGAGATATATGTCCAAAAATTTTCCTGGATTTTTTGGACCTAGAATCACCAAAGTTAAGAAAAGGTTCTCTCGCTTCATGCACATGCCCAATGGAAGGCTATACGGCGACATGAGTACTGGCCAACATGAGTAAGATGCCACTGAACCTCCAAATGGGTTGAAGCCGTTTGTGCATAAACTTACCCTAACATTCCGTGGCCCGTGAGCAAAAGCAGTATAGGTACGATTGAAATGAGCACAAGCTTCACCATCAACGGGATGACTGATTATATCATCTGCACGACGTACTCTTTCCATGTGTCATATCATATGTCAAGTTGTCTTGGACGACATATACATCCACTACAATTTGAGCGTAAGAGGGAAGTATCACAGTGACTTGTAAGACGCATACTTCTACTTTGAATTGTCCCCTCTCTTAGGTTTACATCTATCATGCTGACAAATATCACATGATATTTTATCTACATTATCTAGATAATATAACATATAGTGATTAGGACATGCATCAATTTTTTGGTATCCAAGCCCTAACTCTTTGACCATCTTCTATGCACGGTAAAAATTTTCAGGCAGCTTCTCATCTCGAGGCAGCATACTCTTGATAAGGAGGAGCATGCGGTCAAAACAACTCTCACTAAGATGAAATTTAGATTTCAAATTCAACAACTGTGAGACAGTAGACAACCGAGTGTGATTTTCACAACCATCCCACAATGGCTCATCATCATCTCGAAGTAACTGATGAAATCTTTCAGCCGTCTTATTTGGTGCATCTTCGTTATACACGTGTTCCACTGGTACATTAAAGTTGGGTCCAGCAGCATCGATTACCATGTCCGCATAGGTACTTGTGCTTGCAACATTGGCATGGTCATACAACCAGACATCCTCACCATGACACACCCAATTTATATAACCTTTCATGAATCCTTTCCTGTATAAATGATGTTGCACATCCCATAGCAAAAGAAATCTCTTTTTTTTACAAAGTAAACAAGGACATCTGATGTAACCACGATGGTCCACTGTTGTTGGATGCCCCAATGCAAACTGATTAAAACTATCAACCCCATCCTTAAACTCCTCTAACACCACTCTGTCAACTACTCTACGATTCATCCAGGAACGGTCCAGTCTAGCCATATTTACCTAACAAATCACGTTAATCATATCAATATGTCATATTAAACTTCTAGAAAAATTTTGACAGCATCTCCCCTAAAAACTGACTATTTTCCACATTTGTACATCTTGTTTGGTCACATATACATCCATATCCACAATATTAATTGGTACCTACATCAAATAAAATGCCATTTATGGATATTTGATCGCTCAATGTTGTTTATTATATGTGCTTCACGATTATCTTGAAATTTGGATAGCATTTCCCCACACTTCTCCAATATACCACCATAATTTACTAATTTTAACATTCCTTTAACGGCCACTCACATAAAATGCAAGTGGCCAGAAGAGCAATCAAAATTAGGAGGCATATTGGAGAAAAGAGGGAAGATGCTACCAAAATTTTAAGATAATCATGAGGCACATATAATAAACAACATCGAATGATCAAATATCCATAGACTATCGAACAGGACAATGCAAGACTATGTGTTCGATATAGTGCATATAATAAAAAGGGCCATATCCACATTTACGCACACACATTTATATCCACATCCCCCTTCCCATCCACATTCACACACATTCACATTGGCATCATCACCTGCAAACAAAAATTCGCATCCACATTCACATACACATTCATATCCACATCCACTTTTACGTCCATATTCGCACACACACATTGACATCGAAATCATCTTCTGGCAAAAAAAATCATATCCGCATTCACATACACATTCATATCGGCATCCACACCTGTCAAAAAAATTAATTCACATACACATTCCCATCATCCCGCTGCCCTCCCCTCCCATCACCCTCCCACCCTCCCTTCCCCACCCCCTTCCCTCTCATTTACAAAAAAATCCTCCCACACTCCAAATTAAAACACATATCACACATACACTCAAATTAAAAAAAAAAATTCCTCCATCCCGCCCTCTCTTTTGGCCCCTCCCCTCCCCTTCCCTCTGCTCCGCCGCCATATCCCACCAAGCCCCTCTTTCCCCTCCCTACCCTTCCCTCACCCCCCTCCCCTCCCCTCCCATCACCCTCCAACCCTCCCTTGCCTGCCCCCTTCCCCCTCATTTACAAAAAAATCCTCCCACCCTCCAAATTAAAATAAATATCACACACACACACTCAAATTAAAAAAATATCCCTCCATCCCACCCTCTCCTTTGGCCCCTCCCCTCCGCTCCGCCGCCATATCCCACCGAGCCCCCCTTTCCCCTCCCTACATTGCCCTCATCCCGTTGGCCGCCCTCCTTGTCTGTGTGTACGTGTGTCTGTGTGAGAGAGTGAGAGAGTGTGGGAGAAGGGAGAGGGGGCCGAGCCCCTCCCCCTCCCTGTGTCTGTGTGTGTGTGTGAGTGAGAGAGGGCGGGAGCAGGGAGATCTGTGTGTGAGAGAGACTGAGAGAGCGCGGGAGTAAGGAGAGGGGGTGGAGCCCCTCCCCCTCCCTGTGTCTGTGTATGTGAGAGTGAGAGTGAGAGTGAGAGAGAGCGGGAGTAGGGAGAGGGGGCCGAGCCGTGTGTGTGTCTGTGTGTGAGAGTGAGAGTGAAAGAGGGCGGGAGCAGGGAGGGGGAGGGGGGCCAATGGGAGAGGGAGAGAGGGGAATACCTACGGTTGGGAGGGTGTCTGTTGGAGCTCACTACTGCCGTTGTCGGAGATCACCGCCGCCGTTGTGTCCTCGCTGCCGGTGCCGCCTCCACTCGCCCCTCACCGGGGTCCCTGGGTAGCTCCGTCGCACCCGCCCACCCTCGCCACTCCGCCGCCCGCTTGCTTGCCCTCGCCACACTGCCGCCCGCTCGCCCTCGTCCCTCGGTAGCTCCGCCCGTCGCCCGTGCTGGGGAAGGAGGGTGAGAGAGAGGGCGGATGGGTGAGAGAGAGAGGGGGAGAGATTGAGAGGGGGGTGAGATCGTGAGAGAGGAGAGGGAGATCAAGAGGAGGATGAAGGGGGAAGGAGGAGAGGATGAGGGATTAGGGCACATGCCTGCCCCCCAAATTTTCAATTTTCTTTTTTTTTCATTTTTTCATTTTTTTCTTTTTTTATTTCCATTTTCACCATTTTTTCATTCATTCATTCGTCATTTTTTCTCATTCATTTATTTTTTCTAATAGGATAAAATCTCACTCAATGTAAAATATCGTTACATCTAAAAAAAGAAATTTATTATTTAGTATTTGGAGATTCGAAGATCTGTAATTTAGAAAATTTTAACTTTATTTATGAAATGTAACACGAGACCCACATAAACGAACCAAAATCCGTGAATGTTAGAGTGGGAGAGAGCAGCGGCACCGGCGATGGGGAGCTAGGGATCCTCACGGGGCCATGTTGGACGCACTCAGAATAATAATAAAATATCATTGTGTCTTTTATCGATTTTATCGTGCGAGGGCGTGCCAGTCACGTGTGTGATAATGTGTTCGGGTTCCAAGACTGGGATGGTCTGGAACCCAAGGTGCGCTCCGTCTGACTAACCGGACAATGGTGGGTATCGCGTCAGGACTGGAGACTTACCGTGCCATAAAGGTCACGGCGTTAATTACATCCCCTCAGAGAGGGGAAACATTTGATTAATCGCCAAGAAATGGGGTCGCATGGCCTATAAGTCGATTCATATAGAAAGAAGAAAGAGTGTGTTGAAAAGCCTTGAGAGCCTCACATCGGGGTGCGAAAAGGTATTCAGAGCCGTATCGATCACATGTTGACCATTTCATGTTCGGACAAATCTCCCGGTGAAAAATCATTATAGACGTGTCGGAAAAATCACAACACATGTATGTCGGGGCCCGGCAAGTTCGATATCTAATGGAGTGACGAAATTCAATTGAATTCTGGCTAAATAGGTCAAATTCCGTAAATTATCGGCCCGGGGCGAGGTCGTGCGATTGCCATAACGGGGGCACTCCCCGAGAACCGGGCATGCCTTGCACGGACCTCTTTGGTATTTTCTCGTACTCAGGGTCAAAGGGAAGGAATCCGGTAGACTCGTCATTAAATATTTAGTGAGGGTATTTTTATCAGTTCCTTATCATTTATGATATTTTTCTATCATTTTTTACAATTTTTTATTATTGTTACACTGGTACACTCATTAATTATCATTTCTATGATTTTTTGTCATTTTCACAATTATTTTATGATTCTTATACTGTTATATTTATTAATTATCATTTTATGGGTTTTTATCATGTTCATAATTATTTTATTATTATTATACTAGTACGTTTATTAATTATCATTTTTATGGGTTTTTTGTCATCTTAATAATTATTTTATTATTATAGATTTCAGAGGTGACAAATGGGTTACTAAGGGTGACAAATAGGTTTCAGGGGTGACAAATAGGTTGCTAAGGGGAAGAAATAGGTTTCACAGGTGACAAATGGGTTGCTAAGGGTGACAAATAGATTTTAGGGGTGACAAATGGGTTGCTAAGGGTGACAAAATAGGTTTCAGAGGTGACAAATAGCTTGCTAAAGGTGACAAATATGTTTTCGACATAATATTTGTCCATCGAAAATATGTCGAAAAATTTTGACGTATTTCAGACCAAATTATATTCCGTCAAAAATAATTTACTTTTCCGATGAAAATTAATTCGGCCAGAAATAGGTCAGAATTTCTTGACGTATTTCCGATTGAAAGCATTCTGTCGGAAAATAGCTTGCTAATGGTGACAAATAGGGTGGCAATAAGTTTCTGACGGAATAATTGTCAGTCGGAAATACGTCAGAAAATTCTGACGTATTTCTGACCAAATTATATTTCATCGGAATATAATTTGACAAAAAGCTTTCAAAGGTGACAAATAGCTTGCTAAGGGTGACAAATAAGTTTCGGAGGTGACAAATAGGTTGCTAAGGGTGACAAATAGGTTTCCGACGGAATAATTGTCAGTTGAAAATACGTCAGAAAATTTTGACGTATTTTCGACGAAATTATATTCCGTCGAAAATAATTTACCGGCTAAGAGGAAGAATGTGGGTGATGTGGTCCCGTTGGATTTTCGACTAAAATTAATTCGGTGACAAATACGTCGAAATTTTTTGACGTATTTCCGACTGAATGCATTCTGTCGGAAAATAGCTTGCTAAGGGTGAGAAATAGGGTGGCAATAGGTTTCCGACGGAATAATTGTCAGTCAGAAATACGTCGAAAAATTCTCACGTATTCCGTCGGAATATAATTTGACAAAAAGCTTTCAAAGGTGACAAATATCTTGTTGAGGCTGACAAATAGGTTTCGTAGGTGACGAATAGGTTGCTAAGAGTGACAAATTGCTGTTCAACGGAATAATTGTCGGTCGGAAATACGTCAAAAAATTCTGACGTATTTCCGACCAAATTATAATCCGTCGGAAATAATTGACCGGCTAATAGGAAGGATGTGGGTGATGTGGTCCGCTCGATTTTTGGCGAAAATTAATTTAGTCATTTCTGACGTATTTCCGACTGAAAGCATTCTGTCAAAAAATAGCTTGCTAAGGGTGACAAATAGCGTGGCAATAGCTTTCCGACGGAAGAATTGTCAATCGAAAATACGTCAGAAAATTCTGACGTAATTCCGACCAAATTATATTCTGTCAGAATATAATTTGACAGAAATCTTTCAAAGGTGACAAATAGCTTGCTAAGGGTGACAAATAGGTTTCAGAGGTGACAAATAGGTTGTTAAGGGTGACAAATAGGTTTCCGACAGATTAATTGTCAGTCGAAAATACGTCAAAAAAGTTCAACGTATTTCCAAACAAATTTTATTCTATCAGAAATAATTTACCGGCTAAGAGGAAGGATGTGGGTGATGTGGTCCCGTTGGATTTCCGACGGAAATCAATTCGGTCAGAAATACGTCAAAATTTTTCAAGCAATTTCTGACTGAAAGCATTCTGTCAGAAAATAGTGTGCTAAGGGTGACAAATAGGGTGGCAACAGGTTTCCGATGGAATAATTGTCAGTCAAAAATACATCAAAAAATTCTGACGTATTTCTAACCAAATTATATTCCGTCGAAATATAATTTGACAAAAAGCTTCCAAAGGTGACAAATAACTTGCTAAGGGTGACAAATAGATTTCGGAGGTGACAAATAGGTTTCCGACGGAATAATTGTCAATCGGAAATACGTCAAAAAATTCTGACGTATTTCCAACCAAATTATGTTCTGTCGAAAATATCTTACTTCTTTATGATTTTTCGACGAAAATTAATTCGGTCGGAAATACGTCAGAATTTGCTGACGTTTTTCCGACTAAAAGCATTCTGTCAAAAATTTCTGACGTATTTCCAATTGAAAAGTATTTCATCGGGAACTAATGAAATAATTTCCCCCCTTCCTATAATTAATTAATTAATATTTCAGGAGTTTCTGACAGAAAAATTATTGGTCTGAAATATATCAAAAGTTGGTGCTGTCGAAAACTGTTCATAAATTTCAACCACACTTGTCCTTCTTTAGGACTTTCCTACGAAATTTAATTCGGTTAGCAATACGTCCGAAAATTTTGACGTATTTCCGACCAAATTTTATTTCATCAAAAAAAATTGGTGTATTTCTGACAAAAATACTGTGTCGAAAATAGGTCGGTAATTACCGACTGGTTTCTGACAGAATTTTTTCTTTCAGAAAGTAAAAATGTTTCCGACATATTTCCAATGAACTTTTTTCTGTCGAAAAAGTCCGTCGGTATTCCCAATTTTTCTTGTAGTGACAATTGGGAGATCTCAATGTTGTTGAGATGAAAATAAGAATAAGAAAAGAAGAGTATGATGCATGCAATGAATAAACTGATAAATAAAAGAGATGAGAAAGGATGGGCTTGTTGGTTTATTTTCCAAAAGGAGGGGGGTCTTCAAAATTCTTGAATGTTCTTCAATGGAGGGGAGCTCCAACGTGTATGACTTTGATCTTAGGAGGCTCCCCTTGGCTCCCCAATCCAGCAGCACCTCCCCTTAGAAGCAAAACTCAGCCTTAAAAACATGGGAGAGGGGGGTTCTATTTATAAGAGAGAATTTCATAGGTTTAATTCCATGAAAAATAATAAATCAGGTTTTAATTAGATTAGGAAGGAGATATTCAATGGACATGTGTCCTCCCAACCTTAGAAAGCCATAGGAATCCTTTCCCAAGTGGAAAAGGAACTCAAAACGAGGAAGGAATGAGGTTCTGTGAAGTTCAGAATTCTGTAGGAATCGGCGTCCACTACAATTAAATTAGAGTCAACGAGCCAGCCACCAATTCTGAGTCATTTTTAGAAAGATTATAAATTTCCAAAAATTGAATGAAATTCACGTCCACCAAAGCCGACGTTGTCACGTCCCGAGATATGCAGCGGAATTAAGTCGAGAACGTGAACAGTCGGCAATACGCCTCAAGCTAGAAATATAATCAGAGTGCTAAACATTATTACATAAGAAGAGGAATGCACAAGGTCAGATACTCAAAATCCAACTTTTATTGAATAATAATCAAGGTACACTTATATTTGACTCTTGGTGATGGGAATCAACACCGGGCATTAACATTTTATTTTTACATTTGTGTCCTTTTATTTGCATTTATATCTTTGGGTTAATTGTGTTTGCAATTGTAAGGCATTGTAAGACAATTTGTTAGTCTTTAGGAATCTTTTGGTTTCTTTGCAAAAAGGCCTTTAGATTTTTATGTAAATTGTCAGTAGGTCCAACAGGGTCCCGCACCCTCTTTCCCATTGGTCCACCTAGATTATAGGGCCCATGTGGGGCTAGTTCAAAGTCCAACATTGGACTTGGATCAAGGAGACAAAGAAGAAAATTTAAATTTTACCTCTCCCTTGGTCCAAGAGGCGCCCCCCCTATATATTATTTTAATTTGGTCATTTTGACCACATGGGGGATTAATTAACCTATCCCTTGTTTACCCCTCTCTAACCCTAGATCTGAGGGTAGTTTAAGTGTTTTTCCTATTTCTATATAACCTATGTATTTTGTGAATTCCATAGCATTAATGAAAAAAAAATTACCATTTTTGCTCATGGAGGCCTAAGGGCGCCCCCCTCTCTCTCTTCCCCCTTAGAGCTATGATAGCTCTGATCTTCACAGGTGTGAAGCCTCTCCATCACCCCCTCTCTGAGTGAGACGCTCAGCACCGCCGTAATCGAGCCGCCATCGCACCACCACCACCACTTTGTCGGAAGTCTGTCCACCCCTGGAGAACAAGCTATTGCCCGATTTTTATCTCCCAATCAGGAGATCTAATCAAGCCCAAATTTTAATGGTGAGTTCCCCATGAAATCCCCTCTCTCCAAAAAAATTTCCAGGTTATTCCTCTACCGTTTGCCCCCCATTCAACTATATTCTTCCCTGGTCTACACAATCTGCCCCTGTGCAGATTTGTGTTCCAGCAAGTCACCTCCTTGCCCTTTTCACCCCCTTCCCTATTTCAGATCGATCTGCAATTTAGACTGAGATTTCTGTTCACCAAAGCCTTCTTCCACAATTTTTTAAAGATTTCATGAATTTTTTTACCCATCCAAAAAATCATTGTAAAATCTGAAATCAGTTCTATCTCCTGCAGTCCAGATCCGACCACCCTCTGTTATAAAATTCATTTCCCCTCTCAAACCACCTCAGAAAATTATAAAAAAATTATCCTCATGTTCCTTACTTTCCCCTCTATCTTCCATAAAATTTCAAGTCCGAATTCCACCATTTGACCTTCTGTCAACCTACGTTTTCAGGCAGATCCCAATCTGCCCAGTATTTCCTAAGTCTGTCAGTCAGTCGGTTACAAATCCCACCAAGGAAACTACAGAGACATGAAAATTCCTATAACACCAGGTGGTTGTAGATCTCCAAGTTATCTTTGCAACGGCGCTGGTTTCGTGTCGATCCAACGTTCGTGGTGATCGCAGGAATTTTTCTCGTCGAGTCGCGCAGTGTTGAAACAAAGGAACCAGTTCGGGACAACAAGCTGCCGCCCGAGTAGCAGCGCGCCGGAACCGTCGGAGCTTCCCAAGAAGCCACCCGTCACCCAAGTGTGATACTCCCGGGTCAAACATGTAGCCCTTTACCTCTCTGGGTGGAGTGGGCAGTGAAATCATTTCTATAATTATTGTGGATTATTTGTACCGGCAGTACGAGACCTGGTCGGGATCGCCTTCCCCAAGCCCGGTAGCATGGAGGTACACTCGCCACCCTCCTTATTTGGCATTTTGCTTATTTCGTATATCTTCATATGCTGCTGCTAGAGTGATAGGATAATTAGCTCGTCAAATTTTTATCACCGCTGCGAGAGTGAGTGAGTGGAACCCATCCCATGTCTCGATCCGAGTACGCTGAAAAGACGATACCTGAGACTCATTGCCGGTTCCTCAACCGCGCAGATCCACGTGTTTCCCTCGCTTAGGGACGTCTGCGAGCTTGAGTCCCTTGTTGTCTCGAGTCGCGTCCCGTCCCCCATCGAATTGGTATCAGAGCTAAGTTGAGTCTAGGGTAGTCTTTGCTTAAGAAAAAAAAGGGTCTTGAGTCTAAGTTTGTCTTGTCCAAGGTGTCGAATTGCATTCATATACCCAGTATATCAAAAGGTGTTCCCGAAATGATAGGTTACGCCTATCGGGAATGTAGCACACTTGCGTGAGTGCGATCTTCAGATCAAACCTCTGCCACGTACCGGATATTGGTTGAGTCTAGGTTGGTAGTTGAGTCTGCATTCCAACTTTGCATTGTTGTTGTAGGGTCATGTCTAGTCGGTTTGTATTGTCACAAAGTGTTGGCATGGCCATCCTATAGCTCCCCCGTGTCCCATGGATCCCCAAAAGTCCACGTCATATGAATGGTAGCGACACACCCAAGGATGGGGAATCCAACCCCACCACCTCCGTAGGCCCGAAGCCTCGGACTTTTATGGTTCCAACGTCTCGAGCGACTACCTACAATGGGAAGCCGCCATGGACAAATATTTCAAGTGTTACACGATGTCCGTAGCCATGGAAGTTAGTTTTGCCAAAGGGAGGCTTCGGCGTACGAGTCGTGGAGAGAGATGAACATGCAATGGCTTATCGAGTCGTGGAGAGAGATGAAGGGTGAGCTTAGAAAGATCTACCTGCCCTTCCCAGTCGCCTCCACCCAACCCCACCCAGTCACCTCCCACCGGGATTGTCATAGTCGGAGGCAAAGAGCCCTGCATGTCGATGAGCCTAAACCCAAGACTAGGCCGAGAGACCATGAGCGAGTCCACCACGATGCCCCTACTCTAACCCCCACAGTTGCCGAACTCTTCAAAATCATGTCGGATCGGTTGGATAGGATGTGTACTCAAATTAACGGACTCCTGCCCGAGCCTCCCAACCCGGTGCCACCCCAAGGACTTCTTCCCCTCAGGGAGGACATTCCTTTCCCACCCATGAGAGCTCCATTGCCACCACCCTCACCTTCCGATCTTTATTCGGAGCCACCTCACTTGGACCCACCCGTGTTTCTAAGGGGAAAGCTATTCATCGCCGAGCCACTACTTAGTTGGCTGAAGATAGGCTTGGTCCCTATACCACCTTACTACCCATCCATAGACCCCGCACTACACTTAGTGCCCGTCAACTCGTTCCACACCACATTCCGATCTTGTCACCATGTTGAAACATTGGATGACCTTATTAAGGGATTAGACTGGCAATTGAAGTTGATGTGTATGTTGACCTGAGGCTTCGACCAACCCAATAGTCGTAGCTTCACACATCCAGCCTTAGGGTCCATTACCTCCGTGTGCACCGTGGGTCTTGTCACCACGGAGGTTCTTTTATTCCTCCTTATGGCGGCCGAGCCGTATTTCATTTTACTTATCCCGAGGGAGGAACCATATCTACTATATGAGACCACCGTCTCATCTAACCCAGTGCATGAAGGTGACCACCTACACCTTCAAGAATTCCAAACATTGGACTGTGACCTATGGGAACCCAGCTCGAGGGGTCACACATTCTTTGATCCCTTCGACCCCTTCCCTAGTGAACCCCTTGACCCACCACATCTACTCCACTTCTTCAGGGAAGTTCACTATCACACCACTACACCACCGGCCAGTCCGCCTACACTCCACAAGGAGCCCGTTCATTGGGGTACGGAAGAAGGTGCATTCAACCCTCCTGGCCCACCCAAACCTCCCAAATCCAAAAGGCTGTCAGTGCATGAGCGATGCCTTTTGGGATATCTAGGAACCCATGCTTCTACCGACATTTGGTTGCATCTTGTGTATGCATAGCACACATTCGGATGTCCTGGTCCACCATTGGATATGTATGGGTCGGTCTAACAGTAGGTTTGTTTAGGGTCTTGTGTGAGTCTGTGTTTTTCTTTACTTATTCAGAGTCTATACATACATGTGTCGAGCATATTAGGAGTCGCATAGTCAGTCTCATGTCAACTCGCGGTGTCGATCCCTTTCGAGTGTGAGGCAAGTCGGGTCTACTGCGTACGTTATAGACTTGCCGAAATTTGGGATCGGCTCTACCCTAATATCTCGGATCTAGTCACATATAGGGACTCCCCGATGATTCCTAGTGAGTCTTTGAGCCGTCTCCTCCACTTGTGAGTGACCCCACCTCGGAGTGTCCACCACTAGCCTCATTCCCACCGCAGCATGTGCATATTGAATATATACGGGATGAGCAAGTGACGATTACTTGGAGTGGACCATACTCCGCGCTACCTGGTACGGTGACAGATCCACAGGAGCCATACGATCAGCCGCACCCCTTACTCGACGGGGTCAAGTTCTTCCCACCCGGGGAGAATTGATGAGAATCAACACCGGGCACTAAAATTTTATTTTTATACTTGTATCCTTTTGTTTGCATTTATATCCTTGGGTTAATTTGGTTTGCAATTGTAAGGCATTATAAGCCAATTTGTTAGTCTTTAGGAATCTTTGGGTTTCATTACAAAAAAGCCTTTGGGTTTCTATGTAAAATGTCAGTAGGTCCAGCAGGGTCCCCCACCCTCTTTCCCATTGGTCCACCTAGCTTCTAGGGCCCATGTGGGGCTAGTTCAAAGTCCAAGATTGGACTTGGACCAAGGAGATAAAGAAGAAAATTCAAATTTTACCTCTCCCTTGGTCCAAGAGGCGCCCCCCTATATATTATTTTAATTTGGTCATTTTGAACATATGGGGGATTAATTAACCTATCCCTTGTTTACCCCTCCCTAACCCAAGATCTTAGGGTAGTTTAGGTCTTTTTTCCATTTCTATATAACCCATGTATTTTGCGAATTCCATAGCATTAATGAAGAAAAAATTGCCATTTTTGCACATGGAGGCCTAAGGGCGCCCCACTCTCTCTCTTCCCCCTTGGAGCTGTGATAGCTCTGATCTTCAGAGGTGTGAAGCCTCTCCATCACCCCCTCTCTGAGTGAGACGCTCAGCACCACCGCCGCCACCGCCATCGAGGCGCCATCGCACCACCACCGCCACTTCGTCGAAAGTCTGTCCACCCCTGGACAGCAAGCTATTGCCTGATTTTTATCTCCAAATCAGGAGATCGGATCTAGCCCAAATTTTGAGGGTCAGTTCCGCACGAAATCCCCTCTCTTCAAAAAAATTTCCAGGTTATTCCTCTACCATTTGCCCCACCCCACGTTCCACTATATTCTTCTCTGGTCTACACAATCTGTCCCTGTGCAGATTTGTGTTCTAGCAAGCCACCTCCTTGCCCTTTTCACCCCCTTCCCTTTTTCAGATCAATCTAAAATTTGGACTGGGATTTCTGTCCACCAAAGCTTTCTTCCAAATTTTTTTTATGATTTTATGAATTTTTTTATCCATCCAAGAAACCACTGTAAAATCTGAAATCAGTTCTATCTCCTGCAGTCCAGATTCGACCACCCCCTGTTATAAAATCCATTTCCCCTCACAAACCACCTCAGAAAATTACAAAAAAATTATCCTCGTGTTCCTTACTTTCCCCTCTATCTTCAAAAAATTTTTCAAGTCCGAATTCCACCTTTTGACCTTCGGCCAACCCACGTTTTCAGGCAGCTCCCAATCTTCCCATTATTTCCTAAGTCTGTCAGTCAGTTGGTTACAAATCCCACCAAAGAAACTATAGAGACAGAAAAATTCGTGTAACACCATGTGGTTGTAGATCTCCAAGTTAGCTTCGTAACGGCGCTGGTTTCACGTCGATCCAACATCCATGCTGATCGCAAGAATTTTTCTCCCTGAGTCGCGCAGTGCTAAAACAGAGGAACCAATTCGGGACAGCAAGCTGCAACCAGAGTAGCAGCGTGCCGGAACCGTCGGAGCTGCCCAAGAAGCCACCCATCAACCGAAGTGCGATACTCTCGGGTCCCATGTGTAGCCCTTTACCTCCCTACGTGGAGTGGGCAGTGAAATCATTTCAGTAATTATTGTGGAATATTTGTACCGGGAGTACGATACTTGGCCGGGATCGCTTTCCCCACGCCCGGTAGCGTGGAGGTACACTCGCCACCCTCCTTATTTGGCATTTTGCTTATTTCGTATATCTTCATATGCCGCTGCTAGAGTGATAGGATAATTAGCTCATCAAATTTTTATCACTGCTGTGAGAGTGAGTAAGTGGAACTCGTCCCGTGTCTCGATCCGAGCACGCGGAAAAGCCGATACCCGAGACTCATTGCCAGTTCCTCAACTGCGCAGATCCACGCGTTTCCCTAGTTTAGGGACATCCACGAGCTAGAGTCCCTTGTTCTCTCGAGTCGCATCCTATCCCACATCACACCGGATATTCCTTCTGTTAAACTAGGGGATTATGTTTCAAGGCCTCCGTAAGACTCCGCGAGCCTGGGATTCCCACTAGGACGCCGAGCTGGTTGTACCATCAAAGCCAATTGTCTAGAAATCACTTTATCGGTGTTTTAGGTATTCTGGACCTTAGCGGCCATATCGACGACCGCTAAAAGGCACCAAGTGGCCATTCACTAGACCGCAAAGCTCCAGAAAGTTTTCCCTACGTCGACAATTCTTTTTCATGCGTCGACTCTAGTCATGAAACGGTCTAGACTCTGACCGCTTTCTTCATGAAATGGTCCAGTAAACAACCGCTTTATCTCTGAACCTGTCTAACCCGAGGTTTGACCTTTGGGGTTGGTTTTCTTGAGTTCCAAGATGGTCTTCGGATTATCTAGAGTCTCAACATATGTTTAACGAAGTTAGAATTAAGATATGAAATTTAATGAAAATACTGTTATGCTGCCAGAATGCCGCCGGAGTATAATATTCATTTAATTCTTCTTTGATATCTCATATCAATTTTGGTACGTTCTGTACCTTGGTTACTTGATCATAAAACTTGTTATTTGGAATTAAATTATTGGCTGATATTATTGTTATATCTCGTGGAAGTAGCTAGATTTATAACTTGAAGATGCAAGACCGGGCACGGATTGTGTCCAAGGGCTCCATGATTTTCCTCACGGCCGATGGTCGGAAATGTGCTATAAACCATGGGGTACGATGATACTGGCATAGCTTTGCGCTGGGAGTACTTTCTCTTATAAATGAGTGAAATTCACGAGGCTCTTTATGGAAATTACATGCTTGTTAATGACTTTCTAGTACATACCTTTACAAGGTTGTGTAAAGTACTTTCTAGTTACATGCTCGTACTTTCTTGTTCATGAAAGGCCAGAAGTATATCTACATGATTAAATATTACTTTTTCATGTACTCGACTATGCTCAAATATCTCGTAACTCTATATTCTTGATTATTTTGGTTTATGACGTATGGCTTATCACGTGCTCATTTCAATCTTAATTCTAGAGCTAAAGCGTTAATCACTTAAATATTACCTTCATGTTGATGTAAAGATAACTACTGAGCATGTGTGCTCATACCTATTTTCTTGTCTTTTCAAGAAATACTAGCGGATTGGATTCGGATTATGCTAGTAGCGGGTCCGAGAGTGATTGAAGGTCCATTGGAATGAGAGAAGCCCTTGTTATTTAGTGTCTAGTCAAGTCATATTGTAATTTTGATTTTCTTGAGTCATAATGGGAAAGGATGTCAAGTAGTGACTTTATGTAATTTTGATTATGATTAATAAATAAAGTTGGAAGTTTTGAGAAAATTACTTGTGCAATTACTTTTATGTGATTGTCTTGCGCTCTGATTACTTGCTTACGAGAGGCTTACCATGCCGGCTGTTCACGTTCCCGGAATTCCTTCCGATGTATTAAAAAGCTCGGGGCGTGACAGTTAAAGTGGTATTAGAGCCTAGGCCTGGAAGTCCTAGGAAAGGATGTCATGTCATAGGTTAAGTCCAAGGATTAAGGACCCATGCCTATGAGACAAGGAAAGGAAATTCCCAACCCATGAGAGAAATTGGGTAGAACCTGGGATGAGCTAGTAATTAGAAATTATCTTTAGGATTAACCCATATATTCCATTAAGATTAACAAATCCATTACTCTTCTCAAGTACTTTACTCTTACAATGGCTCACCATGTTGATTGGGGTGGAATGCAACAAACTATGGTGGGTCTCACTCAGGCCTTGCAAAATATGGCTCAAGCTGGCACTAGGGAAGAAGCTGGTGATCTACACCATAACTTCCGGAGTTTAAACCCTCCGCGGTTTTTGGGTTCTTCTAACCCCGATGAGGCAGAAAACTGGATTGACGAAATGAACCACATATTCGAGGTCATGCAATGTGCCAACCAAGAGAAGGTTCATCTTGCTACGTTCCAGTTGAACAAAGATGCACATACATGGTGGAAGTCTATTCCTACACCACCTGTAGACGCACCACACAGTTGGGAAGGATTTCTCATGCTCTTTTGAGCTAAATATTTCTCCGAGCATGTAGGTGGCCGAGTGGAAGGCGGCAAAGTTCGCTTCATTGCATCAAGGTATGATGACAGTGGCCGAGTACAAATTACAATTTTCTCGTCTGGCACCATATGCTCAGCATCTAGTGAGCACGGATCTCTTTAAAGCAAATCGCTTTATGGATAGGCTACAACCCATTTTCATCCAGCAACTCGGCCCATAAAATATTCAGACCTTCGCAGAGATGGTCCAATGGGCACACTTATGTGAACAAACCTTGGAGAAGGTCGATAAACTCGAAGGCAAAGTGGAGGCGTCGAGCCGAAAGTCTGATCGGTGAAGTAAGAAGCAGGAAAAATTCAGCATCGCCTATAACTCTCGGGATAGCAAGAAGAGATCCCGGAATGGGGATGGCAAGGATGATCGTCGGAACAAGAATGCTAAGGAAGAAGATAAGCAAGTCATGACGGCTTGCTCGTTCTGTGATAAATTCGGTCATGCGGCCGAAGAATGTTGAAAGTGATTGGGCGCATGCCTAAGATGTTAAAGTCGGGAGAAGCGCATGCCTGACTGTCCTCTGATGAAAGAGCAATCATCCACAAGGAGCAATGGTGGACGAAAGCGGCAAGCTAGATTGAATGCCGTATTGGAGGATGAACCAACCAAAGAAGGGGAGCTCATTGAAGGTACAATTTTTATTCATTCCCATCCTGCTTTTTTGTTATTTGATACGGGTGCTACTCATTCCTTTATTGCTAGTTCCTTTGCAAAAACATTGCCTATTTCACCTGTTCCCTTACCATCGGATTTAACCATAGTCACTCCTTTAGGGTCGGGAATGGAATTGAAAACCTATTTCTCCAATAGTGAAGTTACTATAGAAGGGCATAATCTTCCCGCTAATCTCGTATGCCTTGATATGTGTTGGGTCCAGTAGTGCAAGAATACGGATCTAGAGGGGGGGTGAATAGATCCTTCTACTAAAACCTATGTCCAGTTAAAAACACAAACTAGCACACATCGGAATTCACAAGATTGATCATATTGAGGATTTTAATCTAAACAGGTTTAAATTTAATTCACTCAATCCCACCGAGCTCACACGATTGCATAACAGAAAGGATACTGAAACACACAATCACAAGGAAAAAACCACAAGACACGGGGATTTTTAATGTGGTTCGGGACCACGACGGGCTCCCTACGTCCACCCCTCACCAAACCGGTGAGGCTTCACTACACGCTACAAAAAGTAGCAACATGGGGAAGAACCCCAACACCACACACGCTGCTTCCGCAGTAAACCACACACGAGGCCTTGCCTCAAATTGCTGCCACAGCAGCATGAACACACACACACACACACACCCCACTAGGGAACACATCCCACACTAAATACCTCACACGAAGACACAAGTCCGTTCACACACACGTACGACAATGCCTACACAACCACACAGGAGAAAACTCCCAACCACAAACGCGGATATACTCCGCACAAATCGACACACATATGACAACACACACACTCGGAGACCCCTTTCTCCGAACACCCACACAAAGTATTCTCACAAATGTATATGAATCAAAGACAAATATATGCTATGACCCCCCAAACAAATTCTATAGATGAAAACTAGAAAGATGCATTAAGTAAAAGGCTCCCCCTTCTTTAACAAAATCTGATTCTCCTTGGCTCGTTGACAGATGATCATGATTTAGACATCATCTTCTTCCTCTCCACGAGCCGATCCTCTTTTCTTTCAAATCCTAGCTCCAATCAAACCTTCATACATCAGAAAAATGATTAGCCTCATAAACCCCTCTCCTCTCAACCTTGTGGCCGCACTCCTCCTTCTTCTTCTGCAAGAGAATGGAAAGCATTAGCTCATCTTGTTGCTTAAGATGAAAAATGTAGCACTAATAAGAGCGCAGTAAATAGATGGACAAAAGAACATGTATATATATATTGCACCTCTTAGGTAATCATTCAAAACCTTCTGCAATCTCAAACAAAAGTCACAGAAGTGAAAGATCAAGATAACTCCCTCAGATTTTCAATGAAATGCTTCTCCAAGATGAGAAACAGTTCTTGAAGAAAGATGGTCGATTCTTGCATGGACGATGCTTGTATCTTAATTTTCCACGTAGCTTCCAGTAGATGATCGTTTGGTGACTTGAAACCTCCTTCCTCCCTTCACATACAAGCTCAGAATAACGTGGAAGAAGTCCTTGGAGCAACTGCTGTGACCCTGCACATTCAAGGGTTAAGAACAAAATGAAATTTCAGATCTAGCTTGGTTTTATAGGGTTTATGTTGTGTAGTGGATAGCGGATCTAGAGGGGGGGGTGAATAGATCTGCCCTTCTTTTCACAATGTAACCCTCTATATAGCTAGATGCGATAAATTGCAGCGGAATATAACTAGCTAAACGAAGGACACAACGATTTGCTTAGCAAGATGATTACTAATATATCGATTCGAACCTAAGCATGCATTTAGAACGAAACAATCACACAAACAAACCACAACACACGAGATTTTAAGGTGGTTCGGACTGAATCCCCAGTCCTACATCCACCCCTCACCAAATCCGGTGAGGCTCCACTAGTGCCACGCACTGAACCTCAAATCGGAAAGACCACCGATTGCCTTCCTACTAACCACCTGGTAGGGACATCAACAACGCAGATCGGACAACCTCGGATTGCCTTCCTACTAACCACCGGTGGGGACGATTCTCAATTTTGATTGTTCGAATGAAATGAAGAAGAAAGAACAAATATCAAGCTATTCAAACATGATATGAAATGAGCTCAAGAAGAAAGATCTTGTTTGAAATTGCTCGAGCTTGAATCAGATTCTTTGATGGATGTAGATCACCAATAGAGGCTTCTATCTTCTTCACAAAACACTCTTCTTGATTCAACAGCAATGGCTTCTTCTTCCTTGTGAGTTGTGCTTCCTTGAATCTGCTTGAGTTGATGAAGAGATGTATGGATGTAGCTTTGATCACCTTTGAGAACCTTGAGTGCTTCTAGCTTTGTTGGAGGTTGCTTGCTTCAGATCTCACCTTGAAACACCTTGGAATAGATGAAGAACTTCCTCCCGAAATAATGTTCACGGAGGTGCTATAGTACCTCGAAAATGAGCTCCGTTGATCTCCCTTAAAGCCTTGAAGCCCTAATGTTTCTACTCCCTCAAGTGAGAGTTTTATAGACCTTGAATGGTCTATAGACAAGCCTCAGACCAGATCCACAAATCATGGGTGTTTAGGTGACTTTTGGATTAAACAAATCCATGTTGAATGGCCCTTTTAGAAGTTGGAAACAAAGTCAACATTGAAGGCTCGGGGCTAGCGGTCGACCTGCAGCTCCTGGCGGTCGACCGCTACTGAAACACCTACAAACGTATGGTCCCTGGGAAATCCGGTCGACCGCTACTGGCTGGCAGTCGACCGCTACTGAAACTCGTGCAGGCTGGCAGTTGCTGGCTGGGGCGGTCGACCGCCCCTGTACTGGCGGTCGACCGCCAGCTGGGCAGACCCCGGGCTTGCCCGGGTCGGTCCGTTACGTGCTTTGGTTCTATCGCTTAAGTTCTTTAGCGGCCTGTTCATGTCCGTGACATCTCCCTTGATAGTATAAAAGGCATCAATTGTATTTCTGGCCTTGGATTCTCTTGGCTATATTTCTTTGTGCATTGACCTTAGATGTGTGACAAGCCGAATATCACGTGTCGACTTGTGCTTGTTTTCGCATCCTTGCTTGGGCGCGATCCACAAGCTTTCACTTTTGCCAACTCCACTAAATTTCTTTTCCATGTAATGGCATACCTGTCATAATCAAACAATCACGTATGTCAATTACATGAGAGTGGGAAATATTAATGATGAATAGTGTTTAGCCATTATCAAAACCAAGAATACCACAGAACTTATATGACCGTAGAATGATGTCGATTTACCCAAGTGAACTTAAATGATCATAGGGACACAGCATTCTCCCCCTTTTTGATGATGGCAACATTGTGAGTCATTATGTGGCAGTAACATCCAAGATTACAGAGTTTATGACATATGCAACGAGTACAGCTCAAGATCCATGATGTGAATGCAAGTATGATGCAGATATGAATGCATATATGAATGCTATGCATTTATGCAAACCCCATCACATACACATATGAGATGCAAAGTGAGCAATGGAGATTCTCCCCCTTTGACTCTCCCCATACACCATTCACACATCCCCCGCTCTTCCCTCTTTACATAAGGCATGGCACTCTTTACAAAGGAAATGACTCACACAGAGAATTCTCCCCCTTTGTCAACAGCAAAAATGAGGGATATGAAACAACAGGGGATAAATGTGCTAGAGATCAAAGTAGAATTATAGTGGAAGAGCAAGCCATTATATGGAAATTGAAATCATGATGCGAACAATATATATGTGTGTTTCAAAGCTAATGAAGTCCGAGTTCATCAACAGAGTTCGAAAAGCAGCTACATCCAAGATTTAATAGAAATGAACCAAAGTCCATATCATGGCAGTGTTTAACCTTCCCGTGTCTTAGATATCCATATTCAATAACTACATAGAAAATAACACAAAAACTAGTATTGAAGCTAAACAATCATGATTAGAGCATGGAAGTGTTATGAGTGCAATAACTTTGAATTTCAATCTCTTTTGAATTTGAAGGCATATTACTCATATTTTACGAGCAATCAAGTCTAGTACACGCCTCCTAGCCGTAAGAATACACGTTGTTTAGACGCCAGTATTCCTAGGTATTTGACAAGACTAACGGTTATGCTTCGGAATGAACAGAGATAGCAAAGTCACGTCATGACATACCCAATCTCATTTCTTTGATGAGAAGATATATTTCTCAGTAATTATGCCATTGCTCTGCCTAGAGTCCAAATGAATTAAGACAGAGATAACAGAGGCACATCATGACATATCATTCGTCACTTGATTGGATGACGTGACATATTTCTCCGTGCAACAGTATCATTGCTCTGTCAAATTGATTTTCAAGATTTCCAGCTCATCAAGATGTTTAGAAACAATACTAAGCTCTAGAGTATCACTAAGAGTGTCATGACGTTTGGATTTTTCAGATCGCAGGAAAGTTATTCAAGGCACAACATGCAATCTCTAGTTAAGGTCTATTAAAACGACATAATATAGATGATTTCAAGCAAAATATAGCAGAACTATAAGGAAATCATTAGATCTGAACTATTTTCATTGAATAGACAATCATCAGTTCATATAATAGAAAGCTCTCACACCATCTGTTTGTTAGTCTTATGATCTCATATATAGACTGTAAGCCATGGAAGCACAGATTGTAAGAGATTAAGAGACCCAACAAAACTCCCCCTAACGATATGCAATGGATACGCGAAGGGGTTATGTTTGCAATCAAGTGGAATGGCAAAGGAGGTTGACCTAGTCACTCATGAAGGTACTAAAAATGAAATGTATGACCCAACGCATGGTTGTACACTTATTAAATGCCACAGAATGAATATGCATGAATGTTGCACAAGGATAACTCCCCCTTACTATATGGCCTATATGCGACATTGACACATGGTACTTTGCGGAGGTGAAACCTCACGCATATTGAGTACTTCGAGATAAGCATAACCTGTCCTTCCATACATCAACATTTGATATACCATGGCCATGCAAGAATGATGCGACACAAACCATGCAATGCATTGGGAACATAGATTCAACTTGATTATGCAACTACATGCAATACGACACCATATGCAAAAAGACATATTGACATATAAACAATGCATGAATACCAACGTGCAAAACACACAACTAATTGAACATGATCATCATTTCAAATTCTTATTGGCCTGAGGTCAGCAAAGACCAAGCTCCCTTCTGAGTGTTGAAAACCTGTCATTACACAAGGGCTTGGTGAAAATATCAGCAATTTGATTTAGAGTATCAACAAAATGCAGTTCAAAATTTTTCTTACTCACCTCGTCTCTAATGAAGTGATGCCTAATCTCAATATGCTTAGTCCTAGAGTGCTGGACTAGATTTTTTGCAAGGTTGATAGCACTAGTGTTATCACACAGAATCGGGACACAACCAAGATCCACCAAGTAGTCTTGGAGTTGGTGTTTAATCCACAACACTTGGGTGCCGCAACTCCCCGCAGCAACATATTCTACCTCCGTAGTTGAGAGGGCAACCGAGTGTTGTTTCTTGGAGGCCCAAGAAACTAAACACCCGCCTAGAAACTAGTAATAGCCACTTGTACTCTTACAATCCAGCTTGCATCCAGCGTAATCCGCATCAGAATAAGATATAAGAGATAAATCACATGATGACGGATACCACAATCCCAAATCTTGAGTGCCGGTAAGATATCGAAGGATACGTTTGACGGCAGTCAAATGAGATACTCTAGGACTAGCTTGAAATCTAGCACAAAGACATACACTAAACTGGATATCTGGTCGGGATGCAGTCAAATAAAGTAAAGAGCCAATCATACCTCTGTAGACCTTTGCATCCACCAATTTACCATTTTCATCCGAATCCAGTGAAGTTGAGGTGCTCATCGGAGTTGCAATGATTTTGCTGTTTGCCATGTCAAATCTTTTTAGCAGCTCCCTGATGTATTTGGTTTGGCTTATGAAGCACCCATCTTCTCCTTGGTTGACCTGCAAACCGAGAAAGAATTGAAGTTCTCCCATTAGACTCATCTCAAATTCGCTAGTCATGAGGTTAGCAAATTCCTCACACATTTCAGATTTTGTAGAACCAAACACAATGTCATCGACACAAATTTGAACAATCAAGATGTTCTTACCTTGCTTCTTGGTGAAAAGTGTTTGATCTACCTTACCTCGTGTGTACACTTTTTCAATGAGGAACAAGCTTAGTCTCTCATACCAAGCTCTTGGTGCTTGCTTAAGTACATAAAGCGCCCTGTCTAGCTTGTATACAAAATCTGCATTGTTAGAATTCTCAAAGCCATGGGGCTGATCAACATAGACTTCTTCTTTGATCAAGCCATTCAAGAAAGCACTTTTGACATCCATTTGATACAACATTATACTAAGGGAGCATGCAAAGGCAAGTAAAATTCTGATGTCTTCGAGTCTAGCAACAGGGGCATAAGATTCATCAAAGTCTACCCAAGCTCTTGATTATACCCTTGAGCCACCAATCTCACCTTGTTTCTTATTATCATGCCATCCTCACTTAGTTTGTTCCTAAAAACCCATTTAGTGTCTATGACAAATTGTGATGAGGGTCTAGGAACGAGATGCAAAACTTTATTTCTTTCAAACTGGTTTAACTCGTCTTGCATGGAATTTATCCAGTTTTCATCTTTTAAGGCTTCATCAATGTTTTTGGGTTCTAGCTGAGAGACAAGAGCAAGTTGATCTAGTTCTTCCACAATTCTAAAATGTGACATTGTTCTAGGTGGGTCATTCAAGCTCCCAATGACATTTTCCAAGGGATGATCCTTAAGAATTCTAATGTTTGTAGAATCGTTACCTTCCCTTGGAGCTTGATCCCTTGCATTGTTTGATTCAGCTAGGTCACCATCTTCTTTTATTTCTTCTTGTGGAGGATCACTCTTGTCCTTCATGTTTAGGAATTCTCCATCTTCATCGTTTTTCCTACAAGAGTTATCATTGTTAGAATCATGATATTCATCAAAGGAAACATGGGATGATTCTTCCACAGTTTGACTTTTGATATTAAAAATTCTATAAGCCCTAGATCTATCAGAATATCCAAGGAATATACATTCATCGCTCTTGAGCTCGAATTTATCTAAGTCTCTTTTGTCATTGTTGTGAATGAAGCATTTTCACCCAAACACTTTCATATGTGAGAGAGAAGGTTTTTTACCTTTCAGCAACTCATAAGGAGTCTTTTTGGTGTGTGGTCTTACCATAGAGCGGTTGATAATGTAACATGCCGAGTTTACCGCTTCAGCCTAAAATCTCCTTGGAAGTTGCCATTCAGCAAGCATGGTTCTTGCCATCTCTACAAGTGTTCGGTTTCTTCTTTCAGCTACACAATTTTGCTTCGGTGTTCTTGTGAAGAGAATCGGTGTGAAATGCCTTCAGCCCTGCAGAGATTATAGAAATCAGCATTTTCAAATTCGCCACCATGATCAGATTGAATCTTGAAAATTTTAAACTCACCGTCATGCTTTATCTTCATGTAGAGTGCCTGAAACTCGTCAAAAGCATCATTCTTATGTGTGAGAAAGAAAACCCATGTGAACCTAGAAAAGTCATCCACCAAGACATATCCATATTTTCTACCACTTAAACTAGTAGTTCTGGTTGGACCAAACAAGTCCATATGAATTAGCTCGAGTGGTTTGGATGATGTATTTTCAGATCTTCCCTTGAATAATTTTTTATTTTGTTTACCTAGGGCACATGCATCACACAATTTATTTTCTTGTTTAAAGGATAGTTTAGGCAAACCTTTCACCATTGAATGCTTCAAGAGTTTATGCAAGACATTGTAGCTAGCATGTCCTAGTCTACGATGCCATAACCATGCAATTTCAGATTTTGGTGCAGCAAGACAAAGGTTTGAATAAGCAGGATCATCTAAGTCAATCATGTAAACATTGTTGACTCTCTTACCAGAAAATTTTATCATGTCAGATTTTGGTTCAAAGATTTTACATTCATGAGAATCAAACAACACTTTGTGACCTTTATCACACAATTGACTTATGTTTAGTAGGTTATATTTCAAACCTTCAACTAGCAACATATTTCCAATAGAGTTGGAGAGGTTCTTACCTACATTACCTGTTCCAATGATTTTTCCTTTGTTGTTCCCTCCAAATGTGATATGTCCTCCTTCCTTTTTCTCCAAGAGATAAAATTTTGATTTGTCTCCGGTCATGTGTCTTGAACAGCCGCTATCAAGGTACCACATGTTATGTATGGCTACAAGACACTCCTGCACAAGCAATTAAGCAAATGTGTTTTGAACCCAACCAAATTCGGGTCCCATCATACTCTTCAAATTTTTAAAGCATGAAACCATTTCTTTTGGAATTCAGACTTTTCTAACATTCATGTTTTGTTTGCTTAGAGCAGGGATTTGGTTTTTCTTTTCAACTTTGACATTCATTTTCTGTTTGGAGGTTCTTGGTTGAAATTTGTGAAAGTTTGATGAAGTTGGCTTCTTAACCCATTGTGGCCATTGGTTATTTTTGGGTTGAGAGTGATTGTTCTACCACCTAGGAGATTGAAAGTTATAGGATTGATGAACACATGAATCATAATTTCTCCAAAAGTATGGTGGTGTTGGCCTATATGAATGTGCAATCCAGTTTTGGTGATATCTGGAAGATTGAGCATGCAATGGCCAAGAATGTGTTGACCTATGCTGTGGGGAAGGTCGACCTTTCTTAGGTCTTTGGACAGGCTTTTTGGGAATGTTGGTGACTCCCCCTTCAATCTTTTCTTTTCCTTTCTCCTTTTGTTTTTGCTGGTTTTGTGTGGGAGTTATGTTTGAGGTGGAGGCTTCGGAAGATGAGACAAATGTGACTGTTTTTAGCCCAATTGGCCTTTTGTTTGTTGGTTCAAAACCCAACCCTTCCTTGTGAAATTCATCCTAGTACCTAGCAAAGCATCTAGGTTTTCTTTTCCATCCATGAAATTTTCCAAGGATTGTTGTTTATCCTTCGATTCTTTTTGTAAGTTTTCAATGTTTTGCAAGAGTTGAGTGTTGACATGTTTTACAGCTTCATATTTTTCATTACTCAGTTTGCTGTTCTTTTCATAGGTTTGCATTTTTAGCTTAATGCTATCAATCTCATTTCTCAAGTTTTCATTTTCAGTTTCCAAGTCAGCCATTTCTTTTCTTCCTTCTTCCAAATCCTCAATCATTTTCTTAAGATCTTCAATTTCAGTTTCAAGTAGAGCATTCTTATCATCCTTGTCATGATCATTCACAAAAGAATTGATTTTCTTTTTCAATGATTTATTTTCCTTTTTGTACATTTCATATTTTTCATGAGTTGTATATATGCATCCTCCCAATCATCAATTGTATAATCTTCAAATGGAGAATTTACCTCAATTTCTTCGTCACCTTTGGCCATGAGGCAGAAATCTTCTTTTTCTTTGTCCGAGGAGCTAGTTCCATCATTACTTTCCTCTTCATCCCTCCATGTGGACACCATGGCCTTGTTATTCTTCTTGCCCTTCCATTTGTCAGCTTTTCTGAATCTGTCGGCACGGTCATTCTTGAAATGCCCTGGTTTGTTGCAAGAATAACAAATGATTTTGTTAGATTTCTTAGAGTTTTTAAAATTAGATTTGAAACTATTTCTTACCCTTGACCTTCCTCTCATGAAGCTCTTACCTTCCTTTCTGAGGAATTTCTTGAACTTACGTGTGAGCATGGCTACGTCATCCTCATCTCGCTCACTTCTCGAATCTTCACCTTCATAAGAAGTATCTTGATGGCTGGGTCTAGCTTTAAGAGCTAGGGACTTCTTCTTAGGTGCCTCAGCCTCTTTGTTCTTGAGGTTGATCTCATAGGTCATTAATGACCCAATGAGTTCATCTACCTTGGTGCTTGCGAGATCTCTTGATTCTTCAACAACGGTTGCCTTCGTGTGCCATGCTGGAGTTAATGATCTAAGAATTTTTCTTACAAGTTCTTACTCTGTATATTTCTTTCCCAAATCAGTTAAACTATTAGTAAGCACAGTTAAGCGAGCATACATATCTTGAATTGACTCATCAGGCTTCATGCGGAATATTTCATATTCAGAAACTAAAATATTGGCTTTTGTTTCTCGTACCTGAGAGGTTCCTTCGTAGATTACCTCTAGCTTATCCTACATCAATTTCGCAGTTACGCAGGTGGCTACTCTTGAGAATTCAACTGGATGGAGTGAGCATTGCATGATATGTTTAGCACTCCAGTTGACAGTGGATTGCCTTATATGTTCTTTGGTCCACAAGTCCTCATTATCCGTAAGCTCATACGGACATTTGCTGATCACACGCCAAAGTTCGTAGTCTTGGGTGCGAATGAACACCTGCATGCGATGTTTCCAATAAGGATAGTTAGATCCAGTGAAATAAGGAGGTCTGTTCACAGAGTGTCCTTTAGGTAAATAACCCTTAGATGCTGATCCACCATTTCCCTCAAGGTCGTTGGACCCCATAATGAGAGATTATGCTCTGATATCACTTGTTGTGTAGTGGACAGCGGATCTAGAGGGGAGGGGTGAATAGATCTGCCCCTCTTTTCGCAATGTAACCCTCTATATAGCTAGATGAGATAAATTATAGCGAAATATAACTAGCTAAACGAAGGACACAACGATTTGCTTAGCAAGATGATTACTAATATATCGATTCGAACCTAAGCATGCATTTAGAACGAAACAATCATACAAACAAACCACAACACACGAGATTTTAAGGTGGTTCAGACTGAATCCCCAGTCCTACATCCACCCCTCACCAAATCCGGTGAGGCTTCACTAGTGCCACGCACTGAACCGCAAATCGGAAAGACCACCGATTGCCTTCCTACTAACCACCTTGTAGGGACGTCAACAACGCAGATCGGACAACCTCATATTGCCTTCCTACTAACCACCGGTAGGGACGATTCTCAATTTTGATTGTTCGAATGAAATGAAGAAGAAAGAACAAATATCAAGCTATTCAAACATGATATGAAATGAGCTCAAGAAGAAAGATCTTGTCTGAAATTGCTGGAGCTTGAATCAGATTCTTCGATGGATATAGATCACTAACAGAGGCTTCTATCTTCTTCACAAAACACTCTTCTTGATTCAACAACAATGGCTTCTTCTTCCTTGTGAGTTGTGCTTCCTTGAATCTGCTTGAGTGGATGAAGAGATGTATGGATGTAGCTTTGATCACCTTTGATAACCTTGAGTGCTTCTAGCATTGTTGGAGGTTGCTTGCTTCAGATCTCACCTTGAAACACCTTGGAATGGATGAAGAACTTCCTCCCGAAACACTGTTCACGGTGGTGCTACAGTACCTCGAAATTGTTTCTAATCCCTCAAGTGAGAGTTTTATAGACCTTGAATGGTCTATAGACAACCCTCAGACCAGATCCACAAATCATGGGTGTTTAGGTGACTTTTGGATTAAATAAATCCATGTTGAATGGCCCTTTTAGAAGTTGGAAACAAAGTCAACATTGAAGGCTCGGGGCTGGCGGTCGACTTGCAGCTCCTGGCGGTCGACCGCTATTGAAACACCTGCAAACGGATGGTCCCTAGGAAATCCGGTCGACCGCTACTGGCTGGCAGTCGATCGCTACTGAAACTCGTGCAGGCTGGCAGTTGTTGGCTGGGGCGGTCGACCGCCCCTGTGCTGGCGGTCGACCGCTAGCTAGGCAGACCCCGGGCTTGCCCGGGTCGGTCTGTTACGTGCTTTGGTTCCGTCGCTTAAGTTCTTTAGCGGCCCGTTCAAGTCCATGACATCTCCCTTGATAGCCTAAAAGGCATCAATTGTGTTTCTGGCCTTGGATTCTCTTGGCTATATTTCTTTGTGCATTGACCTTGGATGTGTGACAAGCCGAATATCGCGTGTCGACTTGTGCTTGTTTTCGCATCCTTGCTTGGGCGCGATCCACGAGCTTTCACTTTTGCCGACTCCACTGAATTTCTTTTCCATGTAATGGCATACCTGTCATAATCAAACCATCACGTATGTCAATTACATGAGAGTGGAAAATATTAATGACGAATAGTGTTTAGCCATTATCAAAACCAAGAATACCACAGAACTTATATGACCGTAGAATGATGTCGATTTACCCAAGTAAACTTAAATAATCATAGGGACACAACAGTTTACAACCCAATAGGATGTATATAAGCTTCTAGGATGGTCAAGGGACAGCCCTGTGACAAGATCCACAAATAAGGGAGTGATTTGAGGGTGGTTTGACTGGAGTTAATGGACTTTGTAAGCAAGGACATGAAAGTCGTCTTTCACAGCTCTGCATAGGTGTCGACACCTGGTGTCGACATCTTGTGCATTCTAGTTCACCAAAAACCCAAAACAGAAGATCTGGACACTAGGTGTCGACACCAGACACCTGGTGTTCTGGCTTGCTGCCAGAACGAGGTTCAGGTAGGTGTCGACACCTCCTGGGCTTAGCTTCTAAAAATGAGTTCTGGATGCAGGTGTCGACTCCTGGTGTCAACACCTGGTGTTGACACTTGCACCCACAAAAAGCCTAGAGACCCATTAAGCTAAAAATGAAAGCTCCAACTTCACCGTGAGATTTGGGATGATGAAAGAAGGTTGTGAGGAGTTCTTCCAACCTGCAAAACGTAAAGAGAAAATTAGTTTTGCTTCAATGTTAATCTCACAAACCAACCCATTTCATTTCACCTTCTCTGATAAAACCATAAGTACTTGTGAAAGAGTTCCAAGCATCAGTCACCATTGCATGATGCAACTAATTTGGAGTTAGGTAACAATCCACTCAAACCAATTTTTAGTCACATTGCAAGCAAGCCACACATGTGTTGAATGCTTTGTTCAAGAATATGAAATCCAGTCCTTTTAAACAAGATTTAGCCAGGTTAAGTAACATGGTTAGAAGTCACTTCTAAAACACCATGATACATTTGTTTGGCCATCTAAAGCACTTGAGAACCCATTTACCCAACTCAAGATTTGAAGAGTATCACCATGGATTCCAATATAAATTCTTACCTTGGAGTAATATTAACCTGCACTTTCTGGGATTGAACTCATAAGAAAATTAGTATTAAACCAACGAATCTGAAGATCCCAACTTCAACCCAATTCACCCACAAACCATTTCACAGTATTGAAGCCTTATGATCATAATGACAAGGAACCATCATTTATACATTGATGATATGCAAGAACCCGAGGAAGTCTTCAACTCCTCATGGGAATGAATTTGCTATGCATTTACACAACAGAAAGCCATGCAATCAATTTCAAATCTATAAGGACTTGACCATTCCACTGTAGTGCTTCTCAATTTAGTTGAGCAACCTGCAAGGTAAGACTGCAATATGTGAGTACAAGAAGCAGCATCAAACGAACATAATATATTGTAATCATCAAAACCATGATCAAAGATAGAGATGGAGTGTACGAGCCAAATAATCTCCCCATTTTTGATGATGACAATATATTGTGGCCATCCAGGCCATCTAACTTTCTCTCCCCCTTTGACATTATCAAAAATGGGGGACAAGAGAAAAAATCAAGTATGCGAATGCTCACAAGTTGCATCAATTGGAAATGGTGTATGGCATGAACAAGAATGAGCAAGCAAACAAGCACTCAAACACCCATAGTAAGGTATTGACTCACGCAAGTCCCTAGGACTTAAGCAGATAAGATCACATGCAAAGCTCCCCCTTTGACATTGACACATCAGATGATTGGCTTTGATTTTCAAATTTTTAGATGTTTAGTTTTCTTGTGAAATGCATGAACCAAGATGTATGAAAATGATGACACATGAAATGCATACAATGCAATCAAGCAGATATCTATAGATACATGCAACATAACTCTCCCATTTTATTTACAGTGAGGGGATAGGTGTAGGAAAAGTGCAAGTGAGTCATTAAGATCAGAGTTCTCATGAGTACACCTACAGGAGTGTGCAGATAGATAGGAGAAGATGTACAATAGGTCATACAGTTAATCAAATTTTCAAAATACATATCAAATCAAATTACCATGTGTAAGTGAGTAACATGAGAATGAATTCTAGCCATATGGATAGCCAGATTTTCAAGTAAACATAATAGTAATTGCACAAACTGCATTTCTATCTATAGAACAACGTATTGGAGGCTTCGCTTTGTCTCAATGAAATATATCATCAGAATTTTTCACACTGACAATCTGAATTTTTCTAAGAATGATCAGGTTCCAATAATTCCTTTTTACGCGAGAAGACACATGGAGCTCATGCTAGAATCCCCGGTTACTCAGAATATTGAACCATTTCACTTCATTTTGAACAGAGGTACTTTAGTCAACACTTTTCAGAAATGAACCACATCACGTCTCAGGTGACATGTGCCCAATTTACTCAGTGAGACTAAACATTACTTTGCCTTTCATTTCTTCCATTTTTATTTTTTGTATGCGGAGGCATGCAGCTTTTTCCTCAACTGTCTCTTTATCATTCATGCAGCAAGTTGAATTACTTTAGAGTGTTGAAATGAAATTCTTATATCCTTATGAATTACACTCAGTTTCACATTAAAGTGCATGAAGTATGCGAATTTGATTTAACATGTATGGAAAAAATTTAACTCAAAACAAGATAGTGCAGCTCCCCCTATGTAAATGCAATAAGCATGAAATGCTCCCCCTGAGAGTTTGACATGAAGCACACTTGTTAAGACTCAGATGCAAAATATGTATCTATGGAGTATTTGGTCTTAGAAGTTTCAAAGGAAGTGGTTTTAGCATATAATAACATGCACGCATACAATGGAGATATGCATATATGCAGTGCAGAATGTAAAGATATGCAATTTCAGTGCTGGAACTGTTGGCCCCAAAGGTATGATACCATCGTTGGGAGTGTCCATTTTGACATTTATGCAACATGAAATGTTCAAAATGATGTATTTTAAAATATGCACTATATGCATGCTGAAAATGTCAACTATGCAACAGGACACGTGATGAGCTTCATCGTCCAAGAGCACTATGTGAATAATATGTAGAGAATGATATGTAAATATGCAATGTGATGCAAGATTTCAGATTTCACATGACACTCTATTTGCACCTAATGCAACTAATGCATGACATGCATTTTTTTTTGTTAAAATGTGAGGACACAATTTTACTTTAAAAAGAGAATTCAAGAAATTCATTCAAAGCATCAAAATCATCACATGTGAACTTTTTCTTGAAAATAGTTTTGCTTTTATCCAAAGGATGAGTAGCACATTGGTACAGACCACGGAATATTGATCAAATTCAGTCCTCACAAAGTTCAACCACAGAATAACATCATCATGCTGAGAGAATGGAAAAACATCAATCTCAAAATTTCTAGCTTGCAAGACTCCCCCATAATTAATGCATGATTTCAGAAAATTCATTTAAGTTTGATGCCATATGCATAGATGATTCATGGTACCGGGTGAAGGCACATTCTCACGCATGGTAATAACTTTCAGACATGCATGACCTGCCCTTCCACATATCACCATTTTGTATACGATGTAATCATTTAAATGATGATCAGAAAAATACAATGCAATCCCATATAACATCGGGGGTTTAACAAACACATGGACATTGAATAGCAATTTCAAATTCACAGTCTGTCAAGAGATGGCACTGGCATCAAGCCCATAGAGCTTTAGCCAAATAATTTATTTTCTCACCTTTGCATTGAGTTGCCTTTATTAACATCCTCAAATTCTTCACTTTATTCCGCTTGCTATAATCTTCATCAACAAGCTCCAAATCTCAATGGAAGTAGATCAAATCTGGTATTGAAGTCCTCTTGAGCTCCTTTCTTTCTCTCCTGCAAGAAATATAATGATATTAACCAAAAGAAATGGAAGTAGATCAAATCTGGCATTGAAATTCTCTTGAGCTCCTTTCTTTCTCTCCTGTAAGAAATAGAATGATATTAAGCAAAGGAGTTCCATTGAGACCCCAAATTCGCATCTTATAGATAGCAGCATGTAAGGATATGAAAATACCAAGAACTCCATGCCAAAACCCTTTCAAAACTCTTCTAGGATAAGAAGAGAAACCCTAAGGGTAGTGGGGTAAAAGTTTAAACTAATCGAACCTCAAGATGTGCATTACGAAACCCAAAACATAGACCTGTTCCGGATCTTCCAGACCAGGTGTCGACACCAGGTGTCGACACCAACTGAGGAAACATGCAAAGCTGCCTAAGATAGTTAATCTAAGCCCAGAAATGCTATACATGAATTAACCACAATCTAGGCACATGGAGATGTATTCAAACATTGAATTCTTACCGTGATTTCAAGGGTTGATGGTCATAATCAAACCTGCACTGTAAAGAGCTCAATTCATGTCAATATTAAGCCAATGCATATTGAAGAAACTAACTTCAAGATTTTTCATCATATATGACTCTCTCTCTCAACCTGTAGTATCAGAAACTCAATTTCATATCAATCTCAGTTCAATACAAATGAGAAGGCCAATTTCAATGCTTTTCTTCCACAAGATAAAGTCCTATGAGCTGCAAGTATGTATGATGAGTTGCAGCTTTCAATATAAGTGATTCACTCAAGCTGACATGAGTTCAAAGTTCAGTTTAGAAATTTCAAGTTTAGACCAATAGTGTACAGAGTCAAGTCTATGCATAAAAAGCACAAGACTAAACACATGAAGAACCCAGGTCTGTCCATGTGTAGCACAGGTCAATGCACATGAAGGACCAAGTCAAACCACATGTGTGGACAAGGTTGATGCACATAAAACACACAAGACTGACTCTTCAAAACTGCATATTAGAGACTTAATTTCTAGCAGTATGAACTGAGAATTCACACAATCAATGCGCACAAAGCATGAACAACGAACTTACAAATCAGTATCAACTCAAGGATAAGCCCATGTTTACCAAGGCATCACACCAGCGCTAGCCAAGTCGACTTTAAGCCTTCCTCTTGGGCTCAAGGTAATCCTGCAACAAGAGTTCTCATTCAATAGTTTTGGGTACCCAAACCTTATTGGATCTCGGATGGTTAGTTGCACCTCTAGTGGGTGCCTTCCACAGTCTTTGGGCATGCATATCATCAAAATGTATTTAGGAGTAATCATGCATAGTATGCCCAAACTCACCATAATAATGACAACAACCAAAAGACTTCAGAAGTTTCTTGTAAGAATGAGCATGGAATTTCTGTGGGTTTGTAGAGATGTTATCATTTTTCAAATTAAAGTAATTATTCATCCTGTGACCGAACCTTCCACAATGAAAATAGTTCAATGGAGTAAATCTTTCAAATGGTCTTCTTGCATGAACATAAGAGTTATCAAAAGTTCTTTTTTTGTTCAAAAACTTTCTTGGCTTTGTGAAGCCATTCATTTTGTTGTATGCTTCTAGATCTTCAGATTTCATCAAAGGGCAATCATGCATCATATGACCAAGTTCACCACAATAAAAATATGAGATTTTCTTTGTGGATGCATGTGTGTGTAACATGATTTTTCTTGACATTCATTGTGACACCAACAACATTTTTAGCCTATTGATGCAGGTTTTGTTTCTTTTTTAGATTTTCATTTGATCTCTTTGTTGTTTTAGGAGCAGATTGATTTGGTGACCCATTTGATGTGTTGGCTATGTTTGAACTATGGACAAATGATGTATAGACTTTATTTTTAAAAAAAAATTTCTTCACAGGATTATAGCCCAGCCCCTCTCTTTAGAAATTCACCTTAGTCCCCAATATATTGTTCAAATTTTCTTTCCCATTTACAAACTTAGACAAGGATGCTTTCAAGTCAACAATTTCAGATTCAAGGGATAGAATGTGTAATTCATAGTTAGCTATTTCTTATTCAAGCACAAGTATTTTATCAGATTCATCAACAATCACAGATTTCCCTTTTTCAAGATTTTCAAGATTTTTCAATCTACTTTCAAGCAGGGAGATCTGAATTAGCATCGCACTATTCTCCTTTTTAAGTTCTTCATTTTCATTTGTATGTTTATCATTCATAAATCAATTCATTGCAAATATCTTGATCAATAGAGTTTGATTCCATTTTATTTCTTAGATCTTTTTCAATTTTCTCCAATTGATCGATTTTATTCTTGAGGGCAACATTTTCCTTTCTCAAACAAGCAATGGTTTCTTTGTGACATTCAACATCATGCTCTAAAAGTTCATTCAAGTTATCAAGCTCAGAACATTTATCACAAGATCTATTTTCATGGTGCATGTTTTCTGATTTCTTTTTCAATTTTCTATTTTCTGACTTGATTTTCTTATATTATTTTTCCAACTCGTCATAAGCATCAACAAGATCATCAAGAGTAAATTCTTCAGAATCAGAATTTACCTCTTTTACATTTTCGTCGCTTTATTGATCAACATCATCGGCCATGAGACATTCTTATCTTTCCTTCTCTTGAGCTTTGATCAACTGGTTCATAAGCTCCTTTGCCGTCCTACACGAAGATACAAATGGAAACTTGTTAGTACTTACAGAAGCTTTCAATAAACTAAAAGCAGTAACATTATCATGATGCATCATTTTATCCTGATTAGACCACTTGGTCTCATCTAGAGGTAATATGTGTGGACCATGATGAATCAATTTCCAAAGACTAGGATTAATAAAATTGATCATCACACACAACTTGCCTAACCATGAATTAAATTCCGAACCAGTAAAGATTGGCAAACAATTCATTGAGATATGTTTAGTAGAAATATTCATGATTGTAGAATGCACTGGGATCACTCTGTAGATCGTAATATCTAGGGACAACAGAGCCTCGCTCTGATACCAATTGTTGGGTCTCGTAGTGCAAGAATACGGATCTAGAGGGGGGGTGAATAGATCCTTCTACTAAAAACTATGTCTAATTAAAAACACAAACTAGCACACATCGGAATTTACAAGATTGATCATATTGAGGATTTTAATCTAAACAGGTTTAAACTTAATTCACTCAATCTCACCGAGCTCACACGATTGCATAACAGGAAGGATACTGAAACACACAATCACAAGGAAAAAACCGTAAGACACGGGGATTTTTAAGGTGGTTCGAGACCACGACGGGCTCCCTACGTCCATCCCTCACCAAACCAGTGAGGCTTCACTACACGCTACAAAAAGTAGCAACACGGGGACGAACCCCAACACCACACACGCTGCTTCCGCAGCAAACCACACACGAGGCCTTGCCTCAAATTACTGCCACAGCAGCACGCACGCACACACACACACACACACACACACACACACACACACACACCCCATTGGGGAACACACCCCGCACTAAATACCTCACACGGAGACACAATTCCATCCACACACACGTAGGACAATACCTACACAACCACACGAGAGAAAACTCCCAACCACACACGTGGATATACTCCGCACAAATCGACACACATATGACAACACACACACTCGGAGACCCCTTTCTCCGAACACCCACACAAAGTATTCTCTCAAATGTATATGAATCAAAGACAAATATATGCTATGACCCCCCAAACAAATTCTATAGATGAAAACTAGAAAGATGCATCAAGTAAAAGGTTCCCCCTTCTTCAACAAAATCTGATTCTCCTTGGCTCGTTGACGGATGATCATGATTTAGACATCATCTTCTTCCTCTCCTCCAGCCGATCCTCTTTTCCTTCAAATCCTAGCTCCAATCAAACCTTCATACATCAGAAAAATGATTAGCCTCATAAACCCCTCTCCTCTCAACCTTGTGGCCGCACTCCTCCTTCTTCTTCTGCAAGAGAATGGAAAGCATTAGCTCATCTTGTTGCTTAGGATGAAAAATGCAACACTAATAAGAGGGCAGTAAATAGATGGACAAAAGAACATGTATATATATATATATTGCACCTCTTAGGTAATCATTCAAAACCTTCTACAATCTCAAACAAAAGACACAGAAGTGAAAGATCAAGATAACTCCCTCAGATTTTCAATGAAATGCTTCTACATGATGAGAAACCGTTCTTCAAGAAAGATGATCGATTCTTGCATGGACGATGCTTGTATCTTGATTTTCCACGTAGCTTCCAATAGATGGTCGTTTGGTGACTTGAAACCTCCTTCTTCCCTTCACATACAAGCTCAGAATAACGTGGAAGAAGCCCTTGGAGCAACTGCTGTGACCCTGCACATTCAAGGGTTAAGAACAAAATGAAATTTCAGATCTAGCTTGGTTTTATAGGGTTTACAACCCAATAAGATGTATATAAGCTTCTAGGACAGTCAAGGGACAGCCTTGGGAAAAGATCCACAAATAAGGGAGTGATTTGAGGGTGGTTTGACTGGAGTTAATGGACTTTCGAAGCAAGGACATGAAAGTCATCTTTCACGGCTCTGCATAGGTGTCGACACCTGGTGTCGACACCTTGTGCATTCCAGTTCACAAAAAACCTAAAACAGAAGATCTGGACACTAGTTGTCGACACCAGGTGTCGACACCTGGTGTTATGGCTTGCTGCCAGAACCAGGTTCAGGTAGGTGTCGACACCTGGTGTCGACACCTCCTGGCCTTAGCTTTTGAAAATGAGTTCTGGATGCAGGTGTCGACTCCTGGTGTCGACACCTGGTGTCGACACTTGCACCCACAAAAAGCCCAGAGACCCATTAAGCTAAATATGAAAGCTCCAACTTCACCATGAGTTTTGGGATGATGAAAGAAGGTTGTGAGGAGTTCTTCCAACCTGTAAAACATAAAGAGAAAATTAGTTTTGCTTCAATGTTAATCTCACAAACCAACCCATTTCATTTCACCTTCTCTGATAGAACCATAAGTACTTGTGAAAGAGTTCCAAGCATCAGTCACCATTGCATGATGCAACTAATTTGGAGTTAGGTAACAATCCACTCAAACCAATTTTTAGTCACATTGCAAGCAAGCCACACATGTGTTGAATGCTTTGTTCAAGAATATGAAATCCAGTCCTTTTAAACAAGATTTAGCAAGGTTAAGTAACATGGTTAGAAGTCACTTCTAAAACACCATGATAGATTTGTTTGGCCATCTAAAGCACTTGAGAATCCATTTACCCAACTCAAGATTAGAAGAGTATCACCATAGATTCCAATATAAATTCTTACCTTGGAGTAATCCTTACCTGCACTTTCTGGTAATGAACTCATAAGCAAATTAGTATTAAACCAACGAATCTGAAGATCCCAACTTCAACCCAATTCACCCAAAAACCATTTCACAGCATTGAAGCCATATGATCAGAATGACAAGGAACCATCATTTATACATTCATGATATGCAAGAACCAGAGGAAGTTTTAAACTCCTCATGGGAATGAATTTGCTATGCATTTACACAACACAAAGCCATGCAATCAATTTCAAATCCATAAGGACTTAACCATTCCACTATAGTGCTTCTCAATTTAGTTGAGCAACCTACAAGGTAAGATTGCAATATGTGAGTACAAGAAGCAGCATCAAACGAACATAATATATTGTAATCATCAAAACCATGATCAAAGATAGAGAGGGAGTGCACGAGCCAAATAATATGGAAGTCTACGGTGCCATATTAGGAGTTGATTCGCTTGTACACCACGACGCCTATATAAATTGTCGCAGTAGGATAATTTCCTTTCGAAAACCAGGTCTTCCATGATTTTCCTTTCTTGACATCAAATACCGGAAGCATCCCTCTCTTATTTCTTCTCTTTATGCTTGCAAACTTATTTCGCAAGGATGTGAACCTTTTCTTGCCTCCGTAGTAGTTACCGAGTCTAAGGAAATTCAGATAGAAGAAATCTCTGTAGTTAAGAAATTTTCTGATATTTTCCCTTCTGAGTTACCTGGCTTACCGCCCAAAAGGGAGGTTAACTTCACCATTGAACTCACACCTAGAGCAGCACTAGTGTCAATAGCTCCTTACAGGATGTCCCCCATGGAACTGAAGTAACTAAAGAAGCCACTTTAGGAGCTGCTAGAAAAAGGCTTCATTCGACCTAGCACATCCCGTTGGGGTGTGCCAGTCTTATTTGTCAAGAAGAAGGACGGTTCCCTCAGATTATGCATTGACTACCGGTAGTTGAATCAACTCACCGTCAAAAACAAATATCCACTGCCGCGTATTGATGAGCTATTTGACCAACTCTCTGGCGCGGAGTACTTCTCCAAGATCGACCTCAGGTCAGGCTATCATCAACTAAGGATCAAGGATGAAGATATTCACAAGACTGCTTTCCGAAGTTGATACGGACATTATGAATTTGTGGTTATGCTGTTCGGTTTAACTAATGCTTTTTTTTAATCAACACCGACCAGTCAGAGTGGGCACAGGTCGAGTGCACCCTCCCTCAAAGAGGGGGAGTATTCTCACTCCTCCTAGCTCACCCTGTGGTCCTAATTTTTATTAAGAGAAAGAGCTGTGTACACTATCAAAGGGGCATACCCCTGAAACAACCAAAGGGCTAATAGTGAGAGCCCGAACAAGACGATAGTGATGTAAGACACTAGAGCTAAATTTACAAACCAGAAGATTAATGACAACGGAATGAGGGCAAACCAGCCTTTTCCACTCTAAGGACTCCCTTGGTAAATGCGGTAATTCCCTTTCTTTGGTGTATACAATATTAGAAGCAATGCTGCAAGCATATGAGGCCAGAGAATCCGCTACCTGGTTACCTTCCCTGAAAACATGCTGAATTTCAGTTCCACTTTCATGCAGAAGCTTTAAGGTTTCCCTCCACCACGGGTAGATTGCCCAATTGGGAAAGTTTCCACTCCGACAAGCCTCCAATAGCAGCGAACAATCTGAATATATTGCCAAAAGCTTAATACCACCATGCTTCGCAATTGCTATCCCGTCATGTAGTGCCCTGCATTCTGCCATCAAGCTATTTCCTACTCCATAGTAAAAGGCAAAGCCTATAATCAAATCACCATTATGATTTCTAATGCATCCACCTCCACCACTTCTGCCGGGGTTCCCTTTCGATGCCCCATCTACATGCAGGGAAAGCCCTTGTATGGCCAATTTGCAATATACCAATGTTGGCTGCGCGACCTGCACCCGCGGAGACAAACCAAATTATGCTAAACAGCTGAGTTGAGCAGGAGAGAGAGGCCTGTGAAAGATAATTTTATCCAAAGCCATCTGAACAGAGTAGATGATCTTCCTTTTAATTGAAGTAATATTGATGGGAACCCCTTCATATTTTGATGCACATCTCTACTTCCATAGTTCCCATAGCATTAGGAATGTAGAATACATCCCCGCTAAGCCAAAGGCTGGATGCATTCTGGTAGCAGACAATAAACTCCAGCATCTTCTAGTAATTTGATCACTCACCCATACATTGTTACTGATTATTGGTTGTAACCAGCCCCATAGTTCAGCAGCCAAGTCTCCATTTATGAACACATGGTTAAGATCTTCATACTCTGGTTGAGAGCAACAACAACATCTTGAAGCCATTTGGATACCACAATCAATAACCCTACTATCTACTGGAATTGCCCGATGAATTAGCATCCATATGAAAAGAGCAGCTCGAGGATTAAAGGCTGAATGCCATAGTTTTGCCCAGGCAGGCCTTGTCATACCTCTAGTACGAATAATATTCTAGGCTGATTTAATGGAGTAGTTACCTTTAGCTATACTCATCCAAAAATAGATATCAGGCTCACTGTTAAGCTGTATTTTTGGAGTTTGACTATCATTTCCAATGAAACCCCAAGCCATGTGCTGATTATTCCGGAACACTTCACTAACCGAAGCATTGGGAATTGATCTCCCATTATCCTTATTACTGGCCTGTTCAGCATTGACAACAGGGCCATTTCCTGTCCAGTTGTCCCTAAGAAAATCAATGTTATCTCCAGACCCTGCAATCCACCTGCTATTTTCTAGCAGAATTTCTCTGGCCTGCCTGAAAACATTTAGTGGCATACCTGCTGGAAATGGCTTGTTACAGTTAGCAATGTGGGTTTTGAGAAATCTTTGTCTAGCATATTGAGACCTAAGTGATGAACCATGAATAATGTTCCATAGCATCTTGACAGCAAAGAAATTTGAACATATAATAGATTCCTGATACCAAGGCCACCCTTTATACGGGGCTTCTGAATGTTAGGCCATGCAATCCAATGCCTGCGGTTAATTCCATGTTCTCCTTGCCAGAAAAAACCAGCACATTGGCTATCCATGAATATAATAATCTTCTTTGGTATGAAGCAGGCTGATGCAAGGTAGACTGGCATACTTTTGAGAACTGAGTTTATAAGAACTGCTCTACCAGCTTGGGATAGCAATTTTGATTGCCAACCTTCTAACTTGGTCTGTATCCTATCAACAAGGAACTTGAAGTCTGAACACAGGTATCTACCTTTTTTAATAGGAATTCCAAGATACTTAAATCAGCAGCTTGATATTTATAGCCAGTTAAAGTCCGGACAGCTTGTATAGATGATAGAGGGGCTTTTGCAGACAGGATAAAGCAGCTCTTAGCTGCATTTATCTTTTGCCCCGAGCAGCTTTCATATTTGTTGATAAACTGTTGGAATGCCATTATGTTTCTTTTGCTGGCATTTAGGAATACCAGGGTATCATCAGCATATAACAAATGAGAAATTTGCATTATCCTTCTGGGCCCAATATAACCCTTAAGCCCCCCTGAGTAAAAAAGGTCTGATAAACCTCTGCTTAGAACCTCTGAAGCTATAATGAAAAGATATGGAGCAATTGGGTCCCCTTGCCTTATGCCTCTACTGGATTTAAAGAAGCCAGACACAGTTCCATTAAAATTAATTGAGAACCAGCAATTGTACAAACGCATACCAATTAGAGATGTGAACCTGGTACTGAAACCAAATTTTCTCATGACTGTTAACACAAAATCCCACTCTATTCTATCATATGCTTTTGCCATATCCAGCTTGATTATCATATTGTGACCCCCAACTTTCCTATTAATATCCATCATCAGCTGTCTAGCAAGGGCTACATTATCCAAAATGAACCGCCCTTTCACAAAGGCACCCTGCTCCTTTGATATTATATTAGGCAGAAGAGGAGCCAATCTTTCTGAAATAATCTTGGAAATAACTTTAGATGTGAAGTTACACAAACTAATAGGCCGGAAATCATTAAAGGAATTTGGTTCATGTACCTTGGGAGTTAGAGTAATGAGAGATGAAGATATTCCCCTTGGAAGAGGGATGCCTTGGAAAAAGGCTTTAACAGCTTCGCCAAAATCCTGTCCAATGGTTTCCCAAACTGTTGTGAATTGGGCCAGGGGAACTAGATCCTTTTAGTGACCAGACAGCTTCACGGATCTTAGAAAAACTTGGGACAGCACATAAAGCCATATTCTGAGTATCAGTGATAACCTGCGGGATGCAGTTCAGCATTTCTGAGTCTAGGACATGATCTTCTGAAGAAAAAAGACTTTTGAAGTAGTTCTCAGCATGTTTCTTCAAGTTGTCCTGGTCAGAACACCATTCATTAAGTTCCCCAACTTTGAGCCTTCTAATTATGTTCCTTCTTCTGTTACATTGAGCAACCGCATGGTAGAAGGCAGTATTTCTATCTCCACTTTCTATCGAGTCAACCCGAGATTTCTGATTCCAAAAAATTTCTTCTCTGACTTGAGCTTGACGAAGATCGGCATTGGCAGCATTCAGTCTCTCCTTGTTTTCATATGAAGGGTCAAAGTCATAACAGCTTTGCTTTAAATCTACTTCAGCTTTAGCAGAATTTACAATTGAATTTATATCCCCAAAGGTTTCTTTATTCCATTTACATAGCGAAACCTTAAGTGCCTTCAGTTTGGTAAAGAACCTAACCAAAGGATTAGGATGATGAGTTTGACAATGCTGCCAGGTATTTGAAACAAGCTGTTGAAATGAATCATGTGTGCACCACATCTTCTGAAAAATGAACCGGCCTGGACTGCTCACCATTTTGTCCATATGGAGAAGCAGTGGAGCATGGTCCGAAGGACCTCTGGGGAGGTGTTTAACAATCAGCTGGGGAAAAGATGACTGAAATAAGTTGTTAACTAACACTCTGTCAAGCCTTGCCTTGATATTTGTAGAACCAATTCTATTGTTAGTCCAGGTCATTGCATTTCCAATGAAGCCAATATCAATCAGACCAGCAGAACCTAAGCAAGTGTTAAAGTCAGACATAGCAGATAGGGCCGGCATACCCCCTCCTACCTTTTCTGAGGGGCGAAGGACATAGTTGAAATCCCCCCCTATCAGCCAGGGAATTGAGGCAGAAACACCAAAATTGAAAATATAATTGAACAGTGACTGTCTTTGGTAAGGATTACAAGAAGCATATACAAAGGAGTAATATGTAATCAAAGAATTATTCTCTTTCAATCCTAAAGTTATATGTTGAGATGATGATTCAATAACCTCCAAGTTATAACTATCATGCCAAAATACCCAAATTTTTGGGTCAGGGGAGCTACTACTAGCAAAGCCCCCAAGTTTTATATACCTCCCCAAGGGCGAAGCTTTATTAAGACTTACCATAGGTTCCAAAATGGCCACAAGATCGACCTTATTAGATTGCACACAATCTTTCAGACATCTTCGGGAACCAGAATTCCCCACTCCACGAATATTCCAAATTAAACATGACAGTATCATTGAGGCTCCCAGGGAAAGTCTTCCATGAATCTAGCTTTAGATCTAGTAATTATCCCCTTTTCTTGCTGCTTGCCAATGACTTCTGCACATTTAGCTTGAAAACATGACTGCATTAGTTCATTCTCCTGCAATGCTCTTTCTGCTACCTCCTTACTGGCCTTTAATAGCTCATTCATAGGTATTTTACTTGAAACTTCAGTTTCAGATATTGAATCAGCCATTACAGCAATTTCCTTCTCAACCAAATTAATCTTCTCAATAGACACAGTACCTTCTCTGTTGATACTACCATGATCAGTAGGATCACTTAATTCCTGAGACTTACTTGACTCTTTACTGAATGGTAACATATGATCGTGTACTAGTTGCTTAGAAGCATACTGCCTACTTAGAATTATGTCCAAGTCTTGAGCCTTCCCTTCATCTGCTTCCAATATTTGACCATTGCTGTTAGATGGATTGGGATCTTGTGGCACTTCCACCAGTTCAACAATCTGCTCCAACATTTTAAATTTGTTCTCAACTGCCACATTCTGTCGAACAGCTAACATACCATCCTTCTTTGGCCGATAAATCTGTCTGGAATTTTTGACTATTGGTTCTTGAACCAGTTGGACCCGGGCCAACTTGCCCTATTTTTTCTTGCATCCATCCTCTGAGTGTCCAAGCTTATGGCAAAAGGAGTAAAGCACCGGAACACGGATGTAGCTTACTTTTTGCCAGTAACCAAACCCATCCAGATCAATCCAAAGCCGCTCATTACGCGGAGCAGATAAATCCATTTCAACACATACCAGAGCCTCCGATGTGTCAGATAGTGCCAATGATCTTTCATGTATCCGTAGGACAGCACCGAAGTTTCCAGCTATCGATCGAAGACAATCTTCATGATACAAATTAGCCGGCAAGGCTGGGAAGCCTATCCACACAGGGACAGTCGGTGGATCTGTATCAAATTGGAAGTCAAATGTCCATCGGAAGAATCGAAACAAGAAACCTCTGATGTATAGGTTCTTCTGTATTAGCAGCTTCGTAAAATCCGCTTCATTATCAAACCGCAACAAGAGGTGTCTTGGATTTACTTTGCTAATAACAAATTCTAAGGAAATCTTCAAACGCTGCATCAAAAAGTTCTTGATATCCGAAAATGCTGGACGACCATAAGCACATTTGGCCACAATAGAGAAGGATAGAAATTGAATTGATGCATGAATCTCCGCCTTTGTAAAAAACACCGCTGGCTCTCCTCGATCGGTGAATGCTGGTTCCTTGACTGGAATGCCAATCTTCGATCGCTGCTTGGAATCCATCAGCGCCTATGCAAAAGTTCGATGAGGAATAGCTGGAGGGGATGACGAAACCACCTCTGGAGCCTTCATCTTGGAGGTTGAAACCCCCGCCTCTCCGGCCATGGCCGGCGGGGAGGGGAGAGCACCAAGAACAAAAGAGGACGCGAAAAGGCGGGAAGCACGGGAGTTTCTCACACTAGGAATTAAGAGAGAGAAGGAATTGGTCAGAGATAATGCACTTACTACATTCATGCAATTAATGAATAATGTGGTCCGGCCTTATCTTGACCAATTTGTAGTCATATTTATTGATGATATTCTCATCTATTCAAAGATAAAGGAGGAACACGACGAACATCTAAGGGTTGCCTTACAAGCCTTGCGGGAACACCAACTTTATGCTAAGTTAAATAAATGTGAATTTTGGCTTAAGGAAGTCTCTTTCCATGGCCATATTATTTCTAAAGAAGGCATTGCAGTAGATCCTTCTAAAGTTGAAGCAGTTAAGAATTGGAGCCGACCGAACACCGTATTTGAAGTTCGAAGTTTCATTGGCCTGGCTGGTACTTATAGGCGATTTATCAACGATTTCTCCAAAATCGTTGCTCCTTTAACAAGACTCACCCGGAAGGAGAATCCTTTCGAGTGGACAAAGGAATGTGAAAAAAAATTCTTAGCCCTTAAAGAGCATCTTACCACGGCACCTATACTGGCATTGCCCATAGAAGGTGGCAGTTTTGAAGTTTATACCGATGTATCTGATGTTGGTCTAGGTTGTGTACTCATGCAAAATGGCAAGGTGATTTGCTATGCTTCAAGACAGTTAAAGCAGCATGAGAAAAATTACCCTGTTCATGATCTGGAACTGGCTGCTGTTATATTTGCCTTGAAGATCTGGCGTCACCACCTTTATGGAGAGAAATTTACGGTCTATTCAGACCATAAGAGCTTGAAATATCTATTCTCTCAGAAAGAGCTAAATATGAGGCAAATGCGATGGTTAGAGTACCTTAAGGACTTTAATTTTGCTATACAATATCATCCTGGCAAGGCGAATGTTGTTGCCGATGTGCTCAACAAGAAATCGATGGGAAAGCTATCAAGTCTATCTTATTTCTAAATTTCCTCAGTTGAATTTAGATATTAATATGAAGAAGAAAGAGGATTGCTTTATAGCCAATATCCGGACACAACCCACATTAATAGAAGACCTAGTCAAACTCCAAAATAATGACCCTGTGTTTTTGGGATCAAAGCCAATATAGAGCAACGGCCGTATTTCTCTATAGCAAATGATGGAAGATTGTTATTCAAGGAACGAGTTTGTATACCGAATCATGTGGATAGAAAGAAATTGATCCTAGAAGAAGCTCATAAATCTAAGTACGCCATTCACCTTGGTGCTACCAAGATGTATCAAGACATCAAAAGGAATTATTAGTGGCCCAATATGAAAAGGGAAGTAGCGGACTATGTGTCACGTTGCCTCACTTGTCAACAGATTAAGGCAGAACATCAAAGGCCTACTGGAAAACTACATCTCTTGGAAATTCCGGAAGGGAAATGGGATAGCATAGGGATGGACTTTATCATGGGACTGCCTAAATCAAGAGGTGGACATGATGGAATATGAGTGATCATCGACCGTTTAACAAAATCGGCTCATTTTCTATTAAAAGTTGATGGCCTGTAGATATCATGGCTGCCTTATACATGAAGGAGATTGTTAAGTTACATGGTGTCCCTATCACTATTATTTCCGATCGAGATCCTCGATTTACTTCACAGTTTTGGAAGGGTCTACAACATTCTTTAGGGACCCGATTGAATTTTAGCACTGCGTTACATCTGCAAACTGCTGGACAAACTAAAAGAACCAATCAAGTGGTAGAAGATATGCTAAGAGCATGTGTTATAGACTTTGGTGGAAGCTGGCATGACCATTTACCTCTAGTTGAATTTGCCTACAATAATAGGTTATCAAACTAGCATTCAAATGGCACCATTTGAGGCACTATATGGAAGAAGCTATCGCTCACCTATCTGCTAGAGTGAAGTTGGGGAAAGACAACTTCTAGGTCCAGAATTGATAAGTGATACTACAGAGAAAGTTAAGCTAATTCGAGAAAGACTCAAGATGGGCCAAGATAGACAGAAATCAAAAGCTGATAATCGAAGGCGTGACCAGGAATTCCAAGTAGGCGACCATGTATTTCTCAAGGTCTCACCAGGTCGAGGTATTTGAAGGTTCGACATCAAAGGCAAGCTTACACCAAGATTCATTGGCCCTTTTGAAATTCTTGAAAGGATTGGAGAGGTGGCTTATCGTCTAGCATTACCTCCACAGTTGGCAGGAGTTCATGATGTATTCCACATCTCTATGTTAAAGAAATATATTTATGATCCATTCCACATTATCACTTATGACAATCTGGAGATCTAAAAGGATTTGACGTACGAGATAAAGCCAATCAAAATAATTGTACAAGAGGTACGTCAACTTTGGAATAAAATCATTCCCATGGTCAAAATACAGTGGACCAAATCTTGCCCACAAGAAGCAACATGGGAGACGGGGGAAGCCATGCGCAAGAGGTTTCCCAATCTATTTGAATGTAAGTACACTCTCCTTTAAAGGCTATGTATTAGAATTTGGGGACCAAATTCTCTTAAGTGGGGGAGGGTGTAATACCCCAAAATTTTGTATATAATATTTTGAAATTTTCTAGAATTTATATATATTTTCTAAGATTTTCTAAAGATAAACTGGAGTAATAAAAGAATTTGGGCTAAATTAAAACCAAATAATAAGGCCTAGTATTTATTAATTAACCTGACCATTAAATAAGACCAAAGTGGCCTAAAACCAAGCCCACAAGGCTTGGCCCACATTCTAGAAGCTTAAAATAGGCTATTTACGAAATTTAGAAGATAAATATACTAATTAGAGGATAAATAGGCGGATATATAACCAAGAGTTTGAAGTATTTCAAATTCGGCGACCAAGGATAAAAACGGTCTATCGGGCGACCGCATGGGGACAAAAAATGATCTAGATTGGACCGCTAGGCACTGCAGATTCCGTGAATGGAAAAGGGCATAAAAAGATGAGAACTTTGGCATCCAAATCACCTAGGATTGATATTATCTCATAGATAGACGAGTCTAGAAGGATTAAAAGTCGAATTGGAACCCTAATTAGGACTATATGTTCATTTCAATCCATGGAAACCCTAGTTAAACCTATAAATAGACCCAAAACCAACCTGCACGACCCTTACTATTGGCTCGCGTGGAACTATGGTAAGGAGGACGAATTTGAGGTAGGTTCTTTAGAAGGCTTTGTTTTTAATACTAAGGTCTAACCGCCCTCAAAATTTTGTTCTAGGAGATCCAGCCCACCTGTTGTTAGAGGCATCCAAAGTCGCTGGTTCGGTACAAGCAACGCAGGAACCTGTACGACCGGACCAGATTGATTAGCAAGTTAGAAGCCTTAAACGAGATAATTATATACTATTTCATTAGAGTTATTTGTTCCTTTTAGTACCATCTTCTTACCCTCCAAGTTTCATGGTCTTAGGTGAAGAGGATCAGAAGTTAGAAGGCCACGAAGTTGCTGGATCAGTTCTGAACGAGCAGAAATTAGGGTTAAATTCCAGCCTTAAATTCGATGATTAAAGTCCAGATCAGAGGTAGGTTATCTCATGAATAGCTTAAACTCAATGTTGGGAATAAAAGCCCTCTTCTTATAGTCAATTTCATGTTTTTTACACGGAGTATTTGACTATGCATCTAGGATTACATCGCATTCATGAACCTTACCTTTAAGTGAGAAAATGATCATTTCAGGTTATTTAATTCAACCTATGCATCTACATGTCCTAATATGGTGTTATTAGACCATATTTATCTATTGTCATGTTTTACTACACATTAAATGGCCTTAGCGTAGTATATATTTAATTTTATTACTATTTTCAGTAGAGATGAAGAAACGATCTTTCTGAGACCGCCTGAGTAACCTTGCGGTCCAACGATGGACCGCTAGGCCCTGTCAAATGGTCCTCAAGTGACCGCTTGAGTTTCTGAGTCTGTATTGTGTTAACTCGAAACATAATGTAGATTAGCCCTAATTATCATATGCTAAACCCAGTTAATTAGGTTTTATTCCTATATTAAATGTTGTTTTCATACACTTGGTTATAATATTAGTCATTTTAGCAGATTTCATGTTTTGTATGCACTTGAGACTTATTTTAAACTTATGCTAGATTCATGCCAAAACCATATACTTTTATAATTACATTATGTTTCACATAGTTCATGACTTGTCTAGTTTTAATTTGATCACTGTTTTATCACGATCCTTTCTCATCTATGAGTCATTTTCTTAAGTACATGACATATACTCCGACATGTGACTATTAGTTACACTTTGCACTTATAGGCACACTCTCTTGGACTTATGAACCTCTCCGCCGGATATTCCTTCTGTTAGACAAGGGGATTATGTTTCAAGGCCTTTGTAAGACTCCGCGAGCCTGGGATTCCCACTAGGACGCCGAGCTGGTTGTACCATCAAAGCCAATTGTCTAGAAATCACTTTATCAGTGTTTTAGGTATTCTGGACCTTAGCAGCCATATGGACGACCGCTAAAAGGCACCAGGCGGCCATTCACTAGACCGCAAAGCTCTAGAAAGTTTTCCCTGCGTTGACACTTCTTTTTCATGCGTCGACTCTAGGTCTAGACTTTGACTACTTTCTTCATGAAACGGCCCAGTAAACGACCGCTTTATCTCTGAACCTGTATAACCCGAGGTTTCACCTTTGGGGTTGGTTTTCTTGAGTTCCTAGATGGTCTTCGGATTATCTAGACTCTCAACATATGTTTAACGAAGTTAATATTAAGATATGAAATTTAATGAAAATATTGTTATGCTGCCGGAATGCCACCATAGTATAATATTCTTTTAATTCTTCTTTGATATCTCATATCAATTTTGGTACGTTCTATACCTTGGTTACTTGATCATGAAACTTGTTATTTGGTATTAAATTATTGGCTGACATTATTGTTATATCTCGTGGAAGTAGCTGAATTTATAACTTGAAGATGCAAGTCCGAGCACGGATTGTGTCCAAGGGCTCCATGCTAGTCCTCACGGCCGATGGTTGGAAACATGTTATAAACCATGGGGTACGCTGATACTGGCGTCGCATTGCACTGGGAGTACTTTCTCTTATAAACGAGTGAAATTCACAACGCTCTTTATGGAAATTACATGCTTGTTAAAGACTTTATAGTACATAGCCTTTACAAGGTTGTGTAAAGTACTTTCTAGTTACATGCTCGTACTTTCTTGTTCATGAAAGGCCAGAAGTATATCTACATTATTAAATCTTACTTTTTCATGTACTCGACTATGCTCAAATATCTCGTAACTCTATATTCTTGGTTATTTTGGTTTATGACGTATGGTTTATCGCGTGCTCATTTCGACCTTAATTCTAGAGCTAAAACATTAATCACTTAAATATTACCTTCATGTTGATGCAAAGATACCTACTGGGCATGTGTGCTCATACCTATTTTCTTATCTTTTCAAGAAATACTAGTGGATCGGATTCGGATTATGCTAGTAGCGGGTATGAGAGCGATTGAAGTTCCATTGGAATGAGAGAAGCCCTAGTTATTTAGTGTCTGGTCAAGTCATATTGTAATTTTGATTTTCTTCAGTCATAATGGGAAAGGATGTCAAGTAGTGACTTTATGTAATTTTGATTATGATTAATAAATAAAGTTGGAAGTTTTGAGAAAATTACTTGTGATATTACTTTTATGTGATTGTCTTGCGCTCTGATTACTTGCTTGCGAGAGGCTTACCATGCCGACTGTTCACGTTCCCGGAATTCCTTCCGCTGTATTAAAAAGCTCGGGGCGTGACAATCGAACTCTAGCAATTGAATGGGATAAAAATCCAAATATTCTAGATTTTATCAACCCCGTTTATGAAAAATGAACGCAGTCTGTCTGGGATCGCCTTCATCAAGATGCGGTTGCGCGATAGACCGCGTTCTGGTGATTTTCTCAAAAAATTTGGATTTTTGGATTTATCCATTATTTACTCTATTTATCCAATTTAAATTCGAACTTAGCCCTAATTATGTCTCTTTAGGTGGGATTGGGCCTAAAAGTCTTAGGATTTGATCTTTTGGGCCTATTTAGGTAGGCTTAGACTTTAATTATTCTTTGGTCTTTTAAATAATTATTAAATAGCCAAAATAGCCCATTAAATCTAATAATAGGCTTAATAACTCTATTTAATTCCTAAAAATCCCCAAAAAATTCTATGATAAATTTCAGGGGTGCTACAATTTCCCCCACTTAAAAGAATTTGGTCCCCAAATTCTTTGCATGGGACTTATGGAGAGTGTACTTACAATTAAATAGTTCTGAGAACCGCTTGCGCATAGCTTCTTCTATTTCCCACGTTGACTCTTGGTCGGTACTTTTATTCCATCGAACTTTTACCATGGGAATGGTTTTATTGTGAAGTTGACATACTTCTCGATCAATTATCTTGAGCGGTCTTTGATCATACGTCAAATCCTATTGAACTGCTAGGTAGTCATGACTTGTAACATGGAAAGGGTCATGGACGTACCTCTTGAGCATTGATATATGAAATACATCGTGAACTCCAGATAGTTATGGAGGCAAAGTGTAGCAACCCTGATAAATGAATATTTGAAATAAATTAAAACATATATATATTACAGTAGTCATACAGATAATAAGAATAGGGTTAATTAGATGAAGTAAAACAAAATTAAAATAACGCCTCTTATTAGGGCGTTAATTCAAAAAGAAACGCCTCTATCAAAGGCGTGACTAAAGAAAGGACGCCCACACGTGCGGTCGTCAACTCTCACGACCAAATAGGCAAGTAAGAGAAACGCCCATATATGGGGCGTGTTTCAAAAACAAGGAACGCCCTTATCCAAGACGTTTCTTAAGAAACGACCTGAACTAGGTCGTTAATTAAAGAATCGACGCCCTTACCTAAGGCGTTAATTCAGTTCGTGAACCGTTCGAACCCAGAACTTATCCAGGGTAAGTGATAAGTATTAGAAAGAGTTCAAACGTGGTAATGACTCTATCATAGAAGTATTGCTTCCACACAATCACTAACCCTAATAGGACACCCAAAATCCTATAAAAACTCTTGTTCGGCCAACCCTAAAACTATTTGGACGAACTACTGCTGCAGGTACGTGAAGAACATATGTTCTTCTATTTTTTTTCTTCTTCTGTTTACAGTCGCATGAAGAATATTGATTATTCTTCTTCTCTTATTAACAGGTTAAGAGGCTCGGGCGTTTGAGGAACAAGAGTTCTTCATCCGTGTGTAAGTACCCCTTCCTCTACCTACAGTCCATGGATTTCAAGGAAACTAATATCTTCAATCTATCCTCTGTAGGATTCATCCAACGTCTGCAGCATCATTGATTCTTACAAATCCCTCACGGTCATCTCCAAATCAACTCTTAAAGTAGGTTTTCTCAAGTTACTGTAGCCCAAATGAAATTAATGCAAGATATATATATATATAAGCATGTCATGCATATGGTTATTATAGTTTCCATGCGTTTTCTGAAATATTTTGAAAGAGACGCCCCTGTCAAGGGCGCTAATTTACAAGACACGACCATGTCCAGGTCGTCAATTTAATATTTGACGCCCTGTACACAGGCGTTAATTTCATGTAAATCTTCAGAACGGATTATCCATGCAATTACATGAAATCAATCAATAATTGTTAACGGTTAAAAGTCAATAAGCATGAAACATCAAATCTAAAATACTGCATCTGATTTCCTGCCAATTTCCTGTCATGACTATATGATTGTTATCATTGATTATCGTGCAAATCTTGCTTTCCTAGTATCTCTTGAATTCACGACCTAGACTAGGTCGTTTTCCATGTGGTAACGCCCCATCATAGGGCGTGAATTAAAAATAAACGCCCCTTACTAAGGCGCGTATCTGTTAAAATCCTGGAATATATATTCTGTGAAAATAAGAATTTAATGATTAACGCCCCTGCCAAGGGCGCGTTTTTGATAATTTCTGAAAATAAATATGTTCTAAAAAATATTGTAAATAAAAAGACGCCTGCTACTGTAGTCGTCAACTCTTGAAGAAACGCCCCTGCCGAAGGCGCGTTTTAGATAAATTATTGAATTATTGAAAATTCTGCAAAACGGACCATATGTAAACGCCCTTCTATTAGGCGTTAATTACTGGAGAAACGACTTGACCTAAGTCGTTATTTTACTATAAACTGATTTTCATCTGATTTGCTAACCGATGGTTTTATATATTATAATATATATATATATCGGCACTATTCTCCACTCCGTGAGTATAGTCCCATGTTTTCATGTTGATTTACCGATCACACTCAACTCTCATTGACATACAAGCTCTCCATTGGACATTCCGTTCCTTTGGACTAGCGAGTTAGTCATAGAGACCTCCGTAAGACTCCTCGTAGCCTTGGATTCCCTCAAGGCCGACTGAGCTGGTTGTACCCTAAAAAAACCCATTACACCATTGATGCCATGTCACTCTAAAGAAACATGGGATACCGGCCCTTATGATTATACAAAGAGTATATCATAAGAAATTCTTAATGGGATGATGATATCATGCCATATCATGTCGTTCTTGTAAACCTCAATTCTATGATAAGAATGAGGGTATCTTACCTTTGATATACTGTTCATGTGGACCTCAATTCTATATAAAGAATATCCATACTGATTTGTCATGGTACCCAAGTTAAGGGAATCATATTCTACCTAGTTTTATCGATATCGTGATTATACCGTTATTATCGCCATTCTATGTCCTTTGTCATATTTTGGACTCTTTTCTATCAAAGTTGTCATACATGTCTACAAGCTTGATTATTGAAATTCTATGTTGGCTATAAACAAGAGTGGATGTCAAAACACATGATAAATGCCTGCGCATATAGGGCCCGATCTGGTCCTGGGAGGAGCACCCAAAAGTACTTGTGCCCATGGGAGTTAAAATGATAAGGTATCTGGCATTATACCGAGTACTTGACTTGCTTGATTGGACATTCCACACACATCTTGTACTTGAATCGTACTTGACTTTACATGAAATGTGTGGCCCGAAAGAGGGTAATTTACTTGCTTGATACATGATAGCCAAAGTTCTTGACATGACTCGATAATTGTACTTGCTTGAATATCTTGAATAAACTTGTTATCTTGTTGAAAGTTCATGGTAAGTTCATCTTATTTCCTTGATATTACATTCTCTCTATCTTGTCGTTTCATGCGAGCATGCATAGCTTTATTGCATTCATGAAAATGTAATTACTTAAACCCCTTGCTAGTACTTGAGATATAATTTCCTACTGAGTGTTCGCTCATTCCGTTTGTCCCTTTTTACGTTTCAGGTAAGTCCGACGACGATGGAAGTCAATCGGATGGGAATGATCAAGAGTGAAAGGGATAGAGATTCTCCAAGTGTCATCTAGTCTTTTCTATAGTTCCTTGAGTCAACTATGTATTCATTCCCTTTTTTATTAAACAGAGTATTGGATTTGTAATAGTCTATCCGTTATGAAATAAAGGATTGGGTTATCTTGCTATTTTGCGCATCTCTGTCTTTGTGTCGAATACACGACCACTCTGATTGACATGATTGATATAGACACGTCGCGCATCTCCGGGTATCTTCCGCGCTCGGGGCGTGACAGTCTTTGTGGTATCAGAGCCTAAGGTATTCAATTCCTAGGAAACCCAAGTCCAAGGATAGGTTTCAAAACCTTTAACCAAGTGAGAGTGGGTAGAACCAAGGGTTAAATGATCAATGAGTCCTTTATAAGATCATAGTGATATAATACTAACATAGCTATTGTAATTGTAGGATAATGGCTGCCGAACGTGCTCAATGGCGCAACATGCAGCGTACCCTTCAAGGGATGACCCAAGTGCTACAACAGGTAGCACAAGGTGGTGCTCCACGAGCTGGAAGCTTACACCAAGCATTCAAGAATATGAATCCCCCGAAGTTCATGGGATCGACCGATCCAGACGATGCCGAGCATTGGGTTCAGGAGATTGAACGTATATTCCGTGTTATGCAATGCACGGATCAGGACAAAGTCTTATTAGCTACTTTCCAGTTAGAAAGGGATGCTAGATGCTGGTGGGAGTCGATTGAAGCTACTATTGACCCAACTCGAGTTACATGGGGTGAATTCGTTGAATATTTCAACGCCAAATATTTCTCTGATAGGGTCCAGGAAAAGAAGGCCGCCGAATTTGCCGCATTAAAGCAAAGATCTTTATCGGTGGCTGATTATGAAGCACAGTTCTCTAGACTGTCTAGATATGCTAAGCATTTAATTAGCACGGAAAAGATGAAAGCCCGTAGATTTCTTAATGGGCTTAGGCCCCACTATATTACTCAACTGGCGCCTATGGACATCCAAATTTATTCTGAAATAGTGCGCCGAGCTCAATTACTTGAAGATGCCACTGAACTATCTGATAGGATCCGTGGAAAAGACAAGAAGGAACAAGTCAAGGGTTCGGGTTCTTTCAAACCCAACTTTAAGAAGAGGCCCAATAATGGGGGTTCTTCATCTCAAGATCAGAAATTCAAGAAGACCAAGCCTTTCTCTATCACCACTACCCCTTTGAATACAGTTTGCAAGCATTGTGACAAGGCTGGTCACAAGACAGAAGAATGCTGGAGGAAATTAGGAGCTTGTCTCCGTTGTGGAAGCCGTGAGCATCGGATTCCCGAGTGTCCATTAATGAACGACCAAGCCGGCGATAGTAAATGCCCGGTGACAAAGAATGCTCGTCTTCATGCAATACAGGAGACCAAACCGGAAGAAGAAGGTGGATTGGTGGAAGGTACATTGAAAATTTGTTCCAAATATGCACATGTCTTATTTGATACGGGTGCATCGCATTCTATTGTTTCTAAGAAGTTTGCTGACCCATTACCTCTAGAACCAGAATGGATGAAGTTAATATTGTCTACTCCTCTCGAAACGAGACGGATATCACACATCATTACCAAAACTGTGAGGTATTGGTTCGAGGAAAGAATTTTCCTATTGATCTTATCTGCTTAGATCTAAAGGAGTATGATGTTATACTAGGAGCAGATTGGTTATCCAAATACCAGGCAACGGTTGATTGCCGTGATAGCAAGATTGTTTTCAAGGAATTTCCGGAACTGACTTATACTAGTCCTAAGAGTCGAAGCAAATCCCCTCTTATCTCGGCTCTTCGAGCAAGCAAGCTCATCAAGAAAGGATGTGTATCCTTCCTTGCTTTTGTCACTATTAAAGAAGCTAAGGAAACCAAGATAGAAGACGTTCAAGTAGTACGAGAATTCCCAGACGTATTTCCGGAAGAATTGCCGGGATTACCCCCGCAAAGAGATGTGGCCTTTACCATCGACTTAGTCCCTGGTGCTGGTCCCGTTTCAAAGGCACCATATAGAATGTCCCCTGCTGAACTCAAGGAGTTGAAGGAGCAGTTGATGGAACTAATCCGAAAAGGGTTTATTAGACCAAGTACTTCCCCGTGGGGAGCACCAGTCTTATTTGTAAAGAAGAAGGATGGATCCATGAGATTGTGTATCGACTATCGACAATTGAATCATCTTACTATCAAGAACAAGTATCCACTGCCGAGAATCGATGAATTATTTGATCAGATTTCAGGATCCAAATATTTTTCCAAGATTGATCTCAGGTCGGGATACCATCAATTAAGAATCAAGGACGATGACATTCACAAGACTGCATTCAGAAGCAGGTATGGCCATTACGAATTTGTTGTTATGCCTTTTGGACTAACAAATGCCCCTGCTGCCTTTATGCAGTTAATGAATAGCATATTCAGGCCTTACTTGGATCAATTCGTAGTAGTCTTCATTGATGATATATTGATATATTCCAAGACTAAGGAAGAACATGAAGAACATTTGAGGATTGCATTGCAAGTCTTGAGGACAAATCAATTATATGCTAAACTCAGCAAATGCGAGTTCTGGCTTGAAGAAGTGGCTTTTCTCGGGCATGTCATATCAAAGGACGGATTATCTGTAGATCCGTCAAAAGTTGAAGCTGTGAGAAACTGGGAAAGACCCACTAATGCAAGCGAGATCAGAAGTTTCTTAGGTCTTGCAGGCTATTATCGACGATTCATTAAAGATTTCTCTAAGATCGCCGTACCACTTACAAGATTAACTCGTAAGGAGATCCGATACGAATGGAGTGAGGAATGTGAAAGAAGTTTTCAAACTCTCAAGGATCATCTCACCACAGCTCCGGTCTTAGCTCTACCGATAGAAGGAGAGAAATTCGAGGTCTACACTGATGCTTCTGGCATTGGCCTCGGATGTGTCCTAATGCAACAAGGAAAGGTCATAGCATACTCTTCACGTCAGCTGAAGAAGCATGAGGAGAATTACCCCGTCCATGACTTAGAACTAGCCGCGGTAGTATTTGCCCTAAAGATATGGAGACACTACTTATATGGAGCATAGTTTACAGTATACTCCGATCACCAAAGTCTCAAATATCTATTTTCACAAAAAGAGCTAAACATGAGACAAAGACGCTGGCTAGAATATCTCAAGGACTTCGACTTCAATATACAATACCATCCCGGAAAGGGTAATTATGTTGCTGACGCCCTCAGTCGAAAGCCGAGAGCAATGATAGCAAATTGTATGATGCAAGAATGGAGGTTACTTGAACAATTCTCCGAGCTCAATATAAGCTTGGACATGGAATCCAAATTTGTCACACTATCTCATGTAAGCATACAGTCAGATTTGTTATCTGAGATACAAACACTTCAGGATGATGATCCTATGTTAGTAGAAATCAAGGGCAGATTAGAAGGACAATCTGATTTTCAACTAACTTCTGATGGAAGATTATCGTTCAAAGATAGAACTTGTATACCTGATTGTCCGGAATTAAAGAAGAAGATCTTAGATGAAGCTCACCGATCAAGGTACACTATTCATCCAGGATCAACCAAAATGTACCAAGATGTAAAGAGGAACTTTTGGTGGCCTAATATGAAAAGAGAAATAGCGGACTATGTATCACGCTGTCTCACATGCCAACAGGTCAAGGCGGAACACCAAAAGCCTGCGGGAAAACTACATCCTCTAGATATTCCTAAGTGGAAATGGGAGGATATTGGTATGGACTTCATCATGGGTTTGTCTAAATCTAAAGGAGGACATGATGGAATCTAGGTTATCATTGACCGATTGACTAAATCGGCACATTTCTTGCCAATCAAAAGCCGATGGTCAATTGATGTGCTAGCTGCACTATACATCAAAGAAATAGTCAGGATACATGGAAGTCCTGTCTCAATCGTGTCTGATAGAGATCCCCGTTTTACTTCTCATTTTTGGAAGGGATTACAACATTCGTTAGGAACAAGGCTCAACTTTAGTACTGCTTTCCACCCACAAACGGATGGTCAGACCGAGAGAACTAACCAGGTTGTTGAGGATATGCTTAGAGCATGCATCATTGACTTTGGAGGATGCTGGCACGATCATTTACCACTAGTGGAATTTGCATATAATAATAGCTACCAAGCTAGTATCCAAATGGCACCTTTCGAAGCCTTATACGGAAGGAGTTGCAGATCACCCATATGCTGGAACGAGGTTGGAGAAAAACAACTGCTAGGTCCAGACATGGTAAGGGATACAACTGAGAAGATACAAGTAATCAGGGAAAGATTACAAGTTGCTCAGACCAGACAAAAGACTTATGCAGATACAAGAAGAAGAGATCTTGAATTCCAAATCGGAGATCATGTATTTCTCAAGATATCGCCTGGACGTGGCATACGAAGATTTGGTGTTAAGGGCAAGCTTACGCCAAGATTCATCGGACCATTTGAGATACTCGAAAGAGTTGGCGAGGTTGCTTATCGCATCGCATTACCTCCTCAATTGTCCGAGGTACATAATGTATTTCACATATCCATGTTGAAGAAGTACGTGCACGATCCATCTCATATTATTGAACATGGAGATCTGGTGATCCAGAAAGATCTCACATATGAACAGAAGCCTATGAAGATCTTGGATCGAGAAATACGAGCTCTAAGGAATAAGGTTATTCCTATGCTCAAGGTGCAATGGAATAAGAATCCCGAACGAGAAGCGACATGGGAGACCGAAGAATCTATGAAGAAACGATTTCCCGAGTTATTCTAAGAGGTATATGTTCTACGCTCTCCACATGTATAATTATATATATATTGAATTTGGGGACCAAATTCTTTTTAAGTGGGGGAGGGTGTAGCAACCCTGATAAATGAATATTTGAAATAAATTAAAACATATATATATTACAATAGTCATACAGATAATAAGAATAGGGTTAATTAGATGAAGTAAAACAAAATTAAAATAACGCCTCTTATTAGGGCGTTAATTCAAAAAGAAACGCCTCTATCAAAGGCGTGACTAAAGAAAGGACGCCCACACGTGCGGTCGTCAACTCTCACGACCAAATAGGCAAGTAAGAGAAACGCCCATATATGGGGCGTGTTTCAAAAACAAGGAACGCCCTTATCCAAGACGTTTCTTAAGAAACGACCTGAACTAGGTCGTTAATTAAAGAATCGACGCCCTTACCTAAGGCGTTAATTCAGTTCGTGAACCGTTCGAACCCAGAACTTATCCAGGGTAAGTGATAAGCATTAGAAAGAGTTCAAACGTGGTAATGACTCTATCATAGAAGTATTGCTTCCACACAATCACTAACCCTAATAGGACACCCAAAATCCTATAAAAACTCTCGTTCGGCCAACCCTAAAACTATTTGGACGAACTACTGCTGCAGGTACGTGAAGAACATATGTTCTTCTATTTTTTTTCTTCTTCTGTTTACAGTCGCATGAAGAATATTGATTATTCTTCTTCTCTTATTAACAGGTTAAGAGGCTCGGGCGTTTGAGGAACAAGAGTTCTTCATCCGTGTGTAAGTACCCCTTCCTCTACCTACAGTCCATGGATTTCAAGGAAACTAATATCTTCAATCTATCCTCTGTAGGATTCATCCAACGTCTGCAGCATCATTGATTCTTACAAATCCCTCACGGTCATCTCCAAATCAACTCTTAAAGTAGGTTTTCTCAAGTTACTGTAGCCCAAATGAAATTAATGCAAGATATATATATATATAAGCATGTCATGGATATGGTTATTATAGTTTCCATGCGTTTTCTGAAATATTTTGAAAGAGACGCCCCTGTCAAGGGCGCTAATTTACAAGACACGACCATGTCCAGGTCGTCAATTTAATATTTGACGCCCTGTACACAGGCGTTAATTTCATGTAAATCTTCAGAACGGATTATCCATGCAATTACATGAAATCAATCAATAATTGTTAACGGTTAAAAGTCAATAAGCATGAAACATCAAATCTAAAATACTGCATCTGATTTCCTGCCAATTTCCTGTCATGACTATATGATTGTTATCATTGATTATCGTGCAAATCTTGCTTTCCTAGTATCTCTTGAATTCACGACCTAGACTAGGTCGTTTTCCATGTGGTAACGCCCCATCACAGGGCGTGAATTAAAAATAAACGCCCCTTACTAAGGCGCGTATCTGTTAAAATCCTGGAATATATATTCTGTGAAAATAAGAATTTAATGATTAACGCCCCTGCCAAGGGCGCGTTTTTGATAATTTCTGAAAATAAATATGTTCTGAAAAATATTGTAAATAAAAAGACGCCTGCTACTGTAGTCGTCAACTCTTGAAGAAACGCCCCTGCCGAAGGCGCGTTTTAGATAAATTATTGAATTATTGAAAATTCTACAAAATGGACCATATGTAAACGCCCTTCTATTAGGCGTTAATTACTGGAGAAACGACTTGACCTAAGTCGTTATTTTACTATAAACTGATTTTCATCTGATTTGCTAACCGATGGTTTTATATATTATAATATATATATATATATATCGGCACTATTCTCCACTCCGTGAGTATAGTCCCATGTTTTCATGTTGATTTACCGATCACACTCAACTCTCATTGACATACAAGCTCTCCATTGGACATTCCGTTCCTTTGGACTAGCGAGTTAGTCATAGAGACCTCCGTAAGACTCCTCGTAGCCTTGGATTCCCTCAAGGCCGACTGAGCTGGTTGTACCCTAAAAAAACCCATTACACCATTGATGCCATGTCACTCTAAAGAAACATGGGATACCGGCCCTTATGATTATACAAAGAGTATATCATAAGAAATTCTTAATGGGATGATGATATCATGCCATATCATGTCGTTCTTGTAAACCTCAATTCTATGATAAGAATGAGGGTATCTTACATTTGATATACTGTTCATGTGGACCTCAATTCTATATAAAGAATATCCATACTGATTTGTCATGGTACCCAAGTTAAGGGAATCATATTCTACCTAGTTTTATCGATATCGTGATTATACCGTTATTATCGCCATTCTATGTCCTTTGTCATACTTTGGACTCTTTTCTATCAAAGTTGTCATACGTGTCTACAAGCTTGATTATTGAAATTCTATGTTGGCTATAAACAAGAGTGGATGTCAAAACACATGATAAATGCCTGCGCATATAGGGCCCGATCTGGTCCTGGGAGGAGCACCCGAAAGTACTTGTGCCCATGGGAGTTAAAATGATAAGGTATCTGGCATTATACCGAGTACTTGACTTGCTTGATTGGACATTCCACACACATCTTGTACTTGAATCGTACTTGACTTTACATGAAATGCGTGGCCCGAAAGAGGGTAATTTACTTGCTTGATACATGATAGCCAAAGTTCTTGACATGACTCGATAATTGTACTTGCTTGAATATCTTGAATAAACTTGTTATCTTGTTGAAAGTTCATGGTAAGTTCATCTTATTTCCTTGATATTACATTCTCTCTATCTTGTCGTTTCATGCGAGCATGCATAGCTTTATTGCATTCATGAAAATGTAATTACTTAAACCCCTTGCTAGTACTTGAGATATAATTTCCTACTGAGCGTTCGCTCATTCCGTTTGTCCCTTTTTACGTTTCAGGTAAGTCCGACGACGATGGAAGTCAATCGGATGGGAATGATCAAGAGTGAAAGGGATAGAGATTCTCCAAGTGTCATCTAGTCTTTTCTATAGTTCCTTGAGTCAACTATGTATTCATTCCCTTTTTTATTAAACAGAGTATTGGATTTGTAATAGTCTATCCGTTATGAAATAAAGGATTGGGTTATCTTGCTATTTTGCGCATCTCTGTCTTTGTGTCGAATACACGACCACTCTGATTGACATGATTGATATAGACACGTCGCGCATCTCCGGGTATCTTCCGCGCTCGGGGCGTGACACAAAGCTAGCCAATAAGCAACCTTACCAACCCTTTCAAGAATTTCAAAAGGGCTAATGAATCTCGGCGTGAGATTGCCTTTAATGCCAAATCATCGAATTCCACGACTTGGGGAAACCTTGATAAACACATGGTCTCCCACTTGAAATTCCAGGTCTATTCTTCTAATATCAGCATAAGACGTTTGCCTGTCTTGAGCCATCTAGAGTCTATCTCGAATAAGCTTCACTTTTTCGATTGTATCTCGAACAAGATCCAGGCCTAGAAGTGCTTTCCCCCCCAACTTCATTCCAACAGATAGGTGAACAGCAACATCTTCCATACAATGTCTCAAACGGTGCCATTTGTATCCTAGCTTGATAGCTATTGTTGTAGACAAACTCAACGAGAGGCAAGTGGATATTTATTCTTAATGGTGAGTTGATTTAGTTGCTGATAATCAATACATAGCCTAAGAGATCCGTCCTTCTTCTTGACAAATAAGACCGATGTGATGGGTCGAATGAAGCCCTTCTCTAGCAACTCCTGAAGTTGTTTCTTCAATTCTTTGAGTTCCGTGGGGGACATCCTATAAGGAGCTTTTGAAACAGGTGCTGCTCTAGGGGTGAGTTCAATAGAAAAGCTGACTTCCCTTTCGGGTGGTAAATCGGGTAATTGAGAGGGAAAGACATCGGGAAATTCTTTTATAACCGGAATTTCCACTATGATGATTTTTTTGGACTCAGTAATGATTATTGAAGATAGGAAAGTTTCATAACCTTGCGAAATAAGCTTGCAAGCGTAAAGAGAACAAATAAGTATAGGATGCTTCCTATACTTGATGCCATGGAAAGAAAATCGCCGAAGATCTAGTTTGTGAAAGGAAACTCTCCTATTGTGGCAATTGATGTCGTCATAGTGGTCACATAGCCAATCTACTCCCAAGATGGCATCGTAGCCGTCCATGTCAAGGCATACAAGATTTGCAGGGGGATTGTGGCCTTTGATTGTTACCTCACTATTAGGGTATTGGGTTGTAAGTTGAGCTCCGGGACCTAGAGGTATTGTAATAGCTATGTCTGAAGGTAGATGAACAGGTGAAACTGGCAAAGTTTTTACAAAGGTAGTAGATATAAAAGAATGAGAAGCACTAGTATCAAATAGTACAAAAGCAGGATGCGAATAAATTTGAACGGTACCTTCCATTAACCCATCATCCCTGTGTGCTTCCTCGTCTAGTACGGCATTTAAGCGAGCCTACCGCCTACACCCGCCATTAGAAGATTGCTCTTTCATGAGGGGGCAATCCGGTATGTGGTGCTCCCAGCTTTCACAGCATAAACAAGTGCCAAGGCGCTTCCATCATTCTTTGGCCGAGTGACCGAACTTTTCATAAAACGTGCAAGCTGCCATTGTTGATAATTTTGGTTGTGATGGTATTGTGATGATGGTGTTGTGTGAGAGATTTGGAATATGTGGAATATGTGTTAGCAAGTGGTGCACTAACTCAAGCAATCAGCATGAAACTCACGAGCATGTCATCTTAATACTACAGAAATAAAGAGAAGGAACTAAAAACACACGTCGGGGCGTGGAGCAAGAGAGTAAAAGAAAAACACACACCGTAGGTGTGCAGCAACTAAAAACAAAGAGAAAGTGAGAAATAGATGACCTATACTCAAATAAAGGAAGGTGTGATCGCCACCAAGGTAAATAATATAGTAAAACTACACTATGTACCTTGGAAAGAGCCGAGTGAAGTCACCCGCCCATGAGAGAGAGAAAACCAGGCCCTGTGAAAGAAAAATGGTCTTCCAGGCGACCACAAATAGAACGCAAATGGCATCGCGATAGACCACTTGAGATCTTCAAACGGTTCTCCAAATGACCGCCAGAGCACCTAGAACAGCAACGTGGAACTTTAAATCTCCACCCCTCCTGGCTGGCCAGAAGAGCTGGGCCTCGTGCAATAAGCCCTGTAAACCTACAAAATAATGTAAACACGAAGAAAAATAAACCAATAAGCCCTTGGACTAGTGTAGTATCTATAATGCAATTAAACTAAAGTGCATAAAAGGAAGGGTGAATACCTGGGGGTTGGTGGTTTTTTAACCCCTATGGGGCGTGGAAAAAGTAGGAGGATGTTTAAAAATGTGATGCAAGTGCAGAGAACGTGGAAGAGGAAGAGGGAATATGCTATGAAGATGCAAAGGGGAAAGGGGAAAAATTAAGAGAAAAGACTCAAACTAAACCAATGGAACTCAATGCTCCCTAGACCAAAAGCCTTATGGATGTAGAAAGGACTTCTCCCTACTTGGTACCCGCTCTGGAACACAGCAGCACTTCGTCGCAACTCCAAAAATCTCCTCCCTAAACCATGAAGTCAAGGGCTCTATTTATAGACCCCCAAACCCTAGGTTCGAGTTGGAGAGATAATGGCACAAAAAATAGCATGAATCTAGATAAACCTCGAAGATAATACTCCCAAAAGTCCATAGAAACAAACAGAAGGTTCTAAGAGTCTCCATCTAGAGAGAAATCAATAAATCAAGGACTCTAGTTCGTCCACGGCCGAAGAGAAAGAACAGACAGAGCAGGACTCTCTGTCTCCCTAAACAATCTTGTGATAGACCGCAAGGCTCCATAAACGGTCGAACTATAGACCGCATGGCTCAATCATCCAAGAAAAGATAAGACTGAAGAAACCCAACAGGATTCTCTGTTGCTTGACGGTCTAGAGAAGGACTGCCAACGCTCACCTAGCAGTCGTGCGATAGACCGCATGGCTAATAGGCGTGGCAAAAGAGATAAAGACTAATAAATCCTAGTTAATCCATAATAAAATCCTTATTAGCCCTTATCCAGGACCAATGAGTTGCAAATGTCGAGAAATCAGAGGAGCTAGGTCCAACTAGGGAGAATAACCCATAAAATAAGCCCAAAAAGAATGACTAAAATGACCTAATAAGCGGTGAATAACTCGGGACATCATAAAATAAATAAGGAGATGACCCAACTCATTGGTCATAAAATGGGTGTCAACAAATGCCCCTCCTTGACATCCTCTTTGTAGGGGAGCGAGCGGAGGTGAAGCGAAAGCGACATGGAACATTGAGTTGAAGCGAAAATGTAGCAGAGCGGTCTGAAAAGCGGGCATTATGGTAAACCGACACCCGTCCTCAACCAACGAGCGATAGGAATCTTCCAGAAAACTTCGAACCTATCACAAGGAATGGCCAAACCGAATGATGCATGCCTGGAGGAACTAATAACTAAAGGAAAATAAAACATGACCAACCTTCTCACTAGAATGCACAGCTGACAGGCGATCGGATCAAACAGAAAAGTAAAGAGATGAGCAACTAAACACCATACAGGAATCCTCAGCTAACCAAACCTAGCAAATAGACCAAAGGAAACCTTCCAACATAGAATGGAATGATTCTCCTTACTCAAGACCATGGATACAAAGTTATGCACCATTACTGAGACTGTTGGACAAATGAGGGCACATAAATGCTCAAAGATGCGTATGATGCATGCTGGGCTAAAATAAAAGAAATCATCAAAACAAATGCAAAGAAACCATAAAAATAGAAAGATACTCGAGAATAGTATTGCTAGACCGGACAAATCAGGGTCAAGATACTATCTACGATCACGACGTGCGATATAGAACTATCATCCCCCAACTCTTCCAACCTAACGGCCTATCCAACGATTAGACATGTGCACCTAGATCATCATTATTTTTGTTAAAGGGGAATATCAAATCCCAGAACACATGAATGACCGGCCGGTTCTCGAGGTAATATATCATAGATACCATATAGTAATGCATTAAGGGATTAAGATCGAGATACTTACCTAACTTACCTGTCTGGCGAGAAATAACTTGACATGATGGCTTTCAAGCTTTTGACAATAAGAGAGGTTAGCCATCAATAATTATCTCTATAGAATAAGCATGAGGCATCAATAAGACATGAATCTTCTAAAAATAGAGCCAAGAATCAACACAAATATAGTACTTCAAATCAACCACATGCAGTAGTGCAAATGGTCCTAGCCAAGACCGCAAATAGACTCCTGACGGTCTAGAGATAGACCGCTAAACGAAGGCGGTTCACATTCTTCGATGAGGGTGACCCAGATAGAAAGCGGTCTGGATGAAGACCGCAAAGAGGGAATAAACGGTCTGGCAATAGACCGCATAGATCTGAGCGAATTCAAAAATAGAACCGGTGTTCTCTTCACAACATTCTATACTCCTTCCGTTCTACGCCTTAATACCACCCACTCCGGCTACTCCGGCTACCAAACCCACCGGCGACCACCGCCAGCTCACGCGCACCCATCCCATAAGATGATGAAGAGGAAGGCCATTCGACGCTTCCAACATCGTTTGAAGGAAGAATAACTGCCCACTGCGGTGGCGCACCAACCGACGACGGAGGGAACTCCGACGGCCCATCCGGTGGAGGAGGAAGCTCACACGGTGGAGGAAGTGCCAGGAATGGCAGCAGAGCGACGATCATTGGAGGTAGGCCCCCGATACCCCAAAACCCATTTTTATTTTGCTTAGATGGTGCATGTGGGTAGAAGGGAATGGAAATGGGTCTGGGGACCAAAAAAAATGTCGTAGAGGCCTTTTAGGCCATTTCCCACCCTTGGGGAATTGGGGCGAACATGGCTCGCTCGGTGAGTGCCTAGTTGTCCTTCCAGCAACCACTAGCGAACCAGACAGTCTAGGGGCGACCGTTTGGGAGGAAGAAACGATCCAGGGATGACCGTTTGGGAACCAGAGTGATTTTTGATTATTTTATTTTAAATGTAAATGTAATGCATGAATTGTAAACTATATGAATGACTGACTTTAAATGTTTAAATGCATGCAGGAGAAGAGACGGACAAGGATCTCCTAGCTGCAGGTCCGAGTAGTGTACCTGGCGCTGCCGGATTACCAGAGGGACAGATTAGCAGTGATGAGATTCAGTGAGCTACTGAGCATCGAGGTTATGAGGATAGACATCGCTTTACTGTACGCGCTGCACGAGAGATGGGATCCGATCAACAGAGCATTTTTGTTCCCGTGGGGTCATATGATCCCGACGCTGGAGGATGTGGCGCGGATTGCTGGACTTCGAGTACACGGAGCACCAGTGACGGGGACCACACATGCCAACTACCGGGAGTTGGCATGGGAGCTACTTGAGTTAGAGCTGACACGGCTGGGACGCTATTCATCGATGCTGGCGAGAGCGACACTCCAGGAGAGCATGTGTTTGAGAGGAGCGGCGATAGCCTTGGGGGAGCTACTAGAGGAGCACCTCGGGAGACTGACAGACAGTTCCCAGGAGAGAGTGGCGGTAGGACTGGGACCAGAGGGAGACGTTGTCGTGTGTTGCTTCCTGATGTTGTTGTTTGGGAAACTACTCTTCGCGACGAGGGCGGATGGAGTGTGCTGTAGGCTCCTCCCACTACTGCGGGATCTGGACGGGGTTGGAGAGTACGCCTGGGGCACTGTTGCATTCGCGTTCCTGTTCGACTCACTCAGCACCACCGACCGACAAACGATGCTGGGCAGCTTCTCGCCTTTGCTTCCGGTAAAAATGATCTATTCTAAAATGCTTATGATTATGCCCATGATTACGATTATGATTACTATATGCTGACATTTGACTAATGCAGGTATGGAGCTACATGTACTGTAATACCCCGTATTTAAATAATAATTTTATTTAATTTTTCCTTGTCAAATTAAATTTTTTAGGAATTTATTTGAATTTAGTTGAATTAATAATTGGATAGAAATTGAATTAAACCTTTAAAATTTTAAATTAAATTTAAATGAAATGAAAATGAAATGTAACCCAAATGAAAATAAGGTTTAGGTGAAATGAAACACAAATGTAATTGAGTTGGAATGAAAATGAAATGAAAAGAGGGAATTTGAAATTTGAATTTCGAATTTAATATTTTATTATTAAATGAATAGTGAGAAATTGTTAACGGTATTAAAATCCCAAAAAATAATAATTGGTTAGAAGACCATGCGATTAGCAACTTTGTCTTCTAGGGCTAAGCCTAATAAAATCATTTATTAGGCCGAATTAGTGGATTAAGTCTTCCGAACGTAATATTTAACTATTTACGGAATAGTAGAAGTGAAAATTTTATCTACCATAAAAAAATTCATAACAATAGTAATTAAATAATAGATGCTTCGACTAACACTTTTGTCTTCTTGGACTAAGCCTAATAAAATCATTATCTAGGCCTAATTAGTGGGTTAAGCCCGACTTACAACCCACCTAACCCAAAATTCGTGTTCACTATTCACCCAATCTTAGAACATCAAATTAGAGCCCATTTCTTAACCAAATGCGATGAGGTTAGGGGCAAATGAAAGCTAGTGACTTGTAGACTAATAGCCCCCAACAAATTTCGTGTAAGATTAACTAGGATAAGAGTGATTAGACGAGTTTAGTCTAGGTCAATTATTTCGGCGGCGTAAACAACACGCCTCTTCAAGGTCGAAATTCTCCCTTCCTGGAAGGATCCAGAAGGTGTATGAGCTATAGATAGAAAGCTCTTCGAGCCTAGTTTCATTTGGTTGCTGTGGTGTCGGCAGAGGAGTTAGATCTGGGGAGATCTTGGCAATTTTGTGGAAGGTGGTCTGCTCCCCGTCGTTTTTCTATCTCCAAGTTTTGGTTCATCAAATCAGGTTAGTACCTCAACCAAAATAGACATATGAGTAGGGGTTTTTGATCAGCTCGACGAGATCTATCATCTGAGACTAAAAGCCCTAATTTTTATAGGGTATTGAGGGAGGAATCAGGAGATCTTTGAAGGGGATTCTTATAGTTCGTGGGTCTAGTCTATCTCGTGGTTTAAGTCTTCAATTGAGGTAGGTTATAACTGGCCAAATGTTAATTATTGTATATCAAATTGAAGCTTAGCATGTTATCTCTCTTTTGGCGTAAAAAGCCCTTTGATCCATCAATTCTATTTAGAGAATTTGAGGTTTGAACATGAGCTTGTCCATATGGTGATTTCATATACTTGGAACCTGATTAATCCATGAATTCGAAACATAAATGTTAAAATTCATAGCATGTGTGATACATAGATGGAAATCCCTCTCTGTTAGCTTTCCAGTGATATAAAAAGCCCTAAAAGTTATCATGTATACGTAGAGAATTTGATGTTTTAGTAACACACTGTCCTAATTAGGGTTTTTCTTTTTCCTGTCAATACAGAACATAATTACAGAACCTAAATCTGAAATTGACCTTACCAAATGATAGTACTCTGTCTTAGCTTTCCATTGATATATCATATGCTTAATTCCATTAAGAATTGAGGAAGATATAGGCTTTTTAATCCCTGGATCTCACACACATCCCAATAAAAGGGGCCGGGTGACCGACCTCCGCCCTAAACGCGATCCGGAGTTATTAAATGAATAATTAAAAATCCTGAATCCCTGTAAAACATATTCTTCTGCTACCAAGAGATTTAAAAGTTATTTTTCTGCTACTGGAAAGTATTTTAATCTATTTTTATGCATATAAACCTATTTTTCCTATAATTAATAGAATATAAATGTATAAGAAATTATGTCCAGCATGCAAAAATTATTATTAAATAACTAAAATGTATGGAAAATGTTGTCTTATAGTAGAAACATGTGAGAAGTTAAATTCTTGTGGATTTAGAATATTTTATCTTATAAAAATATATATTTCTTCTATAAAATGAAAGAAAATGCTTATAAATTATATGTGGTATGTTAAAAAGATCTCAAAGGTATGAAAATTCATGAATATTATACTCTGATATAATTATCATGTGAGAGCCAATTTTCTGTGAAAATGTGATATTTTTACCAAATAGAATTCATTTACTCTCCATATAATAGAGAATAAATGCATGAAAATTATATTAACTTGTTAAAAATAACCCTTACAGCATGATAAAAGTTCTTACAGCATAACAAAAAATTTTCCAGCATGTTAGAATGATAACAGCAAGTTATAGAGAAATTTTTATACTTAAACAAATTTCTAATGTATTTCTTCCATTCAATAAATAGCATAAATGGTAGAATAATGTAGAAAAATTAATTTCAGTATGCTAAAAATACTATGGGTATCATGAAAAATGAACAACCAGTATGATGATTATTCTTAATAACCCATCCAAAAATTTCATAAGGAACTTTTTATAGCACACCAAATATAGGTTTTTTTTTGTGTTTAAAAAGGTATTTTTAATGTGTAAAAATTCCATTCCAGTAATAAAAATGGATATTTACTGTCATTTTCCAGAGGAATCATGTGCTGGAGTTACTTGAAAATTTTAGGGAGATTTTCACCATGATAGGATTTATTTCTATGAATTAAGTGGAATTCTTAGTAACTTACTCTAATAATACTAAATAAATCATTTCTTTGGCTTTTTGCATCCAATTAATTTAAAGCATTTCCAGTATGATAAAACTTGTTAAACCAACAGAATAAAATGTTAATTTATGGAATTAAATGTACTCTAAAGATTTTATTTTTCTTACTTATCCTTTCATTCTTGGATTCCACGACTTAATTGTCGTTAAACATTATGCCAAAGTTTAATCCTTCATTTTCTTGTTATTCTGATTTTTGTTAGATCTGTACTTGTTACATTTTAGCTTATTCCTTGAAATTCATTGGCCATATTTATACAAGAAATGTCTAGACAATTGGGATCATCGATCCGTAAAACCAATGCCATCGCATCATAAGGGCCCGGTCTGGTCCTGGGGAGAGCGCCCGAAAATTAGTGAGCCCATGGGATGTTAATGACAAGGTGTGGCATTTGCACCGAGTACTTGACTAGTGTGTGTCTACGACATTTGATCTATTGTTATTCCTTTTACTTGATTATGAATTATTGAAATACTTGCTTGTTGGCCAATTATTATTGTTTCAATTGCTCTTAGTGAATTTCTTGTACATGATATTATTGATCATTGGAATTTATTCAATTCTTGACTTTGCAAGACCTTCTACATTGTTCTTGATCTCTTTATTCAATTCATTGTTCTCTGTTACATACAACTGGTAATTAAGATGTTAACTACGTAAATATGCCGTTATTTCCTACTGAGCGTCAGCTCATAGTTGTGTTCCCCCCTTTTCAGGCTTTTCAAGTGACGCGCTTACCGATGGGGAGGGTCAGGAGTGATCCTTGAGTGCTTTTGTACCTAGTTATTGAGTCAGATTAATTTTTACTTCCAGTTTGATTTTACGTCAGTGTTGTATTAGAATTTCATTTGGAAGACATGTTTGATCGAGTCTTAGCATGTTGGTTATTGTAATAAAGTTGGAATTAATTTGATTAATGGAAGTGTTTCTCACTTTATAATTTGTTTAATTGTTTAGATTAGAATTTATTGTTAGTGCTAGCTCGTATCTGACTGTACGCGCCGATTTTCCGCGTCGGGGCGTGACATGTACCTCCCTGGCCTAGGGCGGGGAAAGGAGGTACATCTGGACCTGATCCCCATCGCGAGGCGATGGATGGCGGTACGGGACACGGGGTCACTGCGATGCTTAGCGTGGGCGATCCAGGATGACATGGACGTATTTCCTTATGCATTGGTAAGCTTCTAAACTTAAGGCTCTAAAATGCACTTAAATGCTCTCATAAATGTTGACACTTGACTCGATTGCCCTTTCAGGTGTGCTGGACACCGTACCGTGACGAGGGTCACGAGAGACAGCCCTGGGTAGAGGCGGCTCAGGCTTACGCAGGACGGGAGGTATGGCTCCATTGCTTGAACATCATCGATCCACTACACTATCGCCTGATCATGAGGACCAAGGGCGTCCACCAGCCAGGGGTGGAATTCCCAGTGCGGGATGATGAGTGCGTAGGACAGTCCTCGAAGGGACTGAGCGGCGAGATCGACTGGGTTACCCGGGCAATCGGCCAGGTGCGCGACTGGACGCGGAGAGGTCAAGTGGTGCGAGCCCGAGCTACCAGCGATGAGGCCTACCTGAAGGCCTACGCCAGGAGATATGGAGATCAGGTTTTCCGCGGCGCCCGACGACCGGTATGACTCTCTAAACTTCAACTTTGTTAATTACTTCCAATGCACTAACACCTTGACTTGCTACATGCATCTAGACCCCCAGGGACGGATAGCGGAGCTCCAGGGTCTCTTCCACTCCACCGTGCAGCAGAGGGATGAGTTTCAGCCCGCGCTGAAGCTTCTGGTGAGTTTCAAACCTTAGAATTAATTTGCAATGCTTATGCACTTGGCTAACTAACTTTGATTTCTAAAATGTAGCGAGCCGAGGGAGCACAGTGGCAGGGACCGGATGCTCCACCCTCTTCTTCCCAGTCTGCGGTAGGCTGAGCTGAGCCGGATGCCGATTTCGCACAGGCGGTTGTTCGGGCCGAGGTGGCTGAGGCCACTCTCGCGGAGAAGGTAAGCAAACCAACCGATTTCCTTTTGACTAAGTGCTATGAAAGTGCAAATGACTGACAATGATGAATGTTTATGCAGGCGAGAGAGCTGACCACATCACTTAGCGAGACAGAGCGCGCTCGAGCGGAGGTAGAGCGACTCTGAGCAGAGCTAGAGCAGTCATGAGTCGAGGCGGAGTGACTCCAAGCAGGAGCAGCAGACTTAAAGCACTATCGGACGAGGTGAGGGAGGCTCTGCGCCAGGCCTACGACTTGAGGATCGAGCTACGGGATGTAGAGAGGACGGTTCGGATGATGGGCCGAGGACCCAAGCAGAGTGCCTCACAGAGCGGCGCACGGAGCAGCGCATTCCCTGACTTCCTTACCAGTTCCTCCGGCCTTCGGAGGAATAAGGAGGAAGAGAGGAGACGATGACACCGAGAGGAGGGGAGCACATCTGTGGCCCCGCCGGTGAAGAGGCACGAGGTCACTGGTGACAGCGGGGGTCCAAGAGAGGGATCGACTGGGGCATGACTTGTACTTTCTATATGCATACACATATATATGACCCTATGTTAGTGAATATATGATCTTTTTATCTTTTCAAATGTAAAATGTGTGGATGTGAATGCTGACTTTCTATCAATGACCTCTAAGACTGACGAAGGGATCAGGAGAGCAAGAGAGAGAGAGAACTGATGATTAAAGTGATAAATAATAAACAAAAAAAAATAAAACAAAACAAACAGCAGTAAACTGTCTCATGGAAGGCCGCAAGGAGGAAGAAATGGTCGATCCATGACCGTTAGACGAGTGGGAGAGAAGGCGGTGGAGGAGAATAGAAACGGTCATCCGACGACCGTTTGAGGAAGCCTAGCGGTCGCTTGATAGACCGCAAGGGAGATGACCCAGTTAAATACGAGCGGGACTCTCCGTGAGAGTCCTAACCCGTGGCTATAAGTACCTAATCCGTGTTAAGACCTATCCAAACTTAAATTGAAGCTAACTAGCCTTAATCCTAATGCATTAGGACTAGAATTAGAGCCCTATAACTAGGAATACAGCCAAACTTCACAGCTCTTAGAAATCTCTACTCTAATCCTTGAAAACTACCTCAAAATCCTCTAAATCACCATGAAAAAGAGTTTTGAAGCTAGCACCATGGGAGAGGTGGTCTATACCAGGCCAAAGCTGGCTACAAGGGAGCATGGGGAGCTACAGCGGCAAACTTCATTCCCTAAGCACCTCAGCACATTCCCTTCAAGAGAGGTGAGTTTGAATTAATTTCAAAAATCATGAATTTCCCTAAACTTCTTCTCATGGCACTCCTCTTCTTCTTCTTCCTCTATTTTCTTCCCATTTCTAGCTCCTTCCCGGCCCAAGATGCTACTCTAGCTTGAAGTGGGCGGCTCCCATGATAAAAGAACTCCCTTTAGAGGTCCTCACAATCTTAAGGGTATGGCTCCTTCACCCTTTAGTAGTCTTAGCCAAGTATTTCCAGAAACTTTCTTTAGATTGGCCAAGCATTCAGCTCTAGTGGAGTTATGGCATCCTCAAACACATACTTTCGTATTCCCAACCTTTGAAGCTACTGTCCTTACAGAGGAGGTAGAGACCTACCTAGCCCTTCCTAAGACTAAGGTGGGAGATGAAGACATGGTGTGTCACACGGTTGAACCTATAGACCCAACACTCATTTTAGGAGACTTCCTTCCTAATCCAAAGGATGTGAAAACCATGATCAGCCCTCGTCATATTTCATTTGATACCCTTGGCTCAATGGATTACTTCTCTTTGTAAAAACAAATGTGGGAAATATGAAGCCATAGCAAAAGTTACTTCCATTTGCTTGTGCGGTGTCTTGCTCTTTTCTACCACCGACCACCTCTTAGACATCCAACACCTCAGTATTATCAGTGGGTTGTGGCGGGGTTTATCTATCTCCCAAGCCGTCCTTTCTTAACTCTATGAAGGCCTTAGTTTTGCTTCTCTAGGGGGTCCCTTCTTCGGGTCAATGATCATCCTTGAGTGTTGGATGTGAATTAGACTCAAATTTCTATCCAAGGAGAATGTGCCTTCAGCTAGCCACATATTTGGGAGCCACCCACTCTTCTTCATAGGAGGTGCATTTGGATTCTCTTCACAGGTTGAATGCCAGATCGCAAACAAGAAAACACGGGATGATTGGCACCTATTCCTTAACACTTTGCCAATTGACAAGTTTGTGATACGACCCCGGGCTCATCAAGGCACTACACTCAGATTACCCCGGCGACTAGGCCTAGACCTACAGCTAGTGGGGAATACTACTCTAGCAATCTACAACCCGCACCGGTGCTACTTACAAGTTGGACTTCCTCGCACTACAGTTCAAGCACTATCTCACTACCCTCCCCTTCAAGCTAGGAAGATCGGGACCGAGGCGGATGAGCGGGTGGTTTGGAGCGCTCTGACCATGTGGGAGATCAGTCGAGTCCGTACCTTGCAAGCAGAAGTGACAGAGAAAGGAGAGCAATACCAAGCTTATGTGAAGGAATTACACAAGATCCGGCCACGTGCGGAAGAGAAAGTGAATGTAAATTGAAATTCCTTGATCGTGTACTTGAAATTTATTGAAAGAATGATGTGTCATGAGTCTTGAATGAATAAAAGAAAAGATTGGTTTGAAAGATGTACAATGAAATTACATTTATAGCATGATGAATCAAGGAGGACCGAGTAAGCTGTTTGAAAAATGGCCTAGCAAAGGAACGTTAGGCGTGCCTAACGGTCTCACGATAGACCGCATGTAACACCCTGGTTAAATAATAAAATATAAAAGTAAAATTTTGAAATATGTATTAGAATTAAAGCTATTTCCTTGCTATTTAACGACTTCAATAATTTTCTTAATTAAAGAATATTATTTACTTTTAAAAGTGGCCAAATTATATCAATAAAAAGGAATAATTATTTTTCTACAATCAGCATAAAAAGAATTTCATATTCTAAGATACAATCAAATTTTCTACGACGAATTGAATTTAATAGGTTAAATTAAATTAATTGAATTTCATCCGTAGGCCAAAATACCGACTACTTTCTAAAAATATAAAAAATATATATTCTTGTAGAGAACGGAGTGTTTAACCATAATGTCAACTGGGCCGACCCCTAATAAAAATTTGATTAGGCTAAATTAAGGAATTAATGGCTAAATTCATATTTTAATATGTTAATCTTTAACGATCAAATTGGAGCCCAATGTTTAACCAATCGAACCCAAACCAGGCCCAATCAAAAGGTTAACCCTAGAAGCCCTTTTTCCCTTCGAAACCCTAGACTCTAGAGCCTTCCAGCGACGGCGGCGACGTGGATTTGGTCAAAGGACCAGAGTTTTAGGTGCTTTTCCTTCTTTGGACTCTTGAGTCCAATTCGATCCCTAGAACGACCTATAAGCTCAATAAATAGAGGGCTTTCGTAGCCCTAGACCTCCTTTTATTTTTTCAACAGGTGGCGCAAGCAATCGTGGTCGATCGAGGGTGAATTAGGGCGAGGACGGTGACGTGTTCGTGATTAGGGTTTTAGCGCGTCTTCCCTTTCTTCTTCCAAATCGGTAGGTTTCTCTCAAGCCCAATCAAATTAATTAACATGGATAGATAGATCTCGTCCTTAACTTTCTTTTGAACCTATTTTGCCCAATTTTGGGTGTCTACCTTAGGCGTATTCCGAGTTTTATGTGAGCATGCAATTAGGTTTTTTTTTACTCTTCTCATCTCCGTACGATTTACATAGATCAATCGTAGTGGAATCTTTAAATTGATCATGCCTTGGTGTGCATTTTTAAGTTACCTACATTTTGATAGTAAATAGCCCAATTTTCATGCTACATCTTGGTTTTAATCTTGCTTTCATTGGACCGAGGTCTTGGGTTTTTATGTTCTAGGTTCGGACTTGAATAAACGTCCTAATAGGGACCGCGCAGCCAAGAGCGGCCGCACGATAGACTGCCTTTTTAGTGGGGTTTGAAAGGTGAGACGGCCCTCCAAGGACCGTCTATAACTTACACACCCCCTCGATAGACCGCTTCATGGCGGTGGATTTTCAAAAGAAAAGATGATTGCGCTGGTTCTGAGTGGTTACCTTCTGACCGTCTCAGATACTGGGCGGTCTATCTCTAGACCGTGTTTATTCCTGTTACAGTAAAGGTATTATTTTGTTTCCGGTCTGATATGTTAGTTTAACAACATGATACTAGGGCTAATTTCGAGGTAAAAACCAACTAAATGATTAGGTTTGTGAAATAATTGATCTAAGTATAATCCTCTTCTAAATTATTGTCCTTTCATGATTATCTTTCATGTATCGTCACTTGATTGAAAATGAGTAGAGTAATTAATGTTAGTCTCATTTGTTCCATTATCACCTTGTTATCTTATTAGTTCTGTTTTAAGGTCGTGCTACTCCGGTGGTGACGGCTGGACCGAATATCCATTTTTTCGTTGATTGTGAGCCATTAATTCTTGGACATCGAGTGCCTCTCCGTCGGATATTCCTTCCGCCAGAGTAGGTGTTCATGTTCCGAGCCCTCCGTAAGCCCCCGCGAGCCTGGGATTCCCACTAGGACGCCGGGCGGGTTGTACCCACAAGCCTGAACCTTTTTGACTTAATCGAATAGCATATTTTTGCTAAATCCTAGAATCGGGACTGTCCGTTTGATCGCGGCCCTTCTGAGACCATTCTGTCATTAAGCGGTTCAGTCATGACCGCCCGATTTCTTGAACGGCCCGCCTGTGACCGTGTATAATCGGATGTGCTCGACTTTAGTCCCTTGCACTCTGTATGTCCACGATTGATATTAGACTGTTTATCTCTTCAAGCGGCCCAATCAGGACCGTCAAGTCCTGATCACGGCCCACCTTGGACCATTTTATACTCGTTCGCCTTGGGTTGGATCTTTGACCCAGCTAGCTTTTAGCGGTCCTTCTTAGACCGTTTATATTTTTCGTAGGGTCCTGCTTAGACCATGTACCTATATTAACAGTCCTTTGCTGACCGTGTTGTCCTCCTGATTTTGATGATGATCACCATGATATGACAGGGTGTATTATTATCTGACAATCTGGTATGTGCCAAGAATTTCTGTTGAACTCTAATGCAGGCAATAGTCAGCGTCGACGCCACAAGATCAAAGGGTCGACGCCACCTTCAGCTCCTCCAAGTTGAAGCATACTTCATCTAGACTGTGTCTACGCCTCAAGCAAGAGAACGTCGACGCTGTGACTAGATCTCAAGATGTTTGAGTCATGCGCATGCTAACTGCGTCAACGCCACTCGAATGCAGCGTCGACTCGCATGCCTCCAGAAGATATCTTCACACAGCGTTGACGCTACCAGCTACCAGCGTCGACGCAGCGGGTGCCTGAAGATTAAGAAGCTATCTTCACATAGCGTCGACGCCACCAGTTATCAGCGTCAACGCAGCGATAGCCTGAAGCCGTACATCGAAGGAAGATCAGAAGCTGTCTTCACATAGCGTCTACGCATTCAAATGCTGGCGTCGACGCACCCAGTCCCAGACAAGCGCTCGGGCAGAAGGACTGGATAAAGTGGGCCATCCATGTCTGCAAACAAAGGACACTCTTCCTCCTTTGGTCCAGAAGCTTCTCCACACGTGGGCAAATGATTGGGAATCTCGTGGGGGTCCAATCTTGCGCGGGAAAAATGAAAAAGGAATGTAGAAGTGGATCGATGGGGGATGAGTAGAGAAAAAGCATAGAAGAGACTGAGAAGCACTCGTACAGAGAGAAGAAGGTGGAGAGCCTAGCATCGTGAAGAAGGTCCAGTGCGTGGATTGAAGGATAGGCTCATTCTCCTGGTGAAGAAGATCAGAAGCTGAAGAACCATGAAGCCATCAGACTGATCTAGTCTCAACTGAAGGGAAGATCATACTCAGATCATACTGTTCATCTCTTCGGGCTCTACTCTCTTCTGCTGCGCAAGAAGTCTGAAGATCCATTGATCAGCATATTCTGAGTTTATTCCTTACCTTGTATTTTTGTTTACTTATACAATTCTATTCTCAGATTACTGTTCCACTGGGATTTAGTGGACAGGTGTGTTCTGATCCAGAGTGTGTTCTGAGATCAGAGGGTGTATAGACTCTGTGTCTACAAGCTGTTCGACAGCGGTTCTGAGACAGGGTATAGCTGTCTTCTGCAGATTGGATCTGTAGGTCAGAAAGGATTCTTCTCTGGTGTTAGCTAAGCTGTAAAGCTCAACGGTGATCCCCACCGGTTTGGTGAGGGGGTGGACGTAGGTCTCGAGATAGAGACTGAACCACCTTAAAAACTCTGATCTCTTGTGGCTTGTGCTTGTGGGTTGTTCTTGTGACTATTGTCTCGTTAGATCGCTTAGATATTGCGCTAGCTCTTTAGAGATTCACGAACCGGATTTTTGTCTGTGCTATCACAGAGAGTGCAATTGTCTTATTCTGCTTAAAATTTTTAAGTGGTCAATCTATTCACCCCCTCCCCCTCTAGCTTGATGATCCTCTGCTCCCAACAAGTGGTATCAGAGCGCCAGGCTCTCTTGAACGGTTTAACAGCCTAGTGAGAAGTAATGGAGAGCAAAGGATTCATGCCAGAGGGTTATGCTGTGAATAGACCACCATTTTTCGATGGCACTAACTATTCCTATTGGAAGAATCGCATGCAAGTTTTTCTCAGGGCCCAGGACTATGAAGTATGGAAAGTTGTGAGCAAGGGGCCCTACATAATTGAAGGCGACGAAGAATTATGGGTGAAGGAGCAAGTAAGAAAATCAACCGTCAACTGGCAGGCAATGAACATTATGCAATGCTCCCTGCATCCCAAGAAATTCTCGCGCGTCTCCTCATGCGCAAGTGCGAAAGAAATGTGGGATCGACTCGAGGTAATATACGAGGGTACCTCGGAGGTAAGGGAGACCAAGGCTAACATGCTAATCTCTGAATATGAGTCGTTTCACATGAAACCTGAAGAAAGTATTTCTGAGATGTATGCTCGTTTAACCGTGCTTGTCAATGGTCTCAAAGGTCTAGGGAAGGCCTATACAGATTATGAGCTAGTGAGAAAGATTCTTAGATCTTTGACATCCGTGTGGCACACAAAAGCCACAGTGGTCGAAGAATCTAGGAATCTTCCCAAGACCACTCCTGACGAGTTGATAGGTTCCCTTATGGCCTATGAGCTGAATTTGAAAAGATCTGATGAGGAAATAAAGAAGAAGAAACCCCTAGCTCTCAAGGCTGCTCCAAGCTGCAAGGAGAGCTCAGATGAGAATCTGACTTCTTCTTCAGACAGTGATTCAGGTGAGATTGCTATGCTCACAAAGAAATTTTGAAAATTCTTACGAAGGGAAGGTAAAGCTGGTCAATTTAGAAGCTATCAAGGTAAAATGAATTCTAATATTAAGTCTGACCAAACTAAGAAATCTGACAAAGTTGTGTGTTATCAATGCAGGAAACAGGGACATATCAAGTCAGAGTGCCCCGAAAATTCTAAGAAAGCTTACCCCAAGTTCAAAAATAAAAAGCCCAAGGCCATGATCAGTACATGGAGTGATGAAGAAGAGGAAGAGGAGGATAGCACCTCAGAGGAAGAAAAAGAAGTAAAGCTATGCCTAATGGCCAGGGGAGAGGACTCTACTAAGGTAAAGTCTCCATTTGATGAATTTACTTGTGATGACTGGGAAGAAGCTTTCAATGACCTTATGGATAAATATGATGTTGTGAAGAAAGAAAATAAAATGCTTAAAAAGAAGAAAAACCAGGGAAGTCAAGAAAATTTGTCAAATGAAAAGGTTAAAATGCTAGAAGATGAAATTGTTTGTCTGAAGAAAACTCTGAATGAAGAAAATGAATACAGATCTCAATTGATTGAATCAAAAAGAGAAAATGACTTCTTACTAAAAACACATGATGAACTGAAGTTAAGAATGCAAAAACTGGAAAAGGACACCAAAATCGCTGAAGAGAAATATCAAGTGGTAAATGGTGTCAACTTGAAACTTCAGGAAGATTTGAAGAAAGTTGAAAAAGAAAAATAGGACAAACAAACTTCCCTAGAGAAAATGACACAAGGCAAACATAATCTTGATGCCTTAATGGGAACAAAATGCAATGTCGGCAAAGAAGGACTTGGATATAATCCAAGCTCAAAGAAAGAAATTGGACTTAAACTGGTGACCTTCATATCAGAAGAAAAGAAAGCTGAGGAGAAACAGGTGGCTGAAGTAAAAAATGTTGAAAGAGACAAAGGGAAACAGATTCAGAAAAATGAAGTGACAAAGGAGAAAGGAAAAGAGAAGATGAATGAATCTCCTAAGGCAAATTTGCAAAGAATTTAACCAGGTGCAAGCCTGTCATTTCATCACCACCTAAGGCCTCCAGCTTCAGACCCTTCGTTCACCAACATAGCACCAGAAAGACTGAAAATACCAAATCTGGGAAGAGTCAGATGCGTCCACGCAAGGCCAGTAATGTGTCAACGCAACCTTCATACAATAATAGGCCTTCTGCATATAGGTCTAGGCACTCAACTCAGATGCGTCAACGCTACGGGCATGTGGCGTCGACTCGGGCCGAATTCCAAAGAGTCCATAAGAATAGGAACGACCACATGGGTCGACGCATGCAGGGATATGCGTCCACGCACCCATACCACCATGGCCAACACTTCAATCAATCTGGGTGGATGGGTCAACGCACACACCACAATGCGTCCACGCACCCTACATTCTATCATACACATAGGAGCAACTATGGGTGGGTGAGTCCACGCATTCATTCAGGAAGGTCGACGCATCCCATGTATGCATATCCAATAAGACAAACACATTTATTTAGGGCAGTCAACCCACATCACCAAGAGGCTCTTTGGAGCCAAAATAAACGATGGTTCAATAAAGCAGCTAAAACAACCTTAAAATCAAATCAGAAACTAGCTGCCTCCTCAACTAAAAACCATCAAAAACCTCAACAAAGACAAATGTGGATTCCTAAGAACCTACTGAATTTCTTGAAGTCTTCCAGTGATCCAATGGGACCCAAGTGTGTTTGGGTTCCAAAATCTCTTGTTTGATGATTCTTGCAGGAATGTCTTGTAGCCATGCACAACAGATGGTATCTTGACAGCGGCTGCTCAAGGCATATGACAGGGGACAAGGCCAAGTTTTGTCTCCTGGTTGAGAAGGATGGAGGATTTGTTACCTTTGGTGGAAACAATAAAGGCAAAATAGTTGGCAAAGGTACAGTTGGCAAAAACCCTTCTACCTCCATTGATGATGTTCTTTTAGTAGAGGGTCTAGAGTATAACTTGCTCAGTATAAGTCAGTTGTGTGATAGAAATAATAAAGTAGTGTTTGATGCAAACACATGCACCATCTTAGAAGAAAAATCAGAAAAAATTAAATTTGTTGGAAAAAGAATAAACAACATGTACATGGTAGATTTAGATGATCCTGCACATAATAATCTTTGCCTTGCTGTAAATAAAACTGAATTATCTTGGTTGTGGCACCATAGGCTATGACATGCTAGCTATAGTGTCTTGCATAAGTTAGCCAAACACAGAATGGTAAATGACTTGCCTGATGCTTCATTCAAGAAAAATGACAAAATCTGTAATGCATGCACCCAAGGCAAACATACTAGGAAGTCATTCAAGTCCAAGATAAAGAGTCAGTCCACTAAACCTTTTGAACTCATTCATTTGGACTTGTTTGGACCTACTAGAACAACAAGCATTAATGGTAATAGATATGGATTTGTTCTAGTTGATGATTTTTCTAGATTTACCTGGGTATTCTTCCTAACTCATAAGAATGAGGCTTTTGAGGAATTTCAGGCATTCTTCAAGAAAACATAGCAAGAGGGTAAGTTTGTCATTTCTTCCATTATATCAGATCATGGTGGAGAATTTGACAATTCTGAATTTGAAGATTTCTGCAGATCAACAGGGCTAGATCACAGGTTTTCTTCCCCAAGAACACCTGAACAAAATGGAGTCGTGGAAAGAAGAAACCGAACCCTTGTGGAGATGGGCAGAACCATGCTGATTGAAGGGCAACTTCCAAGGAAGTATTGGGCAGAGGCTGTGAACACTGCATGCTACATTATAAATCGGGCAATGGTAAGACCTCAGTCCAAAAGGACTCCATATGAAATGCTGAAAGGTAAGAAGCCCTCTGTTGCTCACTTTAAAGTTTTTGGTTCAAAATGCTTTGTTCAGAATAATGATAAACGAGCCCTAGATAAGTTTGAACCCAAGAGTGAACCCGCCATATTCTTAGGATACTCCAGTCACTCTAGGGCTTATAGGGTCCTAAATCTGAAAACTCAAACAGTTGAGGAATCACCTCACATCGTTTTTGATGAGCTAATTGAAAATTCACAAGTTGAATCCTCATGCAGGAACAAGGGTGATGAAGACTTCCTTGACAAGCCTGAGGAGAAAGAAACTTTGGAAGGAGATTCAAGACCAAAAGAAGATGAGCCAGAGTCTAGTAATCAGGGTAATGCGGATATTAATGGAGGTAGCCCTCTAATTAACATTAGGTTGTTAAGGGATCACCCCTCATCTAGCATAATAGGCAACTTGCATGAACCTGTTAGGACACGCTCTCAAATACAAGAAATGGATAACATGGCACTTGTGTCTCAAACTGAACCCAAGAATGTTATGGAAGCCTTAAAAGATCCCAACTGGATAAATGCAATGCATGAAGAACTGAACCAATTCACAAGGAATAAAGTGTGGCATCTAGTGCCCAGACCCAAGGATCAATCTATAATAGGAACTAAATGGGTCTATAAAAACAAACACAATGAAAATGGTGTTATTGTTAGGAATAAGGCTAGACTGGTTGCACAGGGCTATAATCAAGAGTTCGGTATTGACTTCGAAGAGTCCTTTGCACCAGTAGCCAGATTAGAAGCCATTCATTTGTTGCTTGCATATGCTGTAAGTCATGGAATAAAATTACAACAAATGGATGTAAAAAGTGCTTTCCTAAATAGAATAATAAAAGAAGAAGTATATGTGGAACAACCCCCTGGATTTTAATGTGCAGAAAATCCTAACCACGTATACAGATTGGACAAAGCACTGTATGGACTCAAGAAGGCACCTCGAGCCTGGTACGACCGGCTCAGCTCCTTTCTCACTGAAAAGGGTTATTCAAGAGGTAAAGTGGACCTGACATTGTTTACAAAGGTCAGGAATTCAGATATCATTTTAGTTCAAATATATGTTGATGACATTGTCTTCGGTTCCACTAAACCTAGTATGTGTAAGAAGTTTGCTAACTTAATGACAACAGAATTTGAAATGAGTCTCATGGGTGAACTTCAATTTTTTCTAGGTTTGCAGATCACCCAAAGCAGAGACGGATGCTCTATTAGTCAGACAAAGTACATCAAGAAGCTACTGAAGAAGTATAAAATGGAAAATCTGAAAGTAATCAGCACTCCCATGTGTACAAACACAACCTTGGATGCAGATTTGAAAGGTACACAAGTTGATGCCAAGACCTATCGAGGTATGATAGGGTCACTTCTATACCTTACTGCATCAAGGCCTGATATTCAATTTTGTGTTTGCATGTGTGCACGTTTTCAAGCTGATCCTAGAGAATCCCACCTAAGTTCTGTTAAGCGTATTTTTAGATACCTTGCTGGAACTCAAGACCTAGGGATTTGGTATCCTGCATCCTGCACCTTTGACTTGGTATCATATTCGGATGCAGACTATGCTGGATGTAAATTGGACAGAAAAAGCACTAGTGGCTACTGTCAATTTTTGGGTGGGTGCTTGATCTCTTGGGCTTCCAAGAAACAACACTCAGTGGCACTGTCCACTGTAGAGGCAGAATATGTCGCTGCAGGGAGCTGTGGCACTCAAGTGTTGTGGATCCAGCATCAGCTCCAAGATTACCAAACTGATCTATGATGTGTCCCAATATTGTGTGATAACACAAGTGCTATAAACCTGGCCAAGAACCCCATCCATCACTCTAGGACCAAGCATATTGAAATCAGACATCACTTCTTAAGAGATGAGGTCAGTAAAGGGAGTTTCAAGCTTGTATTTGTAGAATATGAACGCCAGCTAGCTGATATTTTTACCAAGCCTCTCAACAATGAGCATTTTTCATATCATAGGAGAGAGCTTGGACTATGCAATTTACATTCTGAATCTTGAATTGACTGCATGGCCGAATATCTGAATGCTGCTTGATTGCTTTTGTGATGATCATTTGAAGTCCTGCTATGGTCAAATTGTCCATGTTTGAATAAGTCATACACTTAGGGGGAGTATGAATTTTTGTTAGTATGTCTTGGTATTTTGTTCATCTGAAATAAAACCTCAGCATGTTTATAATTTCATCTGTTTTAATTTCTTCTATCATGCTTGAGTTAAGGGGGAGTAAGGTTTTATGCGGTAACACACCCTTTAGTATGCGTCCACGCTGCGATGGATTGCCTCTGTTTAAATGTTAAACAATCCGTGCAGTATGGCAAAGTGCGTCGACGCTTCAGGTATTCTGCGTTGACGCTATACAAGTAACAGTGTGGTGTGATGGTGATTATGACCTCTCGTCTAGTTCATAGGATTCTCTCGTTCATCCTTCTTGCTAGACTTGTTCTTCTTCAAGAATCACCTTTGCACTCAATCTTGCTTATTCTTTATCTTATTCACCTTCTTAATCCCAAGATTTCTTGATGTACTCTCCTTCTATTCCTGAATAAGGGAATTGTCTCAAATGTCCTGGTGAAAAGTTAATGCCTTACATTCAGGGGGAGCTAAGGGAATAATTTCTAATGAAAACAAGTTTCTATTAGAATAACTTCACACTACTTAATGATATAAAATGTGTGTCCTTCAATGTTTGAACTCACCAGAACTTGAACCTAAAAGTGGTTGAATCTGGAATAAGAACTAAACAAGTTAATGTGACTTGGTTCCTATCATCTCTTTTTCCCAATTGATCAAAAGTAGAAGGATCTTTCAATATATGGAAATTTAATTGGTATTGTTGCTAAAGTCTGCTTAGGTCTAAAAAGAGCTTCAAGAAAAAGTGAAACACACAGTGTATCTGTTCCTTGCAGAGCAATGGTAGATTTCCACTGAGAAACTTGCTCTAGGCACCAAAGAAGTGTTAAAGAGCAAGTCATGAGGTGGACTACTATCTCTGTCCTTTAATGAAATGTATCCATGTTAGAGCAATGGTGATTCTCAACCGAGAAACTACCTTCCTCACCAATGAAGTGTTGGAAGGCATGTCATGAGGTTGATCACTACCTCTGATTCTAAGCATAATGATTAGCTATGCTGAGTAACCGGGGACTCTGGTGCCTGATAAGCATGTGTACTCATGTCACAAGGCTAGCTATATTTGACTGCTAATGGATGGAATAAATAAAATAAATATTAAGACACAAGTGTGATGGTATGAAATCAAAGGCTCAAAAGATCTAATGAACTTATCCTCAATGTTTCTTAAATTTCTTTCTTCAAAGATTCTTTCAAAATTGAGTAACGAAGGATAAAGTTATGAGAAGATCCCGAGTATGAAGCTAGTTTAGAAATTACTCCAATTCTGCACTATTACTGTTCATTTCTGTGCTTCAAACTTCGCAGAATATCAACATTTTATGTCACTAAATGGTTCGAAGCTAATCTGAGTAAATTTTATTTTCATGGGAATTTGAACTGAAGCTATTAAAAATCCCTGAGTTTGAGTGTATTACCTTATGAAACCTGGATTCTAATGACATTTCCCAATGTCTGCTCTTTTAGCTGCATCTTCTATCTTTCAAAAATCCTTGTCTGGCAGCGTGTATTCACATTATGGCGTCGACGCATCCTTGCTCTTAAGGTCGACGCCTCTGTGCTTTTCCAATACACTTTTGTGCATAAGTGATCATAGCATCGACGCATTGATTTCCTCGCGTCGACGCATCCACTCTATCTAGGTTCTTTCGGTTATGATCTGGATCCGTTACCCGGTTACCCAATAACAGGATTGGGGGTTTCGCGTGTCACCCTTTTAAAACCCTCAACCGAGGGAACAGTCGGCTACTTTTCATTCATCCTTCTGAGGCACGACGGTCCCTCTCCTCCCTCTGAAACACCTCTTGACTGTTCTTCTTATCCTCTATCCATGAAGATGGCTCTCGCCTACTCCAGGAAGGGTAAGAAGCCTGCTGAGGAACCATCTTCGGCTCCTCCAGCTCCTGCCATTGCTACTGAAGCCCAAGCTCTTGAATCACCTGCGGCGGCTCCTCCTCCTACATCTTCTTCTTCGTATAAATGCAAAGACAAGGGGAAGCGTCCACGCAGCCCCTCCCCTCCTTCCAAGAAGAAGAAGGTCCGATCGTCCTCTAAGCCTTCATCTCCTCAGAAGAAAGTCTTCTCCAAAAAATCCAAGTCTGGGGTTTCCGTATCCGCTCCTTCTTCTAGTACAGATGAACCCCTGAGGGTTTTAATTCCTCGATATATCCTTGAATCGGACGAAGCCTTTCATGCTGTCTTCCCTGAGATTAGACCCACTTTGGAGTTTCAAGGTTGGTGGGGTTTTGCCACCAAGTACTTCGTCTATTATCCTACTCTTGTCAGGGAGTTTTACCGTAATCTATGCCATCAACCCGAACGTGGAAGACTGATCAGCTCTGTTCAGGGTGTTAAGTTTGAACTTACTGCTAGTCTGCTCGCCAAAGTATGGAAGATTCCTATGAAGGGGGCCGAACTTCACTCATTTCCTTTGAATGAACATGAAGCGTTTGCTGTTTTGACCGGCCAGCCAGAGGACCCTTCAGACATTAAGCAGACTCATTTGTCAAGCTTAAAAGCTAACCAGTTTTCACCTCATGTTCGACTTCTGTACAATATATGCACTTCCATCTTTACCCCACAGAGCAGTGGACGTGAAAGGGTTACAATCATGCAGAGATTTTTACTATACTGCATGTTGAAAGAAATCAATGTGTCTTTGATTGATGTTATTATTCAGACAATGGGGACTTGCCTGGATAACTCTAGGACTCTGCCCTACGCAGCACATCTCACAGCCTTGTTCAGAAAGGTTGGAATTCAGTTTGGCAATGAAAAAAAGTGTGTTGTTCCTAGAGGCAATGTGTACTCCATGTCGTTTGTTCAGAATTTTATGGGTATAAAAATTGTAGATGGCAAGCCAGTCAGAGTGCTGCCAAGTCAACAATCTTCTGTCAGGGCAGCTGCTACTCCTCCTGAGCCCGAACCAGAGTCAGTCAGGATATCTCCTGAACCTGTTGCTTCTCCTTCACATTGGGAGGGTCAGGAAAGAGATGTGGACATTGAGGTCCAAGGTGCAACACAAGCTCCAGCCAGGTCACCTCCACCTTTTGACACTCAGGATAGGCCTGCTCATACTGTTGATAGTGAGCAGGTTTTTCCTTCGTATGTGGTGGAGTCTCCCAATGATGCTGATGAGGAAGGATTTCAATCTGCAGTACCCCCTTTTCAAGATGATGAGCCTGAATGGTTTGACATTAGAGGGGAACCCAAGACTCAGTGGGAACAAGGTGAGTCCAGCTCACATAATTGTAATAGAGAACTTGGGTCCACTAGCCAACAACCTCAGGATGATTATTTCCAGGCTCCTCCTGGTGCAACAGAAAAGGATTTACTGGTTCACCTCATCCGAATGATGCAGCATCAAGGGGACAAACTTAACTCTTTTATTCTGTATACTGACTTTCAGCTGGAACGACTGTATAAAAGAATTGTCTTATCTGAAATCTCTATAATGGTCACCTGGAGAGACTATATGAAGGCCAAGCAGAAAACTGACAAAGCTAGAGTGTTGCAAAGATTGTCAACAAGATTGCAGAGTTAGTTTCCAATATGCACTCTACACAGATGTCTTCTCTTCAGACCATGGCCAAGATGCAATCCATGTGTTATGATATTCAAATTGCTATGGTTACTCTACAGTCTCAAGTAACCTCGATTCCCACAGGTTTTCAAGCCGTGTTTGACAAGCTGTCTAGTCTTTCATCCTCCATGGAAACTATGTGTGGTACGCTTGAGTTGTTGACACGAGGATCTGACGATGTCCGCTCCGCGCTGGGAGGTCTTAAAAGCACTCTTTTATTTCAGTTGGGCGAGCTTTCTCAGGCAATTCAAGCTCTGCATGCCCAGCAGACCTTCTCATCTCATCGTCCTCCACCTCCACCGGGCCAGTCCTCTAGTCACTCGTCTAGGAGACATTCTTAGTATTTTCCCTAAGTAATGGTCTAGATATTTTCTTATACTTACTTGTCTTCTGACCTCCCCTTCTTGCTGATGTCAAAGGGGGAGACTATCTTGTGAATGCACTTCATTTTGATTTATAGTTAAAATTGACTATGTGCGTAAGTGAATGGTGAATGAGTTGAAGTGATACCTGTGTTTGATTGCTATGGTTGTGCTTGCCTCTGCTTACTTGGTTATTGAATTGCATGTTCATTAAAATATCAAAATTCCATCATGGTTGCCATCATCAAAAAGGGGGAGATTGTTGTCCTCCTAATTTTGATGATGATCACCATGATATGACAGGGTGTATTATTATCTGACAATCTGGTATGTGGCAAGAATTTCTGTTGAACTCTAATGCAGGCAATAGTCAGCGTCGACGCCACAAGATCAAAGGGTCAACACAGCCTTCAGCTCCTCCAAGTTGAAGCATACTTCATCTAGACTGCGTCTACGCCTCAAGCAAGAGAACGTCGACGCTGTGACTAGATCTCAAGATGTTTGAGTCATGCGCATGCTAACTGCGTCAACGCTACTCGGATGCAGCGTCGACTCGCATGCCTCTAGAAGATATCTTCACACAGCGTTGACGCTACCAGCTACCAGCGTCGACGCAGCGGGTGCCTGAAGATTAAGAAGCTATCTTCACATAGCGTCGATGCCACCAGTTATCAGCGTCAACGCAGCGATAGCCTAAAGCCGTACATCGAAGGAAGATCAGAAGCTATCTTCACACAGCGTCTACGCATTCAAATGCTGGCGTCGACGCACCCAGTCCCAGACAAGCGCTCGGGCAGAAGGACTAGATAAAGTGGGCCATCCACGTCTGCAAACAAAGGACACTCTTCCTCCTTTGCTCCAGAAGCTTCTCCACACGTGGGCAAATGATTGGGAATCTCGTGGGGGCCCAATCTTGCGCGGGAAAAATGAAAAAGGAATGTAGAAGTGGATCGATGGGGGATGAGTAGAGAAAAAGCATAGAAGAGACTGAGAAGCACTCGTACAGAGAGAAGAAGGTGGAGAGCCTAGCATCGTGAAGAAGGTCCAGTGCGTGGATTGAAGGATAGGCTCATTCTCCTGGTGAAGAAGATCAGAAGCTGAAGAACCATGAAGGCATCAGACTGATCTAGTCTCAACTGAAGGGAAGATCATACTCAGATCATACTGTTCATCTCTTCAGGCTCTACTCTCTTCTGCTGCGCAAGAAGTCTGAAGATCCATTGATCAGCGTATTCTGAGTTTATTCCTTACCTTGTATTTTTGTTTTCTTATACAATTCTATTCTCGGATTACTGTTCCACTGGGATTTAGTGGACAGGTGTGTTCTGATCCAGAGTGTGTTCTGAGATCAGAGGGTGTATAGACTCTGTGTCTACAAGCTGTTCGACAGCGGTTCTGTGATAGGGTATAGCTGTCTTCTGCAGATTGGATCTGCAGGTCATAGAAGGATTCTTCTCTGGTGTTAGCTAAGCTGTAAAGCTCAGCGGTGATCCCCACCGGTTTGGTGAGGGGGTGGACGTAGGTCTCGAGATAGAGACTGAACCACCTTAAAAACCCTGATCTCTTATGGCTTGTGCTTGTGGGTTGTTCTTGTGACTATTGTCTCGTTAGATCGCTTAGATATTGCGCTAGCTCTTTAGAGATTCACGAACCGGATTTTTGTCTGTGCTATCACAGAGAGTGCAATTGTCTTATTCTGCTTAAAATTTTTAAGTGGTCAATCTATTCACCCCCTCCCCCTCTAGCTTGACGATCCTCTTCTCCCAACAGACCGTTTCACTTTCCAGTTTTCTGAAAATTGATGTTTTCATGGTTTTGATATTTGTAAGCTACTCTAGCCTAACTAGGCTGTTGAACCCCGAATTTTGACCTATTGTTAGGTCTATTGTCAATATTATCCATTCAAGGGTCATTTCTTTAAATGACTAATTCATCTCGATTAATGAGCTTATTGTTGCAATCTCAAGAAAATCAATATTTTTACACATTTTACCTTGATTACATGAGCTTGATCTTGGAACTCTTGGCCATGATATTCGTGGATGCCTAGATTTCGTGGGATCTATGATCCAAACAAATCAATGCCAAGGAAAACACATTAAAGGGCCCAGTCTGGTCCTGGGAGGAGCACCCGAAAAGTACTTGATCCCCGGGGAGGTGAATGACTAGGTGTGGCATTTGGCACCGAGTACTATCTAATGTGTGAGTCTACGACATTCCACATTCTCGTAAACTTGCTATTCATGCTTGAAAACATGAAGTACCTACTTGCGTGACATGACTCGACTTGACTTGAAATGGCCATTTATTGGGAAGTTCTTGTTAATTGTGCTTGATGTCTCGACTTGCAATATCCATTTTCATTTATCTATCGATTATCTTCGGATCTTGTTGGTTATTTAGTTTGCTTATTTGAGTTTCTCGCATTATTCATGCATTCATAAAATGGTTAATTACTTAAATCTGACTGATGATAGAGAGTGATTCCTATTGAGCTTCTTGCTCACCCCTTCTTCCCATTGTTGAAGTTAGATGGAAGGCTCTATCACCACAGGATGTGGATCTAGAGGGGGGGTGAATTGATCAACTGGCTATTTAAAAATTAGGCCTAGAATCAAATGCGGAAATAGAAGAACACTAAACGAACACAGCCAATGCACCGAATGAAACACACGAGATCTGCTGAACAAGCAATCAAACACACGAGAGGCACAAGGCTTTTAGGTCGTTCGGTCAATCCGACCTACGTCCACCCCACATTCAACTCGAATGTGGATTACTACTGATACACAGCTTCAATCTGCTGGGCTCTACAGCTTGCCAACAACGGCTGGGGCTTACAGCTTATCCCGACCAGAGGAGCATCCTCTGCAACAGTTGAGCATCACAGTTGCTCTGCTGGGCACTACAGCTTAGCCGACAACGGCTGGGGCTTACAGCTTATCCCGACCAGAAGAACACCCTCTGTAACAGCTGAGCATCATAGCTTGCTCTGCTGGGCACTACAGCTTAGCCGACCAGAGGAACACCTCTGCAACCCGCTGCCTCACAGCTTGAAACCGCTGACTAACAGCTTGATAGAACAAGAGTTTTCAAAGAGAAAATAGCAAGACTGAAAACAAACAAAACACACAATCAAATGGAAGAAAACCAAAACGACTGTAGCTCAAAGATGAGCAATATCAGCTCTGGTAACTGGACCAAGAGACTGATTCACAAGCTCTCACAATAACTCTCTCAACTCATCTCTTCTCTCTTTCTTCTTCTCTCCTTTTCTTCTTCTCTGCTTTTCTTCTCTCACAGTGGATCTTGGTGGCTACTGTTTCAGACTGGATGTATAGACTTCGCCAACTTCGATCAGTCTTTACAGAAGATGAAGACTGATATATATAACAGCAGCAGGTGGATAAGGGCGCGTGGCTTCCACATTTTCCCGCCCAAGGAATTCTCCAGATTCGAGGTGCTTCCATCCACGTGGCAACATCTGGTCACCTCGTCCTCCTGGGATCACGAGCCATGTCAGCAATCTCAGTAAAGAATCCCTATCAGATAGAGTATTGGATGATCAGATTAAATAACAACTCTGTATAGACTTATCAGAAGAACTGCGTTGTATAGACTTCATATAAGTGACAGCTATGTACAAACTTGCTGTATGAAGCAACTGCTGTACAGACTTATGTGATATGAAGACTGTCAATGTATAGACTAAGTGAAGATCAATGCAAGGGAATGCATGTAATACAATTCTTTTAAATACCCAGAGACTAGTGCGTTCTCGCACGAGAGCATATGAAGTCTCAGGGGAGCATCTATGGCCTCTGGACAGCATCACCAGCGTCAGGGGAGCATGTGGAGCACATGCTGTCTCTGGGGAGCAATCACTGCTCCAGGGGAGCATCCTCAAAGTTAGGGAAGCATTAGCAGTCACTGGAGGGCATACTCAGTCCCAGGAGAGCATCCGGCGGGACAGGCGAGCATGCACGTCTGATGTACAGACTCTACCAATGTATAGACTTGGTGGATAGTGATGCATAGCCAAACGGATGTACAGACTTAACTGTGAATGCATGAACAGTGAATGAGTGTATAGACTTTCCACCGACCAATGTGTAGACTTTGCAAGCCTAAGACGCTGAATGAGACGGTGGGTGAGACGGTGCAGCTACAGTGGTGTACAAACTTCATGAGACGCTCACTGTATATACTTAGCACCGACAAGTGTATAGACTTTGGAGTCTGAGACCAATGTACATACCTTGTAAAACAGAAGCCTGTATAGACTTGAAAGATCAAGACGCTAAGGAAGACGGTCATTGTACAGACTTTGCCTGACACCGTCCAATGTACAGACTATGCCTTAGACTCTAAATGAGACGGACAGTGTGTAGACTATGCAATGCACTGTGGATGTATGGACTTTGCAATCGACAGGCAATGTACACACTTGCTAGGATGCTGCAATAGACACGGACAGTATACAGACTTACGTTGCTGAAGCAATGTATATACTTTGAGACTTTGAGTGTGTGTTCAGTGTGAAAACAAGATAGAATGCATATAACACAAGATAATCTGATAAAAATAATTTCATCAAAACATAAACAGTGTCACGCCCCGAGCGCGGAAGATACCCGGAGATGCGCGACGAGTTTATATCAATCATGTCAATCAGAGTGGTCGTGTATTCGACACAAAGACAGAGATGCGCAAAATAGCAAGATAACCCAATCCTTTATTTCATAATGGATAGACTATTACAAATCCAATACTCTGTTTAATAAAAAGGAAAAGAATACATATTTGACTCAAGAAACTATAGAAAAGACTAGATGACACTCGAGCAGCTCTATCACTTTCACTCTTGACCATTCCCATCCGATTGACTTCCATCGTCGTCGGACTTACCTGAAAAGTAAAAAGGGACAAACGGAATGAGCGAACGTTCAGTAGAAAATTATATCTCAAGTACTAGCAAGGAGTTTAAGTAATTACATCTTTCATGAATGCAATAAAGCTATGCATGCTCGCATAAAAACGACAAGATAGAGAGAATGTAATATCAAGGAAATAAGATGAACTAATCATGAACTTCCAACAAGATAACAAGATACTCAAGATATTCAAGCAGGTACATTTAACAAGTCATGTCAAGAACTTTTGGCTATCATGTATCAAGCAAGTAAATTACCCTTTTTCGGGCCACGCATTTCATGTTAAGTCAAGTACAATTCAAGTACAAGATGTGTGTGGAATGTCCAATCAAGCAAGTCAAGTACTCGGTATAATGCCAGATACCTTATCATTTTAACTCCCATGGGCACAAGTACTTTCGGGTGCTCCTCCCAGGACCAGATCGGGCCCTATATGCGCAGACATTTATCATGTGTTTTGACATCCACTCTTGTTTATATAGCCAATATAGAATTTCAATCATCAAGCTTGTAGACACGTATGACAACTTTGACAGAATAGAGTCCAAAAATATGACAAGGACATAGAATGGCGATAATAACGGTATAATGACAATATCGATAAAACTAGGTAGAATATGGTTCCCTTAACTTGGGTACCATGATAAATCAAGATGGACATTCTTTATATAGAATTGAGGTCCACATGAACAGTATATCAAAGGTAAGATACCCTCATTCTTATCATAGAATTGAGGTTTACAAGAATGACATGATATGGCATGATATCATCATCCCATTAAGAGTTTCTTATGATATACTCTTTGTATAATCATAAGGGCCATTATCCCATGTTTCTTTAGAGTGACATGGTATCAATGGTGTAATGGGTTTTTAGGGTACAACCAGCTCAGTCGGCCTTGAGGGAATCCAAGGCTACGAGGAGTCTTACGGAGGTCTCTATGACTAATTCGCTAGTCCAAAGGAACGGAATGTCCAATGGAGAGCTTGTATGTCAATGAGAGTTGAGTGTGATCGATAAAAACAACGTGAAAAGTGGGACTATACTCACGAAGTAGAGAATAGTGCCGATATATACGTATATGTATAATATGAAACCATCGGTTAACAGAATCAGGATAAAAATTAGTTTACAGAAAATAACGACTTAGGTCAAGTCGTTTCTCAAGTAATTAACGCCTATCATAAGGGCGTTTACACATGTTTCCATTTTGTAGAATTTTCATTAATTCAGTAATTTATCTAAAACGCGCCCTGGGCAGGGGCGTTTCTTCATGTTTTGACGACTATACCAGAAGGCGTCCTTTTTATTCACAATATTGGACATGATATAATTAATTTCAGGAATTATCAAAAACGCGCCCTGGGCAGGGGCGTTACTATTTAATTCTATTTTTCAGAATATATAAATTTTAGGATTTTAACCGATACACGCCCTAGGAAGGGGCGTTACCTTTCAGATTCACGCCCTGTTCTGGGGCGTTAACATATGGAAAACGACTTTGTCCAAGTCGTTAATTCAAGTTTCTTCAGAAATTTTAAGGACAGTAATAATTCCAGGATAACAGAGGAACGAATATAATATCATGACGGTAAAGTTAGCAGGTTGAAGAAAGAGGATCATGCATTATTTTATAATCATGATTTAATAGATAATCAGTTCTTAAGATGGGTGATTAACGGTTTAAAGAAATTAACGTCTGAGTACGGGGCGTTAAATATGAAATTAACGACCTGGGAAGGGTCGTTTCATGTGAATTAGCGCCCTTACCAGGGGCGTCTCTTTCAAAATATTTCAGAAAACACATGAAAACTATAATAACCGTATGCATGACATGCTTATATATATATATATATATCTTGCATTAATTTCATTTGGCTACAGTAACTTGAGAAAACCTACCTGAAGACTTGAAGATTGATATGAAAGGGGACGTTGTTGCCTTACAGCAACAATAACAGGAGGACGAGAAGACTTTGATGAAGAACCTTGTTCTTCGGTTCTGTAACTCCTACAAGAACAGAAGAAGAAACATTAGTATTTCTTCATACTACTTGACCGAAGGTAAAAAGGGAAAAAGAACAATACCTTTGTTCTTCACGTCGTGTGCTCTCTTCAACCTGTAAGAAGAGAAGGAGATGAAGAGTTAATAACTCTTCATTTGACAGTAAAATAGAAAGAAAAGAACGTTCAGTTCTTTACTCACCGTAGCAGACGATCGATCAAATAGGTTTAGGGTTCGACCGGACAGGTTTATTTATAGGATTTTTGGAGTCCTAACAAAAGTAGTGTTTGATTGAGGGTAATATATCCCTAATAGAGTCCTTACCCTAGTAGACACTTACTGGATTAAGTTAATCTTTCCCTGGATAAGCTTTGGGTTCGAACGGTTCACAAATGGAATTAACGACTTCGGTCAGGGCGTCGATTCTTGAATTGACGACCTGGTTCAGGTCGTTTCTTAAGAAGCACCTTTAGTAAGCGCGTTTCATGTTTTAAAACACGCCCAAGAAAAGGGCGTTTCTTGTCCTTGCCCTTTTTGGCGTTTGGAATTTGACGTCTTGTGGTGAGGGCGTTCTTTCTTGAATAACGCCTTAGGTAGAGGCGTTTATTATAAAATTAACGCCTTAATGAGAGGCGTTATTTGCATCTTGGGTTTTATTCCTCCATTTAACCCTCTTCTTATTATCTGTATTATATATATTTATATTTTAATTCATTTCAAATATTTAGTTATCAGGGTTGCTACACCCTCCCCCACTTAAAAAGAATTTGGTCCCCAAATTCAATTGCATATCAGGTATACACGCGGAGTGTGTAGAGTATATACCTCTTAGAACAACTCGGGAAATCATTTCTTCATAGATTCCTCGGTCTCCCATGTCGCTTCGTGTTCTGGATTTTTATTCCATTGCACCTTGAGCATGGGAATAACCTTATTCCTTAGAGCTCGTATTTCTCGATCTAAGATCTTCATAGGCTTCTGTTCATAGGTGAGATCTTTCTGGATCACCAGATCTCCATGTTCAATAATATGAGATGGATCGTGCACATACTTCTTCAACATAGATATGTGAAACACATTATGCACGTCGGAGAATTGAGGAGGCAACGCGATGCGATAAGCAACCTCGCCAACTCTTTCGAGTACCTCAAACGGTCCGATGAATCTTGGCGTAAGCTTGCCCTTAACACCAAATCTTCGTATGCCACGTCCAGGCGATATTTTAAGAAATACATGATCTCCGACTTGGAATTCAAGATCTCTCCTTCTTGTATCAGCATAAGCCTTCTGCCTTGTCTGAGCAACTTGCAATCTTTCTCTGATTACTTGTATTCTCTCAGTTGTATCCCTTACCATGTCTGGACCTAATAGTTGTTTCTCTCCAACTTCATCCCAGCATATGGGTGATCGGCAACTCCTTCCGTATAAGGCTTCGAAAGGTGCCATTTGGATACTAGCTTGGTAGCTGTTGTTATATGCAAATTCAACTAAAGGCAAGTGGTCATGCCAGCTTCCTTCAAAGTCAATGATACAAGCTCTTAGCATATCCTCAACAACTTGATTAGTTCTCTCGGTCTGACCATCTGTTTGTGGGTGGAAAGCAGTACTAAAGTTAAGCCTTGTTCCCAACGCGTGTTGTAGTCCCTTCCAAAAATGAGAAGTAAAACGGGGATCTCTGTCAGACACGATTGAGACAGGAATTCCATGTATCCTGACTATTTCCTTGATGTATAGTGCAGCTAGCACATCAATTGACCATCGGCTTTTTATTGGCAAGAAATGCGCCGATTTAGTTAGACGGTCAATAATAACCCATATTCCATCATGTCCTCCTTTTGATTTAGATAGACCCATGATGAAATCCATACCAATATCCTCCCACTTCCATTTAGGAATATCTAGAGGATGTAGTTTTCCAGCAGGCTTTTGGTGTTCTGCCTTGACCTGTTGGCATGTGAGACAGCGGGATACATAGTCTGCTATTTCTCTTTTCATGTTGGGCCACCAAAAGTTCCTCTTTACATCTTGGTACATTTTGGTTGATCCTGGATGATTAGTGTACCTTGATCTGTGAGCTTCATCTAAGATCTTCTTCTTTAATTTCGGATAATCAGGTATACAAGTTCTATCTTTGAACAATAATCTTCCATCAGAAGCAATCTGAAAGTCAGATTATCCTTCTAATCTGCCTTTGATTTCCACTAATATAGGATCATCATCCTGAAGTGTTTGTATCTCAGATAATAAATCTGACTGTATGCTTACATGAGATAATGTGACAAATTTGGCTTCCTTGTCCAAGCTTATATTGAGCTCGGAGAATTGTTCTAGCAACTTCCATTCTTGTATCATACAATTGGCTATCATTGCTCTCGACTTTTGACTAAGGGCATCAGCAACATAATTACCCTTTCCGGGATGGTATTGTATATTGAAGTCGAAGTCCTTGAGATATTCTAGCCAGCGTCTTTGTCTCATGTTTAGCTCCTTTTGTGAGAATAGATATTTGAGACTCTTGTGATCGGAGTATACAGTAAACTGCACTCCATATAAGTAGTGTCTCCATATCTTTAGGGCAAATACCACCGCGGCCAGTTCTAAGTCGTGGACGGGGTAATTCTCCTCATGCTTCTTCAGTTGACGTGAAGAGTATGCTATGACCTTTCCTTGTTACATTAGGACACATCCGAGGCCAATGCCAGAAGCATCAGTGTAGACCTCGAATTTCTCTTCTTCTATTGGTAGAGCTAACACCGGAGCTGTAGTGAGATGATCCTTGAGAGTTTGGAAACTTCTTTCACATTCCTCACTCCATTCATATCGGATCTCCTTACGAGTTAATCTTGTAAGTGGTACGGCGATCTTAGAGAAATCTTTGATGAATCGCCGATAATAGCCTGCAAGACCTAAGAAACTTCTGATCTCGCTTGCATTAGTGGGTCTTTCCCAATTTCTCACAGCTTCGACTTTTGACGGATCTACAGATAATCCGTCCTTTGATATGACATGTCCGAGAAAAGCCACCTCTTCAAGCCAGAACTCGCATTTGCTGAGCTTAGCATATAGTTGATTTGTCCTCAAGATTTGCAATGCAATCCTCAAATGCTCTTCATGTTCTTCCTTAGTCTTGGAATATATCAATATATCATCAATGAAGACTACTATGAATTGATCCAAGTAAGGCCTAAATATGCTATTCATTAACTGCATAAAGGCAGCAGGGGCATTTGTTAGTCCAAAAGGTATAACAACAAATTCATAATGGCCATACCTGCTTCTGAATGCGGTCTTATGAATGTCATCATCTTTGATCCTTAACTGATGATATCCCGACCTAAGATCAATCTTGGAAAAATATTTGGATCCTGAAATCTGATCAAATAACTCATCGATTCTCGGCAGTGTATACTTGTTCTTGATAGTGAGATGATTCAACTGTCGATAGTCGATGCACAATCTCATGGATCCGTCCTTCTTATTCACAAATAAGACTGGTGCTCCCCACGGGGAAGTACTTGGTCTAATAAACCCTTTTTGAATCAGTTCCATCAATTGCTCCTTCAACTCTTTGAGTTCAGCCGGGGACATTCTATAGGGTGCCTTTGAAACTGGACCAGCACCAGGGACTAAGTCAATGGTGAAGGCCACTTCTCTTTGAGGGGGTAATCCTGGCAAATCTTCCGGAAATACGTCTGGAAATTCTTGCACTACCTGAATGTCTTCTATCTTGGTTTCCTTAGCTTCTTTAACAGTGACAAAAGCAAGGAAGGATACACATCCTTTCCTGACGAGCTTGCTTGCTCGAAGAGCTGAAATAAGAGGGGATTTGCTCCGACTCTTGGGGCGAGTAAAGACTAATTCTGGAAAATCTTTGAAAGCAATTCGGCTATTGCGGCAATCAACCGTTGCCTACTATTTGGATAACCAGTCCGCTCCCAGTATAACATCATACTCCTTTAGATCGAGGCATATGAGATCTATAGGTAAATTCCTACCTTGAACCATTACCTCACAGTTTTGGTAGTGATGAGTAATATCATTTTCACTTCCAAGAGGAGTAGTTAGAACTATTTTTATCCATTCTGGTTCTAACGGTAACGGGTCGGCAAACTTCTTAGAAATAAAGGAATGCGATGCACCCGTATCAAATAAGACATAAGCACTTTTGGAACAAACTGTTAATGTACCTTCTACCAGTCCACCTTCTTCTTCTGGTTCGGTCTCCTGGATTGCATGAAGACGAGCATTCTTTGTCACCGGGCGTTTACCATCACCGACTTGGTCATTCATTAATGGACACTCGGGAATCCGATGCTCACAGCTTCCACAACGGAGACAAGCTCCTAATTTCCTCCAGCATTCTTCGGTCTTGTGACCAGCCTTGTCACAATGCTTGCATACTACGTTTGAAGGTGTAGTGGTGATAGAGAAGGGCTTGGTCTTCTTGAATTTTTGATCTTGAGAGGAAGGACCTCCATTACTAGGCCTCTTCTTAAAGTTGGGTTTAAAAGAACCCGAACCTGTGACTTGCTCCTTCTTGTCTTTCCCACGGATCCTATCAGATAGTTCCGTGGCATCTTCAAGTAATTGAGCTCGGCGCACTATTTCAGAATAAACTTGGATGTCCATAGGCGCCAGTTGAGTAATATAGTGGGGCCTAAGCCCATTAAGAAATCTACGAGCTTTCATCTTCTCCGTGCTAATAAGATGCTTAGCATATCTAGACAACCTGGAGAACTGAGGTTCATAATCTGCTAATGATAAAGATCGTTGCTTTAATGCAGCGAATTCTGCAGCCTTCTTCTCTTGGACTCGGTCCGAGAAATATTTAGCATTGAAGTATTCCATAAATTCCTCCCATGTTACTTGAGTAGGATCGATGGTTGCTTCAATAGACTCCCACCAGCATCTATCATCTTTCTCTAACTGGAATGTAGCTAATAGAACTTTGTCCTGATCCGTGCATTGCATGACACGGAATATGCGTTCAGTCTCCCGAACCCAATGCTCGGCATCGTCCGGATCGGTCGATCCCATAAACTTCGGGGGATTCATGTTCTTAAAGGTTTGGTGTAAGCTTCCAGCTCATGGAGCACCACCTTGTGCTACCTGTTGTAGCACTTGAGTCATCCCTTGGAGGGTACGCTGCATGTTGCGCCATTGAGCACGTTCGGCAGCCATTATCCTACAATTACAATAGCTACGTTAGTATTATATCACTGTGATCTTATTAAACGACTCATTGACTCATAACCCTTGGTTCTACCCAATCTCACTTGGTTTAAAGGTTCAAACTTATCCTTGGACTTGGGTTTTTCCTAGGAATTGAATACCTTAGGCTCTGATACCACAAAAACTGTCACGCCCCGAGCGCGGAAGATACCCGGAGATGCGCGACGAGTTTATATGAATCATGTCAATCAGAGTGGTCGTGTATTCGACACAAAGACAGAGATGCGTAAAATAGCAAGATAACCCAATCCTTTATTTCATAATGGATAGACTATTACAAATCCAATACTCTGTTTAATAAAAAGGAAAAGAATACATATTTGACTCAAGAAACTATAGAAAAGACTAGATGACACTCGAGCATCTCTATCACTTTCACCCTTGACCATTCCCATCCGATTGACTTCCATCATCGTCGGACTTACCTGAAAAGTAAAAAGGGACAAACGGAATGAGCGAACGCTCAGTAGGAAATTATATCTCAAGTACTAGCAAGGGGTTTAAGTAATTACATCTTTCATGAATGCAATAAAGCTATGCATGCTCGCATAAAAACGACAAGATAGAGAGAATGTAATATCAAGGAAATAAGATGAACTAATCATGAACTTCCAACAAGATAACAAGATACTCAAGATATTCAAGCAGGTACATTTAACAAGTCATGTCAAGAACTTTTGGCTATCATGTATCAAGCAAGTAAATTACCCTTTTTCGGGCCACACATTTCATGTTTAGTCAAGTACGATTCAAGTACAAGATGTGTGTGGAATGTCCAATCAAGCAAGTCAAGTACTCGGTATAATGCCAGATACCTTATCATTTTAACTCCCATGGGCACAAGTACTTTCGGGTGCTCCTCCCAGGACCAGATCGGACCCTATATGCGCAGGCATTTATCATGTGTTTTGACATCCACTCTTGTTTATATAGCCAATATAGAATTTCAATCATCAAGCTTGTAGACACGTATGACAACTTTGACAGAATAGAGTCCAAAAATATGACAAGGACATAGAATGGCGATAATAACGGTATAATTACAATATCGATAAAACTAGGTAGAATATGGTTCCCTTAACTTGGGTACCATGATAAATCAAGATGGACATTCTTTATATAGAATTGAGGTCCACATGAACAGTATATCAAAGGTAAGATACCCTCATTCTTATCATAGAATTGAGGTTTACAAGAATGACATGATATGGCATGATATCATCATCCCATTAAGAGTTTCTTATGATATACTCTTTGTATAATCATAAGGGCCGTTATCCCATGTTTCTTTAGAGTGACATGGTATCAATGGTGTAATGGGTTTTTAGGGTACAACCAGCTCAGTCGGCCTTGAGGGAATCCAAGGCTACGAGGAGTCTTACGGAGGTCTCTATGACTAACTCGCTAGTCCAAAGGAACGGAATGTCCAATGGAGAGCTTGTATGTCAATGAGAGTTGAGTGTGATCGATAAAAACAACGTGAAAAGTGGGACTATACTCACGGAGTGGAGAACAGTGCCGATATATACGTATATGTATAATATGAAACCATCGGTTAACAGAATCAGGATAAAAATTAGTTTACAGAAAATAACGACTTAGGTCAAGTCGTTTCTCAAGTAATTAACGCCTATCATAAGGGCGTTTACACATGTTTCCATTTTGTAGAATTTTCATTAATTCAGTAATTTATCTAAAACGCGCCCTGGGCAGGGGCGTTTCTTCATGTTTTGACGACTATACCAGAAGGCGTCCTTTTTATTCAAAATATTGGATAGGATATAATTAATTTCAGGAATTATCAAAAACGCGCCCTGGGCAGGGGCGTTACTATTTAATTCTATTTTTCAGAATATATAAATTTTAGGATTTTAACCGATACACGCCCTAGGAAGGGGCGTTACCTTTCAGATTCACGCCCTGTTCTGGGGCGTTAACATATGGAAAACGACTTTGTCCAAGTCGTTAATTCAAGTTTCTTCAGAAATTTTAAGGACAGTAATAATTCCAGGATAACAGAGGAACGAATATAATATCATGACGGTAAAGTTAGCAGGTTGAAGACAGAGGATCATGCATTATTTTATAATCATGATTTCATAGATAATCAGTTCTTAAGATGGGTGATTAACGGTTTAAAGAAATTAACGTCTGAGTACGGGGCGTTAAATATGAAATTAACGACCTGGGAAGGGTCGTTTCATGTGAATTAGCGCCCTTACCAGGGGCGTCTCTTTCAAAATATTTCAGAAAACACATGGAAACTATAATAACCGTATGCATGACATGCTTATATATATATATCTTGCATTAATTTCATTTGGCTACAGTAACTTGAGAAAACCTACCTGAAGACTTGAAGATTGATATGAAAGGGGACGTTGTTGCCTTACAGCAATAATAACAGTAGGACGAGAAGGCTTTGATGAAGAACCTTGTTCTTCGGTTCTGTAACTCCTACAAGAACAGAAGAAGAAACATTAGTGTTTCTTCATACTACTTGACCGAAGGTAAAAAGGGGAAAAAGAACAATACCTTTGTTCTTCACGTCGTGTGCTCTCTTCAACCTGTAAGAAGAGAAGGAGATGAAGAGTTAATAACTCTTCATTTGACAGTAAAATATAAAGAAAAGAACGTTCCGTTCTTTACTCACCGTAGCAGACGATCGATCAAATAGGTTTAGGGTTCGACCGGACATGTTTATTTATAGGATTTTTGGAGTCCTAACAAAAGTAGTGTTTGATTGAGGGTAATATATCCCTAATAGAGTCCTTACCCTAGTAGACACTTACTGGATTAGGTTAATCTTTCCCTGGATAAGTTCTGGGTTCGAACGGTTCACAAATGGAATTAACGACTTCGGTCAGGGCGTCGATTCTTGAATTGACGACCTGGTTCAGGTCGTTTCTTAAGAAGCGCCTTTAGTAAGGGTGTTTCATGTTTTAAAACACGCCCAAGAAAAGGGCGTTTCTTGTCCTTGCCCTTTTTGGCGTTTGGAATTTGACGTCTTGTGGTGAGGGCGTTCTTTCTTGAATAACGCCTTAGGTAGAGGCGTTTATTATAAAATTAACGCCTTAATGAGAGGCGTTATTTGCATCTTGGGTTTTATTCCTCCATTTAACCCTCTTCTTATTATCTGTATTATATATATTTTTTTTAATTCATTTCAAATATTTAGTTATCAGGGTTGCTACAAACAGTGTTGCCAATCAATCAAAATAATATGTTGCCATATGAAGTAAAGTTACATGTCAACACCATCAACACATAGGAGTCACAACAATCTCCCCCTTTTTGATGATGGCAACCCCCTATCATATAGAGTAGCAACATCCTGTCATACAGATACATTTTTGATGAAGGACATGATTTGTTATTCAGATTATTATGCAGATGCATGTAGATGCTATGAATGACATCCTGCATGCTACAAAATGTAAGCAACTCCCTGCTAACAAAATTTCCCCCTTTTGCATACCATGATGCAGATGCATACACTCCCCCTGAATGCAGAATTCTCAATTCAGAATTCTCCCCCTGAACTAATGAATTCAGACAATATTCTCCCCCTTTGCCATCAATAAATAGGAGGGAAGGTGAGTGCAATGGAAGGAAAAATAAAGTTCTGCTGACTGGCATTCTTAGCAAGTAGTTCAGAAATTAAGCAACTAAAGCACAGAACCTTCAGTCATATGAACTGAGAAACGGCTTAGAAGTTGAAATTCTGGTTTAAAGGTTATAAAAATGAGAGTTCATGCACTACATTCATTGGATAAGGTAGATGTGCATGATAAAACAATAAACCAGAGTCATATTTACATGAGAGATTCAGTTTCAGAATATCTTACTTTCATAGACTCAGTAAAATGTGTTAAGAGAAACCAGGTCATGTATTGAAATTAAACAACTGACATCCATGAAATTTCTTTGAAGGAACAGTATTTTCAATATTATTCATTTAGGGCATTAAGGTACTAAAAGTCTTTTTGTGTAAGGGTATACGTTTATCAGATGCCAATACCCCTAGATACTCAACATGATGGACCATCTTGCCTATGATCAAACTCAATAGAATTGATTGGCACCTTTTTGTGTGAGGGTACACGTTTATTAGACGCCAGTTACCCCCAGGTACTCCGTGAAAACAACCTACTATTTTGATCATTTTATACAGAGATAGCTGATACACCTCATGACATGAGTGATGTCCATTTCTTTGATGGATCACTCAGTTTCTCAGTGATTTACCAGTCATTGCTCTGTCAATGCTATTTTTTTTCAAATGATTTTCAATATTTTTCAATATCTTTCTTAGCTGCCCTTTATTTGTTTCAGAATGACTTGTTTAAGGATAATACACATACTTAGCTTTTCTAACATGATTTCAGATGAGTTTTCAGATTTCAGATATAATTAGCTTTGTCTGACATGACATAAGATAAGGGTTGAGAGGTTTATCAATTTTCAGCATCCTTATTTACTGATTGTAATCTTTCAACTCTAAAGATTATAAATTTTAAACCATTAAGTCAGTCTTTAAGCAATTAAAGTTCTTATGAAAGAAGAAATCTATTTTCTATTGCTTAATATTAGAACTGACTAAAAGATTGCCATACTGTCAGACTCAATCATTCAGAGTCAAGGATTGAATAGACAGCGTCAGTTCACCTTGAAATTCTGACAAGACTCCCCCTGTCTATATGCATGCAATTTTTGCAAAAGATGACAGATCAGATGATTTTTGAAGTTCATGCTTACTCAGACTATCTTATAGTGCAGTATGACCCATGCAGAAATATAGACATATCATGCATCTAGACATATATATGCAATGATGATCATGAGTGTAATAAAAAATTATGAGAGTCATGCATTATCATAAGTCTGTTGCACAATGTTTATTCAATCTATCAACAGCAAGTCAAAATTAGAAGTTTATTCAAAGCAGCTCAAAAGTTTTATTCAAGTCAACAAAGAGTTCATTCATTATGCTGAAATTTACACAAGCCAAGTTCTCTTCTAAAAAATTTAAAATTTTCATTTCCAAGTGGCTTAGTAAAGATATCAGCAACTTGTTTGTCTGTTTCAATGAAGTCCAGTTCAATTTCCTTTTTGTTCACAGCATCTCTTAGAAAATGATGTTTTATTTCTATGTGCTTAGTTCTAGAATGATGAACAGGATTTTTAGCAAGGCATATGGCACTAGTATTATCACATAGAATTGGAATACATTCTAGTTTTATCTGATAATCATCTAGTTGGTGCTTAATCCAAAGTACTTGGGCAGCACAATTACCTGCTGCAACATATTCAGCTTCAGCTGTAGACAATGCTACAGTGTGTTGCTTCTTAGATGCCCAAGATACTAGACAGCCACCAAGGAATTGACAGTAGCCACTAATACTTTTTCTATCTACTCGACACCCAACATAATCAGCATCAGTGTAAGCTAGAAGCTCTAACTCACACCTAGCAGGATACCATAATCCTAGCTCTTGGGTGCCTAGCAGATATCTAAAAATCCTTTTCACTGCTTTAAAATGATTTTCTTTAGGACTGGCCTGAAACCTAGCACACAATCCTACAGCGAATTGAATATCAGGCCTAGATGCTGTTAAGTAGAGAAGGGATCCGATCATACCTCTGTATAACTTCTGGTCAAATGAGTTACCTTTAGTATCTTCATCCGAGCTTGTAGAGGTACCCATTGGAGAAGCTATCTCTTTAAGGTTATCCATCTTGTATTTCTTGAGTAGATCCCTTGTGTACTTGGACTGAGTGATAAACATTCCATCCTTTGTTTGTGTAACCTGCAGTCCAAGAAACAATTTGAGCTCACCCATTGAGCTCATTTCAAACTCATTAGTCATTGTTTTAGAAAATTCCTCACACAATTTGGGGTTAGTTGACCCAAAAATGATATCATCCACATAAATCTGTACAATAAGAATTTCAGAATGACTCACCTTTGTAAACAAAGTCTGATCAACTACTCCTCTAGTGAAGTTTTGATCAGTGAGGAACTTGCTCAACCTGTCGTACCAAGCTCTGGGAGCTTGCTTAAGACCATAGAGAGCTTTATTTAATTTGTAAACATGATTAGGAAAATCTACACATTCAAACCCAGGGGGCTGTCTAACATAGACATCCTCATTAATTTCTCCATTCAAGAATGCAGATTTTACATCCATCTGCTGGAGGATTATACCTAGGGAACATGCATAAGCTAATAAGATTCTAACAGCTTCTAATCTGGCTACAGGGGCAAATGACTCTTCAAAGTCAATACCAAACTCCTTGTTGTACCCCTGAGCAACAAGTATGGCTTTATTTTTAATAATATTCCCTGATTCATCAGATTTATTCCTGAAAACCCACCTAGTCCCTATGACTGTTCCATGATCAGGAGGTGGGACCAAGTGCCACACATTGTTCCTGTCGAACTGATTAAGCTCCTCATGCATGGCATTAATCCAATGCATATCTTTGAGGGCACAGTCAATGGACTTGAGTTCAATTTGAGAGACAAGAGCATATGCATTTAATTCATCCTGAATTCTAAAGTGACCTCTAGTTCTAGGGGGATCATTCAGATTGCGAATGACATTATTCACAGGGTGATCTTTAAGATATCTAATATTAACAATCTAAGTTTCAGGAATTTCACTTACCTCCCCCTGAACTTCAGGTTCTTCTTCATTTTGCTCTTCTTTATCTTCCTCACTATCAGACTGGTCTGCAGAGTTTTCATCTTTCAAAATGTTCCCATCTTTGTTCCTGCAATAACCATGGTTGGTTTCCATCAAGGTTTCATCAAATGTAATGTGTGGAGATTCTTCAACAATTTTTGAGTTTAAATTGAACACTCTATAAGCCCGGGTGTTTTCAGAATAACCGAGGAAGATTCCTGGTTCACCTTTTGGCTCAAATTTATCAAGGTCCCTCTTGTCATTTATATGTATAAAACATTTACAACCAAAGACCTTGAAGTGGGCGATTGAAGGTTTCTTACCTCTCAAAATCTCATAAGGGGTTTTCTGGCTGGAAGGTCTTACCATTGCCCTGTTAATTACATAACAGGCTGTGTTGACTGCTTCAGCCCAGAATTTTCTTGGCAGTTGACCTTCAACTAAGAGAGTTCGGCCCATTTCTACTAGAGTTCTGTTCCTCCTTTTGACAACACCATTCTGCTCAGGTGTCCTGGGTGAGGAGAACTTATGATGAATCCCACTTGACCTGGAAAATTCTTTAAAGTGTGAGTTTTCAAACTCACCTCCATGATCAGTCAAAATATTTTCAATTTTCTGATTTATTCTTATACAGAACTCCTAAAATTCCGAGAATGCATCACTCTTATTAGATAAGAAATAAACCCAAGTATACCTGGAAAAGTCATATACCATAACAAACCCATACCTCCTCCCTGATAAGCTGACAGATCTGGTTGGCCCAAAAAGGTCCATGTGTATCAGCTCATAGGGTTTGGAAGACAGATTTTTAGTTCTAGACTTAAATGACTTTCTAGTTATCTTTGATTGAGTGCATGCATCACAGATTTTATTTTCTTTCTTGAAGGAAACTTCAGGAAGTCCTCTAACCATGCTATACTTGTTTAGTTTATGCAAAATGGTATAACTAGCATGGCCTAACCTACGATGCCATAAAAATGCTAAATCTTCTCTATTGGAAGTAAGACATAGGTTAGAATGCTGGATATCATCTAGATCTATCATGTATGTGTTATTTATTCTTTTTTCAGAGAATTTTACAATTTCTGAATCAAGTTCAAAAACCTTGCAGCATTGAGAATCAAATAAAACCTTATGACCCTTATCACACAGTTGGCTGATACTAAGTAAATTGTAAGCTAACCCTTCAACCAGCATAACATCATCAATGCAGCAGGTAGAACACTTACCTACCTTACCTGATCCAATGATCCTACCCTTTGTGTTGCTTCCAAAGGTGACAAGGCCTCCTAGCTTTTCAGTTAGCATGCAAAACTTAGCCTTATCTCCTGTCATATGCCTGGAGCAGCCACTGTCCAAGTACCACAAGTTGCTCTTGGCTGTCAGGCATACCTGCACACACAATTAGGGCAAAGAGTTTGGAACCCAAGTCTGATTGGGCTCCAATGCAGATGAAGTGCAAGTAAAGAAGGAAAGCATGGTTTTGGGAATCCACATTTGTTTGAAGCAGTTCTGTTCAGTGGATTTTCCAGATTTCTTTTTGTTTTGCTTTTTCTTGTTGACTTTCTTCTTATTTGCACCAACAGAGTTATTCACAGAATTATTGTTATTGTGCCAATGCTTCGACCAGGTTGCATTCATAAAGTTTTGGCCATAGTAGTTCCTTGGCTGGCTGTGAAAATGTTGGTAATTCCTAGGCATCCGACTACCATACCCATTTTCCCAATTTCTGACATAGGGTCTGAAAAAGTGTGTAGGTTGATGAACATACCCTGTATGCATCCCTTGAGTTCTAGTCCACCCACACCCATTAGGATAGATTAGCTGTGTGGGGTAGTAGGACTGAACTCTAGGTGGATTGAATTTGTTGGGCTGACTTCTGAAAATATTTTGTCTTCCCTGCACCCTTGACCCTGCTGACCTATTCATAGGTTTTGGTTGGGTCCTTTTCTGTGATGATGGTGGTGAAGACTTTTTGGCATTGACATGGGGTTTGTATACCTGAGCAGGCTGACCCCTAACCTTGGGTTGAGCACTAGAGCTAGGTTTGGAAGTCCCAATTCTACTAGGCTCACCTACTTTCTGTTTGCCCTTCTCCTCTGCATTTAGCCTTTTCAGATTCAAATTTATCTTTACAGCATTATTAGAATTCATGTTGATCCGAGGTCCTTTCTCCTTTTGTGCAACAAAGGAAATAGTTTTCATTCCAAAGCTTTTAGTTGCACTAGAGTTGAATCCTAGGCCCTCTCTTCTGAATTTTACCTTTGACCCCAATAATGCATCTAAATTTTCAGATCCTTGGGTCATTTTCTCAATTATTTTTAGCTTATCCTCATTGTCTTTCTGAACTTCCTCAATAGATTTTTTCAACTCATTATTCACATTGAGGACAGCTTCACATTTTTCAGAAACAAATTTTATCTCATTTTCATAATTCTGAATTTTCAGTTTTCATGCATCAATTTCATTGTCTAATCTCACATTTTCTTCCTTAGAAATTTTCAGTTCTTTATTGATTTCTTCAAATTCAGAACATGTGAATTTCAGCTTACTGTTCTCAGTTTCCAAGCAGGCAATTTTATCAAACAATGAAGTATCATTTTGCATGATTTTAATTTTTCTTCGTAGATGCCTGTTTTCTTTTCTGACCTCATCTACTCTATCAGTAAGTTCATCATAAGCAACCATCCAATCAGTAATAGTAAAATTTTCATAGAGAGAGGATACCTCATCAGATTCTTCCTCTCTATCTTCTGAGCTGGTTGCCATGAACAGATTGGCTTCTCAGCTTCAACTTCACTGTCTGAAGTGACACTCAAAGATCCCTCGTCCTCATGACTCCAGGTACTCACCATAGCTTTCCCTTTTGTGTTCTTTTTCTTGGACTTGTCCTTGAGGTTCTGATTTGTCGGACATTCAGCTTTAAAGTGACCCGCCTTCTTGCATTGATAGCAAACATTAGTTTCAGCTTTCTTTACAGGGTTTGATTTATACTTTGTGTCTCGGCGGCCACTGTTGGGATTTCTTCGGCTGAATCTTCTTCCTTCCTTCTTGAGAAATCTCTGAAATTCCCTAGTAATCATGGCAATATCAGCATTTGCCACTTCTTCTTCAGACAAGCTCTCTTCAGTTGATGATCCGTTGGGACTGGATCGACTGGATCTGCTAGCATCAGCCCTCAGAGCTATAGGCTTCCTCTTTCTGTCAGCCTCCTCTATCTTCGGCATATTCATCTCATAAGCCATTAGAGATCCGATCAGCGAATCTGCCTTAGTATTGTGCAGATCTCTTGACTCTTCCATAACTGTGGCCTTGGTGTGCCAAATTGGAGTCAAGGATCGCAAGATCTTCCTGACTACATCATACTCAGAATATTTTTTCCTAAAACCTCTGAGACCATTTGTGATAATAGTCAACCGAGCATACATTTCTTTGATCGTCTCATTAGGATTCATCTTGAAAGCTTCGTATTCTGAAACCAGTAGATTAGTCTTAGTCTCTCTAACTTGTGAAGTCCCCTCATAGATGACTTCAAGTGCATCCCACATTTCCTTCGCTGAGGAGCAGGCAGATATTCGTGAGAACTCGGTGGGATGTAGAGAGCACTGGATTGCATTGATTGCACTCCAGTTGAGCGTGGACCTTCTAATTTCCTCCTTAGTCCATACATCTTCATTTGGGGACAGCTCGAAAGGTCCCTTGCTAACCACCTTCCAAATTTCATAATATTTAGCCCTCAAGAATACCTCCATACGGTGCTTCCAGTATGCGTAGTTGGTTCCATCGAAGTACGGGGGCTTGGATGTGGAGTGTCCTTCAGCGATCATCCCTCTTCCGTCCATCTGTTCTTATCCTCTTCGGGCGGTAAGTCCCTGTAGAAGAGTCTAGCTCTGATACCAAATGTTGAAGTTAGATGGAAGGCTCTATCACCACAGGATGTGGATCTAGAGGGGGGGGTGAATAGATCAACTGGCTATTTAAAAATTAGGCCTAGAATCAAATACGGAATTAGAAGAACACTAAACGAACACAGCCAATGCACCGAATGAAACACACGAGATCTGCTGAACAAGCAATCAAACACACGAGAGGCACAAGGCCTTTAGGTGGTTCGGTCAATCCGACATACGTCCACCCCACATTCAACTCGAATGTGGATTACTGCTGATACACAGCTTCAATCTGCTAGGCTCTATAGCTTGCCAACAACGGCTGGGGCTTACAACTTATCCCGACCAGAGGAGCATCCTCTGCAACAGCTGAGCATCACAGCTTGCTCTACTGGGCACTACAGCTTAGCCGACAACGGCTGGGGCTTACAGCTTATCCCGACCAGAGGAACACCCTCTGCAATAGCTGAGCATCACAGCTTGCTCTGCTGGGCACTACAGCTTAGCCGACCAGAGGAACACCTTTCCAACCCGTTGCCTCACAGGTTGAAACCGCTGACTAACAGCTTGATAGAACAAGAGTTTTCAAAGAGAAAATAGCAAGACTGAAAACAAACAAAACACACAATCGAATGGAAGAAAACCAAAACGACTGTAGTTCAAAATTGAGCAATATCAGCTCTGGTAACTGGACCAAGAGACTGATTCACAAGCTCTCACAATAACTCTCTCAACTCATCTCTTCTCTCTTTCTTCTTCTCTCCTTTTCTTCTTCTCTGCTTTTCTTCTCTCAAAGTGGATCTCGGTTGTTGCTATTTCAGACTGGATGTATAGACTTCGCCAACTTCGATCAGTCTTTACAGAAGATGAAGACTGATATATATAACAGCAGTAGGTGGATAAGGGCGCGTGGCTTCCACGTTTTCCCGCCCAAGGAATTCTCCAGATTCGAGGTGCTTCCATCCACGTGGCAGCATCTGGTCACCTCATCCTCCTGGGATCACGAGCCATGTCAGCAATCTTAGTAGAGAATCCCTGTCAGACAGAGTATCGGATGATCAGATTAAATAACAACTTTTTATAGACTTATCAGAAGAACTGCGTTGTATAGACTTCATATAAGTGACAGCTACATACAAACTTGCTGTATGAAGCAACCGCTGTACAGACTTATGTGATATGAAGACTGTCAATGTATAGACTAAGTGAAGATCAATGCAAGGAAATGCATGTAATACAATTCTTTTAAATACCCAGAGACTAGTGCGTTCTCGCACGGGAGCATATGAAGTCTCAGGGGAGCATCTATGGCCTCTAGACAGCATCACCAGCGTCAGGGGAGCATGTGGAGCACATGCTGTCTCTGGGGAGCAATCGCTGCTCCAGGGGAGCATCCTCAAAGTTAGGGAAGCATTAGCAGTCACTGGAGGGCATACTCGGTCCCAGGAGAGCATCCGGGGGGACAGGCGAGCATGCACGTCTGATGTACAGACTCTACCAATGTATAGACTTGGTGGATAGTGATGCATAGCCAAACGGATGTACAGACTTCACTGTGAATGCATGAACAGTGAATGAGTGTATAGACTTTCCACCGACCAATGTGTAGACTTTGCAAGCCTAAGACGCTGAGTGAGATGGTGGGTGAGACGGTGCAGCTACAGTGGTGTACAAACTTCATGAGACGCTCACTGTATATACTTAGCACCGACAAGTGTATAGACTTTGGAGTCTGAGACCAATGTACAGACCTTGTAAAACAGAAGCCTGTATAGACTTGAAAGATCAAGACGCTAAAGAAGACGGTCATTGTACAGACTTTGCCTGTCACCGTCCAATGTACAGACTATGCCTTAGACTCTAAATGAGACGGACAATGTGTAGACTATTCAATGCACTGTGGATGTATGGACTTTGCAATTGACATGCAATGTAGACACTTGCTAGGATGCTGCAATAGACACGGACAGTATACAGACTTACGTTGCTGAAGCAATGTATATACTTTGAGACTTTAAGTGTGTGTTCAGTGTGAAAACAAGATAGAATGCATATAACACAAGACAATCTGATAAAAGTAATTTCATCAAAACATAAACAGTGTTGCCAATCAATCAAAACAATATGTTGCCATATGAAGTAAAGTTACATGTCAACACCATCAACACATAGGAGTCACAACACCCATCCTTTTCAGGTAACTCGGCAGTTGGAACGTTTACAACTGGGCTCCGACCAGCGTGATCGAGTGAACCGAGAACTTGGAGACCGGAGTCTTTTTATTTCTTGAGTCTAGATAGTATTGTGGATCTTGCTATTTTCTTTTCTTTATTTCTTTTATTGAGTCAAATTATAATTCAATTTGCAAATATCAATAAAAATTATAATTTTCTCAAATTAATGGCCTCCATGTGTTGAATATTATTTATTTTTGTTTATTTATTTTTGATTCTATTTTATCATGAATGTTTCACTGCCACGCTCCGAGCATCGCTTCCCACTGCTATCGGTTTGGGACGTCACAGAAGTGGTATCAGAGTCTCAGTTATTTAAGTCTAGGTTCTTGTGCATAAGTATAGGTTACCCTAAGTGATAGGTCATGTAATATGTATCATCCATTGATGTCACCTCGTGAGATTGGGTAGTGCCTCAGGCTAAGTAATAAAATATGTATAAGATTGCGTAGCACGATGTGTAAGAATAATAAAATTTTTAAGCTTATAATTATTTTTCAGGTAATTTAGCTCCTTTTGACATGAAAATGAGAGGGTCCACGAGTAAGTTGAGGTCCGGTTCCGTTAAAAGGTGGGTAGCCCGTCATAAAGAAATCTGGAGTAATAAGAAGAAAAAGATTAACCTTTCGCAAATGAAATGTTTTTACTATCACAAAACTGGTCATCTAATCAAGGAGTGCTGGCGAACGAGCGGAGCGTGTCTTCGTTGCGAAAATAAAGATCATATAATGGCTAATTGCCCTAAGTTACTTCCACAAGCAAATTGGAACCGATTTCTATCAAATGAAGAATTATATAAGGTATCGTTCTCCCTTATCCTTAACTATAGTTAAAATTCTTTTGCATTCCATTAGTTGTATGATTACCATGTTATTTTGCGAATAGTTAATGGCGATCAACGAATTTGACGACCAAATTCCTTAAAGTGGGGGAGGATTGATGGGGGCATCACTTACCCCTCCACTTTTTGCGAAGCTCTGATGGATCGTCGGTTTGCGCCATTGTGTTCTCTACATTTTTTCTGAGTCAATCCACGTAATTTTCATATTTTATTTGAGTCAAAAACTATGTTATTTTCCCTTTATTTGAGTCCGGTATCTAGGTATACATTTACCTAAGTCTTGAGTCATGTGATTAGTTAAGCAGTCTAATGGGCCCAACTAGTGGGTTAGGCCCAGGGGCGCCCCCCGCCTTTGACTTGTCTAGTCATTTAGTCATTAGTCAGGGTCAGTATGGTCATGTGAAAAGTCTAGTCCCTATAAATACCCCCCTTCACCCCCTCCTTTGTAATCTTTGATCAATCAAAAAAATTGAGTGAATTAGTGTATTATTGGAGAGGATTCTCCACTTCTCTCTCTCTCTCTATTGGGGTGGATTCCCCTTCTCTCTCTTCTCTCTCTATTCTTTCTCTCTCTAAAGAGTGGTGCGCCCATTTCTCTCTCCTCCCCTCCCAACCACCTTTCTCTCTCTTCCCCCCCCCCAATAACTCATCCCCAACTCCCCATCACCCCACCTTAACTCCACCCCAGCCCCAAGGGAGATTCCACCACTCCCCACTCCACCCTCCAACCACCCACTCCCCTTCCCCAAGCGCCCTCTCATCTTCCAATGGAGAATTCCCCACTCTCCAAGCCCCCCCCCTTTACCTTCCCCGCACACCTCTTCCCATCCCCAAGACTAGAAATTAATCCCACCCTTAAACCCATTTTCAAATACCCTTTCCCTCTCTCCCTTCTAACCAAATTCGCAGCTCTCCTTCCCTCCACCTGCTAGACCTCCTTCCAGCCCCCATTCCGCCACTCCCACACCTTGGAACACCCCCTCCTAGACCCCCTCATAGCCAGGGGTTGCCCCCACACACATCCACTTCATTTCCCTTCCCATCTCCCCCCCTTTCCCATTACCTATCACAACTCTGCATAGGCCAGTTCGCAGGCAGTAGTGTACTAGAAACTTGCAACAGCGGCCACGGCATCATCGTGAAGCTTCAAGAGGCATACCATATATCGTTGGAATCTTCGTCCAGTCAGCTTCACAACTGAGGTGGTTTCATCTTCGCTCAACCACCGAGCTGCCCGTGAGAGCGTTTCTTCCTCGATTGCGCAGAACCACTCAGGCAGAGAACCATGGCTTCAGATCAAGTTCAACCACAGACATCATCTTGAGGATCTGGAGGCGGTGCTTGGCTGAGATCTTCTACGACAAGTCTACTTTCAGGATCAAGTAGCGGAACACCGTTCGGCATCCGAAGCTAAGAGTTCTCATTTTTCTTTCCCGGGTGCACAGTTCTGTTCCTCCTGGGACTGAACAGACACCTGATCACTCTTCGGGCTTTCTCTATCTACTCCGATCTCTTCCGACACCCCCGTGGGTCTCCGTTCGAAGAGGACTCGACAAAGAATCCAGCGACTTAGGCCAAGCCAGAATCGGACTAGAGGAGCATCCGTGGTAGCCTCATCTTCCAACTGTAGGGGTGCAGAAGCTACCAGAACCAGCAAGCAGAGCCCCTGTTCGTGCGTCTGCCCCGACCTGCACCGCCTTCCAGAAATTCCCCTCAAAATTGGACGTCTTCCTGGGTCAACTACGAAGTATCTCCAACTGGTTTCATCGACAATAGAATTCGGGAGAAGCCGCAGCGGCGCCGACTTCGACCGCATGTCCCCTGTTCCAGAGGGCGGACAGAACTGCTGTTTTTCTTTCATTAAGTTCCTAGATAGATTCTCCCCTTCCCGCCAGGCCGGCTTACCGCCCCTCCCTACGTGGAGGTAGTGTTTGACTATGTAACATTATCCCCAACCCCTTGTCCAACCCTCTTGCGCGAGGAGTAGTGATGTACTCTATAAATTTTTAGGTCAAGTGGCATCGACGCGGCGTGCGGGTGCGTACCCACGCCTCCCCGCTCGCCCTCGTCTTTGGCTGGGGTCGGCGTCTTCACGCCGACCAGGTGAGCAACTGAACACTTCTCTTTGTTGGTTTCATTTACTTAATTAGTATTGCATTTTAGTGCCATCGGCGGTGAGAGAGTGCCCAATCCCGAATTTGCTTATATTTGAGCGACTACCGTGGGCGAGTTGCGAGAGAGCCATTATATCCAACGCCCTCGGCGTGCTGGCCGCCTGCGAGAGTGGGCATCCCAGGACCCTTAGGGGTTCAATCTTAAGCTAGCCAACCCCCTGGAATCTCAAGATCCAACCTCGGACCCTCATCCCCATCGCCAGTCCACCTATGGACCCGAGTGCACACTACGCGGGTGAGTCTGCTCGAGGGAAGTTGCCGGTCCATTGCATAGCTTGCTTGCTAGGTCCGAGGGGTCTCCGGTCTTGTGGTTATCACCCCCAAGGTGGTTTCACATCAAGTGGTATCAGAGGAAGTTTTAGACTTGTCTCTACTAAGTCTAGTCCTTGGGCATTGCATCGTCATTGAGTCTAGAAGGATCACCCCTCCCCGCTCCACTACCCCCTTCCCAAGATGAATGTGTGGGATAATATTGTCATAGGGATGTTGAAGGAGTGAGGCAAGTCACCCATAGCCTTTTACCAAAAATATGGCCCATGCGTATGGCCGTCACCCTCCGTCCCTTACCCCACCAAGCATGGCACTTCCACCCCTTCACGGGAACCCCACACTCTACCAATGATCCCTCAAACAACCCCCCTAACCTCATGTCATCACACCCTCCAGCTCCACCAACCCAAACTCCTACGAAAATCATCCATGCTAGAGACTCAAGTTTGGCCATGGAAGTCCCAAAGAACGAGGGTGTTTGTTTCAACATTACCCATCCATCGAAGGACACCCACACTCAAACTAAGGAGAGGCAAACCCCTTGTTTCCCACCCAACCATAAACCCCACCTAGAATTAACTCTCCCCTTCAATGGACTAGTCATCATAAGAGAACCTCTAGTCAAGTGGCTAAAGAAAGGCCTAATCCCAAGGTCAAGTCCATACCACCAAACCATCAGTCATCCATCCCAAGTTGTGGCCGTCCGACCTTCCCCTATTACTCCCGTAATCACCATGGGCCAATGCACTAGTGACGTCCTCATGTTCCTTCTCACATTGGGCATCTCTATCCCATCCCAAGCCAATTACAGCCCACAAAAGGATTCCAACCATCCTAAGGTAATCATTATCCCATCTACTCTTATAGTGGAAGAAGGCCCCTTACTCATTGGGGAACACCTCACCTTGGCCAACCTAAAGGAAGAAGCCACGTTATCCAGTCATACTTTCTTTGATCCCTTTGACCCCACCGGGTGGGAGCCATGGCACCAACTTAACTCTCTCCCCTCCTACCATACAATCAACCACCCAACACATCACACACCCACACCCATATGTCCATTTGACCCCACACCCCTCCTTGGGAATGAGCCGTATGCCTCCCTATGTTTCTCCCCAATCAATAGACCCACCATGGTAAGGGCTCCGCTAGCTAGCAAAGACTCATCACACCTAGGGGAGCTTGTTGATTGGGTATCTACACACCAAGTATGGGAAGATGCCCACTTCCCCAATAATCCATCCTTCCTTGATCTATTTGATCCCATCCTTTGGGGCCCCCAAAACCCACCATCCTCATCCCGAGTCCCCCAACAAGTCCTACCCCTCACCCCATGTCAAATCTGTTGCACCCACCCCTCCCTTCCTACACCTACGCTCGGGAAGGTAGAACATAGTGTTTGGGTAGAGTTGCATGGTAGGCTCATCTCTGGGTGTCCCGGCCCCCCTTCGGCAATCAACATTGTTAGGAAACACATGCATGTTAAGACCACATTTGGATGCCCTGACCTCCAACCTTTGATAGGGAGTCCATGCATGATAGGGCCACGTTTGGATGCCCCGGCCCCCCAAAGATAGTCATTGTGAAGTCAAAGCATGAAGAGAGCATTAATGGATGCCCGGGACCCCCGGCATTTGCCACCCCTTTGCATGATAGGTTCACCTATGGCTACCCCGGCCCACCTAGGTTCATCAAGGTCCATGTGACATCAAGGCATGATCGGTCCACCTATGGTTGTCCCTGTCCACCTATGACATCAATGCATGATAGGTCTACATTTTGCTGCCCCGGTCCACCTTTGAATACCACACATTTCCCACTCACACTGCATCATAGTGCATGGCATATGCATCCAAGCAAGCATCAAGCAACGAGCAGTGAGAATCACAAGAAGCGGGCAAAAGGTCACGAGCGCCACTTGGAATTTCAAGTTGGCAACTTGGCGATGATGACTTTGGAGTGGCTCTACCCTAGGGTCACCTCCAATTTGGGGGCACGAGGACTTGGACCTTGCCAAGTTCTGAGTGGCTTTGGCAACCCAACTTACGGGTTGGACTTACCGATGGGTTTTGGGATTCACCCCATTTTCCACGTGGCGGATCCGACACCCTATATGGGCACCGCGGTGGATCCTAGTGAGTGCTTTGAGCCTATGTCTTCCTTTAAGAGGAAAACCCCCAGAGAGCTACCACAAATCAGCCTGAGAGCCCGACGTATGCACACGGAGGCAATACTAGGCAAGCAAGGTATCATTGCCAGCATGAGGGTGTGTCAGTGCCACTTTGTGAAGCGGAAGCGCCATCCCCCGGCCATGGACGCGGGGTTGAGTTTGGATATCGTGGCTCACCCGGAGCTGCATTTGGTGTACCACTTCCCCCGTGGACCCATACTCGACGGGGTCAAGTTCTCCCCACCCCGGGGGTATGATGGGGGCATCACTTACCCCTCCACTTTTTACGAAACTCTGATGGATCGTCAGTTTACGCCATTGTGTTCTCCACATTTTTTTGAGTCAATCCATGTAATTTTCATATTTTATTTGAGTCATAAACTATGTAATTTTCCCTTTATTTGAGTCCGGTACCTAGGTATAAGGGTCATTTACCAAAGTCTTGAGTCATGTGATTAGTTAAGCAGTCTAATGGGCCCAACTAGTGGGCTAACCCCAGGGGCGCCCCCCCACTCCCTTGGACTTGTCTGGTCATTTAGTCATTAGTCAGGGTCAGTATGGTCATGTGAAAAGTCTAGTCCCTATAAATACCCCCCTTCACCCCCTCATTTATAATCTTTGATCAATCAAAAAAAATGAGTGAATTAGTGTATTATTGGAGAGGATTCTCCACTTCTCTCTCTCTCTATTGGGGTGGATTCCCCTTCTCTCTCTTCTCTCTCTCTTCTTTCTCTCTCTAAAGAGTGGTGCGCCCCTTTCTCTCTCCTCCCCTCCCAACCACCTTTCTCTCTCTTCCCCCCCTCCAATAACTCATCCCCAACTCCCCACCACCTCACCTTAACTCCACCCCAGCCCCAAGGGAGATTCCACCACTCTCCACTCCACCCTCCAACCACCAACCACCCCACTCCCCTTCCCCAAGCACCCTCTCATCTCCCAAGGGAGAATTCCCCACTCCCCAACCCCCCCCCCCTTTACCTTCCGCACACACATCTTCCCATCCCCAAGACCAGAAATTAATCCCACCCTTAAACCCATTTTCAAATACCCTTTCCCTCTCTCCCTTCCAACCAAATTCACAGCGCGCTCTCCCTCCCTCCACCTACTAGACCTCCTTCCAACCCCCATTCTGCCACTCCCACACCTTGGAACACCCCCTCCTAGACCCACTCATAGCCAAGGGTTGCCCCCACACACATCCACCTCATTTCCCCTCCCATCTACCCCCATTTCCCATTACCTATCACCACTCTGCACAGGCCAGTTCACAGGCAGCAGTGTACTAGCAACTTGCAGCAGTGGCCACGGCGTCATCGTGAATCTTCAAGAGGCGTACGATATACCGTGGGAATCTTCATCCAGTCAGCGTCGCAGACGAGGTGGTTTCATCTTCGTCCAAGCACCAAGCTACCTGTGAGAGTGATTCTTCCTCGACTGCGCAGAACCACTCAGGCAGAGAACCAGAGAGCCAGATCAAGTTCAACCACAGCCATCCTCTTGAGGATCTGGAGGCGGTGCTTGGCTGAGATCTTCTATGACAAGTCTACTTCCAGGATCAAGAAGCGAAACCCCGTTCGGCATCCGAAGCTAAGAGTTCTCATCTTTCTTCCCCGGGTGCGCAGTTCTATTCCTCCTGGGATTGAACAGACACCCGATCACTGATAGGGATGTCTCTGTCTACTCTGACCTCTTCCGGCACCCCCATGGGTCTCCATTCGAAGAGGACTCGACAGCAAATCCAGCGACTCTGGCCAAGCCTGAATCGGAGCTGAGGAGCATCCGTGGTAGCCTTGTCTTCCAACTGTAGGGGTGCAGAAGCTACCATAACTAGCAAGCAGAGCCCCTGTTCACGCCTCTGCCCCGACCCGCACCACCTTCAAAAAATTCCCCCCAAAATTGGACGTCTTCCTGGGTCAACTAAAAAGGATCTCCAACTGGTTTCGTCGACAACAGAGTTCGGGAGTGACCGCAGGAGTGCCGACTTCGACTGCATGTCCCCTGTTCCAGAGGGAGGATAGAATCGTTATTTTTCTTTCATTAAGTTCCTAGATTGATTCTCCCCTTCCCGCCAGGCCGACTTACTGCCCCTCCCTAAGTAGAGATAGTGTTTGACTGTATCACATTATCCCCAACCCCTTGTCCAACCCTCCTGTGCGAGGAGTAGTGGTGTACTCTATAAATTTTTAGGTCAAGCGGCATCGACGCGGCTTGCGGGTGCGTACCCACGCCTCCCCGCTCGCCCTCATCTTCGGCTGGGGTCGGCGTCTTCACGCCGACCAGGTGAGCTACTGAACACTTCTCTTTGCTGGTTTCATTTGCTTAATTAGTATTGCATCTTAGTGTCATCGGCGGTGAGAGAGTGCCCGATCCCGAATTTGCTTATATTTGAGCGACTACCGCGGGCGAGTTGCGAGAGAGCCATTATATCCCACGCCCTCGGCGTGCTGGCCGCCTGCGAGAGTCGGCATCCCGGGACCCTTGGGGTTCAATCTTAAGCTAGCAAACCCCATGGAATCTCAAGGTCCAACCTCGGACCCTCATCCCCATCGCCGGTCCACCTACCGACCCGGGTGCGCGCTACGCGGGTGAGTCCGCTCGAGGAAAGTTGTCGGTCCGTTGCATCGCTTGCTTGCTAGGTTCGAGGGGTCTTTGGTATTGTGATTATCACCCCCAAGGTGGGTTCACATCAAGGATGTAACACCACGGTTAAATAATAAAATATAAAAGTAAAATTTTAAAATATGTATTGGAATTAAAGCTATTTCCTTGCTATTTAACGACTTCAATAACTTTCTTAATTAAAGAATATTATTTACTTTTGAAAGTGGCCAAATTATATCAATAAAAAGAAATAATTATTTTTCTGCAATCAGCATAAAAAGAATTTCATATTCCAAGATACAATCGAATTTTCTATGACGATTTGAATTTAATAGGTTAAATTAAATTAATTGAATTTCATCTGTAGGCCAAAATTCTGACTAATTTCGAAAAATATGGAAACTTTTATATTCTTGTAGAGAACAAAGTGTTTAACCATAATGTCAACTGGGTCTACCCCTAATAAAAATTTGATTAGGCTGAATTAAAGAATTAATGGCTAAATTTGTTATTTTCATAGGTTAATCTTTAACGATCAAATTGGAGCCCAATTCTTAACCAATCGAGCCCAAACCAGGCCCAATCGAAAGGTTAACCCTAGAAGCCCTTTTCCCTATCGAAACCCTAGACACTAGAGCCTTCCAGCGGCGGCGTGGATTTGGTCAAAGGACAGAAGTTTTAGGCGCTTTTCCTTCCTTGGACTCTTGAGTCCAATTTGATCCCTAGAATGACCTATATGCTCAATAAATAGAGGGCTTTCATAGCCCTAGACCTCCTTTTATTTATCCAACAGGTGGCGCAAGCAATCATGGTCGATCGAGGGTGAATTAGGGCGAGGATGGTGACGTGTTCGCTATTAGGGTTTTAGTGCATCTTCCCTTTCATCTTCCAAATCAGTAGTTTCTCTCTGGCCCAATCAAATTAATTAACATGGATATATAGATCTCGTCCTTAGCTTTCTTTTGAACCTATTTTGCCCAATTTTGGCTGTCTATCTTGGGCGTATTCCTAGTTTTAGGTGAGCATGCAATTATGTTTTTTTTACTCTTTTCATCTCCGTTCGATTTACATAGATCAATCGTAGTGTAATCTTTAAATTGATCATGCCTTGGTGTGCGTTTTTAAGTTACCTACATTTTGATAGTAAATAGCCCAATTTTAATGCTACATCCAGGTTTTAATCTTGCTTTCATTGGACCGAGGTCTTGAGTTTTTATGTTCTAGTTTCAAACTTGAATAAACGTCCTCACAAGGACAGCGCAGCCAAGAGCAGCCATGCGATAGACCGCCTTTTTAGCGGGGTTTGAAAGGTGAGATGGCCCTCTAATGACCATCTATAACTTACACGACCCCTCGATAGACCGCTTCATGGCGGTGAATTTTCAAAAGAAAAGATGATTGCGTTGGTTCTGAGCGGTTCCCTTCAGACCGTCTCAGATATTAAGCGGTCTATCTCTAGACCATGTTTATTCCTGTTACAGTAAAAGTATTGTTTTGTTTCCGATCTGATATGTTAGTGTAACAGCATGATACTAGGGCTAATTTCAAGGTAAAAACCCACTAAATGATTAGGTTTGTGAAATAATTGATCTAAGTATAATCCTCTTCTAAATTATTGTCCTTTCATGATTATCTTTCATGTATCGTCACTTGATTGAAAATGAGTAGAGTAATTAATATTAGTCTCATTTGTTCCATTATCACCTTGTTATCTTATTAGTTCTATTTTAAGGTAGTGCCACTCCGGTGGTGACAGCTGGACCGAATATCCAATTTTTCGTTGATTATGAGCCCTTAATTCTTAGACATCAAGTGCCTCTCCGTCGGATATTCCTTCCGCCGGACTAGGTGTTCATATTTCGAGGCCTCCGTAAGCCCCCGCGTGCTTGGGATTCCCACTAGGACGCCGGGCGGGTTGTACCCATAAGCCTGAACCTTTTTGACTCAATCGAATAGTGTATTTTGCCTAAATCTCGGAATCGGGACAGTCCGTTTGATCGCGGCCCTTCTCAGACCGTTCTATCATTAAGTGGTTCAGTTATGACTGCCCTATTTCTTGAATGGCCCTCCTGTGACTGTGTATAACAGGCTGTGCGTCGACTTTAGTCCCTTGGACTCTGTAAGTCCACGGTTGATATTAGTCCGTTTATCTCTTCAAGCGGCCCAGTCAGGACCGTCTAGTCCTGATCACGGCCCACCTTCGACCGTTTTATACTCGTTCGCTTTGGGTTGGATCTTTGACCCAGCTAGCTTTTAGTGGTCCTTCTTAGACCATTTATATTTTTCATACGGTCCTACTAAGACCGTGTACCTATATTAACGGTCCTTTGCTGACCGTTTCACTTTCCAATTTTCTGAAATTTGATGTTTTCATGGTTTTGATATGTGTAAGTTACTCTAGCCTAACTAGGCTATTAAACCCCAAATTTTGACCTATTGTTAGGTCTATTGTCAATATTATCCATTCAAGAGTCATTTCTTTAAATGACTAATTTTTGTCGATTAATGAGCTTATTGTTGGAATCTCAAGAAAATCAATATTTTTACACATTTTACCTTGATTACATGAGCTTGATCTTGGAACTCTTGGCCATGATATTCGTGGATGTCTAGATTTCGTGGGATCTATGATACAAACAAATCAATGCCAAGGCAAACACATTAAATGGCCCAGTCTGGTCCCAGGAGGAGCACCCGAACAGTACTTGATCTCCGGGGAGATGAATGACTAGGTGTGGCATTTGACACCGAGTACTATCTAGCGTGTGAGTCTACGACATTCCACATTCTCGTGAACTTGCTATTCATGCTTCAAAATGTGAAGTACCTGCTTGCATGACATGACTCGACTCGACTTGACTTGAAATGGCCACTTATTGGGAAGTTCTTGTTAATAGTACTTGATGTGTCGACTTGCAATAACCCTTTTCATTTATCTATCGATTATCTACAGATCTTGTTGGTTATTTAGTTTGCTTATTTGAGTTTCTCGCATTATTCATGCATTCATAAAATGGTTAATTGCTTAAATCTGCCTGATGATAGAGAGTAATTTCTACTGAGCTTCTTGCTCACCCCTTCTTCCCATCCTTTTCAGGTAACTCGGTAGATGGAACGTTTGCAACTGGGTTCGGGCCAGCGTGATCAAGTGAACCTAGAACTTAGAGAACGGAGTCTTTTTATTTCTTGAGTCTATATAGTATTGTGGATCTTGCTATTTTCTTTTCTTTATTTCTTTTATTGAGTCAAATTGTAATTCGATTTGCAAATATCAATAAAAATTATAATTTTCTCAAATTAATGGCCTCCATGTGTTGAATATTATTGATTTGTGTTTATTTATTTTCTGCTCTATTTTATCATGACTGTTTTACTGCCATGTTCCGAGCATCGCTTCCCGCTGCTATCGGTTCGGGGCGTGACACGGCAAGGGGAAAGACCTAGGAAAACTCTGTGTCTTCTGGCTCTCGGGTGAAGCATACGGTCGCCACTGGACCGCCAGAATGACCCCAACAGTCTACCGAAAGACCGCCAAGGTGAAGGGACAGAAAAAACCCGAGTTTTGATTCTCGGGTGGAGGAAAATGGTCTCAGAATGACCGTTAGGGGATTACTGGTGGTCCATCAAAAGTCCGCAAGGGACAAACTTGCAAGCTTTGAATTCTAGCCACAAAACCTGTGTCTGCAGACACTTAAAACAAGAAGCAAGTTAGATCTGCTCTTAGGCTCAACCCCTTGCCTTCAGCATGTTAGAGAATGACCAATCTTTGATATTTGGTCAAGGGGTGGAGCCTTATTAAATAGGCGGAATAGAATGAAAATGTATAGATGCAATGCATGCTATGCGAGGATGATGATACTTCTGAATTTCGAAATATCTGATTTTTTCTATTTTAAAATATTTAACTTTTTTGGATTTGAAATATCTGATTTTTTGGATTTTAAAAAATTTGACTTTTTTGGATTTGAAATGTCTGATTTTTTGGATTTTGAAATATTTGATTTTTTTTTATTTTAAAATATTCGATTTTTTTTATTTTAAAATATTTGAAATTTTTTTGGATTTTGAAAGCCAATTCCGTCCTGGTAACGAGAGCCCTACTTGTCCCACTAAGAATCTCCTGAGGTTGGCGTGCTTAGAAAGTGACAATCCCCGACCAGGGCCAATCTGTATGACGGTGCTTCTGCCGAGGCCATACCCAAGGTACGATTTCGTCCTAAAAAATGAAAATTGAATTTGAGAGTTAAGCCTATGTTGTGACTCCTCTGTGTTGATGATGTTGACAATATGTTTTACTTCATTAGCAACACCTTGTTTTGATTGATTGGCAACTGTTTATGCTTTGATGAAATTGTTCTTATCAGATGGTATGTGTGTTCCATGCATTTTACAGGTTCACACACTACACACACACTCAAAGTCTACACATTGCACGTAGAGTCCATACACTGCTTTGTGTTGTGTTTGTGCATCGCTTAGAACATGTCTATACATTCATGCATCATGGGTCGACCCCCTTCTTTGATGGGTCGACTCCCCCCAGATATCCAAGTCTATACAACTGTTCATCTTATTTAGTGTTTCATGCAGCGTCAACGCAGTAAGTGTGTACATTACAATGGCTAAGTCTGCAGCGTCAACGCAGTAAGTGTGTACATTGCATTAGCTAAGTCTATACACTGTTCCCCTTCTTAGATGCGTCGATGCCCCTAGATTTCCAAGTCTATACACTCATCTTCATGCATAGCAGAGTCCATACATTGCAGCTCACTTAACTAGCAAGTCCATACATTACATTGCATTGGCTAAGTGTGTACATCGTCCGTCTTAGTTGAAGTCCATACATTGCATTGCATTGGCTAAGTGTGTACATCGTCCGTCTCATTGGAAGTATATACATTGGAAGTATGTACATCAGACTGTTCATGCATCAACATTCAAAGTCCATACATTGGACTGTAGCATGCATGAAGCTAAGTCCATACATCGGATTGTAGCATGCATTAGTGAAGTCTGTACAACGTCATGCATTGTTCTTCAAAGTCCATACACTGCACTGTTGCTTGCTCGAGGTGAAGTCTGTACATCCACCAGTGAACTTCCAAGTCTGTATATCCACTAGTTCAACTTGCAAGTCTATACATCGGTAGCTTTACCGACGTTGCACTCAAAGTCTATACACTGATAGCTTTACCGTCGTTTCCCTTGGCAAGTCTGTACATCGCAGTTAAGTGGAAGTCTGTACAGCCGTTGTGTTGCCAAAGTCTACAAATTGTGAAAGTCTGTAGATCGTTCAGTTGTCTTGACAAACTCTATACATTGTGCACTTTCAAGTCTGTACAGACTTTGCCTTGCTCAAGTCTGTACATCGCCCAGTTGGCAAGTCCATACATTGGAAGTCTATACATTCGTTTGCCTTGCATCATTCATCAAGTCTGTACAGCCCTTTCGCTTGGCAAGTCTATACATTGTGGATGTCTTACACTCGATTGCCTTGCTTTGATCAAGTCTGTACAGAGCTTCTCTTGGCATGTCTGTACATCGTTCATGAAGACTGAACAACGAGCAAGTGTGTACATCGGACTAGTCTGCTGGCTAAGTCTATATATTGTTGCACGTCTACACATTGCTTCTTCATGCATAAAGTCTACATCGGCTAAGTCCATACACTGTCCAGTGCATTGCATGCATCGTTCTTGAAGTCTGTACATCAAGCTGAAGGCTGCCTAAGTCTATACATAGTCTGTCTTCCTTAGAGTCTAATGCATAACATGAAGTCTGTACATCGCACAGCATTCAAGCTTGCACATTATGCATCATATGAATTGAAGTCTGTACATTGTGCATCTTTGAGTTGAAGTCCATACATCGTCAGTTGTCTGTCCAAGTTGTTACATTGCCTAAGTCTATACGTTGGCTACTGAATGTTCTGCAGAGTCTGTACATTGCATTCGAGCTCACAAAGTCCATACAGTGAAGTCTATACAATGCATTCAATCCTGCAAAGTCTGTACAGGGTTTAATACTTAAACTGATGATTCTATTTCGACTGTCTGACAGGGATTCTTTGCTGGGATTGATGACCTGGCTCGTGATCCAAGGAGGACGAGGTGCTGTGATGGTGACACGTGGAAGCAGCCCATCAAGGATGCTGCCATGTGGATGAAATTACCTCGGATCTGGCGAATTCTCTGGGCGGGAAATGTGGAAGCCACGCGCCCTTATCCAATCTGCTGCTGTATATATATGAGTCTTCATCTTCAGATGAAGGCTGATCGATCAACCAGTGGCAAAGTCTATACAGAGAGGTAGAAGCCTGAAGCGCAGAGAGCCACCGATCCACAGAGAGAAGAAAAATAGAGAAGAAGAAAAAGAGAGAAGAGAAGAAAAGAGAGTGAGATTGAGAGAGTTTGATTGAGAGGTTGTATCTTAGACTCTTGGTTCAGATACCAGAGCTGAGCCTTTGCTCATTCGAGCTACATTCCCATTTGGGTTTTCTATTTTCATTTGCTTCTGTCTTTTATTTTCCGAACTTGTTTCTTCAAGCTGTGAGTCAGCTGTTAGCAGAGGTGCTGCCTCTGGTCGGGTAAGCTGTAAACCCCAGCAGTTGCAGTGGAGGATTCCACTGGACAGGTGAAGCTGTAATCCTCAGCAGGCGAGACTTGTCTCGGACAGCAAGCTGTGTTGCTCAGCAGTTTGTAGGCCAAGCTGTAGTGCCCAGCAGATGCAAGCTGTACTGCGCAGCAGTAAGCCATACTCGGTTGAGTGTGGGGTGGACGTAGGTCTTTGACCGAACCACCTAAAAATCTTGGGTGCCTTGTGTTTGTGTGATTGTCCATGAACTGTGTGCGTGACTGATTCTTTTGGTTATCTTCATAGATTGCTTGTGCTATTGCTCAGTTTATACACTCGAGTTAGTGTTTTAATAGATTTGCCTATATTCCGCATTAGAACCTCTTACTGGTTTTTAATTAGGCAGTAGATCTATTCACCCCCCTCTAGATCCACACTTCGTGGAGATAGACTGCGTCCATCTAACATAATAGCCTAGACCAGGTATAGAGGATTTTAGGGCTTGAATGCTTCTCATGACAACCCCTTTAGAGATTCCGTCTGTTGTGTCGAGGCTTTGGGTCCGTCAGCAAACCTTCATCCATGCTAGGCACGCATTCGACCGGGCTCATAATGTCCTACGGGGAAACTGTACTTCCACTCTTGTCATGCCTAGTTTTATACTTTTGAAGCTTTCTGGACTTTGAGCTTTGAGCTTTTGAAATGAGCTTTTTGCTTTGCTTTGATTTTTTCTCCTCTTCTTTTCTTTTTTATTTTTGTTAATGTTGCTTTTCTTCTTGTAGAATCAGGTCATAATGGACTGCCCCTATTTGAGAGCTTCTTTCATCGGGGTGTCTAGATCAGTCGTCATCCCCCTTATTCGCCTCTTGCCCCTACATTCAGCCGAGGAGAGAAACGGACATGGACTTTCACTTCCCCCAAGCACGGTCAGAGAGAAACGATGTTTACACAAAATCGGGGAACCCGACCAGGGATGTCGTGAAGTGTGTGAATGCCAAGCTCGGAATCTTCCTTCATTATCAAGGAAAGGAACACCTTGCTATCGGGCCCTTATTAGCCTGACTCTAAGGGAATAAATGCTTAAGATACAACCCATTCTAGGCGTGAGATAGCTCCTCACCTTCCTCGTTGACTAGGCAATATGCATTCCCTGGATAAGCCTCTCTAGCGACAAATGGCCCCTCCCAATTAGGTTGCAATTTGGACCTAGGATGACGGGATCATCACGGGATCGACAAGCGATAGCGGACGATCGGCGAGGCGACACCGGCAACATCAAACTATATTAGCTATATCTAAGTGTTTTATGTTAATGGGCCACATGAAAATATAAATGGGCCTAATATGTGTGCTTTTATTTTATTAGGAAATTAGGTATATATATATATTAGCTATATATATATATATCCACCTCCTTAATGTAATGATTTCCCACGGTAGGAAGCCATGACCCATGGGATTCCAAAATGTCCTTTCCCTTCCCCATGTCCCATGGGTTCTCAGGGTGTCTCTTCCCCTTCCCAACCCTTTCCTTATTTAAACACCATGTAACTCACGTTGGAATACAATAGAATGAGGAATGTGATCTTTTAGCTATGGCTACTTGGTTTCTCCAATTTTTGGAACTAATGGGTAAGAAGCTCGAATCCACGTCCACCCCCGCCATGGAGGAAGACCGGTAGCTCCGGGTGCACCGTTCCTGAGATGGGAGCAGGCGAGAAGCCCCATCCGAAGCCTCGGTCGACCTCCCTCGCCGTCCACCACCGCTGTCATCCTCCACCACCACCATCGCCGTCTACAATCTTCCTCTGAACCTGCCTTGTCTCTCTCTTCACTTCTTTACACTCACCATCTCTCTCTTCCCCTTTCTCCCTCAATCCCGTTCTCTCTCTCTCATTCTTTATTCCCGGTTTACGAGTACATTGAGAATGGCAACCTGAGCCAACACCTCCGTGGTATTTCTGGCAAGGAGCCACTCCCTTGGTCCATCAGAGTTCAGATGGCTCTTGATTCCGCAAGAGGTCTTGAATATATTCAAGAGTACACTGTTCCAGTGTATATTCACCGTGACATTAAATCAACAAATATTTTGATAGACAAGAACTTCCACGCAAAGGTTGCAGATTTTGGACTTACAAAGCTTGCAGAAGTTGGAAGTCTATCTTTGCAAACAAGGCTTGTGGGAATATTTGGTTACCTGCCTCCTGAATATGCACATTTTGGTGATGTTTCCCCGAAGATAGACATCTACGCTTTTGGAGTTGTTGTTTATGAACTTATTTCAGCTAAAGAGGCAAATTGGTCAAATCTCTAGTCTTCATGTGGAATGATCTGCTACGTACACAATCTCTAACCCTAACAAAACATTTGGAGATGCAAGTAAAGGCCTTGGTATCAGTTACTCCTCCAGTTCAGGCTCCATACCTTCTAAAGTGCGTCCCTGACAGGGTTACTGATGACAAAGGTGCTATGATATCAGATGTGATACTTAGAATGAATAATTACCATCCACAGGAGGGCCGTTGGCTGTCTCGTACTGTTCTGGACCATGCTGGAAGAGAATGTTTTGTTGTACGAATTAGGATAGGTGAAGGGTTTTGGAGAAGAGGAGCTGAAACTCCTAGAGCAGTGAAATGGGAAGACAGGATAATTGAGATCCGTGAAGGCCTGTGGTCCTACATTGCCAGTTCCATTGGAACTGCCCAGGTCGTGGGCACTGCAGTACCAATAGAAAAGGACTTGGAAGAAAAGAAAAGAAAAGGGTGAAAAAAAGGACGAAGAAATATTTTTTTGGAAAAAGAAGAAAATAACAAGCTTGGAGACTTTGTAAAATGGAAAGAAGAGAAAATTCCGGACACAGATTTTTTTATTTCACATCAATTGGTATCAGAGCTTAGGGAATCAGGTTGCTCCAACCAACCGGGATCCTGAGCTACGAGGTTCAAGGTCGAACCTCCTCCAAGTGAAGGGGTTTGACGGGATCATCACGGGATCGACAAGCGATAGCGGACGATCGGCGAGGCGACACCGGCAACATCAAACTATATTAGCTATATCTAAGTGTTTTATGTTAATGGGCCACATGAAAATATAAATGGGCCTAATATGTGTGTTTTTATTTTATTAGGAAATTAGGTATATATATATATATTAGCTATATATGTATATATATCCACCTCCTTAATGTAATGATTTCCCACGGTAGGAAGCCATGACCCATGGGATTCCAAAATGTCCTTTCCCTTCCCCATGTCCCATGGGTTCTCAGGGTGTCTCTTCCCCTTCCCAACCCTTTCCTTATTTAAACACCATGTAACTCACATTGGAATACAATAGAATGAGGAATGTGATCTTTTAGCTATGGCTACTTGGTTTCTCCAATTTTTGGAACTCATGGGTAAGAAGCTCGAATCCACGTCCACCCCCGCCATGGAGGAAGACCGGCAGCTCCGGGTGCACCGTTCCTGAGATGGGAGCGGGCGAGAAGCCCCATCCGAAGCCTCGGTCGACCTCCCTCGCCGTCCACCGCTGCTGTCATCCTCCACCGCCACCATCGCCGTCTACGATCTTCGTCTGAACCTGCCTTGTCTCTCTCTTCACTTCTTTACACTCACCATCTCTCTCTTCCCCTTTCTCCCTCAATCCCGTTCTCTCTCTCTCATTCTTTATTCCTGGTTTACGAGTACATTGACAATGGCAACCTGAGCCAACACCTCCGTGGTATTTCTGGCAAGGAGCCACTCCCTTGGTCCATCAGAGTTCAGATGGCTCTTGATTCCGCAAGAGGTCTTGAATATATTCAAGAGTACACTGTTCCAGTGTATATTCACTGTGACATTAAATCAGCAAATATTTTGATAGACAAGAACTTCCACGCAAAGGTTGCAGATTTTGGACTTACAAAGGTTGCAGAAGTTGGAAGTCTATCTTTGCAAACAAGGCTTGTGGGAATATTTGGTTACCTGCCTCCTGAATATGCACGTTATGGTGATGTTTCCCCGAAGATAGACGTCTACACTTTTGGAGTTGTTCTTTATGAACTTATTTCAACTAAAGAGGCAAATTGGTCAAATCTCTAGTCTTCATGTGGAATGATCTGCTACGTACACAATCTCTAACCCTAACAAAACATTTGGAGATGCAAGTAAAGGCCTTGGTATCAGTTACTCCTCCAGTTCAGGCTCCATACCTTCTAAAGTGCGTCCCTGACAGGGTTACTGATGACAAAGGTGCTATGATATCAGATGTGATACTTAGAATGAATAATTACCATCCACAGGAGGGCCGTTGGCTGTCTCGTACTGTTCTGGACCATGCTGGAAGAGAATGTTTTATTGTACGAATTAGGATAGGTGAAGGGTTTTGGAGAAGAGGAGCTGAAACTCATAGAGCAGTGAAATGGGAAGACAGGATAATTGAGATCCGTGAAGGCCTGTGGTCCTACATTGCCAGTTCCATTGGAACTGCCCAGGTCGTGGGCACTGCAGTACCAATAGAAAAGGACTTGGAAGAAAAGAAAAGAAAAGGGTGAAAAAAAGGACGAAGAAATATTTTTTTCGAAAAAGAAGAAAATCACAAGCTTGGAGACTTTGTAAAATGGAAAGAAGAGAAAATTCCGGACCCGGATTTTTTTATTTCACATCATAGGACCTCCAGACCTAATGAATTTACGTTTCAAAATCATATCACATAGTTGCAATTTATGTTCGATTACCTTCTTTTGAAAATAACGTGAAACTCTTTTTTGATAAACAGACACGTGATCAGCCGCATTTAGCCTCTTCTCATCCAAGAGTTCCAACTGGATGAGCAACGCCTCTCGACGTTCGTCGATATTAAGTTCCTTATCGAGCTGTACCCATAGGGAAGGGATCAAGTTCTCATATGGGAGCACCACCTCCATCCCGTAAGTGAGAACATAGGGGGTTTGCCTCATAGGAGTACTGACGGATGTACGGTAAGCCCATAGAGCTTCAAGTAATCATTCAGGCCAATCAGAGAATTTGTGAGATTCGCACATTTTCTTTATGATTTTAAGAAGAGTTTTTTTAGTGGCTTTGGCTTGACCGTTACCTTGAGGATAATATGGAGATGAATGATGCAATGAAATATTGATCTTCTTACAAAGGTCCTAGAGCTCTTGAGAAATGAACTGGGGTCCATTGTCGGTGACGATGCTACTTGGCACTCCGAACCGTGAGATGATATTCTTTATGATGAAGCGGCACACCGTGGTAGCTTTGATCTCCCCGTACGCTTCAGCTTCGGCCCACTTGGTAAAGTACTCAGTGGTGGTAAGGATGAAGGATTTCTGCTTGGTCTGAGAGTTGGGATCACCGAGCGGGCCAACAATGTCGAAAGCCCACATGGAGAATGGCCAAGGAGCAGAGAGAGGATGAAGAGATGAAGTTGGAGCATGGATTTTATAAGCGTGGAGTTGGCATTTAAGACACCTCCGGACATAGAGGGAGCAATCTTCCACTAGAGTGAGCCAATAGTAACCCTACCTAAGGATCTTCTTCACTAGAGCCTGGCCATTGACATGACCTCCACACTCACTTGAATGGGCTGCTTCAGCCACCTTCCAAGCTTCATCATCATCTAGACATCTCATGAGCATTCTATTGAGAGCGCGCCTATACAGTTCTCCTGCAATGATGGTGTACTTCGAGGTGGCTCTTCTAATAGCCTTACACTGCTCGGCATTTGCCCCTTCTGGGAACGATCCATCTCTATAGTATAGCTCGATTTCGTGGTACCACGGCAACTCTTCTTCTTCCAGAATCTCTTCTAACACTGTTAAAGATACTTCCTTCAAATCTTCCTTCTCAGCCCTAGCCTCTACAGTTTTCCTAAGGTTTTTGAACCAAGGATCCTGAAGAGAAGGTGCGTCCAATCTCTGAACGACGATGGTCTCAGTGCTTCGACTGAGAGGGAAGGATAAGGAGGAAGCCAGCGATGCTAGCGCATCAGCGAGGATATTCTAAGATCGAGGAGTATGGATGTAGATCAACTTACGAAATTGCCTAGCCAAGAGAGTGACCAAATCCTGATATAGCTTAAGCTTCAGGTCCCGAGTGTGGTAAGTGGACAAAACTTACCGCAGAACGAGCTGAGAGTCTCATATGATGTTCAAATAACGCGCGCCCAAAAGGTAGGCGTGCTTCAATCCAGCCAGGAGAGCTTCATACTCGACAATGTTGTTGGTAGCAGGAAAACAAAGCTGATATGCAAAGGGAATCGTCACCCCTTTCGGAGTGAGGAGAACAGCACCTATCCCTCGGCCTTGGGAATTGAGCGCACCATCGAAGTGCAGAGATCAGAAGGGATGATGAGTAAGAACGGAGAGATGCTCATCAGGGAAATCATCCTGTATAGATTCCGTGCAGGGGATAGGAAGATGGACGAGATGCTCAGCGATGGCATATCCTTTGATTACCTTATAAACAACGAATGTGATATCAAACTGAGAGAGGAAGCTCTGCCAGCGAGCTAACCTTCTAGAAAGGATGGGCTTTTCTAAGAGATAGCAGATTGGGTCAATTCTAGAGATTAACCTAACCGGGTGGGCTAGAAAGTAGTGTTTTAGCTTCTAGGCTACCCAAACTAAGGCGGCACAAGTTTTCTCCATGATAGTGTACTTGGCCTCTGTGGGATTAAATAACCTGGGGAGGTAATAAGCTGCCCGCTCTTTACCTTCGTCATCTACTTGTGCCAAGATAGCCCCTAAGGAGTCCTTGATGATAGAAATGTATAGGATCAGTGGTTTCCCCGGGACAGGAGGTTGCAAAACTGGGGGATTGGTAAAATATACCTTTAAATCTTCATAGGCCTTCTGACAGTCTTGGTTCCATTCAAATTTGACCCCTGCCTTTAGTAGTTCATAAAACGGGCGGCACCTCTGAGAATGCTGGGATATGAATCTCCTGATGAATTGCAGTCGCCCGATCAATCCTCGAAGTTCCGTGATATTTTTAGGTGGAGGCATATCCATGACGACCTTTGCTTTATTAGAATCAATCTGAATCCCTCGCTTGCTAACTATAAAACCTAGCAATTTCCCTGAAGAGACTTCGAAAACACATTTCTTGGGATTCATTTTCAACTTATACTCCCTAGCTCTCTGAAGCACCTTAGCTAGAATGGCAGTGTTCTTCTTTAGTTCTTGACTTCACCAAGATATCATCCACGTAAGCTTCCATGTAGACATGCATCATATTGTGGAATATAGCCATCATCGCCTCTGGATAGGTGGCACCAGCGGTCTTCAGTCCAAACGGCATAACCACATAGTAATATGTGCCCCAGGGCGTGGTGAAGGAGATTTTCTCTTGATCTTCGGGAGCGAGACAGATTTGATTATAGCCTAAATAACCATGCATAAATGACAATGCTTCGTACCCGGTGGTGTTTTCCACCAACACGTCTGTATGAGGCAGCGGAAAATCATCTTTGGGACATGGTTTGTTTAGATCCCTGAAATCAATACACATGCGCACCTTTCCATCCTTCTTGATGACAAGGACTATATTCGTCACCCATTGGGGATATAAGACAACTCTAATGAAGCTGGCCTTATGTAATTTGTCAACTTCTTGCTTCATCCTCAAGGCCATGTGGGGGTGAAATCTTCTTAGTCTTTGTTTAACGGGTGTTGCCACTGGCTTAAGTACTAGTTGGTGTTCCACCAAGGAGGGGTCAAGACCCGGCATGTCCTCGTAAGACCAGGCGAAAGAATCGCTATACTCCCTTAGGACCTTGACTAAATCTTCTTCAACTTCTATAGGGAGATTACCGGCAATAATAACATGCATGGGGTCCTCTTTAGTTCCCAGATTTATTTCCTTCGTAGGTTCATCCACTGCGGACGATGGCTCATCAAATCTTTTTAAGCCTTGCGCATACAAATCGGCAGTGTCATCTACGTCGCTGTCCTCAAGATCCACCAGGTCCTTTTCATCCATGACCTTATAGACTCCCAATCCATCGTCACTCCACACCTTGTCTTGCTCCTTGTCTTCTTCGATCACAATCGCCGTAGCTATGAACTCTAGGCATTTAAAGAAGAGCATGACATCGCTGAGCTAGATCCTGCAAGAACCTACCAGGAATGGATTTAGAACTTCGCGCCGGCGGGCGCAGCTCAGGCAAGGATGTGTTGGATGACCTAGAACAAGACCCTACTTCCCTAGACTTAACATACTCTACTACCCTAGACTCGACGGACCCTACGTCTAACCTAGGAGAGAGAAAATCTAGTGGAAGGGAAGCAGCAGGGGCCTCATGCCCCTAGAAGGAGGATGGAGAGAAGATAGCGTAATCTTGCACTGAAATCTCTATTTCAAATTTGACGATTGTTTTTGAAGATCAGTGGAGATCATGCAGCAAGAGGGAGAAGAAGGAGGAGGAGAAAGCCTGAGGGGATACATGGACGGACAGAAGAGATCGAGAAAAGGATCAGAGGCGGAGGAGAAAGGAGTGGATAGATCAACTGGTGGACAACAAGTGCATGTCCTGACAATGATAAAGTAAGTAGGAATCTCAAATAGGAATGGATCGATCAAGATAGGAGGTGAGCGGGGTATGGATGTCAGCTTTTGGAAGAATGAGAACATGCGGGAAGGAGACCAAGTAAAAATGATAGGTGAGCTCCCCTCCTCCCGCGGGCAGACGATTCGCTTCTTCTGTTCATAATGCACAAGCCACACCTCCTGGTTTGTTTGGCAACTATCTTCTTCATGAAATAACCTTGCAAATGCCTGGCTAAAGTCGATCATATGATCAACGGGCCACTTTGGAAGCAATGGCGGGCTGTCAACTGTATAAGCTGTGTCTTCGTTCTTGGGCTGACTTGGTGATGCTTTCAATGTGCCAGGCGGGAGAGGGCCCCTGACAAAATGTTGGCAGTAGTCCCAGGTTAATGGTCCTGAGTCGCCCAAAATTGAGAGCGAGGATTCTCGATAACTGAGGCCCCTCCTATTTATTTTCCAACCCTTGGGGACCGGTTTGGTAGGCCCCTATAATTGTGGGTCGAGACCTCTCCCCGATTGATAACCCAGCTTCAATATCATGATCCAACCCTTAGAATCTCGTATCTGGGGCTTCACTTTGATGTTGACTAGCACAGTGGTGGGCTTGCGTGGCGCATAAGCCCATGGGAAATCCAAGTCTAAAACTGAAATGACAGGCTGATTGCTGGGCCATAGTGTTGGCAAAATCCTTTCGGAGACGGCTTTAACGGATTGGACTGTGGATATGCTTTTTACCTTGACCACCCTCCCTTGAAAAGGGAATTTGAGGCACTGGTGGGCAGTGGATGGTACGGAATTAAGATTGTCAATCCACGGGCGACCCAAGATGGCTTTGAACATAGGTCTATGTCCAGCACATAAAACTCAATTGGCATTGCAAGAGGCCCAAGCTCAGCTTGAATGGTGACTACCCCGTGACATGCTCTTCTAGATTTGTCATATGCTGCAATAGTAGTCGGGGTCGGCCTTAGTAAATCTTATTGCAAGTTGTAGGCCCTTAAAGTGCTGAGAGGGCATACATAGATAGAGGCCCCTATGTCTACCAACGCCGCGTCTATACTTACTTTGTTTAGGATGATGGAAATGCATAGCGGTATCGGGCGTGCCTCAACAGGTGCTAATTAAGCCTCAGAAAATGTAATTGTCGACCCCTTAGAGACGGTAGCCAGGGCTGTCGGCAAGTTGTCCACTGTCATGTCCTCATTTACTATAATCTTCTATAGAAAATTACGAAGTGCATCTTGGTGAAGCGTGGACCTTTTGATTAACTCCAGCACAGAGATCTTAGCAGTCACCCTGTCTAGATGATGTAGCAAATCATATTGTCTACCCAGCAGTGGAGCTGCCTCCTAATGATCAACAACCTATTGCCAGGACTGGGGATTGGGTGCTGGTGCACCAGTGGAAGGATAATTTCTATGGAATAAATGCCCGCTCCGAAGGGCTAGGTTATGGGCTGGCACGGCATCAGATGGGCTCGAGATTAGCGGCTTAATGGGCCCGACGGGGTGGATAAATGACGTTGTGGAGGGTGCAGTGGAGGTAATGGGGGTGATGGGAGTAGTGGTGGAGATGGCAGGTCGCGGAGGGAGGCTGACTGGTGAAAGGTTAAGTGGAGGCATGGTGATGACGGGAGTAGGCGCTGGCGGTGGAGTGGAGATAGGCGGAATAACGGAGGAAGTGGTTGGTAGGATGAAAGGTTTGGCGATTGTGGGAGATGAAGGGGGTTGATGGTTAGGCAGGAGGATGATGGGGGAAGAAGGGTTGCGGTAATTATGGTGGAGGGCCATGAGCCACTGTACTGAAGCTTCATCATCGTAGGACCACCCTACGTCAGGAGCCGGGGGTTGGACAAGATTAACCTAAGCCGGTGCTGGCGACTGGGGTTGCGGAGCGGGAGGATGATTTGGCATGGGGTTTTGGTGGATCCCCAAGTCCTGAACGGGTTGCTACTGTTGGGGCTGTGGCTGCGACTATGGCTACATTGCTTGTTGCTGCACTTCATGCCTCGGCACTTGCCTTTTTTTGTCTTTTATCTCAACAATGGCCTTATGCATCTCGGCCCAATCAATGCCCTACCCTTCATGTAGGTCATATACCAGATCTCGGAACTGAAAACATCCTTCAACGATGTGCCCGGGCTGCCTATGGAACATGCAATATTTAGACTGATCAACAGCGAGGTTCCAATTAGGCCATTCCGGAGGGAGCTGAATTGCACTTATCAACATGGGAGGAGAGAAGATGTCTGTGAGGGACTCGGGAAAAGGAGGATATTGCGCCCTTTTCGAAGCCGGGCGTTTACTGGTGTAGCCGTTGGGTGGAGGGACATTGTGATACTGCGGAGGTTGTTGCGGCTGTTGTGGAGCGGCGAAGACATTTTGTGGAGCGGGGAAGGCAGTTTGTGGAGCGGGGAAGGTAGGCTGGGTGTTTGGTGAAGTAGGGAAAATAGGCTGGGCATTTTGTGGCGTGGAAAATTAGGAATTATGGGGAGTTTGTGGGAAGCAGAGCGGAGCGGACTGGTTAGGAAAGGGGAATGCAACGGCTTGCACCTATTCATTGGTCTGGACTCCTTCGGTAATGGGCCCCTGAGATTTCTTATTGTATTTGGGCTTTTGGGCCTCGAAGAGAGAATGGATGGGGGAGTCCTTGAACTGGGTTTGAATAAATCTTGCCCGGCTATAGAGTTGGTACATGTTGGCAATATCGTTCAAGACCAATATGTTGCGAAAAGTGGGTGTAGCATTGGATATGAGCAACTTGACCTTCTCCTCCTCCAGAATATCACCGGGCACACGGGGGGCCATCAGCCTCCATCTGTCAGCGTATGTAGCAAAGTCTCCGTCTGCCTTCATTTTCTCAGCCACAAGATCTGTGAACGAATATTCTGGGCTGACCCGATCCTGGAACCTTTGCATGAATTTTTCCTTCACAACTTTGAAACTCTCGGCGTATTCTAGTGGCAAAGTATAGAACCACTCCAGTGAAACTCCATCTAGTGACCGACGAAATAAATACGCCATAAGGCCATCATCATACTGAAACTGCGCCGTTTCATACATAAAGTCCCTCACATGAATAAAAGGATTGTTGTTCCCATCATACTTGCGGTATGTGGGGAGCTCAGATTGGGAAGGGAATCGAATATTCTGGAAACTGGGAACTGGAACATCTGCTAAAGATTGTGTGCCAACCTGCTTTTGGAGGAAGTCGAGTTGTTGTTGCATGGTGGCCCATTTATCAAGAAGTTCCTACTCCTCCCGAGATAAAGTAGGTGGAGTGAAAGGAGTAGGCTCAAGGCGAGGAGCTGAATGGTAGACAGAAGAAGGGGGAGGCCCGTAAGAAGGATATTGGGCCGGAGGATGACCCAAATTAGAGTGGACATGGGCTGCCTCTTGTTGAGGGCGAATGAAATCAGTTGGGCCAACAAGAACTTGCGGTATCGATGGAATGGTCTTATAAGAATCAGTCTGGGTGGGTAATGGAAGAGCAATCTTCCCTTTATCAAGGACTTGAGGGGCCGATCCAGAGGACTGGCATGCCTCCAAACAAGAGAACTGAAGGATCCTAGGCTGGACCGGGGTAAGATCAATAGGAATGGGTGGAACCGTGGGTCCATCAACCCTAGACTGAAAGACAGAGGTGGTGGACAGATCATGTGCAATTGTGGGAGACGGGGCGCTGGACCCCTACAAGGTCTGATAAAGGGCCTGAAGTTGGGCCGGATCGAACTGGGCCATCATTTATAAGATGTGACTGGAGGGATTATTGGTGGACAGGGAGGGTTGCGTGCCCTCCATGGAGACAGAGGATAGAGGAGGGATGGACCCTCCTCCGGATAGAAGTTGGACGACCCTAGGCGGGTCCTCTAAGAGACCCTGGAGAAGAGACTCCTCATGGGAACGGGGAAAATCATAGGAAGACATAGTGGATTCGAACAAAGGATTACAGTAAGAAGTGAAAGAAGAATTGCTCCTAGGAGATGATATCTAAGGATCGAAAGCAACTCCACATGCAATGTGACACCTTAAAAATAAAACACAAACAACACAAACAACACAAACAACCACAAATGAGTAACTAGACAAGATGACTTCAAACTTATGAAAATAAGAAAGGGATGAGAAGCACCCAAAGCCAACCAAGTTATGATGATGCATGAATTTTATTTATCTTTCATCCTTTAGAACCTTAATGGTTTTGGACTCAAATGTTCTCTCCAACAACAGGTTGCTAATGGAAAGGATATTGGGAACTTGGTTAACTCTAGGTGTGAACTCTCCCTTACTTATGCAACCTAGACACGGGGTGGTAAAGGTACAACCGGCCCGGCGTCCATGTGAGAATCCACAGCTCGCGGGGACTTATGGAGGTCCCTGATGTGGTCACCTAGTCGACCCCAAGGAATACGTAGGCGAGAGGATCACACACCAAGGTGGGAATGCAACTATGATATGGAAGATGAATGATCCTATGTGCACCGGAGTGCATGCAATTTCTAGCCTATGAACTAGCAAGCAATATGCAAACAATGATATTTATGTATGTCACAACAGAGGAGGAGACCAGATAGCACCCCGGAATAATAAACACAGCCAAAAATTGCAAAAACAATAGCAACCTCGGTGTGCGTACCTATAGCTGGAGAAATGATCGTATGGTAGACCGCTAACAGATAAGACGGTCTATTGCTTGACCACTTTTAAGCTAGAAACAGCCAGGGGGGAGACCGCCAGGGAGTAGAAAATAATAGAGAATAAACGGGTAAATCGAGAAAAACACAAGGGCAATTGAGAGCAATGAAGAACAGTAGGTCAGATAGAAACTCGGCACGATTGGCACTAGATGTCCCACTGTGACCGCCAAAAAATAGGGGTTGTTGATATTTTTTGATCTGATGGTGTTGTGATGATGGTGATGTGTGAGAGATATTAAATATGTGGAATATGTGTGAGCAAGTGGTGCACTAACTCAAGCAATCAACATAAAACTCATGAGCATGTCATCTTAATACTGTAGAAATAAAGAGAAGGACCTAAAAATACACGCTGGGGCGTGGATGAAGAGGGTTAAAGAAAAACACACACCGTAGGTGTGGAGCAACTAAAAACAAAGAGAAAGCGAGAAAGAGATGACCAATACTCAAATAAAGGAAGGTGTGATCGCCACCAAGGTAAATAACGCTGTAAAACTACACTTTTTACCTTGGAAAGAGCCGAGTGAAGTCACCTGCCCACGGGAGAGAGAAAACAAGAAGCTGTGGAAGGAAAACGGTCTTCTAGATGACTGCAAACAGAACGTAAACGGCCTCACGATAGACCGCCTGAGATCTTCAAACGGTTCTCCAAACGACCGCCAGAGCACCCAGAACAACAACGTGAACTTTGAACCTCCACCCCTCCTGGCCGGCCAGAAGAGCTGGGCCTCGTGCAATAAGCCCTGTAAACCTGCAAAACAATGTAGACAGGAAGAAAAATAACCCAATAAACCCTTGGACTAGGGTAGTATCTATAATGCAATAAAACTAAAGTGCATAAAAGGAAGGGTGAATACCTGGGGGTTGGTGGTTTTTTAACCCCTATGTGGCGTGGAAAAAGTAGGAGGATGTTTAAAAACATGATGCAAGTGCAAAGAACGTGGAAGAGGAAGAGGGAATATACTATGAAGATGCAAAGGGGAAAGGGGAATAAACTAAGAGAAAAGACTCAAACTAAACCAATGGAACTCAATACTCCCTGGACTAGAAGCCTTATGGATGTAGAAAGGACTTCTCCCTAGTTGGTACTCGCTCCAGAACGTAGCAGCACTTCGTGGCAGCTCCAAAAATCTCCTCCCTAAACCATGAAGTCAAGGGCTCTATTTATAGACCCCCAAACCCTAGGTTTGAGTTGGAGAGATAATGACACAAAAAATAGGCATGAATCTAGATAAACCTCAAAGATAATACTCTCAAGAGTCCATAGAAATAAACAGAAGGTTCTAAGAGTCTCCATCAAGAGAGAAATCAACAAATCAAGGACTCTAGTTCATCCACTATCGAAGAGAGAAAGAATAGACAGAGTAGGACTCTCTGTCTCCCCAAACGGTCTTGCGATAGACCGCAAGGCTCCACAAACGGTCGAACTATAGACCGCATGGCACAATCGTCTAGGAAAAGATAAGACCGAAGAAACCCAATAGGACTCTCTATTGCCTGACGGTCTAGAGAAGGACTGCCAATGCTCACCTAGCGGTCGTGCGATAGACCGCAAGGCTGATAAGCGTGGCAAAAGAGTTAAAGACTAATAAATCTATGAGTAAATCCGTAATAAAATCCTTGTTAGCCCTTATCTAGGCCCAATAAGTTGCAAATGTAGAGAAATCAGAGGAGCTAGGCCCAACCAGGGAGAATAACCCATAAATTAAGCCCAAAAAGAATGACTAAAATGACCCAATAAGCGGTGAATAACTCAGGACATCATAAAATAAATAAGGAGATGACCCAACTCATTGGTCATAAAATGGTTGTTAACAGCCATGACTTGCTTTTCCTCCTCCTTCACATTTTTATTTTTGCCGTTCCGGTTGCCATTACGGGATCACTTCTTCTTGTCGCGAGACTTGTAGGTTCCCGTGATGTTGAATCGGTCTTCCTTCCATCCTTTCTTGTCGTACTTGCGGCTCTTGTTATCGCAGGACTTGTAGGTTCCCATGATGTTGAATCGGTCTTCCTTCCGTCCTTTCTTGTCATACTTGTGGCTCGACTCCTCACCTTTATTTTTGAATTTCTTGACCTTTTCTAAGGTCCTTTCACATAAGTGAGCCCTATGGACCATCTCCATATAGGTCCGGATGTTTTGGTGGCCAAGTTGATTTATAAAGATAGGCCTCAATCCGTCCATGAAATGGAGCCTTTAAGAGCTCGCACTAACTAGATGAGGGGCATATCGTGCCAACCTTGAGAATTGTAATTCATACTCAGCTACGGTCATCATACCTTGCCGAAGGGATGCAAATTCTGCCACCTTTCTTTCCCAGAAATGCTCCGAGAAGTATTTCTCCCCGAAGAGTTTGAGGAACTCCTCCCAAGTTATTTGTGCATTATGAAGGTGGGCCGAAGTGGCCTTCTACTACGTGCACGCATCTTTATTGAGTTGAAATGTTGCTAAAAGGACCTTCTCTTGGTTCGAGCAATGCATGACATTAAATATCCGATCTATTTCATCAATCCATTTTTTCGCTTCATCTGGGTTGGACGAACCCGAGAATTGGGGAGAGTTTATACTTTGGAAAATCTAATGTAAATCCCCCACGCATGCATGTGCGCCTACTTGTGCAACGGTTCGGAGGGCCTGGGTAAGACCCGCAACAGTTTGTTGCATAGCTTCCCAGTTAACGCGTTTTGCGGCCATCGCGAGAATGAGATCCTGAGAAAATAAACAATTTGTTATTTCCCTTTGAATTTAGGAAGATTTACCTAAAGATGAATTTCTAAATAACTATCTCATCCCGGGCTCTACCCAATTCTCACATGGGTTTGGAAATGTCTTCCTAATTCATAGGTATGGGTCCTTAAACCTTGGACGTAACCTATGCCATGACATTTTTCCTAAGACTTACTTAAGCCTAGGCTCTAATACCTACTTAACTGTCACGGCCCGAGATATGCAATGGAATTAAGTCGGAAACGTGAACAGTCGGCAATACGTCTCAAGCTAGCAATATAATCAGAGCGCTAAACATTTATACATAAGAAGAGGAATTCACAAGGTCATAAACTCAAAATCCAACTTTTATTGAATAATCATCAAGGTACACTTATATCCGACTCTTAGACATTTCAATTCACTAGACTCAATAAAAAGAAAATTACATAGTTGACTCATGACACTCTAGCATTCTAGGGCTTCTCTCCTTCTTCAATCTCTCTCGCCCTCGGATCTATCATTCGAGAAATCCGAATCCGATCTACTAGAATTTTTTGAAAAAGATTGGAAAGTAGGGAATGAGTACACATACCCAGTACGTAACTTCGTATCAACATGAAAGCATATTTAAGTAATTAACATTTTCACTCTAGCGGCAAGATAAATAAAATGCGATAAAACATACAAATAAATCCAATGTATCAACAAGACATGGACTATAGAGACATGAAGATTATGATCATGATTAAGTAAGAATAACGTGGCCTTTCATTAACAAGATTGTACTAGCATGTAATTGGGGATATACTTTCATAACCTTGATAAGGCTATACACTAGAAAGTCATGTAGCAAGCACGCATGTATAATTTCATCATGAGCCTCGTGGATTTCACCAGTTTATAAAAAAAGTACTCCCAGCGCAATGCAACACCAGTGTTCATCATACCCCATGGTTTACAATATATTTCCGGCCATCTACCGAGGGGGCTAGCGTGGAGCCCTTGGACACTTTCTGTGCCCGCTCTTGCATCTTTAAGTTATAAATCAATCTACTTCCACGAGTAAAATAAATATAAGCCAATAATGTCAAGTTCAAGCAATAGGTTCATGATAACAATAGCAAGGTAAGAACGTACCAAAATTGATTCATGAGAGTTCAAGGATGAATTAAATGAACATTATGCCATGGAGGGATTCCGGTAGCATAACAGTACATTTTTATAGTTCCATAATGCATTAATGAGTTATTTAACAGGGTGTTGGGTTCCAGATAATGAAAAGACCATCTGAGAACAAAGTAATGCTAACCCTTTGGTCAAACCATGGGTTAGACACAATCTGGGAGAACGCGGTCTCACGGGGACCATTTCTTGAAGTGGCGGTCGAGCCATGACCGCTTTTAGACAAGGTCGACGCCAGAAGGAAAAGGGGTCGACGCAGTAGCACTTGTAGGAGAACGCGGTCACGGGCCGACCGCTACCAGAAGGAGGCGGTCGCTTGAGGGCCGCGACTAGTCCAGAGTGCAGGAAAATGCGAGAAACTCAAGTGCTTTCTAATCCATTGGGTCTTTAGGGTACAACTAGCTCGGCGTCCTAGTTGGAATCCTAGGCTCGCGGAAACTTACGGATGCCTTAAAACATGATCACTTAGTCCAGCAGAAGGAATATCCGACGGAGAGGATCACAAGTCCCAGAAGGTGTGCCTATAGGTGTAAAGTGTAACTAATAGCCACATACCGGAATACGCGATATGTACCTTAAGAAACACTGAAGATGAGAGTGGACACGTAGAAAAATAGCAATTAAAACACCAATGTAACAAGTTCCACAAATCATATGAAAATAACTTTAATACAAGACTATATGATTTTGGCATGAAATTATCATAAGGTTAAAATAAGTTCCAAAAATATATAGGGCATGAAATCCAACATGATTGATACGTGATATAACCAAAATCATGAATATAATAATTTAGCAAGAAATAGGGTAGAATTACTCAGGCTTAGCATATATTTATAAGGGCTGATTTGCATTCTGTTTAGGGTTAATAGAAAACATAACGCAGTCTTGGAGAGCCGCCTATTGGAAACTGCGGTCTATATGGGACCGCCTCTTAGAAGCCACGGTCTCTGATGGACCGCCTTCTGTCTTTCAAACAAAAGGTAAAAATAATGAGTGCAAGGCCTATTATAGGGCAACTAATGCATGTAAAACATGGTAACTGAAAGATAAAGCATGCTAGAACATGATTGGAACATAGGGACGCATGTAATTACATGATTTGAGTCAAAGTTCCTATCTTTTAATTAAGGGTGCAGGGTTATGCATGCAGTAAGAATCTGGATGCGCAGTCATGATAAAACATTTAATTCTCTACATACGGTGTAGGAAACTTCAAGGAAAGAGAGGGCTTTTACTCCTAACACGTAGTTCAAGCCATCATGAGATAACCTACCTCTGGGACGGGCTCTAAAGTGCAAATTTGCCTCTAGAAGTATGCTCCCGTTCTTGCGTGTCCTACGTAGAAATAGCAACTTCCCGACCTTCTAATTCCCTGACCTCTTGGTTTCCTAGCACGAGATTTCGAGGGTAGATAAAAGACATAAGGAGGAACAATTAATTCTAAAGACCAAACTTGAAATTACCTCAATTAGGGTTCCTAAATCTCTGATCTTTCTCAGAGAAACCCACTCGTTCCTGTGCGGTCTTCATAGAACCAGCGACTTCCGGGGCTTCTAACTTCTCAAGGTCTTGATCTCCTAGTATGAGGTTTCGAGGGGAATTAGACAAAACTAAAATGAACAAAATCTTCTAAAGGACGAACATGGGAAGACGATTCCTTACCTTCGAAATACGCACTGCAAAAATAGGGTTTGTGTAGGTCGAAGTTCAGGCCTATTTATAGGGCTTGACCTAAGGCGGCTAGATTACATCGAATTAGAGTCCTAGTTTGTAGTAAAATCGATCTCCAAGAGTCCTAGACTATGTTGCCATGCTAGATAGAATCGAACTATAGCAATTGAATGGGATGAAAATCTAATTTTTTTGGGTTTTATCAACCCCGTTTACGAAAAATGAACGCGGTTTGTCTGGGACAGTCTTCATCAGGACGAGGTCGCGCGATAGACCATATTCCGGTGATTTTCTTGAAATTTTCAGCTTTTTTGATTTATCCCTTATTTGTCCTATTTATCCAATTTAAATCTGAAGTTAGCCCTAATTACATCTCTTTAGGTGGGCTTGGGCCTAAAAGGCTTAGAATTTGGTCTTATGGGCCTATTTAGGTGGGCTTAGACTTTATTTATTGTTTGATCTTTTAAATAATTGTTAATTAGCCAAAATAGCCCATTAAATCTAATAATGGGCTTAATAACTCTATTTAATTACAGAAAATCTCTGAAAAATTCCAGGATAATTTGCAGGGGTGCTACAGACGCGAATTAAGAATTTTATGAATTTTAGTCAGAATTAAAATCTCAAAAATAGGCAAGGAAATACGCGTCCAGGAGACAGGACGCATCTTCAAAGTGATGTCAGGGATAGCACACGTCGTTTCTTGATTATTTTGGAAAGTTGAATATTACCAAAAATTAGAAAAAGAAATCGCGTCCACTGGGGTAGACGCGAATTTAGAATTTATGGGATTTTGGTAATTATTTAAAAGGCCAAAAAAGGATAGGGAATTAACGTCAAGGAAGTAGTCGCCAATTAAAGAATTAGCGGCTTCGTGAAGAGGCGTTAATTCTTCATTAAAATGACGTTTTGGCATAAAATGGGGAAAGGATGAATTCGCATCGACCACGGCGGACGCGAATTAATAACACATCCACATGCCCAGAAGCGACTTAAAGAATTAGCGCATTTTCAGAAAGGAGTTAATTGAATAATAATTTTGGATTTGGCCAAAAATAGTTAATAACGAATACGCGTCTACCTAGGTGGTTGCGAATTTGAAATGGTCGACTGCTTCCAGGAGGTGTGTTGACTTAGAAGAATTGGCATCAATTTGAACAGGCATTAATTCTTTAGAGAGGAATTGGCGCCCAATGGCCTGACGCGAATTCAGAACAACCCCAAAAAATTGGTGAGAAATCTAGGAAAAATAGGGGAAAAGCTGGAGAAAGTTGAATAATCAAGAAAAATAAGGAAAATCACTTAAATAAGTCGATTTGAGGGTCAAATTGGGGTCATCGTAATGCGATAAGAGATGTACTCAAAGTGATGTCAATTTGGGTGTGTCTATAGTTGCTCCGCCTTGGCGTCTACTTTGTAAGGGAGTGACACAGAATGTAATGGAAAGGAGTGAAATATAATGAAGTGGAATGAAGTGGAATGGAGTGGAGCGGACTGAAAAGTAGATGCCAAGGTGTGATGAGACACAATCAACACCACATGATAAGAATTGGATCCAAAGATCAAGTTGCGGTAATCTTGAGAAGGTTCAATGAAAGCAACAATTGTTTAGAAGAGGAAGGAGTGTGCGCGTGGGCACGAAGGAGATAAAAGAAGGCGATCAACTTTCAACGCGGTGGAAGTACCCCAGGTCACGAACCTGTAGGTTTCACCATTGGAGAGCAGTTACCAGTCAATGTGGACGTGCTGCACCCAAGGTGGATCTAAGGGAAAAGATTGAATAAGAGATAGAAATTTAAATAAATGAGTTTTCAAGGAAATAACCTAAAATGGCAACAAGGTGAACTGAGGACTCAATTCGGCATGGAATATCTCTTATCGGGAAAATTAATGATCAATTGACCCTCCAATCGACTTATAAGAGTGATTTTCTAAAGTTAATTCAAAGTCCTACATGAATGCATGCTGATTTTAAAGAGAAAATTAAATTAAATTAAAATATAAGTAATCAAGGATAATATTATTAAGCTACCTAGATTGTGTCAAGATACCAATTTGTAAGCTGATACTAAGCCGAAGCCCGTTTATCCGCGCACCAATTCACAAAAGGGAACCATCATCCCGAGTCTTGGACGTCTCAATGGCCTCTCCATGCGACTAAGATTCCTCTGAAATTATCATTATTTTTTTATGAAGGGGAACACAAACTCTAGATTTACCAAAGCCATAAGGTCCTTGATGTAATCTAATAGCGTAGATAACGTATAGTAGAGATGCATACAAGGAAGATGGTAGAGATAATAAGCATGTTGGGAACTGAGAAATGAAGTGCGGTCACCGTGGGACTAGGATGATGCCCGGATGGTGGGACTAAAGAGCTTCTTCCTGTGCTTAAAAATTCATTAGCCAAGATATCGTGAACATATAAGCATTGAATTAAGCATTTAACTATAGCATCATAGCATGAATAACAGCCAAGCATGGAAAGGCATAGCATGAATTATATAGCAATCAAGTCATCAAAGCATGGCATGGAAAGCAAGGAATCATTCAATCAAGCATTCAAGAAATCATTGTTCATTGTTAAGACCATGAGGATGACAAGCTTGGCATATCATGAGATTTGTTCTTGAAGGATCAAAGTGATGCCCAGAGTGGTAGGAAAGTGAAGTTAATAGGAATAACTTTAGAAAGATGGAGAGATGATAGTTGAGAGTGCCCAGAGTGGCAAATCATAGAATAGTGATCATAGGGAAGAGTGGAAAATTGATGTGGGTAAAAGTGAGAGGACCCATTCTGTGGTCTTGGTCCTTCTTGCAAAAAAATGTCTGTGTAAAACACCATCAGTTAATGGAATACAATGCAATTTTTTGAGGATTTTTTTTGAAATATGCAAAATTTTATGGATTTTGATAAATATTTAAAGTTTTTTAGATTTTGAAAATATTTGATTTTTTTGGGATTTTGGAAAATATTCAATTTTTTGGATCTTGAGAATATTTGATTTTTTTATTTTAAAATATCCAACTTTTTTGGATTTTTGTTTAGACATTACTAATTGCAGCATCAAATGGTAATTTAAACCGCTAGCTAGGGGTTCTTATTACTTCCCCTCTTGCTAAAAACTAGCCAAAGCAGGGGGTGCATAGGAGGGGATGCGGGATGGGTGCGACTCGATGCCAATTGAATGTGATCCTGAGACTCTAGGCAAACTCGCGACTCGTCCCTAGCGAGGGAAGCGTGCGGATGTGCGCTGTTGAGAAATCGACAATGAGTCAAGGGTGCTCTGCTCACTCTCGTGCTCGGATCAAGGCACGGGACACGTCTCCCTCTCTCTCGCAACGGTGATAAAATTATAACGAGCTAATTATCCTATCACTTGCAGCGGCATACGAATATATACGAAGTAAGCAAAATACCGAGAGAGGGGAGCAGAAATGGTACCTCCACTCTCCGGGCGTGGGGAAGACGACCACGGCCAAGACTCGTACTCATAGTACAGTAATTAAACAATAGTTAGAGTAGTGAATTTTATGCCCACTCCACGCAGGGAGGTAAAGGGCTACAGTGGGACCCGGGAGTAGCGAACTCGGGTTGACGGGTAGCAAGTCGGAAGGGCTTTTGCGTAGGAGACGGGCTGCTAGTCTGGTTCGGTTCTGCTGGGCCCATGGGACAGTAGGCGGGTCCAGCTGCTGAGACGGCGGCGTCCGGGCGTCTCCTTGCTGTAGCGACTGGCTGGGACGCTGCTGGGGGGTTGTTGGTCGATCCCCGGGAGTGGCGGTCGCTGGTTCGGAGCCAAGAATTTATGGGAGAATTAACCTTGGACTGCTCTTGCTGGCCTATTCACGGAACAGATTTGCGCGCCTCCACCAAAACGATTGTCACGCTCAGATCCGGTGTCGGATCGAGGCGAGATTAGCTCCGTTGGAAAGTAGACTTAAAGATATACAACATATGTGATATTTACATCCATCCAACGGTCTGATTAAAAATACAAAACTATGTGCTCCACAAACTGTTCTGGCTCGGAATCCAGTTCACACATGACAAAATGAGATCTGCCTGAAAATGAATTTTGACCAAAAGAAAAATGGTAGATCTAGACTCTGGGAATTTTATGGGTGGAAGAGGGGGGTGTGAGGATGACACACAAATATTTTGGGATTTTTCTGACGTGGTTTACGGGGTGGGAAAAATAAAAGAACAGGGTATTATCCTGCAGATCTGCAAATTGACAGATTGCTAGGAGTGGAAAGATTTGACTGGGAAGGGGGGCAAACGGGCTCTGACCGGGGTGAAAATTTAACTCGAGATGGGGGACGACGAGGGGAACTAACCCTCAAAAGCTAAGCTCCATCGGACGGTCATATTTTCGGTACCAACTTTTTTACTGAGCTTCTGTCCAGGAATCCTGAAATTTAGGACAGCATGGTGGAAACCGGGTTGTGGTGGCTCTTCGGCGGCACGAACGGAGGTGGCGGTGGCTGAGCTTCACACCCGGGGGAGGAGATAGATCTTGGAATCTCCCAAGATTATGACATCACACCATAGAAATCACAGTAATCCAGCTGCAAGGGGGAGAGAGGAGAGACGGGCGCCCAAGCTCTTGGAGCATTTTCTAAATTTTCTTCTCATTATTTGATCAAAATAATGAAAATACATGAGTTTTATAGCCCTAACTAAATGACCATTACTACCCTCAGATCTAGGGTTAGGGAGGGGCAAGTAGGGGATGAGAATATTTAATTCCTTCTCCCTTCTCCCATGCGGTCAAAACAACATAAAAAAAGGATAAATTGGGGGAGGGGGGGCCTCCTTAGAAGTCAAGGGGGAAGAATAATCCACGTTTGAATGGTCAAGCCTACCTTGGACCTTGGACCAGCCCCACATGGGCCCTAGAGTCTAGGTGACCCAATGGCAGTGAGGACGGGGGTCCCGCCGGGCCAACATGGCCATTTTGCAAAGAAATCCACTAATTCCTAAGGACTAACACATTGGCTTATAATTGCCATACAATTGACTCAAGGATATAAATGTAAATACAAAAATTAGTGCTCTTACTTTCATGTCCCCATCAATTCTCCCCGAGTGGGAGAAACTCGACCCTGTCGAGTAAGAGGTACGGCTGCTCATGTGTCGCTCCTGCGGATCTATATCTTTGCTCGAGTGATCCACATGTTAACGGATTTGTATCTCTGCTCATGGGTACGCTCCACTCCTAGTAATCGTCACCTGCTCATCCCGTATATGTTCTATATGCTCATGTTGCTGTGGGAATGAGAGTAGTGGTCGACACTCTGGGGTGGGGTCACTCTCAAAGGAGGAGACGACTCAAAAGACTCACTGGGAATCACCACTGGGTCCCTGTAGGTGACTAGATCCGAGACATTGAAGGTAGAGTTGTTGCCATATTCGTCAGGCAAGTCCACAACGTACGCATGAGATCCCACTTGTCTCACACTCGAAAGGTACTGACACCTGTGAGCTTGCATAAGACCGACTCGACTCGACGTATGTAGACTCCTATATGCTCGACAAACAAACTGTATGAATAAAGTGAAATAGACTCATAGACTCTGGAATGAGGACAAACAGAGTGACACCAACTAACGACTTCCTATGACTGATGACACACACAAGGGACTTACTAAGGAAGACTCTGTAAGAAGGTTGGACACCATCTGCATAAACTAAGTGTAAAGATAAGCGGACCCACAACTTGATGCCGTGAGTCTCAACCCTCGTCAACCGTCGCCGGTTTGAGAAGACTAGTTCTCGGGTACGGAAGTGTAAGAGGATCAGGAGGTGGGTGTCGGGAAGGTAATCCGAACGTCTGGTGTGGAGTACAGAAAATGGGTAGTCCAGACAATGCCTCTCGTACGTGTGGCAGAAATCAAACCATACCGCATCAACATAGGGTGTCGACAATGGTACGGTAGTCACTAGCGGCTGTGCTACCGTAGGAGAGGCGGGTAAAGGTGGGATGGCTGACTGCCTGGGGTCGGCAGATGGCTCATCCACCAAGGACAAAGTGGGCAGGGCAGACAGCTCTGGGACGACCGGTGGGGTTCGGGTGACTAACAGACCTTGGCCCTCTATTAGATCGCTCTCTAACCCCAAAACATCAGCGAGGCACTCCTCGGCCAACTCTTGGTCAGCCTCATAACTCACTAGAATAAGCCCGGGTGGGGCATTCTCGGAATGCATGTCCTCTAAGATAGGGGAATGGGAAGGACACTGGTCGGGGAAATGGCTACTCCAACTATGGGGGCCCACATGGGCGGGCTCCGGGAGTGGAGGCGGGCGTGAGTACAGAGGCTGAGTGGACTGTTGGGGGTGGGTGGTTGGTGACGTGGAGGTGGTCGGCTGAGTGTCGTCAGGGAAGACAAACTCACCGGGTAGGTGAGGTGGGTGTAAGGTGCAGGTCCTCTTGTCCCGGCCAAAGGTCGCTCTCCTCTCTTCCAACCAATTTTGCCCAAAAATGATACATGGACCAACAAGTGTGTCGACCTTGCACCATGCTCCATCGTCATATAGGATGGGGCCGAACCTCCATTGGAACTCTACGAACGCTAAGCCACCATTGAGAACCATCTCCCCGGTCTTAGAGAGTGACTCGACAATGTCCTGAGAGACCCAATTAGATGACACCCGATTGATGAAGTCGATCTTCGTATGCAATTCATTAGGTAGGATGGCAGTGGACACTATAGGGCGCTGGAATGACTCGGTTGTCGACTTTGGGGTCGGATCAACCGGTGGTTGAATGATAGGGGAGAGCCCTGGGGGTCGAGCCATGAGAGCCTCGAATTGGGCCACCAGGGATGATGACTTGGAGGCATGGTCTCGAGGAACGGCCATGGGTTGGTGGGTAGTTGGACATGTAGACAACTGAGTGACACTCTAATGGACTAGACAATGGATTCGACACGACCCTAAAACAACAATGCAAAGTTGGAATGCATACTCGACTTCAAACCTAGACTTAACCATCATCCGGTACGTGGTGGAGGTTTCATCCGAAGATCGCACTCATGCAAGTGTGCTACCTTCCCAAAAGGCGTAACCTATCGTTCCAGAGACACCTTTTGATATATCGGGTATCGGAATGAAATGCAACCTAAGATAAAACTACCCTAGACTCAACCTGGCTCTGATACCAATTTGATGCAGGATGGGATACGACTCGATGCCAATTCAATGCGATCCTGAGACTCTAAGCAAACTCGTAACTCATCCCTAGCGAGGGAAGCATGCGGATGTGCGCGATTGAGAAACCGGCAATGAGTCAAGGGTGGTATGCTAACTCTCGTGCTCGGATCGAGGCACGGGACGGGTCTCGCTCTCTCTCGCAGTGGTGATAAAATTATAACGAGCTAATTATCCTATCACTCGCAGCGGCATACAAATATATACGAAGTAAGCAAAATATCGAGAGAGGGGGGCAGAAACGATTCCTCCACGCTCCGGGCGTAGGAAGATGACCCCGGCAAAGACTCGTACTACCGGTATAGTAATTAAACAATAGTTACAGCAATGAATTTTATGCCCACCCCACGCAGGGAGGTAAAGGGCTACAGTGGGACCCGGGAGTAGCGAGCTCGGGTTGACGGGCAGCAAGCCGGAAGGGCTTTCGGGCCGGAGACAGGCTGCTGGTCTGGTTTAGTTCTGCAGGGCCCACGGGAGAGCAGGCGGGTCCAACTGTTGAGACGCCGGTGTCTGGGCATCTCCTTGCTGCGGCGGCTGGCTGGGACCCTGCTGGGGGGTTGCTGGTCGATCCCCGAGAGCGGCGGTCGCTGGTTCGGAGCTGAGGATTTATGGGAGAATTAACCTTGGACTGCTCTTGCTGGCCTATTCATGGAACATATTTGTGCGCCTCCACGAAAATGATCGCCACGCTCACATCCGGTGTCAGATCGAGGGAAGATTGGCACCATTGGAAAGTAGACTGAAAGATATACAACATAAATGATATTTACATCCATCCAATGGTCTGATTTAAAATATAAAACTCTGCGCTCCACAAACTGTTCTGGCTCAGAATCCAGATCACACAGGACAGAATGAGATCTGCCTGAAAATGAATTTTGACCAAAAGGAAAACGGTGGATATAGACTCTGAGAATTTTATGGGTGGAAGAGGGGGATGTGAGGATGAAACACAAATATTTTGGGATTTTTTTGACGTGGTTAGGGGGTGGGAAAAATAAAAGAACAGGGTAGTATCCTGCAGATCTGCAAACTGGCAGATTGCTAGGGGTGGAAAGATTTGACTGGGAAGGGGGGCAAACGGGCTCTGATCGGAGTGAACATTTAACTGGAGATGGGGGACGACTGGGGGAACTAACCCGCAAAAGCTCAGCTCCATCTGACAGACGGATCTCTGGTACCAACCTTTTTACTGAGCTTCTATCCAGGAATCCCGAAATTCAGGACATTAGGGTGGAAGCCGGGTTGTGGTGGCTCGACGGCGGCATGAACGGAGGCGGCAACGACGGTGGCTGAGCTTCACACCCAGGGGAGGAGATAGATCTTGGAATCCACCAAGATTATGGCATCACACCATAGAAATCACAGCAATCCAGCTGCAAGGGGGAGAGAGGAGAGAGGGGCGCCCAAGCTCTTGGTGCAATTTCTAAATTTTATTCTCATTAATTGTTCAAAATAATGAAAATACATGAGTTTTATAGCCCTAACTAAGTGACAATTACTACCCTCAGATCTAGGGTTAGGGAGGGACAATTAGGGGATGAGAATATTTAATTCCTTCTCCCTTCTCCCATGTGGTCAAAACAACATTAAAAAAGGATAAATGGGTAGGGGGCTCCACAGAAGTCAAGGGGGAAGAATGGTCCAAGTTTGAATGGTCAAGCCTACCTTTGATGTGACACAACCTAGGACTCAACAAGCAAGAATAATTAAGCATTCAAAACGGACCGATAATGGCGACCGCTCACCCGTTGCTCACTAAGACCCGGGGTAACTTGACAATGCCAAGGGGAGGTTGTGTGGGCTGGGCCCTTGCTGGTAGAGGACCAGCAAGGCCAAGGTTTGATTTCCCATGGGTATGGCTGCCCAAATCAAGGGTCCGACGAAGTGCCAAAGGGCACGGGTTCCACTCTCTTCCCACGATGATCACTTATAGTAAATGAGCTTAAGGATCGGGCTCTCGTCACGGCCAGCGGAGTTTATGAACTAATATTGAAAGAACAAGCATGAATTAGAGAAAAGTTTTGGAGCACTCACTCGACCGGTTTGAAGAAACCGATCCCGCTCGGAGACGAGGGCGAGCGGGGAAGCGTGGGTTCCCCATACGCCGCGCCGGGGTAGCTTGACCTGTTTAAGCTATTACAACACTACACCCCATGCAAGGGGGGGATCGTGGGGATGGGAAGATGATAGTTACATACAAACACTACCTCCACGCAGGGAGGGGCCTTCAGCCGGCCAAGCGGGGAGGGGAATTTGAGAAGGGAACACCAAGGATGGGAGGTTGCCGATTCTGTCCAGTTCTGTGGGTGCTGACAGAAGACTGATGAATTGACTGCTGCAACTGCTACCGAATTTTGTTGGGGATGAAACCACCTGGAAAATCTTCGTAGTAAGCCGGGGAAGTCGTCCAAATTTTATTAATTTCTTCTTTCGTCGATACTGGTCTGGGTGGAGGCCCGAACAGGGAGGCAGAGTCTCGGACTGGCAGCTCCTGGTTTCCAACAGCAGGTTGCAGAGGTTGCCCCGACAGCTCCCGAACTCAAAAGCGAGCACCGTCAGATTCGTTGGAACCGTGGACGAGTCCTCTTCGTAGCAAAACTGACGGGGAAGCCAAACGATGCTGGAGAAGACTAGGTGACTCTGAACAATGACGACAGGTCAGTGCAGACTGTGGGAAGCAGAACCGCGTGGCTGAGGGAGAAAATTGATAACTCCTGCTACAGGATGCCGAACGGAGTTCCGCTTCTTGATTCTCCTGGGCGGCTCGGAGCTCGGATGGGGATGAAATCACCGCCGTTGCGAAGTAGATCGGTAGATGCTTCTGTAGATTCCTCTTGGGCCTTCAGATTCTCTGGGATGTGGTCGGGGTTACCTCTGCAAACTGCTACTCTTCTGCTGCCAGCGAACTGAAAACTGGAGGTTGAAGATGGTGGGGAGAAATGGGGTATATGGGAGGGGAAATGGAGGTGGATGAGTGTGGGGAGAACCCTGGCTGTGGGGGGGTCTAGGAGGGGGTGTTCCAAGGTGTGGGAGGGGAAGAATAGGGTCTGGAAGGGGGTCTAACAGGTGGTGGGAGGAGGAGCCATGAATTTGGGCTTGGAGGGAGAAGGAGGAAGGTGGGGGGGGCACAAGTGGGTGGAGGGCATGTGAGTTTGAATTTCCTTTAATGTGGGGTGATCAATGGTGGTCTTGGGGATGGGAAGAGGTGCCTTGGGAAGGTGGAGGGCTGCTTTGGGTAGTGGGAAGGGTGCTTGGGGAAGTGGGTGGGGTAGTTGGGGGTTGGGAGGTGGAGCTAGGATTGGTGGAAGCTCTCTTGGGACTAGGGGGTGGAGTAATGGGGTGTGTGGGGAAGGGGAGTGGCCTTTAATGGGGGTAGGTGGGAGAGTGGTGGTTGGGAAGGGAGGAGAGAGAAAATTTTTGAAATTGGGTGTGGAGGAGAGAGAAAGGGGAGTGAAAAAGAGAGATTAAGAGAGGGATGGGTGGGGAATCTCTCCCCTAGGGTCTCTCACCCAAAAATGGAATCTCTCCACTAGATAAGAAGTGTAAACTCTCAAAATGGCAAGTTTTTCATTCATTGATTCATTAAGTTGAAATGGGGGGAATGGGGTCCTATATATAGGAAACCCACATTTCTACAAAAGTCCCTGACAATTGACTCAATGACAAATAACCGAGGGGGTAGGGGAGAGCCCTTTGGCCAAGCCCAATGAATTGGGCCCAATAGCTAACTAGACAACCTAATGACACTCGAACTTCGGGGAATGAACACAAGACCTAGGAACATGACTCAAATAAAAGGGAGGGCTTCGCCGTCGACCAAAAATCTCCCCCCCTTTTCAAACCCGACCTTTAGGGTCTATTTAAAGAGCACCTCAAGTCCTAGCTCGAAACTATGGTTTAGAAGCATTTTCAGGTCGAGATAATCAAAGGAAAATCATAGATAATCAAATTACCTCTTATCCAGTCGAAACGGCACTCAAAATGGTTCATTATCTGCGGAGAAAATGACGGGAGAAGTTAGGGATAAAACCACGGATAGAGAGAGAAAATTTGTTGAAATTCAGGAATCGAACGGATGAACGGTCTTACGATAGACCGCTCAACGGGACGTGCGGCCATGTTCTGACCGTCCAACCCTGTCGGTGAAAATTCCAACAAATCATAAATAATCCAAATTATCCATCGAACTGACCGAAATCTTCACCGTTGGACTCTCACAGATGGACGGCTCAGATTAGACCGTTCAAAGGTAGAGCGGCCAAAGACAAACCGTTCTCGCCTTGTCGGTGATAAATAGAATAATTGAATAATTATCTAAGAAATCCACGAAGCACGGGACTATGAGAGATGAGCGGCTACTATCCATCCGTTCATCATATTGAACGGCTAGGGGAAGACCGCATAAATGCTTGTCGGTGGAAATTCAGAAAATTAACCAAAATATTCCAAAATAGATGGACGGTCCACAGGCAACCGCACAAGGATTGGGTGGCCAAGGATGAACCGTACATGTACATGGGCGCTTGAAACTAATAGAAAAGCCCAATCAACCAAAACCAAGGCCCATTAAGTCCAGAATTTAAACAAACCTAGCCAGGGAGGGAGGCTACCAAAAAACTGGCCCAAAACATGCCTGAAAATAGCCCCAACGAGTGATGAACAACTCGAGGCATCAACAAATGAGAGTAAGAGGAACGACTCAACTTATCGGCAGAAAACGGGTGTCAACAGATGCCCCTCCTTAACGTCCTCTTTGCAAGGGAGCGAGCGGAGGTGAAGCGAAAGTGACATGGAACATGGAGATGAAGCGGAAATACATCGGAGTGGACCGAAAAGTGTGCGTTAAGGTAAAACGACACCCGTTTTTACCAACAAGTGACAGGAATCTTCCGAAAAACTCTGAACCAGACGCAAGGAATGATTAAACCAAAAGTGACACCAGTCTGGAGGAACTAAATGAAATGAAACAAATCGACAAGACCAACCTCATGGGGGACACAATCCCGCGGTCGAATGAGGAGGCCAAAAGCAGGAAGTAAAAGTAAACAGGCTAAAGCTCCAGATGGGGACCTCTTAATCAACCAAGCCAAGTGAATCGACCAAAGAGAACATTCCAACTCAGAGTGGAATTAGTTCCTCTTACCCAAACACTGAACGCACAGCTAACCATCACTGACGGGACATTCTTCAAGCAAACCATGGGGCATGAAAGCTCAAAAGGATGCGTATGATGCATGCTGGGCTAAAATAAAAGAAATCATTAAAATAAATGCAAAGAAAGATTAAAATATAAAATACTCGATAATAGTTGATGGAGGCATCACCCACGACTCCCTCTGCCTCGGGTCATCTTCACACCTCGATGTCATTTGAGCTAGGGCTTCACATTATGTAGGCCCATTTATCCATTTTGTGCTTTTTACTTGAGTCATTTGATGTATTTTCCACTTTATTTGAGTCATGTCCCTAGGTCTTAGTTTATTTCCCTAAGTTTAAGTGTCCTTAGGTTAACTATTGGGCCCAATTCTGTGGGCTTGGCCCAAGGGCGCCCCCCCTTACTTATTTGTCTTTGTTGCATGAGTCAGGGACTTTTTGTAAAATATGAGTTACCTATATATAGGACCACATTCCCCCCCATTTCAAATTAATGAAAGAATGCCATTTGAGAATTCAAGTTTTATGAGTGCTTATGGAGTGAATCCATTTTTGGGTGAGAAGTCCTAGGGGAGAGAATCCCCACCCATCCCCCTCTCTCTCTATATATCTCTCTCTCCTACAGGGGAGGGCTGCACCCTACTTTCTCTCTCCTCCACCTCACCAGCCACCTCAGCCCCCATTCCCTTTCCTAGGAGCATTCATCACCCCTCCACTAAATCCCCAACAAATCTTGCCCTTCCCTAGAGGATCTTTGGCCATTCCAACATAATCTCCCACTCCCCAACACAATCTCTTCCCTTCCCCACACAATCTCCCACTCCCCAAGGACAATTTGAATTTGAAATCTCCCTCCATTCCCCATCCCAAGGGCGCCTCAAACCCCCCTCCTATAGGTCTGGTCGCCCCTCCCCTTCCCTCCACTCCCATTCCATCTTGAGCATCCTCCATCCTCCTCCACCCTTCCCTCTCCACCCACCTTGTGAAGAACCAGTAGAACCCTATGCCCTACCCCTCTTTCTCCACCTCCATACTACCCCTAGCCTCCCTCCATACCTCCCCCACACTTTCCCCCACCATTCATCATCTCCCCTTCACCATTCAATTCTTCTTTATCTCCTTTCGTGGCCATTTGGGATCTACATCGGCAAACCAGTTCTAAGCTGAAGACCTGCAGAAGATCAGCAGATTGAAGAGGCGACCACGGCTTCCTCCGGATGTTGCTAAAGGCTCAAGAGGCACCGTTGGAAGCGTCTCCCAGTCGACTTCGTAACGGCGGTAGTCTCATCACGTTCTGAGTTCGGGGCCGTCCTAAGCAGTCGATCTCCCCCGACTGAGCATCTCCTCCCTGAAGAGCAACCTGAAGCTGACTCCTGAAGCTACCACGGCCACTCTCTTGAAGATCTGGAGGCAAGGCTTGGCTGGGGGTTTCTTAGACAAGTCTACTTCCAGAATCAAGAAGCGGATCTCTGTTTGGCGCCCGGAATCAAGAGTTCTCATTTTCTTCCTCCTGGTGCACGGTTCTGCTTCCTATCAGTCTGCTCCGACCCTTCCTCATTGTCCGAGTTCTACCAGTCTACTCCGATAACATTTGGCATCCCCGTTGGTCTTGTTTCGAAGAGGACTCATCAATGGTTCTAAAACTCTGGCGGCACCTGATTCTGTGCTCTGGAACATTTGTGGAAACCTCTTCCTCCTGCTGTTGTGAACCTGAAGTAGTCAGAACTGCAGGCCTACCTCCCTGTTTGAGCCTATGCCTGACCACCCACCGGTGACCAAAGAAATCAGAAAAATTCTGGCGTCATCCTGATCCAGATACAAAGAATTTCTGACTAGTTTCGTCATCAACAAAAATCTGGAGTGGCCGCAGCATCAAGATAACCAACTGACTGTCCTGAAGCGTAGAGAGTGATCAGAATCGGCATCGGCTCCCTTTCTTTGCTTTTAGCTCGATTTTCCCCCTATTGCTTGGCCGGATGAAGGCCCCTCCTTGTGTGGAGATAGTTTTAGATGTATTAACAGTTAACCCCCACCCCAAGATCCCCCCTCCTGTGAGAGGCATAGTGTTGTAAGTGTTTAAACAGGGCAAGCTACCTCGACGCGGCGTGTGGGGAACCCACGCTTCCCCGCTCGCCCACGTCTCCGAGCGGGACCGGTTTCTTCAAACATGTCGAGTAAGTGCTCCTACCTAGCTCTAATTCCATGCTTGTTTATTCAATATTAGTTCATAGTTCCGCTGGCCGTGAGAGTGAGTGCTCGGTCACTCATGCCCCCTTGCTTTGAGTGATCACCGTGGGGAAGAGTGTAACCGGTGCCCTCGGCACTTCATCGGCCCCATTGAATTGGGCCTCCATACCCTTGGGAGCAAACCTTGGCCTCGCTGGCCCTCTACCAGTAAGGGCCCAGCCCTCACATCCTCCACTTGGCATCGCCAAGTTACCCTGGGTTTGGGTGAGAGTCGGGTGAGTGGCCGCCATAATCGATCCGTGTTGAATGCAAATTGTGCTTGCTTGTTAAGTCCTAGGTTGTGTCACATCAATTGGAATCAGAGCAAGTCATTGACTTGTCTCTATCAAGTCTAAGTCCAAGGGCCTTTTGCATTGTGTGTCCATCCTTCATTTCATTCCCCTTCCTTGCATGTCCACCCGTAGTGGCGCCATTTACCGACCCGACCCATCGTCTTCGGTTCCCCCCATGGATCCCAATCCCCAACTCAACCAAGATGCCCCTAGGGAGGAACCCCAAGGCCAAATGAACTGGGTGGATGCCGCCCTTACAAATATTCTTGCCCAACTTGAGTCCCTTTCCACTCGGCTTGCTCGACTAGAAGAACATGAGTTCCCCCCAAGGAACAATGAACCAAGAGCCCACCCTCCACATGTTGAACCTCATAGGGATGAGTTCCGCCCAAGGAACAATGAGCCAAGAATCCACCCTCCACATGTTAAATTTCATAGGAATGAGTTCCACCCAAGAAACAATGAACCAAGAGCCCACCCTCCACATGTTGAAATTCATCGAGATGAGTTCCACCCAATGAACAATGGACCAAGAGCCCACCCTCCACATGCTGAAATTAATAGAGAGCACTTGAATGTTGATCCCTACCACGACTATGAGAGGCCTCGCCACCATCAAAATCATGAAAGGCATCCAGAGGATGACCCTCTCTTAAGGATGATCAAAGTAGAGGCCCCAAACTTTGATGGTTCCCATGAACCAAGTATCTACGTAGAATGAGAAACCGTCATGGACCAATACTTTGAATGGTACCCAATGTCTAACCAAAGAAGAGTAAGATTGGCCAAAATGCATCTCACCAAATTAGCCAAAACTTATTGGCTAAACTAAGAAGGATTAAGAAGGATTAGGCGGGAAGAGCCTATTGACACTTGGGAGGGTATGAAGAACCAACTTAGAAATAAATACCTACCCCAACCCTACCACCAAATGCTCTTAGCTGAATGGCAAAGCCTCACCCAAGAAGGGAAGGCCGTGGTTGAATACATTGAGAAATTCGACTCCTATCTTTTAAAGTGTGGAGTTCATAAGGACCCGGCCGTCACCTTGTCCCGCTTTAGAAATGGACTCCAAAGTCACATCAAGAGAGAACGTTTCATGAGAGATGTTGACAACCTTGAGCTAGCCTACCAAATAGCTAGGGATGTTGAGAGATTCTCTAGGATCCCTCGGTTTGCTACTCCCTGATCGGCCGATCCTAAAAGCATGGGGTCACGAACCATTCCGACCACCCCCATGAAGGCCCCAAGCCCAAGTGGAAATATCCCATTACGGCCTTACAACCCCCCTCCCACCATCACTCCAACCAAGCCTGCCCCTAGCCATCATCCTCCGCGGAGGGAAGAGAATCCCAAGGGCCGAAATATAGGAGGAACTACCCCGGGTGGTGGGCGCCAACAATGCTATAGATGTCAAGGGTTTGGCCACTTTGCGGGACAATGTCCATCCAAAGGGTTGTCTAGCTTACTTATTAAGGAAGAAGCTCCCCCACCCCAAGAGGAACTTGAGAGTATGGTTGAGGTCTATGAAGCTTCACTAGATTGGGAAGAAGAGTATGAGGCCCAATACCATGAGTCGGGTATAGACTACACCACCCCATCTATCGACTACCATCTAGGAGTAATTAGATGCACCCTCACCAAGCCCCAAGAGGAGGACTGTCGACGAACTTCAATCTTCCACACCTTTGTTAAAATAGGGGGTCATGTGAGAAAAGTGATCTTAAATAATGGGAGTAGTGTCAATGCCGCGTCCCCCGACACCGTTAAGCTCCTTGGGCTTACCATTACTCCTCACCCTAGCCCATATCGGGTCTCTTGGATTAACAACAATTCCATCCCCGTCAACACTCGCTGCCTTGTGCCCCTCACCTTTTCTTCCTACCATGGCCAAATATGGTGCGATGTTATCCCCATGGAAGTAGGTAGCATCCCACTAGGGAGACCGTGGCTTTATGATGTGGATGCCACTATTTTGGGTATGACCAACATATGCACCTTTGAGCATGAGGGAGAGAGCATCCGTCTTAATCCCTCCCCACCACGTCCCTTGCCTAAGAAAAGCCCACCCCCTCAAGGTCAACACTCCACCAAATCTCAAGCCATGGGGAACTCCACCCCACCAACCCAACCTCTCTCCCAAAACCCCAAACAAGATACGACTTTGGGAATGACCAAGGGTCTTCACCTCATCACCAAAAGAGAGCTTGAGGAGGAGATAGCTCAGGGGACACCTCTATGTGCGGTAGTCATTTGCCTATGAGAGCCTACCCCTTCCAACCCCCATCCCATAGAAGTCCGACATCTCCTAGAAGAATTCCATGATGTGTTCCCGGAAGAACTCCCGGACCAACTCCCTCTCATGCGTGATGTGCAACACGCAATTGATTTAGTTCCGGGAGCCACCCTTCCCAACCTTCCTCATTACCGCCTCAACCCCACGGAACATGCCGAACTTCGGAGGCAAATAGAGAAACTCATTACGAAGGGTTTCATCCGTATTAGCAAAAGCCCATGTGCCGTACCGGCCCTTCTCACTCCCAAGAAGGATGGATCATGGCGGATGTGTGTGGATAGTCGGGCCATTAATAAGATCACCGTCAAGTATAGGTTCCCCATCCCTAGGCTTGATGACATGCTAGACATGCTAGTGGGAGCCACTATCTTCTCCAAGATTGATCTTAAGAGTGGCTACCACCAAGTTAGAATTAGGCCCGGAGATGAGTGGAAAATGGCCATCAAGACTAAGGATGGCTTGTATGAATGGTTGGTCATGCCTTTTGGGCTCTCAAATGCCCCAAGTACTTTCACGCATCTCATGACGGAGGTTCTTAGACCTTTCATTGGGGTCTTTCTAGTGGTCTACTTTGATGACATCCTCATATATAGTCAATCCCAAGAGGCCCACCTTGATCACCTTAGGCAAGTTTGCACCGTCCTACGACATGAGAGCCTATTTGCCAACCGAGGCAAATGTCACTTCTTGACCACATCCATCACTTTCCTAGGATTTGTGATATCCACCAAAGGTGTCTCCATGGACCCCGAGAAGATCCAAGCTATTCTAGATTGGCCGGAACCCCACACTCTTCATGAGGTCCGAAGTTTTCATGAGTTGGCCACCTTCTATAGAAGGTTTATTCAGGGATTTAGCACTATCACTGCCCCTATCACCGATTGTCTCAAGAATGGGACTTTTGTGTGGACCAAATCAGCCTCTAAAGCCTTCCAAGAACTTAAGGAGAAGATGACCCAAGCCCCGGTCCTATGCCTACCCGATTTCTCCAAAGTCTTTGAAGTCACATGCGACGCATCCAGGATAGGAATAGGAGGGATCCTAAGCCAAGAGGGACACCCAGTAGCCTTCTTCAGTGAGAAGTTATGTGATGCTAGGACAAGATAATTCACTTATGACAAAGAGTTTTATGCCGTGGTTTAGTCCCTCTGACATTGGAGGCACTACTTGTTGCCCAAAGAGTTTATCATCTTTTCTAACCATGAGGCCCTCAAATACCTCAACTCCCAACAAAAGCTGAATGCCCGACATGCCCGATGGGTTGAGTTCATCCAATCCTACACTTTTGTTATCAAACACAAAGCGGGAAGAGAGAATCGAGTGGCGGATGCCCTTAGTAGGAGAGTCTCTTTGTTATCCACTATCCAAGTGAAAGTGACCAGATTTGATAGTCTCAAGGATGAGTACCCTGGTTGCCCCGACTTTGGGCACATCTATACCACCTTGACAACCCATTCTAGCAAGGAACATGAGGATTTGTCTTAGAGGATGGGTTCCTCTTCAAGGGACCAAAGCTTTGCATTCCACAGACCTCACTCGGTGATTTCTTGGTTTGGGAATTACATGCAGGAGGACTAGCTGGCCATTTTAGGGTTCACAAAACTATTGCTCTAGTGGAGGGTCAGTTTTATTGGCCAAGTCTCAAGAGAGGGTGAGAAGCCCTAGGGGAGAGAATCCCCACCCATCCCCCTCTCTCTCTCTATCTCTCTCTCCTACAAGGGAGGGTTGTGCCCTACCCTCTCTCTCTTCCACCTCACCTGCCACCTCAGCCCCCATTCCCTTCCCTAGGAGCATTCATTACCCCTCCACTAAATCCCCAACAAATCTTGCCCTTCCCTAGAGGATCTTTGGCCATTCCAGTACAATCTCCCACTCCCCAACACAATCTCTTCCCTCCCTCACACAATCTCCCACCCCCCAAGGACAATTTGAATTTGAAATCTCCCTCTATTCCCCAGCCCAAGGGCACCCCAAACCCCCCTCCTATAGGTCTGGTCGCCCCTCCCCTTCCCTCCACTCCTATTCCATCTAGAGCATCCTCCATCCTCCTCCACCCTTCCCTCTCCACCCACCTTGTGAAGCACCAGCAGAACCCTGTGCCCTCCCCCTCTTTCTCCACCTCCATACTATCCCTAGCCTCCCTCCATACCTCCCCCACACTTTCCCCCACCATTCATCATCTCCACTTCACCATTCACTTCTTCTTTATCTCCTTTCGTGGCCATTTGGGATTTACATCGGCGAACCAGTTCTAAGCTGAAGACCTGTAGAAGATCAGCAGCTTGCAGAGCGACCACGGCTTCCTCCGGATGTTCGTAAAGACTCAAGAGGCACCGTTGGAAGCGTCTCCCAGTAGACTTCACAACGGCGGTGGTCTCATCATGTTCTGAGTTTGGCGCCATCCTGAGCAGTCAATCTCCCTCGACTGCGCATCTCCTCCCTGAAGAGCAACCTAAAGCTGACTCCTGAAGCTACCACGGCCACTCTCTTGAAGATCTGGAGGCGAGGCTTGGCCGTGAGTTTCTTCGACAAGTCTACTTCCAGAATCAAGAAGCGGAGCTCTGTTTGGCGCTCAGAATCAAGAGTTCTCATTTTCTTCCTCCTGGTGCACGGTTCTGCTTCCTATCAGTCTGCTCCGACCCCCCCTCATTGTCCAAATTCTACCAGTCTACTCCGACAACATTTGGCATCCCCGTTGGTCTTTTTTCGAAGAGGAATCATCGACGGTTCTGACAACTCCAGCGGCACTTGATTCTGAGCTCTGGAGCGTTCGTGGCAACCTCTTCTTCCTACTATTGTGAACCTGAAGCAGTCAGAACTGTAGGCCTGCCTCCCTGTTTGAGCCTCTGCCTGACCACCCACCGGTGACCAAAGAAATCAGCAAAATTCTAGCATCATCCTGATCCAGCTACAAATAATTTCCAACTGGTTTCGTCATCAACAAAAATCTGGAGTGGCCGCAGCATTAAGATAACCAACTGCCTGTCCTGAAGCACAGAGAGTGATCAGAATCGGCATCGGCTCCCTTTCTTTACTTCTAGCTCGATTTCCCCCCTCTTGCTTGGCCAGCTGAAGACCCCTCCCTGTGTGGAGGTAGTTTTGTATGTATTAACAGTTAACCCCCACCCCAAGATCCCCCCTCCTACGAGAGGCGTAGTGTTGTAAGTGTTTAAACAGGGCAAGCTACCCCAGCGCGGCGTGTGGGGAACCCACGCTTCCCCGCTCGCCCACGTCTCCGAGCGGGACCGGTTTCTTCAAACCAGTTGAGTAAGTGCTCCAACCAAGCTCTAATTTCATGCTTGTTCTTTCAATATTAGTTCATAGTTCCGCTGGCCGTAAGAGTGAGTGCTCGGTCCCTCAAGCCCCCTTGCTTTGAGTGATCACCGTGGGGAAGAGTGTAACCGGTGCCCTCGGCACTTCATCGGCCCCATTGAATTGGGCCTCCAAACCCTTGGGAGCAAACCTTGGCCTTGCTGGCCCTCTACCAGCAAGGGCCCAGCCCTCACATCCTCCACTTGGCATCACCAAGTTACCCCGGGTTTGGGTGAGAGTCGGGTGAGTGGCCGCCATAATCGGTCTATCTTGAATGCAAATTGTGCTTGCTTGCTTAGTCCTAGGTTGTGTCACATCAATAGTATTGCTAAGCTGGGAAAATCAGAGTCAAGATACCATCCGTAACCACAGCGTGCAGGATAGAACCATCCTCCCCGGGACATCCCAACCTAACGGCCTATCCGAAGATTAAACGCATGAACCTGGATCATCATCATTTTTGTTGAAGGGGAACTTCAGATCCTGGAACACGTGAGCAACCAACTGGTTCACGAGATAATATACTATAATACCATATAATAATGCAATAAGGGTGATAAGGTTAGAAGGCCACACCTGACTTACCGGTGCAGGTGAAGTGGCAAGTGAGAGTTTTGATGTTGCACATAAAATTGTTAACAATATTTGCAATGATATCAAAATTCATTAATTGAACACCAAGTGCAGGAATGAGGGTAAGACAACTTCAAACATGAACGGTTAAATACCAACCGCCCAAAGAAGAACGGTTAGATGAGAGCCGTATATATTATGAAATTTGAACCGACTTAAACAACATACCGTTTAAGATGAACGGTCACCTCTCAATCGTTCAAACTAAGGACGGTCTAATGATAGACCGCATAACCTCTGTAACTTCGAAAAACTAAAACCCTTCGTCTCCCTCTACCGTAATCGACGGTGGGAGAGAGAACGAAGGGCACACCGAGCCCCATCTCCCCCTCTCTCCACCTCTCTCGCCCCCAAGCTCCCTCCCTTCTCAACCCCTCTCACTCCCTCATCTCACATGCGCTCAAAACACCAAGCGAGACGCCCTTCGACGGCGAACATGGACGCGCCACCGCCGACGACCGCCGCCGTGGCGGAGGAGACACCGGCAACGCCACCGGCCGAGGGAGGTACCCTCCCGCCACCGTCCGAGGTCGAGGAAAGGACCGAAGCTGCCGCGCCCGGAGATGAAGATGCTGGGGAGGTTGCTCTGGCGGAGAGGCCGGCCAAGGGACCCCGTCCGACCGAGGTAGGTGCACCGAAACCTCTTCTCTTTCAATTTTACGCCATGCATGTTAGATTAGGGGATTCTGGGGGGATTAGAGAGGCTAAGGACCTGTTTGGGGCACCATGGGGCGCCCCGCCAGTGGGGAGGACCCTCACCGTCGTCGGAGAAGACGACGGTAGGGTGGTTTACATAAAACCGCACAAACAAACGCATACGGCTCACATAGAGCAGCCCAAACTCATACGGCCCAGGGGTAGACATTCAAATTCACACAGCATCAGAACCGAACCAAGTAAGGATGGTGAGAGGCTCACCGTACAAAAGACAAGCGGGCCACATCGGTCCGTTCAACACCCTGTCAACAAAGAACAATGCGGTCCCTATAGGACCGCCCAACCTTCTTGCGGCCCAAGAGTGGCCGTTTGAAACTAAGAAACCTAAGGGAAGAATGGTGCATGCTCACCCGTTTAAGATAAGAACGGCCAATGCTATCACATTCGAAACATAGAACCTAGGGATTAGAACAGTCCACATGGGACCGTTCAAAGAGACGAGCGGCCTGTGGGAGATCGCTTTTCTGACAGAGATTTAAACCTTGATGATTTTATTTATATATGAAATAAAATGCTTAAATAAATTACTAAAATGCATTTAAAATGAATGAATGAATGCAGGGAAAGCGCAGGACCCGCACCTCGTGGCTGCAGGTCCGCGCAGTGTATTTAGCACTGCCGGACTTTCAGAGGGAGCGGTTGGCTGCCATGGGGTTCGCCCCATTCCTGAGCATCGAGGTGTGTCGGTTCGACACAACTCTGCTCTATGCTCTGCACGACCGCTGGGATCCTGTGAGTCGGATGTTCCTCTTCCCGTGGGGCCATATGGTCCCCACGCTGGAGGACATGGCCAGGCTCACTAGCCTTCTAGTGCACAGGCTACCGGTTAGCGGGACCACTTTTCCTGACTACCGGGTGATGGCTCGGGGGCTGCTGGGCTTAGAGCTGCGGCGCCCTGAGAGGCAGTCGACCCTCCTACCCCGGGCTAGTCTCCAGGACAGCCTGGGATTACGATAGGCGGGAGTTGCAGTCGGAGAGCATCTGGAGGAGCACCTGCAGCGGTTGGTGGAGCTGGCGCGACTGAGAGTAGCTGCGGAGCCGGGAGCAGAGGCGGACAGAGTGCTGCGATGGTTTCTGATGTCGATGTACGGGCGACTTCTCTTCTCCACCAGAGCGGACGTGATGAGCTTCCGATTCCTTCCTTTTCTCGAGGAGATGAGCCACGTGGGTGACTACGCGTGGGGAGCAGCAGTCCTTGCGTTCTTGTTCGACATGCTGAGTTCGATGGCCCGTCGGATGATGCTCGGGGGCTTCTCCCCCTTACTCCAGGTATGACTCTTACCCTAGACTTAATTATGCAACTCTATATGTTTTCTAGATGCTGACACGATGCTGTGATGCAGGCGTGGGCCTACGTACGCCTACGTGGGTTAGGCAGAGGCGAGGAGACCCGTCATGGGCTCCTGCGGATCGCCCGGAGGCGGACAGCACCTCGGGAGACTGCAGCCCTGAGACGGTAGATCCAAGAGCTGCAGGATGACCTGGACGCTCTACTGTTTGCCTCGGTATGCTTCTAAACTTAGACTCTTTAATTAAATGCAATTCTTATATGATGATGATGCTGATGCGACTCTCTATTTCTTGCAGGTACGGTGGACACCTTACACAGAGGAGTGCCAGGAGGGTCAGCCTTCGGTGGTTGGTGCCGTCGCTTTTGCCGGACGAGACGTGTGGCTTCACTGTATGAATGTGGTGGAGCCACTGCACTATAGATTGGTGATGAGGACCATCGGGGTCCATCAGCATGCGGTGGAGTTCCCGGCGCCTGAGAAGGCGGGGGAGCGAGTGACGAGGACGACCCGAGGCCTAGCGGCAGCATTTGACTGGACGGCGAGGAATGCTACGCAGGTGGCCGACTGGACAGCTCTCGGGCGGGTGGTGACCGTCCGAGCGGAGAGCGACTCAGCGTACTACACCGCGTACGCTAAACACTACCGGGACCAGGTGTTCCGGGGTGCCCACCGACCGGTATGACTTCTAAACTCAAACTCTGTCTATTATGCTTATGATTCCTATATGATGATGCACTGACACATGGACTTCTAAATGCAGATTGACCCTGAGGGACGACTAGCGGAGCTACAGGGGCTCTTACACTCCACCATCAGGGAGCAGGACGAGGCCCGGCAGGCCCTGGCCTTACTGGTGAGTTTTCTAAACCCAAAACTCTTTAAATTATGCAAATGCTTATGATTATGACTATGCATGTGACTAACCTGGAATTTGGATGCAGCGTGTCGAGGGGACCCAGCGACAAGGGGCCGAAGCTCCTTCCTCTTCTTCTACCTAGACTCCTGCAGATCGGGCCGAGCGAGAGGCCGACTTCACTAGGATGGTAGCACGGGCCAAGGCGGCCGAGGTGGCGCTCACCGAGAGGGTACGCAAATCAATACACTTCCCCTTTGTTACTTATGCTTATGAAATGTATGAAATGCAAATGACTGACCATGATATGCATGCAGACGTCCGAGCTGACCTTGCTGAGGGGGAAGCTAGAGCAGAGCCGGGTAGCGGCTCGGGAGGAGGCAGGCGCATTTGAGGGAGGAGACCGCCCGACTGTGAGAGGAGCTTGCACGGGGCAGACCAGATGATACCGTTGAGATGGCGCTCCTACGAGCTGAGGTTGAGCGTCTTCGAGCCAGCGCTACCCAGGCGGAGCGCTACAGGACTGAGGCCGAGCAGGCCCAGCGTCAAGTCTCGAGGCTGGAGGGCCAGGTGGAGATCTTCCGGGAGATGAGCCAGAGGTCGAGGAGCGGTGCTCCGGGCAAGACCCATGGTTCTTTCAGGACTTACTTGACGGGTTCCTCTGGCCAGCGGAGGAATGAGGAGGATGAGAGACGGCGGCGCCGCCGAGATGAGGTGACTTCTCCGATGGCCCCACCATCGAAGACGTTGGAGGGAGGAGGCGACAGCGACCATCAGGAGGGAGGGGGTCAGGCTTGACTCTTGTACTTGGGGCCCGACTTTGTACTCATGATATGATATGATAGTGATAGTGATATGCTTTTTTGTCTATTTCTAGGAATGACTGAATGAATGAATGCGACTACTGACTCGACACGAGTGTGTGAGTGAGAGACGACGACTACGGGTGAGACAAGACTACGGGTGAGACACGACTATGGGTGTGACGCGACACGACCACGAGTGAGATAGAGGGATGCCGACTCCGAGTGGGAGAGAGATAGCATGATGCAAAATGAGTGAGATGAGCAACGTCAAATGAGTGAGATGCGGGCATCAAATGAGTGAGACGAGAGACGCCAAATGAGTGAGATGAGAGACGCCAAATGAGTAAGATGAGAGATGCCAAATGAGTGAGATGAGAGATGCCAAATGAGTGAGATGAGAGATAGTATGACTACTAGTTGGACAGGTGCACAACTTGTTGGACAAGGGCTTCAGATCAGCCAAACGGTTCTCAGTGGGCCGTTCAAAGTAACACACGGTCCGTAATAGATCGTTCCAAGGAGACACTAAACGGTCTTATATTAACCGTTCTGAATGTTGAACGGTTTACCATAGGCCGCATAAGAAGGCAAACGGTCTAACTCAGGCCGCTTAAACTCCTGCCCTCGAACTCTCTGGAAGATGATAAACGGTCTGTCACGGGCCGCGCAATGATATAGGCGGTCTATCGTGAGACCATCCAAAGGGGCATCCTACGAACTTGAATGGGACTCTCCTGGAGAGTCCTTAACCCGAGGGAAAACTACTTTAAACCCATCCAAACCTCATCTTAACCTGCCCTAGACTTATCCAACCCCGATCTCAAGGATCCTACACTTCCTAATAAGCCCTATAAGTAGGAGGGGGAGCCTAAATTCGTGATTCACACATCCTCCTCCTTCTAAGCCTTGAAACTTTTGCTATTCATCACCAAATCATCATGAAGAGGTGATGTGGCATAGCCCAAAGACCACTAAATATGATAAGGTGACCCTAGGACTTAGACCTGCAAGCATACAAGCGCTAAATGATTCTCACAACGACGATTTCTGCTCACTCGGTTCACACGTTCACCCGGTGGGTCTGGGAGATGATGGTGAGGGTCCGAGGTGGGACCCAATTGTCCTAATGGACTTACAATGCTAAGGCTGACCTCCAATGGGCCTGGGAGTCCCAACTTTGTGGGTGGCTGGCCCGCAAGGCGGGGTGTGGGGTGGCACTCACTCACGGGCCGCGGTGGGCACGATATTGCTTAAAATGAATTCCGAGCACTCTCTTACCGTCCGACGGGCATTCAAGGCAATACTACATTTGCAGAAATGAAGCTACAAGGGTGTGATCAGAAGCTCACTTGATCGGTGTGAAGACACCGATCCCGTTCGGAGACGAGGGCGCGCCGGGAGGCGAGGGTATACACCCGATCACCGCGGCGATGGAGCTTGACCTGAAAATGTGAAGAGGTACAGCACTACGCCCCTTGCAAGGGGGGGGGGATCTTGGGGTGGGGGTTAATGTATTACAACCAAAAATTACCTCCACGCAGGGAGGGGCCTTCAGCCGGCCAAGCGGGGAGGGGAACGAGCGAGATAGAGTCGACTTTCCGAGCTTTGCCGATTCTACCTAGCTTCTGTAATTCTGGACAGAGGGCGATGTCGATGCTGCCAATAATTCCACCGAGCTTGGAATCTGATGAAACTTGCGCCAAAAGCTTGCTAACCGGAGAGGGGTGCGGCTTAAATTTTTGGACGACGTTCTGATCTGGGGGCTGACTGCTCCAGTGACTGGAAGATGGACGCAGCTTTGGTCTCTGGCTGAGCTCAGTCTGAAACAGCAGGTTGCAGAAGCTGCCACCATCGCTCCTGAGCTCCAAATTTGGCACCGCTAGACACGTTGGAATCGTGGACGAGTCTAATTTTCAGAAAAACAAACGGAGAAGTCTTCGGATGTTGGAGATGAGCTGGGTGTCCAGAGAAGTGGACGGTGGTCGGTGCAGACTGTGAGGAGGCAGACCGGCGTGGGTGTGGTAGAAAATTGGTATCTCTGGTTTTCGGATGCCGAACGGGGTTCCGCCTTCTGTTCCTGCACGCTGACAGGGGGAGGAAGAACTCTGTAGAAGACCTCGAAGACTGGTTCCTTCAAGGTTCGTCGTGGGAGAGTCTTCTCTGCCGCTCTGGCTCCTGGTCTGAGAGGTTCTGCGCAGTCGGGGAAGAACAGCATTCACGGACGGCCACGAACTCAGAATGGAGTGATTCCACCTCGCCTGCGAAGAGCACAGGGAGGCCTTTCCATAAAGTTAGGCCACGCCACCAGAAAAACCAGGATGCAATTGTGGACGTCGCTGCAACAGAGTGCTAAACTGCAGGTCGGCCTGCACACAAAGCAGGAGTGGAGAAGAGAGGAGGGGGCGAACTTGGCTTGAGGAGAGAGGAGGGGTGCGACCTAGGGAGCAAGGAGGGAAGGGGAGATTCGAATTTGGGCTTTGGAATGAGTTAATTCAGCCTTGGGAAGGTGGAGATATGCTTAGGGAAGTGAAAGGGGTAGGTGGTGGTTGGAGGGTGGGGTTTTGAGTGGTGGAACTTCCTTGGGACTAGGTGAGGATTAAAGAGGGGTTGTGGGAAGTTGTGGGGAGTTAATGGAGGTAGGTGGGGGTTGGAAGTGGTTGAGAGGGGGAGGAGAGAGAGTGAATTTCAAAATTTAGAGAGAGGAGGAGAGAGAATGGAGAGATAATGAGAGAGAGAGAGATATTGAGAGAGTTTGAAAGGGTTTTCTTCAATATTCATCAAAAGTTGAATACAAGAGGAGAGATGGGGCCTATATATAGGCAACCATTCTTTACATGACCAAAATACCCTTGACAATAAGATAAAAGACCGAGCATATCCTAGACTCAATCCTATGGGCCCATAACTAAAGTAATAAGGCCCAATTAAACATAACAAGGGAAATGGACTAAAACCATATGACTCAATAAAGGAAAATACATAAGATAGGACTCAATAAAAAGAAAATACATAAAATGAAACTTTGGAAATGAAGATAACAAGTGTAGACCATGATCAATCCATATCAAGAGTGTGCAGGCGATCAAAGCTAGAGGGGTGTCGGGAGATGCCCTCATCAAATCCCCCGGGGTGGGGAGAGCTCGACCCTGTCGAGTATGGGTCTGCCTGGCTGTCGTACTGCTCCATCATGTCGGGATCCAAGCATATCAAATCCTCCCGACTCACCCATGTATCCTCGATCGGGGGACGGCTCTTCCACCTAACCAGATAGCGCTGATACACCCTGTGCCTCGTAATGATACTCTGCTCATCCAGTATTGCCTCTACCTGCTCTCGTCGGTCTCTCAAGCTAGAAAGTGGAGTCCCTCCCGGGAGTGTCTCTCATAAGGGGGGGTAAAGGCTCAAGCTCCTCACTGGGTTCCACCGCGGGGCCTTTGTGGGGTACCAGGTCTGCCACACTGAAGGTAGGGTGCACCCCATAGCTTTCTGGTAGGTCAAGTTCATAAGCATTGCTGCCAAGTCGTCGTAGAACTCGAAAGGGTCCCGAACCCCGTGCCCTCAACTTGGAGGCAGGTCCCGGAAGGAGCTGCTCCGTCCTCACCATCACCGAGTCTCCCACTTGGAACTCGTAGTGGCACCGATGAGCATCTGCCCGCCTTTTGTAAGTCTCATTGATCCTTCCTATATGCTTGCGAGAATGCGTATGCCATGCATGATGATGCGATGTTAGTGCGAAACGAATGGCATGCCAAGGTGGACCTGGGCAGCCAAATGTAGACCGATCACACTTTGATGCTATGAAGACTGTGGTAGTCTTAGGAGGGCCGGGACATCTATAGATGAACCTTTTATGCATGGGTGTGATAAATGTCGGGGGACCCAGACATCCATGTATGCTCCTATCATGCTTAAGACTCATGATGAATGAAGGTGGGCCAATACATCCGAATATGGTCCACTTATGCTGCCTACTTGACATGTGGGTGATGTGGATGAATGTACCCGACTTATGAATCATGTCAAATGGTGTGGTAGGCCTGGACACATGCATGTTTATCCCAAAGGTGACTTCCATGTGCATAGATGTGGGATGACTTTTGAACGTCCACGTGAATGGGTCGAAGGGATCTACGAACGTGGTTATGGGGTGGGGCACTTCATCAATCCCAAGGTGTTTGTTGCCTAAGGTCAAGGCTCTCATGTTGTAACCCGATTCTAGGAAGGGAGGAGTTTGGGTCGACATGGGCGATGTGGGTAAGGTGAGGTGGGTGGTGAATAGGGAAAGTGGGTCACATGGAGATTTAGGCTCCCATAGAAAATGGTCAAAGGGATTATGGTAAGGGTCAACTAGGTAGGGGTACTCCATGTTCTCAAGGTCCTCAAATGGCGAATCATCTCTCTCTAAGATAATTGGGCCAAGGTTGCTAATGGGTTGGCCAATCAAAGTACTTGAGATCTCAATGGTTGGGGAGTAGACTAGGATGGGTTCCTCCTCCATGGGAAGAAGGAGTATGATCTCACTTGTAAATTGGCCATTGGTGTAGATGGAAGTGATGGAGCCAATGGTGGGGTAAGCTAGGCTAATGGTGCTAGACTCTGATGGCCTCATGGCTAGCATATCGGTCAAGTGGACTTGTCAATGTAGGTAGGCCACTAAGTCTCCCAAATCTTCTACACAATAGGAGGTTTGATAAGTGACATGAGGCTGAGTGGGAATGAGTTGGGATTGATGTCCCATGAGTAGGTGGCTTGGTTGTAAACTAGGAATGGTGAGGCCTCGCTTGAGCCATAGGAATATGGACTTATCTATGGTGATGGTGTCATGGGGAAGGGTGTATAGCTCTTGAGGAACTAGGTTAGGAGGGGTGGGTGAGTTGTATGGCCCTTGGATTTCCTTGATTTTGGGAGGTGGATCCGAATTGGTATCCCTCTCCACTTGGGTAGGTGTGTGGGTTGCAACTCCTAAGGACAATGGGGTAGGAAGGTCTATGGTGGGTGGGTTGGTGTTAGTCGAGGCATGGCGCACTCGAGGAGGTGAGCAAGGTCGGACATGGGTTGGACTTGGGAGTGGAAGTAGTGGAGGCCTAATTTGGGGTAAGATTGGTGTAGGAAGCGGGAGGTGGGTTGGGTGAGGGGTTTTGGGTTTTGGGGTGGTGGCCATTATGGGCCTTGGTGGAGGGGTGGACATGGTGTCCACATGGTTTTTAATGGTGAGGGTTGGATGAGTGGTGGTCACCATGGAGGGAATTGGGTTGGTTAGGGGTCTCTTGCCCTTGGGATCACTTGGGGTGGAAGTGGGGGCTAAAGGGGCTTGACTAGTGTAGGTTAGGGAAGGGGGTTTTGGTTGGGATGTGGGGGACCTCATGGGGTTAGGTGGGGAGGTGGAGGTCTTAGGTACTTGGGTTTTAGTGATAAGGGTTTGGATGGGTGGGGTGGGAGGAGTGGGAGTGCTCCTTGGGTTTTGGTGATCCGAGTGGGAAGGGGACACATACCTAGCCCTTAGTTGATCCTTCATGTCCTCCCATGTGGTGAGGGGAGCTTCCCGTCTAATTATCCTTAAGCCCTCAATTTTACACCAATGAGTTTGAGCCCTTTTGGTTAGTTGTATTTTGGCAACCCATACCTTTTCATCCTCGGAAATATGATACCAATTGAAGTATTGGTCCATTGTAGCTTCCCAATCTAAATATTTGCTAGGAGAGGTCCCATCAAAGGTGAGAAGTGGGAAAGGGGCCATCCTATCGTCCGTCTTTAGGGCGGGCCTATTTTTTCCAAGTTGGTTGAGTCGGCCCGATATGTTATCAAGCCGCTCATTGGCATAGGTCAAGGCTTTCATGAAGTAGTTGAAGTCATGAGTGTTAGTGGTAGACATCCCTTGGGATTTTGGATTCATTGTGGGATTGGAAGATGTAGTATTGGGTTGAAAGCGAGTACCACTACGAGTGGTCATGCAAGGTTGGGTGGGCTATGCAAGGGTGTGCGGATGCACCTATGAAAGACTTAGTGTGACCCAAGACTAGACTTGTAAGGACAAGCCTATGACCGCTCTGATACCACTTGATGTGGCATAGCCCAAAGACCACTAAATATGATAAGGTGACCCTAGGACTTAGACCCGCAAGCATACAAGCGCTCAATGATTCTCACAACGACAATTTCTGCTCACTCGGTTCAGACGTTCACCCGGTGGGTCCGGGAGATGATGGTGAGGGTCCGAGGTGGGACCCAATTGTCCTAATGGACTTACAATGCTAACGCTGACCTCCAATGGGCCTGGGAGTCCCAACTTTGTGGGTGGCTGGCCCGTAGGTGTGGGGTGGCACTCACTCACGGGCCGCGGTGGGCACGATATTGCTTAAAATGAATTCCGAGCACTCTCTTACCGTCCGACGGGCATTCAAGGCAATACTACATTTGCAGAAATGAAGCTACAAGGGTGTGATCAGAAGCTCACCTGATCGGTGTGAAGACACCGATCCCGTTCGGAGACGAGGGCGCGCCGGGAGGCGAGGGTATACACCCGATCGCCGCGGCGATGGAGCTTGACCTGAAAATGTGAAGAGGTACAGCACTACGCCCCTTGCAAGGGGGGGGATCTTGGGGTGGGGGTTAATGTATTACAACCAAAAATTACCTCCACGCAGGGAGGGGCCTTCAGCCGGCCAAGCGGGGAGGGGAACGAGCGAGATAGAGTCGACTTTCCGAGCTTTGCCGATTCTGCCTAGCTTCTGTAATTCTGGACAGAGGGCGATGTCGATGCTGCCAATAATTCCACCGAGCTTGGAATCTGATGAAACTTGCGCCAAAAGCTTGCTAACCGGAGAGGGGCGCGGCTTGAAGTTTTGGACGACGTTCTGATCTGGGGGCTGACTGCTCCAGCGACTGGAAGATGGATGCAGCTCTGGTCTCTGGCCGAGCTCAGTCTGAAACAGCAGGTTGCAGAAGCTGCCACGATCGCTTCTGAGCTCCAAATTTGGCACCGCTAGACTCGTTGGAATTTTGGACGAGTCTACTTTGCAGCAAAACAAACGGGGAAGTCTTCGGATGTTGGAGATGAGCTGGGTGTCCAGAGAAGTGGATGGTGGTCGGTGCAGACTGTGAGGAGGCAGACCGGCGTGGGTGTGGTAGAAAATTGGTATATCTGGTTGTCATATGCCGAACGGGGTTCCGCCTTCTGTTCCTGGACGCTGACAGGGGGAGGAAGAACTTTGTAGAAGACCTCGAAGACTGGTTCCTTCAAGCTTCGTCGTGGGAGAGTCTTCTCTGCTGCTCTGGCTCCTGGTCTGAGAGGTTCTGCGCAGTCGGGGAAGAACAGCATTCACGGACGGCCACGAACTCAGAATGGAGTGATTCCACCTCGCCTACGAAGAGCACAGGGAGGCCTTTCCAGAAAGTTAGGCCACGCCACCAGCAGAACCAGGATGCAGTCGTGGACGTCGCTGCAACAGAGTGCTAAACTGCAGGTCGGCCTGCACACAAAGCTGGAGTGGAGAAGAGAGGAGGGGGCGAACTTGGCTTGAGGGGAGAGGAGGGGTGCGACCTAGGGAGCAAGGAGGGAAGGGGAGATTCGAATTTGGGCTTTGGAATGAGTTAATTCAGCCTTGGGAAGGTGGAGATATGCTTAGGGAAGTGAAAGGGGTAGGTGGTGGTTGGAGGGTGGGGTTTTGAGTGGTGGAACTTCCTTGGGACTAGGTGAGGATTAAAGAGGGGTTGTGGGAAGTTGTGGGGAGTTAATGGAGGTAGGTGGGGGTTGGAAGTGGTTGAGAGGGGGAGGAGAGAGAGTGAATTTCGAAATTTAGAGAGAGGAGGAGAGAGAATGGAGAGATAATGAGAGAGAGAGAGATATTGAGAGAGTTTGAAAGGGTTTTCTTCAATATTCATCAAAAGTTGAATACAAGAGGAGAGATGGGGCCTATATATAGGCAACCATTCTTTACATGACCAAAATACCCTTGACAATAAGATAAAAGACCGAGCATATCCTAGACTCAATCCTATGGGCCCATAACTAAAGTAATAAGGCCCAATTAAACATAACAAGGGAAATGGACTAAAACCATATGACTCAATAAAGGAAAATACATAAGATAGGACTCAATAAAAAGAAAATACATAAAATGAAACTTTGGAAATGAAGATAACAAGTGTAGACCATGATCAATCCATATCAAGAGTGTGCAGGCGATCAAAGCTAGAGGGGTGTCGGGAGATGCCCTCATCAAGAGGGCCCTAGAGGAGAGTTCCATGGAGGGAACATCTTTTGAAGGGCCAAAGCCGGCCAGGAAGGAGTGGGAAGTGCTCCAACGATTGACCATAATCCTACGACATCTCAGCTCGAGCCCCCTGAGAGAGGTAAGTTAATCATGATTTCATTCAATTCAATTCTTTCGTTTACTTACATGTTTTGCCTTTCTCTCTCTTTTCTTCCTTCTTCTTTCACCCCACCTCAGCTTCTTCCTGGCCCCAGGCGGCATTCCACCTTGAAGTGGTTGGTTCCCATCATCCGCGCCTTGCCCCTAGGAGTGACATCTATCTTGAGATCTTGGCAATTACAACCTCTCCTAGTGTTAGGTCAGAACTACCCAAAGCTTTCACTTGATTGGCACAGCATCTCAGCCTTAGTTGAAATTTGGCATCCTTAAACTCATACATTCATATTCCCATCATTTGAGGCCACTATCCTACTGGAGGAGGTAGAGACCTACTTCTCTTTAGCCAGGTCCCAGGTGGGAGGGGAAGACACAGTGTGTCATACTATTTCCCCTATAGATCCTAGGCTCATCTTGGGAGGGTTCATACCAGATAGCAAGGACGTCTATACTTTCATAGGCCCACGTCAGATTCACCTTCTTCCTCTTAGCCAGTGGGTAGTGGAGCATTGCAGGAACAGGTGTGGGTGGGATGAAGCTATAGCTAAGGCTGCGTCCATCTGCTTGTGCGGGGCTATCTTGTTTCTTCAGTTGACCATGTGCTAGAGATTCCCCTTCTTAGTACCATTAGCGGCCTATGGCAGGGACTTTCCATCTCCCAGGCAATCCTTACCTACTTGTATGAGGGCCTTACCTCAACAACCTTAGGAGGTCCCCTGTTTGGCTCTATGATCCTTCTAGAGTGTTGGATGGGTGTTAGGATGAAGTTCATCTATAAGGAGGATGTCACTTTAGCTAGTAGGATCTTTGGGAGCCACCCCCTCTTCTTCATAGGTGGCGCGTTCGGGTTCTCTCTACAGGTAGAGTGCAGGACAGCAGAAAAGAGGACCAGGGATGAGTGGCGACTGTACATCAACAGATTACCCCTGGATTGGTTTGTGATGCGCTCGGGCTTCCTCTGTGACACCACCGTCAGAGTTCCTAGGAGGCCGGGCTTGGACTTGAGGCTCGTGAGCGACACCACGCTGGCGATGTACGGGCCGCACCGGTGCTACCTACAGGTTGGACTACCCCAGACAGTTTTACCAGCACTACCCCACCTTCCCGCGCTACAGGCGAGGAGGATCGGCACGGAGGAGGATGAGCAGGCGGTCAGGAGTGCCCTGATCATGTGGGAGGTGAGCAGGGTGCTTACCCTACCAGCAAAGGTTGCAGAGATTCCGGTGACGCGCCATGCCTATGTTAAAGAGCTGAGAGAGATACGTCCCCGTGGGGATGCCCAGCGGAGGACTGACTGATTTTCTTTCCTTTCATGATGATGTTGGATAGGACTTGTGGTTAGAAAGTTTGATATATGGAATGAATAAAATTGATGATTGGATTGAGTTTGAGCTTTGGGCTTTGGGCTTTTTCCTTGATGTGATTGCGTAGGTTGGGATAAGACTTTAACATTCACACGGTCATGAGCCAACTAAACTTTTCAGCTTCAACCTGCCCCTGCACACATATAAATACAGAAAATAGATAAAATCTGTTTTACGCTTAACCCCTTGCCTATAACAAGTTAGGAAATGACCAGTTCTCGATTTTTGGTCAAGGTGGTAAGCCTTATTAAATAGGCAAATAACAAATGTCAAATGAATGCAATGGATGCTATGAATGCAAATCAAGAAAATCTTTTTTGAAATTTTGAAAATATCTGATTTTTGTTTGGATTTCAAAATATTTGATTTTGTTTTGGATTTTGAAATATTTGATTTCTTTGGATTTTGAAATATTTGATTTTTTTAGATTTTGAAATATTTGATTTTTTGGAGTTTGAAATATTTGATTTTTTTGGATTTTTGAAATATTTGATTTTTTTGGATTTTAAAATATTTGATTTTTTTGGAGTTTTGAAACCAACTGAAACTTAACAACGGGGAACCTTCCCATCTCACTCGGGGTCTCCCAGGTCCAACATGTGCTTAAAAGGGACCGCCCGTGGCCTGGGGCCAATTTCGCTTAACGGTGCCTCTACCGAGGCCATACCCGAGGTGGGATCCATTCCTTGGAAAATAAAATAAGATTTAGCAGGAAAACTGGCGGTAGGTATAGAGATTTTTAGGGCTTGAGTTCTTCTCACGACACCACCATTTTTAAAGAATTTGGTCTGTTGCGTCGGGACTTTGTGTCCGTCATCGAACCTACATCCGCTATTGGCACGCATACGATTGGGCTCATAACGTCCCGCGGGGAAACTATACTACCACTCTTGCCATGCCTAGTTTTATTATTTGGGGACTTTCAAACTTTTGAGAGCTTCGAGCCTTGGGTGAGCTTTTAGTTTTGATTTTTGCCCCTTTCTTTCTCCATTTCTTTTCTTAGTCTTTTTATGGCTCTTTTAACCTAAGGAATAAGGTCATGACGGACTGCCCCTATTTGAGACCTCTTTTATCGGGGGTTCTAGATCAGTTCTCACCCCCTTATTCACCACTTGCCCCTATTTTCAGCCGAGAGAGAAGAGAAGCAAGGATCTTCACCCTCCCCTAAGCATGGCCAAGGGAGAGACGGTGTTGCGTAAAAGATGAAAACCGCACCACGGGGGGTCGTGTAGTGTGTGAAATGTTGAACCAGAGATTTCCTTTCGTGATCAAGTGAAGGCGCACCCCACCACCAAGTCGTTGCTGGTTTGACTCTATGGATAAAAGTGTTTTAAATATAGCCCATTCCACGGATTTGGTAATTCCTCACCCTTCGCGTTGATTAAACGATACGCGTTACCCGGATAGACTTCCTTAATTACAAACGGCCCGTCCCAGTTGGGTTGCAGCTTAGACCTGGGACCTGCTGACCTGATAAATTTGCATTTCAAAACCATATTATCCACTTGGAATTTCCTTTCGATAACCTTCTTTTGGAAATACCATGAGACACGTTTTTGATAAACCGAGACATGATTGGCTGCGTTAAGCCTCTTCTCGTCTAAGAGTTCCAGTTGGACTAGCAACGCCTCTCGACGCTTGTCGAGATTAAGTTCTTTGTCCAGCTGCACCCTTAGGGAAGGGATCAGGATCTCGTACGGGAGTACCGCCTCCATCCCATAGGTGAGGGCAAAAGGAGTTTGCCCCGTGGGAGTACGGACGGAGGTGCGATAAGCCCATAGAGCTTCTACTAGTTTATCGGCCCAATCAGCAAATTTATGTGACTCGCATGTTTTCTTGATGATTTTAAGAAGGGTTTTGTTCGTGGCCTCAGCCTGGCCATTACCTTGGGGGTAGTATGGTGATGAATGATGCAATGATATATTAAACTTCTTACAGACGTCTCGGAGTTCTTGAGAAACGAATTGAGGCCCGTTGTCGGTGACGATATCACTTGGCACTCCAAACCGCGAAATGATATTCTTCAGGATGAAGCGGCATACTGTGGTGGCTTTGATTTCTGCATAGGCTTCAGCTTCTACCCACTTGGTGAAGTACTCCGTAGCCGTCAAAATAAAGGACTTCTACTTGACTGCGGAATTCGGGTCACCGAGAGGTCCGATGATAGAGGATAGAGAGAAGAAGCAGGAGCATGGATCTTGTCAGCATGGAGTTGGCATTGAAGACACCTACGGACATAGGTGGAGCAATCTTCTTCTAAGGTTGGCCAGTAATAGCCCTGCCTAAGAATCTTCTTCGCCAACGCCTGCCCATTTACGTGCCCTCCACACTCACTGGAGTGAGCTGCTTCCACAACCTTCCAAGCCTCATCGTCATCTAGGCACCTCATTAGAACTCCATTGAGAGCTCGCCTATACAATTCTCCAGCAATAATCATGTATCTTGCGGCGACTCTTCTAATGGCCTTTCGCTGCTCGGCATTTGCCGTCTCCGGAAAAGAACCATCCCTACAATATTGCTCAATCTCATAATACCACGGCAACTCTTCTTCTTCTATGATCTCCTCAAGCTCGGTTAATGAAACCTCTTTCACCTGTTCCCCTTCTACCTTTCTTTCTACAGATTTCCTAAGGTTGTCGAATAAGGGATCCTGAAGAGAAGGGGCGTCCAACCGCTGGACCACAATGGTCTCAGTGGCGCGACTGAGGGGAAATGAAAGAGAAGAAGTGAGTGATGCAAGTGCATCAGCCAGGATGTTCTGAGAACGAGGAGTGTGAATATAGATAAGCTTTCAGAATTGCCTAGCCAAGAGCGTGACCAGATCTTGATAGGGCTTAAGCTTAGGGTCACGGGTGCGGTAAGTCGACAGAACTTGACGCAGCACCAATTGAGAGTCTCCTATGATGTTAAGGTATCACGCGCCCAAGAGGTAGATGTGCTTCAGACCGGCAAGGAGAGCCTCATACTCGGCTATATTATTCGTTGCAGGAAATGAGAGTTGATAAGCGATAGGGATGGTCACCCCTTCCGGAGTGAGGAGTACGGCGCCGATTCCATTACCCTGGGAATTGAGAGCACCATCGAAATGGAGAGACCAAAAAGGAAGATGAGTGATTACAGCCAAGTGTTCATCGGGAAACTCATTCTGGATTGAATCCGTGCGAGGGATAGGAGAATGAGCAAGATGCTCAGCAATGGCATACCCTTTGATTACTTTCTGGACGATGAAGGTGATATCGAACTGGGAGAGAAAACTCTGCCAGCGAGCTAACCGGCTAGAAAGGACAGGCTTTTCTAAAAGATAACGAATGGGATCCATTCTAGAGATCAGCTTGACCTCATGGGCAAGAAAATAGTGTTTGAGCTTCTGAGCTACCCACACTAGCGCTACACAGGTCTTCTCCATGGCAGTATACTTGGATTCAGCGGGATTAAACAACCTCGAAAGGTAGTATGCTGCCCTTTCCCTTCCTTCATCGTCTACCTGAGCCAGGATAGCTCCTAGGGAGTCCTCAATCACAGAAATGTATAGGATCAGGGGTTTCCCAGGGACGGGTGGTTTCAGAACCGGGGGATTAGAAAGATAAACCTTAAGCTCTTCGTTGGCCTTTTAGCATTGTTCATTCCATTCAAATTTTGCTCCCGCCTTCAACAATTCATAGAATGGGCGGCATCTTTGCGAATGTTGAGTTATAAATCTCCTAATGAATTGTAGGCGCCCAATCAAACCTCTAAGCTCAGTGATGTTCTTAGGCGGCGACATCTCCGTAACGGCCTTTGCTTTATTTGGATCGATCTGGATCCCCCGTTTACTAACTATAAACCCGAGTAACTTCCCTGATGCAACTCCAAACACACATTTCTTTGGATTCATCTTCAATTTATATTCCCTAGCCCTTTGCAACACTTTGGCTAGAATGGTGGGGTGTTCCTCTTGAGACCTTGATTTTACCAAAATATCATCCACATAAGCTTCTAAGTAGACATGCATCATGTCGTGGAAGATAGCCATCATTGCCCTCTGATAAGTGGCACCTGCATTCTTCAATCCAAATGGCATAAGGACATAGCAATATGTGCCCCAGGGCGTGGTGAAAGAGGTCTTCTCTTGATCCTCAGGAGCCAGACGGATTTGGTTATATCCAAAATAACCATCCATAAATGAGAGGGCTTCATATCCAGCTGTGTTATCCACCAATACATCAATGTGAGGAAGCGGGAAATCGTCTTTCGGACATGCCTTATTTAAGTCCCTGAAATCGATACAAAATCAAATTTTGACATCCTTTTTCATTACTAGGACTATGTTTGCCACCCATTGCGGATATAAAACAACTCTAATAAACCTGGCCTTATGCAATTTGTCGACTTCTTCCTTTATCCTTAAGGCCATCTGCAAGTGGAACCTTTTTGCTTTCTGCTTAACGGGTGTTGCCCCTGGTTTAAGAATCAGTCGGTGTTCAACCAACGTGGGGTCAAGACCCGGCATGTCCTCATAGGACCAGGCAAAATAATCATTGTACTTCCTCAAAACCTTAATGAGCTCCTCTTCAACCTGAGGAGGGAGATTAGCAGATATAAGTATGGGCCTGGGATCCTCTTATGTTCCAAGATTAACCTCCTTAGTGGGTTCATCTACTGTCGATGACGGTTCATCAAACCTCTTCAAACCTTGTGCGTACAAGTCGGTAGTGTCGTCCACCTCGCTTTCCTCATCATCAGCTGGGTCCTTCTCATTCACAATTTCATATACCCGTAATCCGTCATTGCTCCATACCCCTTCTAATTCCTCATCATCTTCCAAAACAATTGCGGTCTCTACGAACTCAGGGCATCTCATAAGGGCATGGCACCTCTCGGCCAAATCTTGCAAAAACCTATCAGGGATGGATTTAGGATGATGCATCACAGGGTGCGCCGCAGATGAGGACGGGCCGACTAGACTCGAACTAGACTCTACCCCAACTGACTCTACTAACCTAGAAGACTCTGCACACTGTACATCTAACCTAGGAGAGAGGAAATCTACCGGAAAAGGAACAGGGGTCTCATGCCCCTGGGAAGCTGAGCAGAACACATCGTAATCTTCCATTGAAACCTCTGTTTTAAAATTGGTATTTTTTTGGAGGTCGGAGGTGATCACGAGACAAGAGGAGGAGGAAGACGGGGGAGGAGGTAGTTGCATGGGGAACAAATCGGGGAATATGCAATCAAAAAAAGGGTGAGAAGATCGAAACCACATTTCGTGGAGTTGGGCATTGGGGGGAGGAGGAGTAAACAAAGTTGAAAGATCAATAGGCGGGCAGCGCCTGCAAGCACATGGAACAAATAAAATTTCAGGCGGTCTCTCCGTGAAGTACGGGTCGACCAAAATTGGAGGGGAACATGAGACAAATCCCAATTGTTGAAATAAAGAGGCAAGGCGGAACGGGGACATAGAAAAAGAAATGATAGAGCTCCCCGCTTCTTGTGGTCTCTGGTAGACTGGCTTCAACGGAGCATGCTTGACAAGCGGCATCTCCTTCTTCCTTGGACGGTCTTCTTTTTTACTGAACAACTTTTCAAAACAACCGGAAAAATCTTCCATATCACCCACCAACCCCTGCAGCGGTGGTGGTGGGTCAGCAATAACATGTGCATCATCAGCCTTCTCTTCGGAACTGGGTGGTGACTTCTTCAAAGTGCCGGGCTGCAACGGGCCTTTCACAAAATGTTGTCGATAGTCCCACGTTAACGGCCCAAAGTCTCCAAGTATTGACATTGCTGAATCACGGTAGCCAAGACCTCGGTGGCCTATCTTCCTGCCTTTAGGGACGGGCTTAGTCCGCCCCTGTAATTATGCACCGAGACCCAGGCCCGACTGATAACCCAGTTTCAGAATCATGTGCCACCCCTTTGAATCTCTTATCTTGGACTTAATTTTTACATTGACTGGCGCAGTGGCAGGCTTGCGTGACGCATATGCCCATGGGTAGTTTAAGTCCATTACTTACAAAACTGGCCTATTACTTGGCCACAGTGTAGGGAAAATCTTATCGGTGATGGCATCAACAGACTGGACGGTGGAGATGTTTTTCACTTTAACCACCCGACCCTGGAATGGGAATTTCATGCATTGGTGGGCGGTTGAAGGTATGACATTTAAACTATTTATCCATGGACGACCCAGAATAGCTTTGAACATTGGTCATTGTCCAATACATAAAACTCCACGTCCATAACCAACGGCCCTAGCTCGGCCTGTATAGTCACGACCCTGTGACAAGCACACCTGGAATTGTCATATGCTGCTATTGTGGTGGGTGTTGGCTTAAGCATATCCTCCGAAATGTTACAGGCATGGAGGGTACTCAATGGACACACAATTATCGATGCTCCTGTGTCCACAAGGGTAAACTCAACACCCACTTTATTCAAAGAAATGGTAATATAGAGTGGCCCCCTTGTGACTCTGGGGGAGCTAATTTTGACTCACAAAATGAAAGAGAGGGCCCCCTTGTGATGGTTGCCAACACCGTTGGTAAACTGTCCACCGCCACATCTTCATTTACCATCAGTCTCTGCAAAAAAGTTCTCAAAGCATCCTGATGTAGCAGTGACCTTTTGATCAATTCCAAAACTGAAATCGTGGTCGGCATCCGGTGCAAGTGCTGTAACAAGTCGTACTTCGTGCCTGGCACGGGGTTTGCATCTTCAGCTGTTGAGGAAGAAGGCTGAGGGGTAGGTGCGGGTGTACGAGAAGAAGGGTAAACTTTGTGAAATGGATTCCCGCTCCGAAGGGTGCAATGTGGTGCCAGCACGGCCTGAGATGGACCCCCGCTTGGCCCGGTGGGGTAAGTGGAAGGGGTAGAAATGGGGGTGAGGATGGCGGAAGTTGGCCTGATGGGCCCTGGTAAAGGGGAAATGGGCGAAGCGTTAAGTGGAGGGGTGATGGTGGAGGGTATGGTGGGTGATGGCGAAAGGACTGGCGGTATGGAGGGGAATGCGGTGGGCCTGATGGGTGATGCAGAGGGAATGATGGGTGGAGTGGTGGTCAGAACGTCGGGCCTGAGAATGGAGGGGATAGCAGGTGCGGGGGAATGGTTGTGGTGGAAGGCCAAGAGGTGTGCGGGGGTTTCATCATCAAAAGTCCACCCAGCGTTGGGGGCTGGGTGCTGAACAATGTTTACCTGGGCCAGTGCCGGCGCCGGCGGCTGTTGTTGTTGCTGAGGAGCGGGCGGGTGTACCGGCCTGGGATTCTGATGGATCTCAAGGTCCTGTTGCTGCTGTTGCTGGGGTTGCTACTGCTGTGGGGGTTGCTGTTGCTGCTGTTGCTGGGGCGCCGCCTGCTGCGGCGTGGCTTGTCTCTGCCTCTGCTTGATGTCCTTGATCAGCTGGTGCATCTGGGCCCAATCAATCCTCTGGCCCTCATGTAAATCATACACCATATCTCTAAACTGATAGCACTGCTCTATTGTGTGCCCGGGCTGCCGATGATTTATGCAATATCGGGATTGATCGGTGGCCGGATTCCAAATCTGACACTCCGGAGGCAATTGAATATCACCAGTATACATCAAAGCAGAGAAAATATCAGGCAATGTTTCAGAAAGAGGAGGGTAATGGGTCCTCTTTGGGCTCGGTCGGGCAGGTCCGTAAGTGGCGGGTGGAGGGACATTATGAGATTGCGACGGCCGCTGAGGATGTTGGGGTGGTGGTGGTGATTGTTGCGGGTGTTGAGGAACCGGGAAAGTGGGTTGGGGAACTTGTGGAGCGGCGAACTAGGGGTTGCGTGGAGGCTGCGGAAAGCGAGGTGGAGTGGCTTGGTGGGGAAACTGAACAGCCTAGACCTGCTCGTTGATCTGCACTCCCTCAATGACGGGGCCTTGGGACTTTCTGGCAGTTTTGGGTTTCTGGGCCTCAAACAGTGAATGAATAGGGGAGTCTTTAAACTGTGTCTGTATGAACCGAGCTCTACTATACAACTGGTGCATATTCGAAATGTCATTCATTGCCAAAATATTTCTGAATGTCGGGGTAGCATCGGAGATTAACATCTTAACCTTCTCTTCTTCCGGGATTTGCCCGGGCACACGTGAGGCCATCTGCCTCCATCGATCCACATAGGTTGCAAAATCCTCCTCCTGCTTCATCTTTTCTGCTACTAGGTCGGTGAAGGAATACTCGGGACCGACCCGATCTTGGAACCTCTAAATGAACTTCTCCTTGACGATCTTGAAATTTTCTGCCTCCTCCAGAGGCAAGGTATAGAACCACTCCAGGGTGACCCACTCCAATGATCGGCGGAATAAGTAAGCCATCAAGCGATCATCATGTTGGAACTGCGCCGACTCGTAAAGAAACACCCTGACATGAAGGAACGGGTTGCCGATCCCGTCATATTTTCGGTACACGAGGAGCTCAGACTGAGGAGGAAAATGAATGTCCCTGAAGTTAGGAATAGGGACATCATCCAAAGACTGCGGGCCAACCCGCTTGTGGAGGAGGTGAATTTGTTGCTGCATAGCAGCCCATTTGTCAAGAATTTCCTATTCCCGGGATGGAGGAGAAGGAGCAGTAGGAGCAGTACCTGGATACAGAGCCAAAGGAAAAGCTGACTGAGGGGGCAGCCCGTAAGATGGATAATGGGCCAGGGAAGGGCCCGCATCCACATGAGCCAGCTGGGCGGCCCCTGGTTACAACCGAGTAAAGTCTGCCGGGGCTTGTGGACGTCGAAAAATGACGGTGTCGATCGTACAGCATTCACATCGTAACACTCGAGAGCAAGCCGGAGACGGAAAGGCCGAATAAACCTCATGCCTCACCCGATCAAGACGAGAACTCGCTTTGTGGTCCGCTACCCGCGAAGGAAGCCCCCTAAGCAGAAGATACAGCTACAACGCTCCGACCGGCCATGCTGAGAGCTGAATCAGAGAAAATTCAGGAACTCCGGCACAGTCTCGGCATGCACCGAAAGTCACACAGAATCTGGGACCGAGTCCCAGAGGCTACAAATGGAATATTGTGGAGGCCATACGAGTCGCAACCGGAACGTTCTGGGAATGCCGACATTCATATAAATGGCCGCGACTTCGAAAAGAATCTGTTTAGTGCTTAAAACGGCACGAAGGGGCCTTAAAACGGCGCGCCTTAAAACGCGCGCCCCCCTCTTAAAACGGTGCGCCCCTTTTTTCTTTGGCTACACGGCGCACTCCTATCGAAGGGGCCTCCCCCTTTGATGCTTAAAATGGCGCCCCTTTGAATGTGGCACCGTTTTAACCCCTCATTCTATTCTCTGAAGCGCTTCCCCGGTGCACAAACAAGCCATCCCATCTACACTCCGATGCTCTATTTTGCATCATTATGGCGTGCAGAGAACATTCAATGCCCACGGCTCTGCTTCTACCTCCGTTCGACAGCACATAAGCAACGGCAGCAAGGCAAGCTCCGACAAATCTCTGAGCGCCCCATCCTCCGACGAGCAGCAGTGTACGAGATGAATCAACGGCGTCCATCATAGCCAGTCAACTCCCGACCTCATTGCGGACGAGGTGGAAGTGGCAGGGATGCTCCCAGGATGGTCGTTCTATAAAAGGGGCAGCATTGTGAAGAAGGATGGGGCTGACATATAGAAGGAGCTAGAAGAAGAAAGGGCTGAGAGAAGAGAGGCTGAAGGGAAGGCTGGCTGGTTCGGCTAGGGTCTCCGGCGTCCGAAGAGAAGAAGAAGCTCCATCCATTCCCACCTGCAAGGTGAAGAAAAAAAGAGAGAGAGAGAGGGTGAGAGGGTGAGAGGGTGATGAGGACATCTCACGACACTCGCTATGGCTCGGGTCGCCTGCACACCCTTGATTTGGGTCGACTCATTCTCATCTTATGTATCCTCCTTTTATTGAGTCTTATCATATGTAATTTTCCTTTTATTGGGTCATGTCGCAGGTATTTCCTTTTATTATGTCATGTTGTACTAGTCCATTTCCCCTATTTGGTCTAATTGGGCCCTAATACCTTAGTTTGGGCCTATTGGACTGAGTCTAGGACATGTTTGGTCTTTTACCTTAAATGGCAGGGTTATTTTTTTCTTGTAAAGATGGGTTGCCTATAAATAGCCCCCATCTCCCTCCATGTACTAACTTTTGATGAATATTGAAGAAAACTCTTCCAAATCTCTCATTATTCCATTCCTCTCTCTCTCTCTAGCTCTCCTTCTCTCTCCCACAAGGCAAGGGCGAACCTCCCCTCTCTCCTCCCCCCTCTCTCATTCAATTCCAACCCCCACCTACCTCCATTAATACCCCACAACTTCCCACAACCCTCCTTTACTCTCCACCTAGTCCCAACAACCCTCCACCAATCCAAACTCTACTTCCCAACTACCACCCACCTCCCTTCACTTCCCAAGGCACCTATCCACCTTCCCAAGGCTAAATTAACCCCTCCCAAAGCCCAAATTCGAATTACCCTCCCCTCTCCCATCCCTCCCTCACCCTAGGTCGAAATCCACTCCCTCCCCATAGCCAAGTTCGCCCCCCACCTTCCCTCACACTCATCTTCTCTCTTGTGCACATCCACTCCCCCATCTCCACCTCTAGAAGTTCCAGCCCCCTTTCTCCCTCCATCCCTGCCATTCCTAACCTCCTGGAGCCATAGCCACGTCCTCCCCCCCTCCCTAAACCTTCAGCCATCATCCTCAAGCTTTGTTAACCCCCTCCCACTCCCTTCATTCTTGCTAGTTTGCCATTTCAGAAAGCAGGTCGCAGGCTGCAGAGTTGGGTCCTGAAGATCACAATAGGACCGGCCGTTCCCTGGTCCTCCTGGTGTCAAGGCCTATATATCTGGAAAGGGCGTCCAGAGAGCTTTCAAGGTGAGGTGGTTTCGTCAACATCCGAGGTCGGAGCTGTCCGCAGGAGCCGATCTCCCTCAACTGCGCAGAAGCTCTCAGGCAGGGAACCAGAGCTGCAGTCACAGTCCGACCACGACTTCCTCCCTGAAGATCTGAGCGCCATTTTTGGAAAGCTGAAACTACTACCAGTTAGCTGTCTCCTCCAAGAAGAAGGACCTCATTCAGCCACCGGAGCTGCAAGTTAACATTTTCTTCGTCAGGGTGGGTAGTCTGCCCACTGTGGGACCAGGTTCGACCTGTACCTACTCTTCCGGCTACCCCGCTCTCCTCCGACCTTGGATCGAGGCCCTGTCAACTGCTGCTCGAAGCTACTCCGACCACGATCGGGACACCGCCAATCTCGTCCCAATCGGAGTTCAGGAGCGGCCACAGCGACGTCTGCAACCTGCTGCATCAGTTCAGTACCTGCCAGGAGCCAGACATTGCTGTCCTGTTCCCATCGCTGGCACTGCCAGCCTCGGGTGTCAAAGCTGCCCCAAAAATTCAAGCTTCATCCCCTGTCAGCTGAGAAACTTTTGGCAGTGGTTTCGTCAAGTTTGGAGCCCCGTGGATCCCGTGGCAGCATCAACAGAGACATCCTGTCCTGCAAACCTGCAGATTGGCAGAACCGGCGGACTCGGAAGATCGGCTTTTCCTTTGCATAAATCCCCACCCCGCTTGGCCGGCTGAAGGCCCCTCCCTGCGTGGAGATAGTTTTGGGTGTAATAAGATTAATCCCCACCCCAAGTTCATCCCTCCTGCATGAGGTGTAGTGTTGTACTCTTTAAGTTTCAGGTCAAGCGACAATCACCGCAGCGTTCGGGTAATTACCCACGCTTCCCGGCGCGCCCTCGTCTCCGAACGGGATCGGTGTCTTCACACCGATCAGGTGAGCTTCTGATCATACCCTTGTAGCTTCATTTCTGCAAATGTAGTATTACCTTGAATGCCCGTCGGACGGTAAGAGAGCGCTCGGACTTAATTTTAAGCGATTTCGTGCCCACCGCGGCCCGTGAGTGAGTGCCATCCAACACCCCGTCTTGCGGGCCAGCCACCCACAAAGCTGGGTCTCCCAGGCCCATTGGGGGTCAGCCTTAGCATTGTAAGTCCATTAGGACAATTGGGTCCCGCCTCGGACCCTCACCATCATCTCCCGGACCCATCGGGTGAACGTGTGAGCCGAGTGAGCAAAAATCATCATTGTGAGAATCATTGAGCGCTTGTATACTTGCGGGTCTAAGTCCTAGGGTCATCCCATCATATTTAGTGGTCTTTGGGCTGTGCCACATCAAGTGGTATCAGAGCGGTCATAGGATTGTCCTTACAAGTCTAGTCTTGGGTCACACTAAGTTTTTCTTACGTGCATTCGCACACCCTTGCATAGCCCACCCAACTTTGCATGACCACTCGTAGTGGAACTCATTATCAAGGCAATTCATCTTCTTCCAATAAACACCATGAATCCCAATTCCCACGGTGACCGGTTCACCATGTCCTTTAGCTTCAAAGTAGTCCTACCCCACAACAAAATCACCACTGTGTTCCTTGATGAGTACCAATCGGGAAATTATGTCTCCCAAACTCTTGTGAACTCCTTGTCACAAGAAGGGAAAATTGTCATCCATGGGGAATGGGTTTTCATAGAGTTCTACGTACCTTGTGTAAGCCGCATTCCCTCCAAATCCATTACATGGGGTAGTGGAGCATGGTGCAAAATTCGGCCCCTTGGGTCACATATTATTTTGGGAAAAGAATGGATGGAAGAACAACAAGCAATCATAGACCCCGAAGGAAAAGGGTGTCACTTGCAATCCCCGGGAGACAAGAAAAGGTTCCACTTCCCAAATTCTTATAACCAAGCCCTCTCCAAGTTTGAGCAAACCATTCAAAAGCGATCAGTTAAAGTGGAAAATGAGCCTCAAATCTCCATTGCACAAAACCAACCCGAACCCCAACATGAGCAACTCATCCCACCCACTGGTGAGCTAACCATAGAGGAGCCCCTAGCTACCTGGCTCAAGAAAGGTCCCATCTTGTACCCTTCAACCCCATGCAACCTCCCCATAGAGCAAGTTCAACTAGTGCCATGTCATTCTCGTCACACAACATATCAATCCTTTTGCTTTGTGGAAACCCTTGAAGACCTACTTAGGAGTTTGAGTTATCAAATGGGGTTGACTAACATGTTGGCCATGGAACCCATTTAGCCCAAGTACCTTGCCTTTGCCTACTCATCCATTGGCTCCATTACATCTATTTGCACTATAGGCCAATGCACTAGTGAGCTTCTAATCTTCCTGCCAACCCCTAGGGAACTTGACCCAATGAGCCCCACAAAAAAATGCTCTCCTCTCCTCAAGGTCACACTTCCTAGTGAGTCCACACTCTTGTTGTTGCCCCTTGTCGATGAAGGTTCAACATGCATCGGGGAACGTCCTACTTGGGCCAACCTATCCAAGGACATAGAGGGATCCCTCCATAAGAGTTTCAATTTCTATGATCCTTTTGACCCCACTCAATGGAAATTCCCTCCTTCCACAAGGAAAGGGATTTCAATTCCCGATGAGTTTTACACCACTCCCCTACCACAAGGAGAGGGCAATCAACCTAAGGAATCCACTTTTGTGCTTACCCCATTAGGAGACGAGTGCCCAGCCCACACTAGGGAGTGTATGCTTTGGAATGCTCAAGGTCCAGGATGGGAAGAAGCCTCATTCCCCTCAACCCAAGTCCTCCTAGATCCACATGTTCCCTTCCCATTAGCCCCTCATTACCAACCCACCTCCTGGCCCTCCTACATCTCTCCCTACCCCTCGCCCCTTTGCAAGGAGCATTATGATAAGTCCCACTGGGTTCATGATTTCCACTTCCCTATGTGTGCTAGGGACCCTAGGGCGACCACTTGGATGGAAACCCACCTCCACATCACCCACCCCTTAACCCATCTTGATCTGTTTGGCCACTCCCTATGGGCTTCCAAGTACTCCTCACCCACCACCCACTCCCTCCAACCCTCACCCACCATGTCAGGCCTAACCCACCCATTCCGAAATTCCGCCCACACTATGAGAGTCAATGCCAAGGGTGGCATCAACCTTGGAAATAAGGGAGTGACCCATCCCAAGATGTCCACCCCTTGGAACCGCTTCGATCCCCATGAGTGGAAACCCCCAAATCTCACAGATGGGACCATCTTGATAAGAATCCATGTATCACAACCTTTTGCATCATGTGGTCAGGCTAGTCACATCATTTGTGTCATTCACACACTAGGTCCAGTGCATGATAGGCTTACATTTGGACAAGTTGGTCTTCCCCCACTCTTCATCCGTCTCATGCATGATAGGGCCACTTGTGGCTGCCCCGGTCCACCTAAGTGCATCAAGGTCCACATGGTTTCTAAGCATGATAGGTCAATTCATGGATGCCCTGGTCCTCCTAAGTCTGTCAAAACCAATCTAACACTTGATAGGGTTGAATTTGGCTGTCCAGGCCCTCCCTTCATCCCTATAGGATCATCATTCATGACAGTGCATGGTTTTAGGCCTAGAAAGCCCTCGGATCTCATTCCCCTTCCCCCACATGCTAGGGTGTCAGTCTCAGCTGAGTCCTTTGCTCAGCATATCAAAGAGTTGCATGATGACATCCGCAAGCATATAGGGAAAAGCAATGAGGCTTACAAAAGATGGGCAGATGCTCACCGGTGCCATTGTGATTTCCAAGTGGGAGACCAGGTGATGGTGAGGACGGAGCGGCTCCTTCCCGGGCCTGCCTCCAAGTTGAGGGCACGAGGGTCGGGACCCTTTCGAGTTCTACGACGATTTGGCAGCAATGCTTATGAGCTTGACCTACCAGAGAGCTATGGGGTGCACCCTACCTTCAACGTGGTGGACCTGGTACTCTACAAAGGCCCCGCGGTGGAACCCAGTGAGGAGCTTGAGCCGTTACCCCCACCCTTATGAGAGACACTCCCGGAGGGACTCCACTTCCCAGCTTAAGAGACCGACGAGAGCAGATAGAGGCAATACTGGATGAGCATAGCATCATTACGAGGCACAAGGTGTATCAGCGCTACTTGGTTAGGTGGAAGAATCGTCCCCCGATGGAGGATGCTTGGGTGAGCCGGGAGGACCTACTGCGGTTGGATCCCGACATTCTGGAGCACTATGACAGCCAGGCAGACCCACACTCGACAGGGTCGAGTTCTCCCCACCCCGGGGGATTTGATGAGGACATCTCATGACACTCGCTATGGCTCGGGTCGCCTGCACACCCTTGATTTGGGTCGACTCATTCTCATCTTATGTATCCTCCTTTTATTGAGTCTTATCATATGTAATTTTCCTTTTATTGGGTCATGTCGCATGTATTTCCTTTTATTATGTCATGTTGTACTAGTCCATTTCCCCTATTTGGTCTAATTGGGCCCTAATACCTTAGTTTGGGTCTATTGGACTGAGTCTAGGACATGTTTGGTCTTTTGCCTTAAATGGCAGGGTTATTTTTTTCTTGTAAAGATGGGTTGCCTATAAATAGCCCCCATCTCCCTCCATGTACTAACTTTTGATGAATATTGAAGAAAACTCTTCCAAATCTCTCATTATTCCATTCCTCTCTCTCTCTCTAGCTCTCCTTCTCTCTCCCACAAGGCAAGGGCGAACCTCCCCTCTCTCCTCCCCCCTCTCTCATTCAATTCCCACCCCCACCTACCTCCATTAATACCCCACAACTTCCCACAACCCTCCTTTACTCTCCACCTAGTCCCAACAACCCTCCACCAATCCAAACTCTACTTCCCAACTATCACCCACCTCCCTTCACTTCCCAAGGCACCTATCCACCTTCCCAAGGCTAAATTAACCCCTCCCAAAGCCCAAATTCGAATTACCCTCCCCTCTCCCATCCCTCCCTCACCCTAGGTCGAAATCCACTCCCTCCCCATAGCCAAGTTCGCCCCCCACCTTCCCTCACACTCATCTTCTCTCTTGTGCACATCCACTCCCCCATCTCCACCTCTAGCAGTTCCAGCCCCCTTTCTCCCTCCATCCCTGCCATTCCTAACCTCCTGGAGCCCTATCCACGTCCTCCCCCCCTCCCTAAACCTTCAGCCATCATCCTCAAGCTTTGTTAACCCCCTCCCACTCCCTTCATTCTTGCTAGTTTGCCATTTCAGAAAGCAGGTCGCAGGCTGCAGAGTTGGGTCCTGAAGATCGCAACAGTACTGGCCGTTCCCTGGTCCTCCTGGTGTCAAGGCCTATATCTCTGGAAAGGGCGTCCAGAGAGCTTTCAAGGTGAGGTAGTTTCGTCAACATCCGAGGTCGGAGCTGTCCGCAGGAGCCGATCTCCCTCAACTGCGCAGAAGCTCTCAGGCAGGAAACCAGAGCTGCAGTCACAGTCCGACCACGACTTCCTCCCTAAATATCTGAGCGCCATTTTTGGAGGGCTGAAACTAATACCAGTTAGCTGTCTCCTCCAAGAAGAAGGACCTCATTCAGCCACCGGAGCTGCAAGTTAACATTTTCTTTGTCAGGGTGGGTAGTCTGCCCACTGTGGGACCAGGTTCGACCTGTACCTACTCTTCCGGCTACCCCGCTCTCCTCCGACATTGGATCGAGGTCCTGTCAACTGCTGCTCGAAGCTACTCCGACCACGATCCTGTCACCACCAATCTCGTCCCAATCGGAGTTCAGGAGCGGCCACAGCGATGTCTGCAACCTGCTGCATCAGTTCAGTACCTGCCAGGAGCCAGACATTGCTGTCCTGTTCCCATCGCGGCACTACCAGCCTCGGGTGTCAAAGCTGCCCCAAAAATTCAAGCTTCATCCCCTGTCAGCTGAGAAACTTTTGGCAGTGGTTTCGTCAAGTTTGGAGCCCCGTGGATCCCGTGGCAGCATCAACAGAGACATCCTGTCCTGCAAACCTGCAGATTGGCAGAACCGGCGGACTCGGAAGATCGGCTTTTCCTTTGCATAAATCCCCACCCCGCTTGGCCGGCTGAAGGCCCCTCCCTGCGTGGAGGTAGTTTTGGGTGTAATAAGATTAATCCCCACCCCAAGTTCATCCCTCCTGCGTGAGGTGTAGTGTTGTACTCTTTAAGTTTCAGGTCAAGCGACAATCGCCGCAGCGTTCGGGTAATTACCCACGCTTCCCGGCGCGCCCTCGTCTCCGAACGGGATCGGTGTCTTCACACCGATCAGGTGAGCTTATGATCACACCCTTTTAGCTTCATTTCTGCAAATGTAGTATTGCCTTGAATGCCCGTCGGACGGTAAGAGAGCGGTCGGATTTAATTTTAAGCGATTTCGTGCCCACCGCGGCCCGTGAGTGAGTGCCATCCAACACCCCGCCTTGCGGGCCAGCCACCCACAAAGCTGGGTCTCCCAGGCCCATTGGGGGTCAGCCTTAGCATTGTAAGTCCATTAGGACAATTGGGTCCCGCCTCGGACCCTCACCATCATCTCCCGGACCCATCGGGTGAACGTGTGAGCCGAGTGAGCAAAAATCGTCATTGTGAGAATCATTGAGCGCTTGTATGCTTGCGGGTCTAAGTCCTAGGGTCATCCCATCATATTTAGTGGTCTTTGGGCTGTGCCACATCAGAGGGGAGAGAGGGGGAAGAGCTTGTGCTCTGTTCCTCCTTCTCCCCCCACCGATGTATCTTCTTCCCCCACCTCAACACCTAGTTTTTCTTTTATCTTCTCCGTTATATTCTTCCCTGTGCTTTGGGGGGGTAGATCTCCTCTTGTACCTCTCTTCCCTCCTTTCCTTTCCCTTGAGGATGAATAAAAGAGTTACTTTGTAAGCATGCGCAGTATTCTATTGCTCTGATCCCTTCCCCTTTTCTTCCGTTTTCTTCCTCCCGGTTTTCAACATTACCTGGGGTCTCCTCAGAAGCTTGCCCTTCTGTGGCATGAACTCTGAGGGAACCCGTTCGAAGGGTGAACATTCATGGCCACCTATGGCCTACATCTGTCCCGTTCCACGAAATCATCACCCGTGAGCTGTGGTCGTTCTTGTAGGCTGGCCCTCGAATGTTCCATACTCACATTTGGGTTCTGACCACCATGAGGCTACTCCGATTTTTGAGGGTCTACCCCAAAGCAATCCGATTGGTGACTCTCCTTTATCTCTGGCAAGTCCCGGTCCGGGGGAGGTGCTGTCGGATTCTCGCCATGGCCAAGAACGCTCAAGATCAAATGAAGAAGATGCCCTCCAGGAACAAGCGAACAAACCACTTCTGAGAGCAAGAACCACACACAGTAAAATCTGTGAACTAAATCCCCTCGAACGAAACACTTAAAGTACACGCTAAGTCACCCTAATGAACAGCTAAACGCCTAAACTTCCTCCCTGGTCGCTTAATCTATCAAATGGATGAATAAACGCATCATAAAATCTATCTACGGGTGAAAGGAAAGAAACACAAAGTCAAGGCAATAAGCCCTCGGGGGAGTTTAATACGGCGCGGTGACTATTTCACCGCGCCAGTTTAACATCACTCTCAAAATCCTCTTTGAACCTTCAATCAACAAGTGCCTTCAACACCGTAGCCCGGCGCGGCCCTAACCGGCGTGCCCTCCTCACAAAAGCCCCGTATCTTCTCCCTTCAAATGTTAAAACGGCGCGCCCCCCATCTCCTTCTGTTAACACCTAAAAATGGCACGCCCCCCCATTTCCTCCTCATTGAACCCTTAAACGGCGCGCCTCCCTCCATCTCCTTCTTTGGATCCTAAGAACGGTGCGCCCATCTCCATCTTACCAAAGTCCAAATACGGCGCGCCCCTTTGGTGACCACCTAAACCGACGACATAAACGGCGCGCTCCCTCCTCCCTTGCCCTCCAATTCCGGTGCGCCCCTTCACATCTTAACCCGGAGCCCCTTAACCGGCGCGCCCATCTTCTTGCAACTTGCTAATACGGCGTGGCAAAAGAAAACTAAAAGAATGAAAAGAAGAAAGAAAACTATTGAAATTAAAGAATAAACGAGAGAATAAGGACTAAATCAGTAAACAAAATCGAAAGAATGGAATGGGAATAAACCACTTAATTCAATAGAAAGAAAACTACTGACCGCGCAGGTCGATCCACGTGTGAGGGCGCACGTTAGTAAGCTCGGGCTACGCACTTAATAACTCACTCCCTCGGACTGGGTGCAAAATGAAAATCAACGGTGCCTTATGGTATCGGACGTGGTTTACGGAATTTCCGACATGGCCATAGTCTGAAATCATCTCCGGCCAACAGTCTATCAACTTGACCCGTCCCTACCGGGATCCAATCCCGCATTCTCATTAAACTTTCCTTGTTCGTGGCAGACATCTGCGCGATTTTGTCACCGTCTTTTATACTACAAACGCAGACCTTCGTCCGAACATGAAGTGGCCCGTGAGTGGCCAACATAGTCTGAACATTCACGTCCCGAGACGGGTTTCTAGCATAGTTCATCTTTCACTATCCTCCTGCATTATTAGTATTCTCTTTAGGCCGTAGGGCCCTTATTCCCAGCAATCAATCAAGGGTGTTCCCCCGTATGGGGGTTGTAAATAATGCCGTGACCTTTATGGCGCGGCGGGTTTCGGTCCCGACACGAACTACACAATTGTCTGATTAGTCAGATCGAGCGCACCATGGGCTTCCATGAAGCCCGAATAAATTGTCACTTTGTGACTGGCACGCCCACGCACTTAATAAATGCCAATAAATAAATAACCAACGAACTTAATAAAAAGTGCGTCCACAGGGCTACAAGGGCATGCGGCAATGGAGAAATAGTGACATAGGGATCAAGGTAAGGAACAGAGGGGATTTGAGACTTCCCCTTATCGAGCGGCTGATGGGCCGAGGTAGAAGTCTGGCCCGCTTCCATGCTGGAGTACCGAAGGATCTGAGGATGGGTGGGAGTAAGGTCAATGGGGGGCACAGAGGTGTTCCCAGTAACAGAAGATGTAGTGGCAACATCAGTCATGCCACGAGAAGGAGCTAAAGTCGGGGCATCGGCCCCCTGCAAGGTTTGCCGGATGAGATGGAGCTGGGTATGGTCCAGCTGGGCCATCATGTTGAGAATTTGATTTGCCGGATTCTGAATGGATGGATCGGAAAGAGAGGGTTGGCAACCCTCGCCAAGAATGGTCGGGAGTGGAGGGGCAGTCCCCTCTCCTCCCTGCAAATGGGTGACCCTAGATGGGTCCTCAAGAAGTCCGCGAGGAAGAGAGTCCTCGTGGGACTGGGAGAAGTTGTATGACGACATGGGAGATGATGAATCAAACAAAGGATTAAAGTAAGAATGGAAATGAGAACTGACCCTAGGAGATGATCCTGAGGGAAAAAAACAACCCCACATACACTAAACAGCTCAAGACTAGAGCAATCAATCCTAACCAAAGCAAAACCTCAAACAACCAAGCATCCAATGGAGAAGAGAGATGAGAGGAGAATCAAGCACTTAAGCAATCAAGTTGTCAAATGATGCACGCCAATTTTTAAATTCCTCTTGTAGGACATTTGTGGATTAATTAATATATGAATTCGCTCAACCATAAGGTACCTAACCAGGGTGGGAAATGAGGAACTGCGTGACTCTACGGGGATCTCTCGCTCACGGATGCAAACCCTAGACTAGGGGTGGATACGGTACAACATGCCCGGCGTCCGTGTGGGAATCCATGGCTCACGGGGGCTTACGGAGGTCCTCAGCAAGGTCCCCTAGTCAGCTCCAAGGAGTATGGAGATGATAGGAAACCCTACCTCGGTAGGAATGCAACTACTATGAGAGAGAGGGATGCTCCTATGTGCATCGAAGTGCATGTAAAATCCAGCCTAGCAACTATCAACCAATGACCAATCAAATATATAAGCAATGAAAATAATCATGCAACAATGATACGGGAGCAGGGGGAGATCAACAACCAGCACCAAAGATCATGAATATCATGGAACATGGCAATCAAATTGAATTACGGGTGCACTATAGCACCACAAGGACGGTCTATATAAGACTGCTCAAAGGGACAGATGGTCTATGCAGAACTGTATAATCAGGGAGTAACAGGGAGTAATGGCAGAATAACTGCAAAAAAAATTATAGGGATGAGAAACGTACCAGGATGAGCGGTCTGTAGACAGCTGCGTAAGGTCTGGAACGGATCTCCAGCAACTGTGTACCTACAACCAGACCAACCAGAAGCATACCTGTGCCAGAAAGATGGACGGCCAAGGGCAGGCCGTTCGGCAGGGTGAACGGTCGATAGGAGGCCGTCTATCACAGAAAGCTTGCAGAAGAATTGGCATTGTTCGCAGAGAGGGACGGTGGACGTGCAGCCGCACAGGGGATGAACAGCTCTGGGAGAACCGTTCAAGCTCCAGAAGGTAGGGAACGCAACCAACCTGCAATCACTTCAAGAAGCGGACTAACATAACAAAAGAAGGGGTCAGCAGATCACCAACACGATGGGCACTAGGGGTCCCACCGTGATCGCCATAAAAGAAGAGTGTAGATATATTTCTCCTCCCGTCCATTCTTTTAATGTCCTCCCATGTCTATCCTACCACATCCAACATGAGAAATGAATAAAGATAGAGGAAAGGGAAGTGTAAAAACCTGTGATCGCCACCAAGGTGCCGAACGCGATAAACACGCCGTACCTTGGAAAGAGGGAGAGGTACTCGCCTAACCTGCAGCGCAGGAGATATATACGGCTCAAGAAGAACAGCCTATAAGATGCACGGCCTCATGAAAAACCGTTTAAGGATGCTGCAGGGGATGTGGGATGAAGCACTCCTGGCAGTTGAACGGCTCTATCACGACCGCAGGAAGATGAAGGATGGTCCAGGTAGCACCGCACGTCTCCTTGAACGGATGGTAGAGAACCGCGCAAGACCACCACGCCAGAAGTCACAAAGGGTCCAACCTCCACCCTCTCCGGCCGGCCAGAGGGGATGGGCCTCGTGCTAGGGATTTCTGACCTGCAAGATAAAGTGAAAACACAAAGAGAAAACCCAAATTAGAACAGAAAAGTATAGTAGATGCCAAAATAATAAGAAATGAACGTGAATAAGTGGAAATGGGGATACCTGGGAGATTTTAAACCCCTAGGGTGTCACAAATGTGGGTGGGTGTGTGCATGGCAATGAAGGTGAAGAAAAATGTGGGGAGAAAGTGAGAAGAGTGATGCATGCAATAAAAAAGTGGACAAAACCTATCAAACACACAAAACTTAAAAACTAGACTACTCCCTGAACCGGAGGCTTATGTGGACGTGGAAAGGCTCCCTCCTTGGTGCTAGGTCGCTCAAGAATGCGGCAGGGCTTCGCCGTCGACCAAAAATCTCCCCCCCTTTTCAAACCCAGCCTTTAGGGTCTATTTATAGAGCACCTAAAGTCCTAGCTCGAAACTAGAGTTTAGAAGCATTTTCAGGTCGAGATAATCAATGGAAAATTGTAGATAATCAAATTACCTCTTATCCAGTCGAAACGGCACTCAAAATGGTTCATTATTGGTGGAGAAAATGATGGGAGAAGTTAGGGATAAAACTACGGATAGAGAGAGAAATTATGTTGAAATTCAGGAATCGAACGGATGAACGGTCTTACGATAGACCGCCCAACGGGACGTGCGTCCATGTTCTGACCGTCCAACCCTGTCGGTGGAAATTCCAACAAATCTTAAATAATCCAAATTATCCATCGAACTGACTGAAATCTTCGCCGTTGGACTCTCATAGATGAACGGCTCAGATTAGACCATTCAAAGGTAGAGCGGCCAAAGAAAAACCATTCTAGCCTTGTCGGTGATAAATAGATTAATTGGATAATTATCTGAGAAAACCATGAACCGTAGGACTGTGAGAGATGAGCGGCTATCATCCATCTGTTCATCATATTGAACGGCTAGGGGAAGACAGCATAAATGCTTGTCGGTGGAAATTCAAAAAATTAACCAAAATATTTCAAAATAGATGGTCAGTCCACAAGCAACCGCACAGGGATTGGGCGGCCAAGGATGAACCGTACATGTACATGGGTGCTTGAAACTCATAGAAAAGCCCAATCAACCAAAACCAAGGCCCATTAAGCCCAGAATTGAAAGAAACCTAGCCAGGGAGGGAGGCTACCCATAAAACTGGCCCAAAATATGCCTGAAAATAGCCCCAACGAGTGATGGACAACTCGAGGCATCAACAAATGGGAGTAAGAGGAACGACTCAACTTATCGGAAAAAAACGGGTGTCAACAATAAAGAGGGGCAGCGTACAGACATAGTTGTATATGACAAATATTTAAGCATTTAACAGGTAACTATATGAAGATGATTTTGATGTTTAAGCACACGACATCCAGGTTGTGGGAGCGGCCATACTCTGCCCAACTCATGGTTATGAGTGGAGAGATGATGAGGGGACCGGTTCTAGAAGTTAGCATCGGGGCGTATGCATCTCTGACGAAGAGAGGAAACACGCATTAGACACACGAGGTAACCCTGATGTGATCAACCCACCGAAGGGACCCCGGGGAGGGGGACAGTGTTAATATAGCCCTTCGGTAGCTCAGGGCGTGTTCTGTGCTAAAACAGAAACCCAAACAATAGTACACAGATAGTGTAGAGAGAAAGCGTAGCAGACAAGAAGGGGAGCACTAAGAAGCAACAGATATTCACACCCAAAATGCTATCAAATTTCCAAAGAAAGGCCAATATATTACATATGCGAGCACGGCCAGGCATTGTCGCCCAAAGACCAGCCATCATTCATACATCGTGACATTGAAATTCCAAAAAGATACAAGCAGCATATGTTGTATCGAAAAGGAAATTAAACAGGAATGGGGGACGATGGGCTCATATCATCGCCCCTCTACATTGCAAACCATGAGAGATTTGGGAGAAAGGGAACGGGAAATCGCTTGAAACCTTTGCCAGAAGCCACCTCTGCTCTCAGGGTAGAAACAGAGTATCAGAAAGGCGAGTCTTCCTCTTCGCTCTGGACCTCTCTTCTATAGAAGGCTGGGATGGCGGCCCCTCTGGGGGTTCTCTCTCAGGGGTAAGTTTCTTTCTCACCAATCCTCCTTTTTTTTCTTTTCTCTAGTGAATTTGGGCATTTTATAGGGGAGAATACCTCTTTGGCTAATCCGGCGCGGCGATGATCACGCCGAATTTGGCTTTTGAGCGCCGAAATGGATGCCGCCGATTTAGGATTGTGCACACCGGTTTAAAAGACGTCGGATTAATGCCGCTCACACCATTTTAATTCCTCTCCTTGGTCTTTTGATCAAGTCGAGTCCGTTTGTGAGTCCCGAACCGGCTCCAGGGGCTATTTCGAACCCATGTTACTTTGAACTTGCTAGGCTATCGCGGAAAAATACCTTGCAGGCCGTTAGACTCTTGAATAATGACGTTCGACGCAAGCCATGCTCTTAATTTGGTAACTCTGGTTTTCCTGCTGATATGGCCTTCGGACACCCGTATGGTGGGACTGAAGATGTCTCTTTACCTCGAAAGGCACTTTCTTTAGGTGGTGGGCCACCAAGGGTATTTTCATCCTTGTGGGCGGGGTTTGTTCGGTGCGAGCGAGTCGACACCGGCTTGTTACCTCTGGATTGTCGTCCGACATCACCGGGCTCTGAGAGATGAGTTGTGGAGTACCTCTATCGGGTATCTTAAGGCTTCAACCGTTCGAGTGAACCTTCCTTGTTGATTTCCTTCAGATTTCATGGATTAGTAGGCCACATCCTTCCATCATTCAGACACAATTGCCATCTCATTATATTTTGGGTGCCAATAGGGACCTAGTGCTACGCCGTGCAAGTGTCACCAACGCACGAGCGGTCACCGAGAAACTGTCTCCAAATTGGGTAGCTTATATAGTGATGGGAATCGACGCCGAGCATTGACATTTTATTTTGCATTTGTGTCCTTTAGTTTGCTTTTATATCCTTGGGAAAGTATATGTACAAATTGTAAGGTTTTGTAAGCCAATGTGTCATTCCCTAGGATTGTGTGGGTTTTTATGCAAATTATCAGTAGGTCCAGCAAGAGGGCCCTCACTCCTTCTCCATTGGTCCACATAAGCTATATGGGTCCATGTGGGGCTGGTCAAACTCCTAGGTGGCATCTAGAAGGTCAATTGGACACATGGGAGACAAGTGGTTGAAAATGTGAAAGGGAGGCCACCTACCTTACCTACCTAGTCAAAGGAGTGTCCCCTCCATATGTAATTTATTTGTTTTGGTTTTTTGACCACATGGGGAAAGAAAATAGCCTACTTCCCATGAAATTCCCAGCCCCCCACCCCTTGTCATTCTCTATATAAGCCTATGTATAGTGTCATTAGAGATGTGATGAAGAAATTATGTGAAAATTACTTGAAACAAGAAGGGTGTGCCCTCTCTCCTCTCTCCCTCTGGTTTTCCTTCTCCATCCTCTGCATTTCAGGGTTGTGAACACTTCTATCTTAGCCCCTCCACATTTAATTTCATTCTGTGCCGCCGCCGCCGTTCGTGCCGCCATCGAGCCGCCACGAGCCACCGTCGGAAGTACTGTCCAGGTTCTATCTTGCTGGACAGAAGGCCACTCTGAGAATTTTAGCGCCCAATTCTCTCATCTTATGGAGCTGATATTTTCAGGGTACGTTCTAAGGTTCATCGTAACCCTCTTGAAAAATTGAAAAAAAATTATAGTCCCGTTTTATAATTTTCCATTTTCGTGCATCTCCACCCACCAATTCTACCTTTTGTTCAGATCCAGTCACAGCCACCCTGAGTTTCACCTTCTCGGTCCCCTTTTTGATTTTTTATAGAACCCCCAAAACTACTGAAGGTTCTTCCCACCATCCCCTCCACCCAAGAATTTTCGTGGAATTTCCACAGGCCACCACCTATTTTTTAAAATTCACTTTCAGATCTCTCTACAGTTCTGCCTACCTATGTCCAGATCTGACCACCCGCTAGTCTAAAATACTTTTCCCCACACAAATCTCAACAAAACCTTTCACACAAATTATTGCCGTTTTCCTCTCTCTCCCCTCCACAACGTTTATGAAAAGATCGAGGTCTGAATCTGAGGTCTACCCTGCGGTCAAAGGTAGTTCTCAGGAAACTGCTCTGTTGTTCTGAGATTTCGGGAACTATCCAACAGCAACTTCAAAAATCAACAAAGGCCAGATCCGTGCAGATCCAGTTCATCTCTCTGGTCATATATTGAAGGACTTCGAAAGAGCTTTCCAACGGTATCTCCTGTGCTTCGATCCGACATCAGGATTGATCGCAGCAGCCAATCTTATCGGAGTGCGCGCCTGAAAATAGAATCAGCAGATCCGTGGGCACTCTTTTGGACCGTTGCCGATCGGAGCCGCCCGGCCTCCGGCCAGTGAACCAGCGCTCTGCCATCCCAGGAAGCGCTTCCCCGGGCATCCCCACCACAGTGGTGCCACCCCGATCCCACACGGCCCCACCGACCAGCACGTGGGCCCCACAACCAACAGCATACGCCGTCCGAACCGCGCCGACGGGGTGATCAAGTGCAGCCCGTCAACCCGAGATCGGTCCACCCGGGCCCACTTGTGTAGACCTTTACCTCCCTACGTGGAGTGGGTGATATTTCATTGCTGTAATTTAATTCATTACTGTTACCGGGAGTTACCGAATTCGTCCAGGATCATCTTCCCCATGCCGGGAGCGTGGAGGTATCGTGTTCTCTCCCTTGCTCGACAACTTACTTTATTCGTATATATTTCATATGCCGCTGCTAGAGAGCATGATAGGGTAATTAGCTCGCTTCATATTATTACATTACCGTTGCTGCGAGAGAGAGCGTGACCGTCCCGTGACCCGATCCGGGCACAAGAGAGAGCCGACCACCATAGCTCACTGCCGGTTTCTCAACCGTGCACATCCGACGCTTCCCTCGCTAAGGGACGATCACAAGTTTGCATAGAGTCCAAGGATTGCATTCCAATTGGAGTCGAGTCCGTGGTCCGTCCTGCATCAGTTTGGTATCAGAGCCAGTTTGAGTCTAGGGTGTCTAAAATAAAAAAAAAGTATCAATTATGTCTAGTTATCTTCTAAGTCGGTCTAGGTTGCATTTGCATACCATTAATCGGTATATAAAAAGGTGTTGTCCGAACATTAGGCTACGCCTATCGGGAAGGCCGCACACTTGCGCGAGTAATCTTCGGATCGATTAACTCTGTCGCGTATCGAATCTTGGTCGTGTCTAGGTTGGTAGTCGAGTCGGCATTCCAACTTTGCATTACTTAGGGTCGTGTCTAGTGTTTTGTCCGAGTGTCGGCATGGCCATCCACTAGCTTCCCCGTGTCCCATGGATTACCGAACACCCAAATCTTATACATAGTGGCGATACTATGTAAAATGGAAGGACCACCCGAACCACCCCAAAAGGCCCAAAGCCCGGGACTTCTATGGCTCCGAAAACCTGAGTGACTACTTAGAGTGGGAATCCTTTATGGACGATGACTTTGAGTGTTACCTTATGTCCGGCCCCGCACAAGTCGACTTAGCCAAAAGGTGACTTTTCTATGAAGCCGCCGAAACATGGAGGGACATCAAGTACTTCCGGAAAGATAGGAGGCTAAGGCCCATTGAGTCATGGTAGGCTATGAAGAGAGCGCATAGGAGGGTCTACCTTCCCCATCTACCTACCTTGAACTACGGGGGTCATACCACTAGCCATCCCCACCAACTCACCCGCAATCAAGTGGGCCACACCTCCAACCAACCCCGCCCCTTCACCCCCATCCAAGCCCTCCAAAGCAACCCCAATCAAGTGGTCCGCCCAGTCACCTCCAACCAACCTCCCCTTGGCATCTCCGTCCAATCCCACCCCGCCGCCTCAAACCAAGGTGAAACCCCGCTTCTAGTCGAGTCTAGGTCCACACCTGAGCCGAGAGCCGAGGAGCAAGTCCACTTCGAGGTCCCCACTCCAACCCGCTCCTTTGAGGTAATCAAGAAAAAAATTTGGGATTGGTTGGAAAGGACACGTGCTTCTTCACCATCCATGAGTGCTCCATTGCCATCTACTTTCGAACTTTATTCGGAACCATCTTATTTGGAGCCACCAAAACCCGAGCCACCCGTGTTTCTTACGAGAACGCTATACATAGCCGAGCCACTTCTTAGTTGGCTCAAGGATGGCTTGGTCCCACGTCCTTACCCTTCTATGGACCCCACCTTACCTATAGTGCCCGTCAACTCCTTCCACACTACCTTTCGGTCTAGTCACCATGTTGATACATTGGATGACCTTATTATGGGATTAGATGCGCAATGGAAGTTGACGCATTTATTGGCCTGAAGCTTCGACCAACCCACTAGCCGTAGCTTCACCCATCCGGCCTTAGGGTCCATTACCTCAGTGTGCACCGTGGGTTGTATCACCACGGAGGTTCTCTTATTCCTCCCCATGTCGGCCGAACCCGACTTCATACCCTTTCGTCCGAGGGAGGAACCATACATCCTACGCATGATCACCGTCCCACCAACAATACATGAAGGTGACTATCCACACCTTCAAGACTTCTACACCAGGGACCGTGACTTGTGGGAACCTACCACAAGGGGTCATACCTTCTTTGATCCATTTGACCCATTCCCTAGTGGGCCCCTTGACCCACCTTATATACGTCACTTCTTCAAGGGAATCTACTACCACACTCCTTCCCCCTGCGCCGGGTCGTCTACACCCACCAAGTCCGTTCACTTGCGAGATACACCATCCTCTAGGGGAAAGGAAGAAGATGCATTTGGAACCCCTGGCCCTCCCACCTCTAAGTCCAATATGCATGCATGGCCCACTTTAGGAGGTCTAGGAATTCCACATTCCGCCAACCACCGGTTACGTCTAATGCATGCATGGCACACATCCGGGTGTCCTGGTCCGCCGTCACCCATGTACGGGTCGGACTAACATTAGGTGTGTCTAGGGTCTTGTGTGTCTGTGCATACATCGAGTCGAGTCGGTTTGTATGCTCGCATTGTTGGCCCTTTTGAGTTCGAGGCTTGTCAGACTATTGGGATCGGTTCTACCTCATATCGGATCTAGTCACATATGGGACAAGCGATGATTCCTAGTGAGTCTTCGAGCCGCCTTCCCTCATTTGAGAGTGACCCCACCCCGGAGTGTCAACCTCTAGCCTCATTCCCATGGTAGCGTGTGCATATCGAATATATACAGGGTGAGCAGGTGTCGATTACTTGGAGTGGAGCGTACTCTACGCTTCCAAGTACGATGACGGATCCGCCGACGTCACGAGCAACCGCACCCCTTACTCGAAGGGGTCGAGTTCCTCCCACCCGGGGAGAGTTGATGGGAATCGATGCCGAGCATTGACATTTTATTTTGTATTTGTGTCCTTTAGTTTGCTTTTATATCCTTGGGAAAGTATATGTGCAAATTGTAAGGCTTTGTAAGCCAATGTGTCATTCCCTAGGATTGTGTGAGTTTTTATGTAAATTGTCAGTAGGTCCAGCAAGGGGGCCCTCACTACTTCTCCATTGGTCCACATAAGCCATATGGGTCCATGTGGGGCTGGTCAAAGTCTTAGGTGGCATCTAGAAGGTCAATTGGACACATGGGAGACAAGTGGTTGAAAATGTCAAAGGGAGGCCACCTACCTTACCTACCTAGTCAAAGGAGTGTCCCCTCCATATGTAATTTATTTATTTTGAGTTTTTGACCACATGGGGGAAGAAAATAGCCTATTTCTCATGAAATTCCCAGCCCCCACCCCTTGCCATTCTCTATATAAGCCTATGTATAGTGTCATTAGAGAGTTAATGAAGAAATTATGTGAAAATTGCTTGAAACAAGAAGGGTGTGCCCTCTCTCCTCTCTCCCTCTGGTTTTCCTTCTCCATCCTCTACATTTCAGGATTGTGAACACTTCAATCTTAGCCCCTCCACATCTAATTTCATTCTGTGCCGCCGCCGCCGTTCGTGCCGCCATAGAGCCGCCACGAGCCACCGTCGGAAGTTCTATCACGGTTCTATCTTGCTGGATAGAAGGCCACTCCGAAAATTTTAGCTCTCCATTCTCTCATCTTATGGAGTTGATATTTTCAGGGTACATTCTAGGGTTCATCATAACCCTCCATAAAAATTGAAAAAAAATTATAGTCCCATTTTATAATTTTCCATTTTCGTGCATCTCCACCCACCAGTTCTTCCTTTTGTTCAGATCCAGTCACAGCCACCCTGAGTTTCACCTTCTTGGTCCCCTTTTGGATTTTTGCTGGAACCCCCAACATTATTGGAGGTTCTACCCACCATCCCCTCCACCCAAGAATTTTCGTCGAATTTCCACAGGCCACCACCTATTTTTTAAAATTCACTTTCAGATCTCTCTACAGTTCTGCCTACCTATGTCCAGATCCGACCACCCGCTAGTCTAAAATACTTTTTCCCAAACAAATCTCCACAAAACCTTTAACAAAAATTATTGCCGTTTTCCTTTCTCTCCCCTCCACAACTTTCATGAAAAGATTGAGGTATGAATCTGAGGTCTACCCTGTGGTCAAAGGTAGTTCTCAGGAAACTTCTCTGCTGTTCTGACATTTCGGGAACTATCCAACAGCAAATTCAAAAATCAACAAAGGCCAAATCCGTGCAGATCCAGTTCATCTCTCTAGTCCTAGATTGAAGGACTTCAAAAGAGCTTTCCAACGGTATCCCATGTGCTTCGATCCGACATCAGGATTGATCGCAGCAGCCGATCTCGCTGGAGCGCGTGCCTGAAAACAGAAGAAGCAGATCCGTGGGCACTCTTTCCGACCGGTGCCGATCGGAGCCGCCCGGCCTCCGGCCGGCGAACCAGCACTCCGCCATCCCAGGAAGTGCTTCCCCAGGCATCCCCACCATAGTGGTGCCACCCTGGTCCCACACGGCCCCACCGACCAGCACGTAGGCCCCACAACCAGCAGCATACGCCGTCTGAACAGCGCCGACGGGGTAATCAAGTGCAGCCCGTCAACCTGAGATCGGTCCTCCCGGGCCCACTTGTGTAGCCCTTTACCTCCCTGCATGGAGTGGGTGATATTTCATTGCTGTAATTTAATTCATTACTATTACCGGGAGTTACCGAATTCGGCCGGGATCATCTTCCCCACGCCGGGAGCGTGGAGGTATCGTGTTCTCTCCCTTGCTCGGTAGCTTGCTTTATTCGTATATAATTCATATGCCGCTGCTAGAGAGCATGATAGGGTAATTAGCTCGCTTCATATTATTACATTACCGCTACTGCGAGAGAGAGCGTGACCGTCCCGTGACCTGATCCGGGCACAAGAGAGAGCCGACCACCCTAGCTCACTGTCGATTTCTCAACCTTGCACGTCCGACGCTTCCCTCGCTAAGGGACGATCGCAAGTTTGCATAGAGTCTAAGGATTGCATTCCAATTGGAGTCGAGTCCGTGGTCCGTCCCGCATCATATAGGATTATAGAAGTGCTCGAAAAAGGGGCTAACAGGTTGTCCTCCCTGGATGAGCGACAAGTCTTTCGCACCTAGAACTCTGTGACTCTCATGGCTTACTATCAATAAAGATTGGAACTCTCGATCATCTCCAACATGTCCCATCTCCAGTACTCATAGGGACCCTATGGGTGGCATTATGCTTCTTGCAGGTGAGCAGCCTCCTCCTTTTCAGGAGGGACAGGTGCTCCCCTCCAAAATCACAAGGGTGGCTTCATGCTTCCAAGACGCGAGCAGCCTCCTCCTTAGGAGGGACATGCGCTCCCCTCCAAAATCGTAAGGGTGGCAATATACTTCTAAGAGATAAGGTGTCCCCTCTTTTTAAGGAGAAACACCATCACACTCCTCCAAAATAGGATCCAGGACATTCATGGTTCTTCTGGTCATGAGTACGATAGTTCATCATCGACCACTCCCAGGTGGCACTTGACTTAGTTCTTCCAAGAGGCAAGTTGAAATACTCTGGAAACTTTGGATCGGAATCTGAGAGCTTTCGGAGCGATTTTGCGGATCTCGATTGGAGTTTGGCCTTTGAATCGGTTTTTTAGGCTGATTTATCTTCGGATCGTCGTGGAAGGTGAACCGTTGATATTTCGGGCGCCAGGACGCTGCATGTGCGTTGTGCTCTTTCCGAGGATCGTGGAGGTTGTTTTTCCTCATTTTTCTGAGTTAATGAAACTTTGGGCCAAAAATTGGATTTCAGAAATATTTGTAATTTCTTTTTTGTTTCCTTTTAAACGGTCACCCTCACCCCTCTCTCCTCTCACTGTTCTCACTCGCTCTCCCTCCGTTCTCTGTCCTCTTTCCCCCTCTGCTCCAGCAGCCGACGGAGGAGCCTCGGCGATGATGTGGAGATGGTGTGGAGGCATCGTGGAGCGTGATGGCGTGAGGAACGGGGCGTGGCGTTGACATGATCCCATTCGTGGATTCGAAGCATTGGTGGGGTTCATGTGATGTTTTCAGTGTTTTTGGCTCGGGCGATCGTCGATGGAGGTAGGGGGATGGATTCCTTACCTTCTGTTCTGTGTTCCCCTTGATTTCGTGCCGATTAGCGCGAGTTTGAGTGGGTTTCCATTTTTTAGGGAATTAAAAGCATGTTTTGGGGTGTGCAACGAAATCATCATTCCAGGTGATGTTTCTTGATTCCAATCATAGAATTTGAACCCCTGGCTTGTCAAGATTCGATTCCTGTTAATTTGGTTCCATTTGCTTGCGATTTGGGGTCGGCATGAGGCTGGATGCCCATGTGAGTTGTTTTGGGTTGATTTTAGGAAATCACTTGTTTCCTTGCCATTTTGTGGTTTGTTTGGCCCCTTCTGGCTTGTGGAAGGTTGGTATCATGTTTATGGATGTTTCCCCTTCGTTTGGAGACGATTGGGGCATGGAATGGACGTTCCCGTGTGGATTCGTGAAATCCAGCTCGGGTTGGGGTAGCGGTCATACCAGAGACTGCCACCTGCCTCCAGGTGCCAAGGCGGCCCTCTGGCGACCGCTATTTGGGCTTTTATTGTCGATTCCAGGTTGCGCCCTGGTGACTTTGGTGGAGGCAGCCCTTGGTAGACCGCCATTTGTCTTTTTAAGTAGGTTAGGTCAGTTCCTAGTTGCGGTCTTGGGACTGACCGCCTTCTTGAAGTGATGGTCTGGTGAGGACTGCAACCATGATGGATTTTCACACGTTTTCGGGGCAATTTAGAGAAGGCGGTCTGGCCAGGACCGCCACGTCCAAGAGGCAGCCCTATGGTGACCGCCTTACGCAAGGTGCAGTCCCCAGGATATCGTTTTCTACATGTTCTCTGCTTGTTTTCACATTGGGTTTTTTGTTAGATGGCGGCCCTGTGGAGACCGTCTTCTGACAGAGGCGGCCTTCTGGAGACAGCCTTATGCTAGTGGCGGCCCTCTTCAGACTGCCATCTTCCTGTTCAATTCCACAAGTAGTAGCCTTGCGTAAGACTGTCACCTAGCTGGGCTATTTGGTAGTAGCCATGTGATGACCGCCACCGGTTCTGAGTGTTTCTTTCGAGTCAGTTTGGTCTCCGGTCAACCCGGTTGTGACCCAGTGGTTGACATGTGACCTCGTGAGTGTCTCGGTTATCTTGTGAAGATCGAGACTATGATTTAGACACTTTGAGGTATCATGTTATCTTGATTTATGTGCCTATGTGGTTTGAGGGCTCGGGTGATTCCTCATGTTCCGTGTTTCTCGTTATGCGAAATTATGAGTTTGATGAGCGACTAAGAGGCCGAGGACTTTCAATTGATGAGTGGATCCGACTATTACGTGTCGCTTCCATAGTGTTTTATCGTGGGTTGACCCAGGGACTAGGCTGATTTGTCGGCATGTCGCCGCTTTGTGAAGAGATCTTGACCCGAGCCGTGAGACTCGAGGATCGTTATGTTAGCAGGTCTAGTTAACTACCCTGAGTCTGGTGGCATGGTGCTACCATGTGCTTCATGGC